>CM066043.1:174389776-176789776 GCA_033557465.1 Ichthyophis bannanicus | reverse complement strand
AGACCTAGCTCTCGAGGAGCCAGGGACCTCCTCCGACGCCGCCCTCGTGGGCCGCTTCTTCCTTTTTCGTTCACGGTCGGGGGACCCCCTGTCCAAGGAGCCCCGATGGTGCTCGGGATCAGACTCCAGAGATGTCAAGGCCTCAGATGAGGTTCGGGCCCGGCCGGAGGCCGAGTCGGAGAAAAGCCTTTCCTTTTGGTGCTGACGACTTCGAAGCGCCTTGGTGGACATCTTTCCACATGGTCCACAGATCTTAGGATCGTAGTCAGGACCCAGGCACTGAAGGCAGCAGTCGTGTGTGTCGGTGAGAGACATTAGTTTCTTGCACCAATCACACTTCTTGAAACCACTGGAAGCCATCGGGGAAAAAAAGAGTCCCCGCAAGGTCAAAGGACCGGCCTTCCAGCGAAAAAGAAAAAAAGGGCGCGAACGCCAGCCACGAAGGGCAAAAACCGAAAAAATAAGATCGGGCTCGATACCGGTGTACAGAGGCGTAGCGTGGGGGGTGCAGGGGGGGCCGGCCGCACCGGGCACAACATTGGGGGGGGGGGGGGGCGCCAGGGCCGGATTTACCTATACGCCACGTTAGGCTTTTTAAAAAAAATAAAATTAAAAAAAAACCTGCTGGCTACCGCCGCGGGGCCCCCTCTGCTGCCGCGGCAGCATGGACTGACCCGCGGGGGCCCCCTCTGCAAGCTCGATTCCTCCCTCCGTGCCTCCCTCCGTGCAGGCTGTGAGAGGCGCGAAGGCAGACTGTTTCCCTCGCGTCTCTGTTAAGCCCGCAGGGGCTGATGGGAAATTTCCCATCAGCCCCTCCGGGCTTAACAGAGACGCGAGGGAGACAGTCTGCCTTTGCGCCTCTCACAGCCTGCACGTAGGGAGGCACGGAGGGAGGGATCGAGCTTGCAGAGGGGCCCCCCGCCGGTCCGTCCATGCTGCCGCGGCTGCAGAGGGGGCCCCGCGGCGGCAGCCAGCAGGTTTTTTTAAAAATTAAATTTTACTTTAGGCAGGGGGAGGGGGTAGGACTGGTAATGGGCTATTGGGGGGGCTGGAGCTGGGCCTGGAAATGGGTTGGGGATTAAGGCTGGAGGTGGGCTGATGAGGTTAGGACTGGTAATGGGCTGTGGGCTGGTGGGGGGGGTTAGAACTGGTATTGGGCTTTGGGGGGGTTAAGACTGGTAATGGGCTGTGGGCTGATGGGGGCTGTCTGGTAATGGGCTATGGGGGACTAGGACTGGAAATGGGCTGGGGGGGTTAAGACTGGAGGTGGGCTGATGGGATTAGGACTGGTAATGGGCTGTGGGCTGATGGGGGGGGTAGGACTGGCAATGGGCTATGGGGAGCTGACTGGAAATGGGTTGATGGGGTTAGGACTGGAAGTGGGCTGATGGGGAGTTAGGACTGGTAATGGGTTATAGGGGGGGCTTAAACTGAAAATGGGGTGATGGGGGTTAGGACTGTAAGTGGGTTGATGGGGGGCTAGGACTGGTATTGGGTTGGGGGGTTGCTAGGACTAGAAATGGGCTGATGGGTGGCTAGGACTGGAAATGGGCTGATGCAGGGACTAGAAGGGAATGGATGCTGGGTGAGGCTGGAACTAGAAGGGAGCTGATGTTGGGGGAGGATTAGAATGGGATGGGGCTGGAAGAGTAAAATGGAGAAGGGAAAAATATTTTGTGTGGGAGGGATAAAAAATCTACAATTGGCCGGGTATTGGGAGAGTAAGTGGGGATTGAGGATGGAGGGGTAAAATTTGAGTGGATGAAATAGGAATGAGGAAAGAGCAAAAGGAGAAAGATTAGTATGTTACAGCAGATGTAGAGAGAGAATGGAAAAAAACTAGAAGAGAGAAGAAAGGACAAATGGACAGCAGACGATGGAGAGTTAGCAGAAGACACGAAGAAACCAGAAGAAAGTGGCTGGAGCAATTGCAGCTGAAAAAAATGCACAAAAGGTAGAAAAATATCTCTTTATTTTGAATTTATTAATTGGAATATGTCAGCTCTGGTAAATGTGCATCATTAACGTCTGCGCTTTGTTTAGTACAAGAGCAAATTAATGTATAGTTTTATTTCTACAGTGTTGTACATTCCAAGTTTGGCTTTTGGGATTCCCAGTTTAATTATTGTCTTCCTGTTTCTAAAATGTGATTACTTGTTTGGTGATGGTCTATGTTCTGCATGTGTAACTGAGCTGAGGTGTTCTGTTTATATAATTCCTATTTGACATTGCCACTTGTTCTCTTTCCCCAGTAGGTCATGTATTGTTGTTCTCTGAAATGTATTGGTTTAATATTTGCAGTGTTGCCTTTTGATTGGTAGAGTATGGTGCTTTGTGAGTCCTGGTAGTGCTGTTAGGATACGGCGGGTTTGCTATGTGTTCTAAATGGGCAGTGTTTGTAGTAGTTCCTAATGTGTCTGGCAGTTGGCACTGGATTATAGTAATGTAGAAATCTTTTAGTCTTTCTTTATCCATACACTCATTAAGAGGCACGTTTACTAAAAGTTAGTATATGGTAACATTATGCAAATATTTATGCAAATGAGGCCCACACCCCCCTTGGGCCGCCCCTGCTGGGGGCCCACAATTTTTGTTGGCGTAGGGCCTCACTCAAGGTAAATCCGGCCCTGGGGGTGCGCTCGCACTCGCAGCTCTCTGCAGTGCTGGCTGTGCGAATCCGATCCGAGCCGCCGGGTCGCCGCCCACTGTGGAGGGGGGGTGCCGGGCATGCGGTGCGGTGGGTGCGAAGAGAGAGCGAGGGACTATCTGGGGGAGGGACAGTGCAGCGCTGATCACGGGAGAGAACCACACCAGACCAGGGGGGCGCAAATTACTTGCCTTGCCCCGGGTGCTGACAACTCACGCTACGCCACTGCCGGTGTACCGAACCCGGCGGGAGGGGAACCAGCGTCGAACCGGAGAAAAAACAGCGAAGGAATTGCAAAAAATCCAACTATTTTCCGGGAGGACTAGGACACACGTCCGACAGGCTTCACGGAAAAAGAGAGACTGAGCAAGATGGCACCTTTAGGCGGGAAGGGGACCGCGCATGTGTGCCTGCATTCCCAAAGGCTTTCATAGAAAGCTGGGGAAATGCTCCGCAAGGGCTCCATCGACGTCGATGTCACCCATATGTGAGGACTGACTTCCTGCTTAGTCCTGGAGAAACTATGTTATTTGTACAAAACTGTACCATAGTTTAATATGTTATTTGTAACAAAACTGTTCGATGTAAACTGCCCCTGATCACTGGAAGGGGCGGTATAGAAAAACTGTCAAATAAATAAATAAACAAACAAACAATGAGTCCTTCCGAAGTGTAAATGGACAGCCTCTGGATCCAGGCTACTGTGGCCCCTCAAAGAGCATGGGCACCATGTGAAGCCGAAGCCTTGGTGGTGCTCCTCAAGTGTGTCAAGGACACTGAGTCTGATGATCTAAAGAGGAACTTGCGCTGCTTCTCTAGACCCTTGAGGCCCTTCTTGGTCATCTGGAGCACAACAAGCAAGTGGGGCTCATGATCAGGGCCAAGGTACTGAATGCACCAACTGTAACGGTCCATCACAGAGATGGTGCATGCACAGCGGGTGAACTTTTTAAACCACTGGCCGGCTTTTTTTTTTTTTTTTGAAATATCTTTTTTATTAAATTTCCAATCAAATACATGATCAAAAACATGATAAACAGGTCAATCAAATAAACAATACATATAGCAAGCCAATACAGACTTGAAAGGACAAATATACATGATCTAGTCCACATCAAGAGAGAGCATTTTAAAACAAAAGAAAGTAAATAAATACCAACATAGAAACCCAGACCCTAAGGTCCACAAATATGGAAGGTGATTATCATCTAACAGAGCTGTCTCCTCCTAAGCCCTGTTTCACTGGCCGGCTTTGACATTGTCGGAAAACAGACTCCGCAAGGTCAAAGGGCTCAATGTCAGCAAATGGTGCAAAAAAAACAACAAAAACAAACAAACAGGAAAAAGGAAGTGAGCCACCCGGCAAAACAAAAAAGACAAAAAGGGGAAAAAGGATCCTGCAGGATGACTGGCGCTGGAGAATCTGGTGCCCTGATGACAGACGGAACATAGGCAACTGAGGGCAGTGAAAAAAAACACAAAAAATGCAATACCCGAAGGGCAAAAGAACAGCTTTATCCGGATTGCACTAGAACACATCCGTGGGGCACCGCAGAAAAAGTGAACTGGGGAGAAGATGGCGCCACAGCAGTTGCGAAGGCAGGCACGCGTGCATGATGGGGGCTCCCAAAAGCTTCTGATTGGAAGCTAGGGAGTATTCTCGTGTAGGGATCCATTGGGGAATGTCACCCATACGTGAGAACGGACTTCCAGCTTGTTCACAGAGAACATGTAACATCACATTCTGTATTTCATTTAAAGTATTCTTTTGACTTGACTTAACCTTTTGGGGTTGAACATATTTAATCTTTATTTAGTAAAAACCAACTTGTATACAAATAAGAGGGTAGCAGATAGCAGTGGATGGAGATGCCAGTCATTAAAGAGACATATTAGCTGCAATGTTTTTAATTAAGTCTCATAAATAATCCAGGTTGAGTAGTTTCAATGCAGCACTTTATATTGAAATGTATTCCTATAACAAAATTTTCTTAAATTGTGTAGCTGTTACAGACATGTTTATGACATCAGAGCTCTCAGGGCACAGCATGGGCTGCACAGTTCTAGTCTAAGATCAGCTTCTAATCTAGATACATATGAGCATGTGCTGGTTAAGGTTGGCTCTTTAAGTGGTTAGGATAAATATTCTGTCCTTCAAAAATTTAATAAAGACCTAATTTAAATTACAAAATCTTTTCCCAGTTCTCAACTGCATATGAAATTATACATGAGAATGGAATTGAAACAAAAATGGTCTGAAAAACTCTGAAACCACATCTATCCAAAGTTCATAAAGATGTAAACAGATGCAAGTTTAGTGATTTTGAGTCTGGTTTTTTTTGTATTCTGTGAAATGCAACACATAGGAAATAATTATACATAATGGGGGCAAGAATATCTGTCTATCTGAGGATAAAATAAATCTCTCAAATTTTAATGGAACAGGACAAAATTTGGCACAGAGGGCAAAAAGAGTGAAAAGAGAATTTGAAAATGGGCCAGATCGGACTGGGTGCAGGGTAGCCAAACCACCAGGTAGACTGAGCATCTGCCTAAGGTGGCAGGAAAGTAGTATTTTCCTTCCTGTTGCCTCTGCTGTCACCCTGCCTTTTCCGAACCTGAAAAATCAGCAATTGAGTGCAGCATGGGGAAGGGCACAGATGCACTTGAGCACAGGCTTGTGCTGTGAGGCTCCATGCCCTGTTAATGTACTTACTACTCCTTCAAGCCCAGCAGAGGTAGGAGGTCCCAAAGGTCTAAAAACCTTTTTTCCATAGTCCCTCTTCTTTCAGATGGGGGTAAGGCTGCAGTAGCAGGGAGGCAGCTTGAGTGGTTGTCGGGGTTGGATGTGGTGTTTGCCTTGGGTGGATGTGTTAGTGTTATTTATTTTTTAATTGATTTTGTTTTAACTGATGCCTGTATAGCACCTAGAATGCTTTGGCGGTATATAAATGTTTTTAAGTAAGGATGGGTGGCAGGCCCGGGGAGGAAAGGATAGGGAAAGGAAGGGAGGGTAGAAATGCTGGTCATGGGGAGGGTAGGGAAGGGGTGATGTTGGACACAGAGGGGGGAGAAGACAAAGGACAGGGGGGATGCTGGACTACGGGTGGGGAGGACTAGAGTCTTGAGTCATCCTGGCGAGGGGTTCCACAGAAGGTTTTCCTAGGGCAACAGATATCCTTGGGCTAGCAGAAATAAGGTCCTCAAAAACCATGACCCAATGCATTTCTATGGAAGAGGAATCCTGCAGTATAGAAACTTAAGATGTAACGAAACATAGCAGGTAGGAATTGCCCTTTCTCTACTCTCCCACTCACACACCCCCCCCCCCACCCCCTTTGGGCATACCCTGGTAGGCCAGTGACATTGGGACTGACAAAATAGTAATTACACTTACCTGGTAATTGTAGTTCCTTTAGCGACGACAGTGCAGTCCTCAACTTCTGGGTTGTCAACCTCCTCCTGCAGCTAGGAGACTGGCATGTGCAAATTCATGACATCACTGGATATATCCTGTCAGCTCCCCTCCTACTTCCAGTGTGAACTATTAACAAAGCAGACTCAAAGGAGCAAGAAATAAGTAGCCAGTATGTGACATACAAAAAGAAACCTTTTTTTTTTTTTTTTTTAACGTGAAATCAATCCTGTATATATATATATGGTTGTTTGTTGTTTTTTTTTGTTTTTTTTTAAGCACTATGGCAACAGTGCTCCTGCCCGGTTTTCCATCCCTGCCTGCCGAGCGACAGACGCAGAGACAAAAGGCAGACTATAAAGACAGCGAAAAGAAACAGGAGAATGGAGTCGGCTCACCTGTATAAATTCTTCAATCCGAACTCCACTCCGGAACCCTGAAAATGACCGAAAGAGGGCGGGATGGAGGACTGCACTGTCGTCGCTAAAGGAACTACAATTACCAGGTAAGTGTAATTACTATTTCCTTAGCGCTCCGCAGTGCAGTCCTCAACTTCTGGGATGTACCAGAGCAGTACCTAATGGGCGGGATCTTTCCGGACGACAGACAACATCGCCGACCCGAAGCGAGAATCCTTCGCCGCCTCCACATCTAGGCGATAATGCTTACTAAAGGTATGCAAGGACGACCACGTAGCCGCCCTACAAATATCCCCCGGCGGAACCAAGCGATGCTCCGCCCAAGAGCAAGCCTGCGCCCTGGTGGAATGCGCTCGTAAGCCCGACGGCACCACACGGCCCTGAAGCAGATAAGCCGCCGAAATCGCCTCTTTAAGCCACCTGGCGATAGAAGCTTTCGCCGCGGCCTCCCCCTTACGTACCCCCCCAAACAGCACAAATAAACGATCCGACTTACGAAAAGAATCTGTGACCTGCAAGTAATGATGCAACACACGCCGAACATCTAACCGGCGCAGATCGCGATCGAGGGGGGGCTCATTGCGAGAACCGAGAACCGGCAAAGTAACCACCTGGTTCATATGAAAGGGAGAGACCACCTTAGGTAGAAAGGAGGGCACGGTACGCAACACCACCTTATCATCCGAGAAGGTCAAAAACGGCTCCCGACAAGACAGGGCTTGCAATTCGGAAATACGCCTTGCCGAGCAAATAGCCACCAGAAAAACAGCCTTCAAGGTTAGATCCTTCAGAGAAGAGCTTTTCAACGGCTCAAAGGGAGACCGTGACAAGGCTCGGAGAACTAAATTAAGATCCCAGGCTGGGACGCCAACCCGAAGAGAAGGCCGCAACTTGGAAATCGCCGTTAGAAACCGTCGAACATCCGGATGAGACCCTAACGACATCCCATTGACCTTACCTCGATAACAGGCCAACGCCGCCAGCTGCACCCGCAAGGAGCTGGCCGCCAGCCCTTTAGCGAAACCATCCTGCAGAAAATCCAGAATAACGGGAACGGCCACCGTGGCCGCCCGGATCCAATGTCGAGAACACCAATCCTCAAAGATGCGCCAAATCCGCACATAAGCTAACGACGTGGATCGCTTCCTGGATGCTAGCATTGTGGCTATCACCGCCGCCGAGTATCCCCGCTTTCTTAAGCGTGCCCTTTCAATGGCCAAACCGTAAGCGAGAACCGATCCACTTGAGGCATGAAAAGAGGACCCTGAACCAGGAGATCCGATCGCACCGGAAGCCGCCAGGGACGACCGTCCAGGAGGCGAACTAGATCCGCATACCACGGCCGACGAGGCCAATCGGGAGCCACCAGAAGAACTCTCCCCGGGTGGCGTCCTATCTTCTGAACGACCCGACCGATCAACGCCCACGGAGGGAAAACGTAGAGAAGACCCTGACGCGGCCAAACTTGCAGAAGCGCATCGATGCCCTCCGACATCCGTTCTCTCCGCCTGCTGTAAAATCGAAGGACCTGTGCAGATAGAAAGGTCGCCATGAGATCCATCACCGGCGATCCCCAGCGCTCCACAATCTGACCGAATACTTCGGGATGCAGCCGCCATTCCCCGGCATCCACGTGAACCCTGCTGAGGAAATCGGCCGTTACGTTGTCTTTTCCGGCAATGTGAGCCGCTGAAATCAATGGGAGACGCGGTTCCACCCAACGGAACAACTGATCCGCTTCCTGCTCCATTGCGGCGCTTCCCGTTCCGCCCTGCCGATTGATGTAAGCCACCGTCACCGAGTTGTCGGACAGAACCCGCACTGCCCGACCCAGTATTAAGTGCTGAAACGCCTGAAGAGCTAGAAACACGGCCCGCAGCTCCAGGCGATTGATTGACCACGACGTCTCCACTCCTGACCATAGGCCCTGCGCAAAGCTGTCCTGGCAATGCGCACCCCAGCCCGTCAGGCTGGCGTCCGTCAACAGAGGCAACCAATCGGGTTGATCTAGTGGCATCCCGGCCGCCAAAGAGCGAGGGAGAAGCCACCACTGGAGAGACTTGCGGACCTTTAGGGGGCAAGGCAGATGCCTGCTTAAGGGGTCCGCTTGATGCGACCAGCGACGGAGCAGGGCCCGCTGCAACGGACGCATGTGCACCTTCGCCCACGGAACCACTTCCAGAGTCGCTGCCATGGTACCGAGCACTCGCAGGTAGTCCCAGGCTGTCGGAGCCGGAGTGGCTCGGAATTTCCGAATGAGCGCGCGCAAGGCTTCGGCTCGCGGAGAAGGAAGGAACACGTGACCCGAACGCGTGTTGAACCGGACTCCGAGATACACGAGGTCCTGGGTGGGTTCCAGATGACTCTTTGCAAAATTGATCACCCAACCCAGGCTCTGCAGAAAATGGACCTCTTTGTCCGTAACCTGTAGACTTTCCTCCTTGGCCTTCGCACGAATCAACCAATCGTCTAGATAGGGATGAACCAGGATCCCTTCGCGCCGCAATGCCGCCGCCACTACTACCATTATCTTCGTGAAGGTGCGAGGAGCCGTCGCCAGACCGAAAGGAAGCGCCTGAAACTGATAATGCCCCCACGGGAGAGCAAACCGCAGAAACCGTTGATGAGCCTCCAGGATGGGAATATGTAAGTACGCCTCCGTCAGGTCTAGCGACGTCAAAAACTCCCCGGGACGCACCGCGACGATAACCGACCGTAAGGTCTCCATGCGAAAGTGCGGTACCCGCAAGCAGCGGTTGACAGACTTGAGATCCAGGATGGGTCGCAAGTCTCCGCCCTTCTTGGGCACCACGAAATAAATCGAGTAGCGACCCGTACCGTAATCGCTTTTGGGCACCTCCGTCACCGCACCCAACAGTAACAATCTGTTGAGAGTGGCGGCCACCGCTGCCGCTTTGGAGGCCCCCTTGCACGGCGAGCGGATAAAGGAATCCCGAACGGGTCGAGCAAACTCGAGGGCGTATCCGTGTTGAATGATATCGAGGACCCACTGGTCCGTGGTGATGAGGGTCCAAGCGGAGAGGAACTCCCGCAGACGGCCGCCTACCGAAATGCCCACCGCCGGGACCCGCCTCATCTCATTGTGGTTTACGAGACGTGGAAGGGGAGGCTGCAGAGAAGCCTCTCGCGGTACCTCTGTAGCCCCGAAAGCCCTGTGCGCGGGTCTGGAAGCGGCCCCTAGGGAAACCTGCATAGCGAGGGGACCGGAACCGGCGAAAATCACGAGACTGCCCCCGAACCGAGGAGGTCGAACGAAGCGGCTTAGGCTTGTCCTCAGGGAGGCGACCAGCCTTGGACTCCCCCAGGTCCTTGACCAACTTGTCCAAATCTTCTCCAAAGAGAAGACCCCCTTTGAAGGGAAGCTTACTAAGACGAGATTTAGACGGACCATCAGCCGCCCAGTTCCTGAGCCACACCGAACGTCTGGCCGCCACCACCGAAGCCGTACTGTTAGCTAACGCGCGAATCAAGTCATAATGAATGTCCGCTAGATACGCCGCCCCAGACTCCAGGCGATCTAACTCCTTCACATCCTCCTCCTCGAGGCGCGAGGACAGACGCAACCGCTGGGCCCAGCGTAAACACGCCCGAGCCACCCAAGCGCCACACACTGACGCCTGCAACGAAATGGAATCGGCCTCAAAGGTTTGCCGCAATAAGCCATCGACCTTCCGGTCTTGGGCATCCTTCAAGGCTGCACCCCCTTCAACCGGGATAGTGGTTTTCTTAGTAACTGCCGAAACCACCGCATCCACCCGCGGTGCACGAAAACGTTCCTTATCCGGCTCCGCCAAGGGATACAGACGAGACAGGGTGCGAACGCCCCGCAATCCGGCCTCCGGCTTATCCCACTCATCCTTGATCATTTTGTCCACCACCCGGTGCAAGGGAAAAACAATGCGCGATTGACGCTCCGCCTGGATAACCGGATCCTCGATCTCCACATCTTTGGCCATTGGAGACGCCATATTCAAAACTTTCAAAGACTCGGAGATGAGCCCCGGCAATTCCTCGCGGCGAAAAACTCGAATAATCTTGGCCTGGTCTTCAGGCTCCGGAAGCTCCCCGTCTTCAAGATCCAGAGGATCCCCTTCCGGATCCCAGGCCTCCTCAGAACCCTCAGGCCACTCCTCATCCGCTACCACGGCTGCGGACCTACGAGCCTTCTTTGGGGCCGGCGGAGGAACACTGGAAGCCCCTCCTACGTCCTGAGGGGCTGCAAGGGACAGCAGAGGAGCCGATCCAGGCACCGCGCCCTGCTGCCGCAAACAAAATGCCTGGTGCATTAACAGAACAAACTCGGGACTAAAAACCCCAGGTTCCACCGCCAGGCCTGTTGGCGGAGGCGCCGAGGGCCCAGCGGACCGAGTCTCCGGCGCACCCTGGCGGGAAGAATGCTCAGCCTCAAGGTCTGGAATCTCAGCCATGCCCTCGGGCTCTCTAACCTCCAGCTTTTGCTCCATAAGGGAAGACAGGGTTGCACAACCCCTGCAGACTCCCAAGACCGATAAAGGACCTCTCCGGGCTCCACAAATAATGCAGAGGGGCCTCTGTGGCATTGGCCTGAACAAGAAACCTGATGACAGCCAAGAGCACACTAAGGGAAATCCCCCCCGGTGGGCAGCACTCCGCGGAAAACAAAAAACCAAGGGAAGAACCTACAACTATCCCCTTTGCCAGGCTGAAAATTAAACTCAAAAGCAAAGCAAAAATTGAAAGAAAAAACAGCGTTTGCTTACCCAAAGCCACGGAGCCCCGAAGAGATGAAAAGCACGCGGTGGATCAAGCACCCTCAAAATGGCCGCCGCGGCAAAAACCCCTAGACAAAAAAGGCGCCAGGACCTGCGATCAGCTTACCAAAGCAGCCCCGATGCTCCCGCAGCCCAACGGAGCTGCTACCGCTGCCGCGCAGATCGCCTCGGGAGAAAGGAACCCCGCGATCTGCGGAATCAAGGTGCAGCACCCGGGGAAAACCCCGGAGGCCCCCAGCAGCCGAAGGGCTCTCCCCCGTATGGTCCGGGGGGAGAGAACTTCTACGGAGCCTAAACTGCCTGCTTTAAAAAAACAAAAGCAAGCAAAATCTACAACAAACAACAAATTAAAACAAAAAATTAAAAGACAGAAAGCAAGTAAACCCAGGCAGGCAGGGCTGACACGGAGGAGAGGCAGGAGGCCCCACTAGTGCTGAGCACTGACCTTTCCTCCTTCCAAACGGGCTGACTAAAATTTAAAGAAACAGAAGCCCATTAATTACAGAAATGAGAAATAAAAGGGGAATAAAAAAGGATCAAAAAGCAAGGAGCTGCTTATTTTTTTCTCACAGTGAGTCCCAACCCGGGGCTCACAACGTCCTCCTGCTGCAAGGAGACTGGTCACACTGGAAGTAGGAGGGGAGCTGACAGGATATATCCAGTGATGTCATGAATTTGCACATGCCAGTCTCCTAGCTGCAGGAGGAGGTTGACAACCCAGAAGTTGAGGACTGCACTGCGGAGCGCTAAGGAACTTACTTTAATGCTGTTGGTGGTGTTGGACTGACTGACTTCCTTAAAATCAACCTCATCCTCTGTCCCCTATCCATGGCTGCTACTGTTTCTCCCCAGGGCAGGATCTGAGTCTGTTGTTGGTTCTGCCTCCAGTTCTGGCCATTTTAAGGAGGGCTGGCTTGCTGGCCGAGACTGGGCTGATATGTGCCTGTAAGTCCTACAGGGTGCACTATTTGGCACTAGGGCTGCGCAATGGTCCTGCAGGCTACCACTGAGCTTTTTCTCAGCCGTGCCATGAATGATGGCTCCAGGTACTGGACAGAGTATTACCAAGTTACCCAGTTCCAACAGTGAGATGTTAAAGCCAATATGGGATTTCTGACATCTCATTCTGATGCCTTATGGGATCTGCAGCACTGATTCCAATGGGTAAAATCAGGGACTACAAATACCACACTGCACTGCAAAACAAATTAAAAACCAGAACCGGCAAAAAAAAATCTCACTCTTAAAACTGGGTAAATTGGCTACTCTATGGACAGGAGAGAAGTACTTTGGACATGTAGGAAAATCCCTGTAAACTTACTCTACTCTTCTTCCCATTAAGTGCCTTTTTAGAGATCCTGCCATGTCTGCATAAGGAACTCAGCGGCTAAAAGACTAGTCAAGGGGATCTAAATGCTTCTAGCTCAGATCATCTAACAAAATACCTGTCTACCCAAATATGAAGGAGACAGAATAGCACAGCTATATTGTGAGAAGCTCTTATGAAGTTTATTGTACCTGAAAGTGAATAAAGCGTAGTTACTCACCTGTTAACAGGTGATCTCCGGGAACAGCAGGAATTTAGTCTTCACATATGGGTATCGTCGGTACCGACAGAGCCTGTATGGGAACGCTCCCCAGCGTCCAATAGGAGCGCTTTTGGGAGCATCCCTCAGTACATGCGCACTGCCTTCCCGCCTTTCCAACTGTCCCTCTTCAGTTAAGTTTGTAGCTGAGTGAAAGGATAGAGGGAGAGAGGAAAGAGACAGAGAGATAGAGAGACAACTCCTAGGGGAGGTGGGTGGGTTGTGAAGACTAAATTCCTGCTGTTTCCGGAGATCACCTGTTACAGGTGAGTAACTACGCTATCTCCAGGAACAAGCAGGAATATAGTCTTCACATATGGGGACTCCCTAGCTGAAGATGCCAGGGAGATGATCCCAGGAAGCTGCTACCTATAGTGAGGTGGGCCATGCTTCCTCCCATGGATCTCTGGCATCCGTAGGAGTTGTATTAAGTTTGAAAGAGATTTTGAAGAACAGCCTAGCCAAAGAAGGCATCCCGACGGGAGGCTTTATCTAGGCAGTAGTGGGCTGTAAAGGTATGTACCGAAGTCCAGGTGGCTGCTCGAGAAATGTCATCAATAGACACAGAGTGAAGGTTAGCCATAGAGGCTGACATGGCTCTCACATTATGAGCTGTGATATGGCCTTGAAGAGGAAGACTCTTACTCTCATAAGCAAAGGATATGCATTGCACTATCCATTTGGATAAAGTCCTCTTGGAGACTGGAAGTCCCAAATGACTACCATCAAAAGCAATAAAAAGTTGAGAAGACTTTCTATGCTGCTGTGTTCTTTGTAGAATAAAAGCTAAGGCTCTTTTACAGTCCAAAGTGTGAAGGTTCTTCTCTGCATTAGAGGCATGAGGCCTCGGAAAGAATACAGGAAGATAAATCAATTGATTTAAATGAAAAGGCGAAACCACCTTTGGCATAAAGTGTGGATGAGTTCTGAGGACAACCTTATCATGGTGAAACCTAGTGTAAGGAGGATCAGCCACTAACACTTGCAATTCACTAATGCGACGTGCGGAGGTGATTGCAATTAGGAAGATGACCTTCCAGGACAAAATCTTTAGGGTAGTAGTGGCTAAAGATTCAAAGGGCGGTTTCATGAGCTGCCCGAGAACTATATTTAAATCCCATGCCACCGGAGGTGGTTTGATGGGAGGTTTTGTTAACAGAAGACCTCTCATAAATCTGGATATGAGAGGAAATTGGTTGTCCATTTAGAGGCTTATAGAAGCTGTAATTGCGTTCAGATGGACTCTTACTGAATTGGTCTTTAGACTAGAATTTGATAAATGAAGTAGATGCTCTAGTATCGCTTACAAAGGTATCACAAGGGGGTTTAACCCCTTCTGGGAACACCATATAGTGAAACGTTTCCACTTGAAGGCGTAAGATCATCTTGTGGAAAAGTTTTCTAGAAGCCTGAAGGATATCCTTTACCTGTTGGGAAAGGTTGAGATCCTGAAGATTTAAGTGTTCAGAAACCAGGCCGTGAGATGCAGGGACTGGGGATTCGGGTGCCATACGGGCCCGCTCTCTTGGGAAAGGAGATCCAGAGCACACCCTAACTCCAGAGGCACAGCTTGAGAGAGATGTAGAAGCAGGGGATACCACGTTTGGCGTGGCCACCGTGGCGCTATGAGGATCATACGACCTCTGTCTCTCTGAAGCTTGAAGAGTGTTTTGGGGATGAGGGGAATAGGTGGGAAGGCACAGAGGAAGTCCTGACCCCAGTGGAGGAGGAAGGCATCCCTTGCCTGGCAATTGTGAGCCAGAATTCTGGAACAGAACCGGGGAAGTTTGGCATTCAGTGGACTTGCAAAGAGGTCTATGTCTGGAGAGACCATTCATGAGGCAGCAGTACTCAGCTGAGTTTGTCTGGTGAGGGCCCAAAGTCGTAAAGCTTCGTTGCATAATGACAGAGAGCTTGTTCCGCCCTGCCTGTTCACATAGAACATGGCTACTTGATTGTACGTTTGGACTAGGACTGTCTTGTAGCTGAGCTGGGCATGGAATACTCGAAGAGCTAAATAGATTGCTGTTAATTCTAGGAAGTTTACGTGAAGACAAGCCTCTTGTGGAGTCCAGGTGCCCTGGGTAGAGAGATGATGCAGGTGTGCTCCCCAACCCACCTGTGATGCATCTGTTGTTAGGGTGGCCTGGAATAGGGGTTGTTGGAAAGGAGACCCCACTAAGAGATTTCCAGTGATTGCCACCATTGAAGGGACAAGATCAGTCGAGAGTTTGATATCTTGTCTGACAGACGTCCTGTGGCCTGTGTCCACTGCGTGGATAGGGTCCACTGGGCTGCTCGCATGTGGAGGCGAGCATAGGGAACTACATGAACCATGAATGCCATGTGTCCCAGTAACTGTAGCAGTTCTCGAGCAGTTGGGGAGAATTTTCCCGCTGCTTGAGAAGCTAGCTGCACTATGTGAAGACACCGGGCCTGTGGAAGGAAAGTCCATTACTGACTGGTATCTAAACAGGCTCTTATGAACTCCAGAGACTGGGAAGGAACAAGTTGAGATTTTGGGAAGTTTATTACCAATCCCAAGTATTGGAGTATTCGCATTGTGCGAGACAGTGCAGAGCTGGCTTCTGTACTCGTGGGGGCTCGAATGAGCCAGTCGTCCAAGTAAGGGAAGACGAATATCCCTAGGGTTCGCAGGAATGCAGCTACTACTGCCATGCATTTCGTGAAAACTCTTGGTGCGGAAGCCAGACCAAAGGAAAGAACCCTGTACTGGAGGTGTTTCCCCTTGAAAAGGAATCGTAAGAATTTCCTGTGATCTGGATGGATCAGAATGTGAGTATACGCATCCTTTAAGTCTAGAGAGCAAAGCCAATCCTGACTTTGAAGGTATGGCAGAAGAGTTCCTAGAGAAATCATTTTGAACTTCTCTTGGAACAGGTATTTGTTCAATTCTCTGAGGTCTAGAATGGGTCTGTGTCCCCCTGTTTTCTTTGGAATAAGAAAATAGGGGAGTAGAACCCTGTACCCTGCTGGAGGATGGGTACTTCCTCTATTGCCCCTTGGGCAAGAAGTGTTGAGACCTCGTGATTCATTGTCTGCAGAGTTCTGGGAATTGAACTGCCTTAGCATTGTAGGAGGGGGCATGCTGTGAAAATGAAGCTTGTACCCCTCTCCTACAATGGACAGAGTCCAACTTTCTGTTATTTGGTGCCATCTGTTGGCAAAATGACACAGCCTGCCTGCAATATTTAGGGGTTCTGAACCCCTCAGAGGCAGGAAGGCTAAGCTCTCTAGGAAGGAGTCAAAGCCCTTGAGGGGGCTGAACCTGCGGAGCTAGTTGAGCTCTCGGGCCTTTTGGCTTCTTCTGCTGTTTAAATTGCTGTTGTTGTCCCCTTTGGGCAACTTGACCGTGAGCTTGGCTTTTCTGGGTATAGGATGGATAAAACTTCCTCCTTTTGCTGCAAGAGGGTTTTTTTATAGGGTTTCTTTTTGGCTGGAGTGGCTGTAGATTTTGACAATCTATCTAAGGTGATATTGTCAGCATCTATCTCATTAGCCTTTTCCTGCCAATTCTTGCCAAAGAGGTTTTCTCCTGTGCAAGGGCTGTTGCCTAATCTATCCTGTATCCAAATCCCCAAGTCTGATGCCTGAAGCCAGGCAATCCGTCATGCACCAATGGCAATAGCAGAGGTTCTGCTGATGCATTCAAAGCAGTCAAAGGCTGCACGATTCACAAACTTGGAGACATCTTGAGCGTAAGGAAGTCTTGTCGTCGGTCATCTGGGAGAAGTGGGCTCATAAGCTCCAAATCTCCTGTGACCTCTTTGAGGAACATTTCCGTAAATAAAAAATATATGAGCTGATCCTAGCTGAAAGCATGGAAGCCTGAAAAGTTTGATGTCCAAAAGCATCAAGAGTCCTGCATTCACGATCTGGAGGATTGGATGCATGTCTCTTTGCACTTTTCATCCTACACATGGCTGACTCCACTACCATTGAATAGTGTGGCAGTTGAGTCTTTTGAAATCCAGGACATGGTGGAACTCAATACATGGTATCAAGCCTCCTAGAATGAGGAGTGTTGTTAAAGGTGTCTCCCACATTCTGAGCATCAGATTATTAAGAATTTCATGAATGGGCAGAGTGGCTGCCTCCTTTGGAGCCTTAGGATATTGGAGAATTTTCAATTCCTTTGCTCTAGGTTCCTTTTCAGGAACTACCGTGATTGAAAGGCCTTTGGCAACATCACAAATAAAATCCTGAAAAGACATATCCTCCGGAGGCGACATTCTGCGTTGGGGAGAAGAGTCATCTTCCAGAAGAAAAACTCTGGTACCGGCAGAATTATCAGAGTCATCGGAATCGGAGGATTCGAAGTATCTCTGGTCACGATGTTCATGTAAGGCACGGTCCTGGTATCGATCGAAGTCGGTACCGAGTTTATCCGGTACCGATCTTTCGATGCCTGGCAAAGACGGCATGGGAAGAATTCCCACCGGGGCCGGTACCGCCGGTACTGGTACCGGTATCTGTGTCAGTGCCCGTTGAACCATCGGTGTCAATGGTACTGCAGCTGTAAGGAGAGCTGCAATACTGCACTCGATAGCTAGGAATCTCTGGTCTATCGATGCTGCCGATGCCTGGGTATCGGTGCCGGTGAAGGCGGCCGGGACCCCTGAGCATGGCACCAGTAGTTCTGTCGAGGCCGAGGCCGAGGCCTCGAGAACATCCTGGAACCCTGTTGATGCTTTGGAGGCCGAAGCCTCCTGCCGGGGATGTTTTGCCGGTGTGGTTCCCTCAAGGGCAATGCTAATGGCCTCTCGATGCTTTGCAGGAGAGCTACCCTTTTAGGACTGGCTTTTAAGTTTAGTTACCTGAGATCCATGGGAGGAAGAAGAGGCTCTTGAAGACGTCGAAGCAATGGACCGGGCATCTGAAGAAAAGAGGGTACCGAGCTTTGCAGCCCGGTTCTGTCTTCCTCTTTTAGTCATTCCCATACAAGAGAGACACTCAGATGGAGAATGGTCAGGGCCTAAACATTTAAGACACCAGTCATGGGTGTCGGTGATGGAAATGGTACCGCCACACTTCGTGCATTTTTTAAAACCACTAGCTGTTTTTTCCATATTTAAGGAAAAATGGGGCCTAGTGCCCAAAATGGCACCTGACATCGAAAAAGAAAAGTTTCTGAAGAGAAACAATTTTTAAGAAGAAAAGAAAAGAACCAGTGGCACCGGTAGGCATCATGCGAAGGCAAATGCGACCACAAGAAAACAAGATTGAAGAAGAAATTTTCTGCGGTGACAGGGTATGTGTCCTGTCAGCTCTGCGGAAAACGAAAAACTGAAGAGGGACATTTGGAAAGGCGGGAAGGCAGCGCGCGTGTGCTGAGGGATGCTCCCAAAAGCGTTCCTATTGGACGCTTGGGAGCATTCCCATGCAGGCTCCGTCAGTACCGACGATACCCATATGTGAACACTACATTCCTGCTTGTTCTTGGAGATTACTGTAAGCTAGTGGTTCCCAAACTTGGGATCAGGACCACAAAATGGGGTCAAAGAACCAGTGAATGGGGTCACAGAAACATGGTCATTTCCCCATATTTCTGGACTTTCGCTGTGACTTACACCAAATCAGTCAGCATGTGGCCTGTGAGCCAGTGAACATTCATAGGCCCTTGCCCCCTCCTGGGTAAGCTTCCTATTAGACTGGAAACCCATGCTGAATACTGGGATCTGTAAGCACACACTGCACACTGACAAGGGACCCTGTGTTGATTGCTGCCTTCCTGCTTTAAAATGAGTGGAGGGAGGGGAAGGAAGCTGGAGATCTGCCAGTTTGATTTTATCATCATTTGGGGTCACGTGAGCTTTCAGTTGTTAAAATGGGGTCATATAGTACAAAATTTGAAAAACGCTGTAAACCATTTTTTTTTGTGCCATCAAGTCAATGCTGACTCCTGGTGACCCAGCAACCTCTGGGTTTTCTTGGCAAAGTACAACCGGAAGTAGATTGCCAGACCTTTTCTTCTGAAGCAATGGAGGGTAAAGTGACTTGCCCAAGGTCACAAGGAGTGCCAGTAGGAACTGAACCCAGATCTCCTGGGTGTGAGGCTGTTGCTCTAACCTAGGCTACTCCTTTATCTTGAGCAGCATTTGGAAAGACAGGGTAAACAAAGTCTAAATCCTAATTATAGAGTTGTAGGTTTTATGTGGCAATAGTCTAATGGGAAGGACATTTTTCAGAGCATTTAACCCATGTAACCAGTTGTCTGAAAACTGCTCACTTTCAATGCAGCTAACATTCTACATCTGTTATACAATGCAAATTATATTTATTTATAGCATTTTTATATAGCTAATGATATAGTACATCATAATTGTTTATAGTTCAGAGATGAGAAATGAATTACAAATAAAACCCAAATCCTAAAAAAAAAAAGCAAGGATGAATAACAAGACAAAAAAGTGGGAAGGAAAGCGTAGTTACTCACCTGTAACAGGTGTTCTCCAGGAGCAGCAGGAATCAGTCCTCACTTATGGGTGACGTCGGCGCCGACGGAGCCCTCGCGGAGCAATTTTCCCCAGCTTTCAAAGAAAGCCTTTGGGAATTGCAGCGCGCATGCGCGGTCGTCTTCCCGCCCGAAGGTGCCATCTTAGCCAGTCAGATGACATAGCTAAAAAAGACAGCATAAAAATTTGCAAAAAGAAGATAAGCAGACGATTGCAACTCCAAGGGGAGGAGGGAGGGTAGTGAGGACTGATTCCTGCTGCTCCTGGAGAACACCTGTTACAGGTGAGTAACTACGCTTTCTCCAGGACCAAGCAGGAAGTCAGTCCTCACTTATGGGACTCCCAAGCTCAAGGCTACCGGAGACCCTAAGCACAAAAATGAGCTCCCTCTAGCTCAGCAGCACAGAAGGATAGAATCTTCGCTGAATTATCACCCACCGGTAGCCCACATCCGGGATGGAGGGTAGGAGTTGCTCAGACCTCAAAGAGATTACGGAGGACTGCCTGTCCGAAAGCACTGTCCCTACGGGACTCCCTCTCGAGACAGTAATGGACCGCAAAAGTCTGGCTCGAAGACCAAGTAGCGGCCCGGCAGATGTCTGCCAGCGGAACAGAGCGGAGGTAAGCCACTGACGTGGCCTTTGCCCGAACGCAATGAGCCGTGACCCGACTTTCTAAGGCGAGTCCGGCTGCCCCATAAGCCCAAGAGATACAGTCCGCAACCCAGATGGACAGAGTACGCTTGGAGACCGGGAGTCCCAATTTATTGGGGTCAAAAGACACAAAAAGCTGAGCAGCTTTACGGTGCTCCCGCGTACGGTCAAGGTAGAAGTTCAATGCCCTTCTACAGTCCAGGGTATGGAGGACCGTCTCAGCTCGGCTGGAGTGTGGTCTGGGAAAGAAGGTTGGAAGTACCACCTCCTGATTCATGTGAAAAGGGGAGACCACTTTAGGCAGAAACTTTGGGTGAGTCCGTAGGACTACCCTATTCTTGTAGAACCGAGTGTAGGGGGGATCAGACACGAGGGCCTGCAATTCACTTACGCGCCTAGCGGAAGTGAGGGCTATCAAGAACAGTGTTTTCCAAGACAGAAAACGGAGGGAACAGGTAGCCATAGGTTCAAAAGGCGGACAGGTGATCCGCTGTAAAACCACATTCAGGTCCCAGTCAGGTGCTGGCGGGCGCAGAGGTGGTTTAAGTAGAAGGAGACCTCGGAGAAACCTCGCTACGAGAGGGTCGTTGGAGAGAGGTCTGCCGTCCACCGGCAGATGATGTGCTGAAAGAGCACTGAGGTGAACTTTGACGGAGTTGGACTTAAGTCCCAGATTAGAGAGGTGTAGCAAGTACTGTAAGATCACCGACACCGGGCAGGAGAAGGGATCCTGAGACTGTTGGGAACACCAGATTGCAATGCGACGCCACTTAAGGGCGTAGCATTTGCGGGTAGAAGGCCGTCGCGAAGCCAAGACGACCTCCTCCACCTCCGCCGGCAAGAGAAGAGGAGCAAGGACTACCCTTTCAGCAGCCAGGCCATGAGGTTGAGAGACCTGAGGTTGGGGTGCAGTAGGGACCCCTGATCCTGAGTGAGGAGATCCGGTTGTACCCCCAGAGGGATTGGATCCTCCACCGCCAGTTGCAGCAGGAGCGGAAACCACGGCTGCCTGGGCCAGCGAGGGGCCACCAGGATCATGAAGGCTTTGTCTCGGAGAACCTTGAAAAGAGTCCGAGAGACTAACGGGATGGGAGGGAAAGCGTACAGAAGGCTCCCCGACCATGAGATCAGAAAGGCGTCCGCCGAAACCCGAAGGGGGTGTGGCTGACGAGAGCAGAAGCGAGGAAGCTGCCGGTTGTGAGGA
This sequence comes from Ichthyophis bannanicus, assembly GCA_033557465.1. Classification (NCBI taxonomy): domain Eukaryota; kingdom Metazoa; phylum Chordata; class Amphibia; order Gymnophiona; family Ichthyophiidae; genus Ichthyophis; species Ichthyophis bannanicus. Next base: position 176,768,604 of record CM066043.1, on the reverse strand, counting down.
CTGGCAAAGAGATCCACCATGGGGAGGCCCCACCTGAGGAAGAGCTTCTGAACGATCAAGGGATCCAGACGCCACTCGTGCGGCTGGAGGACCCTGCTGAGTTTGTCCGCCAGGCAATTTTCTTGGCCCGGGAGATAAACTGCCTTGAGGAGAATGCCGTGACTGACGGCCCAAGAGCAGAGCTTCTGTGCCTCCCGGCAGAGGAGGAAGGAGCCCGTGCCCCCCTGCTTGTTCACGTAGAACATGGCAACTTGATTGTCCGTCTGGACAAGGACGGACTGTTGGGAGGTCAGGTGGGAGAAGGCCTTGAGAGCTAGGCGGATCGCCCTGAGCTCCAGGAAGTTGATCTGCTGAGCAGACTCCCACTTGGTCCAGAGGCCCTGAGTACGTGCCTCTTGGCAATGTGCTCCCCAGCCCAGGAGGGATGCATCGGTGGTCAGCACCCGGGTCGGCTGAGGTGACTGGAAAGGCATTCCTAATATCAGGTTCGGTTGCCGGAGCCACCACCGGATAGACGAGACCAGCGGCTCGGAGATGCGCACTAGGTCTGCTAGGCCGCCTGTGGCTTGTCGCCACTGCCGGCGGAGACACCATTGAGCAGACCGCATATTCAGGCGGGCATTGGGGGTCACATGGACGGTGGAAGCCATATGGCCGAGCAGTCTCAGGAAGCGCCTGGCGGTGACCAGGGGCTGGCTGCGAAAGCGGCCGGCTAGGTCCATGAGCCGCTGAGCCCTGTCGAGCGGTAGGTACGCTCGCGCCTGAGGAGTGTGCAGCCTTGCGCCGATGAACTCGAGATCCTGTGAGGGGAGCAAAGTGGACTTTGCGAAGTTTATGACAAAGCCCAAGTGCTGCAGGAGAGTCACCGTGCGGCACGTGGCGTTGGTGACCTCCTGAGCAGACGCTGCTCTGATGAGCCAGTCGTCGAGGTACGGAAAGACAGAGGCCGTGAAGCCGGAGATGGGCCGCCACGACCGCGAGACATTTTGTGAAGACTCGCGGTGCGGAGGACAGGCCAAAGGGCAGTACTCTGTACTGGTAATGATTTCCTGCCACCACAAACCTTAGGTATTGGCGGTGGCTTGGGTGGATGAGGATGTGCGTGTAGGCATCCTTTAGATCCAAGGAGCATAGCCAATCTCCCTGCTGGAGGTAGGGCAGAAGGATTCCAAGGGTAAGCATTTTGAACTTCTCCCGCACAAGGAACTTGTTGAGGTTGCGCAAGTCCAGGATGGGTCGGAGGCCTCCTGTTCTCTTTGGTATCAGAAAATACCTTGAATAGAAGCCCTGACCTCTCAGGTGGTGTGGCACCGGTTCCACCGCCTGATCCTGCAGAAGACCTGCTAACTCCTGAAGGAGCAACTCCCTGTGCAGAGGGGGGCGCGGAGGCTCTCCCGGAAAATAGGAGGGAGGGACCTGATGGAAGTGGAGAAGGTAGCCCTCTCGCACGACCTGAAGCACCCAGGCATCTGCGGTGATGCTGGACCACCTGTGGGCGAAGTGAACCAGCCGGCCTCCGGTGCTGGGGGGAACCAGTGGGGGGGGAGAGGCTATGCTGAGCGAGTCAAAAACCCCCACCCTGCTGAGCAGGGGCTGGTGGTGCAGGCTTGGGGGCTTGCTGCCTACGGGACCCGTTACCCCGTCCCTTGGCCTGCTGGCCCTGTTGGGGAGCTGCAGGGGCCTGATAATGGGGGTATTGTTTGTAGGCAGCTGCCTTCCTCGGGTAAAAGGACTTTTTTCCCGAGCCCTTCTTTTTCTGGGAAGGGGCGGAGGTCTTCCTAGAAAGCCTGGTCCTGGTGAGAGTCTCAGTCTCAATTTGTGCAGCCTTTTCCGCCATGGGCTTGCCAAAGAGGTTTTTCGCCTCGGCAGGGGACATCGACCAACTTGTCCTGTACCCAGGGCTCAAGGTCGGACGACTGAAGCCAAGCCTGTCGGCGGGCACCGATGCCGGCTGCGGCTACTCGAGCCGAGGCTTCAAAGCCATCATAGGCTGCTCGGGACATGAACTTTGAGCATTCCCGAATACCCGTGGACAAGGCTAGGAACCTCCGCAAGGGCTCCTCGGAGAGACCAGCGGAGAATCCGGCTAGCTCTTTAGCCAGATCCCTGAGATACATACCCATGTATAGCTGGTAAGTCTGGACACGACAGGCGAGCATAGAGCCCTGGAAGCACTTCTTGCCAAGGCCATCCAGGTTACGGGCCTCCCTTCCAGGAGGCACCGAGGAGTGCATCTTCTGGCTCTTAAGACGATGCATGGCCGATTCCACTACCATGGAATGGTGTGGCAACTGTGCCTTTTGAAAGCCAGGGCTCTTGCGGACTCGATAGATAGAATCGACCCGCTTGCTCAGGACCGGCGAGGAGGCCGGACTCTCCCACATGCGGAAGAGTAGTCGTTCCAGCATAGGAGGAACCGGCACAGTAAAGTGTTCCCTCGCGGGAGAGTCATACTGGAGGGCGTCAAGCTCTTCGGCCCGAGGCTCCTCCTCGGGATCCGCAGGGAAGGCCAAAGCCTTGGCCATATCCCTAACGAAGTCCGAGAACCGGGCATCCTCCGGGGGGGACTGCTTCCGAGGCTCGGACTCCGGAGAGTCCGATGGGACACACCGAGTCCGGAAAGAATCAGGTGACTCTTCCTCCTCAGACTCCCAGACCGACTCCGACGAGGACTCGGTGGGGTCGGTCCGGGCAGGGTGCGGCGCCAGCCGCCCCGACGCCGAGGGAGTCGGCGTCGGCGACCTCGGTCCCGAACGGGAGGCCGAGGGCGACCTCGACCGAGGATCGACTCGAGTTCTCATCGACTCGAGGATCGGCTCGGTCTCCGGGGTCGACTTGGACGTCGACGTCCCGGCGGTCGGGGCAGCGACGCCAGCGAAGCCAGCGAGCAGTGCCCGCTGCTGGTCCATGAAGGCAGACAGTCTGCTCTCCAAGGCCGTCAACCTGAGTCCGAGCTCAGGTGACCCAGCAGCCCCCGACTCGGGCCCCGACGGCGTCGGGCCCGACGTCGGCTGTCGCGGAGGCGAGTCCAGAAGGACTACAGGACTTACCCGGGCAGGCATCTCCGACTCCAGGCGAGGTCGCTTCGGGAGGTGTTCCTTCTCCAAGGACCCGGGGCGGCTGTCGGGGCTATGCGACCTGGCCCTCGCGGAGCCAGGAGCGTCCACCGACGCCGCCCTCGCGGGTTTTTCCTTCCGACGATGGTCCCCGGAGGGAGAACCCCGGTCGGAGGAGCTCCGGCGACGGTCCGAGCTGGAGCCCTTTGACACGGAGGCCTCCGACGAGGTCCGGGTGCGGCTGGGGTCAGCGAAGATTCTCTCGCGCTGATGCCGCCGACTTCTCAACGCCTTCGAGGACAGTTTGCTGCAGGGCCCACAGATCAGTTCCTCATGATCCGGGCCCAAGCAGCGGAGGCAAAAGTCGTGTGTGTCGGTTAGTGACATATTTCGGTCACACCGACCACACCGCTTAAAGCCACTGGCAGCCATCGGGGGAAAAAGGGCCCCTGCGAGGTCAAAGGACCGGGCTGCCAGGGAAAACGAAAACGAAAGCCGACTAAGTCAGAAAAACCGAAAAAACGTTAGAGGACTCGAGACCGGCGTCGCGAGTCCGGGCGGGAAAACGATCGGCGTCGAACCGAAAGAAAAAAGTATAAAATAAAGAGGAAAATCAACTTTTTCGCGGGGACAAGACGGGGACGTCTGCAGGGCTCCGCGGAAAAAAGAAGACTGGCTAAGATGGCACCTTCGGGCGGGAAGACGACCGCGCATGCGCGCTGCAATTCCCAAAGGCTTTCTTTGAAAGCTGGGGAAAATTGCTCCGCGAGGGCTCCGTCGGCGCCGACGTCACCCATAAGTGAGGACTGACTTCCTGCTTGGTCCTGGAGAACTGGTGCTATAGGAAAACAATATGTACCAAAGACAGGAAAACACACAGCTGAGCACAAGAGGGTGCAGACAGGATAAGAGGATTGGCATTAAAAAAGCTTACTGAAAAGCACGTTTGAAGAAACATATTTTGAGGCCAGCTTTGAATCTTTTGTAGGAGGACTGAAGACAAAATTAGTTGGAAGAATAATCCATAAGTGGGAAATGGAAAAGCAAAAAGCCACAGATTCATAGGTTTCAAGGTGCAATGCAGATTTAGAGAGGATGACAAGAAAGTTCTGGTTAGCCGAGCGTGGAGTGCAAATTGGACAATCAGAATAAGTTGAGCATGAAGATAACAAGGAAGACCCGTGTAGAAAGCATGATGTGTCAGTAGAAGAATTTTGTACTTAATCTGTTGGGAGATGGGTAGCCAGTGTTGCTCAAAAAGTAGAGTCGTCACATGGTTTGATTTTTTGGCATTATGAGTTTAATCGCGGTATTCTGGTTTTAGTTGAGATTATTGTAGCTCTCTATTAGCAGGTGTCACACAATCAAGTTTGTTTACCATGAGTGAATGGATTACAGCTTTAGTGCTCAGGGGTCAAGATAAGGCTTAATAGATCTGATTTACAGGAGAAAAAAACAGTTAACGGAATTGGAAATATAAGGTCTGAAGGAGAATGCATTTCTGAACAAGAATTGGAGTAGAAGAGATGCGTGGATGAAAAGGAAGTGGTCTTTCATTATGGAAAATCCATAATGCCTTCATTTTCTTAGGATTTAACACCATTTTGTGGGCCTGGAGCCAAGCAGCAACTATATTTAATTTCAGTTCAAGCTCAGATTGAAAGGGAGGATCCCAGGTTTCATGGGCAATGACTAGTTGAACATCATCTACATAAATGTAGGAATTGTAATTGAGATCCTGAATCAGGAGGGCCAAGGGAGAAATTTAAAAAGGTTAAAGAGAGTAGGGGAGAGTATAGAACCCTGTGGGACACCTGAGGTAAAGGGGCGAGGACCTGAAAGTGAGCCCTCAATGGAAACTTGAAAGGACCGTTGACTGAGGTAAGAGCAAAACCAATTTAAAGCCACATCTTTGATTCCAGAGTTGTCTAGTCACTCCAGGAGGAGAGAATGACCATTAACCAATGACCAATAACATAAAAGGCAGCATTTATGTCCAAAATTATCTGTTCAACAGCAGGATTTATTTTAAAGCTCTTATGTAGCTAGTGCTACTACTGATCGCATCAGTGATTTTGAATACACACCTTGAGATATTTAGCCTCCAGTGTTTCTAGTGTACCAGTGCATTTCATTATATCTCAGCAAGAAATGTATGGTATACAGGTGAAAGAGAAATCCCATGCAATCTCTCACACTCTGTTTGTCTCCATCTAGAGCGACTGATGTATTACATTTTTACAGAAAATGAACATAAGAACATAAGATCATAAGATATGCCATACTGGGTCAGACCAAGGTTCATCAAGCCCAGTATCCTGTTTCCAACAGTGGCCAATCTAGGTCATATGTACCTAGCAGTTTCCCCAAAAGACACAGGTTCCACAATGCTTGTATTGGGTCAAGCATTGATATCCTGGGTCCCTTTTTCAATAATGATTTATGGACCTTTCCTCCAGGAACTTTTCCAAACCTTTTTTAAACCCAGCTACACTAACAGCCTTTACTACATCCTCCAGTAACAAATTCCAGAGTTTGATTACACGTTGAGTGAAAAAAAATATTTTCTCTTATTTGTCTTAAATAGTTTACCCTGTAGCTTCATTGCATGTCCCCTAGTCTTTCTATATTCTGATAACGTAAACAATCGATCTACGTTTACCCGTTCCACTCCATTCATTAATTTATAGACTTCTATCATATCTCCCTTCAGACATCTCTTTTGCAGGTTAAAGAGCCCTAATCTTTTTAGCCTTTCTTCATAGGGGTATCCTTCCATCCCCGTTACCATTTTGATGACTCTTCTCTGAACCTTTTCTAATAATGCAATATCCTTTTTAAAATACGGCGACCAGAATTGCACACAATATTCAAGGTGCGGTCGAACCATGGAACGATACAGAGGCATTATAATATCCTTTGTTTTTTTTCCATTCCTTTCCTTTGCAGAATTTAACTTCCATAGAAATAGCACAGACTGCAGAGCTGCTAGTCCTGTTCACATCCAGGTAAAGTAACGAGAAGTTTTAAAATCTATCTACCACTAAAATCTAATTCTAAATGAATAATAGAAATTTCAAAGCATTTTAATTTTTGGAAAAAGTTCACATTTTAATTTGAAGTCTTTTAAAGTTTATACGGAGAAAGACAGAGAGATTTCTATTGGACAGCAACTTAATTGCTTACAGTCCAAAACTTACACAAATCATCATCAAAACACATGGATTAATAGAAAAATTAACAAACTGAAGGCTAGCTATTTCAGTATACCTTTAATATATGTCCTTAAATTATAACAATAAAAACACTGACACACAACTTATTAATTTTAAATTTCAATTGTCACACAAAGTATATATTATTAGCTTCTCCCTTGCAAATTCAAACATAGGATAAGCAGTTTGTTTCAATAAACGTTTAAAACAGGATTAAAGCTGAAATATGAACAGATTTATTGCAAGTAAAATCCTGCAGACATTTGCTATATTTTGATAGTAACATTTCTGAAACACATATTTTTTTCTTAAGTACTTTGGCTCTGCAACCTTTCAGCCCAAGCATAAAATAAAATATAGAAAATTGACAAGACATCTTATAGAAAGGAAATTAAGGACATGTTTAAACCATGCTATAATTTCTGCAGAAAGCGGTCACTTGTATCTCCAGGCTTTTTTTGTTCCTTGTTGAGATCATAAGAACATTAACCAAAAGAAGGCAAACAAGGCCATGTCCATTCAGTGCAAATCGGAGAGTAAATGGAGCTTCCCATTTGTGACCTATGAAAAACACACCACACAATAATCCAACTGAAAATCTTCCCTTTCATTTATGCAAACTCAATGTTCATCTTCCACTCCAGGTTTACAGCTGTCACTTATTTACTGATGATAGGAAGAAGTTGCATAGGATGCATCATCTGCGCATCTGGAAAAAAAACACAACACACACAACTATTAGCTAACAAAAACATTTAAGGTTTTTGCAGAAGAATTCATGGTCCTTGCTGTGGATACTTAGTTTCTTTTAGTGGACAGCATGTCAAGAGAAGAAAATTTCTGCTGCTATGATTTTTTTTTTGCACTACTCTTTAGAGAATAATATTATGAGGTCTAACACTAGCCTGTTCAACTTCACACATCTCTATGTATGTCACCTGATCTCCATGTAATTCAGCGTATCTAGATGGCATTTGATTACAAAATCCTAGCTATTTCTTGGGCTGCCATGCAACTCAACTGCTTACCATGCAGAATCATCAGGGGTCAGTGAATCACTCGGATTAACGATTATAATATCAAAGCTGCTTTGTTTTTAAGACCAAATATATGCTAACATATCATGAATATTAATTGTTATGTTCTGGACCCTTTTGTGACCCTTGAGGATACACTCATCTATATTGTAAGCCATCACAAAAGTGGTATTATTTACACAGCACACACTAAATATGTATGCAGAACTGTGCAGACACATGTAATGGAGAGTTCCTACTCCCTGTCTACTTTTTCAATGTTACAGCATAATTATAGATTTTATGCTGTAGGATTAAAGAAATCTTACAGCAATGTTTACTTAAACTGGTCCTAGCCAATCCCCATAATAGCCAGTGATGTTTTTGGTATGAGATGCATGCATTTGCATACAGTGGGCACAGTCACTGAGGGTATCCTGAAAAGCCACACTGGCCGGGGAGTATTCTAGGACCAACTTAAAAAAACAGTTACGTTTTCACAGACATCAAAACAGACTTAGAATACTGGCATCTCCAAATTGATGCTTAAGGTATTGTTTCACATATAAAGTCCTTAATTTAAATACTTTCCATTCTGGGGTTACCTTCTGATATCAATTTCCAATCCTACTGGGCAGAAATTGTAAGCAATACCTTGAATCACAGGCTTTTCATGAGCTAACATAAGGCCTTCGTCATAAAGCGTAATGTAGAAAGTTCTAGTAGTGGGAGTAGAGTTGGTAATGGAGCGATTTTGTCAATTCTTCCTGGAAGGATCCTATTTTGCTAATCTATAGGAAGGATTTGTTTTATGTCATGCAGGTAGCAAAAAAGGGCATTTAGGACCTTATATGTAAAACTAAGGCAGATTTTATAAAAGGTTTGGTACACACCAAGCCTTTTATGATAAGTATAATGCTGCAGAAGATACATATAGAAATGGCAATACATACAACAGAAAGGGCCATTTTAGAACAGTCTTACAAAGATATATATGTGGCAGCAGATGTATATGTGGTGATTTTGCCATAGCTATATATAGCAATTTTATATACCTACACATACAAAAGCAGCTAAAGTGTAGTTACTCACCTGTAACAAGTGCTCTCCAGGGACAACAGGAATCAGTCCTCACACATGGGTGATGTCGGTGCCGATGGAGCCCCGCGCAGAGCATTTCCCCAGCTTTCAAAGAAAGCCTTTGGGAATGCTACCACGCCTGCATGGTCCCCTTCCCGCCCAAGGGTGCCATCTTGTTCAGTCAGATGACATAGCTTAGGCAAAAAGTGAAAAGGTAAAGGAGGCAACTCCCAGGGGAGGAGGGAGGGTTGTGAGGACTGATTCCTGCTATCCCTGGAGAACACCTGTTACAGGTGAGTAAGTACACTTTCTCCAGGAACAAGCAGGAAGTCAGTCCTCACATATGGGACTCCCTAGTTCTAGGCTGCCAGGGACCGAACCACGACAGCACCAATGGCTACCAATAGGGAGGCCATGAGTTGCAGAGGGTAAGTTCCTACCATGAGACTCTGCAGACCCCAACGTCCAGCATCACCATCGCTCCAGTAGCGAACACAGAAGGGTCAGAAGGCAGGAGTTGCCTATACATAGAGGATGCTTCGGATTACTACCTGGCCAAAGGCACTGTCCCTGAGGGACTCACTCTCGAGGCAGTAGTGAACTGCAAACATATGCACTGAAGACTATGTGGTGGATTTACAGATTTCTGTCACCAGCACCGAGCGTAGGTTGGCCACCAACGTGGCCATAGCCCTCACACGATGAGCAGTGCTCTAGGGAGAGGCCAGTTCGCTCATAAACGAGAGCAATACAGTCTGCCACCCAAGTGGACAGGGTTCAATTGGTCACAAGTAACCCCAGCCTGCTGGGGTCATAAAAGACAAAGAGTTGAGGAGCTTTGTGGTGGGGCCTGTGTCCTCTGTAGATAGAAGGACAGGGCCCTCTTATAATACAATTTATGCAGAACCGATTCTGCCTTACCGGCATGAGGTCGTGGGAAGAAAGTGGGGAGGACCACCTCCTGACTGAGGTGAAAAGCCGATACCACCTTCAGGAGGAACTTGGGGTGCGTGCAAAGCTCACCCCTGTTTGTATAGAACCTGGTATAAGGTGGATCTGCCACCAGGGCCTGTAGCTCGCTCCCTCTCCAAGCAGATGGTCAAGGCCACCAGGAAGGCCACCTTCCAGGAGAGATACCTCAGGTGGCAAGTTGCCAAGGGCTCAAATGGTGGTCTGGTGAGCTGTGAGAGCACCACACTGAGATCCCACTCTAGTGAAGGTGGGCAGAGGGGGGACTTTGATAGCAGAAGGTCTCTGAGGAACCTGGAAACCAGGGGCTGTCTGGAGAGGGGCCTCCCCTCCACAGGGTGATGGTTAGCTGCTATGGTGCTGAGATGCACCCTGACCGAATTAGATGTCAACCCTGAGCGGGAGAGATGCAGCAGATACTGCAGAATGAACTGCAGATGGCAGGAGAAGGGATTCTCATTCCACTCTGCACACTATAGAGAGAATCTCCTGCACCTGAAGGCATATGCCCTCCTGGTGGAGGGTTTCCGGGAGGCCAGGAGGATCTCTTGCACTTTGTCTGTGACACTGAAGGGGGCCAGGGCTACCCTTTCAGCATCCATGCAGTTAACATTATGGATGCCAGGTTGGGGTGGAGAAGGGAGCCCCCTCCTGCGAAAGAAGGTCTGGCTGATGGTCCAGTGCCACGGGGGTGCCACTGACAGGGAGAATAGCAGGGGGAACCAGGGCTGTCTGGGCCACCTTGGAGCAACCAGGATTACTGCGGCATGGTCACTCTGGATCTTGAAAAGACACCTGGCTATTAGAGAGGTCGGTGGGAATGCATAAAGCAGGCTCCTCAACCATGAGACAAAGAAGGCATCTGGAATCTAGGCAGTTGTGCACTGTCCGGGGAAGCAAACAGGTCCAGCGAGGGTCTGCCCCAGATGCGGAAGAGCCTCTGTGCCACAGTGGAATCCAGACACCACTCATGTGGGCAAAGGATTCTGCTGAGCCTGTCCGCCGGGGGGTTGTCCTAGCCCGGCATGTACACCACTCTCAGGAGCATGATGCTGCGCACTGCGAAGGAGTGGCAGACTACTGTCTACTGAAAGAGGGAGTAGGAGCCCATGCCTCCCTGCTTGTTCACATAGAACATGGCAACCTGATTGTCCATCTGTATGAGGACTGAGAGGTTGCTCAAGAGATAGGAGAAGGCCTTTAGGGCCAGGAAGATGACCCTGAAGTCGAGGAGGATGACTTGTAACCGAGACTTTTCTGGAGACCAGTTGCCCTGAGTGCAATAGCCCTCGAAATGTGCACCCCAGCCCACCAGGGAGGCGTCTGTTGTCAGGACCTTCTGTGGTGCTGGTGCTTGGAAAGGCATCACCCCCCCTGAGTTGCTGTGGGGACTGCCACCAGTTGAGGGAGGCCACCAGTCAGTGGGTGACCCTTACCCTGTCTCTCAGCTTGCCTATGGCCTGTATCCATTGGGATATGAGCCACCACTGAGCTGCTCGCAAGTGCAGGTGAGCCAAGGGCGTGACATGAACCATTGAGGCCATGTGGTCTAACAAGCAGAGGAGCAGGCAGGCTGGCACCGACCTGCAGCTTTGAACCTCCTCTGCTAACTGCATCAGGCGATGCATCTTCTTTATCGGGAGGAAAGTCTTGACCGGCAGTGTCCAGCTGGGCTCCTATGAACTCCAGATCTTGAACTTGGGAGAGGCTGGACATGGGGTAGTTGATGATGAATCCCAACTTCTGCACTGCAGTGCAGTGTGTGAATTGTAAGCCTTGTGGCTTGGCTGGCCTTGAGGGCTGTGCTGACTCTGATGAGCCAGTCGTCCAGGTAGGGGAAGACGTGGACCCCCTGGAGGCACACATGGGCGGCCACGACCACCAGGCACTTTGTGAAAACCCTTGCAGAGGAGGCAAGGCCGAATGGCAGTACCCCTGTACTGGTAGTGCTGCCCCCCCCCCCCTCAGGTACTGTCTGTGGGAGGAATGGACCAGGATGTGGGTGTACATGTCCTTGAGGTCCAAGGAGCAGAGCCTGCTCCCTAGCGGAGGTCGGGCAGCAGTGTCCCAAGGGAGAGCATCTTGAACTTCTCCCTCATCAGGAACTTGTTCAAGTTGTGCAGGTCCAGGATGGGCCGGACGCCCCCTGTTCTTTTTGGGACAAGGAAATACCTTGAGCAGAACCCCTTTCCCCAGAGGGGATACAGGCTCCACTGCCCTGTCCCTGAGTAAGCCTGCAAGCTCTGCGATAAGCAAGGCCTGGTGGGGGAGAGGCCATGATGGTTTCTCCTGGGAAGACATCTGTAGGGTTCTGCTGTAGATAGAGGTGGTAACCCCTCCCTCACCACCTGCAGGACCCACTTGTCCGTGGTGATGCTGGACCAGTTGTGGGCAAATGAGGCCAGCTGACCCCCTGGCTGAGGCAGGACTCCTGGGGGAGGGGAGGCCCTGCCTAGTGAGTCAAAAGCTTCTCCCGGTTGGGTGGGAGCTGGTGCCTGAGACTTGGGGGCCTTAGGCTCCTGCCTTTTAGGCTGTGAGGCCTGGTGCTGCTGTCCTAAGTAAGGCTGGTAGGGCCCGGCCTGGTGATACCCTTTTTCCTTGGGGAGGGTCGAGGTCTTCCTGGACAGCCTTTGCCGGTTCACTACATCGACCTTGATTTCAGTTGCCTTGTCAGATAGCGGCTTCCCAAACAAATTTTCGCCATTGCAGGGGACATCCAGCAGCTTTTCTTGCACCAACTGCTCGAGGTCTAAGGTTCGTAGGCTGCCATCCTGGCTGCAGGCTCGAACCTGTTGTAGGCGGCCCTAGAGAGGAATTTGGAACAGTCCTGGATGCCCGCCGACAGGAACTAGAACCTCTGCAGGGGTTCCCCCAGCGAGGCCCGCCGAGAACCCTGAGAGCTCCTGGATCAGGCCTTTTAGGAACATTCCCATGTATAGTTCATATGTCTAAATCTGGCACCGAGCATAGTGCCCTGATAACATTTGCGACTCAGTGCGTGAGGGCCCGGGCCTCCCTGCTGGGGGGAACCAAAGAGTAGGTTTTTTGGCTCTTCAGTTTCTGCATTGAGGACTCCACCACAATGGAGTTGTGGGGGAGTTGCTGTTTATGGAAGCCTGGGCCCTTCCAGACACAGTAGATAGCGCCACTGACCACCGGCACAGAGGCTGGGGTCTCCCACATCCTGAGGAGTAGCCTCTTGAGGATGGGTGGAACTGGCAACATGAGAGTCTCTTTGGGAGGAGACTCATATTGCAGGATCTCTAGTTCCTCCGTGCGCAGATCCTCCTTTGACTCCGTCTGGACCGAAAAAGCCCAGGCCATGTCATGGACGAAGTTGTGAAAGGCTATGTCCTCAGGCGGGGAGGGTGTCAAGCAATGTTCCCTCTAATTTTCTGTAGGCTGCGTGCGCATAAAATATCAGCTGTGCAACTTTTGAAGGAAGGTTACATTTTTGTGCGCCACATAACGACACTCAAAGTTGTATACTTTAAAATTTGACTACACGTCAGAATACAGTATGTACACCACATTGATTGCACTAGAAATTGTAGAACTTGTGAAAACCGTAAATATACAAGAACTTTTAAATTTTAAGACGTCTGTGTTGTTTTCTATCAGAATCAGAACCGTAATTTTTGTGCGCTCTGTTGTAAAGTATGTGCGCTCGGTCGGCGAGGTGTGCGCGCGCGCACATGCGCACAGCTTAGAGGGAACAGTGGTGCCAAGGCTTCGGGGGAGAGGGCTCGGAGGGGACATCCCTGTGCCGGAGAGGCCTCATCCTCAGTTTCCCTTTCGCATTACAAGGGCGTCGAGGAATCTGCCTCAGGGGTAGTCCAGAGGAACCGGGCTCCCCAGAGGATCTGGGGTCAGACTCCCGAAAACTCATTGGGGAGAACCAGATCCCCAAGGAGCATGACCGAGACCTCGATCGATGCGGAGGACATACCAGAGGCCGATGGCGTTCAGTGCCCAGCTCGATGCCCAGGGACTCCCCCGAATCAGGGGGGGCCTGGTGTCGGGGCCGATGATGCTGGAAAACCAGACATCAACGTCTGCTGCAAGGCCAGGATGGAGGAGATGCTCTGTTCTATGGCTGCCATTTGAGACTCGAGGCCCAATAGCTGTGCAGCCCTTGGCGTGGACACCGGCACTCTGGAGATTGCATCCTCGAGGAAGTCTGTGGGTCTACGGGTCCTGGTGCGGTCTCCGCCGGCCGAGGACTCCTGTCTCGAGACTTTCTGAGGGCACTGCTCAGAGTCGCCCAAGTCCTGCCACAGGACTTTGCCAGGTTTCATCAGAGGTACCTCAGCAGGCTTTGGTACCTTTTTCTTTTTCTTGGAAGAGTCTAGGGCCGCACCAGAGGAGCTGCCGCCGCAGGACTCCAAGGACACCCGGATCTTACGGGAAGTGCCAGCTTTGGGGCTCGGTGATGGGGAGGCTGGGGCAGAGTCAGATCTCAGGAACAGCTTCCCCTGCCATTCTGACCGCTTTTTGTTTGTTTTGGGGATCATGGCCTGGCACCGGTCGCAGGAGGAGCTATCGTGGTCTGGCCCCAGGCAGCGAAGACAGCAGTCATGGGTATCGGTAACTGAAATAGTCTGACTGCAGCGGTCGCATTTCTTAAACCCACCGGGAGTCATGGTGGGAGAACACCTGGCCAGGGTCGATAACCCCCGGGTGAAAAATGGCACGAAGGCTGGTCGAGGAGGAACCTCGAGGAAAAAAAAGGAAAGGAGAGCCAAGGATGGCAACAAAGGTGCCGGCTCAAGGCGGGATGGGAACCGGTATGCAAACCAGAAAGAATTTTATCTGGGGAAGTAGAGGACTATGTCAGCTGGGCTCCATGGAAAAAAGGAGACTGAACAAGATGGCACCCTTGGGCAGGAAAGGGACCACGCATGCGTGGCAGCATTCCCAAAGGCTTTCTTTGAAAGCTGGGGAAATGTTCCGTGCGGGGCTCCGTTGGCACCGACATCACCCATATGTGAGGAATGACTTCCTGTTTGTTCCTGGAGAAGGAGCCATTTTCCAGAAGACAAAATTTGTCACTGTTGACAGGGACTCAAAGTGGGGTACCAGGACTTTCTGTAAGGGTTAATATGGAGAATGACTTGGAATTTTGCTGACAATGTGAAGCTTGATCTGTAGCAGCTTAACAGTGTATGTGTAGAGAAGCCAAGTTCGTATTTTGTAGATGTTTGTGGAAAAATGAGTCAGAATGTTATTTGTTTGTCCTGACTAAGCTGAGCAATGTCTGTGCCTAGTTTGACATATAACATATAGTGTTTAGCTTGATCTGTAAAGCAGAGATATGATGTAGCTTGATAAGATGAATTTGTACCATGTAGCATTTTTTTCCTAATAAAAAAAGGTACTGCGGCCTAGCTTGAGAGAGGGATTTACAGGAAATTGCTCAAGTTTGCAGACCTGTGGGCCCCCTCCCTCAAGGCCTTAAGTAGTACTGTTATTGATATGATTCTCTGTATATATGTGATTTCATTTCTTATTGAATTTAGAGAACTGGAGCCAAAGAGCCACGGTTGAGTTTTGCTACCTGGTGAGCTAGGTCACGCATTCAAAGGAAGGTGATTCTAAATGTTAGAGAAGTGATCACATTTCCTCCCTCAAGAACTTTCCCAAGTCTAAAAGAGAAAAGGTAGCCGGGATTATGCATGACTCTGAACAGGTGTGAATGCTGCTGAGTAAAATTTGAGATGTGTGTGTATTGCTGCTCTAAAATATGGACTACACAATGCCTAGATAAAAAGGCAGAACAAATTATTTATTAAATGATAAACTATAAACTGAAAAGGAACATCTTGAGCATGCCTCTTTTTTTTTAAATTACATTTTCAAAAATTATATCAAATAATATACAAAGAAAAGTTCACCTTCAACAGGTAAACTAATATAAAGAAACAAAAATTAAAAATAATTACAACATAGAAATAAGGTCCCCTAAGAGGAAAGCAAAGCATAGCATAAGGTAATTAATAATCCACATAACCAACCAACAATAACATCTCAGCCCAAAATGATCAAAAAAATGCACCCTTTACTTCAAACCAAGTAGTACACAATTCTTTAAAGAGTGATTTCCCAAGTCTGATGACTTTATCAGATTCTGGGGGTTATTGTAGAAGTGTCCTTTCATGTAAATAGTGACTTAAGATGTGTAAGTCACCTATACATGCAAAAAGCGATTTTAGAAGACGCTAGTCATATGAAGTTATCCACACCATGCACGGATGGCAAGGAAGGGTGGTTGGGGCATAGAGGGGCTATGGTTAGGGTTTAGAGGGGGAGTGGTTTAGGCAGGCTTAAAATATCAACGTGTATTCCCCATTTCACAAAGGTGAAATTTCACTTACCGTTAATTTCCTTTCCTGGAATACTGCTAGACCAGTCCAGACAAACGGGTCATGCACCCCTGCCAGCAGATCTTGGAGACAGAGAATTCCACCAGAGCTCTGATTGGGTGGAGTCTGGTGATATACAGTTACCCCTAGGGGTCCCTGTCAGTAACGTATAAAAGCAACTGAAACTGAACCGCACCCCAGAGGGTCCCAAGGAACTATGTACAAGGGAGCCGAAGGACTCCCCAGAGCTGAAGTCAGCATGCACCAACGCACTCATGGATCGCCCATGGCGAGGCATACTGAAAAGGAAGGACAGCGGTCGGCGGCTGCCCAGTGCTAGCAGCAGTGCACCATACAGCAGGGCGGGTCCTGGACTGGTCTAGCAGTATTCCAGGAAAGGAAATTAACGGTAAGTGAAATTTCACCTTCCAAGTCATAATGCTAGACCAGTCCAGACAAACGGGCAGTACCCAAGCTACCTGCTCCTAAGGGGGGGTCAAGGCCGCCGACAGTACTGCAGCTCCAAAGCAGCCGTCCTGACGAGCCTGAACGTCCAACCTACAGTGACATACAAAGGTGGACAGCGAAGACCAAGTCACCGCCCGACAAATATCCAGCGGAGCCACAAGAGACCGCTCGGCCCACGAAGCCACTTGTGCTCGAGTAGAATGAGCACGGAGTCCCACCGGAACAGGCTTCCCCCGAAGAATGTAAGCTGCTTCAATGGCCCCTCTGAGCCACCTAGAAATTGTAGATTTAGAGGCCGCGGAGCCCCGACGAGGTCCTGCGAACAGGACGAAAAGATGATCAGAAGTACGAAACGAGTTCGTGACCTTCAGGTATCGGAAAAGCACTCTCTTAAGGTCCACCGCCCGTAACGGAGACTGACTATCCTCACACTGAGCCCTGGTAAAGGCTGGTAGGAAGAGAGGCTGGTTAACATGGAACGGCGTCAGCACTTTTGGCAAAAAGGAAGGAACAGTGCGAAGAGACACACCTTCTGCTGAGAAAGAGAGATAGGGATCACGACAGGAGAGAGCCTGCAGTTCGGAAATACGGCGCGCCGACGTAATAGCCACTAAGAACACCGTCTTCAGAGTCAAATCTTTGAGCGAACAGGCCTTCAGGGGCTCAAAGGGAGGAGCAACGAGAGCCCAAAGAACGAGAGCAAGATCCCACGTAGGCACCGGCAGACGTAGCGGAGGTCTTAAGGACTTAACCCCGCGAAGGAAGCGAGACACGTCCGCATGCGAAGCTAGCGACCGCCCCGCTATGCGCCCACGAAAACAAGTCAATGCAGCGACCTGCACTCGCAAGGAACCTAGCGCCAAACCTTTGTCCACTCCGGACTGGAGAAAGGCTAAGATGTCTGGGATACGGGCACGCCAGGGAGATAAGCTATGCTGGGAACACCAACTGTGAAAAATCTGCCAGACCCTAGCGTAGGCCATGGACGTGGACGTCCGCCGCGCTTTAAGCACAGTAGCGACCACACTAGGTGAATAGCCCTTGCGTACTAACCTGCGGCGTTCAATAGCCAAGCCGTAAGCGAGTATGGAGCCGGGTCTTCCATTTCCACCGGCCCCTGAGTCAGGAGACCGGGAAAGGCTCCGAGATGGAGTGGCGACTCTCGAGACAGTCGGACTAGACCCGCATACCACGGCCGGCGAGGCCAATCGGGAGCCACCAAGATCACTGGACCGCGATGCTCCCGGAGTCATTGGAGAATCTTGCCTATCATGGACCACGGAGGAAAGACATACAGAAGATGTGCCAGCCACGGCTGAGAGAGAGCATCGATTCCGCACGACCCCTCTTCCCTCCAACGGCTGAAGTACAAGGGCGCCTTGGCATTCTGTGCTGTGGCCATGAGATCCATCGCCGGTAGCCCCCATAGTTGAACAATGGAACGAAACGTTTCCGGCTGCAGGGACCACTCTCCGGGATCCAGAGAGTGCCGGCTGAGAAAATCGGCCTTCACATTGTCCACGCCAGCGATGTGTTGCGCTGAGAGAGCCAGAAGATGCTCCTCCGCCCATGGGAGGAGCAAGCGCAGTTCCTGGGAGACTCCCGGACACTTTGTACCGCCCTGGCGGTTGAGGTAAGCCACCGTCGTGGCATTGTCGGACAACACCCGAACTGCATGGCGCCGCAGAAGCGGCTGAAACTGAAGCAGAGCCAAATGCACCGCGCGCGTCTCGAGACGATTGATGGACCAAAGGGCTTCGCGAGGAGACCAAACCCCCTGCGTGGAAGAGGGGCCGCAATGAGCCCCCCCAACCGGAGAGGCTGGCGTCCGTCGTGAGCAGTAGCCAGCGCGGAGACTCTAGAGGCACTCCCCGAAGAAGATTGCGCGCCCGAAGCCACCAAAGAAGGTCGTGGCGCACTTGCGAAGGCAGAGGTAAGCGAACCTGATAATCTTCCGACACCGGCGACCAACGAGACAGAAGCGCCGCCTGTAAGCTGCGC
The DNA here is from genome assembly GCA_033557465.1 of Ichthyophis bannanicus. Classification (NCBI taxonomy): domain Eukaryota; kingdom Metazoa; phylum Chordata; class Amphibia; order Gymnophiona; family Ichthyophiidae; genus Ichthyophis; species Ichthyophis bannanicus. The sequence continues at coordinate 176,750,437 of CM066043.1, read as the reverse complement.
ATGTGCGCTCTTGCCCACGGGACGAGATCTATCGTAGCTACCATGGACCCCAACAGCTGCAGGTAGTCCCACGTCCGAGGTGCTGCTTGGTCCAAGAAGTGGTGACGCTGAAGAGAGATCTTCTGAACCCGCTCCTGCGTTAGAAAGACGCGTCCCTGACGAGTGTCGAACCGCGCTCCGAGGAAGTCCAGAACCTGAGTCGGCTGAAGACTGCTTTTTGCGCGGTTGATCACCCAACCGAGCTGTTCCAAGAAGAGGACCACACGAGCGACGGTCTCACGAGCTTCGGACCGGGAGTCGGCCCGGATAAGCCAGTCGTCGAGATAGGAATGAACCCGTATGCCCTGCTTGACCAAGGCTTGTGGAAAATTGCAAGAGGATCTTGATAAATTGGAAGACTGGGCATCAAAATGGCAGATGAAATTTAATGTGGGCAAGTGCAAGGTTATGCACCTAGGGAAGAACAACCCAAACTATGGTTACACGATGCATGGTTCCACATTAGGAACTACCACCCAGGAAAAAGATTTAGGCGTCATTGTGGATACCATGTTAAAACCCTCGGCCCAGTGTGCAGCAGCGGCCAAAAGAGCAAATAGAATGCTAGGTATGATAAGGAAAGGAATGGAAAATAAAACAAAAGATATTATAATGCCTCTATATCGTTCCATGGTGAGACCGCACCTTGAATATTGTGTGCAATTCTGGTCGCCGTATCTTAAAAAGGATATAGCGATTTTAGAAAAGGTTCAGAGAAGAGCCACCAAAATGGTAAAGGGGATGGAAGGATACTCCTATGAAGAAAGGCTAAAAAGGTTAGGGCTCTTTAACCTGGAAAAGAGACGGCTGAGGGGAGATATGATAGAAGTCTATAAATTAATGAACGGAGTGGAACGGGTAAACGTAGATCGATTGTTTACCTTTTCAGAATATAGAAAGACTAGGGGACATGCAATGAAGCTACAGGGTAAACTATTTAAGACTAATAAAAGAAAATATTTTTTCACTCAACGTGTAATCAAACTCTGGAATTTGTTACCGGAGGATGTAGTAAAGGCTGTTAGTGTAGCTGGGTTTAAAAAAAAGGTTTGGACAAGTTCCTGGAGGAAAGGTTAATAAACCATTATTAAGAAGGGACCCAGGATATCAATGCTTGAACCAATACAAGCATTGTGGAACCTGTGTCCCTTGGGGAAACTGCTAGGTACATATGACCTAGATTGGCCACTGTTGGAAACAGAATATTGGGCTTGATGGACCTTGGTCTGACCCAGTATGGCATATCTTATGTTCTTATGTTCTTGGACCTTTCCTCAATAACAGGAAATCGCCACCAGTTGCACCCTCAAGAAACTAGCGGCTAAGCCCTTATCTAAACCGGTCTGCAAGAATGCTAGGATGTCCGGAATGGACATAGTAGATGGGTGAGACTGCCTGTCTCCACACCATAACTCAAAGATGCGCCATACCCGGATATATGCTAGATCCGGGGTCTCAAACATACGGCCCGCAAGAGAACTTTGTGCGGCCCGCGACGGAAAGGAAACAAAAAAAACAAAACAAAACAAACCCATCAACTGTCCCACGGCCCCTTCCCGTCTGAGCCCTCAGCTGTCAGCTCCATCAGCGGCGGGCTTTTCAAGCTGTGAAGAGAAGAGTGATTTTCCTCTCGCGGCTCTCGCGAGAGGGAAATCACTCTTCTCTTCGCAGCTTGAAAAGCCCGCCACTGATGGAGCTGACAGCTGAGGGCTCTGCCAGGCAGATGGGAAGGGGCTGCGGGACAGTTGATTCTGCCGCTCCCACAGCGGCAGCAGCAGCAGAAGCCAGGGGTTTGTTTTGTTTTTAATTTTTAAATTTACTTGGGCTGATGGGGGGGGGGAGGGGTTAGGACTGGTAATGGGGGGGGGGGCTAAGACTGAAAATGGGCTGATAGGACTGGAAATGGGCTGATGGAGGGTTAGGACTGGTAATGGGCTATGGTGGGGGCTAGGACTGGTAATGGGCAGATGGGGGTTAGGACTGGAGGTGGTCTGATTGGGGGGCTAAGACTGAAAATGGGGTGATGGAAGTGTTAGGACTGGAAGTGGGCTATTGGGGGCTTAGGACTGGTAATGGGCTATGGGGGGGCTAGAACTGGTAATGGACTGGGGGGGTTGCTAGGACTGGAAATGGGCTGAGTAGAAGGGGGGCTTGAACTGCAAATAGCTAATGGGGACGGAGCTTTGGAATGGAAATGAGCTGAGTGGAAGGGGGCTTGGAATGGAAATGGGCTGATGGTGGGGCTAGGATAGGACTGGAAATGGGCTGATGATGCGGGGACTAGAAGGGAGCTGATGTTGGGGGAGGATTAGAATGGGATAGGGCTGGGAGAGTGAAATGGAGAGGGGAAAAATATTTTGTGCGGGAGGGAAGAAAAATCTACAATTGGCCGAGTATTGGGAGAGTAAGTGTGGATTGAGGATGGAGGGGTAAAATTTGAGTGGATGAAATAGGAATGAGGAAAGAGCAAAAGGAGAAAGATTAGTATGTTAAAGCAGATGTAGAGAGAGAATGGAAAAAAACTAGAAGAAAGGACAAATGGACAGCAGACAATGGAGAGTTAGCAGAAGACACGGAGAAACCAGAAGAAAGTGGCTGGAACAATTGCAACTGAAAAAAAAAATGCACAAAAGGTAGAAAAATCTCTTTATTTTGAATTTATTAACTTGGAAATGTGCATCATTAACGTCTGCGCTTTGTTTAATACAAGAAGAAATTAATTTATAGTTTTATTTCTACAGTGTTGTACATTCCCAGTTTAATTATTGTCTTCCTGTTTCTAAATTGTGATTCCTGGTTTGGTGATGGTGTATGTTCTGCATGTGTAACTGAGCTGAGGTATTCTGTTTATGTAATTCCTATTTGACATTGCCACTTGTTCTCTTTCCCCAGTAGGTCATGTATTGTTATTCCCTGAAATGTATTGATTTAATATTTGCAGTGTTGCTTTTTGATAGGTAGAATATGGTGCTTTGTGAGTCCTGGTAGTGCTGTTAGGATATGGCGGGTTTGCTATGGGTTCTAAATGGGCAGTGTTTGTAGTAGTTCCTAATGTGACTGGCGGTTGGCACTGGATTATAGTAATGTAGAAATCTTTTAGTCTTTATCTATACATTCATTAAGAGGCATGTTTACTAAACGTTAGTGTATGGTAACATTATGCAAATATTTATGCAAATGATGCCCCTTATGCAAATGAGGCCCGCATCTTGTGCAGCCCCCGGGTTACTATACAAGTCATCATTTGGCCCTCAAAGCAATTTGAGTTTGAGACCCCTGTGCTAGACAGATAGCAACCTTGCTGAAGTCACTGAAGAGGTCTATCACTGGACCCGAACAGCTTTCCTCTTCAATCTCGCCTTTTCAAGAGCCATGCCGTGAGAATCAATCTACCTGAGGCATGCATACCGGCCCCTGTGTCAAGAGATCCTTTTCAGCTGGAAGCCGCTACAGCTGGTCCCCCAGAATCTGCATCAGGTCAGTATACCATGGGCGCCTTGGCCAATCCAGGGCGATCAGAATGACCAAACCCCGGTGAGCTTCGATCCGCTGCACGACACGGCCTATGAGTGCCCACAGAGGAAAAACACAGAGAAATCCCTCTGCTGACCACCTTTGCACTAGGGCATCCAAGCCCTCTGACATCCTCTCTTTTCTCCTGCTGAAAAAGTGGCTCGACTTGGCAGATTCAAACTTTGCCATTAGAAACATAGAAACATGATGACAGAAAAAGACCACGTGGCCTATCTAGTCTGTCCTTCCATATCAACCACTACAACAGTCCCCTTTTTTCCTTTAGAGATCCTCTGTGTTTGTCCCATGCTTCTTTGAATTCAGATACTGTCCTCATCTCTACCACCTTCACTGGAAGACTATTCCATGGATCCACCACTCTTTCCATAAAGAAATATTTCCGCATACCACTCCTGAATCTATCCCCTTTCACCCTCACCCCATGTCCCCTCATAGCAGAGCTTGCTTTCAATCGAAAGAGGATCTCCTCCTGTGCATTTATGCTATGGAGGTACTTAAACGTCTCAATCATATCACCTCTATCCCTCCTTTCCTCTAAGGTATACATATTAAGATTCTTAAGTCTGTCCTCATATGCTTTATAATGAAGACCACTAACATTTTAGTAGCCATCCTCTGTACGGACTCCAGCCTGTTTATATCCTTTTGAAGGTGCGGTCTCCAGAACTGCACACAATACTCCAAATGAGGTCATACCAAAGACATATACAGAGGCACCATCACCTCCTTTCTTCTGCTTGGCATTCCTCTCCCTATGCACCCAAGCATCCTTCTAGCTTTTGCCGTCATCTTTTCAACCTGTTTAGCTACTTTAAGATCATCAGACACAATCATGTCTAGGTCCCGCTCTTCTTTAGTGGACAAAAGTACTTCACCCCTATACTATATTGCTCCCTTGGATTGCTGCAGCCCAAATGCATGACCTTGCATTTTTTAACATTAAAGCTCCGCTGCCAAATTCTAGACCATTCTTCAAGCTTAGCTAGATCCCTCCTCATGTTATCTATACCTTCCTGGGTGTCTACTCTATTACAGATTTTGGTATCATCCGCAAAGAGGCAAACCTTACCTGACATCCCTTCCGCTATATCACTAACAAAGATGTTAAAAAGAATCGGACTAAGGACAGATCCCTGGGGCACACTACTGGTAACTTCCTTCTCCTCAGAGTGAGCTCCATTTACCTGTACCCTTTGTCGCCTCCCACTCAACCAATTTCTAACCCAAGCAGTAACTTTGGGATCCATCCCTAGGGTGCTCAGTTTGTTTATAAGTCGCCTGTGAGGAACAGGGTCAAAGGCTTTACTGAAATCTAAATACAGCACATCTAGGGCTCTCCCTCGGTCCAATTCCCTGGTCACTCAGTCAAAGAAAATCAATCAGATTTGTCTGACCTGCCTCTGGTGAATCCATGCTGTCTCTGATCCTGTAATCTGATGGACTCCAGAAACTTCACTATTTTCTCTTTCAGCAGCGCTTCCAATAATTTACTCACCACAGAAGTTAAACTAACCATCTTGTAGTTTTCAACCACATCCTTACTTCCACTTTTGTGTAAAGGGACCACATGTGCCTCTCTCCAGTCCTTTGGCACCACTCCGGACTCCAACGAGGCCCATGATTGGTGTGCCCCATCTGCCCACCACCTGCGCAATCACTTCCTGGTTGAGCATCCACTTGCCGGGGTCCACGTGCACTCCGCTTAGGTAGTCTGCCGTCATGTTTACGACTCCTGCTACATGCGCTGCCAATAATGCCTGGAGATGGCTGTCTGCCCAACCTAACAGCGTTTCAACCTCTTCCTCCAAGACTGCACTGCCCGTGCCTCCCTGTCAGTTGATGTATACTATCGTGGTCGCATTGTCTGAGAGGACCCGGACCGCCTTCCCCTGTAACCAGAGCTCGAAGCTCTGGAGTGCCAGGACCACCGCATGTATCTCTAGCCTGTTGATCGACCAAAGGGCCTCCTGTGGCTCCATTGTCCCTGAGCAATGTGTCCTTTGCAATGGGCCCCCCAACTGGACAGATTGGCATCAGTCATCAGCAGGATCCACTCCTGAGACTCGGGGGGAATGCCCCCTTCCAGACTCCTTGAGTGAAGCCACCACCTGAGCGCTCTCCTGGTCCCCTGTGGGCAGGGGAGTATCTGGGACAGGGGTTGTCTCTGGTGGGACCACAGATGGAGCAAAGCTCTCTGCAATGGTCGAATGTGTGCTCTTGCCCATGGGACGAGTTTGAGAGTGGCTGCCATGGTCCCTAGGACCTGCAGATAATGCCAGGCTGACAGCTTCGACATCCACAGAAACTGGCGCATCAAACTTTGCAGCCCCTGCGCCCATTGTTCAGGCAGGAAGACTTTCTCCACGCAGGTGTCGAAGCGCACTCCCAAATACTCCAGCTCCCGGGATGGAATCAAATGGCTCTTGGCCACATTGACCTCCTAACCGAGACTTTGCAGGAACTGCACCACCCGTGTCATTGCTCGTTCACTTTCGCCTCTGGACTCTGCCCGAATCAGCCAGTTGTCGAGGCACGGGTGCATGAGAACTCCTTCCTTGTGGAGGGCTACCACTACCACCACCATAACCTTGGTGAAGGTACAAGAGGCCGTTTCTAGACCAAACAGCAACGCCCAAAATTGGAAATGCCCCATTGGCACCGCGAAGCAGAGAAAGTGCTGGTGTTTTGGTCGGATGGGGATGTGCAGATACACCTCTCTGAAATCGAGAGATATCAAACACGCCCCGCTTCTTATCGCTACTATGACGAATCGCAACGTTTCCATGTGAAAATGCAGTACCTGCAGACAACACACACTTGAGATCGAGAATCGGGCAAAAGGAACCTTCCTTTTGGGCACCATAAAATAAATGGAGTACCGACTGCAACCGTATTGATCTCAGGGAACTGGCACTATGGCCCTTAGCTGCAGAAGCCATGTCAAGGTGTCTTTTATCACCGCAGCTTTGCCTCATGCCTTGCAGGGAGACTGAATGAAGGAGTGGCCCACTGGAAGAGCCCACTTTGACCTCCAGGACCCATTGGTCTGAAGTAATTTGGACACAGGTAGGGTAGAAATCCCACAGCCGACCTCCCACAGGTTGCACCACCACCTGGACCCCCCTTGCTTCATTGTGATTTCTTGGGTTCTGAGGTCGAGGCAGCGCCAAATCCCCTGCCTGCTCCTTGAAAACCTCAAAACCCCTGCCCCCTGGAGGGGAATCTGCCCCTCTGGTAAAGGGTAAAGCATGATGTACGAAAACACTTGAAGTCCCGCAGCTGGCCTCAAGTTGAAGGTGGGTTGCAGCTCTATTTCTGCTTATCCTCGGGCAGACGTTCACCTTTGGATTCTCCCAAGTCCTTGACCAATTTGTCTAGCACCTCCCCGAATAGAGGCAGGACTTGGAGGAACTGTCCGCGGCCCAATTCAGTAGCCACAGGTAGTGGTGAGCCACCACCACAGAGGCCATGCTTTTAGAGAGTCCTCTAATGAGATCATAGGGGTATCCGCAAGATAGACAGCTCCCGATTCCAATTTGGCCACCTCCCCCGACAGGTCCATCGCCTGCTCTCCCTGCTGTTGAAGCTATTGCGACCAGCGGTGGCAGGCTCTAGCTTCCAAGGCCCTGCAGATGGAGGCCTGCAACAAGAGGGTGTTGATATCAAAGGCCTGCTTTAACAAGGTGTCCAACTTCCCATCCTGGACATCCTTGAGTACCGCACTACCTTCTATCAGGATTGTCATCTTTTTGGTAACTCTCGAAACCGCCACGTCCATCTTAGGCGACCAAAGCAGGTTGCGCTCTTGTTCCAGCAGTGGGTACAAGTGTGTCATGGCTCGCACCCCACTGAGGCCAGCCTCTGGCAGATCCCAATCATCCTGGATCATCTGCCTGACCACTTTATGCACCAGAAAAACCACCTGCATTTTCCGCACTGCCTGGAGCAGAGGGTCCTCCAGCATCTCGTCTTCTGCCGGTAGGCTAGTGGGCATATTAAGGGCCTTCAAGGACTCCACGATGAGCGCTGGCAACTCTTCCCAGTGGAACACCTGTACAATCCATGATTGATCCGGAATCTCCCCTCCTCCCAATTCTTCGCCTTCCAAATCTAGCTCTGTGTCCAGGTCTTCTCCGTCCGGTCCTTCAGACAATGGAGATTGCATTTGCCACTCCTCCGAGGGCCTATCCCTCTTTGAAGTCGCTGCCTCCATCTCGCTCTCTTTCGTGTCCACTGCCCTCTTAGTACTGTGCTCCGGCATAGAGGATCAGCCCGCTGACCCCTTGCTGGCACATGCAGAACGCCTTATGCAGAAGCAGGACAAACTCCAGTGAAAAATCACCCAGGACCCCTACATCTCTCAGGTTCTGTGATGTGGAGGGTCCGGGAATGGCTGGGGGACAGGAAGCCAACTCTAGCGATGGTAGCGCAGAACCCACTGAGTTCTGGGCCTCCTAAGATGGAGAGGGAGTCCTTTCCTGCACTGTCTTGTCCTGCAGGTCATGGACCAATGATGTGGCCTCTTGCGCGCATCCGTGACAAATGCCTGGGACAGAGACCACCCCACACCGGGTCCCGCATACCAGGCACTGTGGTCTGGTATGGCGGAAATGTCTGTGGACTGGCCCCTGACTTGCCTCCAATCCCTATCTTATATCAACCAAACTGAACCCAAAAAGAAGCAAATTCAATTAAAACAGGGCCTCCTTTTTCCCTCTTTACTAGTTTGTAATAGAGAAGTGTAGGCAGCTGTCTTTCGCTTTTCCCCTACAAGCCCTAGGGAGAGAAAAAAACTCTGCAAAGACCTGAGAAAATTGCATGGAAGGCATTGCATGCCTATGCCTATGCAGTGCACACTAAAGAAACCTATGAAAAAAATGGGACTGTTGTTGAAACACATACAGTACAACTACAACTGGAACATCTGTGGTGATCTAAAAAATAGTAGCACTGCTACTAGGAATGCAGCTCGGGTATACCAAGTACTCTTTCATTTGCGAATGAGACTCCCATGCTATTCTCATTACATTAAAAAGAAATGGCCGTTCCGTAAGCATTTGGTTCCAGAACAGAAAAATGTTGCACATGAATCACTTGTTGACACAATTAAGATATTTTTGCCTCCTCTTCATATAAAACGCTGACTGATGAAAAACTTTGCGAAAGTGATGATCAAGGAAGGTAAAGAATTTTGATATTTAAGATAGATGTTTCCAAGAATAGCTAATGCCGAGAATAAGGAAGGCATTTTTGTGGGTTCACAAGTCAGACATGTCATCAATGACAAGCAGTTCAAAGATCTGCTAGTGGGACCTGAGAAAATTGCATGAAAGGCATTCAGGGATGTTGCTGAGAATTTTCTTGGCAATTACAGGGCACCAAACTACATCCAGCTGGTTGACAACATGCTTCAAGCATAAAAACCATGAAGTGCAATATGTCGTTGAAGAATCATTTTCTGCATTCACACTTAGACTTCTTCTCTGATAATCTTGGTGCAGTCAGCGACAAACATGGTAAAAGGTTTCACTAGGACACTGCGATGATGGAAAAGCGGTATCGGGGCAACTGGAACCTGTCAATGCTGGCCGACAACTGTTGGACACAGACAAGAAACATCAGATGCCAAGTACAAATGAAAATCAGGAGCAAAACATTTTTAGCTCAGGTGAACTAGAGCAATATTTCAGCATCATTGTGCGATTAAACATGCTAAGTTCCGTCAAAATTTAATTTCACGTTCCTCCAACTTCCTACATGATACAGTCAATATGAAATTATATTTGTGTTCAGCTTGAAGCTGTCTATCATAATCACCAAAGATTTTTCAGGAAGCAAAACTTTTGAACAAATTTGTTGTGCAGTGTAATATGTCATAAAGGACACAAAGAAGCTATAGTAATCTTGAGAGAAATAGTATCTTGAGGATCCTCTAGAAACCTAGAGATCAAAAAATGGAGAGAAAACCAACTTATCTTCCTAGAAGTAAGGTATTAAGCTGAAGAGGCTGAAGGTGGTGTGGATAATACAAATTTGAAATAGCAATATTTTCTGTCTTTGAGGAGAATTCTAAAAGTGGAAACCATTATGGAATTTCAAGTTATTTCAAAACCATATCCCTACTGAAAGCCAAAATAAAGGAGGCCAACAATGTCCCTCTTAGCTCTCTCCACAATTGATATTTACAAAATCTATGTAGATCCAGGTTGACGGTTGAAGTGTGAGGTGGAGTTAGCAAATCCCAACTCCCCCCCCCCCCCATTCACTTGCCTCAGAATACTAACAAGATAATAGGCAGAAACAGAATCTACAGGAAGCTTCACAATTTCTAGAAAAAAATTGCTGTGGGTAAAATCGATTAATTATATGAACCAGTAATAAAATGTATAGAAAATGATGGCAGATAAGACCATGTGATCTATTCAATCTGCCCATCCTCTGTATTTATCTCAAGCTTTTTTGAATACAGATATAGTTCTTGTCTCTTCCACCACCTCCAATGGGAGGCTTAGCATTCTCCAAATTCTCCATCTTGGATTGTAAGAGCGTATTCCCCTTTAAAAGTACTAGATCAGCACTCTCCAATGAGGTTATGTTCCTCTTACATACTTCTTGCACCCTAGCCTGACACCCCTGAAGACTGATAACTAGGGCAGAGACCTTGGATCCAGTCTGGCTAGAAAACTGGCACAAATGAGATAAGCAACTGGAAACAAACAGTCATTTCCATCCTGGCTATCAATTGGCAGAGAACCAAAATTAGATATTTTCCTAGGGGGATACCGCTGTGGGTCTTCAAAAGTTCCCACTGATCCCATAAAAATAACTGGCTTTAAGGACTCCATCATCTTTTTATCTGGACCCAGTACAGAGGTAGATGAACACCTTCTCTAGGCATGATGGCCTTAGGGATCCCCGAGGGACTAATTACACTTTGGCCCTCCTCTTCATGCCTGCCTCAAGTTCCAACTCATCAGAATCAAGAATTAAGGGAGAAGAGACAAACTAGGGGACTAACTAGCATCAGGGGCAGGGGGAGAGGAGGGTGCTAGGCTCATCTATACTTTTAAATCAAAAGCTGCAGATATAACGCCTGAAACTGAATTCCTTCCCAAACCCAGTGTAACCTAATCAATCATAGGCTCCTGAGATGGAAGGGGAGGGGGCCACTGACTGATTCTAGCTTTACCCTTCTGCTTAACCATATTAAACCCCCAACCTACTCACAAATTCACTGAGTCCTCACATCCCTCACTGCTCCTGTAGGAACTCCTACAGCAGCACACCCTTTTGGCTGTGAGCTTTCTGGTGTGTGCCTCAACAATGATGCTTTTAACTCCACCACCAGATGCAGCTCAATATCAGGGGAGGACTCACTCTCTCTGGGTTCCTCCTGCCTTTATGTACTCAAGGTAGGAAGCACTGATATTACTCATGCCTGCTGTCAAATCCAGCTCAAAGTGCCTTTCAACCAGATGCAGGATCACAGCTTCTCCTCTCCTTAAAATGCCTCTGGCTCTGCAGGCTACATGTCCTGTATGTTTCATGTTTTGTTCTGGGGCTTCATGCTTTGTGTCCTCCACTGCTTGCTCTGGAGGCCATACACGCTGCACACTCTACATCTTGTTCTGGAAACCATATGCCTTGTGTGCTCCATGGCTTGCCCATAGTGTGCCTGCCTTCTGCATTCTAAATGTTCCATTTCTGGTTTGGGGGTGCCAAGGTCTGCTTGCTCTGTTCTTGTTTGGGAGGCAGCAATTGAGAAAAAATAGAGACAAGATAGAGATCTGCACCACAATCACTTAATAGGACAAAAAGAAGAGCTCAAAAACACCTTCTAAAAAACTGAAAAAAAATTATGAGGCTAATTCTAATTGGGGCACATCCGGGCCATCTGGATGTCCAAAAAATGGACGGACCCAAAGTGTACCTGGAATCTGCAACTACAGGAGTTAGACGTTCTTGCGTTTGCAGAATGGGGCACTTAAGATAGCCCGGCGCAGTCCCGATTCAGCGGCACAGGACATCCTCCTTTTAGCCTGTTCAGTCCGCCCTATGCTCCTGCTGGTGTGCCAGTGCCATGGCGTCCCATAACCATGGCACCGGGATGCCCAGCAGGAGCATAGAAATGCCACAATGGAGTAAAACCTCTTTTCCCTGCCCCCTGACCCTCAGCATGGGCAGCCAGGGCTGGGATCAGGCAGCGGGGACACTCCTGCATCTGCCTGGCCTGTTTGGTGGGGCTACCTGGCTTAATTGCCGCAATCGATGGGACTTATTCCACCTCCAAGGTTAAATAGGTCCCACGTCTATCAGTGAACTCAATAGGCTCTGTATGTCCAGATGCTTCAGCCCACCCACGCTCCACCTCCGGCCCTCCTGCCCCGTCCCATGCTTCCCGCACAATGCCGCTGTACATGCAGAGAGCCGGCAGTTCTGGATACGATCCCTGTGAATAGCGGGGTTTGTACGTCCAACTGGAATGTACATCCCCGCCATTCGCAGGGCAGAATCTACCCCTATACTTTCAGTCGTGTTCCTTTTCTATTCACTATTTTTTGATTACAAAAACATCTTCTTAGAGCAACTCAAAAAGGTGCCCAAAAAAACAAAATCAGTCCTCTTAAGTACTACTTCACAAAATCCATAAATGTTAATGTTGTTTTTTTAGGGGTATCAACACAGTAACCCAAGATACCATGTAGATGCATTACACATTCATTGGTTTAGACACACCGTTAGGAATGTCGTCATCATTTAGCCCACTGATTTTTCATTTCATTTTATATTTGCTATTGCATTCTTCCACATTCACCACTGTGCATTAAAACCGGCACTATTCTATCAATTCAAATGCCGGTACAACTTAATTTATCTTAGCTCTCAAAAAGCTGGTAGTTCATGCAGGTCACAATCTTTTCAAGCACCATCAAAATAATAGCATTATACCTAGCTCCTTTTGGAACCCAAATGTACAACTTCGCTTGGAGCAACCACATCCAGAAAATACTTGCCAAGCACTACTTAAAGGCACCTTCTCCAAGCCTCAGCCCAACACCTTAAATCCAGTGCTGTCGTATTTCAGCAATTCCCACCTGCATCAGGTGCTTAAGCAAGCAGGCACTCCAAACACATTTTCATGATGGATGCTGAAAAAAAACAGCTTGCTTAGGAGGCTGCATTCTGGTGCACACCATGGCTTCAGTGGTGTCTGGGCACTCAGCACTCTGTATTGCTTCGCATGGTGTGCATTCTGTGAACTACGGGCACAGAAGCTTCCATGCTCTGTGCTCTCTGGTGGGCACTACCGAATGTGATCTATGGTTTTCTATGTGGGTTGTTTTGAAGGTAGTAAGATCTATATATCTGGTTCTGGAGAGGACATGTTCTCTACGTTCCATCTCAAGGCAGCAGGCATGTGCATTCCATTTCTAGCCCTAGCTTTGTCATGACTTGGACACTCTGGGTCTCAATGCAGATGGTATACCCCTGTCGTGCTTTCTCTCTCCTGCTGGCAGCAGGCTATATCTTCTGTGTGCCTCTGGGGAGTTGCTCATGCTTCAGATCTTCTGCTGCTATCAAGGCTTTCTAGATGCTCCATTTTGGTCATAGAGATTGCACTCTTGGGTGTATCCTAGCTCATATGTGCATCTGGACATGCAGGATGTACCATGGCTTGTTCAGGTGGTACATTACATCTTATCTTTGGGGGGGGGGGGGAAGGAGGGGTTTGCAAGCTCTGTATGCCCTGTGTAGTGTCCTGAGCATGCCACACTCTGGGTTCACTCTGCAGTTGGCAAATTTGGGCTCTCTGTATTTTGTTCAGGATATGGCACACCTGATGGCACTCCATGACTTGTCCTAGAGCCTGTGTGCCTCTTGGGAGTTTTTTTCTTATGTGCGCCTTTGGCATCAAAGGGCAGTTCAAATATTCCTGGCAAGTTGGTCAACTCTGAATTTAGAGCTCATAGTTTAGGGTGGTTTTGGCAGTGGCTGTGTGTCTAGAGGTGGAAATTCTTTGGGACACTTTTGTTGTCAGTGTTTCCTTGAAGTAATACAAAATAAATGATGGTCTCTTGTCGTCTGAGCAATAGTATTAACTATATAGAAAACAAGCTCTGCATTCACTCTAGAAAGTATGCTGTATTTCTTTTCAGACTTATATTGTTTCAAACTATAACTGAACAAATCAGCGGATAGAATCAGTGGCTATGAAGGTCTCAGAATTGCAGGCCGCCAATGACTTTCAATATCTTGTCAAATGGCATCACTGCCCCCTTATACAACAAGGACCTGAACTGAAAAGCCACTATTCAGAACTTTTTTTTGAAACAGTTAAACGTATAGGAACTTCTTAAACAATTCCAACACATTAGTGCTTAATTTTTAGGGATAGAACCGTGAATTTCCATAATTCAATTGTAAACTGTACTTAACTTCTGGAATTTCAACCGGTAATTTCCTCACTCCCGACGCTATCGAGCGTGCTTTATAAAAGCGTTTCACCCCAATGGTTTCTTCAGGGGAAAAGCGAACCAGCACTGTAAACAGAAAACAAGTGCATTTAGTACAGACTTTCCTATTAATAATTAGAAAAATGGGGAATCGATGAAAAACTCCAAACCTTTAGATTCATCAGATGTTAAACCTTGCTACCTCACGAATCACATCTCAGTCTTGGTAAAAAACGCCGCGCATGCGGACTAATTTAAATAGGCTCTTAACTTACTGCCACCTAGCGGGGATTATACTTCAAAAACAGACTTCCCATTCAATCCGCATATTTAAACCCCGTGGAATGACTGTTTGTAACTTATGTATCCAACGCTGTTCATGATAAAGGTTTGATCAAGGGTTTTTACAGACTGGGATTTAAATAGTTGCTCAATACAAAAACATGTTAGATCTTCAAAAACATGATGAAATTTTAAACAATGATCCACCGTAGGTGCTTCTTGCCTGCAGCATTTGAGCTTACTTTTATGTTCATTCATTCTCACTTTCAAAGACGGTTTTCCGACATATAACAAATTACAAGGGCAACGAACACAATATACGACATGTGTGGAGAGGCAGGAGGTTGCACTGCGGAGTTTGTAAGTTCGTCCTTCATGTTGAAATTCTGATCTCTTGAGTGATGGTACATATATTGCAAGTCCCGCATTTGAAATGCCCCCTTGTTACTGCAGATGTCAAAGGTATGATGGGCCGTAAAACAGTTGGACTTAATATTTCTTTAAGATTCATTTGTCTCCTCCAGACACATCGAACCGTACAATTCTCGAGGCCCGCGGTACCCCGTAAAACATTCATATGTCGTTTAACACTACGTGTGAGGTGAGAACTAAATGGGGTGAAACCTGTGATCAAATTAATTTGATGAGAGGTATCTTCTAACCCTGTTCTCTCTGGTGGATACAACAATAGATCACGATTAGTGTAAAGAGCCTTTTTATAAGCTCTATCTATTACCCCACAGGGATAGCCGCGTTGATGAAAATTCTTCTTTAAACTTTTGGCCTGAATTTTAAAATCTTGAGTATCAGAACAGTTTCGTCGATAACGAATGAATTGGGACACAGGTAAGCCATCTTTTAGTGGTATTGAATGTGCACTATTATAATGTAATATTGCATTTTTATTGATGGGCTTCCGAAATACTGATGTATGCCACCCGGCCAACGATCTTCTAACCAAAACATCCAAAAAAGTGATCTGTTCCATATGATAATTTAATGTAAATTTGATGTTAACATCTCTATTATTCAGCAAATCATGAAATTGAATCAAGTTTGCCAAAGTGCCCTGCCATAAAAGAAAAATGTCGTCTATATAACGCCCCCATAATTTGACGGATGTCACATAAGGAGAATTGGGAAGCCATTTTAGCTCAAATTGTTGCATATAGAGATTGGCCACAGAGGGGGCGCATGTGGCACCCATGGCCACTCCAGACAACTGCTGGTAAAGATGATCTTCAAAAATAAAAAAAATTATGATATAGTGTTAGAGCTGTGAAATTGGATAACAGATTCAACTGTTGTTCAGACAGATCACCCCGGTCGAAGAGAGCTGTCATTACAACATCATGTGCGTGTCTTTGAGGGATTACTGTATATAATGAAACAACGTCCAGAGTTACCAAGATCACCACTGGTTCTAATGCCAATTGAGTATTGTCCTGTAGAATTCGGAGAAAATGGGTAGTGTCCTTTATGTAGGAGGGAATCGAGGTCATAAGGGGTCTTAAAAAGGAGTCCAGGAAAATTGATAACGGCTCCAAGACTGAACCACGAGTGCAAACTATAGGTCTCCCAGGGGGATTATGAATATCCTTGTGAATTTTTGGAACAAGGTAAAATTTTGCAATATTGGGATCAGACGGGTTCAGAAGACGCCATTCCTTTTTAGAAATTAGCTTGGCCTCCAGTGCCGATGTTGTAATACTCTTAATTTGGCGTTGGAGCATAACTGTAGGGTTTTCTTCCATCTTCTTATAAACCTTTGAATCCGACAATTGTTGATACGCTTCCTTCAAATATTGTTCCCGACTCCAAAGCACAATTCCACCACCCTTATCTGCCCGCCTGATGACTATGTCTGTCCGAGACTGAAGAGCACGTAATCCTGTGTGTTCAAAAACATTAAGAGTGGAACGTGAATTACATCGAGTTGATTCTACCTGTTGTATATCTTTCAGAATCAAATCACGGTATAGAATTAAAGATGGGGGAAGGGGAGTTGGAGGAGACCACGTTGATTTTAAGGGAAGAGGAATGCGATTCACATATGTAGGAGTGACATCAGAAGCTGAGTGTTGCCCAAAATAGACCTTTAAATGTAGCTTTCTGATTAATTGTTCCAGATCAACTCTCAGTCGAAAAGAATTGTGTTGTAAATGAGGGACATAGGACCGCCCCTTATTAAGAACTGCCAGCTGTTCTGCCGGTATAGTTATACCAGAAACATTCACTATCAGGGAATCTACATTCGCCGTCTGGAACTGACACCCCGCTGTGATTTCGTCCATTGATCGCCATTCTTTTTTTTCTTTGTTTCCTTTTCTGTTTCGTCCAAAAAATTCTTCCGACGTGCAGAGCCTTCAGAATCAGCGGAATCCGTATCTTCTGAGGTGTTATCGAAAGTGACTTGCTTCTTTTTTGATTTTTCCTTTCGCTTAAGATTCATCCAGGGATAAACATATCCCTTAGTGTAGTCATCATAATCCCGACGTAATTTTTTCTCTTTGACTTTCTTCACTTCCTCCTGGAGTGAAGTGACTTGAGTAGTGAGATTATCCATTTTTTTCGTCATGGCCTCTGCAGTTTCAGTTGATTCAAATTTCCCTATCATGGCCTCAATTTCCTGCGTAAGGACATCTATATGCTTCTTCGTAGTTTCAATGATGTGAACCATTAAATCAATGGAACACTTATTTAATATCCGATTCCATTTATCTACAAATCCAATATCCGCTGTGAACATCCTAGGTTCTTTGTAAACTCTTAATCCTCTAGGTATGTGTTGACGATGTATATATTCGATCAAGGAAAGTCGATGAAGTTCCCTCCGGACTTTTTTCTTCTGTAATTTTAACAGGTCTTCCCAATCTAAATTGACTGTATCCGTCGAAGAGCCTTTCTCCAACGAAAAAGGTGTAGTAATTTTTCCAAAGGTGGAGATAAATTCCTCCGTAAAACTGAACGTGTCAGTATCCTTAACTTGACCATTCATGATTGTAGTAATACAAATAAATGATGGTCTCTTGTCGTCAGAGCAATAGTATTAACTATATAGACTCCTTTTTAAGACCCCTTATGACCTCGATTCCCTCCTACATAAAGGACACTACCCATTTTCTCCGAATTCTACAGGACAATACTCAATTGGCATTAGAACCAGTGGTGATCTTGGTAACTCTGGACGTTGTTTCATTATATACAGTAATCTCTCAAAGACACGCACATGATGTTGTAATGACAGCTCTCTTCGACCGGGGTGATCTGTCTGAACAACAGTTGAATCTGTTATCCAATTTCACAGCTCTAACACTATATCATAATTTTTTTATTTTTGAAGATCATCTTTACCAGCAGTTGTCTGGAGTGGCCATGGGTGCCACATGCGCCCCCTCTGTGGCCAATCTCTATATGCCAGCTATAGACAACCAAGGCTTTGGCAGGCCTCTTTTCGATTACTTATCAAAGCTCTCAGAACAAGCTAAGTAAAAGCCTCATTATTTTTCTTAAAGAAGATTGCCGGCCTTGATCAGCTGTTTTATGGACTGCACAGTTTTTTCAATTTTGGTTAAACACGGATAAAAAACTACTAATGGAAGGAATGGTGGTAGGTCAATGATGTACCTAAATGGGGTTGTTCAATGAGCATGAAGCCGCTGACAGCCTGCAAGTTCTGAGACCTTACCCTTCCTATAAAAAAATTGTTTATTGTATTTGATTTCAAACTATATACTTCACTTTTTCACTTTCTGCTACTATATTGGGAGTATTTGTTTGATGTGATTTGGATTCCCTTATTACTCTCGTAAGCCATAGACCATCACTTAGGCGTTATATAGACGACATTTTTCTTTTATGGCAGGGCACTTTGGCAAACTTGATTCAATTTCATGATTGGCTGAATAATAGAGATGTTAACATCAAATTTACATTAAATTATCATATGGAACAGATCACGTTTTTGGATGTTTTGGTTAGAAGATCGTTGGCCGGGTGGCATACATCAGTATTTCGGAAGCCCATCGATAAAAATGCAATATTACATTATAATAGTGCACATTCAATACCACTAAAAGATGGCTTACCTGTGTCCCAATTCATTCGTTATCGACAAAACTGTTCTGATACTCAAGATTTTAAAATTCAGGCCAAAAGTTTAAAGAAGAATTTTCATCAACGCGGCTATCCCTGTGGGGTAATAGATAGAGCTTATAAAAGGGCTCTTTACACTAATCGTGATCTATTGTTGCATCCACCAGAGAGAACAGGGTTAGGAGATACCTCTCATCAAATTAATTTGATCACAGGTTTCACCCCATTTAGTTCTCACCTCACACGTAGTGTTAAACGACATATGAATGTTTTACGGGGTACCGCGGGCCTCGCGAATTGTACGGTTCGATGTGTCTGGAGGAGACAAAGGAACCTTAAAGAAATATTAAGTCCAACTGTTTTACGGCCCATCATCTGCAGTAACATCATCTTTGACATCTGCAGTAACAAGGGGGCATTTCAAATGCGGGACTTGCAATATATGTACCATCACTCAAGAGATCAGAATTTCAACATGAAGGACGGACTTACAAACTCCGCAGTGCAACTTCCTGCCTCTCCACACATGTCGTATACTGTGTTCGTTGCCCTTGTAATTTGTTATATGTCGGAAAACCGTACGGTCTTTGAAAGTGAGAATGAATGAACATAAAAGTAAGCTCAAATGCTGCAGGCGAGAAGCACCTACGGTGGATCATTGTTTAAAATTTCATCATGTTTTTGAAGATCTAACATGTTTTTGTATTGAGCAACTATTTAAATCCCAGTCTGTAAAAACCCTTGATCAAACCTTACTTTATCATGAACAGCGTTGGATACATAAGTTACAAACAGTCATTCCACGGGGTTTAAATATGCGGATTGAATGGGAAGTCTGTTTTTGAAGTATAATCCCCACTAGGTGGCAGTAAGTTAAGAGTCTATTTAAATCAGTCCGCATGCGCGGTGTTTTTTACCAAGACTCAGATGTGATTCGTGAGGTAGCAAGGTTTAACATCTGATGAATCTAAAGGTTTGGAGTTTTTCATCGATTCCCCATTTTTCTAATTATTAATAGGAAAGTCTGTACTAAATGCACTTGTTTTCTGTTTACAGTGCTGGTTCGCTTTTTCCCTGAAGAAACCATTGGGGTGAAACGCTTTTATAAAGCACGCTTGATAGCGTCGGGAGTGAGGAAATTACCGGTTGAAATTCCAGAAGTTAAGTACAGTTTACAATTGAATTATGGAAATTCACGGTTCTATCCCTAAAAATTAAGCACTAATGTGTTGGAATTGTTTAAGAAGTTCCTATACGTTTAACTGTTTCAAAAAAAAGTTCTGAATAGTGGCTTTTCAGTTCAGGTCCTTGATGTATAAGGGGGCAATGATGCCATTTGACAAGATATTGAAAGTCTTTGGCGGCCCGCAATTCTGAGACCTTCATAGCCACTGATTCTATCCGCTGATTTGTTCAGTTATAGTTTGAAACAATGTAAGTCTGAAAAGAAATACAGCATACTTTCTAGAGTGAATGCAGAGCTTGTTTTCTATATAGTTAATACTGTTTCTTGAAGCCAATTTCCTTGGGCAAGTTATTTAACTCTCCATTGCTGGAGGTACAAACTAGATTGTAAGTTCTCCAGGGAAAGTAAAATATCTACCTTAACCAAATGTAATTCATTTTGAACTTCTAAGAAAAGGCAATTTCCCTGTAGAGATTTCCCAAGGGTTTGGTTATAAGAACATAAGATATGCCATAATGGGTCCATCAAGCCCCATATCCTGTTTCCAACAGTGGCCAATCTAGGTCACAAGTACCTAGCAGTTTCCCCAAAAGACACATAAAGCATAGTTACTCACCTGTAACAGGTGATCTCCGGGAACAGCAGGAATTTAGTCTTCACATATGGGTATCGACGGAGCCTGCGCGGGAACGCTCCCCAGCGTCCAAGTAGAAAGCTTTTGGGAGTATCCCACAGCGCCTGCGTGCTGCCTTCCCCAACTACCTCTCTCCAGTTGCGTTTTAAAGCTGAGAGAGAGAGAGAGAGAGAGAGAGAGAGAGAGAACTCCTAGAGGAGGTGGGTGGGTTGTGAAGACTAAATTCCTGCTGTTCCCAGAGATCACCTGTTACAGGTGAGTAACTATGCTATCTCCAGGAACAAGCAGGAATGCAGTCTTCACATATGGGGACTCCCTAGCTGCAGATGCCAGGGAGAGACCCCAAAAGTTGTGTGCCCCTGTGAAAGGGCTCCACTTCCCCCCATGGATCTCTGGCATCCAACCGGGAAAGGTGGGTAGGAGTTGATTAAGTATGGAACAGGTGCTGTAGAACAGCCTGACCAAACAAGGCATCCCGGCGGGAGTCCTTGTCTAAGCAGTAATTGGCTGTGAAGGTATGAACCGAGGCCCAAGTAGCTGCTCGACAGATGTCGTCAATAGACACAGAGTGTAGATGAGCCATTGAGGCTGCCATGGCTCTCACATTGTGAGCTGTGACATGGCCTTCCAGAAAAAGGTTCTTACTCTGATAGGCAAAAGAAATACACTGTGCAATCCAGTTGGACAATGTTATCTTGGAGACTGGAAGTCCCAAATGAGAAGGATCAAAAGCAACAAAGAGTTGGGAGGACTTTCTATGTTGCTGTGTCCTCTGTAAGTAAAAGGCAAGTGCTCTTTTACAGTCCAAAGTATGAAGATTCCTTTCTGCATTTGAAGCATGAGGCCTTGGAAAAAATACAGGCAGGTAAACCGCCTGGTTTAAATGAAAAGGTGAGACCATCTTTGGCATAAAGTGTGGATGAGTCTAAGGACTACCTTATCATGATGGAACCTCGTGTAAGAAGGATCAGCAACTAATGCTTGCAATTCACTGATGCGACGTGCTGATGTGATTGCATTGAGAAAGATAACTTTCCAGGAAAGGAATTTCAAGGAGGTAGTAGCTAAAGGTTCAAAAGGCGGCTTCATGAGCTGCCCAAGAACCAGATTCAAGTCCCATGCCACTGGAGATGGCCTAATGGGAGGCTTAGTTAGAAGAAGGCCCCTCATAAATCTCGCTATGAGAGGATGAAAGGAAATAGGATGTCCATTTAAAGGCTTTAAAAGAAGCTGAAATAGCACTTAAATGGACTCCTACTGAGTTAGTCTTAAGTCCTGCATTAGATAAATGGAGATACTCCAGTAGTGATTCCAGAGGTATCGCAGAGGGCTGAAGACCCTTTTGCGAACACCATATGGAAAACCTTTTCCACTTGAAAGCATAAGAGCGTCTTGTGGAAGGTTGGAAGCACAAAGGACATCCCTTACTTGTTGAGAAAGGTTAAGACCATGAAGGTCTAGGCCCTCAGCAACCAGGCCCTGAGATGCAGAGAGTGGGGATTGGGATGCCACAACATCCCGTCCTCCTGAGACAGGAGATCTAGAGCAGATCCTAACTCCAGAGATGGAGCTAGAGAGAGATGCAGGAGCAGAGGGTACCACACCTGCCGTGGCCATTGTGGAGCTATGAGAATCATGTGGCCTTTGTCTCTCTGCATCTTGAATAGGGTTTGGGAATTAGGGGAATGGTTGGAAAGGCATATAGGAAGTCCTGACCCCAATGGAGGAGGAAAGCATCCCTGGCCTGAGAACCGTGAGCCGGAATTCTGGAACAGAACCGGGGAAGATTGGCATTCAACAGACTTGCAAAGAGGTCTATGTCCTGAGTTCCCCAAATTTGAAAAAATTTTGCTACCTGGTCTGCATGGAGAGACCATTCATGTGGAAGCAGAACTCGACTGAGTCTGTCTGCCCAAGAGTTTTGAATGCCTGGCAGATACACCGCCAGGAGATGAATTTGATGCTCTCTGGCGAGGGCCCATAGTCGCAAAGCGAGAGAGAGCCTGTTCCTCCCTGCTTGTTCAGATAGAACAGCTACTTGATTGTCTGTCTGAATTAGGACTATCTTGTAGCTTAGCTGGGTATGGAACACTCGAAGAGCAAGGAAGATTGCTCTGAGTTCTAGGAGATTCATATGTAAGTGGGTCTCCTGTGGAGTTCAGGTGCCTTGGGTAGAGAGATCTTGCAGATGAGCTCCCCAACCCACTTGTGAGGCGTCTGTTGTTAGAGTGACCTGGGGTAGGGGTTGCTGGAAAGGGGACCCCACCAACAGATTTTGGGTTGACTGCCACCATTGTAGAGACAAAATAAGGCGACTTGTGTTGCTATTTTGTCTGACAGGCAGCCTGATGCCCGAGTCCACTGAGTGGATAGAGTCCATTGGGCTGCTCTCATATGGAGGCGAGCATAGGGAACCACATGCACGGTAGATGCCATGTGGCCTAGTAGTTGTAACATTTCCTGAGCAGTGAGATGAGTTTTTAACACTGCCTGGGAGGCTAACTGCACAATGCGAAGGCAGCGGGCCTGTGGAAGATAGACCCTTGCTTTTTTGGTGTCCAGCAAAGCTCCTATAAACTCTAGAGACTAGGTGGGAGTTAGGCTGGATTTTGGGATGTTTAAGACCAGGCCCAAATACTGAAGGATACGCATTGTGCAAGATAGGGAAATTCTGGCCTCTGACTCTGATGGGGCTCGAATGAGCCAGTCGTCTAAGTAGGGGAAGACAAATATTCCTAGAGAGTGAAGAAATGCTGCCACTACAGCCATGCATTTCGTAAACACCCTTGGTGCTGAGGCCAGACCAAAAGGAAGCATCCTGTATTGGTAGTGCTTTCCTTGAAAGAGGAAGTGAAGGAACCTTCGGTGAGTTGGATGGATGAGAACCTGAGTGTATGCATCCTTGAGATCTAGAGAACAAAGCCAATCCTGACTCTGAAGGTATGGCAGCAGAGTTCCCAGAGAAATCATCTTGAATTTCTCTTTGAACAGGAATTTGTTCAATTCTCTGAGGTCTAAAATGGGTCTGTGTTCCCCTGTTTTCTTTGGAATAAGGAAATAAGGGGAGTAAAACCCTGTACCCTGTTGGGAAATGGGTACGTGTTCTATTGCCCCCTGGGCAAGAAGTATATTGACCTCTTGACTCAACTGAGTGTTGAGAGACGCCTGAGAATTGAACTGTCTTACCACTGTAGGAGGGGGCATGTTGAAGAAATGAAGCTTGTATCCCTCCCTTACAATGGAAAGAGTCCATTTTTCTGCTGTTATCTGCCCCCATCTGGGGGCAAAATGACACAACCTTCCTGGGATGGTGGAAGGCTCTGGCCCGTTCAGGGCCTGGAAGGCCAGGTTCTCTAGATGGGAGTCAAAGCCCCTGTGGAGGCTGAGTCTGCTGGGCCGGTTGAGGCTTAGCAGTCTTTGTTTTCCTTTGTTTTGGTGGCTGCTGTCCTTTTCGGGCAGACTGACCTGCAGAATGCACCTGCTGGGTATAGGAGGGGTAAAACTTCTTCTTTTTAGAGAAGAATGGCTTCTTGTAGGATTTTCTCCTTGCAGGATCAGCTGTAGCTTTGGATAGTCTATCCAAAGTGGTGTTATCAGCATCCAGCTCATTAGCTTTCTCTTGCCAATTTTTGCCAAAGAGATTTTCGCCTGTACAAGGGATATTCCCCAGTTTGTCCTGTACCCAGGGTTCTAAGTCAGATGCCTGGAGCCAGGCAATCCTGCGAGCCCCTATGGCAATCGCAGAGGTTCTGCTTATGCACTCAAAGCAGTCAAAAGCTGCACGATTAACAAACTTGGAAACATCCTGGGCATGTTTGAGAAGTGTAAGGTAATCCTGCCTCTTATCATCAGGAAGCAGAGGGCTCATAAGCTCTAGATCTCCTCTGACCTCCTTAAGGAACATTCCCATATATAAGATGTAGGAACTAATCCTGGCAGAAAGCATAGAGGCCTGGAAGAGTCCTACATTCACGTCCTGGAGGATTAGATGCATGTCTTTTTGCACTCTTGATCCTTCTCATAGCTGACTCCACTATAGAGTGGTGTGGCAACTGAGTTTTTTTGAAATCCAGGACAAGGAGGCATTCGATACATGGTATGCAGCCTACTGGAATGAGGAGAGGTGGTAAGAGGTGTTTCCCACATTCTTAACATGAGATCATGCAAGATCTCATGAATAGGCAAAGTAGCCACTTCCTTGGGAGCTTTAGGATATTGTAAAATCTCCAACTCCTTTGCCCTGGGCTCTGTTTCAGGAGTCACTGTGATGGAAAGACCTCTAGCCACCTTCCTGATGAAATCCTGAAAGGATATATCCTCTGGAGGAGACATCCTACGTTTAGGAGAAGGCGGCTCCTCAGAGAGAAGCACTCCGGCATCGACAGAGCTGTCAGAATCCTCAGAGTCATCGGAGGATTCAAAATATCTTCTGTCCGGGTGCTCCTGTAAAGCACGATACTGGTACCGATCAAAGTCGGTACCGGAGGGATCCGGTACCGGCCTGTCGATACCAGAGGAAATTGCATGACTCGGTATTGGAAGCACACTCGCCGATGTCGATGCTGTCGGCACCGGTACCAATGTCGGTGCCGGAACCGGTTGAACTGTCTGAAGCGGTCCCGAAGGCACTGATGCAGCAAGGAGAGCCACCAGACTGCGTTCAATAGCCAGGAATCTCTGGTCAATTGACGCTGCCGATGCCTGGGTGTCGGTACCGGACGAAGCGGCCGGTACCCCAGAGCATGGCACCAGTAGTTCTGCCAAGGTTGAGGCCTCGAGAACATCCTGGAGCCCCGATAGTGCTTTGGAAGCCGAAGCCTCCCGCCGAGACAATTTTGCCGGTACGAGTTCCTCAAGGGCAACGCCAGAGGCATCTCGATACTTGGAAGGAGATCTACCCTTTAAAGGACCGGCGAGATTTATGTTTGGTTACCTGAGATCCATGGGAGGAAGACGAAGCCCTGGAAGACGTCGATGCCACGGATGCTGCATCGGAGGGAAAAAGGGTGCTAAGCTTAGCAGCTCAGTTCTGCCGACCCCTCTTCGACATCATCCCACAGGCAACACACTCCGAGATGGAGTGGTCAGGACCTAAACATTTAAGGCACCACTCGTGAGTGTCGGTGACGGAGATGGTACCGCCACACTTTGAACACTTTTTGAAACCCGAAGCGGGTTTTTCCATGTTGAGGAAAAATTTGGGCCTAGTGCCCAAAATGGTGCGTGGCGCCCGAGAGGAAAAAGGCTGGAAAATCCAGAGAAAAGATTAGAATTTTTTTTTTTTTTTAAAGAAAGAAAGAACCGGCGCTACCAGTATAGCGTCGAGGAAGGCAGATGCTATCAGAAAAAAGAATGAAAAAATACGGGATAATTTCTGCGGTGACAGGAAAACGACCTGCTGGCTCCGTGGAAAACGAAGAACTGGAGAGAGGCAGTTGGGAAAGGCGGGAAGGCAGCACGCAGGCGCTGTGGGATGCTCCCAAAAGCTTTCTAACTGGACGCTGGGGAGCATTCCCGTGCAGGCTCTGTCGGTACCGACGATACCCATATGTGAAGACTACATTCCTGCTTGTTCCTGGAGATTGCTTGTATTGGATCAAGCAGTGGATACCCGGGACCCCTTTAATAATGGTTTATGGACCTTTCCTCCAGGAACTTGTCCAAACCTTTTTTAAACCCGGCTACGCTAACAGCTTTTACTTCCAGAAGTTGCTGTCTCCACTAGAATTCCTCTGCTTGGGGCACTCGTTCACAACTTTCCAAAAAGTAATTAGTCCTTACCTGCTAATTAGTGTTCCTGAAGGAACTCCAGTCCAGTCCCTTTACTCTCGGGTTGCGTAACCCTTCCAGCAGCTTGGAGGCTGAGCCCATCATCGTTTTGATGATGGTGGTATAAATACCACTGGCACCACCCCCAGGCACCAGTAATCTGATGAAAAAGCAGTCCTGATAGGTACCCGAATTATAATGCGTAAACAAACCCAAACTAACGAAACAGGAAGGCAAACAAGGAACAAACACCCCTTTTTTTCTTTTTTTTTAAAGACTGACAGGACAATGGTAAGGAGGAGAGGGGGGGAGGGAGAAGGCTCCCCCGAGGCCGACCCAACTTTGGGCACTCCTCCCTTAACCTCCCTATCTCTTGGCCCCGCCGCTGGGCTCTTTCTCATGGAGTTTCCAGCTTCTGCCCCGCTCCGTGTCTCGACTTCGGTCCTTTATTCTCTTCTGACCCCTAAAAAACCGAACCTGGGCGGGATCAGGGACTGGAGTTCCTTCAGGAACACTAATTAGCAGGTAAGGACTAATTACTTTTTCCTTAGCAGAACTCCAGTCCAGTCCCTTTACTCTCGGAATGTAACAGAGCAGTTCATACCTGGGTGGGGTTCGCCAGCCCGGACCGAAGTACCGCACCCACAAATCTGGTGTCTGCTCTACTCTGGACATCCAGTCTGTAGTGCTTGGAAAAAGTATGCAGAGAGGACCAGGTAGCCGCTCTACAGATGTCTATCGGTGGAACCAAGCTATGCTCTGCCCAGGAGGCCGACTGCGCCCGAGTTGAATGCGCGCGAAGACCCGTTGGGACCTGCCTCCCCTTGAGGATGTAGGCAGAGGCAATGGTCTCCCTGATCCACCTAGAAATGGACGCCTTGGCCGCCGCTTCCCCTTTGTGCGGCCCTCCAAATTGAACGAAGAGCCGTTCGGACTTGCGGAAGGATGCTGTGTGTGAGAGATACCGTCTCAGCACTTTATGCAAATCTAGTAGACGCAGTTTGGTACTCTCTCCTTCCTGAGATTCTCCTGCGAAGGACGGGAGGGAGACTGTTTGGTTCACATGAAAGGGGGAGGTGACCTTGGGTAGGAAGGCAGGAACCGTCCGTAAGACGACCTTATCCTTGAAAAACGACAGGAAGGGAGGCTGAGACGAGAGCGCTTGGAGCTCCGAAACTCCCCTAGCCGAACAAATAGCTACCAAAAATACTGTCTTTAAAGTCAAGTCTTTTAGGGAGGAACTCTTTGAAGGCTCAAAGGGTTCCCTGGTTAGAGCATCCAAAACTAGGTTTAAGTCCCAGGGTGGGATCACTGATCTTTGTTGCGGTCGTAAGCGCTTGACCGCCCTCAGGAATCTGCCCACATCCGCGTGATCCCCTAGAGACTTGCCCTGAACCTTTCCTCTATAACAAGAAATGGTCGCTAGCTGAACCCGTAACGAACTGTGCGACAAACCTTTCTCGAAACCTGCTTGTAGGAACTCTAAGACCTCCGGAACTGAGGCTTCTGAGGGTTTCTTATGGTGGTCTGAGCACCACGCCTCGAATATGCGCCATACTCTGACATAGGATAGGCAGGTCGAACGTTTACGAGTGTTCAGCAGGGTCGAAATTACCGAAGCCGAGTAACCTCGCTTCACGAGCCGAGCCCTCTCAATGGCCAAGCCGTAAGCGAGAATCGATGCATGTGGGGCATGAGTACTGGACCCTGCCGTAGCAAGTCCTTTCTGTCGGGGAGCCTCCAGGGGCGAAGAGCCGTTAGTCTCACCAGATCTGCATACCATGGTCGACGAGGCCAATCCAGAGCTATGAGGATTACCAGACCTGGGTGGGTCTCTATTCGTCTTAGAACTCTCCCTATGAGGGCCCAGGGCGGGAACACGTACAGGAGACCTTCCGAAGGCCACTTCTGGACCAGGGCATCTAGGCCTTCCGACATCCTTTCCTTTCTTCGACTGAAGAACCGGCTTGCTTTGGCCGTTTCGTAGCGCGCCATGAGGTCCATGGTCGGCGCCCCCCAAAGGGCCACCACTTGGTCGAACACTTCCTGCGCTAGCTCCCATTCTCCGTGGTCTATCTTGTGCCTGCTGAGATAGTCGGCCGTCACATTGTCTGTTCCCGCCACGTGTTGAGCTGACAGGTCTAATAGATGCGTTTCGGCCCACTGCAGGAGGCTGTCTGCCTCCTTCTCCAGCAGGGGGCTGCTCGTCCCCCCTTGGCGGTTGATGTAGGCCACCGTGGTGACATTATCCGAGAGTATGCGGATTGCCCTCAGCCGCACCAAGGGCTTGAGAGCTCTGAGTGCCAGCGCCACTGCCCTCAGTTCTAACCTGTTGATGGACCACCGAGATTCCCTCGGGGTCCAGCTCCCCTGTGCGAACTGTCCCTCGCAATGAGCACCCCATCCTGCAAGGCTTGCATCCGTCATTAGTTGTATCCATTGTGGTGGATCGAGAGGCATCCCGCATCCAAGGTTCTTTGGGCACTCCCATCAGAGGAGGGACCTTCTGATCTGAAGAGGGCAGGGCAGCTGCATGGATAATGGATGGTGCTGAGGGGACCATCGTCGTAACAATGCGCGTTGAAGTGGACGCATGTGTGCCTTGGCCCACGGTACTACCTCTATTGCTGCCGCCATTGTGCCCAGCAGCTGAAGGTAATGCCAGGCAGTAGGGATCCGCCTTGCAAGGAAGCGAGAGACTAGGCTCCTCAGGTCTCGTAACCTCTGTTCTGACAGGTAAACTCTTCCTCTCCTTGTGTTGAATCTTGCTCCGAGGTAATCGATCTCCTGCGAGGGGATTAATCTGCTCTTTGCCCGGTTGATGACCCAACCCAACTCCTCCAGGAATTCCACCACCCTGGCTGTAGCTGCAAGACTCTCCAACTCGGACTTTGCCCGAATCAGCCAATTGTCTAGGTATGTACACAGGTGTGTACTAGAATCCCCTCCTTGCGAAGGGACGCGGCCACCACTACCATTACCTTGGTGAATGTCCTGGGAGCTGTTGCTAGGCCAAAAGGAAGAGCTTGGAACTGAAAGTTACCCCTCAGCACTGCAAATCTCAGGAACTGCTGATGGGATTTTCGGACCGGGATATGTAGGTATGCTTCCGTCAGGTCTAGTGACGTTAGAAACTCCCCCTGTCTTACCGCTGCAATGACCGACCTCAGGGTCTCCATCCGAAAATGAGGAACGGAGAGGCAACGATTGACCTGCTTTAAGTCCAGGATTGGACGGAAGGACCCTTCTTTCTTTGGTACCACAAAATAGATCGAGTATCGACCGGAACCGTATTGGTCTCTCGGGACGGGGGTCACTGCTCCCAGCTCGATCAGCCTTGAAAGGGTGTCTTCTATTGCTGCTCTTTTCTGGAGAGCCGCAGGAAGACAGCATAAAGGCTGGGGGAACTCGCTCTGTGAACTCGAGGGCATAACCCTCTCTGATTACTTCCAGTACCCAATGATCCGATGTGACTCGGGCCCAGGCGGGAAGGAACTGCCTTAACCGGCCCCCCACCAGCAGCGCTTTCTCCTGGGCCCCCGCAGACTCATTGTATTTTTCTAGGGCCTGAGGATGAGGCGGAGGTCCCAAAGCCTCTTCCTGCTCCTCAAAACCCTCGGAAGGCTTGACCTCTAGGCGAGGAGCGGCCCCTAGGAAAAAAATTCTGTCTGGTCGCTCGAAACCTGCGAAAATCCCTCTGTTGGATGCGCACAGGGCCCGTCGAACGGTTTTGTTTAGGTCTATCCTCCGGAAGTCTACCTCCCTTAGACTCTCCAAGATCCTTCACCAACTTTTCCAGGTCCTCACCAAACAGCAACTTTCCCTTGAATGGAAGGCGACTCAGGCGAGCCTTCGAGGAGGGGTCCGCTGCCCAATTGCGTAGCCATAGATATCTCCTGGCTGCTACCACCGAGGCCATATTCTTGGCCAGGCTCCTAATAAGGTCATACTGACTATCTGCTAGAAAGGCCGAACCCGACTCCAGGCGCGTAGCACTAGCTTGCGCGTCGGAAGCGGCGCCATCCATTAGTTGGAGCTGTTGTGCCCACCTCAGACAGGCTCTTGCTACCCATGCTCCTGACACTGAGGCCTGCAGGGCGAGGGCACTAACATCAAAGGCTTGCTTCAGTAACGAGTCAAGCTTTCTATCCTGACTATCTTTAAGTGCTGCGCCGCCCTCAACCGGAATGGTCGTCTTCTTTGTCACCGCAGAAACCGCCGCGTCTACCTTTGGAGACTTCAGCAGATCCTTGTCCGTTTCTGGTACCGGGTACAGGCGAGACATGGCCCTGACCCCCCTTAGACTGGACTCCGGTTGATTCCACTCCTCCTGGATCATCTGGCGTACTACCCTGTGGACCGGAAAGACCTTCTGTGTTTTTCTGACGGCTTGTATCAAAGGATCTTCCAACGTTTCCTCCTCTGTAGGTATGTCCGAGGCCATATTAAGCACCTTCAAGGATTCATTAATCAAGGCTGGGAGCTCTTCCCGGCGGAATACTCTAACTATCCGGGCATGTTCTTCTTCTGGAATTTCCCCCTCTTCAAGCTCTTCCTCTTCCTCCCCCACTTCTCTGTCTGAGCCCTCCTCATCAGGAGTGGAAGGAGGAGGCGGCATGAGAGGTTCGTCGCCCATTAGCCTAGAGCGCTTAGGGGGTGCTCCGGAGCCATGGGAGCTTGTCTTCCCTGGCCCGGGCCGGCTACCTTCATTCGACAGTGGGGTCTCCGTGAATCCCTGCTGACGCATACAATAAGCTTTATGAAGCAAAAGTACAAATTCTGGAGAAAAATGCTCCCATCCTCCCACCGCGCCACCTGAAGTAGGAGGAGGGGGCTGAGAGGGGCCTGGGCCGGCGGATGTAGCCGGCGGAGGAGTGTGGGAAGAATCCCTTCCACTCTCCCTGGGAGCTTGGGAGCCCTGAGTAGCCTGATCCATGGATAGCTGAATCTCCTGCTCAACAGAAACTGCTTCTGCAGCACAGCCCCGGCAGACCCCGGCCTCAGAATCTGCAACTCTGCGAGTGCTGCAGGATGGGCAGCGTAGTTTTCCTGTCATCCTTTTTCCCCCCTAACTGGGATTGTAGAAACTGAAATTAATTCACTGGAACTCAATGGGCCCAACACAAAGATCTCTCTATGTCCAGGGGGGGGGGGGCCTTAACCCAGCCCCAAACAATAAATCAATAAATTAAATAAATCACATAAATTGGATAAATTTAATTAGGAACCCAGCAAGTAATCTAGAGTCTCTGCAATACTTGCGGTTTCGTTGACTTGCTGCTCTGCGGGCCGTGCTCTTGCCGCTGGGCCTGCTGGCTGCCGATAGACTCCACGTGGTAGGCCTCGTCCACGTGGAGTCAGTGCGTGTGGTCTGCGAGCTTGTTCTAGTCGTCGGGTCCCGCAGCTGTTAGAAGAATGACCTTGACGACCCTCCGCCGCCTCTAGCGCTCAGCCCGAGTAGCCGCTGTAAGTGCGAGGCGGCCGCGAGGCAGAGAGAGCAGCGTCGTTGATCTCCGAAGGCGTGTGTAGATGTCTGTAGCGCGCCGCCTCTAGCGCCCGGGCTGTGGAGCCGCTGCAAGCGCGAGGCGGCAGCGCGGTAGGGAGAGGAGCGATGCTGATCTCGGTGCTCCGTCCCCGATCCGGGGTTTTTGCATAGGGGTGCACTCTAGCGCTCAGCCCGCCACGGGGGCTTCGGCGCGAGGCAACAGAGAGCGGGGCAGGAGCCGAAGAACCGGGTGCCCTGCTGCTCAATAAACCATCTCCTTCCCAAGGCCTCGGGAGAACCGGGAAGGGGGGAGGGGAGGAAAGAAATTGAAGCCAAGCGATTTGACTACAGAAAGAATTCCCTCAAATAAAGAAAGGGAAAACTAAAGAAATTAAAGAAATGAAAAATAAAAATGGTATTAAAGAAACTAAGAACCAGTAAGCTCCTGGCTTACGGTAACCCTCCAGCTGCTTGGAGGCTGAGAATACTGGTGCCTGGGGGTGGTGCCAGTGGTATTTATACCACCATCATCAAAACGATGATGGGCTCAGCCTCCAAGCTGCTGGAAGGGTTACGCAACCCGAGAGTAAAGGGACTGGACTGGAGTTCTGCTAAGGAAAGGGTTTTCTCATTTGCCTAGAGAAGCTCATCTAAGGTGGTTGAGTAGCCTGTGCCTAAGGTGGGGGGAAAGTGTTGTCCTCAAGGAGCTCTGAGTCACAACAGCAAACAGTGTGGCGAGGCATCTGCAGGGTCATCTTGGTTTTATCTCTAGCATTTCTTGGGGGGGGGGGGGGGAAAGTGCCATAGAATGATGCTGTTGAAGGCATGTTCTCCGAGGAGCTTTGTCTTCCTACCTCCCTAGTCTGCAAAACTTTGCTATGTCCCACGTGTGTGGACTGGCCTAGCAGGATGATCAGGAAGGTGACATTTGTTTTTATCTGCTAATTTCTTTTGCTTTGAGTCCTGCTAGACCAGTGCAGGACCCCCCTAAGTCTTTGGTTGGCCCTTACAGTTTATCACTGGGATTGTTGATGTGATGTTTTTCATGATGTTTTTCCCTGGTCTTTCAGATCAGTTCTAAGGCTGCACCAATCATTATAATGGTGTTGACATCATTGAAACTTGTAGTTCTCCACTTCCATCTGTTGGCAGAAAGCATAACCCACTTCTCCGGGTTGGTCTCGCAGGACTCAAGGAAAGGAAATTGGCAGGCAAGAACAGATTTCAACTGGCATAAAGTATCTCAGTAAACTGGTACAACCCCAAACTGGTGTGCTTTTTGTTTTGCTGAGTCTTGGTAAGAGGATTACCACAAGCCTAAGCGCCTTAAAGGACATCTTTCCCTCTTGCCAGAAAGGACCCCATGAACATGGGTTAGTTGCAAGCGCTCGGGACATCATCTAACTTTGGATAAGTGAATCCTGGCTTACATTTTAAGTGGCAGAGAATGAGAGAGAAAGACAACTGGACCAGAGTTGCCAAGTTTCCCAGTTACAGGAGTGAGATATTTTGCCAGTTCTGGTTTTACATTTGCACTGCAATGCAATATGGTTAGTTGTAGTCCTTTATTTTACCCATTGAAATTAGTGCTGCAGGTTCCATAATGCATCAGAATGAGATAGTTAGAAATCCAGAACTCACTTAAAATCTCACTCCTGGAACTGGGTAACTTGGCATCTCTGCTGGACAGACTGGATCGACTAACCTTGGTCCTAATCTGCCATCATTTCTATGATACTATGCTCTATATTTATTCATGAAATGTAATCATACAACAGATAAACAATTTCTAGAAGATTAAAAGACTAGGTCCTCTCAACAGAAATGATATAAGTAATTTTTCTAATTTTAGAAATGATGCCTATCAAATAAATATGTATAACCTGCAAAGAAAATACACTTGTGCATTTTGTTTAATTCTAGTGTTTCCGTTGAGGAGTTTGAATGCTAATTTGATTGCATGAATATTTAAAAAAAATTAAATGAGACACTTTTTCAAAAGTTCAATCAATCTACTTTGTAATCTTGAAACATGCATCTCTACATTTTAGCCCTGCATATATAAAAAGGAAGATACGGTGGTCAATTTTCAAAAGATTTAAACTGGCTAAAATTTGTCAGCTGGTTAAATCTCTCCAGTAAAGTATCACTCCCTCACACCAACTAAATCTGTGCACACATTTACTCCTTTAGACAGGGGTCTGCGCTGGAGATGCACCATGAGCAGATTCAGATATTTAGGGGACTTGTTACTCAAAGTGCACTATCATTAACATTCATTATTAGTAACTAGGTCTTAATGAAAAACGTGGGCTTATGCTAAAACAACACGCATTAACAGTGAATTAATGCATGTTAATTTTAGTGCACTTTAGTAACTAGCCCCTTTGTCTGGTTAGCAGGATATTCACTAATAACTGGCTAAATTTGGCTAACTACAGCCACCCCCCTCCCCGCCAGACAATGAAATAGGTTGCTGGGTCTCCACTCAGAAATTTGAAAAGAAATTTTGATACAAATATTCCCTCTAATTATAGACCAATTGTTAAGTCTTCAATCCTGACTAAGTTCATGGAGACAGTGGTCTCTAGGCAATTGGTTAAGCATTTGGAAGATTCTGATGTTTTACATCACACTCAATCAGACTTTAGGAGCTGCTTTAGTAAAGAGACTCTTCTAGCAACTCTAACATTTGATATTGGAGTTTTCTTGGGTAAAGGAAAAGCTGCTATATTAATGCTGTTCGGTCATATGCTTCTCTTGTTGAGATTACATGAAATTAGGTTGTCTGGGAAGGTTTTGCATTGGTTTGGTGAATTTTTGTATCGTTCATATGAAGTTAAATGGAAAAAATGATTTTTCTGTGATTTAGTATCTAGTTTGTGGGGTACCTCAGGGCTCACCCAATCACCTATTTTATTCTGTGTTTAAAAGAGCATGTAAATTAGATATGGCAGGATTAGGTGTTTTTATGTATTGAGTGGAGTAGCCGCCTAGTGGTTAGAGCAACTGCCTAGTACCCAGAAGATCAAGGGTTCAAGTCCCACTGGCACTCCCTTGTGACCTTGGGCAAGTCACTTTACCCTTCATTAACTTGGAAGAAAAGGCCTACTTCCGGAGATACAGTGCCAAGAAAACCCAGAAGCAGCTGGGTTGCCATGAGTCAGCACTGACTTGATGGCACAAAAAAAAAAAGGATTTCTTATGCAGAAGATAGTCTTTGGTAAGGAAAAGAAGCTAGGATGACACCGGAGAGAGTCTGCCTGTTAAGCCTGCATAAGAGCAGACTCAGCAATATGTACAGAAGCCATAAAGTCCTGGATTAGAATAGGAAGGTCCTCCCTGTGAAAAAGCTGGATCACAGAAGGATCCTTGCCTTCTATTAGGAAATGTGCCTTCTTCCTCAAACTCACCTTCTGGAGAAAGTGTGTCCTCTTCTGCATCCCAAACAACACTCATAGAGAATAAGGCTGGGTTGCCAGAGGAATGGACAGGTGAAAAGGAGAAGTGGTGGCACTTGACCCCCTGCCTTCAGAACAGAGGTGCCTAGGAGCCCTACATTCCCATAGGGGAAGTCTGGACCTCAGAACCCCATGGAGAAGGCTGCCAAGCAGTTAATAAAGACTGAAAACAGTCAGTGAGTTGTTTCAGTAGCTGCTGCTTAAGGGGGACTGTCGGCTAAAGACTTCCTCACCATGTTTCTCCTCCATAGGGACCATGTGACCACCAAAGATGGCAGCCTGTCCCGCAGGCAGGCAACCCATGGAAGAACCGAAGGAGGCATTGAAATTAGCATCAGGCCCTGGGTGCCCTATGGGAGGGGCGGGGAGGCATCCCAAAATTGCTAAGAAAGAGGTGTCTGTTGGGCTACCATCACAGAGGGAGCAAAAGGACCCAGCTGGAGAGCTGACCCAACAGGTACTACAAGAAGCACAGTGGCGAGGCCCTGGCATCACTGCACATGACAAAATGAAAAAAAAAACCTGCAATAAAAAGAAGCACAATGGCCCCAGTGAAAAACGAACCCTGAAAAAAGAATCCCGGCACCTGACAGGCTGGATGGGGGAAACCTGAACAAGATTATCCCAGCTGACTCCAGAGGCTGAGGGGCCAGCTGCCGGAGAAATCAAGCATTAAGAACCCAAGGGTAGCAGTGCTAGAAACAAGACAAGCTGTTGGCTCAAGCAGACAGGGACATGCCCAAGCTCTGAGAAAACATTGGGCCTACTAGTCTCTGCCCACAAGCCGCAGGACTGTAATTTGGGCCAGAGGAGACCAGCTTTGCCAACTGCTGGAGGCAGACAATGGTTAAATTAGATTTATCTGCTAATTGTTGTTCCTGGAGTAGATACAGTCTAGTCCCGGACTTCTGGGTTGTCTACCTTAATCAGCAGCTTGGAGACTGAGGAACCACCTTCTTTTTCTGATGTCACCAGTATATGATCCTGGGATCCGCCTTCACTTCCCAGTTACCTATTGACAAAGCAGACTCACCGAAGCCACAAGTAAGTATCTCTGCAACTATACTATGCCTAGCCGGCGCTATTCCACGCCAACCTTACAATAACTGAGAGAGAGAACAATCAATTAACAGGAAAAATACCCCAGTAAACTGTAGCCTGTAAAACTGCGAGGAATCTTCTCCCCGCTAAATCATGGAGAAGCCCGCCCCCGAAGGGAGACTACCCATGGACGTGCTCACAATTCTCACCTGTGTCAGCTGTCTTGTCCTTCAGGCTGCTCCTGTCGAGACGCAACCACACCAGGGCGGGATACGGGACTAGATTGTATCTACTCCAGGAACAACAATTAGCAGGTAAGTCTAATTTAACCTTCCTGATCGTATCTCCAGTCTAGTCCCGGACCTCTGGGAATGTACCAGAGCAGTACTCAACGGGAGGGACCCCCTGAGGCAGCCTGAATGACCGCCGCTCCAAAACACACGTCCTGCTGCGCCTGGACATCCAGACGGTAGTGCTTAACAAAAGAATTCAAGGAAGACCACGTCGCCGCCTTACAAATTTCCAGCGGCGGAACCAAACGAGACTCTGCCCAAGACGCCGCTTGCGCTCTCGTAGAGTGGGCTCTCAGCCCCTCCGGCACAGGCCTCCCCTTCAGCACATACGCAGAAGCAATAGCTTGCTTAATCCATCTCGAAATGGAGGCCTTCGACGACGCTTCGCCCCTACGCGGACCCGCGAACAACACGAACAGCCTCTCCGATCTACGATACTCCGCCGTTCGGCGCAGATACTTTTTCAACACCCGCTTTACATCCAGTGGACTCCGAGCACTGTCGGATGGACCCTCCGACGGCCCCCGAAATACCGGCAAGGAAACAACCTGATTCAAGTGGAAAGCCGATACCACCTTGGGTAAGAAGGCCGGCACAGGTCTCAAAACTACCTTAGACTCAAAAAATGACAGGTACGGCTCCTTACATGACAAGGCCTGCAACTCCGAGACTCTCCGCGCCAAGCAAATGGCCACCAGGAAAACCACCTTCAAAGTCAAATCCTTCAGCGACGCCCGACTCAACGGCTCAAAGGGCTCGCGTTCCAAGGCCTCCAGCACGAACGGGAGACTCCATTTAGCCACCAAGTGTCGCCCGGGAGGCCTCAGAAGCGAAACCACCCTAAGGGACCACTTAATGTCGCCATGCCCCCCTAGGAGGCGACCACCTATCCTACCTCTGTAACAGGCGAGGGCTGTGACCTGGACCTTCAGCGAAGAAGCCGTCAACCCTTTATCAAAACCGTCCTGTAAAAATTGCAAAACCTGCGGGACGGTGGCCTCTAATGCCACACCCGAGCGATCGGCACACCAGGTCTCAAACACTCTCCAGACCCGAACATACGCCAGAGACGTAGATCTCTTCCTAGCTCTCAGCAAAGTACTAATTACCGAAGCCGAATAGCCCTTGCCTTCAGCCGCGCCCTTTCAATAGCCAAGCCGTAAGCGAGAACCGATCCAGGTGGGGCATCCACAGCGGCCCCTGTGACAGTAGATCTGCCTGCCGCGGAAGACGCCAGGGTCTTTTTACCAACAGCCTTACCAAGTCCGCATACCAGGGCCGGCGAGGCTAATCCGGGGCAATGAGAATCACCTGACCTCGGTATTCCTCTATGCGTTGGATAACTCTGCCTATCAGTGCCCATGGAGGGAAAACATACAGAAGCTGCCCCTCCGGCCAACTTTGAACTAGAGCATCCAGACCCTCTGACATCCTTTCCCTTCTTCTGCTGTAAAACCTTTGCAGACTGAAAGGTCGCCATGAGGTCCATGACCGGGGCACCCCAGCGACGCACCAGCATCTCGAACACCTCCGGGTGAAGAACCCACTCCCCGGGGTCCACCCGCACACGACTCAGGAAATACGCTTGCACATTGTCCACTCCTGCCACATGCGCCGCCAAGAGGGCCTCCAGCTTTTCTTCGGCCCAGGCGAACAGGGCCTCGACCTCCTCCTCCAGTACCACACTGCTGGTCCCCCCTTGACGATTCACATACGCCCCTGCCATTGCATTGTCGGAGAACACACGCACCGCCGACCCCGCCAGAAGCCCGTGGAAACTCTGCAAGGCCAGAGCCGCTGCCCGCAGCTCCAACCGGTTGATTGGCCAGGTCCGCTCCTGCGCATCCCACTGTCCTTGGGTGAACCGACCCTGGCAATGCGCACCCCAGCCCATTAGACTGGCGTCTGTCGTCACTGGCACCCAAACGGGCGATTCCAGCTGTCTCCCCTTCCGCAACACCACGGGATCCAACCACCACCTCAGGGCTACACGCGTTTCTCCGGGGCAAGGAAGTCTTCTTGACAGAGAATACCGCTGGTGTGACCAGCGCCTGAGCAGAGCTCTCTGCAACGGTCTCATGTGTGCTCTCGCCCACGGCACCAATTCTATGGTCGCCGCCATTGTGCCGAGCAGTTGCAGGTACTCCCAGGCCGTGGGCGCCTGGAAGCTCAAGAACCTCCGCACCAGCCTCCGCAAGCTGCTGGCCCGCCGCTGCGGTAAAAACACTTGCCCCGACCTTGTGTCGAACCGAGCTCCGAGGTATTCCAAATTCTGCGAGGGAAGGAGATGGCTTTTTCCGATATTGACCACCCAACCCAGGCTCTCCAGGAAGGACACTACTCTGGCTGTTACTCTTTCGCTCTCGTCCCTGGACTTTGCTCGAATTAACCAATCGTCCAAGTATGGATGAACCAGAATCCCTTCCTTCCGCAATGCCGCGGCGACAACCACCATGACCTTGGTGAACGTATGAGGCGCCGTCGCTAGACCAAAAGGCAACGCTCGGAACTGAAAGTGTCCGGAAGAGACTGCGAAGCGGAGAAAACGCTGATGATCTGGCCAAATGGGAATGTGAAGATATGCTTCTGCAAGGTCTAGTGACGTAAGATACTTGCCCTTTTGCACCGCCACGATAACTGACCGAAGCGTCTCCATGTGAAAGCGGGACACGCGGAGACAGCGATTCACCCCCTTGAGATCCAGAATTGGCTGACAACCTCCGTCCTTCTTTGGCACTATAAAATAAATGGAGTATCGACCGCAGCCGAATTCCTCGCGAGGGACTGGAACTATGGATCCGAGTTCGAGGAGCCTCCGCACTGTCTCCCCCACCGCCGCGCGCTTGCTCGGCGACCTGCAGGGAGACACGACTAAAGCATCCCGAAGCGGCATGCAGAATTCCAAGGCATAGCCTTCTCGAATAACCTCCAGCACCCACTGATCTGACGTGATGTGGACCCAGGCTGCATAAAACTCCTGCAGTCTCCTCCCTACCGGAGCTAGGGGAGCCTGGGTCCCCCTGGCATCATTGTGACTTTTTAAAATTGGACGAGGAAGCCGCGGAAGAGGCCCCAAAACCCCTTCCCGCCCCCGAAACCCCTGGTTTCTTCCAGGGAATCTACCTCTTTGAGGGAAATTAAATCTCTGAAAGCAGTACCTGCAAAAATCCCTCAACTGGCCCTTGCCCCCGGGAGCTGGCCGGCCTTGCTTAGGCTTGTCCTCAGGCAATCTACCACCCTTGGACTCGTCCAGGTCCTTAACTAACTTCTCCAGGTCTTCACCGAAAAAGAGACGCCCCTTAAAAGGCAGCTTGCTTAGCCTTGACTTAGACGAATTGTCTGCCGCCCAATTACGAAGCCACAGGTGGCGCCTGGCCGCTACCGCCGAAGCCATGCTCTTTGACAAACTTCTCATGAGATCATAATGCGTATCCACCAGATAGGCCGCCCCCGACTCAAGTCTAGAGGCCTCTTCGGCACCATCGCCGCTCCGCTCTCCTGGCATTCGCTGTGACCAGCGAAGACAGGCCCTAGCCACCCATGCTCCACAAATAGCCGCTTGGAGCGCCAAGGCATTCACATCAAAAATCTGATGCAAAATGGCATCCAGTCTTCTGTCCTGCGCATCCTTGAGGGCTGCACCCCCCTCTACCGGGATCGTGGTCTTCTTCATGACTGCTGCCACCGCTGCATCCACCTTAGGCGGCTGAAAAACTTCCTTATCCCGATCCAAAAGCGGATAGAGCCAGCGCATCACTCTTGCTCCCTTTAACGGTGCTTCAGGAACATTCCATTCTTCCTGAATCATCTCCTGAAAGACCCTGTGAACCGGAAAGGCTTTTTGAGTCTTCCGAAAGACTTGCAACAAAGGATCCTCCAGAGAGTCATCCTCCGATGAACCCGGGACCGGCATATTTAATGCCCCTAGCGTTTCCACAATAAGCGCTGGGAGCTCCTCCCAGACGAACACCCGCACTACTCTCGCCTGATCCTCCTTCTCTTCGAGCTCCCCTTCTTCCAACTCTTCCTCCAGATCCACACTATGGCACTCGTCCTCGGAAAGAC
This sequence comes from Ichthyophis bannanicus, assembly GCA_033557465.1. NCBI lineage: Eukaryota > Metazoa > Chordata > Amphibia > Gymnophiona > Ichthyophiidae > Ichthyophis > Ichthyophis bannanicus. The sequence goes on along the minus strand of CM066043.1, from coordinate 176,710,099 downwards.
GCCCCTCCGATACAACCGAAGGATCCTTAAGCTCCTCATCCTCCAATCGTCGAGTCTTGTCCTGGCGTACTTCTGTGGGAACGGTCGAGGAGGACCTCTTCACACCGCGACTGACAGGAGTGCCGACTTGCTGCGTTAGAGGAGTGCCTCCCATCGTCTGCTGCAGCAAAGATAGAAAGTCGTTGGAAAAAATAGACGCCAGGCCCTTGGACCAGACCGCCGGAGATGGAGAAAAGTCTGGGGCAGAGGAGGGACCTGCCACCGGTTCCTCTGAGGGTAGCACAGAAACCTGATCCGCACCTAGCTCTGGATCGGCCCCTGGGATCCCGTTCTTGGCTTCCCTCCCCTGATCCATTACTGCGGCCTCCTTTGCGCACACCTTGCAAACACCGGACTCGGCCACAGAGCCCTTCCTAGCCCCGCACACAAAGCACTGGGGTCTAGAAGGCATCTTATGCACCAACAGTAGCCCCTTAGGCACTCGGTCCGCCGTGGCCACCCGAGCACTTCGGGTAGGCAAGACAGTTCGGAGGGAGGCCCCTGTGCCCTTATACTGGCCCCATTCTAAGGCCTTGACTCTCCACTGGGCTCCTTCCCTCTTGTTTTTCGTTTCTCCTTTTTTTTTTTTTTAAATGAGCAAAACCTACCTGAAATATAGCCACCGACAACAATCCTAACTCCCAGAGAAAACCGCCGAAAAGTTTTACTCAACTAAAACACGCCCTTGAGAAAAAAAACAGAAACACACGCTGTAACGTGTCCCGCCGCAAGCCCTGCCACATGGTGGGCCTCAAACGCCGAATTCGTGCCCAAAAGAGCAGAGAACACAGACAGAACTTCTGGCGGGCCTACTCACCGTAGCCAGGCACGCCCAAATCGACGTGCTGCACTCACCCCCCGGCGCCTCACAGGATCCTGCATCGGGACTCTCCGGGCGTGAAAACAAAAAGAAAAGGAATGTTTTGATTTTGCGGGCTCAGTCGCTGCTGCAGGGAGCTGGGCCCGCTGACAGGCAGAGCATCTGCAAAGTGCCGGATCCACACCCCCCGAGGGCTCCGGTCTGCAACCGTCTGAACAGCACAGATCTGGACCCACTGCAGCCCCTTTCAAAACGCTGCTCTCACCCTCCCGCAGTAACCCGGTAAGACCTAATGGGAGGGGGGAATACTCCTGCAGCATTTAAAGGCACAGACCTTACTAAAAGGCTCTGGTCCAAAGATAACCAGTGTCCCCTTACTGTTGGGTCTTTTTTTTTATCCTAAACTAACCCAAAACTATCCTTAATCGTTCCTCCAGAGAGCCCGGACCCCCGGGCTGGCTCCCTTCAGCTGCTTGGAGACTGAGGTAACTGGGAAGTGAAGGCGGATCCCAGGATCATATACTGGTGACATCAGAAAAAGAAGGTGGTTCCTCAGTCTCCAAGCTGCTGATTAAGGCAGACAACCCAGAGGTCTGGGACTAGACTGGCGATACGATCAGGAAACTGGCTTCTCTAAGTGCTGCACCAGAGAATATACCAGTGATGTCATCACTGAAAGTCACTCAGCTTTGCCTCCACCAGTTGTTTGGGGAGCATAATCCACACGTCTGGACTGGTCTGGCAGGATAAGAAAAGCACACATGCACAAGAAAATTCAGTGTACACACTCCTGTCTTTCCCACAACTAGAAAATGCTAGAAGTCTAAAAAATAAGATGGGAGAGTTAGAATATATAGCACTAAATGAGAGGTTAGATATGACTGGAATATCAGAGACATGGTGGAAGGAGGACAACCAGTGGGACACTGTGATACCTGAGTACAAACTATATCGTAATGATAGAGCTGATCAAATTGGTGGAGGGGTTGCGCTGTATGTTAGAGAGGACACTGAATCAGAAAGGATTAAAGTTTTGCAGGAAACAAAATCTGCTGTAGAATCTCTATGGATTGAAATTCCATGTAAAAAGGGGAAGGCGATGGCAGTGGGGGTGTACTATCGACTGCCTGGCCAGAATGAACAAATGGATGATGAAATGCTCAAAGAAATCAAGGAAGCTAACAAATGTTACAGCGCATTAATAATAATGGGTGATTTCAATTACCCTGGTATCGACTTGGTCAGTGTCACGGCAGGACATGCTAGGGAGATAAAGTTCCTAGATGAAATAAATGACTGCTTCTTGGAGCAGCTGGTTAATGAACAGACCAGAGGGGAAGCCATATTAGACCTAGTCCTTAGTGGAACACCAGATCTAGTGCAAGAGATAAGGGTGTTGGGGCCACTTGGCAATAGTGATCATAGCATGATCGCCTTTGATTTAATCAGTGGAGGAGAGATAGTAAGGAAATACACAGTACTACCTTTTAACTTTCGAAAGGGAGACTATGATAAAATGAGGAAAATAGTTAAGAAAAAACTAAAAGGAGCAGTTGCAAAGGTTAAAGACTTACATCAAGCTTGGGTGTTGTTGAAAAATACTATCTTGGAAGCCCAAACCAGCTTTATTCCACGCTTTAAGAAAAGTGGAAGGAAGTCCAAAAAACTGCCAGCATGGTTTAAAGGTGAGGTCAGAGAGGCTGTTGTTGCCAAAAAAGCAACTTTCAGGAAATGGAAAAAAGAGCCAAACGACGAAACCTGGAAACAGCACAAGCACTGGCAAGTCAAATGCAAGGCATTGATAAAGCAGGCAAAGGGAGAATTTGAGAAGAAGCTTGCTGCGGAAGCAAAAACGCGAAATAAAGATTTTTTCAAGTACATTCGTAACAAAAAACCTGTGAGAGAGTCAGTTGGTCCATTAGATGATAGACGAGTTAAAGGGGCACTAAGAGGCGACAAGGCGATAGCGGAGAGACTGAATGAATTCTTTGCTTCGGTCTTTACTGAGGAAGATGTAGGGATGTTACCCATGACTGAAGTGGTATTTAAAGGTGCGGAAGAATTGAAGGAAATATCGATACATTGGGAAGATGTATTACAACTATTAGATAAACTAAAGAGCAGCAAATCACCTGGGCCGGATAGTATACATCCAAGGGTGTTGAAAGAACTGAAATAGGAGATTGCAGACCTGCTATTAGTAATCTGTGAACTATCATTAAAATCATCTCTAATACCTGAAGTTTGGAGGATTGCCAATTTAACACCAATTTTTAAAAAGGGTTCCAGGGGTGATCCGAGAAACTACAGACCGGTGAGCCTCACGTCAGTACCAGGAAAAATGGTAGAAACCATCATAAAGAATAAAATTACTCAGCATGTAGATAGTCATGGCCTAATGGGAGACAACCAACATGGCTTTAGACAAGGAAGATCTTGTCTTGCTAATCTGTTATGTTTTTTTGAAGGTGTGAATAAACAGGTGGACAAAGGTGAATCGGTTGATATAGTGTATCTGGACTTTCAGAAAGCCTTTGACAAGGTCCCTCATCAGAGACTTTTGGCAAAACTAAAGAGTCATGGGATAGGAGGTAGTGTACTACTGTGGATCAGGAACTGGTTAAAAGATAGAAAGCAGAGGGTTGGGCTAAATGGCCAATTTTCCCAATGCAGAAAGGTGAATAGTGGTGTACCCCAGGGATCTGTGCTGGGTCCACTGCTTTTTGACATATTCATAAATGACCTGGAAAGGGGAATAACGAGTGAGGTTATTAAATTTGCAGATGAGACAAAACTACTTAAAGTTGTTAAAACCCAAGAGGATTGTGGAAAATTGCAAGAGGATCTTGATAAATTGGAAGACTGGGCATCAAAATGGCAGATGAAATTTAATGTGGACAAGTGCAAAGTTATGCACCTAGGGAAGAACAACCTAAACTATGGTTACACGATGCAAGGTTCCACATTAGGAACCACCACCCAGGAAAAAGATTTAGGCATCATTGTGGATAACATGTTAAAACCCTCGGCCCAGTGTGCAGCGGCGGCCAAGAGAGCAAATAGAATGCTATATATCATAAGGAAAGGAATGGAAAATAAAAGATATTATAATGCCTCTATGTCGTTCCATGGTGAGACCACACCTTGAATATTGTGTGCAATTCTGGTCGCCGTATCTTAAAAAGGATATAGCGTTATTAGAAAAGGTTCAGAGAAGAGCCACCAAAATGGTAAAGGGGATGGAAGGATACTCCTATGAAGAAAAGCTAAAAAGGTTAGGGCTCTTTAACCTGGAAAAGAGACGGCTGAGGGGAGATATGATAGAAGTCTATAAATTAATGAACAGGGTGGAATGGGTAAACGTAGATCGATTGTTTAAGTTATCAGAATATAGAAAGACTAGGGGACATGCAATGAAGCTACAGGGTAAACTATTTAAGACTAATAAAAGAAAATATTTTTTCACTCAACGTGTAATCAAACTCTGGAATTTGTTACCGGAGGATGTAGTAAAGGCTGTTAGTGTAGCTGGGTTTAAAAAAGGTTTGGACAAGTTCCTGGAGGAAAGGCTCATAAACCATTATTAAGAAGGGACCCAGGATATCAATGCTTGACCCAGTACAAGCATTGTGGAACCTGTGTCTTTTGAGGAAACTGCCAGATACGTATGACCTAGATTGGCCACTGTTGGAAACAGGATACTGGGCTTGATGGACCTTGGTCTGACCCAGTATGGCATATCTTATGTTCTAGAAGTACATGCTCTTTGTAACCAATGCATATTTAGGCCATTTTTAGGGAAGCAAGGTCATTTTCAGTCAAGCTCTTTTACCTAGGTGAATACCTTTGAAAAATGTTATCTCCATGACATTTAAACTGATTAGCATTCATAATTTTTCTACTTAATATAAGCCTGTCTATTATAAGCTGTCAATGTCTCTATAACACTGGCAAACTTTGTCCCTTTCTTTCTGAATACACTACGAAGACCCTTATCCATTCTCTAGTAGTCATCTCCCATCTAGAGACTATTGCAACCTTCTCTTCACTGGTTTTCCTCTGAATCATCTCCCCACTTCAATCTATTCAAAATTCAGCTGCACGCCTAATCTTCTGCCAGTATCGCTATGCTCATGTTATCCCTCTTCTCAAGTCACTTCATTGGCTCCCTATCTGTTTCCACATTCAGTTCAGACTTTTACTACTGACCTATAAGTGCCTTCATTCGGCTACTCCTCACTACCTTTCCTCTCTTATCTCTCTCTACAGCCCTTCTCAGAAATTCCGCTCTTCTGGCAGTCCCTTCTATCTGTGCCATTCTCTTCCACTACCAACTCCAGACTTTGATCTTTCTACCTTGCTGCTCCTAATGCCTGGAACAAACTAGGGTGGCAGACCTCTGTAGCCCTGTTCAAATCCAGGCTAAAACCCCACTTTTTTGAGACTGCTTTTGGATCCTCAGTTTCGCCTCCTATGTGCTTCATTACCATTCCCCTAGATATATCCTTGTCCCCGGCTGTTGTTTTATCTATCTTGACTAGACTGTAAGCTCTAATGAGCAGGAACTGTATCTTACATGTCTCTGTACTGCGCTGTGCATGCCTTGTAGCGCTATACAAATGATTAGTAGTAGCAGTAGTAGTGGTGGTGGTGATGGTGGTAGTAGTAATATGATACATCAGACCTAGAGGTCAATTCACCCAAAAAAATATTTGGCCCCCCCTCGAGGGAGGGTGGCTATAGTGAGACATTTCAAAACAGAAACCGCTGTCATAAAGTAAGACTTTCATAAGATACTGAACACAAAACTGAGAAACTGTCATAAAATAAGCACAGCACAAAGAATCCAAAACCCTGCTTCTTAAAAAAAAAATCCAAATACATGACACCATTTGTTTACACCTCACAGACTGCCCAAAGAAAAAATATATTTACTCTTTCTCCAGGCTGGCAATGCCTCAAGTACAAATTTTGATTGTAAGCCTTCCAAGGACAGGGAAATTCCTGGCATACCTGAATCTAAGTCACCTTGAACTACTTTTGAAAAAGCATAAGCTAAATCCATAAAAATACAGTTACACAGTAACATAGTAAATGATGGCAGATAAAGACAGGTATGGTCCATCTAGTCTGCCCAGTAAGATGGCAAGAGTAGGTGCACCTGCCGCTCTGTGCAGGCCACCCCTCCCCATGTCTTTGTTTTAGGGGTGAACCCACCGTTCCGTGTAGGACACCCCTATTTGTTGAGAAATTAGATAGTTAAGTTTACTTTTATTTTATCCTGTTGCTGTAAAGGGATCTACTGTGTCTGTCCCATGCCATTTTGAATTCTGTCACTGTATTTGCCCCCACCACTTCCATCGAGAGGGCATTCCAAGCATGAACCACCCTTTCAGTGAAAAAGTATTTCCTGACATTGCCTTTCAATTTACCCCCTTGCAGCTTCATGTTATGCCCTCTAGTTTTACAGCTTCCCCGTCTTTGGAAGAGGTTTGTTTGTTCATTATTTCTCTTTAAGTATTTAAAGGTCTGAATCATATATCCTCTATCCTTCCTCTCCTCCAGAGTGTACATATTTAGGTCTTCAAGTCTCTTCTCATAAGGCTTCTGACGCAGGCTCCAAATCATTTTGGTCGCCTTCCTCTGAACAGTTTTCAGTCTTTTTGCATCCTTTGCAAGATATGGTCTCCAAAACTGAAAACAGTATTCCAAGCCTTGTCTCACTGTTTTGCTACCTTGAGATCCTCAGAAATAATCACACCAAGGTCCTTCTCCTGGTCCATGCACACCAACCTCTTGCCCCCTATCGTGTACGTTTCCCTTGGATTTCTGCTTCCCAAGTGCATGACACTGCACTTCTTCGCATTAAATCTTAACTGCCAAGCATTAGACCATTCTTTAACTTTCCTCATATTATCCACTCCCTCAGGGGAGTACACTCTTGCAAATTTTCGTGTCATCTGCAAAAAGACAGCCTTTTTCATTCAGTCCTTCAGCAATATCACTTACAAATACATTGAACAGTGCCAGGCCCAGGACCGAACCCTGGGGCACCCCACTAATCACCCTCCTTTCATCCGAGTGAGCTCCATTTACCATCCATCACCTTCTGTCATCGGTCAGTCAACCAATTTCTGATCCAGTTCACCACCTTGGTCAACATTATTGGCACCCTTGCATTTTAGGTATGTTGGGCCCGATATTCAAAAGGCATTTACACAACAGCCAGTTAACCGTGTAAAGTTTGAGTTATGAAGTTAATGTTACCTTTTTTACACGTTCAATGCTCCACACTACTGTTTTATGTAAACTGCTAATTTTTGTTTTATGTAAACTGCTAACTTTGCAGAGTTAAATGTTTGATGTGAACCGCTGCTGATCACCGGAAGGAGCGGTATAGAAATGAGTTCAAATAAATAAATAAATGCCTGCTAACCGGATATTCAACAGCACATTCACGGGTAGTGCTGTTGAATATCCCCGACTAAGTCCCTTACGCGCCCCAATGCTAGCTGGCTAGCATCGGGGCAAGCCTCTGGCACAAGTGTCCATCCATTGAATCTCTCGCTCATTTTCACCACTGCTACTCACACTATCGCTCCCTCATTCACTCTGCTAAGTTCTACCACTACTCCAAACTTGCCTCCTCGTCCTCTAACTCCTCCTGTTATTTGTACTCTGTTCTTCATTCCCTGTCATCTCTCCACGCCTCCTCGTCCTCTAACTCCTCCTCCCATCTTTTCCAACCCTATCCTCTTAGCCACCTACTTTGTCGATAAAGTCCTTACCCTGAGCTGCTCCTTCCCTGTTTGTCCACCTCCCCTTTCTCCTTCACCCCCTCTCCCTCCTCCCCCAGCTTCCCCCGTCTCCCCTTCTGTCCCTACCCTCTGTCACTCCTGGTCCTTTTTCCAGCCTATTTCCTCTGCTGAACTCTTCAAAGCCCTTTCTTCTTCATGCAAGACTACTTGTCCCTCCGACACCATTCCTTCCTCGGCCCTTCTTCCACTTATCCTCAGCACCTTCAACTTTAGTCTTTCCTCTGGCTCTTTCCCACACCCCTGGAAGCACGCTCTCTCATTCTGCCCATTCTTAAGAAACCCTCACTGGACCCTACCACCTTTGCTAACTGGCGCCCTCTCTCTACCCTCCCCTTTCTCTCTCTAAGATCCTCGAGAAACTTATCTTTGTTCAGCTTTCCCCTCATCTTGATGCTACCCTCTTCTCTTCACCTTCGCCAATCCGGTTTCTGCCATGGTCATATCACAGAAACTATCACTCTCTCCCTTCTTAATGAGCTTCACACTTCTCACGATCGTGGTAATATTTCTCTGGCTCTCTCTCTAGATCTTTCTTCTGCTTTTGACCTGGTTGATCATCGCACCCTTCTCTCCCGTCTACATGATTTTGGAATTACTGGCTCTGTTCTTGGCTGGTTTTATTCTTTTCTCTCATCCCGGACTTCTTCCATCTTCACTGGCTCTTCCTCCTCTTCCACCATGCCTTTGTCTTGTGGTGTTCCTCAAGGTTCTGTCCTTGCTCCCCTTCTCTTTAATGCCTTTTTGGCCCCTCTCACCCTCACTGTTCAATAGCACGGTATCACAGCCTGTTATTTTGTGGATGACATTCTTCTCTTGCACCACACCAGCCCTTCTGCCCTCAACTTGGCCCCATTAAACGCCTTGTCTCTTCCTGGATGCCGCCTAACTTTCTTCACATCAATCCCTCCAAAACCTCTGCTATTTTGTTTTCCTTTTCCACTTGTGCCCCCTCTCTGTCTCTTTCTCTTGTGCAGACACCCACCTCCTTGTTTCCTCTCTCCGTTATCTTGGCATCACACTTGACTCCTCTCTTTCCTTCCGTGACCACCTTTCTTCAATTATTCAACTCTTATTCTATTCTCTTTGCCAGATCCACTCCATCCATCCCTTTCTTTCGTTCTCCTCCTTGATCACGCTTCTCTTCTCCCTGGTTATGATCCGTATTGACTTTTGTAACATTGCCCTGGTGGTCTCCCTCTGTGCCAACTCCATTGGCTGCAACTTCTTCAGAACACTGCTGCCTACATACTCACTCCTACCTCCTGCTCAGACCACATCGCCCCTCTGTTTATTTATCTGCACTGATTACCTATAAAATTCCGCATACAATACAAGATCCTTACCCTGGTTCATCGTGTCATCCACACCAATATCCCACAATCTCTCTCTGACTTAATCCATCTCCATACCTCTAATTGTTCCTTCCAACAGATCCATTCCAACTATCTTTTTCTCCTATCTGCCTCACTCACTCACCTAGAATCTACCAGTGCCTCTGCAATCTTCTTCCTTGCCTCCTCCTTTGGAATTCTCTCCCATCTGACCTTGGCCTTGAGCTCTCCTTCTCCCGCTTTAAGTCAATACTAAAATTCACATCTTTTCTCTCACCTTTCATCTCTCATCCACCTAGACCCCTGCTCCTTAGTTGTCCCTCTCCTCCCCCCACCCTGCCAGTCTTAGCTTTGCTCTTTCCCATCTTGCAATTGGCATTCTTTTCCTTTCTTGTATTTTCTCTTAGCACTTTTATTTTTGTAAACTGCTCTGATGCCCTGGTGGTATCTTAAACACCTCAATAAAGAAAAGATAAAGAAATTGGAAATATTCCGACTGTATGTCATCATAATATTTTAATAGTATGCTTAAAAGGTATACAACAAAAAAAGATGTCTGTGCAACTTAGAAGTAGTAATTTCTAAGAAAAAAAAACAAAATAAGACCTGGACAGGATTAATGGCACCCTTCACTAATATTTGTTTGCATAATCCTTGGCAGTGATGACAGCCTCCAAACATTTCTTGCAGCCATCTATAAGTTTCATACATCTGTCTGCTGGTAGTTTCTCCCACTTTTCAACTGTGATTTGTTCCAGCTCATGAATGTTTCCAGGATTCCTTTTACCAAGGACAGATTTCAGCTTTTTCCAAAGGTTCTCGATTGGACTGAGATCAGGACTCATTGCTGGCCACTTTAAAACAGTCCATTTGTTCCTTTTTAACCATTCTTTCATACTTTTGGATGCATGCTGGGTCATTGTTCTGCTAGAGGACACATAACCTTCGACCCAGACCTAGCTGTCTGACATTAGATAGCACATTTCATTCCAAAATACCTTAGTAGTCCTTTGACCTCATGATTCCATTCCAGGCCTCCAGGTCCTGAGGTAGCAAAACAGCCCACACCATTATGGAACCTCCATCATATCTAACTGTAGGACGGGTATTTCTTTTCCTTATAAACTTCATTTCTTCACCTGTAAATGTATCGCTGGTCTGCATTGCCAAAGAGCTCAAGTTTGGTTTCATCTGTCCACAGAACATTTTCCCCAGAAGAATTATTGTTTCTCAAGGTGGGCTTGGGCAAAGATTAGGCATGCCTTTTTAGGTCTGCCTTTGAAGCAGTGGGGGCCCTCTTTGGCCTTCACCCATGAAGTCCTTCTTTATTTAGTGTGTGGCGTATGGTACAGGTTGAAATCATGACTCCAGATTGCTCCAGGTCAGCCTTAAGCTCTTTGGATGCTGTACGTGGTGTTTTTCCAACAGACCGCACTAACCTTCGAAGACAACTTGGATTAATTTTCCTCTACCCACCACATCCTAGGAGTATGACAGTTCCATGAGCAGAAAACGTCTAGGAACCCAAGGTCTTTGGAGATGGCCTTGTATGCCTTTGAAGTTTGAGGTTTGGTGATAATGGCTTTTCTGACTATCTCAGGCAGTTCTCATCTTCACCATTGTGAAAACGGAACAGGGAGTGAATGTGGCCATTTTAAACATTAGAGCCATCATTCATTGGTTGATTCAAGTCATGTGAGTAGTGACAATCTTACTGCAATGGGAATGTGGCACTTCTGTTCAAAATGCCCCAGTTTTTATACTATTTCCTTTTTCAATTGGTCTTGTTTTATTTGATTGTTTTACGTGTCAAGTATGTGTCGATACGTAGTCCAAAGCAATTTCACTGGCTACTTTTTTATATTTTTTTAGGAACTATTGGACATTAAGGGCTGAACTGCAAGGGTGCCAATAATGGCAATAAACAAGGGTGGTCAACATTATCACAGAAATTATTTTAGCTCCAATTTGTTTTTATTAACAAAAAGAACCCTCCCAGCATGAGGGCACTCTCACACATCACTGGGAGTATACAAACAATACAACAAACTATTTTAAAAATGAAAACAAGAATGCCCTCAGCATAGAGACAATGGGCTATTATGAAATCAGCTCATATCATTCAAGCCATTATTATGCTCTCAATAAAGCCATCATAGGTCAATCCAACCTGTCAGCAATATCAATGCATACACTCTTGTCCTTTGATCAGACATACTTATCTTATTGTCCATAGAGTCTCTTAAATTTTCAGTACGTCCCATAGTCCCATTGAGACTCTATGGACAATAAGTGAGTCTGATTAAAGGACAAGAGTATATGTGTTGGTACTGCTGAGAGGTTGTATTGACCCATGATGGCTTTATTGAGGGCATATTAATGGCTTGAATGATATGGGCCAGTTTCCTAATAGCCCATTGTCTCTGTGCTGAGGGCATTCCCCTCTCTTGTTTTAATTTTTAAACTAGTTTACAAATTAGTAAAGACAAGCATATAGGCAACAATAGCAGTTAACAAATTCATCTGGCATATTCAACTGTTATTCTAGAGGTTATTGTGTTAGTGGGTTATCACAGAAAAGCAGGGGGTCCCTTCCTTCACTCTTGCACACTGGCACACACTTGGCATAGGTTCATTGTACTCATGGATTACTGTAATTCCATATACATCGGCCTACTCAAACAAACAATCTGACCCTTGCAAATGGCGCAAAACATGATAGCACTCATAATCACTGACTCAACAAGGCACAATCACATCACTCCAATACTGAAACAACTGCACTGGCTCCCTATCACTTCCCGCATCCGATTCAAAACTACTCTGAACATATTCAAAATTAAGCATTACATGCATGCCAGCGACCTTGAGGGCTTAATCAGCCCCGACACAAGCATCAGGTCAAGAAGACGCAACAGATTGGATACCATCCAAACACCCAGATCCTACCCCAAAACCACAACGGCTACATCTTCAAGAGCATTTTCCCTTGCAGCACTATCCCTTTGGAACACCCTTCCTGACGACTTAAGAGCTACTACTAACATCAAAGACTTCAGTAAGAAATTAAAAACCCTACTCTACATAGACCATTTTGGGCCTACCACCTCATGCACAGCACCTACCCATGTAGTACCTTGAACAAGATCCATCCTAACACCCTTCTCCTTCTAGCAGAATCCACCAGTGATTCGAAATGTATATACCTACTTTGTAAATAAGTTGCTTCCTAAGTTCCCTTCAGGCATGCCACTTATACCCAATTCTGTAAATAAGTTACTCACTGCGCCTCCCTACTTATATATATGCCATGTAAAAACCGTTTACACCCATTTCTGTAAATAAGCTGCTTATATATATGCCATGTAAACCGCTAATATTCATTTTTGTAAAGTTGCTCTCTATGCCCCTTACATGCCTCCCCGTTTGCTGTGCATTCTGCTTATATATGCCATGTAAACCACTTTGATTGAAGGAAAAGGCAGTATAGAAAACCTGTTAAATAAATAAATAAATAAATGTCAGAGATACCGTAGTAAGTTATCCTGTTGCCAGGCCCCAGAGCTTAGCTACTGGCACATCAGGGAACGGCTAGATTTATCGTGGTCTCCCCTCTGCTTCTTGGCTTGTTGTGTTCTCCATATAGCTGGATGAGACAAACAATTTTCTTGCATTATCTGTCTGACCTTCTCTGGAAAAGATAAACCAGTAGTTTCCTAAATTCTGATTGACCTAACTTTTAAAGCCAAATTACTTTAGTTCCATCCAAGCTCTATCATAACACTCACATACTATACTGATGTTCAAACGGTATTCCAGAGATATGCAAGGTCTTGAATTTTTTTTCATTTAAACACATATGATATGATTGTTATTCACCAAACCTCTTCTGGCCAAAAAATCCAGATTAGAGGAGAAATGCAAGGGCTCATTTCACCAAACACAGTAAAGCAGATATTTGTATCATTTCAAGCTACTGCCTATTCCAAAATGGCCCAAGATTTTAACTATAAATTCATTCTTGCTCCTCTCCATCTCCATTCACAGTCTAACAGAGGCATGTACAGGCAGTGGAAAAGCACATGGTTGAAGCAGCTCCTTAACAATGAAGTTCTTAATGATGCTTAATATTTCAAGAGAAGCAAGAATTGAGAATGGATCTCTCTGAGCTATGCCACTACACAGATCACCCTAAAAGAAAAATATTTTTCATGGATCACATCGATGTGAAAAACTTGGCATTTATGAGTAAAAGTAGTTCTTTTGCCCTATGTGGAATGGTTGCAGTGAAACTTCCATATTTAAACAAAATTTTTGGCAGCTGTGAAAGCAATAATGCGCCTGAAAGTCAGCAAGTACAGCCTCTGCCTACTCATGTTACAGTGGCCTTTTCACTTGGCCATCTTTCCATTTATAATCACATAAATGATTTATCTCTTTTTGCTTTATCAAAATGCATTTGCCTTACAAAGCATTTCAAGTCCTTCCTGGAAGCTACATCTGCTGCCTTTATCGGCATTACCTTTACATTTCCGGAAAATTAATTAAGCTTCACGTTCTCTTCATCTCATTCATTTAATTATTTTATTTATGATGTAAAACTGCTTGTAAATTAAAGTACTTGCTGCTCTTTAAAAAACAAAGTATTGTCGTCACATGTTGGCTGTACTGCTTATGTTGGTCAGGTGTGCGCTTTTTTTTTTAAAGAAGTGAGAGACTGGTGCAAAGGCAGATTGTTGGGACCAGATTGTTCTTGTGCTTTATGTGCAATAGATGTTATGAAGTCTGCTGCACTGGGTAGTCATCACCAGTTCTCAATAAAAATAAAGCTGCAAAAAAATCAATCATAAATAATTGTTAATCTGTGAACAAGAGCAAAGGGATGCACATAGGCAAATATAATTCCAAATGTTAGATTCCGAGTTAGCAGTCACCACCCAAGAAAAAGATCTTGGAGCCAGTGTAGATAATACATTGAAATTTTTGACCCAGGGTGCTGTGGCTGCCAAAAAACCCCAAATGGGGGCATGTTTAGTAAACTGGGTGAACAATTAGCATGTGCTATTTGTAACTAGGTCCCACTGAATAACAAGGGGCATAGTTACAAAGAGTTCATGCTAACTGTTCACCCAGCTTAGTGCCTCAGTGTTAAAAGATTATTTTAAAAAATATATCATTATTCCTCTGTATGGATCCCTGGTGTGACCGTACCACGAGTACTGTGTGTCATTTTGGTCACTCCATTTCAAAAAGGATATAGCGGAACTAAAAATTGATTCAGAGAAGAGTGATGAAAATGATAAGTAGAAAGACCAAATAAGTTGGGGATTCTTCAATTTGGAAAAGAGATGACAAAGTGAATGATAAAATCCTACGTGGGGTGAAAAAGTTAAATGGGGACAGCTGATAGTTTTCAAATAATACTAAAATACATAGCTTTGTCCCTCCTGGCAAGGATCCTCTGCTAGACATCTTAGCTTCTTTCTTTGACAATGAGGTGCAAAATCTTTACAAGGATTTTACTCTGCAGTTTTCTGCGTCATGCTGCATTTTCGTAACTGAAACCGATGTTTCAGCCACCATTCTGTGGATTTCTTCAGAGTGAAGTAGTTAAGCAGCGGATGTCTGTTCTTTTATATAGAAACATAGAAAAATGACGACAGAAAAAGACCACATGGCCTATCTAGTCTGTCCTTCCATATCAACAACTACAACAGTCCCCTTTTTTCCATTAGAGATCGTCTGTGTTTGTCCCATGTTTTTTTGAATTTGGATACTGTCTTAATCTCTATCACCTCCACTGGGAGACTAATTCCATGGATCCACCACTCTTTCCGTAAAGAAATATTTGCGCATATCACTCCTGAATCTATCCCCTTTCACCCTCATCTCATGTCCCCTCGTTGCAGAACTTGCTTTCAATTGAAAGAGGCTCTCCCCCTGTGCATTTATGCCACGGAGGTATTTAAACATCTCAATCATATCACCTCTATCCCGCCTTTCCTCTAAGTCTAAGGTGTACATATTAAGATCCTTAAGTCTGTCCTCATATGCTTTATAATGAAGAACACTAATCATTTTAGTAGCCACCCTCTGTACCGACTCCATCCTTTTTATATCCTTTTGAAGGTGCGGAATTGCACACTATACTCCAAATGAGGTCGCACCAAAGACTTATACAGAGGCACTATCACCTCCTTTTTTCTGCTAGCCATTCTTCTCCGTATGCACCCAAGCATCCTTCTAGCTTTTGCTGTTGACTTTTCTACCTGTTTAGCTACTTTAAGATCATCAGACACAACCACGCCAAGGTCACGCTCTTTAGCGGACGAAAGTACTTCACCCCCTATACTATATTGCTCCCTTGGATTCCTGCAGCCCAAATGCATGACCTTGCATTTTTTAACATTAAATCCCAGCTGCCAAATTCTAGACCACTCTTCAAGCTTAGCTAGATCCCTCCTCATGTTATCTACACCTTCTTGGGTGTCTACTCTATTGCAGATTTTGGTATCTGCAAAGAGGCAAACCTTACCCGACAGCCTTTCCACTAACTAACAAAGATATTAAAAAGAATCAGACCAAGGACAGATGCCTGGGGCACACCACTGGTATCTTCCTTCTCCTCAGAGTGAGATCCATTTACCTGCACCCTTTGTCACCTCCCACTCAACCAATTTCTAACCCAAGCAGTAACTTTAGGGTCCATCCCTAGGGTGCTCAGTTTGTTCATAAGTTGCCTGTGAGGAACGGTGTCAAAGGCTTTACTGAAATCTAAATACACCACATCTAGGGCTCTTCCTCGGTCCAACTCCCTGGTCACCCAGTCAAAGAAATCAATCAGATTTGTCTGAGAAGACCTGTCTCTAGTGAATCCATGCTGCCTCGGATTCTGTAATCCGCTGGACTCCAGAAACCTCACTATTTTCTCTTTCAGCAGCGTTTCCAATAATTACTCACCACCGAAGTTAAACCGGCCTGTAGTTTTCAACCACAACCTCAAACCGAATTGGTGGGATTGAGGCAGGAAATCTGAATTTGAATTTTGGAAAATCCGTTGGAGAGAGGCTGGAGACTTCTCTTTTCCCATAGATCAGAAGATTCTCTGGCGAGTTTAAAAAAATTCTATGGGGAGAGTATCTTTAAATACAAAATTTCCTCCCTCAATCCCACCAATCTGATTTGAGGACTACAATATAAAAGAAGAGACATCCACTGCTTAACTACATCACCCTAAGGAAAGCAGGACAAAAACCACTCCTCAAAAAGACCTACATATAGGTTAATGATGTCAGGGGCCATCTTTTTGAAGAGCGGTTTTTGTCCTGTACTCTGTTTATCAGCAATCTGCTATTATGGCATAGATATACTGATGATGTGATTTTGATTTGGCAGGGTTCTGAGGGCTTGTTGGCAGAGTTTTTTTACTGCTTAAATTCCTGTAATGAAAATTTGAAATTTGTTTATACGTTTCATTCACATAAAGAGATAGTTAAATCCAAAAGATTAACTGTAATATCTCAACAATTTCATTTTTCAATTTTTGTGTAAACCAATAGATGGTAACACTCTGCTGAGATTTGATAGCTACCATCCCAGGAGATTGCGAGAAAATATTCCTAGAGGACAATTCCTCCAGTTATGTAGGATTTGTTCCTCTGCAGATGCGTTTAAAACAAGCATTAGCAATGAAGGCACATTTTAGAGCCCGTAGATATCCTCCTGATGTCATTCAACATGCATACACTCAAGTGAGTTGGGCACAATGGGACCATTTGTTGCTGCCACAAGATAGAAATAAAGACTCTACTCTTTCAAAACATAGTTTTTATTTTGTCATTTTCTCCCTATATGCATAGGATGAGATCAGTGTTTCTACAACACTGACACGTTTTGAGCCTTCATCCATGTTTTGTTCAATCACCTATGTTTTCATTTAAAAGGGGCAGGAATATTAGAGATATGGTTGTGCATTCTAATTTGATTGATGGAATTGGTCCTAGAGAAGACCATAGACATGTTCTGTTTGTCCACAATCCTTTGAAGGGTCTCAATAAGGAGATTGATTTGGTCTTTGGTTTTTAACATTTTTTATTTTTAAAAAAAATGTGCTTTGTGGCATTTCCTAGGGTTTGTGCCTACAGCAGTCCCTTTAAGATTTTAGTACACAACATCGCTAGTCACTCATTGACATTGATTTAAAAAACACTCTCTCATGTGGTATAAGACGCTGGCGTTTTTTCCAGTATCTTAATGAGTGTTGATGAATGATCTGATGTGAGCTTTGCTTTTTGTGGTGCAGTGGAGTTATAAAAATGTTGGTATCACATTTTCTGTTTTTGTCTGTCTAGTATTTTGAGCCCCAGAAGCAGGCAAGATCACTGAAACACCACATCATTGGTTTTGACAGAAATGATTAAAATGTTTTTACAAAAATATTTGAAAAGAGGTTAATGGAGGCCATGTGGTCCTTCTCCGCTCTCTAAATAAACCAAGGGACCTTTTCAGCATCGCAAAATCATTAATCAAGGAACCATCTTCTCCACAGGCGGATCAAATTCAACCTCAGCTATATGCTGACTACCTCCAATCCAAAACCCTCACAATAAACACATTAGCTAGACCCACCCCTAGTCACACCATCTCTCAACGTCCTCTGTTAACAGAGTTCACACCCCCAGCAGATAAATACATTGCTGACCTTATTGCCTCCATCAATACCAGCACAGCTCCAAACGACCCATGTCCGGCTTTCTGGATCAGAGCGTTGCGCTTTGAACTTAGCCCAGCACTTGCCAGCATCATAAATCTCTCATTCTCAACAGGAATATTCCCAGCAGTCCTGAAGCAAACCTCCATACGACCACTTCTGAAAAACAACCACCTGGACCTGACTATAGTCGAGTCATATCGCCCGATTTCGAGTATTCCCCTTCTAGCTAAAATTATTGAGAAGGTGGTCCAGAGACAGATGCAACAGCACACAGACTTATCGGTCCCCCTTGATCCCTGCCAGCACGGATTTCGAGAATCCCACGGAGTAGAGACACTTCTCACCTCTCTAACCAACACCTTAAACAGAGGACTGGATAAAACTGAAAACGGTTTCGCACTCATCTTCCTTGATATTGCTGCGGCATCTGACTCGGTCAACCACATTCAACTCCCTACCCGACTAAAGGAGAAGGGAATCCATAGATTGGCCTGGGAATGGTGTAAGTCCTATCTTGCCGACCGATGGCAACAAGTACGGATGGGGGCCTCAACATCGGATCCTTTCAAACACCACCAAGGTGTACCCCAAGGCTCCTCCTTGTCTGCGTTACTTTTTAATGTTTACATGCAACCCATTTGCAAAATCATCCGCTCTTTCAACATCCAAGGCCTGCTATACGCAGATGATGTTTTGTTACTTGCACCACTCAAAATCATGCATCCAGACCTATCCCCATTAATCGACTGCTTCGATGCAATCACGGACTGGCTCCAAGCTCAGAACCTACGCATCAATTTCAAGAAGACTGAGGTCCTATTTATCACAAGGAACAAAGACTTCACCCCCCCCCCCCTACTACCTTAAAGGTTAGAGATGCAGAGCTCCCTTGCAAGTCTTCCATATGCTACTTGGGCATTACCCTAGATCAACAGCTCAACTTCAAGGAACACATTAAGAACACGACCAGGGCTATATACAATAAGATCAAAACTCTAAGGCTACTAAAACCCTTGCTAGCTCATGATGACTTCAGGACAATCTTCCAGGCACTTGTAACACCTCATTTCGATTATGCAAACATCATTCTTCATAGACTCTCCAAGAGCACGCTTAATCCATTGCAACTTGCGATGAATGCGGCAGCCCGAATACTCTGTGGTCTATCCAGAAGGACCCAAATCACCCCCATCATCAAAGACCTCCACTGGCTACCTATAAACTACAGGCTCACATACAAGGCACTGCTCATAACCTTCAAAGCAATCAACTTGATTTCCCCATCATCACTCACGGCTCTCATTAGATTCACCCCCAACAACAGGTCAAGGAGGACTGTTGCCACTAATACATTAGTTATACCTAACGAATCTACAAGATGTACACAGACTACCATTAACAGAACCTTCGCCTTCTATGCACCAAGATGCTGGAATAACCTCCCTCCACACATCAGAGCTATAAAAGACCTATTTCAATTCAGAAAAGCTCTTAAACACCACTTGTTTACCTTACACTTCGCTCAGCCAAACGCAACACAGCCATATCTCACTTCCCAACTCACTCAGGCTGTACCCAACTCACCTACAATTGACCCAGGTTAGTCAAACATCTTACTCATTAACTTGCACCTAATAATCGGCTCTTAACCCACATTGTTGATTTTACTATCTGTTAAGACTCAACCCTTCTACCCTGTTTGTGTTTAATGTATAACCTGTAAATAGTTACCATACCACAACTTGAGTGGTCAGTTACGTAAATAGTTCACCAGTTCAGCTCTAAGTTAAAAGATCCTGTTCTCTGTATGTGCAAAGCTGTTCCCCTGGTCTTTGCAGAATTTGTTATTTGTAAACCGCACTGATATTGAAGAGTGCGGTATAGAAAAACTGTTAAATAAAATAAAATAAGTAAATAAATGAAGGAGAAATTGAAGCTTATAGAATACAATGCTATGCAAGGCTACATGTCGCATTACACAAGCCCCTACTAACTTCCTTATTCCACACTTAGCAAAGTCTAAGAGCCGTTATCACTAACAATATGTTCCCTTTTCTGTTCCCCCTCCCCTCCCCTCATCCCAGTCTATAATGCAAAAGAGTAGTTACTCACCTGTAACAGGTGTTCTCCAGGAGCAGCAGGAATCAGTCCTCACATATGGGTGTCATCGGCGCCGATGACGCCCCAGCGGAGCATTTCCCCAGCTTTCTATGAAAGCCTTTGGGAATGCAGGCACGCATGCGTGGTTCCCTTCCCGCCTAAAGGTGCCATCTTACCTCAGTCAAATGACATAGCTAAGAACAGCACACAAAAATGAAAAATAAACTATGTACAACTGCAACTCCAAGGGGAGGAGGGAGGGTTGTGAGGACTGATTCCTGCTGCTCCTGGAGAACACCTGTTACAGGTGAATAACTACTCTTTCTCCAGGACCAAGCAGGAAGTCAGTCCTCACATATGGGTGACTCCCTAGCTCTGGGCTACCGAGGAACCCAGGCTGAACAAGAGTACTCCCTCTAGTCTCAGCAGCAAAGAAAGGCTTTTCAAGGACACAACCTCCACCGGTAGCCCAACAGAGGGCAGGAGTTGCCTAAACCTCAAAGAGATTCCGGAGTACTGCTTGGCCAAAAGCACTGTCCCTACGGGACTCCCTCTACAGACAGTAATGGGCCGCAAAAGTCTGGCTTGAAGACCAAGTTGCAGCCCTGCAGATGTCTGCCAAGGGCACAGAGCGGAGATGAGCCACTGAGGCAGCCATTGCCCTGACACGGTGGGCCGTAACCCGACCCTGCAAAGGAAGGTCAGCCGCCTTATAAGCCCAGGTGATACAGTCAGCTACCCAGATGGACAAGGTACGCTTGGACACAGCCAACCCCAACTTATTGGGGTCAAAGGAGACGAAGAGCTGAGTAGCCCTTCTATGCCCCTGCGTACGGTCAAGGTAGAAGGATAAGGCCCTCCTACAGTCCAGGGTATGCAGGACTGCTTCAGCCTGGCTTGCATGAGGCCTAGGGAAGAATGTTGGAAGAACCACCTCCTGGTTGAGGTGGAAAGAGGAGACAACCTTAGGGAGGAACTTTGGATGAGTCCTAAGGACTACCCTGTTCCTATAAATCCTGGTGTAAGGCCTATCACAGACCAGGGCCTGAAGCTCACTCACTCGCCTAGCCGAGGTAAGGGCTATCAGGAAGAGTGTCTTCCAGGAGAGGAAGCGTAGTGGACAAGTAGCCATCGGCTCAAAAGGTGGGCGAGTCAGTTGCTGCAAGACCACATTCAGCTCCCACTTAGGGGCAGGAGGACGGATCGGAAGCTTGAGCAAAAGCAAGCCCCTAAGAAAGCGGGACACCAAGGGGTGACCAGACAGAGAATGGCCCTCCACCAAAGAGTGGTGAGCTGCTAGAGCTGAGAGGTGGACCCGAACAGAATTTGATTTAAGGCCTTGATTTGACAAGTGCAGTAAGTACTGAAGGACTACTGGCACAGTACAGGAGAAAGGATCAACTGTACGTAGCTGACACCACACAGAAAACCTTTTCCATTTGAGAGCATAGGTTTTCCTAGTGGTCTGTTTCCTAGAGGCTAGGACAACCTCCTCAACATCCTGAGGCAGGCCCCAGGGAGCCAAGACTACCCTTGCAGCCTCCAGGCCATCAAATTGAGAGCTTTGAGATTGGGGTGCAGAAGGGAACCCTGCTCCTGTGAGAGAAGGTCGGGTTGCAACCCCAGAGGTAGTGGAGGATCCACCGCCAGTTGAAGTAGAAGAGGAAACCAAGGCTGTCTCGGCCACCTGGGAGCCACCAGCAGGACCGAGGCCTTGTCCTGAAGAATCTTGAAAAGAGTTCGGGCCACCAAGGGCGTGGGAGGAAACGCATACAGGAGGCCCTGAGACCAGGATATCAGAAAAGCATCCGCTGCTATCCGCAGAGGATGCGGTTGCCTGGAGCAGAACTTTGGCAGCTGCTTGTTCATGGGGCTGGCAAAGAGATCCATCAAAGGGAGACCCCATTTCAGGAAGATCTTCTGAGCTACTGAAGGATGTAGCTGCCACTCGTCGGCTGCAGTATTCTGCTCAATCTGTCTGCCAGGTAGTTGTCCTGGCCTGGAAGGTACACA
The DNA here is from genome assembly GCA_033557465.1 of Ichthyophis bannanicus. Lineage (NCBI taxonomy): Eukaryota > Metazoa > Chordata > Amphibia > Gymnophiona > Ichthyophiidae > Ichthyophis > Ichthyophis bannanicus. Next base: position 176,688,265 of record CM066043.1, on the reverse strand, counting down.
GCCCTGAGGAGCATGTTGTGCTTGAGGGCAAAAGAACAAAGGTCCTGAGCTTCCCGACAAAGGATCCTGGACCCAGTTCCGCCCTGTTTGTTCACATAAAACATGGCAACTTGGTTGTCTGTCTGAATCAGGACAGACTGGTGAGCCAGGGTAGGACTGAAAGCTTTGAGTGCTAATCGAATAGCTCGGAGTTCGAGAAGATTGATCTGCTGTGCAACTTCCCAGGGGGACCACAGGCCCTGGGTGCACTTGCCCAGACAATGAGCAGCCCAGCCTTGCAGGGAGGCGTCCGTGGTCACCACTACTGTGTACCCTGGAATCTGAAAAGGCACCCCCTTCAGTAGATTGGGTGGGTGTAGCCACCAGTTGAGGGAGTTCAGAAATTGTCTGGACACCCTTATCCAGTCTTTGAGGCTGCCTGTGGCCTGTGACCACTGAGACCAAAGGCACCACTGTGCAGGCCTCATATGTAGCCGGGCATTGGGGGTCACATGTACTGTCGAAGCCATGTGGCCTAGAAGCCTCAGGCAGAGTCTGGTGGAGACCAGGGACCTGCTGAGAAACTGATTTGCCAAGGCCATTAGCCTTTGGGCCCTGTCTACTGGCAAGAAAGCCTTCGCCAGCAGAGAGTCCAGCCTTGCCCCTATGAACTCCAAGTTTTGGGAGGGGAGCAAAGTGGACTTTGCGAAGTTTATGACAAACCCCAGACTTTGTAGAAGAGCAATAGTCCTGAGGGTGGCTTGTTTGGCCTCCTGGCACGTCTGACCCCTGATGAGCCAGTCGTCCAGATAGGGGAAGACAAAGATTCCCTGATTTCTCAGGTAGGCCGCCACCACTGCCAGGCAGTTGGTAAAGACTCTGGGGGCGGAGGTGAGGCTGAAAGGCAGCACCCTGTACTGATAATGGTTTCCTCCCACAATGAACCTGAGGTACTTTCTGTGGTCTGGATGAATAAGGATGTGAGTGTACGCATCCTTTAGATCTAAGGAGCATAGCCAATCTCCCTGCTGGAGGTAGGGCAGAAGTGTCCCAAAAGTAAGCATCTTGAACTTTTCCTTCACTAGGCACTTGTTGAGGTTCCTGAGGTCCAGAATGGGTCGAAGGCCACCGGTTCTTTTGGGCACCAGGAAATACCTGGAGTAGAAACCGTGACCTTGCAAGTGGGGAGGCACAGGCTCCACCACCCTGTCCACCAACAGACCATGAAGCTCTTGTAGAAGAAGGTCTGTGTGTAGGGGAGGCCTTGGAGGCTCCCCTGGAAAATATGGTGGAGGCAGTTGGTGAAAATGGAGGGCATAGCCCTTGTGGACTATCTCCAGCACCCAACTGTCCCCGGTGATAAGGGGCCACTGGTGGGCAAAGAGGGCGAGGCGACCTCCTGTGCAGGGTTGGGAGAGCAGTGGAGGAGAGGCTATGCTCAAGGAGTCAAAAACCCCCACCCTGCTGAGTGGTAGCAGGGGCTTGAGGCTTGGGGGTCCTCTGCCTACGGGGCCCATTACCCTGGCCCTTGGCTTGCTGACCCTGGGGGGCAGCTTGGGCAGCCTGATATTGCGGGTACTGTTTGTAGGCAGTGCCCTTCCTCGGGTAAAAGGGCTTTTTACCCAAGCCCTTCTTTTTATGAGAAGGGGCAGAGGTCTTCCTCGACAGCCTTGTCCGTGTGAGGTGCTCAGTTTCGAGATGAGCGGCCTTCTCGGTCATGGGCTTGCCAAAAAGGTTTTCACCTCGGCAAGGGACATCGACCAACTTGTCCTGAACCCATGGCTCGAGGTCCGATGACTGCAGCCATGCCTCGAGGTCCGATGACTGCAGCCATGCCTGGCATCGAGCCGCGATGTCGGCTGCCGCAACTCGGGCCGAAGCCTCAAAGCCATCATAGGCGGCGCGGGACATGAACTTCGAGCAGTCCCAAATCCCCGAGGACAAGGACTTAAATCTCTGCAAGGGTTCCCCGGAGAGACCAGCAGAGAACCCGGCCAATTCCTTGGCCAGATCCCGCAAGTACATGCCCATGTACAGCTGGTAGGACTGGACACGGCAAGCAAGCATCGAGCCCTGGAAGCACTTTCTACCGACGCCATCGAGGTTCCGGGCCTCCCTGCCAGGGGGCACCGCGGAGTGCATCTTCTGGCTCTTCAGACGATGCATGGCCGATTCCACAACCATAGAATGGTGTGGTAGCTGTGCCTTTTGAAAACCAGGGCTCTTCCGGAGTCGATAGATCGAATCGACTCACTTGCTGAGAACTGGTGCCGAGGCCGGCGCCTCCCACATACGGAAGAGGAGCCGTTCCAGCATCGGAGGAACCGGAACAGTAAAGGCCTCCTTCAGAGGAGAGTCATACTGTAGGGCCTCGAGCTCTTCAGCTCGAGGCTCCTCCTCGGGGTCCGCCGGAATAGCCAAGGCAGCGGCCATATCCCGGACGAACTCCGAGAACCGAGTATCCTCTGGGGGGGGGGACCTACTCTGGGGCTCAGACTGCGGTGAGTCCGAAGGGACGCACCGAGTCTTGAAGGTATCAGGAGACTCCTCGTCCTCCGTCTCCCAAGCTGACTCGTCCGAGGAGGAGTCAGGGTCCGACCCCACGGGGCCCTGGAGCACCCGCCCCGACGCTGGAGGCACCGGCGTCGACGCCCTCGGTCCCGAACGGGAGGTCGAGGGAGACCGCGACCGAGGTTGACTCCGAGCCACAATGGACTCTAGTATCGGCTCGGTCTCCGGGGTCGACTTCGAAGACACTACTCAAGACACTACTCAAAACCCATCTGTTCGAGCAGGCTTTTGACCTTCCCGCCAGTACCCCCCCCCCCTTGAATCTGTAGTTGGATTTTTGTCTTGTGCTGTCTGTCTGTTAGTGTCCTGTCTTTCCCTGTTTTGTTTTTAGTTTTTATTTACTCTTATTTTAGTTACTTGTTTTTACTCCTGTGTGCTGTGTACTTTGCTTTCCTATTATTTATGGCGTTCTTCTCTATAATTTGCAGTGTGGACCTTTTATTGTACACCGCTCTATGCTTTGGCCACAGCGGTTTATCAAATGTTTTTTTTTTTTTTTTTTATTGAAATTTTAACATACTTACAAAATAAAGTACAGGAAATCAAGATACCAATGCCATTACAAACAAGGAAGCCGTCCTTATATAAGAAAACAGTAAAAAAATATTAACCTAAAGCATCAGTCCTCATATACCTAGCCCACTATAAAGGGGAGAATATTCAAGGAAAACATAATTATCAAATGTTTTAATAAAGATAAAGATGTCCCGGTGGTCGGGGCAGATGCGCCAGACAGGCTGGCCATCAGTGCCCGCTGCTGCTCCATGAAGGCAGACAATCTGCTCTCCAAGGCTGTCACCCTGAGACTCAGCTTGGGAGATGCAGCAGCCACCGACTCGGGCCCCGGCGGCGCCGGGCCCGACGTCGGCTCCCTGGGAGGAGAGTCCTCGAGGACTACGGGGCTTACGTGTCCAGCAGACTCCGGCTCCACGCAAGGAACGTTTGCAGGCTTATTTATTTTATTTATTTAGAAAATATTTTATTTATTTATTATTTATTTATTGTTCCACGGGCCCGGGGCGACGGTCGGGGGTCTTAGACCTGGCCCTCGAGGAGCCAGGGACCTCCTCCAACGATGCCCTCGCAAGCCGCTTCTTCCTCTTGTGTTCCCGGTCGGGGGACCCCTGTCCGAGGAGCTTCGATGGCGCTCGGGATCGGAATCCCGAGATGTCGAAGCCTCAGACGAGGTCTGGGCCCGGCCGGAGGCTAAGTCCGAGAAAAGCCTTTCTTTTTGCTGCTGGCGACTTCGGAGTGCCTTGGAAGACATCTTTCCACATGGCCCGCACGACTTAGGGTCGTGGTCGGGGCCAAGGCACCGAAGGCAGCAGTCGTGTGTGTCGGTGAGAGACATTCGTTTCTTACACCGATCACACTTTTTAAAGCCGCAGGAAGCCATCGGGGGAAAAAGAGTCCCCGCGAGGTCAAAGGACCGGCTTTCCAGGAAAAAATGGAAAAAAGGGCGCGAACGCCAGCCACGAAGGGCAAAAACCGAAAAAAGAAGAATCCGGCTCGATACCGGTGTACCGAACCCGGCGGAAGGGGAACCGGCATCGAACCGGGAGAAAAAAATAGCGAAAATCGCCGAAAAAATCTAATTTTAACTGGGAGAACAGGACACACGTCCGGTGGGCTTCACGGAAAAAAAGAGACTGAGGTAAGATGTCACCTTTAGGCGGGAAGGGAACCGCGCATGCGTGCCTGCATTCCCAAAGGCTTTCATAGAAAGCTGGGGAAATGCTCCGCTGGGGCTATGTGAGTAACACTGAGACTAGAAGGGATAAGAATACTGAAGAATGGGGAGAGATGTATTTAATATGGTTTATATAGAAGTATGCTTAAGGTAAATACATGCAGGTAGGTTTATAAGTGAAACATGGCTCAAACTATGTTTCAGAAATAGTTAGGATATTGCTTAAGCAAAAAGCTGTTTAGTGCCCAGCTTCACCTACTTCCCCTTTCAAACATCTGGCAAGGAAATGAAAAGGGGCCCAACTGTTTGAAGGTCCAAGAAGTTACCAAACAAACAGAAGAGAAGAAACACACCAAATACAGTATAAACAACTAGAAGACTAGGTGGGGAAAAGGAAGGGGGAGAGGTCATGAGAAAGATAATAAATGTATTGTGGACGGATGTATGGGTGTGCCTACTCAGACACCCATTGCTGCAGGAATGTATTGAATAATAAAGAGCTCTTATACTGCTTCACAACATTCCTCTCAGAGTCTCATTGGCCAGGTTGGTCATAGGTAAAGGGGTTTATAACAGTTTTGAGGTGTTGGGCTGAGGCTTGAAAAGATGCCTTAAGTAGAGGCTGTGAAGAACTTCTTGGACTCTTTGTGCCAAATGGAAACAGAGTTTGGAGTTCAGCAATAAGTTAAGTATATTGTCGGTCTTCATATGTGATCTAAAAAAAAGACTGTGAACTGTATGGGACTGCACCAACTGTTAAACTTTCGAAATGCTTACTTTAGCTGAGTCAGAGCAGCATAGCAGTGCTGTCATTAAATGCATTCATAAACCACATTCACCGATGTGTAACAACCCCCCCCCCCCCCCAAAAAAAACCCCCCAACAACTACATTTGTGGGGTAAATGATGAGGATCTTATTCAGGTGTATGTGTATTTGCATTTTATTTATTTATTTATTTACTTCTCTTATATACCGCGCTATTAAAATCAGTGCGGTTTACAATTGAACAAAAAACATACTGCAATGTCACACGACAATTGAGTTTTTATATTGAACATGGACAAGATAACCTGGAGGTAACAGGGGTAACTAATTACAGAGTAATTATTCATGGAGTATGGTGAGAAATTATACATATAGTATGGTGAGAAATTATACATATAGTATAGCTTGGTTTCAACATATTTATAAGAGGTTTAATCAATAAGATGTGTGATCAGTACCAATAAATAAGAGAGAGGGGATATGGTGGTAGAGCTAGTCGTTTTCTTTATGGTGTTGGATTTTGGGTGGGGTGGAGTAGGGTGTAGGATGTGAGGATGGGTGGTTGTTTCTGGGATTGGATTCTGGGTAATGGATGAGGAAAAGGTGTTGTTTGATGGCTTTTCTAAATGACAATAGGTCTGGGGTGGAACGGAGCTCAGTGGGGAGGGCATTCCAGGTCATGGGTGCAAATAGGGAGAAGGCTCTATTGGCAGTAGCCTTTTTGCACTTAGTTAGAATGTTGGGGATCTCTAGAGTGTTTGCTTGATTAGATCTCCTGATCCTGTTGAACGGCCGTCTTTGAATGAGTTTGCTGATGGGTGAGGTGATCTGGTTCCTTAGGGCTTTGAATGTTAGTACTAGGGACTTATACTGGATTCTAGCCTGAAGTGGAAGCCAGTGGAGATCCATCATGACTGGGGTTATATGTTTAGCTCTTGATGTACCTGCAAGTACCCTTGCTGCAGCATTCATTGCAAGGTGAAGAGGTCCTAGTGTTGACTGAGGGAGGCCATGAAGGATAATATTTGCAAAGTCTAGATGTGGGAGCACCAAGGCTTGGAAGATAGTTCGGTAGTCATTAAAGTCCAATAGGGGGCGCAGGTGACGTAGTATCCGGACCTTATGGTAAATTGCTTTCGTGATGTTCTTCACATGTGTAAACATGTCAAGTCGTTGGTCAAGCGTGATGCCGAGATAGCGGATAGTTGATTTTGCTATCAACTCAATATTGTTTACTTTTAATGTGGGGGGGTGGGGAGAACATCTGGTTCTTGGTGAGGAATAAGACATCTGTTTTACTATGGTTGATCCTTAAATTTTGTGTTGTAAGCCATTGTGATACAGCTTCGAAGCAGCTTGATATAGGTGAAAAGTCAGGTTGATCAATCAGGAATGGTGAGTAGATTAGGACGTCGTCTGCGTAGACTAGGCATTGGATGTTGAAGGAGCGGATTAGGGTACAAATTGATTGCATATATATGTTGAACATTAATGCAGATAGGGATGAACCCTGAGGTACACCTTGATTGAGAGGGAATGGGTCAGAAGTCATGGGACCTGTTCTGACTTGTTGCCATCTGTTAGTTAGGTAGGACTTGCACCATGCTATAGCTGAGCCTTGTATTCCTTTCTCCACAAGACGGAGTATCAGAGTTTCATGGTTGACTGAATCAAAGGCTGCAGCAATATCCATGAAAATGAGGACAAATCCCTGGCGGATGTTATCAAGTCCTGTAACTAGATCATTGAAGAGAGTTGTGAGAATGGTGTCGACACCATGAGCTTCTCTGAAGCCATGTTGAGATGGATCCAGTGGAGCTACATCGTCAATATGTTGTTGGATTTGTCATTGAACTACCTTTTCAATGATTTTGGCGAGTAGGGGGATGCTTGATATTGGGCGAAAGGATTCAACTTTGGAGGAATCAAGTTTGTTGTTTTTTAATAATGGGCGGATTGAAGTAAATTTCAGGCTTTGTGGGAAAGATCCTATGGAGAGGGATTGGTTTGTGATTCTGCTTATAGCGGGACTAAGTTCTTGGCGTAATTCTTTGATCCAACTAGCTGGACATGGGTCACTAGGGGCAGTGGTAAGATTAATGGATGTGATAATATCTTGTATTTCTTTGTTGGATACTTCGTAAAATTTGAGTAGAGGGGTTTTACATGTAGTAGAAGAGATTGTGCAGGTTGATAACTTGTTGGCTTGGATTATCTTTGATTGTAGGTAGTTTGCATAATCTTGTGGGTGAGGCATAGTTGTTTGGGCGGGAGCTGGGTCACCTGTTAGGGACTTAACTATGCTGAACAGATCATGGGGTTTGTTAAGCGATCGCTTTAGAATATCTGCATGGTATTGTTTTCTTTTTTCCATCGTCATTGCTCGATGAGATTGTAGATAAGAGGTGTATGTACGTAGAGATTCAGGGGACCGGGCGTGGCGCCAGTGTCTCTCTAGTTTACGTAAGTGAAGGAGCGACGCTCTAAGGTCATTGGTGTACCATGGAGCATGTTCTCGCTTCTTGATGTTTATTCTTGTGGTTGGAAGGGAGGCAGCTGATTTAAGGGCGTGGTCCCAGTTGGAAACTAGTTTATCTGGGTCAGATAGTGTGATAATAAGGCGAGGTAAGATTTCCTCAAGGGCTTTATCCTTAACAAAAGGCTTAAAACGTGTAGATAGAGAGCTCTGTGGGGCTTGTGCCTTGATAGTGCTGTTAGTCTGATGGATGGTGGGTATCTGAAATGTGATAAGATCATGATCAGACCAGGGTACTGAAGTTATTGATGTGGCGAAGTGGTGAGCTATATTTGTTGCTATCTGTGGGGCGAAGATCAGGTCAAGTGTGCTTCCCTTGATGTGGGTAGGTGATTCAATAATCTGATTGTATCCCAGATCTTTCATAGCATCAATGGAGGCTGTTGCATGTGCAGTTGTTAGAGAAGGCAGGTTAAAATTTCCCATTATCCAGCTTGGGATACTGGAATTGCAAGCAAGATTGATTATTATTGGTAATTCGTCTGGTGAGGGTGTTGGGAGCTCGATATAAAAGGTTGATAGAGCAGAGTTCATTTGTTATAGTAATCATATCAAGGTGAGTGGTGCTGGATGCATTGCTTGTTTTGAAATGGAGATTGGATTTTGTGAGGATGAGTGTACCTCCTCCTTTTTTTATTAGATCTGTGGCAAGTGTGGATGGTGAAGCCAGGTGGTGACATCTGGTGGATGAGAGCATTATCGCAGTCTGATAGCCAAGTTTCGGTTATCATTAGGATATCAAGATTGTGTTGAGATATCAGGTCGTGGACCACTGGCCATTTTGAACGTATAGATCTTGCATTTATAAGTGCACACCTGATTGGGTGTTGGGATTTGTTTTTCTGGCTATGGTCCTTTTTGAGGTTTTGCAATGGGATGTATAGTAGGCGGGGGTGGGTTGTGATGGGTCTTTATGAAGGGCGACGGGGCGACGGGGGTTTCAAACCATTTTCTTCCCGTGGTGCATGGTTCTTGATTTGCAATTTGCAATATTGTTTTGATACCCCTAAAAATTGGAAAAGTGTGTAAGCATATGGAAAAGAAATGGTGTTGCTCCATCGAGTATTTGTTTGTGGAGCACCTTTTTTGAGCTGTTTTTGAGAATAGAGATTTTGTAAGAAGTGGGTTTTGAATTTTTTATATATGCTGAAATTCTGATAAAAAGAAATCTAAGTTTTGCTTTTTGATTTATTTTTACAGAAAGATGTAGACCATCAACACAGTATAGCCTCTTGTTCCATCAATTGCCTCAGCCGCCTATGTATCTAAAACCTTCTTGTTTACACGAGTTTTGGAGCCACATATTAAAGACTGCTATGCAATGCAGTCTCTTTTCTCCCTTACCATAAACAGGGAGAACTTCTTAGAACGCTATAGTATTGACAGTGAGGTTTAAGTCTCTCCCCCAGAATTTGGAAATCTCTTTAAATTACAGAGGTGCGGTTTTAGCCAAATCATTTGTTCCCAAATGGATAGCATCACGTTTAGAATCCTTACTTTCCTCCCTAATTTTGCTAACAATTTGGTTTGTAATCCTGCTGGCTGAAGAATCTGGGAAACATTTGAAAAACCTTCTATCCTTTGAACTGAGTTGATTTTTTATCTTTTCTTTCCACACATTCTTTTGCTGTCTCTACTGGCAAAGACAAGCCACAATCTCATTCATTTCACTGTGTGGTCCCTGAGGGTTTGTCTTAGCTCCATTACTCTTAACATCTTCATCAATCCCCTGGCTGTACAAATTCACGATTTGGAGGTCAGTTCTTTCATTTATGCCGATGACATCTTATTGGTCACCAATGTAGATAATGTGGAGGAGGCTTAGAGAAGTACAAACAATTGTTTGGAACACATCATCATGTTTGCACACTAACCATCTTAATTAAACCCATATATGACAAATGATATTTGGATAACTGGCCATAAGAATCCCCACTGTTTCCCCTTGCTTAGCTGTTAAACATATTCAGCTCACTACTTCTTTTAAATATCTCGGGATTGTCATAGACTCTGCCCTATCTTTTCACAAATAAATCTCCCGTTAACAAAATCTACTTTTAGACACAGCTGCACAAAACATTCTGATACAATAATCTAACTGTGATATGTAAGTGCATGTAAAGCGTAGTACCTCACCTGTAACAGGTGATCTCCGGGAACAGCAGGAATTTAGTCTTCACATATGGGTATCATCGGTACCGACGGAGCCTGCGTGGGAACGCTCCCCAGCGTCCAATAGGAACACTTTTGGAAGCATCCCTCAGCACATGCGCGCTGCCTTCCCGCCTTTCCAACTGTCCCTCTTCAGTTAAGTTTGTAGCTGAGTGAAAGGATAGAGGGAGAGAGGAAAGAGACAAAGAGATAGAGAGACAACTCCTAGGGGAGGTGGGTGGGTTGTGAAGATTAAATTCCTGCTGTTCCCGGAGATCACCTGTTACAGGTGAGTAACTACGCTATTTCCAGGAACAAGCAGGAATATAGTCTTCACATATGGGGACTCCCTAGCTGAAGATGTCAGGGAGACAGCCCCAGGAAGGTGCCACCCTAGAAAGGTGGGAATCCTTCCTCCCATGGATCTCTGGCATTCCACCAGGGTTGGTGGGTAGGAGTTGAATTAGGTCTGAAAGAGATTTTGAAGAACAGCTTGGCTAAAGAAGGCATCCCGATGGGAGGCTTTATCCAGGCAGTAGTGGGCTGTGAAGGTGTGTACCGAAACCCAGGTGGCTGCTCAACAAATGTCATCGAAGGACACAGAGTGGAGATTAGCCATGGAAGTTGCCATGGCTCTCACGTTATGAGCTGTCACATGGCCATGAAGAGGAAGACCCTTACTCTCATAAGCAAAGGATATGCATTGGGCAATCCATTTAGATAAAGTTCTTTTGGAGACTGGAAGTCCCAAATGACTAGGGTCAAAAGCTATAAAAAGTTTCAAAGACTTTCTATGTTGCTGTGTTCTCTGTAGGTAAAAGGCTAAGGCTCTTTTACAATCCAAAGTATGAAGGTTTCTTTCTGCATTAGAGGCGTGAGGCCTTGGAAAAAATACAGGAAGATAAATTGATTGATTTAAATGAAAAGGCGAAACCACCTTTGGCATAAAGTGTGGATGAGTTCTAAGAACAACCTTATCATGATGAAACCTAGTATAAGGAGGATCAGCCACTAAAGCTTGCAGTTCACTAATGTGATGTGCAGAGGTGATTGCAATTAGGAAGATGACCTTCCAAGTCAAAAACGTAAGGGTTGTAGTGGCTAAAGGCTCAAAAGGCGGCTTGACCTTCCAGGTCAAAAACGTAAGGGTTGTAGTGGCTAAAGGCTCAAAAGGCGGCTTTCATGAGCTGCCCGAGAACCAGACTTAGATCCCATGCCACCGGTGGTGGCTTAATGGGAGGTTTGGTTAATAGAAGACCTCTCATAAATCTGGATATGAGCGGATGAGAGGAAATTGGTTGTCTATTCAGAGGCTTATAAGAAGCTGCAATTGCACTAAGATGGACTCTTACCGAATTGGTCTTTAGACCAGAATTTGATAAGTGAAGGAGATACTCTAGTATCAATTCTAAGGGTATGACAAGGGGGTTTAATCCCTTCTTGGAGCTCCATATAGTAAAACGTTTCCACTTGAAGGCATAAGATCGTCTTGTGGAAAGTTTTCTAGAAGCCTGACGGATATCCTTTACCTGTTGGGACGGGTTGAAATCCTGGAGGTCTAAGCCTTCAGCAACCAGGCCGTGAGATGCAGGGACTGGGGATTCGGGTGCCATAGCGTCCCGTTACCTTGGGAAAGGAGATCTGGGGCATGCCCTAACTTCAGAGGTGCAGCTTGAGAGAGATGTAGAAGCAGGGGATATGGCGCTATGAGAATCATGCGACCCCTGTCTCTCTGAAGCTTGAAGAGTGTTTTGGGGATGAGGGGAATGGGTGGGAAGGCATAAAGAAAGTCCTGACCCCAGTGAAGGAGGAAGGCATCCCTTATCTGACAATTGTGAGCCGGAATCCTGGAACAGAACCGGGGAAGTTTGGCATTCAGAGGTCTATGTCTGGAGTGCCACAGAGATGAAATATCTTTGCCACCTGGTCCAGGTGGAGGGACCACTCGTGATGCAGCAGTACTCGACTGAGTTTGTCTGCCCAAAGGTTTTGAATGCCTGGAAGATATACCACTAGAAGGTGAATTTGATACTCTCTGGCGAGGGCCCACAGTCGTAAAGCTTCGTTGCATAACGACAGAGAGCCTGTCCCGCCCTGCTTGTTCACATAGAACATTGCTACTTGATTTTCCATCTGGACTAGGACTGTCTTGTAGCTGAGTTGGGCGTGGAATACTCGAAGAGCTAAATAGATTGCTCTTAATTCCAGGAGGTTTATGTGTAAACCAGCCTCCTGTGGAGTCCAGGTTCCCTGGGTAGAGAGATGATTCAGGTGTGCTCCCCAACCCACCTGTGATGCATCTGTTGTTAGGGTGGCCTGAAAAAAGGGGTTGATGAAAAGGAGACCCCACTGTCAGATTTTCTAGTGATTGCCACCATTGGAGGGACAAAATAAGTCATTGAGAGTTTATTATTTTGTCTGATAAATGACCTGTGGCCTGTGTCCACTGTGTATAGATAGGGTCCACTGAGCTGCTCGCATGTGGAGGCGAGCATATGGGACTACATGAACTGTGGATGCCATATGTCCCAGCAACTGTAGTAGCTCTCGAGCAGTTAGGGAGGATTTCCCTGCTGCTTGAGAAGCTAGTTGCATTATGCGAAGACACCGGGCCTGTGGAAGGAAAGCCTTTGTCTGTCTGGTATCTAGACAGGCCCCTATGAATTCCAGGCATTGAGAAGGAACAAGTTGGGATTTTGGGAAGTTTATTACCAACCCCAAGTATTGGAGGAGTCGCATTGTGCGAAACAGTGCAGTGCTGGCCTCTGCAACTGCAGGGGCTCGAATGAGCCAGTCGTCTAAGTAAGGGAAGACGAATATCCCAGGGTTCGTAGAAATGTAGCTACTACTGCCATGCATTTCGTGAATACCCTTGGTGCTGAAGCTAGACCAAAGGGAAGAACCCTGTACTGGAAACGTTTACCCTTGAAAAGGAATCGTAAGAATTTCCTGTGATCTGGATGGATCAGAATGTGAGTGTATGCATCCTTTAAGTCTAGAGAGCAAAGCCAACCCTGGCTTTGAAGGTATGGCAGAAGAGTTCCTAGAGAAATCATTTTGAACTTCTCTCGAAACAGGTATTTGTTCAATTCTCTGAGGTCTAAAATGGGTCTGTGTCCTCCTGTTTTCTTTGGAATAAGAAAATAGGGCGAGTACAACCCTGCACCCCATTGAAGAATGGGTACCTCCTCTATTGCCCCTTGGGCAAGAAGTGTTGAGACCTCGTGATCTAGCAGATTGTTTGCGGAGGTTGGAGAATTGAATTGCTTTAGAATTGTAGGAGGGGGCATGCTGTGAAAATGAAGCTTGTACCCTTCTCCTACAATAGACAAAGTCCAATCTTCTGCTGTTATCTTATGCCATCTGTTGGCAAAGTGGCATAACCTGCCTGGGATATTGGGGGGTTGGGGACCCCTCAGAGGCAGGAAGGCTAAGCTCTCTAGGAAGGAGTCAAAGCCCTTGAGGGGGCTGAACCTGCAGAGCTGGTTGGGCTCTGGGGCCTTTTGGCTTCTTTTGCTGTCTAGTTTGTCCCTTTTGGGCAACCTGACCCTGAGTCTGACTCTGCTGGGTATAGGAAGAATAAAATTTCCTCCTTTTACTGAAAGAGGGCTTTTTATAAGGCTTCTTTTTGGCTGGAGTGGCTGTAGATTTCGACAATCTATCTAGGGTAGTATTGTCAGCATCTAACTCGTTAGCCTTTTCCTGCCAGTTCTTGCCGAAGAGATTCCCTCCCGTGCAAGGAATGTTGCCTAACTTGTCCTGTACCCAAGTTTCCAAGTCTGATGCCTGAAGCCAGGCAATCCGTCATGCGCCAATGGCAATAGCAGACGTTCTGCTGATGCATTCAAAGCAGTCAAAGGCTGCACGATTTACAAACTTGGAGACATCTTGAGCATGCTTAACTAGAGCAAGAAAGTCTTGTCTCTTGTCATCTGGGAGAAATGGGCTCATAAGCTCCAAATCTCCTGTAACTTCCTTGAGGAACATTCCCATATACAGTATATATGAACTGATCCTAGCTGAAAGCATGGAAGCCTGAAAGGTTTGGCGCCCAAAAGCATCCAGAGTCCTGCATTCACGACCTGGAGGATTGGATGCATGCCTCTTTGCACTTTTCATCCTATGCATGGTGTGGCAGCTGAGTCTTTTGAAATCCAGGACATGGTGGAACTCGATACATAGTATCAAGTCTCCTAGAGTGAGGAGATGTAGTCAAAGGTGTCTCCCACATTCTGAGCATCAAGTTACGCTGAATTTCATGGATGGGCTGAGTGGCTGCCTCCTTTGGAGCTTTAGGATACTGGAGAATTTCCAATTCCTTTGCTCTGGGTTCCTCTTCAGGAGCTACCGTGATTGAAAGGCCCTTGGCCATATCACGAATAAAATCCTGAAAAGACATGTCCTCTGGAGGTGACATTCTGCGTTGGGGAGAAGAGGGATCCTCTGGGAGGAACCCTCTAGTACCAGCAGAATTGTCAGAGTCTTTGGAATAGGAGGATTCGAAGTATTCCTGACCACGATGCTCATGTAAAGCACGGTCCCGGTATCGATCGAAGTCGGTACCGAGTTGATCCGGTACCGATCTGTCGATTCCAACCAAAGATGGCATGGGAAGAATTCCCACCGGGCCGGTGCCATCGGTACCGATATCATAGGTACCAGTACCGGTGTCTGTACCGGTGTAGGTACCGGCATCGGTGCTGATGTCAGTACCGGTGCCCGTTAGACCAACGGTACTGCAGCTGAGAGAAGAGCTGCGATGCTGCGTTCGATAGCGAGGAACCTCTGGTCTATCGACGCTGACGATGCCTGGGTGTCGGTACCGGTGAAAACGGCCGGAACCCCTGATAATGGCACAGGTACTTCTTGCGAGGTCGGGGCCTCGAGAACATCCTGGAGCCCCATTAATGCTTTGGAAGTCGAAGCCTCCCGCCGGGGCTGCTTTGCCAGTGTGGTTCCCTCAAGGGCAATGCCAATGGCCACTCGATGCTTAGCAGAACAGCTACCCTTTGAGGACCGGCTTTTATGTTTAGTTACCTGAGATCCATGGGAGGAAGAGGAGGCCCTTGAAGATGTCGATGCAATGGATTGGGCATCCGAAGAAAAGAGGGTACCGAGCTTTACAGCACGGTTCTGTCTTCCTCTTTTAGTCATCCCCATGCAGGAGAGACATTCAGATGGAATGTTCAGGCCCTAAACATTTAAGACACCAATCATGGGTGTCAAGTGATGGAAATGGTACCGCCACACTTAGTACATTTTTTAAAACTACTAGTTGGTTTTCCATGTTTTAGGAATATGCGGCCTAGTGCCCAAAATGGCACCTAGCACCAAGAAAGAAAAGTTTCTGAAGAGAAACAGTTCAAAGTATAAGTTGTTTTTGTTTTGTTTTTTTAAAGAAAACAAAGAACCAGCGGTACCAGTAGGCGTCATGCGGCAGGCAAACGCAACCACAAGAAAATAATTTTAAAGATGGAATTTTCTGCGGTGACAGGGTATGGATCCTGTCGGCTCCGCGGAAAACGAAGAACTGAAGAGGGACAGTTGGAAAGGCATGCGCATGTGCTGAGGGATGCTCCTAAAAGCGTTCCTATTTTCTCACTAATCGGTTATGTTTTTTTGAAGGAGTGAATAAACAGGTGGACAAAGGTGAGTCGGTTGATATAGTGTATCTGGACTTTCAGAAAGCCTTTGACAAGGTCCCTCATCAGAGACTTTTGGCAAAACTAAAGAGTCATGGGATAGGAGGCAGTGTATTATTGTGGATCAGGAACTGGTTAAAAGATAGGAAGCAGAGGGTAGGGCTAAATGGCCAATTTTCCCAATGTAGAAAGGTGAATAGTGGTGTACCCCAGGGATCTGTGCTTCTGCTTTTTGACATATTCATAAATGACCTGGAAAGTGGAATAACGGAGTGAGGTTATCAAATTTGCAGATGACACAAAACTATTTAAAGTTAAAACCCAAGAGGATTGTGGAAAATTGCAAAAGGATCTTGATAAATTGGAAGACTGGGCATCCAAATGGCAGATGAAATTTAATGTGGACAAGTGCAAAGTTATGCACCTAGGGAAGAACAACCCAAAACTATGGTTACACGATGCAAGGTTCCACATTAGGTACCACCACCCAGGAAAAGGATTTAGGCGTCATTGTGGATACCATGTTAAAACCCTCGGCCCAGTGTGCAGCGGCGGCCAAGAGAGCAAACAGAATGCTAGGTATCATAAGGAAAGGAGTGGAAAATAAAACAAAAGATATTATAATGCCTCTATATTGTTCCATGGTGAGACCGCACCTTGAATATTGTGTACAATTCTGGTCGCCGTATCTTAAAAAGGATATAGCATTATTAGAAACGGTTCAGAGAAGAGCCACCAAAATGGTAAAGGGGATGGAAGGATACTCCTATGAAGAAAGGCTAAAAAGGTTAGGGCTCTTTAACCTGGAAAAGAGACGGCTGAGGGGAGATATGATAGAAGTCTATAAATTAATGAACGGAGTGGAACGTGTAAACATAGATCAATTGTTTATGTTATCAGAATATAGAAAGACTAGGGGACATGCAATGAAGCTACAGGGTAAACTATTTAAGACTAATAAAAGAAAATATTTTTTCACTCAACGTGTAATCAAACTCTGGAATTTGTTACCGGAGGATGTAGTAAAGGCTGTTAGTGTAACTGGGTTTAAAAAAGGTTTGGACAAGTTCCTGGAGGAAAGGTCCATAAACCATTATTAAGAAGGGACCCAGGATATCAATGCTTGACCCAGTACAAGCATTGTGGAACCTGTCTCTTTTGGGGAAACTGCTAGGTACATATGACCTAGATTGGCCACTGTTGGAAACAGGATACTGGGCTTGATGGACCTTGGTCTGACCCAGTATGGCATATCTTATGTTCTTATGTTCCCGCGCAGGCTCCGTCGGTACCGACGATATCCATATGTGAAGACTACATTCCTGCTTGTTCCTGGAGATAGCGTAGTTACTCACCTATAACAGGTGATCTTCAGGAACAGCAGGAATTTAGTCTTCACTTATGGGTATCAACCGTACCGACGGAGCCTGCGCGTGAACGCTCCCCTGCATCCAATAGGAACGCTTTTGGGAGCATCCCTCAGCACATGCACGCTGCCTTCCCGCCTTTCCAACTGTCCCTCTTCAGTTAAGTTTGTAGCTGAGTGAAAGGATAGAGGGAGAGAGGAAAGAGACAGAGAAATAGAGAGACAACTCCTAGGGGAGGTGGGTGGGTTGTGAAGACTAAATTCCTGCTTTTCCCGGAGATCACCTGTAACAGGTGAGTAACTACACTATCTCCAGGAACAAGCAGGAATGTAATCTTCACATATGGGGCTCCCTAGCTGAAGATGCCGGGGAGATGGCCCCAGGAAGCTGCCACCTATAGTGAGGTGGGCCATGCTTCCTCCCATGGATCTCTGGCATCCTACCAGGGTTGGTGGCTAGGAGTTGAATTAAATCTGAAAGAGATGTTGAACAGCCTGGCCAAAGAAGGCATCCCGACAGGAGGCTTTATCTAGGCAGTAGTGGGCTGTGAGAGTGTGCACCGAAGCCTAGGTGCTGCTCGACAGATGTCATCGATAGACACAGAGTGAAGTTAGCCATAGAGACTGCCATGGCTCTCACATTATGTGCTGTGACATGGCCTTGAAGAGGAAGACTCTTACTCTCATAAGTAAAGGATATGCATTGTGCAATCCATTTAGACAGAGTTCTTTTGGAGACTGGAAGTCCCAAATGACTAGAATCAAAAGCAACAAAAAGTTGATAAGGCTTTCTATGATGCTGTGTTCTTTGTAGGTAAAAAGCCAAGGCTCTTTTACAGTCTAAAGTATGAAGCTTCCTTTCTGCATTAGAGGCAAGACGCCTCGGAAAGAATACAGGAAGGTAAATCGATTGATTTAAATGAAAAGGCGAAACCACCTTTGGCATAAAATGTGGAAGAGTTCTGAGAACAACCTTATCATGGTGAAACCTTGTATAAGGGGGATCAGCCACTAAAGCTTGCAATTCACTAATGCGACGTGCGGAGGTGATTGCAATTAGGAAAATGACCTTCCAGGATAAAACCTTTAGGGTTGTAGTGGTAAAGGTTCAAAGGGCGGTTTCATGAGCTGTCCGAGAACTAGATTTAAATCCCATGCCACCGGTGGTGGCCTGATGGGAGGCTTTCTTAATAGAAGACCTCTCATAAATCTTGCTATGAGTGGATGAGAGGAAATTGGCTGTCCATTTGGAGGCTTATAGGAAGCTGCAATTGCACTAAGATGGACTCTTACTGAATTGGTCTTTAGACAAGAATTTGATAAATTTATTTAACTGCATTTATATACCGCTTTTCACCAGGTCAAAGCGGTTTAACAAGTAAGGGGGGTGGACAGTAATCAGTGTAGGGGGGGAGGGAAAGCCGTCACCGGGGGGGCCAACATTGATGATTCGAACAGGTAGTGAAGACTTAGGCAATAGACATAGGTCTCTTTTAGGGTATACTGGGGATTTGGGTGAGGGACTGTGGGAAGTCAGTGGAGGCTGGCTGCTTCTGGTCCAAGGTATTCCTGAAAGAGGATGGTTTTTAGTTGTTTCCGGAACGCGGATAGATCGGCAGCGTTTCTGATTTGGCTCGGTAATGTGTTCCAGAGGGAGGGTGCGTATAGTTCAAAGGCTCTGTTGCAGGTTCGTTGATTATATTTTGTTCGTTCATAGGGGATGGTAAGAACGTTGCTGGTGGTTTGTCGGGTTGGTCTGTTGTGGGTGGGCTGGGGTAGTAGGGAGCGGAGGTGGGAAGTCTGTGTTTGATGGAGGGCTTTGTGTATAAGCAGGGCAGCTTTGTATTTGATCCTTGCTTCGAGTGGAAGTATGTGTAGTTCCCTCAGGACTGGGGTGATATGGTCATGTTTTTTTGCTTTCTGGATGATCCTTGCGGTGGTATTCAGGGCAGTCCGTAGTGGGTTGGTGTGAGTTGCAGAAAGTCCATGATAGATTATGTTGCAGTAGTCCAGGTGGGGGAGCATCATAGCCTGCATGACAATTCTGAAGTCCTGTGGATTAATGAGTGGTCTGAGCCGTTGTATTGTTTTTGCTTTGTGGAATATTGTTTTTGCAGTCTTTTTATCATCTGTGGAGTAAATGTGAGTGCTTGGTCGATAGTGATTCCCAGATATTTGATTTGGGGTTGAATCTTTATTTGTGTGGTTCCTAATATGAGGTGTGGTGGTGGGGTGACGTTTGAATCTTTTGTTACTATGAGGGCTTCAGTTTTTTTTTATGTTGATGGTTAGATTGTTTCTTTGCAGCCAGTCGGAGATCTCAATGAAGCAGTCTGATAGTTGGTTATTTGTTGGGTTGGTGGTTGTGATTGGTCCATAGAGCATTATGTCGTCTGCGTATATATGGTAGTTGATGTTATGCTTTCGTATGATTGAGCAGAGTGGTTGCAGACAGATATTGAACAGCATGGCGGATAGTGTGGAGTCCTGTGGTACTCCTTGATGTTGTTGGAAGGGGGGGAGGTTGTTGTGTTTGTGCAGATCAGTTGTTGTCTGTTTGTCAGGTAGGAGCGGAACTATTGTAGTACGGTGTCCTTAATTCCTATTTCCTGGCGTCTGTGTAGGAGAATGCGGTGGGAGATGGTGTCGAAGGCTGCGGATATGTCTAGGAAGAGCATGGTGTATCCAGAGTGTTTGGCCTGTGTGCCTTTGGTGAGGGTGTTCAGTAGCGTCGTCATGAGGGTTTCAACTCCATGGTATTTTATTTTATTATTTATTACATTCTCTTATATACTGCGCTATTCTGCATCAGTGCGGTTTACATTGAACAAACTGAAATTACATTGAACAGGGCATTATAACTTGGAGATAACTATTTTACAGGGAACATGGGCTATGGAGGGTTAAGTGGCTTGCCCAAGACCATAAGGAGCACCTGTGGGACTAGAAACCCCAGTCCTTCCGGCCCAAGGTTGCTGTCCTCTAGTGGGATTTGAACCCCCAACCTTCCAGCCTGAAGTACCTTGTCCCAACCACTAGGCCACTCCTCCACTCCATGGGCGAAATCCATGTTGTTGCGGGTCCAGTGTTTTGTTGGTGTCTAGGTGGTCTTGGAGTTGTTGTTGAATGATCTTCTCCATAATTCTGGTGGTGAATGGGAGGCTTGCTATTGGTCTGTAGGAGGCTGGGTCGAGTGGGTCCAGGTTGGGTTTTTTTAGGGTCGGACGGATGATAGAGGTCTTGAGGATGTCTGGTATGTGTCCTTGCTTGAGGGATTCATTGACAATGTGGGTTAGGGGTGTATTTATGTCTTCTTTGGATTTCTTTATCCACTCAGCAGGGCAGGGGTCTAGTGGAGAGGTGGTGGTGTTTAGGCAGGAGAGAGTGGATTCTATTTGTTCAGTTGTGATTGTTTCAAATGTGCTCCAATCCGTGGCTTTGGAGGTATGGTAGGTTGTTGATGTTGCATTCTGTTGTGGTTCATTTGGTAGCTGGAGCTGTTTGTATTGGCGACTAGTAGTTCAGGTGGGATGTTCGGTAGCTGATCGGGGTGGCCGGGTGCTTTTGTTAGCTTCTTGACTATCTCGAAGAGCTCACGTGGTGTGTTTAGTGAGGTATGTAAGATTTTTGAGTGATAGGCTCTTTTTGCTTTATCAGTTTCTGTGTGGTATGAATCGAGGTTGCTTATGTATTTTGCTTTGTCCCCTTCCTTTTTGGTTTTTCTCCATTTTCTTTCGGTTCTTCTGAGTTGAGTCTTTAGTTTCCATAGGATTGGGGTGTACCATTTTGCTTTTGTCACAGTAGTTCTTGTTTTGGTGTTGGTTGTTGTTGCACAGGATGCAGAAGTGATTGTAGTGTTCCAGTTGTTGATCAGGTCTTCAAGGTTGGAGGAATTTGATTGGAGTTTGGGTAGAGTTTGTGTTAGGAAATCCTCTTTGTTGAATGGTTTGAATCTTCTTTTAGGTTGGTTGTTCTCTTTGGTTTTTTTGTGATTGTATATATGGGTAATGTTGATGAGATGGTGGTTAGACCATGGCACACATGTGATTTTTGGGTTCGTAGATGTAGGAATGCTGTGGGCATCCCCGGCTGGGTCAAGTGTGTTCCCTTTTTCGTGAGTTGGGTCATGTATAATCTGTGTTAGGTCCATTGCTTCCATGGCGTTGATGAAGGCTTTGGCATGTTTATCTTGTAGTGAGGGAAGGTTGAAGTCTCCAAGAATTAATTGCTCTTTTGTGGAGATGGCACTCTCTGATACATGTTTTAGTATGTCTCATAGATCGGTGCTTGGTGTGGGTGCTCGGTAGATTAGGCATATGGAGAGGTGTCTGTTGGTGAGTGTGAGTATGTCCGCTTCTTGGTTGTTTCGGACTGTGAGACTATGCCGGTCTTAGGCGGTTGCCTAGACCTGGGCATAGCCTGAAGTTGTAGAAATAAAGACACTGCAGTCGTGTCCAGAGTGAAAATTAAGGTTGGGTTTTATTCCCTTTCCCTTGAGGATGTCTTCAAATAAGGACAACACAAAAGAAACGGTTGCTTCACCGGTGCAAAGGATTCTTAACAAATAATAATTATGCTTCTTTCCAGCAAATAAAGTCCATCACATTCAAAATGTGTAAAACACAATTCTTTTCTTTCTCCTTTCTTAACAGAGAGACTCTATGTCATCAGCTATACCTAAAGCACATTCCATGGGCTCAGGGATGTTTTCTGGGCTATAGCTTTCCCACTGCATAGGGCCAGGACCTGGTCCTGTGTATGGGTACTGAGCCCCTGTGAAGCTGCTCTCAGAGCCTTGCCCTTGGGAAACTTCAGCTGCTGTGAGTTGGAGCTGCTTTTGGGTGTCACAGATAGCAGGGGCTGTGCTGGGGATTGCCTCCCACGTCTTCTGCCAGTAAGGATTCTCTAACCTGTTGTAAGCCTGGCTTCTCCCCCAGGGACCCACTTCTCTCCCTTTACCAAAGATAGGGTACTTATCTCTTTCCGTTGAGAAGATGGTTTCAAGCCCTTCTGCTTCCAGCCAAGGCTTCCTCTCTGCCTTGCACACTGCTTTCCTCTGTGAACATCGGTTACTCTGTTTAGCTGAATAAAACTCACTTCCTGCCTTCAGTGAGCTTCCCTGGATGTGACATTTGCTCTCTGCTGGCTTGGCTGTTTGCCTCGGTACGAGGACCCCTCTGGCTGGGAAGACTGTCACTGTCTCTCTTAGCTCTCCCGGGTTTATCAGCCTGCCTTTCTTCAGCCCTGGTTCTCCAAGGCAACGTGTCTTTCTGTAACTGCTTCGGAGTTCTTGTCTCACCTTCTCTCTGAGACTGACCTCTCAAACTCCTGGGCTGTACTTCAGTCCTAGCTCTCCAAGCCTGCCTGGAACTGCAGTCAGACTTCCTTTGGTCTCTGCTTTCCTCCTCAAACTCAAACTCCTGCTCCAGCCCTAGTCCAGGCTCCTGCTTGAGTTCTCCATCGCTCTCAAGTTCCAGCTTGAGCTCTCGCTCAATTTCCAGCCTTCTCTGTGGGCTTTCCCACCTGTTTTTATCTCTCTGCTCATCAAACGTAGAATGTGAGTCTGGCTCCAGGTGAGCCTGATTGGAACCCTGAATTCTTACTGCGTCACTAAAGCCATGAGGAAAGTTTGTTTCCCTTTTCCCTGCCTCTCTGCATTGTGAATGCTGCAACTGCCCACGTGGCTGCAAGGTAAGCTCTTCCCTCATATTACTCTCTAATATTTCAGGGTCTGTACTATCTACCTCATGACAGATAAGCTCTTCTTTTATGTTACTCTTTGTTTCAGGCTTAGTGCTGTCTAGCTCATGACAGGTAAGCTCTTCCTTTGCATTACTCTTCAATATTTCTGGCTTAGTGCTGTCTACCTCATGACACTGACGCATGGTTCCTGAGGTGAAGGTTGGATCTTGCAATGATGGCTACTCCTCCAACTCTGGTATGGGCTCGGGAGCCGTTGTGAAGACTGTATCCATTAGGTGTTAGTTGGTTCATGATCAGCGTCTGTTAGCCATGTTTCCGTTATACAGAGGATGTCTATCTTTTCTGTTGAGATCAGGTCCTGGAGCATGTGGTGTTTGTTTCTGACTGAGCGTGCGTTTATTAGTGTGATTGAGAGAGGTTTGTTATTTGTGGGATTGGGGGTGGGGGTTTGCGTGGGAGGTGTGTGAGTGCTCCTTGTAGTTGGGGAGTTGGAGGTGTTTGTGTGTTGGGTGTTTGTGTTGCTTGGTGTGGGGTGGTCGGGGTGTGTGTTGGTGCTGATGAGGTAGTAGTTAACTGGGATTGGGATCAGTGTGTGGGGGTATATTGGAGCTAGGAATGGTGGCATGACTTGTTGGGGTACCTGGGAGTCCGTGGGCTGTGGCTGTTCTTGTTGGAGTCCGTGGGCTGCAGGCGGGTCTTGCTGGTATTCGTTGGTGGTTCTCTTAGGGTGTTTTTGTAGCTCTTGGTGATTTCTGGGCTTCTAGGGTCTTCTCGTGTGGTATGATGTTGTCGCTGTTTGTTGGGTTTTCTTGTGATTGTGGCCATGCCTAAGGGCCACGCCAAAGGGCCCTCTGGCGAGGCCCTCAGGCACGGGCCTGCCAGGTGCAGGCGCGCCCGGCTGGGATGCTTCTTTTATGTGGCTTCCACTGCCCCCGATTGGACAGGAGCTTCTGAACGGGACGGCCTCCCGCTCAGGCGCTCTACCCTGGCTCGGGGAGCTTTGTTTTGTCGGCGGGAGGAGCGCGGTGTTTTTGCTAGCGTCCCCGGCTGGGACACTTCTTTTACATGGCTCCCACTGCCCCCAATAGGGCAGGAGCTTCTGAGCGGGACGGCCTCCCACTCAGGTGCTCTACCCTGGCTCGGGGAGCTTAGTGGAAATGAAGTAGGTACTCTAGTACCGATTCCAAAAGGTATCACAAAGGGGGTTAAGCCCTTTTGAGAACACCATATAGTAAAACGTTTCCACTTGAAGGCGTAAGAACGTCTTGTGGAAGGTTTTCTGGAAGCCTGAAGGACATCCTTTACCTGTTGGGAAATGTTAAGATCCTGCAGGTCTAGGCTTTCAGCAACCAGGCCCTGAGATGCAGGGACTGTGGATTCAGGTGCCATAGCATCCCGTTCTCTTGGGAGAGAAGGTCTGGAGCACACCCTAACTCCAGAGGTGCAGGGTGAGAGAGATGTAGAAGCAGGGGATACCACGTTTGTCGTGGCCACCGTGGCGCTATGAGGATCATACGACCTCTGTCTCTCTGAAGCTTGAAGAGTGTTTTGGGGATGAGGGGAATGGGTGGGAAGGCATAGAGGAAGTCCTGACCCCAGTGAAGGAGGAAGGCATCCCTTGCCTGGCAATTGTGAGCCGGAATTCTGAAACAGAACTGGGGAAGTTTGGCATTCAGTGGACTTGCAAAGAGGTCTATGTCTGGGGTTCCCCAGATGTGAAATCTCTTTATCAGCTGGTCTAGGTGGAGAGACCATTCGTGAGGCAGCAGTACTCGGCTGAGTTTGTCTGCCCAAAGGTTTTGAATGCCTGGAAGATATACCACGAGAAGGTGAATTTGATGCTCTCTGGCGAGGGCCCATAGTCGTAAAGCTTCATTGCATAACAACAGAAAGCCTGCTCTGCCCTGCTTGTTCACATAGAACATGGCTACTTGATTGTCCGTTTGGACTAAGACTGTCTTGTAGCTGAGCTGGGTATGGAATACTCGAAGAGCTAGATAGATTGCTCTGAGTTCTAGGAGGTTTATGTGAAGACAAGCCTCCTGTGGAGTCCAGGTTCCCTGGGTAGAGAGATGATTCAGGTGTGCTCCCCGTCCCACCTGTGATGCATCTGTTGTTAGGATGGCCTTGAATGGGGGTTGTTGGAAAAGAGACCCCACTAAAAGATTCTCCAGTGATTGCCACCATTGTAGGGACAAGATCAGTCGTTGTGAGTTTGATATCTTTTCCGACAGATGTCCTGTGGCTTCTGTCCACTGTGTGGATAGTGTCCACTGGGCTGCTCGCATGTGGAGGCGAGCATAGAGATCTACATGAACTGTGGATGCCATATGCCCCAGTAATTGCAGCAGTTCTCAAGCAGTTAGGGAGGACTTTCCTGCTGCTTGAGAAGCTAGTTACAATATGCGAAGACAGCAGGGCTGTGGGAGGAAAGCCCTTGAGACTGTCTGGTATCTAAACAAGCTCCTATGAACTCCAGGGTCTGAGAAGGAACAAGTTGGGATTTTGGGAAGTTTATGACCAATCCCAAGTATTAGAGAATTAGATAAACTAAAGAGTAGCAAATCACCTGGGCCGGATGGTATACATCCAAGGGTGTTGAAAGAACTGAAATATGAGATTGCAGAACTGCTATTAGTAATCTCTGAACTATCATTAAAATCATCTCTAATACCTGAAGATTGGAGGATCGCCAATGTAACACCAATTTTTAAAAAGGGTTCCAGAGGTGATCCGGGAAACTACAGACCGGTGAGCCTGACATCAGTACCAGGAAAAATGGTAGAAACCATCATAAAGAATAAAATTACTCAGCATGTAGATAGTCATGACCTAATGGGAGACAGCCAACATGGCTTTAGACAAGGAAGATCTTGTCTTACTAATCTGTTATGTTTTTTTGAAGGAGTGAATAATCAGGTGGACAAAGGTGAGACGGTTGATATTGTGTATCTGGACTTTCAGAAAGCCTTTGACAAGGTCCCTCATCAGAGACTTTTGGCAAAACTAAAGAGTCATGGGATAGGAGGCAGTGTACTATTGTGGAACAGGAACTGGTTAAGATAGAAAGCAGAGGGCAGGGCTAAATGGCCAATTTTCCCAATGGAGAAAGGTGAATAGTGGTGTACCCCAGGGATCTGTGCTGGGTCCGCTGCTTTTTGACATATTCATAAATGACATGGAAAGTGGAACAACAAGTGAGGTTATCAAATTTGCAGATGACACAAAACTATTTAAAGTTGTTAAATCCCAAGAGGATTGTGGAAAACTGCAAGAGGATCTTGATAAATTGGAAGACTGGGTATCAAAATGGCAGATGAAATTTAATGTGGACAAGTGCAAGGTTATGCACCTAGGGAAGAACAACCCAAACTATGGTTACACGATGCAAGGTTCCACATTAGGAACTACCACCCAGGAAAAAGATTTAGGCGTCATTGTGGATACCATGTTAAAACCCTCGGCCCAGTGTGCAGCGGCGGCCAAGAGAGCAAATAGAATGCTAGGTATGATAAGGAAAGGAATGGAAAATAAAACAAAAGATATTATAATGCCTCTGTATCGTTCCATGGTGAGACCGCACCTTGAATATTGTGTGCAATTCTGGTCGCCGTATCTTAAAAAGGATATAGCGATTTTAGAAAAGGTTCAGAGAAGAGCCACCAAAATGGTAAAGGGGATGGAAGGATACTCCTATGAAGAAAGGCTTAAAAGGTTAGGGCTCTTTAACCTGGAAAAGAGACGGCTGAGGGGAGATATGATAGAAGTCTATAAATTAATGAACGGAGTGGAACGGGTAAACGTAGATCGATTGTTTACCTTATCAGAATATAGAAAGACTAGGGGACATGCAATGAAGCTACAGGGTAAACTATTTAAGACTAATAAAAGAAAATATTTTTTCACTCAACGTGTAATCAAACTCTGGAATTTGTTACCGGAGGAAGTAGTAAAGGCTGTTAGTGTAGCTGGATTTAAAAAAGGTTTGGACAAGTTCCTGGAGGAAAGGTCCATAAACCATTATTAAGAAGGGACCCAGGATATCAATGCTTGAACCAATACAAGCATTGTGGAACTTGTGTCCCTTGGGGAAACTGCTAGGTACATATGACCTAGATTGGCCACTGTTGGAAACAGAATACTGGGCTTGATGGACCTTGGTCTGACCCAGTATGGCATATCTTATGTTCTTATGTTATGTTCTTATGCATTGTTGCGAGACAGTGCAGAGCTGGCTTCTGGAATCGTGGGGGCTTGAATGAACCAGTCGTCCAAGTAAGGGAAGACGAATATCCCTAGGGTTCGCAGGAACGCAGCTACTACTGCCATGCATTTTGTGAATACTCTTGGTGACGAAGCCAGACCAAAACGAAGAACCCTGTATTGGAGGTGTTTTCCCTTGAAAAGGAATCGTAAGAATTTCCTGTGATCTGGATGGATCAGAATATGAGTATATGCATCCTTTAGATCTAGCGAGCAAAGCCAATCCTGACTGAGGTATGGCAGAAGAGTTCCTAGAGAAATCATTTTGAACTTTTCTCGGAACGGATATTTGTTCAATTCTCTGAGGTCTAGAATGGGTCTGTGTCCTGTTTTCTTTGGATTAAGAAAATAGGGGGAGTAGAACCCTGTACCCTGTTGGGGAATGGGCACTTCTTCTACTGCTTCCTGAGCAAGGAATGTTGAGACCTCTTGATCTAGTAGATTGTCTGGAGAAGTTTGGGAATTGAACTGTCTTACGATTTTAGGAGGGGGCATGCTGTGAAAATGAAGCTTGTACCCCTCCCCTACAATGGACAGAGTCCAATTTTCTGCTGTTATTTGGTGCCATCTGTTGACCAAATGACACAACCTGCCTGGAATGTTTAGGGGTTCTGGACCCTTCAGAGGCAGGAAAGCTAAGCTCTCTAGGAAGGAGTCAAAGCCCTTGAAGGGGCTGAGCCTGTGGAGCTGGTTGAGCTCTCCGGCCTTTTGGCTTCTTTTGTTGTCTGGATTGTTGCTGTTGTCCCTTTTGGGCAACTTGACCCCGAGCTTGCCCTTGCTGGGTATAGGATGGATAAAACTTCCTCTTTTTGCTGAAAAAGGTTTTTTTTAAAGGGTTTCTTTTTGGCTGGAGTGGCTGTAGAGTTTGACAATCTATCTAAAGTGAGATTGGCAAGAATTGGCGGGAAAAGGCTAATGAGATAGATACTGACAAAGAGGTTTTCTCCTGTGCAAGGGATGTTTCCTAATTTGTCTTGTACCCAAGTCTCCAAGTCTGATGCCTGAAGCCAGGCAATCCGACGTGCACCAATGGCAATAGCAGAAGTTCTGCTGATGCATTCAAAGCAGTCAAAGGCTGCACAATTTACAAACTTGGAAACGTCTTGGAAGTCTTGTCGTTGGTCATCAGGGAGAAGGGGGCTCATAATCTCCAAGTCTCCTGTGACTTCTTTGAGGAACATTCCCATATATAAAATATATGAGCTGATCCTAGCTGAAAGCATGGAAGCCTGAAATGTTCGACGCCCAAAGGCGTCAAGAGTCCTGCATTCACGACCTGGAGGATTGGATGCATGTCTTTTTGCACTTTTCATCCTTCGCATGGCTGATTCCACTACCATTGAATGGTGTGGCAGCTGAGTCTTTTGAAAACCAGGACATGGTGGAACTCGATACATGGTATCGAGTCTCCTAGAATGAGATGTGGTCAGAGGTGTTTCCCACATCCTGAGCATCAAATCATGAAGAATTTCATGAATGGGCAGGGTAACTGCTTCTTTGGGAGCCTTAGAGTATTGGAGTATTTCCAATTCCTTTGCTCTAGGTTCTTTTTCAGGAGCTACCGTGATTGATAGGCCTCAGGCCACATCATGAATAAAATCCTGAAAAAAGACATGTCCTCCGGAGGAGACATTCTGCGTTGAGAAGAAGAGGAGTCTTCCAGAAGAAGTACTCTGGAACCGACCGAGTTATCTGAGTCATCGGAATCGGAAGATTCGAAGCATCTCTGATCCCGATGTTCATGCAAAGCACTGTATCGGTATCGATCGAAGTCAGCACCGAGTTGGTCCGGTACAGATCTGTCGATGCCCGAAAAAGTCGGCATGGGCAGAATTCCCACTGGGGCCGGTACCATCGGCACCGGTATCGGTACTGGTGCCCATTGAACCATCGGTAGCGGTGTCAACGGTACCGCAGCTGTAAGGAGAGCTGCAAGACTGCATTTGATAGCGAGGAATCTCTGGTCTATCGATGCTGCCAATGCCTGGGTGTCTGTACCGGTAAAAGCGTCCGGAATGCCCTGAGCATGGCACCAGTAGTTCTGTCGAGATCGAGGCCTCAAGAACATCCTGGAGCCCCGTTAGTGCTTTGGAGGCCAAAGCCTCCTGCCGGGGCTGTTTTGCGGGTATAGTTTCCTGAAGGGCAATGCCAATGGCTTCTCGATGCGAAGGAGCTCTACCCTTTGAGGACCGGCTCTTATGTTTAGTTACCTGAGATCCATGGGAGGAAGATGAGGCTCTGGAAGACGTCGATGCAATGGACATCGCATCTGAAGAAGAGGGTACTGAGCTTTGCAGCCCGGTTCTGTCTTCCTCTTTTAGTCATCCCCATACAAGAGGAACATTCTGATGGAGAATGGTCAGGGCCTAAACATTTGAGACACCAGTCATGGGTGTCTGTGACGGAAATGGTACCGCCACACTTAGTACATATTTTAAAACCACTAGCTGGTTTTTCCATTTTTCAGGATAATGGGGCCTAATGGCCAAAATGACGCCTAGCACCAAAAAGAAAAGGTTTCTGAAAAGAAACACTTCAGAAGTGTATATATACCGAGATTATATATATATTTTTTTTTTTTTAAAGAAAAGAGAGCCGGTGGTACCAGTAGGCGTCGAGTGGAGGCAGGCGCAACCACAAGAAAAACAAGTTTAAAGAAGAAATTATCTGCGGTGACAGGGTATGTGACCTGTCGGTTTCGCGGAAAACGAAGAATTGAAGAGGGACAGTTGGAAAGGCAGCGTACATGTACTGAGGGATGCTCCCAAAGCGTTCCTATTGGACGCTGGGGAGCGTTCCCGCGCAGGCTCTGTCGGTACCGACGATACCCATATGTGAAGACTACATTCCTGCTTGTTCCTGGAGATTGTCATTTACACCGGAATCTACATGTCAGAATTAAAAAGATTACAGACACTTCAAAAACACCACCTTTTATCTCCTTGCTTAGGCCTCAATCTAATCACATCAACCCTTAATTCCTAAAACATCACTGACCTAAACCATACCACATCCACTTTAAAATCCTTACTTTGGCTTATAAGGCCCTCTATACTAACATCTATACCTAACATATTTTATCATTCTTTATGTCCCATTATGTACCCTGTGTTCTGCTTGGGAGAAATGACTCTGCATCTCCTCTGCCTCTGGCAAGGCTTGAATGAACCAGATCATCTGGCTTCGTTTTCATCACTCCCACTTTATGGAATTCTCTTCCTGCCCATATACGTACAGACGACCTTTGAAACCATTCGTTCTAATCTGAAAATGCATTTTTTTCCATTCTGCTTTTGAAGGAACTGACTAGTGAGAGGGGGCAGAGATGGCTGCCTATCTATTCTGTCCTGTTAGTTTGTCTACTATCTATTTCTCTTGCTACTCTTTGCTATCTCTAATCTTTCCTTTATTTAATGGCATTCCTTTCCTCACTTTTGTATTTATTGTAAACCGCTTTGATTGACCAATGAGAGGCGGGATAGTAAAAAATAAAGATAAACAGCACTCCATAAAACTAACAACTAGCAGACAAGAGTACAAACTAGAAATATTTTTCAGCCCACAATTAAGCTGTAGAATCTGTTGCCAGAAGCCAAGATCAAGACAACCAACATAGCAGGGTTCAAAGGTTTTGGGCAAGTTCCTTATGGAAGAGCCCAGAAAAAGCACAGTTACTTACCTGTAACAGGTGATCTCTGGGAACAGCAGGAATAAGTCTTCAAATATGGTATCGTCGGTACCGACTGAGCCTGCACGGGAACGCTCCCCAGCGTCCAATAAGAAAGCTTTTGGGAGCATCCCACAGCGCCTGCGTGCTGCCTTCCCGCCTTTCCCAACCGCCTCTCTCCAGTTCGAGTTTTAAAACTGAGACAAAGAGAGAGAGAGAGAGGGAAGGAAAGATAGATAGAGAGATACAACTCCTAGGGGAGGTGGGTGGGTTGTGAAGACTTATTCCTGTTGTTCCCAGAGATCACCTGTTACAGGTAAGTAACTGTGCTATCTCCAGGAACAAGCAGGAATGAGTCTTCACATATGGGGACTCCCTAGCTGCAGATGCCAGGGAGAGACCCCAGAGTTGTGTGTCCTTGAAAAGTGCTCCACCTCCCCCTATGGATCTCTGGCATCCAACCAGGGTAGGTGGGTAGGAGTTGATTAGGAATGGAACAGGTGTTTGAGAACAGCCTGACCAAACGAGGCATCCCGGCGGGAGTCCTTGCCCAAACAGTAATGGGCTGTGAAGGTATGAACCGAGGCCCAGGTGGCCGCTCGACAGATTTGGTCGATGGACACAGAGTTTAGATGAGCCATTGAGGCTGCCATGGCCCTCACATTGTGAGCTGTGACATGGCCTTCCAGAGAAAGGTTCCTACTCTGGTAGGCGAAAGAAATACACTGAGCAATCCAGTTGGACAGTGTTCTCTTAGAAACTGGCAGTCCTAAATGGGAAGGATCAAAAGCAACAAAGAGTTGAGAAGACTTTCTATGTTGCTGTGTTCTTTGGATTGTAAAAGAGCTCTCGCCTTTTACTTACAAAGTATGAAGATTCCTCTCTGCACTTGATGCATGAGGTCCTGGAAAAAAGACAGGTAAGTATACCTCTTGGTTCAGATGAAAAGGCGAGACCACTTTGGGCATAAAGTGTGGACTGGTCCTGAGGACTACCTTATCATGATGAAACCTTGTATAAGGAGGATTAGCCACCAAGGCTTGCAACTCACTGATGCGACGTGCTGAGGTGACTGCAATGAGAAAGATAACCTTCCAAGAAAGAAATTTCAAGGAGGTGGTGGCTAAAGGTTCAAAGGGTGGCTTCATAAGCTGGCCAAGAACCAGATTTAAAGTCCCATGCCACTGGAGGTGGTCTAATGGGAGGTTTAGTTAAAAGAAGGCCTCTCATGAATCTTGCTATAAGAGGGTGAGAGGAAATAGGCTGTCCATTGAGAGGCTTGAGGGACGCTGCAATAGCACTCAAATGGACTCTTACTGAATTTGTTTTAAGGCCTGCATGGGATAGATGCAGAAGATACTCTAGTAAAGAATTCAGAGGTATTGCAAGAGGGTTAAGACCCTTCTCTGAACACCAAATGGTAAATCTTTTTCATTTGAAAGCATAAGAACGTCTAGTGGAAGGCTTTCTAAAAGCATGAAGAATATCTCTGACTTGCTGAGAGAGATGAAAAACATGAAGGTCTAGGCCTTCAGCAACCAGGCCCTGAGATGGAGAGACTGGGGGTTTGGGTGCCACAAGGTTCCGTCTTCCTGGGATAGAAGATGTGGTGCACAGCCCAATTCCAAGGAGGGAGCTTGAGAGAGATGCAGAAGTAGAGGGTACCACACTTGGCGTGGCCAATGTGGTGCTATGAGGATCATGGAACCTCGGTCTCTCTGAAGCTTGAAAAGTGTTTTGGGAATTAGGGGAATGGGTGGAAAGGCATAAAGGAAGTCTTGACCCCAGTGAAGAAGGAAGGCATCCTTGGCCTGAACGCCCTGACACGGAATTCTGGAACAGAACCGGGGAAGTTTGGCATTCCACGGACTTGCAAAGAGGTCTATGTCCGGGGTTCCCCAAATTCGAAAAATCCTGGCTACCTGGTCCATGTGGAGGGACCACTCGTGTGGAAGCAGAACTCGACTGAGTCTGTCTGCCCAAGAGTTTTGAATGCCTGGAAGATATACTGCCATAAGATGAATCTGATGCTCTCTGGCGAAGGCCCACAGTCGCAAAGCTTCGTTGCAAAGCGACAGAGAGCCAGTCCCTCCCTGCTTGTTCACATAGAACATGGCTAACTGGTTGTCTGTGTGGATGAGACTGTCCTGTAGCTGAGCAAGGAGTGGAACACTCAGAGCTAAGAAAATTGCTCAGAGTTCCAAGAGATTGATGTGTAGAGAAGTCTCCAGTGGAGACCAGATGCCCTGGGTGGAGAGATCTTGCAGATGAGCTCCCCAACCCATTGGAGAGGCATCTGTTGTAAGGGTTGCTTGGGGAAGCGACTGCTGAAAAGGGGACCCCAGCAACAGGTTGAGAGGACTTCCACCACTGGAGAGACTAAAAAAGGCGACTGGAGTTTGCTATTTTGTCTGACAGGCAACCTGATGCCTGAGTCCATTGGGTGGACAAAGTCCATTGAGCTGCCCTCATGTGAAGGCGAGCATATGGAACCACATGCACGGTGGAAGCCATGTGGCCTAAGAGTTGTAACATTTCCCGAGCAGTTAAATGGGACTTTAACTGTATTTGGGAGGCTAACTGCACCAAGCGTAGGCAACGAGCCTGAGGAAGATAGGCCCTTGCAGTTGTGGTATCCAGGACAGCCCCTATAAACTCCAGAGATTGAGTAGGGGTGAGACTGGATTTTGGAATGTTTATTACCAGTCCCAAATACTGAAGGACACGCATTGTGCAGGTTAGAAAAGTCTTGGCCTCTGACTGAGAGGGAGCTCGAATGAGCCAGTCGTCCAGATATGGGAAAACGAATATTCCCAGGGTGCGTAGAAATGCAGCTACTACTGCCATGCATTTCGTGAACACCCTAGGTGCGGAGGCCAGACCGAAAGGAAGCACCCTGTATTGGTAGTGCTTTTCTCCAAAAAGGAACCGAAGGAACCTTCTGTGTGTTGGATGGATGAGGACATGGGTGTACGCATCCTTGAGATCTAGAGAACAAAGCCAGTCCTGACTCTGAAGGTATGGAAGCAGAGCACCGAGAGAAATCATCTTGAATATCTCCTTGAATAGAAATTTGTTCAATTCTCTGAGATCTAAGATGGGTCTGTAGCCCCCTGTTTTCTTTGGAATAAGAAAATAAGGGGAGTAGAACCTTGTGCCTTGCTGAAGAGGTACTTCTTCTATTGCCCCTTGGGCAAGAAGGGTGGCAATCTCCTGACCCAGAAGGTCGAGGAGAGATGTTGGAGAATTGAACTGTTTCACTATGGCCATTGCTCTGCTGTAATTTGTTCCCATCTGGAAGCAAAGTAAGTCAACCTTCCTGGAATGGTAAGGGGCTCTGGTTCTTCCACAGCCAGAAAGGCTAAGTTCTCTAGCTGAAAGTCAAAGGCCCTGAGGAGGCTGAGGCTGCTGGGTCATGGCAGGCCTAGCAGCCTTTGATTTGGCCTGTTTAGGTGGTTGCTGACGCTTTGCCGCAAAACGACCTGCAGAAGATGCCTGCTGACCATAAGCAGGATAGTATCTTCCCTTTTTGGAAAAAGATGTCTTTTTGAACAATCTTTTCTTAAAAGGAGCAGAGGTAGACTTTGAAAGTCGATCCAAAGCAGAGTTTTCAGCATCCATCTGATTGGCCTTTGCTTGCCAGTCCTTACCAAAAAGGTTTTCACCTGTACAAGGGATATTCCCTAATTCATCTTGTACTCAGAGCTCCAAATCAGAAGCTTGTAGCCAAGCAATTCTGCGTGCCCCTATGGCAATAGCCGAAGCTCTGCTTACACACTCAAAAGAGTCAAAGGCTGCACGGTTGGAAAATTTGGAAACATCTTGGGCATGTTTGAGCCAAGTGAGAAACTCCTGCCTTTTATCCTCTGAAATAAAAGGGGTTAAAGTCTGCAGATGATCTGTGACTTCTTTTAGAAACATTCCTATATAGAGACTATAGGAGTTGATCCTGGCAGCTAGCATAGAAGCTTGGAAAACCCTTCGGCCAAAAGCATCTAGGGTCCTGCATTCACGCCCTGGAGGATTAGATGAGTGTCTCTTTGCACTCTTTATTTTTCTCATGGCAGACTCTACCACAATAGAGTGGTGAGGAAGCTGAGTCTTGTGGAAGCCAGGACTAAAAGTAAGCTTGTCTGTACAGGGTGGTGTACACAACCAGACTGTCTAATAAAACCTGAGAAAGAGCTACAATTGTTCAAAACTTTGCTTAGAAATAAACTCCATATATTTGCTAGAAGATATCTAGAGAGTTCAAGAGCACGTGTCAATGCAAAAACTTCTGCCAACTGGGCACTAGAAAATGGCAGAGAAGCTGATTCAACCACGTCATCAATTGTGGTTACTGCATAGCCTACACAAAGTTTTCCCATTTCATCTCTGAAAGCCGAACCATCCACAAATAAGGTTACATCCGGGGCTGGCAGAGGTACAGGTGAGAGATCAGGTCTAGCACGGGAAGATGTCAAAATACGTTGAAATCAATCATGGGACCCATCCTCCTCCACCAGATCTGCCATAGGAGCCAGGAGCGTAGATGGATTGCATATGGACGTAGTACATATCTTTATATGAGACTGAGAAATTATCAATTCCAGAGTCAACAAACGTGTGGAAGACAAAGGCTGAGTTTTAGTTCAGCCATATCTGCCACATGTGTGCTTTTGCAAGCATTTCCAACTGGTCGCAAGCCGATAGGATATTTTTCAAAGCGGTTTGATTCAGTGACTTTGGGACTTCCTCCATGCTTGTGCAGTTTAGTATCGGTGGCATTTGCAATTTAAATTACTGATTTTTTAGTGTTACAGCACCCTCTTGAGGTATATGTGGCACATTCCGTTTCTAGGTTGCTCCATTTAACTAAATCTCAAATAGATGCATTCACAGGTACTAGTTGGTTTTTGTTGTAGTATGCTTGATAATAATGGAAAAATAGTAAAAGGCCTATTAGATAAAGTTAGAAACCGTACTTTTGTTTCAATTGCAAGGTGCAGTGAACAAAGTGTCAGCTTATGCAACCCAGAACCGAATGGCTTTAGACTATCTCCTAGCAAAGGAAAATGGTGTGTGCGGAGTAATGTGTAGCTTTCAACCTTTGGAGCTATAGCACCCACCAGAGAATATGGTACGCAGATTATGCGGCTACAGGTAGTTGTTGCACTTACAGCCCTGGATCTCACTGAGGCAATTTGTGTATTGCAAGGTGCAGTGAACAAAGTGTCAGCTTATGCAACCCAGAACCGAATGGCTTTAGACTATCTCCTAGCAAAGGAAAATGGTGTGTGCGGAGTAATAGTTGGTTTTTGTTGTAGTATGCTTGATAATAATGGAAAAATAGTAAAAGGCCTATTAGATAAAGTTAGAAACCGTACTTTTGTTTCAAGTGATAGTTATGTAAGTTCTTTCTCAGATCTATTTGATTCTGTTTCTTCATTTTGGAATTCATTATCCAGGCCTTTGCAAGGCATGTTAGCATCATTACTTGGCTTTTTGGGGATTCTCATTCTAGGAGTATTAATTCTCTGTGTAATATCAGCCTGCTGTAAGAAATCAGTGGAATCACTGACCCCTACAATGATGTTACAGATTGACCCAGAATCTAGTTTTAATTCCACTTTAATGGCAATGTCTGAGTTTCCTTACTTTGGGAATGATTCTTTACAGAATCAGAGGAGGGACTGAAAGTAAGCTTGTCTGTACAGGGTGGTGTACACAACCAGACTGTCTAATAAAACCTGAGAAAGAGTTACAATTGTTCAAAACTTTGCTTAGAAATAAACTTCATATATTTGCTTACTAAGTAGGTGAAGAGGTACAAGTCCTGTAAGCTATGTGAAATAAGAAAAAGGGCAGCTTGTCCTCCAGTCTTTCAGTCTCAGGGTTACCAGATATCAAGCAGTCAGCAGTAAACTTAATATCTACAGTTATGTCTTGGAATACATGTATGTCTCCTCATACTGACCTATGTTGATTAGAAATTGACCTATGATGTTATGAATACGTAATACCTGACGTAGAACAATAAAGTGAAATTATGCTGTATCATCCAAAAGAGCCTTATAAATAAAGTAAACCATAGCTAATAGTTAGAGTAAACAAAGAGAACTTGTTTCTATTTGTTTCTCTCCCAAAGCTTTGGTATATCTATATATATAGAAGTGTGTGGTATTTTATTGCTGTCTTATAGATTTCCTTCTCATTGCTTTGAGTGTGGTTTTCCGTTACTCCAAGAGCCCTGCAGTGTTGCTGGTGAGGGGGGCGCAGAGTATCTTTCAAGGACAAGGAAGGACATGATACATGGTGTCTAGCCTGCGAGAATGAGGAGAGGTGGTAAGAGGTGTCTCCCACATCCTCAACATGAGATCATATAGAATCTCATGGATAGGTAAAGTAGCTGCCTCTTTAGGAGTTTTAGGATATTGTAAAGAGTAGTTACTCAACTGTAACAGGTGTTCTCCAGGAGCAGCAGGAATCAGTCCTCACATATGGGTGTCATCGGCACCGATGAAGCCCCAGCGGAGCATTTCCCCAGCTTTCCATGAAAGCCTTTGGGAATGCTGGCACGCATGCGCGGTTCCCTTCCCGCCTAAAGGTGCCATCTTACCTCAGTCAAATGACATAGCTAAGAAGAGCACACAAAAATGTAAAAACACAAACTATGTACAACTGCAACTCCAAGGGGAGGAGGGAGGGTTGTGAGGACTGATTCCTGCTGCTCCTGGAGAACACCTGTTACACGTGAGTAACTACTCTTTCTCCAGGACAAAGCAGGAAGTCAGTCCTCACATATGGGTGACTCCCTAGCTCTGGGCTATCGAGTAACCCAGGCTGAACAAGAGAACTCCCTCTAGTCCCAGCAGCAAAGAAAGGCTTTTCAAGGACACAACCTCCACCGGTAGCCCAACAGAGGGCAGGAGTTGCCTAAACCTCAAAAGAGATTCCGGAGTACTGCTTGGCCAAAAGCACTGTCCCTACGGGACTCCCTCTCCAGACAGTAGTGGGCTGCAAAAGTCTGGCTTGAAGACCAAGTTGCAGCCCTGCAGATGTCTACCAAGGGCACAGAGCGGAGATGAGCCACTGAGGCAGCCATTGCCCTGACACGATGGGCCGTGACCCTACCCTGCAAAGGAAGGTCAGCCGCCTTGTAAGCCCAGGTGATACAGTCAGCCACCCAGATGGACAAGGTACGCTTGGACACAGCTAACCCCAACTTATTGGGGTCAAAGGATACGAAGAGCTGAGTAGCCCTTCTATGCCCCTGCGTACGGTCAAGGTAGAAGGATAAGGCCCTCCTACAGTCCAGGGTATGCAGGACTGCTTCAGCCTGGCTTGCATGAGGCCTAGGGAAGAATGTTGGAAGAACCACCTCCTGATTGAGGTGGAAAGAGGAGACAACCTTAGGGAGGAACTTGGGATGAGTCCTGAGGACTATCCTGTTCCTATAAATCCTGGTGTAAGGCCTATCACAGACCAGGGCCTGAAGCTCACTCACTCGCCTAGCCGAGGTAAGGGCTATCAGGAAGAGTGTCTTCCAGGAGAGGAAGCGCAGTGGACAAGTAGCTATCGGCTCAAAGGGTGGGTGAGTCAGTTGCTGCAAGACCACATTCAGCTCCCACTCAGGAGCAGGACGACGGATGGGGGGCTTGAGCAAAAGCAAGCCCTTGAGAAAGCGGGACACCAATGTCCCTCCACCAGTGAGTGGTGAGCTGCTAAAGCTGAGAGGTGGACTCGAACAGAATTGGACTTAAGTCCCTGATTTGATAAGTGCAGTAAGTACTGAAGCACTACTGGCACAGTACAGGAGAAAGGATCCTCTGTACGTAGCTGACACCACACAGAAAACCTTTTCCATTTGAGAGCATAGGCTTTCCTAGTGGACTGTTTTCTAGAGGCTAGGACAACCTCCTCAACTTCCTGAGGCAGGCCCCAGGGAGCCAAGACTACCCTTGCAGCCTCCAGGCCATCAAATTGAGAGTCTTGAGATTGGGGTGTAGTAAGGAACCCTGCTCCTGAGAGAGAAGGTCGGGTTGCAACCCCAGAGGCAGTGGGGGATCCACCGCCAGTTGAAGCAGAAGAGGAAACCAAGGCTGTCTCGGCCATCTGGGAGCTACCAGCAGGACCGAGGCCTTGTCCCGAAGAATCTTGAACAGAGTTCGGGCCACCAAGGGCGAGGGAGGAAACGCATACAGGAGGCCCTGAGACCAGGACATCAGAAAAGCATCTGGTGCGATCCTCAAAGGATGTGGTTGCCTGGAGCAGAACTTGGGTAGCTGCTTGTTTAGTGGACTGGCAAAGAGATCTATCCAAGGGAGACCCCACTTCAGGAAGATCTTTTGAACCACCAAGGGATGCAGCTGCCACTCGTGGGGCTTCAGAATTCTGCTCAAGCGGTCGGCCAGGCAGTTCTCCTGACCTGGAAGGTACACCGCCTTGAGAAGCACGTGGTGCTTCAGGTCAAAGGAACAAAGGTCCTGAGTCTCTCGACAAAGGATCTGGGACCCAGTGCCGCCCTGCTTGTTCACATAAAACATGGCCACCTGGTTGTCTGTTTGAATCAAGACTGAGCGGTGAGCCAGAGTTGGAGAAAAAACTCTGAGAGCCAAGCGGATAGCTCGAAGTTCCAGCAGATTGATCTGTTGGGCTGCCTCCCAGGGAGACCAGAGGCCTTGGGTGCACTTGTCCAGACAATGAGCACCCCAGCCCTTCAGAGAGGCGTCGGTGGTGAGGACCACTGAGTATTCTGGCATTTGGAAGGGCATGCCTTTGAGTAGATTGGGTGGATGTAGCCACCAGCTGAGGGAGGCCAAAAGGGGTTTGGACGCCTTTATCTTGTCTCGTAAGTGGCCAATGGCTTGAGACCACTGAGTCTGAAGGCACCACTGTGCAGGCCTCATATGGAGCCTGGCATTGGGAGCACATGTACTGTCGAAGCCATGTGACCCAGAAGCCTGAGGCAGAGTCTGGCAGAGACCAGGGACTTGTTCAGAAACTGCTTTGCCACGTCCATCAGCCTTTGAGCCCTGTCTTCTGGTCAACCTTGCCCCTATGAACTCCAAGTTCTGGGATGGGAGCAATGTGGACTTTGCGAAGTTTATGACAAAGCCCACCTTTTGAAGCAGAGCAATGGTGTTGAGGGTGGCTTGTCTGGCCTCCAGGGACGTCTGACCCCTGATGAGCCAGTCGTCCAGATAGGGAAAGACAAAGATGCCTTGATTTCTCAGGTAGGCCGCAACCACTGCCAGGCACTTGGTAAAGACCCTGGGAGCGGAGGATAGGCCAAAAGGTAGTACTCTGTACTGATAATGGTTCCCTCCCACAATGAACCTTAGGTACTTTCTGTGGTCTGGATGAATGAGGATGTGAGTGTACGCATCCTTTAGATCTAAGGAGCATAGCCAATCTCCCTGCTGGAGGTAGGGCAGAAGTGTTCCAAGAGTAAGCATCTTGAACTTTTCTTTCTCTAGGAACTTGTTGAGGTTTCTGAGGTCCAGAATGGGTCGAAGGCCACCGGTTCGTTTGGGTATCAGGAAATACCTGGAGTAGAATCTGTGACCCTGCAAGTGGGGAGGCACAGGCTCCACCACCCTGTCCACCAACAGACCACGAAGCTCTTTTAGAAGGAGGTCTGTGTGCAGGGGAAGCCTTGGAGGCTACACTGGAAAATATGGTGGAGGCAGTTGGTGAAAATGGAGAGCATAGCCATGGTGGACTATGTCCAGCACCCAACTGTCCCCGGTGATAAGGGGCCACTGGTGGGCAAAGAGGGTGAGGCGACCTCCTGTGCAGGGTGGGGAGAGCAGTGGAGGAGAGGCTACACTCAAGGAGTCAAAAACCCCCACCCTGCTGAGTTGGAGCAGGGGCCTGAGGCTTGGGGGTCCTCTGCCTACGGGGCCCATTACCCTGGCCCTTGGCTTGCTGATCCTGGGGGGCAGCTTGGGCAGCCTGATACTGAGGGTACTGTTTGTAGGCAGTGCCCTTCCTCGGGTAAAAGGACTTTTTACCCGAGCCCTTCTTCTTATGTGAAGGGGCAGAGGTCTTCCTCGACAGCCTTGTCCTGGTAAGGTGCTCTGTCTCGAGCTGAGCGGCCTTCTCGGTCACGGGTTTGCCAAAAAGGTACTCACCTCGGCAGGGGACATCAACCAACTTATCCTGAACCCATGGCTCGAGGTCCGATGACTGCAGCCACGCCTGGCGTCGAGCCGCGATGCCTGCAGCCGCTACTCAGGCCGAAGCCTCGAAGCCATCGTAGGTGGCGCGGGAAATGAACTTCGAGCATTCCCGAATCCCCGAGGACAAGATCTGAAATCTCTGCAAGGGTTCCCCGGAGAGACCAGCGGAGAACCCGGCCAATTCCTTGGCCAGGTCTCGCAAGTACATGCCCATGTACAGCTGGTAAGACTGGACACGGCAAGCAAGCATCAACCCCTGGAAGCACTTCCTACCGATGCCATCGAGGTTGCGGGCCTCCCTGCCGGGGGGCACCGCAAAGTGCATCTTCTGGCTCTTCAGATGATGCATGGCCGATTCCACAACCATGGAATGGTGTGGTAGCTGTGCTTTCTGGAAACCAGGGCTTTTGCGGAGTCGATAAATGGAATCGACTCGCTTACTTAGAACCGGCGCCGAGGCCGGGGCCTCCCACATTCGGAAGAGGAGCCGTTCCAGCATCGGAGGAACAGGGACAGTAAAGGCCTCCTTCGGAGGAGAGTCGTACTGTAAGCATTGAGCTCCTCGGCTCGAGGCTCTTCCTCGGGATCGGCAGGGATAGCCAAGGCAACGGCCATATCCCGGACGAACTCCGAGAACCTAGTGTCCTCCGGAGGGGATCTACTCCGGGGATCAGACTGCGGTGAGTCCGACGGGACGCACCGAGTCTTAAAAGTATCGGGAGACTCCTCGTCCTCCGTCTCCCAGGCGGACTCGTCCGAGGAGGAGTCAGGGTCCGACCCCACGGGGCCCCGAGGCACCCGCCCCGACGCCGGGGGCACCGGCGTCGACACCCTCGGTCCCGAACGGGAGGTCAAGGGAGACCTCGACCGAGGACGACTTCGAGCCACGAGGGTCTCGAGTATCGGCTCGGTCTCCGGGGTTGACTTCGAAGTCGACGTCCCGGTGGTCGGGGCAGATGCACCAGACAGGCTGGCCATCAGTGCTCGCTGCTGCTCCCTGAAGGCAGACAGTCTGCACTCCAAGGCTGTCTTCCTGAGACTCAGCTCGGGAGACGCAGCAGCCACCGACTCAGGCCCCGGCGGCGCAGGGCCCGACGTCGGCTCTCTGGGAGGAGAGTCCACGAGGACTACGGGGCTTATATGTCCAGCAGACTCCGGCTCCACGCGAGGAACTTTGGCAGGCTTCTCGGTCCACGGGACCAGGATGGCGATCGGGGGTCTTAGACCTGGCCCTCGAGGGACCAGGGGACCTCGTCCAACGCCGCCTTCGCGAACCGCTTCTTCCTCTTACGTTCCCGGTCGGAGGACCCCCTGTCCGAGGAGCTTCGACGGCGCTCGGGATCGGAATCCAGAGATGTCGAGGCCTCAGACGAGGTCTGGGCCCGGCCGGAGGCAGAGTCCGAGAAAAACCTTTCCTTTTGATGCTGTCAACTCTTTAGTGCCTTGGAAGACATCTTCCCACATGGCCCACACGACATTGGGTCATGGTGAGGGCCAAGGCACCGAAGGCAGCAGTCGTGTGTGTCGGTGAGAGACATAATTTTCTTACACCGATCACACTTTTTGAAACCACTGGAAGCCATCGGGGAAAAAATAGCCCCAGCGAGGTCAAAAGACCGGCCTTCCAGTGAAAATGAAAAAAGGGCGCGAACGCCAGCCACGAAGGGCAAAAACCAAAAAATGAAGAAAACGGGCTCGATACCGGTGTACCGAACCCGGCGGGAGGGGAACCGGCGTCGAACCAGAGAAAAAATAGCGAAAATCGCCGAAGAAAAAAATCACTTTTATCCGGGAGAACAGGACACACGTCCGATGGGCTTCTCGGAAAAGAAGAGACTGAGGTAAGATGGTACCTTTAGGCGGGAAGGGAACAGCGCATGCGTGCCAGCATTCCCAAAGGCTTTCATGGAAAGCTGGGGAAATGCTCCGCTGGGGCTTCATCGGCGCCGATGACACCCATATGTGAGGACTGACTTCCTGCTTGGTCCTGGAGAAAATATCTAACTCCTTGGCTCTGGGTTCTGATTCAGGGGCCACTGTGATAGAGAGGACCCTAGCCACTTCCCTAATGAAGTCTTGAAAAGACAAGTCTTCTGGAGGAGACATTCTTCGTTTAGGAGAAGGCGGCTCCTGAGGAAGAAGTATCGATGCCTCGACAGAACCCTCAGACTCAGAGTCTTCAGAGGAATCGAAGTATCGCCTGTCTGGATGCTCCTGTAGAGCCCGATAGCCGTACTGAGTAGGATCGGTATCGGGAGTAACCGGTACCGGTTCGGTACCGATGGGCATCATAGGACAGGGTACCGTTGCAGTCGACACCGAAGCCGACGCCGATGCAATCGGTACCGGCACCGGGAGTGATGCCGGTGTCGGAGCCAGTACCGACAACGGGGATTGTTGTGGTACCGGAGGCGGCGCAGCCTGTATGAATGACGACAGGGTGCGCTGCATGGCCAGAATCTTCTGATCCATCGACGCCACCAATGTCTGGATGTCGGTACCAGTGGGAGCCACCGGTACCCCAGAACACGGCAACAGGTGATCTGTCGAGGCCGAGCCATCAATGTCAACCTGTGACCCCATAGATAACGCTTTGTAAGCCGGAGCTTCCCGCCGGGGTAATTTTTCCGGTGCGGAATCCTCGAGGGCAAGCCCGGAGGCATCTCGATGCTTGGAGGGAGATCTACCCTTCGAGGACCGGCTAGATTTATGCTTGGTTACCTGAGATCCATGGGAGGAAGAAGCAGCCCTGGAAGACGTCGATGCCACCGAAGCTGCATCAGAGGGAAACAGGGTACTGAGCTTGGCTGCTTGGTTCTGCCGACCTCTTTTAGACATCATGGTACAGGACATACAAT
The DNA here is from genome assembly GCA_033557465.1 of Ichthyophis bannanicus. Taxonomy (NCBI): domain Eukaryota; kingdom Metazoa; phylum Chordata; class Amphibia; order Gymnophiona; family Ichthyophiidae; genus Ichthyophis; species Ichthyophis bannanicus. Next base: position 176,644,906 of record CM066043.1, on the reverse strand, counting down.
CTGTGATGGAATGGTCAGGCCCCAAACATTTTAGACACCAGTCATGGGTGTCGGTGACAGAAATAGTACCGCCACATTTTGTGCACTTTTTGAACCCGGAGGCGGGCTTCTCCATGAGGAAAATATTTTTAGGCCTAAGGCCCAAAAACTGAAAATGCACAGTGACGAAAAGATAAATTGGTTTGTTTGTTTGTTTTTTGAAAGAAAGAAAAGACCGGCGGTACCGGTCCGACGTCGAAGAAGGCAGACGCGACACAAAAGAATTAAGAAAAAATAAAGAACTTCTTCTGCGGTGACAGGAACACGACCTGCTGGCTCCGCGGAAAAGAAGAACTGGAGAGAGGCGGTTGGGAAAGGCGGGAAGGCAGCACGCAGGCGCTTTGGGATGCTCCCAAAAGCTTTCTTATTGGACGCTGGGGAGCGTTCCTGCGCAGGCTCCGTCGGTACCGACGATACCATATGTGAAGACTCATTCCTGCTTGTTCCTGGAGATACAAATTATCAACTAGGAAGAACTGAGAGCGCAATCACTTACCCAGGAAATAAGCTGTAAGAAATAAATACTTTTGGGATCTACCAGGATCTTGCGACTTGGACTGACCACTGTAGGAAAGAGGATGTAACTTCAATGGACTTTTGCCCAATTCAGCATGGCTTATATTGTGATCTTTGTGACAACTACTATTTTCTCCTAGTAAATTTAAATTGAAGAAGCAGTCTTTTGGAGGAATGCTAATAAAAGGTTGTCACTGTTATAAGGAAAAACAAGTAGATAAAAAGCAAACTTTTGGATGAACTAATTCCCTTTCTATGGTATGCAGTACAGAAAATACAAATCAAGCATTAATGAATGTTTTCACATATCTTTAAGAAATCAAACTTCTGGTAAACCTTTGGGTGAGACAAAAAATAGTTTTGGTAGAAGTGGTTCCAAAGGGCTAGACAAATAACTTAGTGCTGCGGCGAGAGAGACTTGGATTAAATTCTTAAATCTGACCCCTCTTCCTTGAGCTAGCCCAGACTGGAAGTGCTACAAATGTACCATTACAAGCTCCTAGAAGTGGGTTCCAATGATCACACATGATAGTTAAACCTATTGGCCAGGGTCCGAATGTATGAAAACCAGGTTCCAAAAAGCCATGCATGAACTATGGCCCTGGCCAAAGGATTGCAGTGGCCATGTTTGTGCTAATGGAGAAGGATATAAAATTCACGGACCCTTGAGATTCAGTGGGTTTAAAAAAAAAAAAAGGGTTCAGTGGTTGGCCTGCTGGCCTAGTGGCAGATGTGATGCCTAGACTATGGAATTGTTGCACAAACCATGTTCATAGTCCCTTGGAGAAGAAGCCCAAGTCACTGCACAATGTGTCTACAGGCTTGACTCAGGTGCATATGTCCCAGGTTCCAGAGGGAACTTTAACTAAGGAATGTCACTGCACTATCTGGACTAGATGATCAGTTATAAAATAGGTGAAAAGAACTCCTTGATAGGCAAACAAAGGCTCAAGGCACTATAGCTCCAAAAAGCTGGAAGCTCAAGAGTTGCAGGAGGAAACTGCCAGAACAAAAAAATAAAGACATCCAAGAAATATTATTTTTTCTAAAGAGATATATGGAAAAACTTTAGGTAAGCAATCTGTCGTTATTTCAGACTGGCACGTACTTAAGAGCAATTATGGTATTTTCTAGGCATTTATAATTGGTGAGATCACATACCATGATTATTCAAGTGACTGACAGCAAAAATTGCTGTATTAATAAAGAGACAAGCTGTGAAGTGTTTAATCAAATGGTAAAAATATGCAATCAAACACGGCATCGTTCTCGAGGTAAGAACAATTCATAATTGTAAAGTTTCAAAACACTCACACTGACTTTACATATTCATAAACAAGAAGCTGAACATTTTGTTTGCTAACATCTTCAAAGATATACCTGCTCCTTTACGGGGCTACTCTCAACATTTTTTTACGCAGGTAAAATGTCAATCTAATGTAAGATTCTTATATACTGCACACTGCATTTTATAATTCATAAAAAAACCCATACATTAACAAATAAAATAACTGATATGCACTCCCAACTATCTTCCTCTTAAAATTCCCTGGAATTCTTTACTTCAATGATGCAAATTTTCATTTCTTCAGGGGCTTTTCTAGCATCTGTGCTGCGTGGCTGACCAGTGAGCTGGATGATAGGCAGCAGTGTGATAAAAAGACCCCAGTGGCCATAGTGGTTGTGCCAGGTTTGATGATACCCACACATAAGGTCCTCTGAAAACACTGACCACCCACCCTCCCTCCCAAAGCTACAAAGTATGTGCACACCTTTACCAGTGGGGGGCGGGATGGCAGGAGTTAGGTCAAAGAAGTGAAAGTACACATGGACATGCACATGGTATATTCTGCTGCATATTTTGCGGCTATTCCCATGAAGGCAAAAAGCATATGGGGACAAAATACCTATATTGTGCATGCTGCATCAAATTTTCAGAGACAACTTCTGCAGGAAGTTCCCTATATGCTGTCTGACAAGTTTCAAAATTCTTTTCCCATTAGAATAAAGAGGGGAAAAAAAGCAATATATTATTATGCTTCCTCTCATTTGCAAGGTAGCATCTGTATCCTTGCAAAAAAATATTACCACAACCTCAATTTCATGCAACAGATCAGAGCATTTTCTGTGAAAATAGTTTAAAAAAAAAAATTCTGTAGCAAAGTTTCAGAAATTCTACATTAATTACTTGGAACATTTGCATATATTAATTATTTTGCACATTAAATAATTACAAATTGTTTTGAATGGTTTTCCAAACTTTGCGTCTGAATATTTGACTATGTTCTTTTGGGAGTTCAGTGGGTGCAGAATTTCGGGTATTGATGTGAAGGAGAGGCAGAGGAGATGAAGAGAGCGCGAGTTGATGATTGGGTATATGGATGGAAGAGAAAGCACAGTTACTTACCTGTAACAGGTGATCTCTGGGAACAGCAGGAATAAGTCTTCACATATCGGTATCGTCGGTACCGACGGAGCATGCGAGGGAACGCTCCCCAGCGTCCAGTAAGAAAGCTTTTGGGAGCATCCCACAGCGCCTGCGCGCTGCCTTCCCATCTTTCCCAACCGCCTCTCTCCAGTTCGAGTTTTAAAGCTGAGACAAAGAGAGAGAGAGGAAAGGAAAGATAGATAGAGAGATACAACTCCTAGGGGAGGTGGGAGGGTTGTGAAGACTTATTCCTGCTGTTCCCAGAGATCACCTGTTACAGGTAAGTAACTGTGCTATCTCCAGGAACAAGCAGGAATGAGTCTTCACATATGGGGACTCCCTAGCTGCAGATGCTAGGGAGAAACCCCAGGTTGTGTGTCCTTGAAAAGGACTCTACCCCCTCCCATGGATCTCTGGCATCCGACCAGGGTAGGTGGGTAGGAGTTGATTAGGAATGGAACAGGTGTTTCAGAACAGCCTGACCAAACGAGGCATCCCAGCGGGAGTCCTTGTCCAAACAGTAATGGGCTGTAAAGGTATGAACAGAGGCCCAGGTGGCCGCTCAACAGATATGGTCGATGGACACAGAGTTTAGATGAGCCATTGAGGCTGCCATGGCTCTCACATTGTGAGCTGTGACATGGCCATCCAGAGAAATGTTCCTACTCTAGTAGGCGAAAGAAATACACTGAGCAATCCAGTTGGACAGTGTTCTCTTAGAGACTGGAAGTCCTAAATGAGAAGGATCAAAAGCAACAAAGAGTTGAGAAGACTTTCTATGTTGCTGTGTCCTTTGTAAGTAAAAAGCGAGAGCTCTCTTACAATCCAAGGTATGAAGATTCCGCTCTGCACTTGATGCATGAGGTCCTGGAAAAAAAACAGGTAAATATACCTCTTGGTTCAGATGAAAAGGCGAGACCACTTTGGGCATAGAGTGTGGACTGGTCCTGAGGACTACCTTATCATGATGGAACCTTGTATAAGGTGGATTAGCCACCAAAGCTTGCAATTCACTGATGCGGCGTGCTGAGGTGACTGCAATGAGAAAAATAACTTTCCAAGAAAGAAATTTCAAGGAGGTGGCGGCTAAAGGTTCAAAGGGTGGCTTCATAAGCTGGCCAAGAACCAGGTTTAAGTCCCATGCCACTGGAGGTGGTCTAATGGGAGGTTTAGTTAGAAGAAGGCCTCTCATGAATCTTGCTATAAGAGGGTGAGAGGAAATAGGCTGTCCATTGAGAGGCTTGAGGGACGCTGCAATAGCACTCAAATGGACTCTTACTGAATTCGTTTTCAGACCTGCATGGGATAGATGCAGGAGATACTCTAGTAAAGAATTCAAAAGGTATTGCAAGAGGGTAAATCTTTTCCATTTGAAAGCATAGGAACGCCTAGTAGAAGGCTTTCTAGAGGCATGAACAACATCTCTGACTTGCTGAGAGAGATGAAAATCTTGAAGGTCTAGGCCCTCAGCAACCAAGCCCAGAGATGGAGAGACTGGGGGTTTGGGTACCACAACGTTCCTTCTTCCTGGGACAGAAGGTCTGGTGCAGAGCCCAAGTCCAGGGAAGGAGCTTGAGAGAGATGCAGAAGTAGAGGGTACCACACTTGGCGTGGCCAATGTGGTGCTATGAGGATCATGGTCCCTCGAACTCTCTGAAGCTTGAAAAGAGTTTTGGGAATTAGGGGAATGGGTGGAAAGGCATAAAGGAAGTCTTGACCCCAGTGAAGGAGGAAGGCATCCTTGGCCTCCACGCCCTGACACGGAATTCTGGAACAGAACCGGGGAAGTTTGGCATTCCACGGACTTGCAAAGAGGTCTATGTCCGAGGTTCCCCAAATTCGAAAAATCCTGGCTACCTGGTCCATGTGGAGGGACCACTCGTGTGGAAGCAGAACTCGACTGAGTCTGTCCGCCCAAGAGTTTTGAACGCCTGGAAGATATACTGCCAGAAGATGGATGTGATGCTCTCTGGCGAAGGCCCACAGTCGCAAAGCTTCGTTGCAAAGCGACAGAGAGCCAGTCCCGCCCTGCTTGTTTACATAGAACATGGCTACTTGGTTGTCCGTATGGATGAGGACTGTCCTGTAGCTGAGCAGGGAATGGAACACTCTGAGAGCTAAGAATATTGCTCTGAGTTCCAAGAGATTGATATGCAGAGAAGTCTCCTGTGGAGACCAGATGCCCTGGGTGGAGAGATCCTGCAGATGAGCTCCCCAACCCATTGGAGAAGCATCTGTTGTAAGAGTTGTTTGGGGTAGCGACTGCTGAAAAGGGGACCCCAGCAACAGATTTGGAGAGGACTTCCCCCACTGAAGAGACCAAAATAGGCGACTGGAGTTTGCTATTTTGTCTGACAGGCAACCTGATGCCAGAGTCCATTGGGTGGACAAAGTCCATTGAGCTGCCCTCATGTGAAGGCGAGCATATGGAACCACATGCACGGTGGATGCCATGTGGCCTAATAGTTGTAACATCTCTCAAGCAGTTAAATGGGACTTTAACTGTATCTGGGAGGCTAACTGCACCAAGCGTAGGCAACGGGCCTGAGGAAGATAGGCCCTTGCAGTTGTGGTATCCAGCAAGGCCCCTATAAACTCCAGAGACTGAGTAGGGGTGAGATGGGATTTTGGGATGTTTATTACCAGTCCCAAATACTGAAGGACACGCATTGTGCAGGTTAGACAAGTCTGGGCTTCTGACTGGGATGGAGCTCGAATGAACCAGTCGTCCAGATATGGGAAAAAGAATATTCCTAGAGTACGTAGAAATGCAGCTACTACTGCCATGCATTTCGTGAACACCCTTGGTGCAGAGGCCAGACCGAAAGGAAGAACCCTGTATTGGTAATGCTTTCCCTGAAAAAGGAACCAAAGGAACCTTCTGTGTGTTGGATGGATGAGGACATGGGTGTACGCATCCTTGAGATCTAGAGAACAAAGCCAGTTCTGACTCTGAAGGTATGGAAGCAGAGCACCGAGAGAAATCATCTTGAATTTCTCTTTGAATAGAAACTTGTTCAATTCTATGAGATCTAATATGGGTCTGTAGCCCCCTGTTTTCTTTGGAATAAGAAAATAAGAGGAGTAGAACCCTGAGCCCTGTTGAAGAAGAGGTACTTCTTCTATTGCCCCTTGGGCAAGAAGGGTAGCAATCTCCTGACCCAGAAGGTTGAGGAGAGATGTTGGAGAACTGAACTGTTTCACCATGGTGTGGGGAGGAATGCTTAAGAAATGAAGCTTGTACCCTTCCCTTATCATGGAGAGGGTCCATTGCTCTGCTGTGATTTGCTCCCATCTGGGAGCAAAGTAAGCCAACCTTCCTGGAATGGTGAGGGGCTCTGGTTCTTCCAGAGCTAGAAAGGCTAAGTTCTCTAGTTGGAAGTCAAAGGCCCTGAGGAGGCTGAAGCTGCTGGGCCGTGAGAGGCCTGGCAGCCTTTGACTTGGCCTGTTTAGGTGGTTGCTGACGCTTTGCAGCAAAATGACCTGCAGAAGATGCCTGCTGACCATAAGCAGGATAATATCTTCCCTTTTTAGAAAAAGATGTCTTTTTGAACAATCTTTTCTTAACAGGAGCAGAGGTAGAATTTGAAAGTCGATCCAAAGCAGATTTCTCAGCATCCATCTGAGTGGCCTTTGCTTGCCAATCCTTGCCAAAAAGGTTTTCACCTGTACAAGGAAGATTTCCCAATTCATCTTTGACCCAGAGTTCCAAATCAGAGGCTTGTAACCAAGCAATTCTGCGTGCACCTATGGCAACAGCCGAGGCTCTGCTTACACACTCAAAAGAGTCAAAGGCTGCACGGTTGGAAAATTTGGAAACATCTTGGGCATGTTTGAGCCAAATGAGAAATTCCTGCCTTTTATCTTCTGAAATAAAAGGAGCTAAAGACTGCAGATGATCTGTGACTTCTTTTAGAAACATCCCCATATAGAGACTATAGGAGTTGATTCTGGCAGCAAGCATATTAGCTTGGAAACCCCTTCAGCCAAAAGCATCTAGGGTCCTGCATTCACGTCCTGGAGGATTAGATGAGTGTCTCTTTGCACTCTTTATTTTCCTCATGGCAGACTCTACCACAATAGAGTGGTGAGGAAGCTGAGACTTATGAAAGCCAGGACAAGGAGGGACATGGTACATGGTGTCTAACCTACGAGAATGAGGAGAGGTGGTAAGAGGAGTCTCCCACATGCTCAACATGAGATCATAGAGAATCTCATTAATAGGTAAGGTAGCTGCCTCTTTAGGAGCCTTAGGATATTGCAAAATATCTAATTGCTTGGCTCTAGGCTCTGACTCAGGGGCCACTGTAATGGAGAGGCCCCTAGCCACTTCCCTAATGAAGTCTGCGACGCTCCTGCCCCCGCCCTAGGGCTAAAGGACAGGAGTGGCCTATTGTCCCGTGAGGAATGGATTAAAACTATTCCCTTGGAATGATGGGAGATGTAGTTTTGTTCTTTCTCTCACTGATAAATGTAGTTGCGCCAGAGACAGTAAGGCTTTGCAAGAATATTTTATTCGTGTTGGGGAGATTCCTCCAGCGCATCAAAATTCAGATACATGAACATAAATGGTGCTTTAAATGGTAACAGAAGAAACTCAGGAATATAAGACAACGTAAAGTGAGATCAGCTTTTCTTCTATGGAGCTTAACTCAGCTCTGCCTCAAGAGGTGACTTACATATATTGCAGCCTCATGCAATCACTGTTCCATTCACAGTGCGAACTCAAACTCAGGTGCAAACAATTAGGTTTTCAGAGCACGGCAGCAGAAACTGCCACGTTGTATTCTTTTCACACAAGGTACAGGCAAGCTTTGTTATACTGCTATTTCCTTACAGCATATTGAACAGTCCATGCTATTATCGTCAGAGTTTATCAAAGGTAAGGCATTTTCCACTTGCATAAAATCTTCTGACTGCACAGAACTATTGTCCTCATTCAGCTTTGACTGTCTGCCTGCTTTCAAGTCTAAGAACTCTTTAAAGTCCTGAAGGAGCAATTCAGCCTGTTCAGTTCCTGACAAACAGTTGTCAGCCAACACTGAGTTTTTCTCCCAGTCAATAATGTTTCCCCCTTCAGCTCTTGGCTTGAATGACTCAGGGTAACAATTGGGATCTTTTAAAACAGCCTTAAATATAGGAGATGGGACTTTACCTTCTCTATCCAGGTTCCTATAGAAACTGCTGTCTTTCTGCCGGGCACCTCTCCTTTTAGGTAGCTCAAAAGCTTTGCAGCTGTGCTTCTGGGTCTCTCTGGTCCAAACTGTATCCACGAGGGCTCTGCCTTTTCCCAAGACTCTAAACCAGGGCTTCATCCACTTCTCGTAGGACTTCCTTTCCAAGCACCTGTTAAGATCCTTGCAGGTCCTCTGCTGCTACCAGGCTCAGACATGCAGCCAAACTGCTTCCTGGTCAACTGCTCACGGCTTTCCTGTTTCTCACAGCTATTCTGCTTCTGCTTCCAGGCCCTCTGCTCCTGGGAATTCTGCTTCAAGCTATTCTCTCTCTTCTTGATTTATTTATTTATTTTTATTTATTTATTACAGGCTCTTATATACCGCTCTATTCAGAATCAGCGCGGTTCACAATATAACAACATACCATAACAACAAACTGATCCCCTTAATCTGTTTAGCAGCGTCCTTCACCACTTCATAAAGGGATTCTCTCAGACACACCCCGTCCAACCCCTGGGTGTGCCCAATCAGCACTTCTCAACTCCTCCCCTGGGCTGGTCTTCATTCTCAGCTCACCAGAAGAGGGTTTTTTTTTCCTTTTAGGATTGTAAATCCTGTGTAAATCCTGCTGCATTTCAGGATTTCCTTCAGTCTCCATTTCCTCAAGAGGGCGCTCTTCACCACAAGTCTTGAAAAGACAAGTCTTCTGGAGGAGACATTCTTCGTTTTGGAGAAGACGACTCCTGAGGAAGAAGTACCGATGCCTCGACAGAAGCCTCCGACTCGTCAGAGTCTTCGGAGGAATCGAAGTATCGCCTGTCTGGATGCTCTTGTAAAGCCCAATATGCGTACCGAGTGGGATCGACATCGGGAGTAAGCGGTACCGGTTCGGTACCGATGGGCATCATAGGACAGGGTACCGTTGCAGTCGACACCAAAGCCGATGTCGATGTCGATGCAATCGGTACCAGCACCGTGAACAATGCCGGTGCCGGAGCCGGTACCGGCAACGGAGATTGTTGCGGTACCGGAGGCGTCGCAGCCTGCATAAACGCCGTTAGGGTGCGCTGCATGGACAGAATCTTCTGATCCATCGACGCCACCAGAGTCTGGATGTTGGCACCAGTGGAGGCCACCGGTACCCCAGAACACGGCAACAGGTGATCGGTCGAGGCCAAGCCATCGATGTCAACCTGTGACCCCCATAGACAATGCTTTGGAAGCCGGAACTTTCCGCCGGGGTAATTTTGCCGGTGCGGAATCCTCGAGGACAAGCCCGGAGGCATCTCGATGCTTAGAGGGAGATTTGCCCTTCGAGGACCGGCTAGATTTATGTTTGGCTACCTGAGATCCATGCCCTGGTAGACGTCGATGCCACCGAGGTTGCATCAGAGGGAAACAGGGTACTGAGCTTGGCTGCTCGGTTCTGCCGACCTCTTTTAGACATCATGGTACAGGACACACAATCCGTGATGGAATGGTCAGGACCCAAACATTTTAGACACCAATCATGGGTGTCGGTGACAGAAATAGTACCGCCACATTTGTGCACTTTTTGAACCCGGAAGCGGGCTTCTCCATAAGGAGAAAAATATTCAGGCCTAAGGCCCAAACTGAAAATGCAGTTGAAGTAAAGAATAGGGTTTTTTTTATTTTTTTTAAAGAAAGAAAAGAAAAGACCGGCGGTACCAGTCTGACGTCTTAGAAGGCAGACGCGACACAGAAAAATAAAGAAAAAAATAAAGAACTTCTTCTGCGGTGACAGGAACACGACCTGCTGGCTCCGCGGAAAAGAAGAACTGGAGAGAGGCGGTTGGGCAAGGCAGGAAGGCAGTGCGCAGGCGCTGTGGGATGCTCCCAAAAGCTTTCTTACTGGACGCTGGGGAGCGTTCCCGCGCAGGCTCCGTCGGTACCGACGATACCCATATGTGAAGACTCATTCCTGCTTGTTCCTGGAGATAGAGGAAGATCAGGATGGAGGAAAGAAGAGGAGGAGGAGGTTCTAGGATCTTGAAGCAACATGGAGGGGCTGTCCAGCCCTTCTTTACTCACAGCCCTTCATCTCTCCATCCCTGGGGCCATACACCCTTTCTCCTCTTCTCCTTTCCTCTCTCATTCTCTCTCCCCATATCAGATGCCCATAAACTCCCTTCCCCCCATCTCCCACATTCCTCCTCAACACCACATCTTCCATCTCGTAGATCAGGTTTGTCCAAATTCAGTCCTTGAGTGTTGCAAACAGGCCAGATTTGTAGGATATCCCTAATGAATATGTATAAGAGATTTGCATACAATGGAGTAAGTGGGCATGCAAATCTCTCTCATGCATATTCATTAGGGATATCCTCACAATCTGACCCACTTGTGGCCCTCTAGAACTGAACTTGAACAAGTCTGTCTTACATTTAACTCCCTCCTCACCAATCCCCTTCCTAGTCCTTCCATTCCCTCAGCAAGAGGCGGTGGTCAGCAAGATACACATTGGGCCACATCCTACTTTTCTGCCACCCCAAACCTAGCAAGCCTGACTACTGATTTCAACTGTGCAAAACAGACAATGTACAGCCATACTGTTTAAATAAACTATCAGGCCTTGAATGGCTGGAGGAAGAGGATATGACCAAATATGCAGCTGCTCACTGCTTCCTCTTATTAGAGAAACATAGAACATGTCCGCAGATAAAGACCATACAGTCTATCCAATCTGCCCAGCTATAAGAACTATTAAGTATATGATCAGCATGATGGTGTGATAGAATTCAAATGTTCCATCACTGTAGGAAAGCTAGCCCTTCAAGAGCTGTACCTAGCCTCTTGGTCTCCCATGGCAATTCTGTGGGAAGAAAATGATTTTGTGACATATTCTATGGCATCGTGGGTAACTAGGAGCGCCATCTATCAAACAGAAAAAAAATTAAACTAATCAACTTAGTATATGACAGCAGCATTAGTACAAAAGTAACCTAGACTCCTCAGCAAAGCATTCATCACATATGGACTTAAGAACAGGCAAAAGGAGTAGTAGTATTAATGGATAGATGCTTAAGTGAGAAGTCCCCTTTAGCTCTTATGAAGTGATCATCATCATCATTATTTTAACTCAAAGCCTCTTATCTTTTTAATGTGTACCCTTATGTATCTTGACTGCATTGTAGGCTCCAAAATGCTAAAGTTAAAAGACAGTTAAAAGCCAGTGGGGATCCCACATCTGTATGGGAAGTCTTCCAGGGCAGGTCCTGGGATGATCTAGCAGGATTCAAGGAAAGAATATTAACGAGTACGGAAAATTGCTCCATCCTTATCATGCTAGACATGTTGATATGACTGGGACATACCTACGTAAGCAGTCAGGACCCAGAGTAGGGGGAAGAAAACACTCCAGAGAGAACTGTTCTGCCAAATGTACCCTCCGCTCCAGCTCACACATGCAACCTGTAATGCTTCACAAAAGTGCTCAGAGAAGATGAGATTGCTGTCTCCAGAGGACATCTATGAAGCAGCTGACTGCCCAGGAGTAGGCTTGTGCCCTAGTGGAGAGAGTTCAGACTCCCTCTGGCATGCATTTCCCACACAGGAGGTAGGTTGAACTAATAGCCTCCTTGATCCAGCCGATGATTGAGAACTTGGTCACCACCTGTACTTTCTTCTGACCACTAAAGAGGACAAAAGTGATCCAACTGATGGAAGGAATTAGTTATCTCCAAATACTTCACTAATGCTTTCCTCACGTCCAAGATGCAGCGAGCCCATCCAAAGGTATTCCTCTAAGGAGGAAGGCAGGATCACAGTATAATTAATATAAAAGGAAGATGGCATAGTCCTCGAGAAAAGGGCACCATCAAAATGACCAGAAAGGGCTCCCTACAGGAGAAGGCTTAGGAAAACCACTTTCAGGATCAAATCCTTGAAGCAACCTTCCAGTGCCTTCATCATTTGAAAAAGTCTCCACTGTGATACAAATGGCTGCATGGGTGGACGGATCTGCTTCACTCCCTCAATGATGTGGGACATATCAGGGTGCACTGATAACGGCACTCACTGAACACACCTCCGTTTTCATGTAAGGGCCACCACTTGAACACAGAGTTTATTTTTATGTTTATTTGTATTTGCTATACTGCCCTTCATCAGTGACATGAAAGGAGCTTACAGTCCATTAATAAAACAAAAAGAAATAAAGAAATAAAGTTATAATTTTGATTGTTCAGAGCTAAGCCAGGGTCCAAGCTTTACTGTACGACTATGTCTGTCTTCCTGGCATTCAGGGCTTGAGAGGAACACCATCTCTCCAAGACCCTCCAGACCCTTACATATGCCAAGGATGAAGAAGCCCCTTGGGCCCTAAGAAGAGTGATGACTACTGCTGCCAAGTACCCTCTCTCTGTCAGCTTATGTCTCTCAAGGGCCAAGCTGTAAGCAAGAAGGGAATGGGATCTTCCAAGACCAGGGGCCCCAGTAGTAGAAGGTCCTTCTTCCAAGGAAGCAATAGGGGAGGGGGGGGCGCCCTGCCAACAAACTCAAGAGATTTTCATACCTGCATGGCCAGTTTAGTACCACTGGAATAAACAGTCCCAGGTGAGACCAAATTCTGCACAGGAGGTGGTTCACCAAGAGCCATGGGAGAAATACATATAGAAGCCCCTCCTGAGGCCACTCCTGAAGGAAGGTATCTAAGGTCACTGCCCGCAGATCCTTCCTATGGCTCAAAAGGTTCTTCATCTTGGCCTTGCCTGAGTGGCCATCAGGTTGAAAACTGGCAGGTCCCACCTCCTCACGATGAGGTGAAAACACACAAGTGCTTATCTCCCACTCACTGGGATTCATGGTGTTCCAACTCAAGAAGTTGGCCTGCATGTTTGTTTATTTATTTTATTTTATTTATTTATTTGAACTTATATACCGCCACTTCCGAAGATCAGTGGCAGTTTACACAGAATATAACTAGAACTTTACATTACAACATTGGAAAACTTATTTACAGGATTAAACGTGGTTGTACAGTTTGCATAACTATGGACAATAAGCAGAAAGTGTATAGCATATGTGTTGGTACATGAGGGGAGGGGAGGGAATGGGGTGGAGGGGTAGTAGCTGTCAAGGGTGGGTAGGTGTTTGGTGCTGGTTGTTATTGGTAGAGGGCCCATAGTACTCAAAAAATAGGTGGGTTTTGAGCTCTTTCCGGAAAGTTTGGAGGTCTTTGATGGCTCTTAGGTTGTCTGGTAATGAGTTCCAAATAGAAGGGGCAACGTAAGTGAAGGCTCTATTGCTGCTAGTTTTGTTGGCATGTTGTCAACACTTACAGTATGGGCTGCTAACAGAGCCTCTGCCATCTCTGTGGCCATTGTGGCACTGTAAGTACCACCTTGCTTATTAGCATATGCCACTGCTGTGGCACTGTCGAGAACATTCTGATCGCTTTGCCCTCCAGGAAGGCATAAAGTCCCTCCAGAGCCAGACGGATTGGCCTGGCCTCCAGTCTGTTGATTTACAAAGAGGTTTTTTGAAGGAACCAGCACCCTTGAACAAATCAACCCAGACAATGCGCTCCCCAGCCCCATAGGCTGGCATCTGTGGTGACCTATCTAATCCGGTGCCTCCACAGGCATTCCATCCATCAGACAGCAAGTTTGGAATCATCAGGCCAAATCCCCCTTGAGCTTCTGGTGAAGAGGAAGGTGCTGATCAAACAACTGGGAGATCAATGAGCAAGTGGTGACTCTCCAGGGGGAGGGAGAAGGGAGGGTCAGGGTACCAGCTCTAGTGTTGATGCCATTGACCCCAGGGGCTGCAGGTAGTCCTGGGCCATTGGAGCAGCTTGAGAGCAAAATCCCCTGAGCTACTATCCAATCTTTCTGGGATAAGAAGCACCCTGCCTAAATGAGTGCTGAAGCGGGCACTCAGATACTCAAATCCAGGGAGGAAACTAGGCTGCTCTTGAAGTAACTGATCACCCATCCGAGCTTCTCCAGCAATCAGATCACTTAGGCCATGTCTGCCCTGGATTGTTGAATGAAGTCAGACCATATCAACCAGAGGTCCAAGTACATGTGAACTTGAATTCCTTGTGTGCACAAAAATGCTGCCACCACCACCATGATTTTGAGAAAGTATGAGGTGCTATGGCCAGTTCAAAGGACGGGGCATGAAATTGAAAATAGTGGCCCAGGATGCAGAGGCGGAGGAACTGCTGATGTTGCTCCCAGATAGGGATATGGGAGTAAGCTTGGAAAAGTCCAAGGTGGTTTATATGCCCCTTTACCGGACAGATGCAATCGACGACCTGAAAGTCTCCATGCAGAAATGGGGGAACTCTTAGCTTCAGGGCCAGTCCAAAGGTTTCTGATGCCCCATAAAGAAGCTCTGGCCATGCCACCCCCCCCCCCCCCCCCGGCTGCTGCTGATTTGATCAGCAAGGTTGGTGGGACAGCTCAGCTTCCTGCAGCGGCAGCAGTGGCCGGTGGTAGGCCATGTGCTTTGGTACACATGGCTTACCACTTCTGACCCTCCTCCCCTCCGACAGGAAGTTGTGTTTGGGAGGTCAGAAACAGTAGGCCATGTGAGCCAAAGCACGTGGCCTGCCACCCACAGAGGCATGTCACCCTAGGCGGCCACCTAGTGGACGGACCGGCCCTGCTTAGCTTGGCATTGACCTTCAGGGAAAGAATCAGTCAGAAGGACCTGCCTTTTTTTGGGCACCACGAAGTAAATGGAGAAAATCCCCTGACCTTGTTCAAAAAGGGCACAAGTATGATGGCCTACAACTGCAGGAGGTACTAAAGAGTTTCTCTGACTGCCTCTGAGCACCCAAGGCTGAAGCTATGAAGAATTCTTGAGGAGGCTCTCTACCCTCCTTTCATGAGACTCTTTCAGCACAGTGTCACCTTCTATGGAATGGTCATGTGCTTCATCACCGCCATGAACAGGGCATCTACCTTAGGAACCCCAAAATACTGTTTCATCTCCCCTTGCAGCAGAGGATACAGTTGAGCCAGGACCATTGTGCCCTTCAGCCCTAGCTTTGGGGACTCCCACTCAGAGAAAACATAGTTACTCGCCTGTAACAGGTGTTCTCCGGGGACAGCAGGAATCAGTCCTTACATATGGGTGATGGCGCCAATGGAGCCCACGCGGTAACCTCTCCCCAGCTTTCAAAGAAAGCCTTTGAGGGATGCACCTAAGGGTGCCATCTTGCCTCAATATGATGACATAGCTCAAGATGGCAAAAAAGAAAAGCAACTCCATAGGGAAGAGGGAAGGTTGTGAGGACCAATTCCTACTGTCCCTGGAGAACACCTCTTGCAAGTGAATAACTATGCTTTCTCTGGGAAGAAGCATGAAGTCAGTCCTCACAGAGGGGACTCCCCAGATACAGGCTACTGAAAAAAACCTGTAAAAGCCATGGGTGACCAGAAAAAGGTGGACCATGATAAGCAGCAATGGAGTCAAGGAACAGCAGACTCACGAGTGACCCTGAGTGTCAAGAGAGGAACTAGTTCTCTGGTAGCCTGAACACACTGAAGGGCAGAAGGGTAGGAGTAGCCTTACACCCCAAACAAATGACAGAGTATTGCCTGGCCGAATGCACTGTCCCAGTGGGACTCCCTCTCCAGGAAGTAATAATCTGCGAAGGTACGGAATGAGGACCAGGTGGTGACCTGGCAGATCTCAAACAAGGGAACGGAACACAGGTTCGCCACAGAGACTGCTATGGCCCTTGATGCTGTGCACCATGACACAGTGCTCCAGCAAGAGACTGACCTGCTCGTAGGCAAAAGCGATGCAGTCCACCACCCAAATGGACAGGGTATGCTTAGAGACTGCTGTCCCCAGCCGATTTGGGTCGTAGGAGATGAAGAACTGTGACGAGCGATGGTGGGCCTGGGTACATCCCAGATAGTAGGCCAGGGCCCACTTATAGTCCAGAGTGTGAAGAACGGCCTCCACCCTGTTTGCGTGAGGCTGCAGGAAGAAGGTGGGGGAACACCACCTTTTGGTTGAGGTGGAATGGAGACACCACCTTAAACAGAAAGTTAGGGTGCATGCGGAGCATGACCCTGTTCTTGTGATGGACCACCAGAGCCTGGAGCTCGCTAACCCTGTAAGCAGAGGTGAGCTCCACAAGGAAGACCTCCTTCCAGGACATATATTTGAGGCAGAAGAACTGAGAGGCTTGAAAGGTGGCGCTGTAAGTTTTGAGAGGACCATGTTGAGATCCCACTCTGCCGTCGAGGGGCGGACGGGTGGCCTTGAGAGTAGTAGGCCCCTCAGGAACCGAGTCATGAGGGGCTTGCCCTTAAGATGGTGGTGCACCGAAAGTGCGCTAAGGTGTACTCAAACGGAGCTGAACTTCAGCCCTGCCTGGGACAGGTGAAGCAGGGACTGCAGCACCAGCTGGACAGAACAGGAGAAGCGGTTGATCCACTTCTCTGTGCATCAAATAGAGAATCTCCATCGCTTGAAGGCAGAGGCCAGGTGGTTGGAAGTTTTACGGAAGGCCAGGAGGATTTCTTCCACCTCGCTTGAGAGATTGCGGTGGGTCAAAGCAGTCAGGCCGTCAGAGTCAGGGACTCCAGATTGGGGTTCAGAAGAGAGACGTCCTCCTGTGCGAGTAGGCCTGGTGCACACCCCAGCAGAACCAGGAGCATCTGGGACAGACAGAGGAGCAGGGGGAACCATGGCTGCCGGGCCAACCAAGGAGACACCAGAATTAAGGTAGCTCTATCGATCTGGACTTTGAACAGGATCTTAGCGATCAGCGGCGTGGGCAGGAAGGCATATAGCAGGCCCCCCATCCATGGAATGAGGAATACATCAGCCGCCACCTGCGAGGAATGTGGCTGCCTGGAGCAGAAGCTACTTTCTTTCTTAGATTTCCCTGCAAATGTCTGGTAATGTCAGGGAAGAAGAGTTATGTTTTCTTTGATGTGATACAATTGGAAGATTTCCTGAAGTCACGCACAATGATCTGAGATCGTACTGTCACCTGAAGATGTTTTGCCAGATGGATTAGCAAAAATGGATTAATTTTTAATATCCGGTGGCTGGTTATAGGGTGGTCTGCCTCTTAATATAATTTCCTTTTTTTTCTTGGTATTGATATCCCCTAAATGTGGGCTTGCAAATTTTTGATTGTTTTAAGTACTATGTTTTTTCTGTTCTCTCTTTTCTGTATTGTTTCTTTTGTAAACAACTGCAATATATTAATAAAAAGATATCATCTGAGGATTGCATATTTCACCTAAAAATTAATTAGTTTTGCAACATAGATAGAATTGCCATCTCAATTTTATACACCTTATGATTTTTCAGGCAAGCTTTGTGACTGGATAAAGCAAATATTGTATCTTTGCAATGCTCCCTGGTTCTCACTCTCTGGTTTTTGCTAATCAGTGCCACAACTTCCTTTGCTCCCTTCATGGTATTTGTTGTTAATCACTTCTCAGTTTTTCCAGTCTCACTTCCTTTGAGAACTGAAATCATAAGAGCTGCACATATGGTTTATTTTATTTACTCCAAAGCCTTATTCTTGCTGCAATAGGAAACAGTTGTGTGCAAAATTCAGGTACCCTTGGTCAAATTGTAGATTTTAATGAATCCCTAAGTGAACAGAAGTGGACACAACCTCTAAATAATGGATTACAGTCCATAAGCTTGTCCTTAATGCTGATAAAATCACAGCATTGTGGTTTTCAAAAGATCATACTGGAAAAAAAAGTCAACCGATTATGACAAGCAATCTAATCCCAGTTAAGGAGTCAATTCACACTGTAGGCATGATTATGGATAATGAGTTATCAATTTTACCATATATGATTTTTTAATCAAAGACAAAATATTTTATATTCTCAGAATGATTCGGATCTATGCATTCTAATTTAGATACCAAAGATTTGAAAACTGTTTCATGCATTGATCCATAATTGTTGGATTACTGAAACGCTCTCCTGGCCGGTTCACCAAGGTGAAATTAGACTTACCTGCTAATTGTTGTTCCTTGAGGAACTCTAGTCTAGTCCCGGACAGCTGGGTTTTGTGCTCCTCCTTCAGCAGCTTTGGAGACTGAGAACGTCATTCTCTTGTGAGGACACTGGTATATCTCTGCAGGATCTGCCTCCTCACACCAGTAACCTATTGGCAAAGCAGACTCAACGGAGCAACAATTAAGTAGCCAAAGTACAACTAGCTAACTAACTACTACCAACGTAAGTAACCAGATCTCTGAAACCTGTCCTTTCCCAATGCTTTTGCATCTTAAAAACTCCTCCTCTCTTCTCTTTTCTCCTTTTTTTTTCTTAAATTAACACTACTAGGAACCATCCTAACTTAAAGAATAAGGCCTGCCCCCCTCCTGACAGGGAGGATAGAGCCCCAAGGCCACCCCAAAGGAATAAGTTGGGTTGTCTTACCTGTCCTCTCTTGCTCGTTTCAGGGCCTAGCACCCAGCACTCAGGGAGGGATACAGGACTAGACTAGAGTTCCTCAAGGAACAACGATTAGCAGGTAAGTCTAATTTCACCTTCTTTATTGTCCCTCTAGTCTAGTCCCGACATCTGGGGATGTAACAGAGCAGTGAAAACACTCAACGGGAGGGACTTGCTAGACCAGCCTGAAGCACTGCCGATCCAAATGTGGTGTCCCTGCCCGCCTGGATATCCAGACGGTAATGCTTAACAAAGGAATGCAAGGGCGACCATGTCGCACCCTACAAATTTCCACCGGAGGCACCAACCGGAACTCGGCCCATGACGCCGCTTGCGCTCTAGTGGAATGCGCTCTGAGTCCCTCTGGCATCGCTTTCCCCTTCAAAACATAAGCGGACGCGA
Organism: Ichthyophis bannanicus; assembly: GCA_033557465.1. Taxonomy (NCBI): domain Eukaryota; kingdom Metazoa; phylum Chordata; class Amphibia; order Gymnophiona; family Ichthyophiidae; genus Ichthyophis; species Ichthyophis bannanicus. The sequence goes on along the minus strand of CM066043.1, from coordinate 176,625,923 downwards.
TGGCCTCCTTAATCCATCTAGCAATCGTAGCCTTTGATGCTGACTCACCTTTCCTTGCCCCCGCAAACAGAATGAAAAGCCTCTGATCTCCGAAAGTCCGCCGTTCTATGAATATACTTCTTTAACGCCCTACGAACGTCGAGAAGGTGCATCAGTCCTGAGCAGGAGCCCTCCAGATGCTCGCTGAATACCAGCAAGGAAACAACTTGATTCACATGGAATGCCAAACCACCTTAGGCAAAAAGAACGACACTGGCCTCAAAACCACCTTTGAATCATAAAAGGTCAAAAAAGGCTCCTTGCAGGACAAAGCCTGCAACTCCGAAATCCTCCTAGCCGAGCTATTAGCCACCAGAAATACCACCTTGAGCGTAAGGTCCTTCAAAGAAGCTGTCGTCAGAGGCTCAAACGGTTTGCCTCTCAACGCTCCCAAAACAAAAGGGAGATTCCACTTTGGCACCACCTGTTGGTACGGCCTCCTCACATCCGGATGAGTACCCAGGCCCTCACAAACCTCCTCACATCCGGATGAGTACCCAGGCCCTCGCCTGCGATCTTCCCTCTGTAACAGGACAACGCTGCTACCTGTACCCGCAAGGACGCAGCCACTAACCCCTTATCCAGCCCATCCTGCAGAAAAGTCAATATCAGCGGGATCGACGCCCTCAAAGTCATGCTTCAAACACTCGCCAGATGCACACATATGCCAAAGATGTAGATCATTTCCGCACCGTCAGCAACGTGGCCACCACAGCAGCCGAATAACCCTTCTTTGTTAACCGCGCCCTTTTAATAGCCAAGCCGTAAGCGAGAACAGATCCACGTGAGGCAGGTGCATAGGACCCCGAGACAACAGATCTGACCGTGCGGAAAGCCGCAACAGCTTCGCCACCAAGAGCCTCTGCAGATCCGCATACCACGGGCGCCTCGGCCAATCCGGAGCTATCAGGATCACTCGACCTCTGCGACGCTCCACGCGCTGTAGCACCCTTCCTATTAACACCCACGGGGGGAACACATACAGGAGCTGTCCCTCCGGCCTGCGCTGTATGAGCGCATCCAAGCCTTCCGACATTCTTTCCCTTCTTGTGCTGAAGAAGCGGCTGAGCCGCACCGACTGAAACGTTGTCATGAGATCCATCACCAGGTGCCCCCACCAACACACCAACATCTCGAAGACCTCTTGATGACGTACCCACTCCCCTGAGTCCACCTTCACCCGACTCAAGAAGTCGGCCTCCACGTTGTCTACTCTGGCTACATGAGCCGCTGACAAGGCTACCAGATTGCCCTCGGCCCATGAGAATAGGTCTTCGGCCTCGGTTTCCAATGGAACACTGCTGGTGCCGCCCTGACGATTGATGTAGGCCACCACCGTCGCATTGTCGGAGAACAACCGAATTGCCCTGCCTTGAAGAAAAGGCAGAAAGTCCCGCAAGGACAACACTACCGCTCGCAATTCCAACCTGTTTATCGACCAGCCCTTCTTCTGATCATTCCATGTACCCTGGGCATATCTTCCTTGGAAATGGGCTCCGCAGCCCAACAGACTGGCATCTGTCGTTAGGGGTAACCAATCGGGCGGCTCTAGCGGCATTCCTTTCTCCAGGTGCTCCTTCCTCAAACACCACTGAAGAGCTGCTCTCGTCTCTGGCGGGCACAGGAGCCTCCGAGACAGAGACTCGTTCTGATGTGACCACCGCCTGAGCAGCGCCCTCTGCAACGGCCACATGTGAGCCCTTGCCCACGGGACGAGTTCTAGCGTTGCTGCCATGGTCCCTAGCAGCTGCAGATAATGCCATGCCAGGGGAGATGCTCTGGCCAGAAACTGCCTGAGCAGCTTTCGCAATCCTTACACTCGCTGCTGAGGCAGAAACACTTTTCCTGCCTCCGTGCTGAACCAAGCTCCCAAATATTCGAGCTGTTGCGATGGCACCAACCTGCTCTTTACCATATTGACTACCCAACCTAAACTCTGCAGAAACGCAACCACCATGGCCGTAGCTGATTCGCTTTCTGCCCTTGACTTTGCTCTGATCAACCAGTCGTCGAGATAAGGATGCATCAGCACTCCTTCCTTTCGCAATGCCGTCGCTACGACAATCATTACCTTGGTGAACGCCCGAGGCGCCGTAGCCAGACTGAAAGGCAATGCCTGGAACTGGAAATGCCCCTGAGGCACTGCAAACCTGAGCCACTTCTGATGCTCCTGCCGTATAGGAATATGCAAGTAGGCTTCCGTGAGATCTAGGGAGGTAAGGAACTCTCCTTCCCGCACCGCCACAATCACCGACCTCAGAGTTTCCATCCGAAAATGCGACATGCGTAAGCAACGATTTACTCTCCTGAGGTCCATATCGGCCGAAACGTTCCTTCTTTCTTTGGCACTACAAAGTAAATTGAGTATCGACAGCAGCCGCACTGGTCTGGAGGCACCGGAACTACGGCGTTGAGCTCGAGAAGCCTCTGCAGCGTTTCCTGCACTGCTGCCACTTTGGCCGGCGCCTTGCACGGCGCCCTCACAAAAGAATCCAATACCGGTCTCTGAAGCTCCAACAAATATACCTTTCATATGACCTCCAATACCCAGAGGTCGGATGTAATCTGGACCCAGGCAGGGTAAAACTCCCGCAGGCGACCTTCTATGGGTACCAGATCTCCCTGGGCCCTCATGACTTCATTGTGACTTTCGCAGATTCCTGGAGGCGGAAGATGCGCCGAATCCCCTTCCCGCTCCCTGAAATCCACGAAATCCCCGACCTCTACAGGGAAATCGACCCCGCTGCACCTGGTTAAACCTTGGAAAGCGAAAACGACGAAACTCCCTCTGCTGCCCTCTGGCCGTGGGAGCAGACCACCCCTGTTTCTGTTTGTCTTCCGGCAGCCTACTGCCCTTTGACTCCCCCAGATTCTTTACCAGCTTATCCAAGTCCTCCCCAAAGAGGAGCTTTCCCCTGAAGGGAAGCTTACTGAGCCTGGACTTAGAAGACCCGTCCGCTGCCCAGTTGCGCAGCCAAAGATATCTACGAGCCACTACCACTGAAGCCATGCGCTTAGACAACCCCCGGATGAGGTCATAATGGATATCTGCCAGGTAAGCCGATCCGGACTCCAGCCTAGCCGGCCCTGCTAAGTCATCTCCCTGCTCGTTCTTCATACCTTGGGACCAGCGAAGGCAGGCCCTTGCCACCCACACTCCGCAAATAGCCGCCTGAATCGAAAGAGCATTGACATCGAACACCTGCTTTAACAATGAATCCAATTTTCTGTCCTGAGTATCCGAGTGCCGCACTGCCCTCCACCGGAATAGTGGTTTTCTTTGTAACCGCCGAGACGGCGGCATCCACCTTTGGAGACTTAAATAACTCTCTATCCTGGTCCACCAGCGGGTACAGACGACCCATAATCCTGGAGCCTTTCAATGCTGCTTCCGGCATGTCCCACTCTTCCTGGATCATTTCCCGCAGCACCCTATGCACCAGAAAGGCCCTCTGATTCTTCCAAAACACCTGCAGTAACGGATCCTCCAAGGTAGCATCCTCTGCTGGCCCAGGACCCAGCATATTAAGCGCCTTCAATGTCTCCGAAATGAGTGCAGGCAACTCTTCTCTCCTGAACAGTCGGACCACCCTAGCCTGGTCCTCCCTGTCCGTAATCTCTCCTTCCTCCAGATCATCTTCCAACTCCTCGTCCGGCTCTCTCTCGTCAGAAGGAGCCCCCCCCCCCGAGACTATCGACTGATCCATCTGCGCTCTCTCCATCCTGGTCCTCTTAACCAGGCTTCCCGATGCTCCAAAACTCAGAGGGTCCCCGGTCTCTTTTCTGACTGCCCCCGTCCCCAGACCTCGACGCTAGGCCTTCCTGCCGCCCCCCGAAAGCCTGCTGAATGAGCGCCACAAACTCTGGGGGAAAAATGGCTGCTAGACCCCCCGGCAAGGCGGCCTGTGCAGGAGGGAGGTCTGGAGCCGAAGACGGCCCCGCCACCGGCTCCCTATGTGATACTTCTGAGGAAACCGGAGCCTGCCCAGCCAACAGAGCTTCCTGGACCTCCGCATCCCCCTCCAAGGCATGTTCCATAGCCTCAGCCTCTTGCGCACACCCCCCTACAGATGCCTGCCTCCGAAACTGCCCCCCGTGTAGTTCTGCAGACCACACACTGCGGCCTAACCCGGCATCCCTTCTAAGCCTCACCACTGCGCCGCCAGACAGAGGACCTGTGACTTTTTTTTTTTAAGCTACGTGGTTCCCGGGCCAACTGACCCCCTCCGAGGCTAAAAATAGTGGGCCGCAGCGAAAACGAAGCTTCCCGCCCAAATTATATGCCCCTGAAGGCCCCGGCTCAGAAATGTCGCTTCCTGCATTCCTGCCACACGGTAGGCCCGCTGCAACCCCCGCGATTAACTTACTGCAGTCCTGAAACTAAGCCCGCCGAGCCAGATCACTCTGGCTGCCTTCTGCTCCACCGACTGGCTATTCTCAGCGTCGGGAGCCCCAGCACCGCGAAGAGAGAGCCGCCTCCACGTCCTGCGATTCTCCGGCACACACTCCTGTGACCACCCGGCTCTACCGACTTGCTTTTCAGCGCCTGGAGGGGGAAGATCAAGAGGACAGTTAGTTCCCGGTGTGCTTCAATGCACTAACAGGCAAATCTTCTGACACACTGACTGAAGCTACACCATCTCAGACCGGCAGGCTGCTCGGAGCTCCACGGGGGAACAGATGGACCCTGCCGACCCAGCCAAAAAAATACGGCATGCAGGTAGGAGAGGGGGGTGTGGGGAGGGGGAGGCCTCAAAACAGCCAGGCAGGTAAAATTTCTCCTTTCTGTCTACTTCCCCTTACACTACCAGAAAACGTTCCTTAATTGTTCCCTGTTCCTTAATTGTTCCTCTAACAGTGAGCCCGGAGCTTCTGGCTCACCAGTCCTCCAGCTGCTTGGAGACTGAGACAATTGGTATGAGAAGGCGGATCCTGCGGAGATATACCAGTGTCATCACAAGAGAATGACGTTCTCAGTCTCCAAAGCTGCTGGAGGAGGAGCACAAAACCCAGATGTCCGGGACTAGACTAGAGGGATGATAAGGAATTTACAACTTAAATTAAAAATCTGCATTTAATCCATAACATTGAGGTAAAGGTAATCTACTTAGCAAAATGTTCTGACATGCCACCCCATATTTAATGGAGCAGCATTGGTTGCCAGTTTTCAGCAGGATTCATTTCAAAGTCATGATAATAGCACATCAGGCTTTTTGTACAGGATTAGCCTTCTATTTACATTCCTTGTTAATTCCTTATTGTCCTCAGCATACCCTCAGATTTCACTATGCCAGCTATCTTGTAATGCCATCTGCAAGTCAATTAGAATGGACCCGGACTTTTCCCTTTGGCTGTAGGGACTCTCTCTTATTTGTGTATGTACAGAGCTGCATACACCTTGTAGCGCTATACAAATAAGTAGTAGTAGTAGCAGTAACGCCTTGTCTTTAGAACTCTCTCCCTGTTGATATACAGCTTGAGAATTCATATAAAAAAAACTCTGAAAGCATGGATATCCCAACAATCATATCTGGAATATTTACAACTGCATCCCATTTTCTTAATTTCTCTGTAGTTGTTTCTAACAATTGAAATTGCTAGCTGCAAGCATTTAGAAATTTTATACCTTCTCCTGTTTTGTAAGAGTAAATTATCTTAAATGTTTAAATGTTCAGATAGCTACTTAGGAGGAGCTTCTGGTTACTAAAAGTATACAGTACAACAGAGGCAAACAAGGTCTGAATGTTCAATTGTGGAATTATTCAGCCACCTAATTGAAGACCTATTGAGTCACTAAACTTTCTAGGTCTTACTAACTGGGCCCGATATTGAATTGAGCAGGCTATGTGCCGCTACTGCGCATAGCCCTGCCCACCGATCCTTAACCCCGGATATTCAATGCCGCAGTGATGGCATTGAATATTCTGAGTCACCACACATGCCCTGGAGATGCCAAAGCTAAACGGGAAGCTGCATTATTGCACTACTACTTTGTTAGCTTCCGCGAGTAAAACAAGGCCAGCTTTTGCTACGCCTAGTTTTACCCACCGATCGCTAAGCAGGTAGTGGTGCAATATCGCTGCTACTCGGTTAGCGACAGTCTCCGCCTACGCTCCATCCCAGAATGCCCCCAACATGCCCCAATGCTAACCGCATAGCATCAGGGTATGTGGCGGGGTTTGAAGAGGATATTCAACGGCACTAACCATGTATGTGCCATTGAATATCCAGATTTAAGGCATTACACAGTTTACTGGGTTGTAAACCGTGTATACCCTTCAAATATTGGGCCCTATTTTTTTTTTTAAAGCAGTACTGAAATCATCAGAAAGGTGTCCCAACTTTTATACTAGACATATTCACATTTTAAATTTTCAAATCTGTTAAAAAGCAGCTAACAGTAATTATGCATTAAAATGTGCAGAAGGATATCATGTTTAACTCTGAACCATGTAGGAGTTGCGTCTGTTTCTGTTCACATAGGATTCACTGAAACAGTTTTACCAGGAATGCCTAAACCTTTGCATGCAATTGTCTTGACACTTATCTTTCCCTTATATTAAGCAAAGCGGTGGAATTTACAGAAGTCAAAAGAAAAAACACCGCAATGAGTCAGAGGAATCTTCAATGTGGTGGCGGAGTAGCTTAGGGTTACAACAGCAGGCTAAGAACCATCAAGTCACACTATCTAGCCAAAGAGGACTAACATTCTGTCACAACAAAAAGTGAACATCTCCTGTACCTAAATAAAACTTGTGACCACTGAAAGACGTGAGCGAAATCCAGACTAAATAATTATATAAATCCTGTTAAGGCACTAAGGGGAGAAGGGGAAAAAAAACTGTATCCATGAATCAAAGAACCCAGCCTAACATGAAGATGTGTGCTCAACTCATAACATCATAAGATATGTCATACAGGGTCAGACCAAGGGTCCATCAAGCCCAGTATCCTGTTTCCAATAGTGGCCAATCCAGGTCACAAGTACCTATCAGATTCCCAAAACATATCCAGATTCCATGCTGCTTGTCCAATGGATAAGCAATGGATTTCCCCGGTCCTCTCTAACAATGGTTTATTGGACTTTTCCTCCAGGAACTTGGCCAAACCTCTTTTAAATCCAGGTACACTAACAGCTTTTACTGCATCCTCTGGTAACGAATTCCAGAGTTTTATTACATGATGAGTGAAAAAAATATTTTCTTCCAATAGCTACATTTTAGCTTCATTGCATGTCCTCTAGTCTTTCTACTTTTTGAAGGAATAAATAACCAATGGCGTAGTTACTCATCTGTAGCAGACGTTCTCCGTGAACAGCAGGAATAAGTCCTCATGTATGGGTGATGCCCCTGACGAAGCCCCATGTAGCAACACTCCCCAGTTTTCACAGGAAGCTTTTCGAAGCCTCCATTGCGCATGCACGCCTGCCTTCCCACCCACTGCTGCGCCATCTTATCCTCAGTATAGTAAAAAGGTTAGTAGCCAAAACTCCTCCATGGAAAGGTGGGAGGGTTATGAGGACTTATTCCTGCTGTTCAAGGAGAACACTTGCTACAGGTGAGTAACTATGCTTGCTCCAAGAACAAGTAGGAAGAGGTGCTCGTGTATGGGACGCCCAAGTTACAGGCTACCAAACAAGAAAAACAGCCCAACTGGGGCAAAAAGAACCGGAAAAGCAGCATGTGCGATCCCTCTTCAGGATGCAGCCGATTCAACGCCCACAGCAGACATCAACATCAGGATGACTCTTTCGGTAGCCTGGAAGGACAGAAGGGCCGGTGGGAAGGAGTTGAACCTATGGTCCCAAACAGATGCCAGAGTATGGCTTGGCCGAATTTACTGTCACGCCGGGAATCCCCATCCAGACAGTAGTGAGCTGTGAAGGCGTGCACAGAGGACCATGTGGCAGACCTGAAAATCTCCTCTGTGAAGACAGAACACAGACTGGCCATAGATGTAGCCATGGTCTAGACATTCTGGGCCGTGACATGATCCTCAAGGTTCAGTCCTGCCTAAGCACAGGCAAAGGATATTCAATCCGCTACCCAAATGGACAGCGTGCATTTGGAGACAGCCACGCCAGCTTGTTTGGGTTATAGGAGATAAACAGCTACGTAGAGCGACAGAGAAGGAGAAATCATTCTTGATAGTAGATAATCCCATCATCCCTACGATATACATTATCCCGAAGATTCACAAGTCTCTAGAGGCTCCGCCAGGTCGCCCCATAGTCTCAGCTATTGGTTCCCTTATGGAACCTATATCAAAATTTTTAGATTTATTATTACGCCCTTTTATCAAGGACATGTGGTCCTATGTCAGGGATTTTTCCTGTGTTATACAGATTTTGTCAACTTTTAACCAATTTAGTTCAGATCTTATTTTGGTCTCTTGACATAGAGTCCCTGTACACCAACGTTCCACAATTAGCTGCTTTACAGATAATAGAACAATTTCTTTTAAAAAGAACTGTATATAGACGCATGCCGACTGCCTTTCTTATTACGTTAGCACGTTTTGCTCTCTGTGAGAACTTTTTTTGTTTCAGAGATTTGTTTTATAAACAGGTCAAAGGTGTCGCTATGGGGTCCTCCATGGCCCCGGATATAGCCAATTTGTATTTCGAGGAGTCTTTTTTAACATCTCATCCTTTGCTCTTTGGATATGTTACATTGACGATGTTTTTATCCTTTGGAAAGGTTCTCTAGATACTCTCTCACTGTTTCATTCATGGATCAATCAATTGGATGAAAATTTACGCTTTCAAATGACTTATGACTTTAATCAAATTTCCTATTTGGATTTACTTATCAAGAAAGAACAGGATTCCTTTTCTACCACACTGTTTAGGAAACCAACGGATAGGAACACTTTATTACATTATCAAAGTTTTCACAACCCATCACTCAAAAATAACTTACCAGTTAGTCAGTTCTTGAGAGCAAAATGCATCTGCACTAAGACTCAGGATTTCGAAAAACAAGCCCAGGATATGAAAGAAAGATTTTTGGCTAGGAAGTATCCAGTTTGTCATCTTCACGCTAGGGCTTGTTATACCGCCCCCCCCCCCCCCCCCGAGAGGAATTGCTCAAGGTCAAGATACGTAATGAAGATATAGGTATAGTCTGCCCTCTTATATATTCTTCTCACTCTAAATACATCATTAAGATTTTACAAAAAGAGTGGCACCTGGTACAAACACTTCCAGCTTTTCAAGATCTTAAACTTACCGCGGCACATAAACGCAATATCAATTTGCAAAATCTTCTAGTGCCCTCTGCCTTTACAGAAAAGAAATTGTTGTCAAAATTCAAAGGACAATTTCAATGTGGCAAATGCTCAGTGTGTCTAAATTCATTACCAGTACGCAATTCTTTTGTTTATCCCTTCACTAACCAGATATTTTATATCGATGATTTTTCCAATTGTGAAACAAAGAATGTCATTTATGTGTTACAGTGTCCTTGCAAAAAATTGTATGTAGGGAAAACCACACGCATGATAAGAACAAGGATAGTGGAACACAAAAGCTGTATAAAACGTCAATTGGTTGACAAACCCTTAGTTCAACATTGGTTGGATGCTTCGCATAATATTATGGATCTTAAGTTTTTTGTTATTAAAAAAGTAAAGGTCAATTGGAGGGGAGGAGATATCAATAAAACTATCATGAGACTCGAGCAAAAGTTCATCTTCCATTTGGACTCTATCCGGCTGGTCTAAATCTTGATCAAGATTTGTCAGTTTTTCTATGATCCCCTATTACATTATACTTTCTTCAGTGGATGGTCCTCTGCGTGTAAAGGCCATTTAATGGTACGACCCCTTGTTCTTTTATAGCTTTATTTGTCTTAGGTCTTATTTTTTAATCGTGTCCTCGCTTATTTTTTATTTTTTAGGCGTGTTTTATTCTTTATTTATTGATTTAATTATGTGGATTCATAGGAGTTCCCCCCTTTTTGGCACCCGTTTTTTGTGCATTGGTACCTTTGATTAACACCCTTGTGTTCATGATTTTAATTATTTATTTATTTATTAATTTAATGTAGTGATACATTTTATACAGTTTGTCTTTATTAGTCATCCTCATGGGGGTTCGCATCAGCCTGGCGATATAATTTTGTACATGTCTATTTTATCTCGTTTATTATATATTCTTTTGTTGATTGTTTGATTCACAGTGTTTTACATATCCAAGATATAGTTACATGTTTTTTCTGAAGTTACGAATCCTTTTAGCTGACTGGATTCTGTTTGTTAGTTTTAATTTTATATACACTTTATTACTGTCCTGCCAAACGGCTGACTCCGCCCCCTCCTTGGTTGATAAGCACATGTGTCGGTGTCCTCTCCTGCCTAGCTGCATGTCTATGGGTTTCGGACGGCAGCTGTTTCAAGGTAATTTCCTCCGTTTTAATTTCTCATTTTATTATTTCTTTACTTTATGGTCATCTTTTGTTTTACAAGGTTACAGTGAGATGGTTGATTTTTATTACTAGATATGTTTGCATTTTAGCCTATGGTTACCATTATTTATCCACATGCCGTACTGTCCGGCAACGTCTCTTTTTATAAGCAGCACTTCTTCGTTTGTTTCCTGGGATCCTTCTAATACAGTGTCATCACTTAATGTTACAATTTTAATGGGGTTATCATTTTTGTTCTGGCTCTCTCATGCCTCTAAATTGAATTTGAAAGCATAATTTTCCTTCGTTGTTTTCAGACGGCAGTTCCCAGACTTCCCTTCATATGCTCATGCCGTTTTTATTGGTTCTCTCCAAGTTGGGACTATGTGTTTTATTTTTGTTATATGCAGCACTATTTTTCTTATTTTTGTATATCGCGGTCCCGCGCTTTGAAAGTATCACATCTAGCGGTAGTATGTTACATTCGGCTTCCACATGCCCACATACTCTTGGTTTTTTAATGTACTTTTCGTTCAGTTTGATTGATTTCTCCTTTTTTGCCTTCCTTCTTTAACATAAGTTTTAATGTCAAATTTATACAGATCAACCTGTTATGGCACTTTATATTCAGCATACTTTAAGCCACTTCTTATGATAGTGGTTCCCTGACTCACTCCTGCTACTTTTAGGAATGTACATTTCCTGTATTAATTGTCTGCTATGTTTATGGTCAATGATAGTTTAAGTTCACTTCACAACCTGTCCTTTTGCTCCTCGCTCTCTTTGTTCCACCTTTTTTATTCATGTGTAATTGTAAGCCATTAATTTTTGGAATATGTTTTTAACTACCCTATTTATGTTTTTTTAGTACCAATGTTTATTTAGATTATCCTACAAAAGCGTTACGCAAGTCTGTTTTTTTAAGAGCCCACAACAGAGGTTGGTAAATTAATTTATTTATTTACAAATGTTCATGTATTTATATGATCTTATGATGTTTTGAGCTTTTGAGCACTTTTGTTTTATTTTATTATTTATTTATTTTATCGGTTTGCATATTTATTGTTTTTATGTTATTAAGTATTGTTGTATATAATGTTGGTTTATACGTTTGTTGGTCTGTTCTTTTATGTTTTAATGGTTGTAATTTATCATTTTAGTTTTTATGCCTGGCTAGCCCCTGACAAAGGGTGACGAAACATGGCCTGTGTCGGGCGGTCCAAGGCTCAATAAAGGACTCTGTCTTTCCATCCACTCACGCTTCAGTTTGGTTTGCTCTTGGTTCTGCGTGATTATTGCTTCCCAGTGTTGTACAGCGTGCATTTGGAGACAGCCATGCCAGCTTTTTGGGTTATAGGAGATAAACAGCTACGTAGAGCGACAGTGTGGACTGGTCTGTTCAAGGTAGGTGGCCAGCATATGCTTACAGTACAACGTGTGCAGCTGGGCCTCTGCCCTGTTGGCATGAAGCCTAGGAAAGAAGGTGGGCAGTACCATCAACTGGTTGAGGTAGAAACCCCAAACCACCTTAGGCAAAAAATGCAGGTGGATACATATGGTGGAACCTCGTGTACAGCGGGCGGACCACCAGAGCCTTAAGCGAGCCGAGGTGAGTGCCACAAGACAGACAATCTTCTAGGTCAGAAATTTCTGCGGACAGGTAACAAGCAGCTCAAAAGGCACTAACAACTGCCCCAGACCACAATCAGATCCCACGCCACCGGCGGGGGCTTAATTGGAGTCCTCAACAGAAGCAAACCCCGCATGAAGCGGGCCACCAGTCCTTCCAAGCTGCAATGGTTGGCCCCAATAGCACTCGGATGCACCCAGAGTTAGACTTGAGGCCAAAATTGTAGAAATACAGGAGATACTGCAGCAAGCCCTCTGCCAAGCATGAGAAAGGGTCCAGCGCCTTGTTCTTGTACCTGAGTGAGAACCTGCGCCACTTGAAGGCATAAGTGTGATGGGTGGAGTACTTGTTGGAGGCCAAGAGGACATCCGTAACCTCCCCAGGTATGTTGAGTTCAGACAGGACTACCTGCTAAGCATCTATGCCTTGAGGGCCAGGGACTGAACATTTGAGTGCAAAAGGGTCCCATCCTCCTGGAAGATAATGTTGGGATCACAAACCAGATGGAGAGGCTCCTGACAGAAGAGCTTGGGCAGCAGTGGAAACCACGATTGCTTGGCCAGTACGGGGCAATGAAGATCATGGTCCCCTTGTCCGCCTGGAGCTTGAGAAGCATCTTCACCAGCAGTAGAATCAATGGGTAAGCATAGAGCGGGCCCACCCCCTAGTTCAGGAGGAAGGTGTCAGATGCCAGCCTGTCCCTCACAACGATGTAGGAACAGAAGCAGTTCACCTGTGCATTGCATGGTTAGACAAAGAGGTCCACTACCGAAGTGCTCCACTGCCGAACAATGTGCTTCACCATCCTCCTGTTGAGTGTCCACTCGTGGGGCTGGAGGACCCAGCTGACATGTCCGCCAGCATATTGAGCTCCCTGAGCAGGTAGGTCACCCGCAGCTTCATGCCATGGGCCACTGTGAACTTCCAAAGGTGCACCACCTCCCAAACACAGGAGGTATGAGCCCATGCCTCCTTGTTTGTTGACCTAGAACATGGCCACCTGGTTGTCTGTCTAGATGAGAATCACCTGGTTGGCCAAGTGCACGTGGAAGGCCTTGAGGGCATTTGCAATTGCCTGAAGTTCCAGAAAGTTGATCTGATGCAGACTCTCCTACTCTCCAAGTGCGTGCTCCCACCCAATTAAGACAAACTGTTGGTTAGCGTTCTGTGGAGCAGCTTCACCTGAAAGGTAAGACCTTGGAGCAGGTACTGTGGCTCCAGCCACCACTGGAGACACTCGACAAGGAGCGCAGTAATGACCACTCAGTCCTTGAGGTGACCCATGGCCTCCTTCCACTGGGTGCATAGTGTCCACTGAGCCTGGTGCATCCTGAGCCAGGCCAATGGAGTCAAATGCATCGTGGAGGTCATGTGGCCTAATATGCGCAGCATTCCTCGCATTGTCATGTGCTGCTTTTGACAGACAGCGGACACCACCTCCATGAGCCACTGCATGCAGTCATTTGGGAGAAAGACTCGGGTCCGCATGGTGTCCAAGAGAGCCCCGATGAATTCCAGCTGCTGCAATGGCTGCAGATGAGACTTTGGGCAGTTGACCATGAACCCAAGATGCTCGAGCACCTGTATCATCAGGGGCGCTGTGGAGGCCTTTATCAGCTATTCATCTACATAGGGGAAGATGAAGACCCCCCCCCCAGGGTCTGGGGGTAAACCGCAATAAGCACTTTGAGAAGGTCCTGGGGGTTGAAGCCGATCCAAAGGGCAGCACCCGGTACTGAAAGTGCTGGCTGCCCAGCCAGAGACGCAGGTATTTTTTGTGTAAGAGATGGATCATGATGTGTGTGTACGCATCCTTCAAATCCAAGCCGTGTAGCCAATCGCCCCGGGAAACAAGGTTCCAAGAGAGGCCATCTTTGTTTTCCCAGACTAGAAAGAGATTCAAGTCCCTAAGGTCGAGAATGGGCCTGAACTACCCTGCCTTCTTGGTGACAAAAGCAGCAGGAGTAGAATCCCTGCCCTCTCAGTGCCAGGGGCACCGGATCAATGACCAGTTCGGCCAGCAGGGTGACGACCTGTGCCTGGAGGAAACCCCGATGGTGTGGATATAGAGGGCACTCCCCTTGGAAGAAAGGAGGTGGAAGCTGAGCAAAATGCAGCAGGTACTCATTCCATATTATCTGCACCATCCAGGTGTCTGTCGTGATGAGTGGCCACCTGTGTGCAAAATGGATGAGCCGACCACCCATCTGAGAGTTCACCCCATCGGTGGCTGGATGACTGGCTATGCTCCTGAGGAAGGTGTCAAAACCCTGCCCCCGGCTGGGGCATGGGTCTTCTGCTGCTTAGCCCTGCGCGGCTGCCGTTGGGTCTGTGCTTAGGGTTGAATTCCCTGTGTGCTCTGATAGTACCACTGCTTTGGCCTGTAAAAAGGCTTCTTCCCCTGATGCTTCTATTTGGCAGGGTCTGCTGTCTTGCGTGAGATGGTCACCTGCTCGGTCTCAATTTTGGACCCCCACTCATGCATGGGACTTGCCGAAGAGGTTTTCACCAGTATACGGCACGTCCGCCAGTCTGTCCTGGACCCACTGCTCCAGGTCAGAGGACTGAAGCCAGGCCAGCCGGCATGCACCGATGCCTACTGCCGCCACCCTGCCCACTAATTCAAAAGCATCATACATGTCTTGCACCATGTACTTTGACACGTTCTTCTCATGACCAACCAGGGTACTGAAGGCCATCAAGCATTCTGCTGGAATGAGGGAGCCAAGCTCATTCAGGTCCCCCATGAGGTCTTTCAAAAACATCCCCATATAGAGCTGATACAACAAGACCCAGGCAATGAAAATGGTGTCCTGAAAGCAGCGCTATCGAAACCCATTGAGGGTCCTCTGCTCCCTGCTAGGGGGCACCAACGAGTGGGTTTTGGTGCTCTTGACATGCTGCCTGGCAGACTCCATGACCAGAGAACGGTGCAGCAGTTGCGGCTTCTCGAACCTGGGGGCTTTTTGCACCCAGTACATTGGGTCCAGTCAGCGGCTGATGGCTGGCACCAATATTGGGTTCTCCCACATGCAGAGCAGGAGCCTTTGGAGTATCCGGTGCACTGGCACCGTGATGACTTCCTTCAGAGCAAAGGGGTACTGAAGGTGCTCAGTAAGCACCGTGATTTCCAAGGGTGTCAGGGCCGGTACCAGGACCTCGGCCACTGACTCCAGCACCTATCCCAGGGACTCCACAATAGTAAGGTCATCAGGAGATTGCCAGTAGCCCTAAGGGGTCTTGGGAGTTGATTCCTCCTACTGGAGCACCTTTGCAGGGCACTCCCAGTCATCGCCCTAGACATCATGCCAAGAGGGGCTCCAGTGTCGATGCCCCTGCTTAGCATGGTCTCAGGCCGTCCCCTTCGACATCAACATGGCAGACGAGTACTTCCGAGGCTCCGATCGGGTGTTGATGGGGAGCCTCCATTCCATGCTGTCGCGGCCCCTCAGTTCCGAATGAACATGGGCACCACACAATGCCAAGGCCTCGGCAGAGCCCCTCGAGGGCGTCGATGGAGATACTGAGTACACTGAGCCTGAAGGCCCAAAGTGGGACTTACGCTGCTTTTCGCAGTCCTTGAGGCCCTTCCAGGTCATCTGTAGGCACAGATTGCAGGTGGAGGGCTCATGGTCTGTGCTGAGGCACCAGCTGTGACAGTCAGTCATCAAAATGGTGCGTGCACAGCAGGCGCATGTTTTTAAACTACTGGTCAACTTCGACATTGTTGGGAAAACAGCATCTGCAAGGTCGAACAGCTCAATGTTGTCAAACGGCTCAAAAAGCCCGGGAAAAAGAAGAAGAGAACCACCCGGGCAAAAAGGCAAAAATTAGGAAAAAACGCCCCGCACAATAGCCAGCACTGGCGAAACCGGTGCCCTGACAGGTGAAAAATTGGCAGAAGAAAAATCACAGCCTTAAGATGGTGCCGCAGTGGGTGGGAAGGCAGGCGCACATGCACGATGGAGGCTCCCAAAAGCTTTTGGTGGAAGCTGGAGAGCGTTCCCGTGTGGGGCTCCGGCGGGGGAAGTCACCCACACGTGAGGACTTCTTCCTGCTTGTTCACAAACTACTACATTTACCCTTTCTACTCATTATTTTATAGACCTCTTATCACATTTCCCCTCAGCCATTTCTTTTCCAGCAGACGAGCCCTAACCTTTTAGGCCTTTCCTCATAGGAATATCCTTCCATCCTCTTTACCATTTTGGTGGCTCTTCTCTGTGCCTTTTCTTATTCTGCTATATCCTTTTAAAGATATGGTGACACAATATTCAAGGTGTTGTCATACCACGGAGCGATACAGAGGAATTATAATATCCTTCGTTTTATTCTCCGTTACTTTCTTTATGATTCCCAGCATTCTATTTGCTTTCTTGCCCCTAGCGCACAATGGACGGAGGGTTTCAACGTATTATCCACGATGATGCCTAAATCCTTATCCTGTGAGATGATTCCTAATGTGGAACCTTGCATCGTGTAACTGTAGTTTGGGTTGTTCTTCCTTAAGGACATAACTTTGCACTTGTCCACATTAAATGTCATCTGCCAGAGACCTTTGCAATTTTTACAATCCTTTTGTGTTTTAACAACTTTGAATAATTTGGTATCGTCTTAAAATTTGATCACCTCACTCGTTATTCTTATTTCCAGGTCATTTACAAAATATGTTAAAAAGCAGTGGGTCCAGCACAGATCCCTAGGATACTCCACTATTCACCTTTCTCCATTTAGAAAACTAGCCATTTAGCCTTACTTTCCATTTTCTATCTTTCAACCAGTTCCTAATCCACAATAATATATTGCCCTATATCCCATGGCTTTTTAATTTCCCTAAGAGTCTCTCATGAGAGACTTTATCAATGGCTTTCTGAAAATCGAGATACACTATAATCAACTGGCCCACTTTTATCTACCTGTTTATTCACATCATAAAAAATTATAAGAGATTGGTGAGACAAGACTTTACTAAATCCATGTTGGCTTTCCTGCCATTAAACCATGACTGTCTACATGTTCAGTAATTTTATTCTTTATAATGGTTTCTATCAATCATTTTGCCCAGTACGGATGTCAAGCTCACTGGTCTGCAGTTTCCCAGATCACCCCTAGAACCCTTTTTAAAAATTGGCGTTACATTGCCACTCTCCAATCTTTGGGTACTGCAGATGATTTCAATGATAAATCACAGATTACTAATAGTAGTTCTACCATCTCATATTTCAGTTCTTTCAGCACCCTAGCGGATCCAGGTCCAGGCAATTTGCTACTCTTTAATCAATTAGCTTTATTACATTTTCCTGATTTATCGAGATGTATTTCAGTTCCTCTGAAGCATCATCTTTAAATATCATTTCTGGCATGGTTAAGTTTCCTACATCTTAAATTAAGACTGAAGCAAAAAATTCATTCAGTCACTCTGCTATGGCCTTGCCTCTCTCAGTGCAGCTTTTACCCCTCCATCATCTAATCATCCAACAGACTCCCTCACAGGTGTTTTGCTACAAATATACTTGAAAAATTTGTATTATGCACTTTTACTTCCAAAGCAAACTTCTTTTCAATTTTTTCTTTGCCTGCCTTAATGCCTTGCATTTAACTTGCCAGTACTTATACTTTTTCCTGTTTTCATCATTTGGCTTTTTTCCCCATTTTCTTAAAGATTCTCTTAGCTGTAACAGTCTCTTTGACCTCACCTTTAAGCCATGCTGGCTGTCGTTTGGCGTTCCTTCCACTTTTTTTATTTTTTATTTTATTTTGTTGCATTTAGACTATTACATCCAAGTATTAACATGAATGAAATACCAATGGTTCAAAACACCTTCCACTTTTTTAAAACATAGAATACATCTGGTCTGGGCTTCCAAGATAGTATTTTTAACCACCACCCAAGCCTGATGTAAACTCTTAGCCTTGCTGTTGCTCCTTTTAGTTTTTTTCTTAACCATCTTCCTCATTTAATTATAGCCTTTTTTTTTGAAAGCCGAATGCTAAAGCAGTCAATTTCCTTGCTATCCTCCCTCCATTTATTAAATCAAATGTGATCATGTTATGATCGCTATTGTTAAGCGGCCCCAAAACAGTTACCTCTCACACTAAATCCTGCATTCCACAGAGGACTAGGTCAAAAACAGCATCCCCGCTGCTCTGTGAAGCAATCATTTATTTCATCTAGAAACTTTATCTCCCTACCATGTCCTGTTGCGACACTGACCAAGTCAATACCAGGGTAATTGAAATCTCCCATTATTACTGTGTGATAAATTTTGCTAGCTTCCCTTATTTTTGTTAGTATTTCATCATGTGTCTGTTCAGTCTATCCAGGTGAATGGTTGCATTCCCTTCCCCTTTTTACATGGAATTTCTATCCATAGAGATTCTATAGTGTATTTTGTTTCCTGCAAAACCTTTATCCTGTTTGACTCAATCCTCTCTAGCATATTGAGCCACTCTCTCCACCAATGTGATCTATCCAGGATCAATCCATCCACTAGGCAGGCTAAGTGGCCACCTAGGGTGGCAACCCTCTGTGGGTAGCAGGTTATATGCTGCGGCACACGGCCTGTCGCTTCTGACCCCCCCTCCAACAGGAAGTTGTGTCTGAGGGGGATGAGAAGTGGCAGGCCCATGTGTGCGGAAGCACAGAGCCTGCCTCACCAAGCCCAGCCGGTATCGGCAGCAGAGGGGGGCGGCAATGTGGCTTAGTGCTGGAGGTGGGGGGGTGGGGGGTGGCGGGGTGGCATGGCCAGGGCTTCTGCCTGGAGCAGTAGAAACTCTTGAGCCAGCCCTGGATCTACCCTATCCTTGAAATATATTTTTTATCATGGTATTCTAGTGTCCCATTGGTTATCCTCCTTTCACCAGGTCTCTGAAATGCCAATTATATCTAATCTTTCATTCAGTGTTATATATTCTAACTCTCTCATCTTATTTTTTAGACTTCTAGAATTTGCATACAGGCATTTCAAAGTTTGTATTTTTTGCTAATATTATCAGTCTGGCTATTTGAGGACAGAGTTAATTTGGAATCTTTCAACTCTGTCTGATTTTTACTTAAAGACACCTGGGTTACTTTTACCTTTTTAGGAACCTCTGTTGCGATGCCCTGACTTCACTATTTTGCTAGTATTCTTTAAGGCTACATTATTCCAAACCATGTGCTCTTGGGCGATTGTTGGCTTTCCCCTATTACCTAGTTTAAAAGCTACTCTATCTCCTTTTAGAAGGTTAATGCCAGCAGCCTGGTTCCACCCTGGTTAAGGTGGAGCCCATTCTTTCAGAAAAGGCCCCCTCTTCCCCAGAATGTTGCCCAGATCCTGACAAATCCTAAATCCTCTTCCTTGCACCATTGTTTCATCCATGCATTGAGACTCTTTAGCTCTGCCTGCCTCTAAGGTCCTGTGCATGGAACTGGAAGTATTTCTGAGAACACTACCCTGGAAATTCTGGATTTCAAATTTCTACTTAAAAGCTTAAATTTGGCTTCCAGAATCTCCCTCCCACATTTTCCTCTGCCGTTGGTACCAATGTACAAAGACTCATTTGATTATAACACTTTCTGTAACCGATTATGCCACACATTTAGTATTCTGTGAACTGTACTTTCTACTCTCTTCTCTTCACGGACAATCCTTTATAAAATTTCACTTCTTTAGAAGAACTGTACTTTTTTGGTGAATATTCAGCGTTACCAAAAAAATGCAACATAAATTCAACAAATAAAATTACAGCTTTTTATCAAAGGGCCTAGCAATCCGATTCTAGTCGTACCTTGCTGGGAAAAACCAGGGGCTGAGTCACCAGGACTCAACATTGACTCGACAGCACATGCTTTCAATTTTCAAGAAAAAACAGAGCAGATAGCTAAAGGGCAAGAAAAGCCTCAATGGAATAGCTCACAGCTACACTTTCCCCAAATGTTATTAAACACATTCAGGAAGAATTCTAATCTAATGTCAGTAGGCTTATCAGATATTAATCCAAATGTAGGTTTAACTAAAGCAAACACAGCTGCCTATGTTGCCCTTTTCTGATGAACCTGAAGCCTTGATATTAAGCTAACCAGAAACAGCTATTACAGGAAGCAGAATGCACGTGGACTGCTAATGCAAAGCATATGCCATTTAGATTGGTAAGGTTAAGCCATGAAAACTAATGGGACCAGATTTTTTTTTTAACTGGTTTACTCCCACTGTGCGCTCTCATGAAAAGCCCTGGATAAAAATCAGGCCTAAAGTCTTAGAGAACACTTCAGCATTTTACAGGTAACATGAAATAATTGTCTTTGGTGGTTACAAACGCCATAGTATATATGTTTATGCTCCTAGTGGGCCTCCCTGGGTCTGGGTCTGACCTTGTAGGAGTCTCTCCTTGAGTAGGCTGTCAGTCCCTAAATGTTTGTGGCACCAGGTGTCTCCACCTGGGGAAGAAGGGTACCAGAAGGTGGGATTACCCTCTCTTCACCCCCAGGAAAACCAAAAGAAAGCATGTCTGAACAAGGATGGTTGTAAATCTTTCCAAGTTTTCTTAATCTTAATTATGAATATAAACATTTACCAACACTAGTGTGCTTTAACAACTTAAGTGACTATCCCCTTAATGTATTACTCTGTCAATGAATAATAAATGACTTACTGTATACATTAACAGTACTGATTTAAGCAAACAGCTGAAACGGGGGGTATTGATACCCCTGCAATTTTACCAAATTAATCATGAGAACCTTCACTTTATTAAATCCCATTCCAAGATATCCTCCTCCCCCTCTCTTTCCCACAGGTCTCACTCATGTGCTGACCTGCAAATGGATTGGTGGCTGTGGGTCCTAAGGATATATCTGGACTGGACTGGCCTGGCACTGCTGTAAAGCCTCCCTGTTTGAGAAGAGGCCTCCCATCCATCTCTCCTCCCCTGCCAAGCTGCCTCTGGCATGGAGGGCTCACTGCTCCTCCGCTGGGTTCTCCACCTCTGCTGCCAAGCCACCTTCTGCATAAAGGGGTCACAGCTCCTGGGCTCTCCATCTCTGCTAAGCCACCTCCTGCCTGGTGGGGTGGTCACTGCTCCTCTGCTGGGCTCAGAGACAGAACCGGGAGCCCCTCCAACAAAGACAATAACGAGGTCAAGCTTTGGTACTCACCACCCCCTGATGGCCTCAGGCAGAGGATTTATGCCGGGCTCAGCTCTACTCCACTGAAATTGCTTCACTGGCTGACCTTGCAGCACTGTATGTAAGATGGTTGGCAGGCATGAAAGGAGAAGTACTACTGATAGGTGATTTCAATATGGCAAAGCCCTGCTACAGTGTTATCTAGGACAGCCTGGATTCTCTACAGGGGGGGATCCATTCAGGCAGTTGGTAACTGAACCCAAACATGATAGGGCCATACTGGACTTAATGTTTACCAATGGGGAAAGTGTTTCTGATGTTACAGTGGAAGATCAACTCGCATCCACTGATCACCAGATGGTATGGTTCAGTATTGGTACTAGGGCTGATAAAATCCATTCAAAAGCGAGGGTCTTAGACTTTAGGAAAACTAACTTTGAAAAGATGGGACAATACCTCAGAGAGTCATTGGCAGGATGGGAACAGCTGGGGGATATAGAAAAACAAATAGTGGGCAAAACTGAAAGGGGATATTTTAGACAACCAACCTTTTTATTAGAAAGATAAATAAAGGAAAAAGAAGCCACTATGGTTCTCAAAAGTAGTAGCTGAAAAGGTGAAGAAAAAGAGGGAGGCCTTCATGAAATACAAGAGATCACAGAGAGAGGAAGGCAGGCATCTATATTTGGAGAAACTTAGAGAAGATAGCAAAGTAGTCAGGAAAGCAAAGGTACAAAAAGAAGAAATAGCCAATGCAATAAAATGCGGGGCTAAGACATTTTTCAGATATGTTAGTGAGAGGAGGAAGAACAAAAGTGGTATTGTCAGCTCAAGGGTGCAGGGGAGGAATATGCAAAAACTGATGAGGATAAAGCAGAATTGCTTAACAAATATTTCACAGATGAAGGGCCTGGAGCAGAACCTCAGAAAACACTCACAAAAAGCAACAGAAGTGACGGGAATCTTGAACAATTTTCAGCAGACTGTGTTCAAGAGGAACTAGCTAAAGTAAAAGTAGACAAAGCCATGGGTCCAGATGGGATACATCAAAGAATACTGAGGGAACTTGGGGAAATTCTAGAGCAGTGATGGCTAACCTTTTTGAGCCCGAGTGCCCAAACTGCCGCACAAAACCAAAGAATTTCCTCAAAGTGCCAGCACGTCAATTAAAGCTCCATTTGCATAAGGTGCTTCATTTGCATAAATATTTGCATAATGTTACCATACACTAACTTTTAGTAAACATGCCTCTTAATGAGTATATGGATAAAGAAAGACTAAAAGGTTTCTACATTACTATAATCCAGTACCAACCGCCAGGCACATTAGGAACTACTACAAACGCTGCCCATTTAGAACCCATAGCAAACCCGCCGTATCCTAACAGCACTACCAGGACTCACAAAGCACCATACTCTACCTATCAAAAGGCAACACTGCAAATATTAAACCAATACATCTCAGAGAACAACAATACATGACCTACTGGGGAAAGAACAAGTGGCAATGTCAAATAGGAATTATATAAACAGAATACCTCAGCTCAGTTACACATGCAGAACAGACCATTACCAAACAAGGAATCACAATTTAGAAACAGGAAGACAATAATTAAACTGGGAACCCCAAAAGCCAAACTTGGAATATACAACAACACTGTAGAAATAAAACTATATATTAATTTCCTCTTGTACTAAACAAAGCGCAAAAATTAATGATGCACATTTCCCAGAGCTGACATATTCCAATTAATAAATTCAAAATAAAGAGATATTTTTCTACCTTTTGTGCATTTTTTTTCAGTTGCAATTGTTCCAGCCACTTTCTTCTGGTTTCTTCGTGTCTTCTGCTAACTCTCCATCTGCTGTCCATTTGTCCTTTCTTCTGTCTTCTTGGGTTTTTTTTCCATTCTCTCTCTACATCTGCTTTAACATACTAATCTTTCTCCTTTTGCTCTTTCCTCATTCCTATTTCATCTACTCAAAATTTACCCCTCCATCCTCAATCCCCACTTACTCTCCCAATACCCGGCCAATTGTAGATTTTTTATCCCTCCCACACAAAATATTTTTCCCCTCTCCATTTTACTCTCCCAGCCCCATCCCATTCTAATCCTCCCCCAACACCAGCTCCCTTCTAGTTCCAGCCTCACCCAGCATCCATTCCCTTCTAGTCCCTGCATCAGCCCATTTCCAGTCCTAGCAGCCCCCCAACCCAATACCAGTCCTATCCCCCCCTCATCAACCCACTTCCAGTCCTAACCCCCCATCACCCCATTTTCAGTTTAAGCCCCCCCCCCTATAACCCATTACCAGTCCTAACCCATCAGCCCACTTCCAGTCCTAACCCCCCATCAGCCCACTTCCAGTCAGCCCCCCATAGCCCATTGCCAGTCCTAACCCCCCCATCAGCCCACAGTCCATTACCAGTCCTAACCCCATCAGCCCACCTCAAGTCCTAACCCCTCCCCATCAGCCCATTTCTTGTCCCAGCCCCCCATAGCCCATTATCAGTCCTAAACCCCCCCATAGCCCATTACCAGTCCTAACCCCATCAGACCACCTCCAGTGTTAACCCCCCATCAGCCCATTTCCAGTCCTAACCCCACCCAACAGCCCACCTCAAGTCCTAACCCCTCCCCATCAGCAGTCCTAACCCCCCCTAGCCCATTAGCAGTCCTAACCCCCCCTCTCTAGCCCATTAGCAGTCCTAACCCCCCCCCCATAGCCCATTACCAGTCCTAACCCCCCATCACCCCATTTCCAGACAGCCCCCATCAGCCCACAGCCCATTAGCAGTCCTACCCCCCCAGCCCATTAGCAGTCCTAACCCCCCCTAGCCCATTAGCAGTCCTAACCCCCCCCCCTAGCCCATTAGCAGTCCTAACCCACCCCCCATGGCAAATTTAAAAAAAAAAAAAAAAGCAGCTGGCTCTGGCTTCTGCCGCGGCAGCGGCAGAATGCAATGTCCCGTGGGGCCCCCTCCGCCCGCTAAGCCCCTCTGCAAGGGCTTTCAGATTCGCGAGGGAGAACGTCTCCCTCGCGTCTCTGTTAAGCCCGCAGGGGCTAATGGGAAATTTCCCATCAGTCCCTCGCGTCTAAAGGGGCTGATGGGAAATTTCCCATTAGCCCCTGCGGGCTTAACAGAGACGCGAGGGAGACGCTGTCTCCCTCGCGAATCTGAAAGCCCTTGCAGAGGGGCTTAGCGGGCGGAGGGGGCCCCGCGGGACACTGCATGCTGCCGCGTCCGCGTCCGCGGCAGCAGCCAGAGCCCGCTTTTTCTTTTTCTGCGGACCTTCACGCGTGCCAGCTGCAAGGCCTTCGCGTGCCACAGCTGGCACGCGTGCCATAGGTTCGCCATCGCTGTTCTAGAGGCTCCACTATCTGACCTTTTCAATGCCTCTTTGGAGTCAGGAATGGTACCAGAGGACTGGAGAGAGGCACATGTGGTCCCTTTACACAAAAGCAGATGTAAGGAGACATACAATCTTAAAGCCGAAACTGAACTTGCTCAATGCTAAAGCCCTACATAATATGTATCTGTAAATACTGTATATAGTTTGCACTGTTCCGTGCTGTTCAACCCTAACATTGTTGTTTATCTAATTTATTGTTATTGGTTATATGATGTTATATGTAAAACAAACTTTGATTTGTTAATTGTTGTTTATTGTGAACCGCACCTGATCTTTGGAAGATGCGGTATATAAATGATTGTTAAATAAATAAATAAAATTGAGAACTACAGGCCGATTAGTCTAACCTCTGTGCTTAGGAAATTATTGAAAAGGTTATTATAGGAGAGAACAGTGAGGTTTCTGGAGTCCAACGGATTACAGGATCCGAGGCAGCAAGGATTCACCAGAGGCAGGTCTTGTAGGACAAATCTGATAGATTTCTTTGACTGGGTGACCAGGGAGTTGGACTGAGGGAGAACCCTAGATGTGGTATATTTAGATTTCAGTAAAGCCTTTGACACAGCTCCACACAGCAGACTTATAAACAAACAGAGCACATTAGGGGTAGACCCTAAAGTTACTGATTAGATTAGAAATTGGTTGAGTGGGAGGCGGCAAAGGGCTCAGGTAAATGAAGCTCACTCTGAGAAGAAGAAAGTTAACAGTGGCGTGCCGTAGGGATCTGTCCTTGGTCCGATTCTGTTTAACATCTTTGATAGGACTGTCGGGTAAGGTTTGCTTGTTTGTAGACAATACCAAAATCTGCAATAGAGTAGACACACAGGAAGGAGTTGACAACATGGGGAGGGTTCTAGCTAAACTTGAATGGTCTATGGCAGCTGAAATTTAATGCAAAAAAAAAATGCAGGGTCATGCATTTAGGCTGCAAAAAAACAAAGGAGCTATACAGTGTAGGGGGTGAGGTACTTCTGTCCACAAAAGAAGAGTGTGACCTGGGCGTAATTGTGTTCGATGATCTTAAAGTAGTTAAACAGGTAGAACAGGCGACTGCGAAAGCCAGAAGGATGCTTGGGTGTATAAGAAGAGAAATGGCCAGCAGAAATAAGGAGATAATGCCTCTGTATAAGTCTCAGGTGCGACCTCATTTGGAGTACTGTGTGCAATTCTGGAGACTGCACCTATAGGCAGGTTGGAGTCAGTGCAGAGGGTGGCTCTAAAATGGTTAGTGGTCTTCGTTATGAAGCATATGAAGACAGATTTAAAGATCTTAATATGTATACTTTGGAGGAAAGGCGGGATACGGGCAACATGATAGATGTTTAAATACCTCTGTGGCATAAATGCACAAGAGGGTCTCTTTCAATTGAAGGCAAGCTCTGCTACAAGGAGACACAGGATGAGAGTGAAAGGGGATAGACTCAGGAGTAATATGAGAAAATATTTATTTACAGAAAGAGTGGTAGATGCGTGGAATAGTCTCCCAGTGGAAGTGGTGGACATAAGGACAGTATCTGAATTCAAAATAGCATGGGACAAACACAGAGGATCTCTAAAGGTAAAAAGGGGACTATTGTAGTTGATATGGAAGGACAGACCAGATAGAAACATGATGGCAGAAAAAGACCTCATGACCTATGTTTCTAGATCCTTCCAAGAGCCTTCTGCAATCTTCGTAAAAGAACAGGGAGAGACAGAGGTCACGTGATACGGGCAGAGTAGTGGTCGCATCCTAGGTGTGCTCCGCAACCCCCTAGCCCAAACCGGCACTTTTTACACCGTTAAAACCCCCGAGACCGGGTTCTGCTTTAGCGATCTGCATACCGGAACACTTACCGCTTCTATAGCCGGCTTCGGAGTGGAGAGGAGGGGCATGGCGACAGCGGTAAAATCCACCCGGAGAGACCGGGAGCGCATGGTGGGAGCCGGAAAGATGGCGGAGACGGCCTTGGCGCCAAGTTCCCCGAAATCCCCTGCTTACCTGGACGAGGTGTCAGCAGCCGTAGCAGCGGCCCTGTCGTCTCAATTCACAGCCCTCCATGAGAAAATGGATGGGCTACAGAGCTCCGTTGATGCCTTGGGGAGCCGACTGCGGGAAGCGGAGGACCGGCTTGGCCAGGCAGAGGACAAAATGGAGACGCTGACCGGGAGGTAGCAGACCTGAAATCCCAGGTCGAGTCACAGGCCACAAAACTTGACGACCTGGAAAACCGATCCCGAAGGAAGAACCTACGGATAATGGGGATTCCCGAGGCAGTGACAGATAAAGATCTTCTTCCTTACCTGGACTCCCTGATAGCCATGCTGCTGAAGAACGTAGAGCTGGATGACCCGCTGCAGATCGAGCGGGCCCACCGGGTAGGCCCTGTCCAAACCCGCGATAGCCGGCCCCGGATCGTCCTGGTGAAATTCCTGCGGTTTCCCCAGAAGGAGCGGATACTGCGAGCGGCCCGACAGCTGGGAGAGGTGGTCTACAATAACTCGAGGCTCCGCATCGCTCAGGATTATTCCATCGCCCTGAGCCGGCGACGCCGGGATTATGCACCGCTCTGCGAGAAATTGATAAAGGCCAAGATCCGCTTCACGGTGCAGTATCCAGCCCGACTACACGTGACGCATGAGGGTGTCCACCGTGCCTTCGACTCTGCAGCTGCCGCTCAGCCGTATGTGGACCAACTTGCTGCACGAGAACGGGCAGCGCCAGCACTCCCCGCAGCGACCTGAGGAATTGGAGGCCTTATCCGGGTAGTCCCATTGTGTGCGGACTCGCTATCTACTTTGCCTTTTGAGGAGCACTGTCCAGCGGCTTCGCAGTGTGGAGCCCTACAGAGACCCAGTGACCGGAGAGGGATTGAGCGGGCCTGCTGTGTGGGGTGATGAAACTCTGTTCCCTTCTCCTTTGTTAATTGTTACTGTAACTGTTACTTTGCTGAGATGTTGCCTTGCAAGGATACTGTATCTTGCTCTGTCTTTGGGGCGCATGGCTAGCCGCTCGCCGGGTGGGAGGTCAAGTAGGAATTTTTTATTGCAAGGTTGGGGCTTCCCCCGTGGCTCTGGCCTCAGCTGGGCCTACGGGTAGGACACTCAGCGGCCTGCAGGCGGAGGGGGCAATCCGATGTGGGTTGCTCCCCCTGCTTCTGTGGTTTTTTCGCCTCCCCCCTATCCCGTTTTCTCTCTCCCTTCATGCCTTTTTTGTTTTTTCCTTTCACCATTATGTTAGTGCTGTTGTGAGATTGGGGAGTTGGAGGGCTGCTGGTTGGCGGGAGCAGTGGGTTACAGCAGGCTTGCGGCTGGGTTAGCCTCTAGACGGAGGGGGGGTGAGGCAGACGCGAGGGTTAGTAACCGGGGGGGGGGGTGGGGGGTGGAGGTGGAGGGCACCTAATGGGACCTTTATAGGCTCCCTAGGGAGGAGGGGGAGAAGGACCTAGGGGGGGGGTTGCTGTAGTTCAGGGGGGGGCAGGGATAAGTGGGATGGGGGGGGGGGAGGTGGGATGAGGCCAGGCAGGGAGCTTCGGTGGGTGAGTGGTGTGGTGCTTGGCCTGATAGAGATGATGAGGGGAATGGGGGGGGCTGGGAGAGGAGGGGGAGGGGGGGGCGATTGGGGGGGCGGGGGTCCAAGGTCACCGAGTGCACCTAGATTGGTCATAGTAATAGATGGATGGAGCAATGTCTTCCTAAGGGGGAGACCTCAGGCTGGGGAGGTCCTACCCCATTACTACCACATACTGGAAATATATACCCTGTTTGAATACGACCCACCCTGAAAGTAGTCTCCTGGAATGTGTGTGGTATAGGGAATCCCATAAAGCGATATAAAGTGTTGCAGAATTTAGCCAGACTAAAATGCGATGTTGCCATGCTACAAGAAACCCACCAGACGGCCGACGAGCATGCTAAACTACAGAAAATGTGGGTGGGACAGAGTTGGGGCGCCCCGGCTAAGGGGAAAAAGGGTGGAGTGGTCACTCTGGTCAATGCCCGGGTCCGCTTTGAGATGGAACAGCAGTGCTCGGACCCAGAGGGTAGATTTATCCTGCTTTATGGCTACTTGGAGGGTAGGCCTATTGTGCTGGGTAATGTATACGGACCCAACGTTGTGGATCGGCCGTTCTACGCCCGACTGGCCTCCTGGGTGGAACAGTTGCCCGATGTGCCATTAATACTGGCTGGGGACCTGAATGGGGTGTTGGACATAGACCTGGATACGTGTGGAGGGGGGAATGTGAGAACGCGGGTTTCGACCACTAAAACGCTGCGAGAGTTGTGTCGTCGCCTGGGGATGGTAGACCCCTGGCGCCTACTTCATCCCTTCGAAAAGGATTTTACTCACCAGTCGCGGGCGCACGGCTCTAATGCGCGCATTGACTATGTTTTGGTTTCGGAGAGGCTCTTTGAAAGGGTAATGGATGCGCATATAGCCCCGTCGGTAATCTCTGATCATGCCCCAGTCTGGGTGGAACTCCGATGGGGAGATCTGTCCACCTCTACGCGTGTCTGGCGGTTTCCCATGGACCTGTACTACGATACTAATTTCCGCACCCACCTAGAACAGTGTTGGCGGGATTTCACGACGTACAATAAGCAACATGAATCGGAATCAGAACTGTTCTGGGAGACAGCCAAGGTTGTATTGCGTGGTAATATTATTGAATATGCCGCGCGGAAGCGTAAATTGCTTGCGGCGCAAATCGTTCAGCTAGAAAAACAAGTAGTCCGTGCCCGACGGCGCTGTGCGGGGGATCCCAGTAGAACACATAAGCGCAGGCTTTGGGAATTGCAAACCTCACTCAACGAATTGGTGCATCAGAGGGCGAAGAAGTCCCACGAGTACTACCGCTATCAGCTATACCGGTTTGGAGACAAGCCGGGGAAACTATTGGCACGCTGCCTCCGCGGCAGTCGGGCATCTCGGCTGATTGTGGCACTTCGAGATGAGCGGGGGGGACTGCAGAGGGGAAAGAGGGAAATAGCCCATACGTTCCGTGCCTTTTTTCAACAGTTATATGCGCGGCGGGACGGGTCTCCGGCTGCCATGCAGAATTACTTAAGTAAACTTGACCTGCCCCAGGTGAG
The DNA here is from genome assembly GCA_033557465.1 of Ichthyophis bannanicus. Taxonomy (NCBI): domain Eukaryota; kingdom Metazoa; phylum Chordata; class Amphibia; order Gymnophiona; family Ichthyophiidae; genus Ichthyophis; species Ichthyophis bannanicus. The sequence goes on along the minus strand of CM066043.1, from coordinate 176,596,254 downwards.
GGCAGACCAGCAGGCCTATCTGGATGCCCCGATCACAGTGGAGGAAGTTGGTAGGGTTATACAGACAGCTGCCTGCTGTAAGGCGCCTGGCCCAGATGGACTCGGGGCAGAGTTTTACAAAATCTTGGGGGATTGCGTGCCCCCCACCTTAGTGGCAATGTATCAACAGCGCGTGGCACAGGGTAGATTTAAATGGGGCCCCAACCATGCCTATATTACTTTAATACCCAAACCAGGCAAAGACCCCACGCAGGCGTCGTCCTATAGGCCGATTTCTTTGTTGAACTTTGACCTCAAAGTGATGGCTAAAGTTCTGGCGGACAGGTTGGCATCGGTATTGGGGGATCTGGTACATGATTCCCAAGTTGGCTTTGTCTGGGGGCGATATGCCGTGCGCAACCTGCGTAAAATCTTGTTATCAATGGAATGGGTGCACGAGCGCGGGACGCCGTCGTTGTTAGTCAGCTTTGACGCGGAGAAGGCGTTCGACCAAGTGCAGTGGGACTATCTGCACGGCCTCCTGCCGTATTACGGGTTTGGCGACTCCTTCTGTAGGATGGTGGAGTTATTGTATGCGAATCCAACAGCGGGAATATTATGCAATGGGGAGGTATCGGAGAAATTTAATCTGGAGAGGGGCACGCGTCAGGGCTGCCCTCTTTCCCCCCTGCTCTTTGTGCTGTCCCTGGACCCACTGATACGGCGTATAGAGGAGTCTCCCGATATTCCGGGGGTGCGCATTGGCTCACACGGGTTTAAGGTGGCGGCCTTTGCCGATGACCTACTGATGCATCTTACGAAGCCTCAACAAACATTACCCCGGCTGTTGGAGGAGTTTTCCCTCTACGGTAGATTCGCAGGCTTAAGACTTAACCTGGCTAAATCGGAGGCGCTGGATGTGGGCGAGAACTTGAAAGATAGCTGGCCTGGGAACTTTCCGCTTCGATGGGCTGCGGATTCCTTCGTTTATCTCGGCATTTTGCTGACTCGAAGACCATCTCAGATTTATAAAGCGAATTTCGAACGTATCTTCTCTAAAATCAGAGCGCAGATGCAGGCGTGGGCACCCCTTCCATTGTCCCTTCTGGGGCGCGTAGCAGCCTTAGGGATGGTGGTTCTTCCCAGGATGCTTTATTGGCTGCAGACCCTTCCGGTCTGGCTATTGAAACGGGATTTGCAGCGGGTTGAAAGAGCCATTAGAGGGTTTCTTTGGAAAGGTGGCCGAGCACGTATCCCGTTGGTCCGGATGAAGGGGGGATGGAAGTCGGGAGGGGTGGGAGTTCCGGACGTTTGGAAATATGCCTTGGCGTGTCAGGCCCGACACATTGCCGATTGGATGGGGGATACGGAGGTTTATACTCCCCGGGCCTTAGAGGAGGCCTTTGTGGCGCCGCAAACTCTTGATGCGGTGTTGCATCTTGGGCAGGGGGTTTTGCCGGCACGCCTGGTTGGGAGTGTTCTGTTGCAGGCTACTAGACGTACATGGCAGCAGTTGAATAGATATTGGGGGAGTAGCCCGGAGGTCTCCAGCTGGCTACCCCTGCGGGGAAATCCCTGCTTTACTCCGGGGTCAGACTCTGTGTTTTTTCAGCGTTGGGAGCAAGCGGGGATTACGCGGTTAGGCCATGTGGTGGACACCGAGGGGCGATGTAAGGCCCTGGACGTTATTTGTGGGGAATATGATCTGAACCCTGGGAACTCAGTTTTTGCATACATGCAATTGTCTCATTATATTGGAACACTGCCTGGGCGAGAACTGCAAGCGGAGCGTTCTGCGAAGATTCTGGATTTTTTTGCCCTGGGGTCGGAAACGCCCCCGACGATTGCTCTGATTAAGAGAAAACTCGATTCATTCGACCCACCCCCGGATCATGCGGCGGTAGAACAAGCATGGGCGAGAGACTTAGGTAGGGAGATACCCGCGGGCTCGATCCAGGGCGCGTTGGGTAGGATTGCGTGCCTTGTGGAGGGGGCCCGGTGGCGCGAAATCCAGTTCAAAAGCATTCTTCGAGCCTATTTTTCGCCGCGAAGAGCACTGAGAAGCTGTCTTACAACATATGGGGGGTGTCCCAAATGCTCCTGTGACCTGGCGGACTTGGGCCATATGTGGTGGGGGTGCCCAGTCATTCGCCGGTATTGGCTTCGGATCGGCGAGTACCTGGGCGGCTTGCTACAACAGCGGATTAGCTGGTCCGGGCTGTCGGTAATTTTGGATCAGACGGGACCACTCCACCCTAAGGGCAGATGGGAAGGTTTATTGGTGCGAAAGGCCTGTCTGGTGGGTAAGGGTCCCATCCTTCACCGGTGGAGGGAACCAACGGGCCCTACGTTTTGGGAATGGCGTAACACCTTGCATCAGTTTATGCTTTTCGAACGGCGGAGTGCGCAGCGGCACCCCCGGAGATGGGCTACCTTTTTGTTAATTTGGATGCCTTATATACAATCACTAGAGCCCAAAATCCGCAGCGAGATACTCAGGGTAGCATAGCGCCGGGGGAGGCATACGGGGGGGGCTCCTTAGTTAGGACTGCACCGGTGACTTTGGATTGGGGGGGGACGGGGGGGGTAAGGGGGGGATGATTGGGTGCACTTGATGTGATACTTTGCTGTATTTGTTTGCTGTTGTTTGCTGCTGATATACTCCCAGGGTGGTGGACAAGACACAGCCCTACCCGGGAGGTGCTATGGAACAGGCCGATTGTACCTACTTGAATATTGTTTGGTTGTTTGCTTGTTATTGTATTCTTTACTATCAATAAACAGATTTATCAAAAAAAAAAAAAAAGAACAGGGAGAGACAGAAGAGGAGGGAAGGGGTGCTGAGGTTGTATGAGGCTGCTGCACTCTTCCAGATCCTTCCGATTTGTGGCTGCTCAACAGGTCCTTATCATAAGGGTGTGGAGCTGAACCAATTTTCCCTCCTTTTATGGCTACCAAAAAGACCGCAGTCTAGTAGAGCCTCCCACGTTGTGCTCAAGTGAGAGCATCACCTTTCTGTGCTCAAGGTTCATGAGTGTTCAATCGGGTTTCATCTCAATCCTCAGATTTTCTACAGGGAAGAGAAAATCCATCCGCCATCTGCTGGAGACAAAGAATACTGAAGGGACCTCTAGTGGCTGAGGCAAATAGAGGCATAGGAGTGATGTCATTGAAACCTGGGCTTTTCATTTGTTCTTCGTCTCCATCAATTTGCTGGTAGGGGAACACAACCCACTTGTCTGGACTAGTCTAGCAGGATGATATGGAAATTAATGTCTATTTTGTCTTCATCATCTGAGGTCACCTCAATTTTTAATTGCTAAAATGGGGTAAATACTGGGTAAAAGTTTGGGAAGCACTGCATTAAATGCTGCAATAACTTCTCTCAACGATAAAGGAATCTTCAAGAAAATTAACTGAAAGCATTAACTGAAAGCCAAGGCCCTCCAGGGTAGGTTCTCACCAGGTCTTACAGACTCAAGGAAATTTGCAGGCAAGATTTAATGCATCTTTCCTGATCATCCTCAGACCAATCAAGATGACTGGGATGTACCCAAGCTTTTACCCAAATGGGTGGGAGGCAACCAATACTACTTACCCCGAAGGCTGCATTTGCCCTAATACTGGCATCCAATTGTTAGTATCACATTGTTCTTCTCATTACCTTTGTACATTGTAACTTAGGTTCCTGTTTAACATATGCATTATTCACAATTTTAGCACAGGTTAATATAACCCTTAATGTTTGAGCATGATTAACAAAAATACCCTTCAATTGGCTGGGCCAATTGGAGGCTGTACTGCAGTGCTATGCACTGTCATGTTTAGGATCCAGTTTTGCTACACAAAAATAAGTATCCCTTCTCCTAAGAATACAGTCCACAAAAGTTTTTATGAAATTTAGGATGCAACAATCATGAAACTCATCTGTGATAGCCCGGATGAGAATAGTCTGCTATTTTCCACATTCTCTTTTCCTGCTAAACAAAAGAATCATTGGTGGTTCACAAAGACAGCGATTATTGGAATCTCATTTGTCTTTAAATGTCATTTCCTCACTGTAGCTCTTGTTATGACTTTAATCATGTGTAGTATTAAATATCAGTTTAAAAAAAAAACGTTCATTCGCTGCATTAAGTATCAAAACAAACTGCTATTACGCAGGGAGAAGGACTTCAGAAGTATATTTTTGAACATATCAGGACTAGAGATATTTAAACTTAGATACTAGTCAAAATCTAATAGCCAGACGAAAAAAAAACAAACCTTTTCTTCATTTTTTTCTTGATTTTTCTGTTATTTTACTTGTAATTTATTTGTTTTTTTTTTTTAATTTGTTATTTTGGGGGGGGTTATTTTCAGTCTAGTTTTGTAATTTTTAGGCTTGTGGCTGTAATGATAGGAATGGTCAGTTTGTCTGTCTGATCGATAATGTGAAAATGGTGAAAAAACTGAAAATAGGTAGAAAAATATTCTCTATTTAAATCAGATTGTGATTTTTGTTCTAAATCACAATCACAGGAGGGAGGAGTGGCTCAGTGGTTGGGACAGGTTACCTCAGGCCGGAAGGCCGAGGGTTCAATTCCCGCATGGGGACAAGCAACTTCAGGCCAGAGGGACTGGGGTCTCTAGTCCCATGGCCACTCCTTGTGGCCTTGGGCAAGCCACTTAACCCTCCATTGCCTCAGGTACACTTAGATTGTGAGCTCTTCAGGGACAAGGGAATAAAAAGTACCTGTTAGTATACATGTAAACCACACTGATTCTAAATAGCGCGGGATAATTAATAAATAAATAAATGGAGACTGGAAATCAAAGTCAGGTCAGTGCTGCCCCCACCACCATCCAAGCCATGACTCCTTCCAGTGCTTTCCGTCTTGTTCTCTTTCCTCTCCCCATGGGCATGCTTTGAGGCCAGAGCATATGAAACAAGACAAGATTTTTGTCCATGCTGTTCCCCACTTCTTCTTACTACTGAGTACATGCTTCTGGTGGTAGCACTTTGGCATGCTGGTCCTTCCTGTCAGGTGCATGTCAGGCTTCTTTCGCACCATTTCCCTCTTTTTCTGGGTGCGGGACTAAGCTTTTCTGTTCACTTCCTCCTTTCAAGCAAGACCAGGCTTTTCAAAGCAGAAAGGACATTCAGTATATCCTGCTCAGCAGCTGCGCTTCCAGCAGACTCACTGTGGCATTCTCATGAACCTGTAGGTGTCTGTGGATCATATGATGAGAACCGCTTCACTAAATTAGTTCTTGTAATTTTGATGACAACCTGAATTTGAAGCCCAGCACCCTCATTATTGTCATCACATCAGGCTTTTGGTCATACATAAAGTACAAATGCCATAGTCCATTATGAAGTTGATCTCAGGTAATCAACAACTCCTAAAACACAAACTATAATAGTTTCTGCAGAAACCATGAAAGCACACTTATCTCACATCATCTCTTCAAAGGCTACACCAAATTACACAAGAACATATCTTATAAACTTTACTAAGCAATATGCATAAGGCATGCTATTTCATTTCATTTATTAAAATGTAACTATACTGACTATTACACATCATTATGCTAAAATAACCTGCATGTGATATCGCGACTTGAATTAATTCATGTATTTATTTATTTATTTTAATTTGGTAGTTTGCTCCTGCTCCATCAGAGTCAGCCAGAAACCTTCATTCATAAACTTCCAGCATCTAGTTTAAACATATTATTTTTTTCTTTATCAGTATTAAAAAATTCAAGGACACAAAAATATGGAAGAGAGGAAGAACGCAAACTATTTTCAGAAGATCTGTTCTTCAGGAGCTAGCAAAACTAAAACTGGACAAAGCAATGGGACAAGACCAGATTCATCCAAGGGTACTGAAGAACTTAGAGAAGTATTGGCCGCTCTGATGGCTGACCTTTTCAATGCTTTTTTTGAGTCGGGGATGATCCCAGAGAACTGGAGATGGGTGAATGTGGTTCCTGCCCACAAAAGTGGAAGCAAGGAAGAGGTTGGTAGCTACAAAATGGTTAGTCTAACGTCTATGATGAGTAAATTAATGGAAACACTGTGGTTTCTGGAATCCAAGAGATTACAGGATCTGAGACAGCATGGCTTTACCAGAGGCAGGTTTTGTCAGACGAATCCAATTGATTTCTTTGACTGGGTGACCAGAACTGGATCAGGGAGAGTGTTAAATGTGTTAAACTTAGGATTTCAGCAAGGCTTTTGACACAGCTCCATGTTGACAACTTATAAGTAAACAGAGTGCCTTTGAGATGGACGCGAAAGTGACTGACTGGGTAAGAAACTGGTTCAGTGGAAGGCGAAGAGGGTAGTAGTAAATGGAATTCACTTTCAAGATAGGAGTGTCACCAGTGATGTGCCTCAGGAATCAGTGCTTAGTCCTGTTCTTTTTAAGATTTTTGTAAGCGATGCGGAAGGTCTAATCGGGAAAGGTATGCTTCTTTGTGAACGATACCAACATCTGCAATGGGGTAGACACCCTGGAAGGTGTGGATAACATGAAGAGATGTAACAAAGCTTGAAAAATGGTTGAGAATTTGGCAGTGTTCTGAATGGACTGTAGGCATTTTATTTCAAATGCTAGTAGACCAGAGGAGATAGTATTACAATAATCTAGGCTTGTGATTACAATGCTAAGAATGAGAGTTGTGAGGGTGTTTGTATGTAGAAAGGGGTGTATTGCATACATATGACGAAGAGTAAGAAATGAAGCCCTAGCTACCATACCTATCTGCTGAGAAAAGGAGAGTTCAGTGTCAATATGTATACCAAGATACTCGAAGAAGAATATAAGTGTGATTGGGAGAGAAACCAACATCCAAGGAAGCAATCATACTCACAGATATCAAAGTGCAAAGCAAGAGTAAGGTGAAAAAATAAAACTATCTACCAAAGTGAATTGTGTATAATGTCCATGTTTGAGCGTGCCTTCATCAGGGATGTACCAAAGGGGTTTCCATAAATGCCTAATTGTGGATACTCTCAAAAGTGAACGGTAAGCAGTTTTTCAATCACTTCTCCGAATGCACTAAGGTGTCAGGAACCTTGAAGTTTATAGGCCATGTAAGGTGGAACAAAAAAGGACATTAGAAACAATTCACTATGGTGGGTTGTTTTATTCTTTCACCTCACTGTTTTACGCAGTGTGATTGGGAGACCATCGTGATAGGGGACAAATTGGGTACATTGGAAGAGCCTGTTAACCAGGTCGCTATAGTTTTGCTGGATTCAACTTAAGATGGTTATCTTCCAACCAGCTGGTAATCTTGATCAAGCACTGGATTTATGGCTGTAAGGTCCAGAAGGTAAGAATCAGTATAGGAGATAAAAGAGAATATCATCTGCATGAAAGTAGAAACAAATACCTAGTTACTGTATCGAAAGAGCAAGTGAGCTCAGGAAAATGTTGAACAGCACAGGGACCAATACCGACCCCTGCAGAATACCACAAGTTAGAGAATGGGTCACTGATTATTTCTGGCCAGCAGACATGATGAAAAACTATTGTTGAGGAAGGAGGTGAACCAGGATAGAACAGAATCATGAAGGCCTATTTCTTGAAGGCGTGCCAGGAGGATGCTGTGATTGACCAAATTGAAAGCTGCTGATAAAATAAGGGATCCGGCTATTGCAATTTTTCCTTGGTCTAAGGAATGATGTATTCTTATATACCACAGTTCCAATTTTGCAACTGCCCAATTTTAGTTATAATTCACCTTGAGTATGCAAGAAAAAAAGAGAAATCAAATCTAAATAAAGACCACAAATAAGTTGACCACATTAAGAATAAAATACAGAAATTCTGGCCATCTTTCAAATCCATCTTAACAGCAATTTTCTCATACTGGAAAAAGAACAGCTGGGCCCTAGTCCTACAGCCTGACAACATTCATTCTCTTTGCTACTCGTTGGAATACATGTGTTTAACTCTCAAAAATATTAAATATATTATTTCTCGTATATAAGCAGGGGGCAACAATGTGCCAGCTCTCTCCGAACTCAGAGGTGTCCTTTGAACTTCTTTGAGCACGCATGCCGCTTCCCGCCTTGCCATCCTGCTCGGAGGTGCCTCAGTTTCTGTCAACTGCTACAGCAAGTGTCCACGGCTTTCCCCTCCTCCGTCAATCACTGTGCTGCGTTTAATTTCTTTCTTCATTTTTATTTTCAGTTTCTCCCGTGCAGTTGTTTTCTCCCTTCCCTGGGAGTTTCTTTTTCAAAAAAATGAGTGTCATGGCACTGCCGCTGTGGGGTTGCTTCCCCCCTCCCCCCTCCCTCACCGAGGCTTCAAAAGACAGCAAGAAAAAAGCAAGAAACAACATTTAAGAAAGGAGCTGTCTCCACCCACCACCCCCCTCTTTTCTCCCTACCTCTTTTGCTCTCAGAAGGCAGCAGGTAAACTAGCTGGCTGCAGCAGCTGGTTAAAAAAAAGAAGATATAAACATATTACAGAGAAAAGACTCAGCAGAGACCATGTAGAAACCCCCTCTCTGGTGACACCCTGCATTACCTCCAGCTCAGTTTCCCTCCACCTATTGTACATCTCTTCTGCTCCTGCATCATCCCCTCTCCCATCGGGCCCAGACAAGGTATGAACAGGACCTGAAAGGGCCACTGTATGACCGGAGGCAGACCCCTGCCAGTGCCAGTGTTGAAGAAATCTGCCAAGAGCCTAAAACCTCAGCCCAGAGGCCAGACTCCATCTCCTCCTAACCAGGCCTCCATCGATTACTCCATGAGGCCGGATATGCCGGTAAGTCAAAAGCATAAGTAAGTCAAAGCATAGCCACAGGAGTGACTCCACCAATGTTCTCAGCTTCAAAGAGCCGCAGCCTCACAAGCATAAAACAGAGGGTGAGTCAGCAGAGACCTCTTTCCTCACTACCAAGAAAAAGACACATCACCCGGACACCATTCCAGATCAAACTCCTATACCTCCTACACCGGAGAACACGGCCTTCAATGGGGACCCCTTCCTGCAGTTACTGCGTCGTTTCATACAGGACAGTGCAGCCCTACTGGGTGCTGCAGCCTCAAGAGAATGCTTTCAATTACAGAGATTCCATCTTTCCAGCTGAGGGGTCTCCCCATCTCTTGTGGACTGCCAAGATCCTTCTCCTATGGGCGACGACATCTACTCAACTGCAAGTCCATCTTGTTCCCATTAATGGGATGTAGACCCTCCCTCTTAGGAGATATGGAGGAAGCCCCATCTCCATCTTTACAGAAAGAATGGCAGATGCGTGGAATATAGTCTCCCAGTGGAGGTGGTAGAGATGAGAACAGTATCTGAATTCAAAAAAGCATGGAACAAACACAGAGGATCTCAAAAGGAAAAAAAGGGGACTACTGTAGTAGCCGATATAGAAGGGCAGACTAGATGGAAACATGATGGCAGAAAAAGACCACATGGGCTTTGATCCAATAACAAAGCATGATCCTCCTGAAGATTTCTCTATCCCTAAATTTCTAGAGCGCTGGCCCTTAGTGACTCTCAGACCTCCCACTAACAAGAAAGACATTCAGTCCATCTTACGGGCTTGTAGCACACTCAGGGAAGTCCTCGCTATGCCGTTCCCTCAGGTCTTGCAGGATGCACTTGCCTTGGTCTGGAGCACTCCAGCATCAGGGCATGCCTTGACCTTAAGTACAAAGTGCTGCCCGTGCCGGGATTCTAACATCAACAGCTCCCTCATCAGTCCGTTGTCTCCAAGGCGCTTCTAAAGAAGGCTAAGTCCACCAAAGTTTCTGCCCAAACTCCGCAGGAAAAGATCAATATATTTTGGACTCAGTAGGCAAAAACACTTTTCAGAGTGGTGTGTTAATCATGAGGATACTAGCCCACAAACATCAGGTGCTCCAGTACCATCATGATCTTCTTTCGCATCTGCCAGACCCTACTTCACCTCTAGATCCCGAGTGTCAGACTCTTCAAGACAATCTGCAGGAGTCCCTCTATCATATCACTTGCTCTACTCATGATGCTTTTGACTCAGCTGCCTGAACAACAGCTACATCCATCTTTGCTCGTCGCACAGCATGGCTCAGAGTAACCAGTCTCAGAGAGTATCTTCATGACCGCTTAGCAGATGCCCTCTGTAAGGGGCATAGCCTCTTTTGCTCTAAAGTGCAGGAATCTGTTTCAGAAGTGAAGGACTGTTCCTCCACAGTAAGGGAGCTGTCAGCCCATCTGTCGGAACAAGTTCAGCAGTCTCACCAGCCTCCATACTCTCAATGCAGAAGACCACACCATTACCAGTATTTTCAACAGTATTATCCTAGACAACGTTGTCAGCCTTATCCTAGGCCTCCACTGCAGTGTCAACCTGCACCTGCTTATCCTCAAAACCCCAAGGAAAGAGTGAGGAAACAACCTGCAGTCACCTCAGCGCAACCTTCCAAAGTGCCTCCCAGTTTTTGACTATCTACCAATAGTGGGACAAGTCCAGCACTTCCCGAGTGCCTGGCACTCTGTCTCTGTCCTCAGCATCATTTCATCCAGTTACAAGCTGAATTTCATGGCCACCCCCCCCCCCCCTCACACACACTCAAGCACTATCCCTGCCCAACAGAATTCCTCCCCGCCACCTGCTGTCACCCGTGAAGGTCCCCAGAGGCTATAAGCGGAGGTATTTCACGGGGCGCCTTCTTAAGTAGCAAGGGGAGTGGTACAAAAGACGTTGCAGTGCCCTCTGGGAGTAGTAGTCCCCCAAGCTAACAAAAGAATTAAGTTGTAGTCGAGCAGTAAGGTTTTAAGACAGGACTTTTTATTCCCCTTCCCGGGCGGATTTTCAAAGCAATGGAAATAAGGACAAAAGGACCATACAGCTGGTACAAATAAAAGGAACAACCGGAACAAAAATACTGCTTATCTTCAGCTTATCAGTGGAACAGAAAAAAGTAATTTAAACAGTCCTTTTCACTCAAGGTAAGTTTCTTCACTTCCTTTCCTTATCAAAAACTTCCAGAAACCTCTTCAGCATAAAGAAGTGATTTCATCAGACAAAGTCAATGTACAATCCATACAATTATCAGAAGCAGGTTCCTCATATAATTCACATTGCATTTCTTCACATTCCTCTTCTGTATAAAGTCCTTTTGGATTGTAACTCACGTTATTCTTAAACAGTCTCTCTCTATGGCTAAGAGAGTTCCTCTCCTCCTCACAGCTAGAGTAGAATGGGAAATTACCACACTCTCTGGAGTTGCTATTTTGAGAGCCACATAACTCTTGGTAAGTACAGGGAAAGTCTTCACTTTCTAAGTCTCTTCTATTAGAAGCAATACCCCTACCTTCACAGTCTCTCTGCTCAGAGTTTCTCGGTACAGCAGAGCCTGGCCAAGACGAAAGCGTTTTTCTGCTTTTCTCTCTCTGTTTTCCCTTGGGCCTGAAACTCCCTTCAGGGTAGAAGCTCTCTCCCTCCTTGTACCTGTTACTTGGTAGGTTGGCTTTCCTAGGCCTGGGTCCAGGAATGTCTCCTCTGCCCCCTTCTTGGTAAAGTTCACTGGGCTTCTGTTTAGCCGTGCACTGCTCTCTGAAGCAGTTCTTCTGAGTTCTTTCAGCTGCCCTGGTTCTACCAGGTTTCCAAGTTCCTCCCGTCCTCCAGTTACCAGCTGTTTTCTCCCAGCTACCATCGGCTCTTGAATTCCCTGGTGGTCTCTCCTCACTAACCTCCGGTAAGTGAATTTTATCTGCGTGTGGCTTAGTGTTTGCTTGGGCTCCGCCCCCTCCCAGCTGCCCCTCATTACCTAATGAGCTGTGAGCTAGCTTGCTGTTTGGGCGTGCTCTCACACCTTGTGACGTAGTCTGTGTATGTTGCCTATAGCAACTCTGGGCCATGTGCTGCACTGGGCTGTCAATGTCAGATCTGTTTTGCTCAGCTTTTCCTATCTCCATAGGCTCTGACTGATCTACCCCATGACACTGCCCATCCTGGAGGAGGAGATATCTTGCTTATTCTCCAGCCATGTAATCAAGACTGTTCTGGAGCCCGAACACAACTGTGGCTTCTTTTCCCAGTTCTTCCTTATCCCCAAAACGTTCAGAGGCCTTCGTCCTATTCTCGATCTCCAAGACTTCAACCTCTACATCAGGAAAGAAAAGTTCAAGATGACGTCTAACCCCATCCTGTGTCAGGGCAACTGGCTCGCCTCTCTAGACTTCAAGCATGCCTACACGCACATTCCTCTTCATCCTCGGCATGAGAAGTACCTTTGCTTCTGCTTCAAATCAGAACATTACCAGTACAGGGTACTACCCTTCGGTCTCTCTTCAGCTCCAAGAGTCTTCACGAAGTGCCTGGCGGTTGCTGCGGCACGGCGCACCTGCACAAACAAGGCCTATGTTCTTATCCTTATCTGGATGACTGTCTCATCACAGGTCCCAACAAGGCCTCAACTCTAGCATCTGTCCACGCAAACTACCTTGCTCCTGCAGCACCTCAGCTTTGTCATCAACTTCTAAAAGTCCGAGTGCGAACCTATCAGATACTGGACTTCAAAGGAGCCCACAAACACCACTGTAGCTTTTCTTCCTCTAGAGAATATTCATTCTGCAAAAGCTCACCACTCAACTGCTGGCTTCTCCACAGGCCTCCACTTACCGCATCCTCAGCCTGTTGGGGCGTGGTACCATTCACATGCCTGTATATGCGGCCTCTCCAATGGCACCTCCAGCTCAACTGGAGCCAGTATGCTCAGCCCCTTTGCTGCCAGATTTCTCTCTCTGGACCAAGTCGTTAGTTGCGCCAGTCTCTTCGGTAGTGGATCCTTCCGTTCAGCCTCACCATAGGATGACCTTTTCTACAACCACCACACCAACTTACCCTAACTTACTCTAAACAGACCCAGGGAATTATTCTCTATTGTGCAAAATCTAACGAACAACAAACATAACTCTTGCAAGGATATCACGGACATTTCCCCCCAGACCTTGGCAAATCACTACATAAATAAAACAAAGCACCATCCAATCTTGCCAAAAACTACAAACTCAACCCAACACAATCACTTAGATAACTGGTCTATAACCACAGACATACTCAAGAACATAATACTAAACTTGAATACCACTACGTCTTACCTTGATCCTTGTCCAATAACCTGGATAAAGAATTCCCTCCCAATTCTATCCCCATTCATTCTTCCAATAATCAACCTATCCTTAACAAACGGGTATCTATCACCATCACTAAAACATGTACAGATTCGGCCAATTCTTAAAAACAGCACTCTTGACAAAACATCACCTAGCTCCTACAGACCTATTTCAAGCATACCATTCATGGCAAAACTAATTGAAAAGGCTGTACAAATTCAAACGCAGGAATATATAGACAACTCAGCCCCCCTGGATGATCAACTATACGGTTTTCGCCCTCGCCATGGAGTAGAGACACTTCTAACTGTTCTAATAGACACACTCGTAACAGGGATTGATAACCCCAAGCAAGCGTTTATACTCCTATTCATTGACATCTCTGCGGCATTCGATAGTGTTCACCATACTACAATGCTCAATAACCTTAAACAAATAGGAATAAAATCAACAGTGCTAAAATGGTTCACCTCATATTTAAGCAATAGAACCCAAACAGTAAGAATAGGCAACAATACATCTAACACATACAAACAAGAAATTGGCCTACCTCAAGGTTCTGCTCTATCAGCCCTCCTATTTAACATCTATATAAAACAGGTCTGTAACATATTTAAAAAATTCAATGTATACTATCACTTGTATGCAGACGACATAATGATGTATATCCCTTTCACGATCCCTAATCTACCACTCCAATTACTTACAGAATGCTTCAATGAAATAAACAACTGGCTAAACAACAATAACCTCATCATCAATCACTCCAAAACTGAAGCCCTAATTGTAACCAAAAATCAATCATACTCTCCCCCATCACACATCATACTTCAGGACCATGAAATCAAACTAAAAAATGAAGTACGATATTTAGGCGTTATACTGGACACACATCTCAGCATGAATACGCACATTAGAAACACAACAAAGAAAATATACTTCAAGCTCAAAATCGTAAAGCAGCTACGCCCTCTAATTCACATACAAGACTTCAAGAGAATACATACAATAATAACTCCTCACTTTGACTTTGCCAACCTAACTCTACTAGGGGTAACTAAACAAAACATAAAAAGACTCCAACTAGCACAGAATGCAGCAGCCAGAACTATCATGAAGGTCCCTCCATCTCATCACATAACACCTATACTAGCAAATCTTCATTGGCTACCAATACAAAGCAGAATAATATATAAAACACTAACAACAACCTTCAAGGCTCTAAACAACATGGCCCCACCTACCCTAAACAATCTCATATCTAAAGAATCAACTAATAACCAACACAGGAGAAACCAAACAAACAAATTAAGGACCCCAAAAGAATATATAAAAACCAAAAAGACAACAAACAAAAAAGCATTCTCCCATGTGGCCCCCATTATTTGGAATGACCTTCCAGAGGAAATTAGATCAATAATTGAGATTAAAGAGCTCCGTAAGAACCTAAAAACACATTTGTTTATGGCACACTATGGTCTACTAACAAACTCCCCTCACAACAAGAGAATGGATAATAACATTACCTGATAGCAAAGATGCAAAATTGATATGACCTAGGGCAGCTTATCGAATAGACTCACACATTATGTACATAAGTTCATCATTAAACAAGGTCCTTACATGCATCATATAAGGCACATATCCTAATATTGTATATAGTTCTCATTCTGTTTTTTGTAATTGTTTAATTTCCACTGTTCTTAGACGTTCATTGTAAAACAGACAACTGACTTATTTTGTTGTTAAATGTAAACCGCACTTGATCTTTGGAAGGTGCGGTATATAAGCGACTGTAAATTAAATTAAATTAATTACAGATGTCTCTCATATGGGCTGGGGCGCTCATCTCATAAATCTTACAACTCAAAGCCTTTGGTCTAGCAAGGAGTCTTCTCTGCACATCAACCTGCTGGAAATGCGTGCAATCTACTACGCTCTTCAGGCCTTCCACCCTTGAATCCGCAACAAGTCATTCCTTGTGCAAACCGACAAGGGCAGCTCTGGCTCCCTTTGACTCTGCCACAAAGCAGTCTGTCTTTGGCTCTATGTCTGATCCATTTGAGTCTTCCTCACCTCCCTGGGGCTCACAACCAGTTAGCAAGCTCCCTCAGCCAATGCCTTGATTGACACAAATGCTCTATAGACTCATCTTTTAAGCATAGGGAAAGCCCAAACTGGACCTTTTTGCATCAGACGACAATGCCAAGTGTCCACTCTACTGCTCCCTTCATTCCAGCCCAGGCAGATATGCAGTGGATGCCTTCCTCAACTCTTGAGTGAATCACCTCCTATATGCTTTTCCACCTTTTACTCTCATTCCTCGGACACTACTAAAGGCCCATGCGGAGAGAGCAACGCTCATCCTCATTGCCCCAAGATAGTCCAGACAAATGTGGTACCTGTACATATTTGTCATGGCCCAGAGTGGTCCGTAGCCTTTACCACTTCATTGCTTCCTCCTGACATAACAGGAAAGTCACCTCCTCCGCCCCAACCTTCAATCTCTGGCTCTCACTGCTTGGAAAGTGATCAGCTAGAAGATCCTGCTCCTTCCATACCAGCTAAGGCGTAAGCTATACACCAGTCATCCCAGTGCCCTTCAACACAGCGTACCTATGGCTTTAAATTGACTAATTTCTCTCATTGGGCTTCATTATAAAGTTTGAACCATGTCACCTGTCCCCCTCAGCCATGTTCTCACTTATCCCCTTCCACTTGTCCGATTCTGGTCTGCAATCTTCGTCAGTTCTTTTCCATCTCTCTGCCATAGCTGCTTCCCATCGTCATGAAGATGGCAAATCAATTTCCATGTATCCTCTCGTCTCTCGTTTCATGAAGGGTCTCATGAATACTAAGCCGCCTCAAAAAACCCCTACTCCAGCCTGGGATCTCAATGTCGTTCTCTCAGCACTCATGGAAGCCCCCTTTGAACCTATGGGATCTGCTCCATTAAAGCATCTCATTTGAAAAACTGTTTTTCTCATCACCATCACATCTGCCAGATGTGACAGTGAACTCCAAGCTCCTGTGCATTGCCCTCCATACACACAATTCCTTTATGACAAGGTACTGCTACATACCCATTCTAAGTTTCTTCCAAAGTTTCTCTCTCTTCCAACTCAACCAATTAATCGTGCTTCCTGCCTTCTTCCCAGTGGCACAGTTGAATTCCCCAGAGCAAGCGCTACATTCTTTACTATCTCCAAGCAATCAAACAACTTTGACAGTCTTCTCAGTTTTTTTGTTACCATTAACCCGAACAATCCAGGAAAGCCTGCATCGAAACAAACCATTTCCTCCTGGATTGCAGATTGTATCTCTTTCTACTACCTTCAGGCAAGCCTCACCCCCACCCCCACGGCGGACAGGCTCTCATTGTCTTCGTGCAACAGCAGCAACCATTGCTGATCTGGATGACATTCCTCCTCAAGAGATATGCAAAGCTGCTACATGGTCATCTTTTCACACTTTAACAAAACACTACAGCTTGGACCACTCATCAGCCATGGATTTTGTCCTGCGAAACCTCTTCGCCTAAGTATCCACCACCCAGTTTTTTTCACCCTGGCCCCATATACTACTCCATATACTACTGAATTATCAGACAGCCCTCAGCTCTGGACTCACCTAGAGTGTGCCTGCATCCTCATGCTTGTATACAGAGAAAGCATAGTTGCTTACCAGTAACGGGGTTCTTCGTATACAGCAGGAGTATGCAGCCACACACCGCCTACCATCCTCTCACGAAGAGCATACAAATTCCTCGCCATCTCTACAATCAACCTAACAGAGACTGGATTCAACATCTGACATATCACCAATGCCTCACTTCCTTTGCCCCCCCTCCCCTTTTTTTCCCCCAATGGTTGGGCTTGTCTGCTTTGTTATTGCCCGAGGCACCTCAGAGCGGGTCGCGGTGCACATGCTCAAAGAAGTCCAAAGGACTTCTCTGAGCTCAGGGAGAACAGACACGCAGGCGCTGTCAGTAGACAGCACCTAGAGTGTGGCTGTATACCCCTGCTGTTGATGCAGAACCCCTTACAGGTAAGGAACTATGATTGATAGATAGATATTTTATATTCTCGTACAGATCATAAAATCTGGCACCATAATGGTTTCTTGGTTCACAGCCAACTTCAAGATGTTAATATTGGATTGGCTATGAGCTAAGCACAACAAATCTGTTTTTGACTGGAACACAGGCAAGTTGTGCTTTTCGCAAGCAAATGATTAGCTAATCAAGCTTACATGCTTTTTTCTTAAATATCATCTTCCACATCTTAAAGGAAAGGAGGTGCTCTCAGGTGAAGCTCGTTATCCAAATCAGTCATACACTAAGGACCTGAGATTAATTAAGCTTCAGGTGAACGTATTAGGTACAGTTGTATTAATATAAATATCCATAGCAACTCTTAGTAAGTAAAGAACTTAAATATCTAAACACAAGCTTAAAACTAAGATGCAGACAGCAGTCCAGCAGCGAGATGGGGGCTTACATGTGCACTAGGTGCAAGGAGCTCTTTGCTCTCAGGGAACGAGTCCCTTCTCTAGATGCTAGAGTAGCAGACTTGGAAAACATAAGAAAAACAGAGAGGTACATAGACGAGACCTACAGGGATATATAGTCCTGATGTCCCACCTCCAGTCTGGCAGCATCCCTGTTGCCATGAAGGAGATAGGTCACGTGACAGGAGAGCATCACACAGGTGTGGCAGGAAGTGATCCTGTAACTAAGACCTGTCCTCCAGGTGATGTAAAACCCTCTCGCACCGAGGAAGTTTCTCCAGAGCCATGTGCCCATGAGGGAAGGGTTAGGACAGCCGTTATAGTTGGCGATTCAATCATTAGGCATGTAGATAGCTGGGTGGCTGGTGGACATGAGGATCGCCTGGTAACATGCCTGCCTGGTGCAAAGGTAGCGGACCTCACGCGCCACCTAGATAGGTCTTAGATAGTGCTGAGGAGGAGTCTGCTGTCTTGGTACATGTCGGTACCAATGACATAGGAAAATGTGGTAGGGAGGTTCTGGAGGCTAAATTTAGGCTTTTAGGTAGTAAGTTGAAATCCAGAACTTCCAGGGTAGCGTTCCCTGAAATGCTTCCCGTTCCACGCGCAGGACCCAAAAAGCAGGCAGAGCTACGGAGTCTCAATGCGTGGATGAGACAATGGTGCAGAGATGAGGGTTTTGGATTTGTTAGGAACTGGGGAACATTCTGGGGAAAGGAGGGGCTCTTCCGAAGGGATGGACTTCACCTTAACCGGGATGGAACCAGGCTGCTGGCATTAACCTTTAAAAAGGAGATCGAGCAGCTTTTAAACTAGATAATAGGGGAAAGCCGACAGTTGCCCAAGAGCGGATGGTTCGGAAGAATGTATCCTTGAAGGATACTACCAAAAGCAGAGAGGTTCCAAAAAAGAGTAAAGTAGCCCAAATGCCCTCGAGTAGGGAGCAGACAGAGCTTAAAGATTCCAAATTACCCATGTCTACCAATAACCAGATTAATATGAATAAAATACAGTCTCTAAAATGCTTGTATGCAAATGCTAAAAGTCTGAAAAATAAAATGGTAGAGTTAAAATATATAGCACTAAATGAGAGGTTAGATATGATTGGAATATCAGAGACATGGTGGAAGGAGGACAACCAGTAGGACACTGATACCTGGGTACAAACTATATCGTAATGATAGAGCTGATCAAATTGGTGGAGGGGTTGTGCTCTATGTTAGAGAGGGCATTGAGTCAGAAAGGATTAAAGTTTTGCAGGAATCAAAATCTGCTGTAGAATCTCTATGGATTGAAATTCCAAGTAAAAAGGGGAAGGCGATGGCAGGGGAGTGTACTATCGACCGCCTGGCCAGAATGAACAAATGGATGATGAAATGCTCAAAGAAATCAAGGAAGCTAACAAAAGTTACAGCGCAGTAATAATAATGGGTGATTTCAATTACCCCGGTATCGACTGGGTCAGTGTCACGGGCAGGACATGCTAGGGAGATAAAGTTCCTAGATGAAATAAATGACTGCTTCTTGGAGCAGCTGGTTCATGAACAGACCAGAGGGGAAGCCATATTAGACCTAGTCCTTAGTGGAACACCAGATCTAGTGCAAGAGATAAGGGTGTTGGAGCCACTTGGCAATAGTGATCATAGCATGATTGCGTTTGATTTAATTAGTGGAGGAGGGATAGTAAGGAAATCCACAGTACTACCTTTTAACTTTCGAAAGGGAGACTATGATAAAATAAGGAAAATAGTTAAGAAAAAACTAAAAGGAGCAGTTGCAAAGGTTAAAGACTTACATCAAGCTTGGGTGTTGCTGAAAAATACTATCTTGGAAGCCCAGACCAGCTGTATTCCACGCTTTAAGAAAAGTGGAAGGAAGTCCAAAAAACTGCCAGCATGGTTTAAAGGTGAGGTCAGAGAGGCTGTTGCCAAAAAAGCATCTTTCAGGAAATGGAAAAAAGAGCCAAACGACGAAACTTGCAAACAGCACAAGCACTGGCAAGTCAAATGCAAGGCATTGATAAAGCAGGCAAAGGGAGAATTTGAGAAGAAGCTTGCTGCGGAAGCAAAAACGTGAAATAAAGACGTTTTCAAGTACATTCGTAGCAAAAAACCTGTGAGAGAGTCAGTTGGTCCATTAGATGATAGAGGGGTTAAAGGGGCACTAAGAGGCGACAAGGCGATAGCAGAGAGACTGAATGAATTCTTTGCTTCGGTCTTTACTGAGGAAGATGTAGGGATGTTACCCATGACTGAAGTGGTATTTAAAGGTGCAGAAGAATTGAAGGAAATATCGATACATCGGGAAGATGTATTACAACTATTAGATAAACTGAAGAGTAGAAAATCACCTGGGCCGGATGGGATACATCTACATGCTGAGTAATTTTGTTCTTTATGATGGTTTCTACCATTTTTGCCGGTACTGACGTCAGGCTCACCGGTCTGTAGTTTCCAGGATCACCCCTGAAACCCTTTTTAAAAATTGGCGTTACATTTGCAATCCTCCATTCTTCAGGTATTACAAATGATTTTAATGATAGTTCATAGATTACTAATAGCAGGTCTGCATTCTCATATTTTAGTTCTTTCAACACCCTTGGATGTATACCATCCGGTCCAGGTGATTTGCTACTCTTCAGTTTATCAAATAGTTGTAATACATCTTCCCGGTGTAGCGATATTTGCTTGTGCTTTTTCCAGTTTTCGTCATTTGGCTCTTTTTTCCATTTCCTGAAAGATGCTTTTTTGGCAACAGCCTCTCTGACCTCACCTTTCTACGGCAAATTTTGTTTCCTGCACAACTTTAATCCTTTCTGACTCAATGCCCTCTCTAACATAGAGCGCAACACCTCCACCAATTTGATCAGCTCTATCATTACGATATAGTTTGTACCCACGTATCACAGTGTCCCACTGGTTTTCCTCCTTCCACCATGTCTATGAGATACCAATCATATCTAACCTCTCATTTAGTGCTATATATTCTAACTTTCCCATCTTATTTTTTTAGATCTAGCATTTGCATACAGGCATTTTAGAGACCTTATTTAACTCATATTAATCTGGCTATTGGTAGGCAGGGGTAATTTGGAATCTTTAAGCTCTGTATCCTCCATACTCAAGGGCATTTGGGTTACTTTTGCCTTTATTGGAACCTCTCTGCTGATATGCTGTAACTTCATTTTTTGGTAGTATCCTTCAAGGATATTGTTCCGAACCATGCGCTCTTGGGCGACTGTTGGCTCTCCCTTATTATCTAGTTTAAAAGCTCCTCTAACTTCTTTTTAAAGGTTAATGCCAGCAGCCTGGTTCCATCTCGGTTAAGGTGAAGCCCATCCCTTCAGAAGAACCCCCCTTTCCCCAGAATGTTCCCCAGTTCCCAACAAATCCAAAACCCTCATCCTTGCACCATTGTCTCATCCACACATTGAGACTCTGGAGTTCTGCCTGCCTTTTGGGTCCTGCACGTGGAATGGAAAGCATTACGGAGAATGCTACCCTGGAAGTTCTGGATTTCAACTTCCTATCTAAAAGCCTAAATTTGGCCTCCAGAACCTCCCTACCACATTTTCCTATGTCATTGGTACAGACATGTACCAAGATAGTAGATTCCTCCCCAGCACTATCTACGACCTAGTCCACGTGGCGCAGGAGGTCCGCTACCTTTGCACCAGGCAGGCATGGTACCAGGCAATCCTCATGTCCACCAGCCACCCAGCTATCTACATGCCTAATGGATTGAATCGCCAACTATAATGGCTGTCCTAACTCTTCCCTCATGGGCACATGGTCCTGGAGAAACTTCCTCAGTGCAAGAGGGTTTTACATTACCTGGAGGACAGGTCCTAGCTACAGGATCACTTCCTGCCACACCAGGGTAATGCTCTCCTGTCACGTGACCTCTCTCCTCCATGGCAACAGGGATGCTGCCAGACTGGAGGTGGGACTTCAGGACTATATCCCTGTAGGTCTCGTCTATGTACCTCTCTGTCTTCCTTATGCCCTCCAAATCTGCTACTCTTGCCTCCAGAGATCTGTCTCATTCCCTGAGAGCAAAGCGTTCCTTGCACCTAGTGCACACGTAAGACCCCTCACCAACTGGGAGAAAATCATGTGTGACACTCTATGCAAAAGCCCCCACCTTGCAGCTGGACTGCTGTCTGCATCTTAGTTTTAAGGGTGGGTTTGGTTTTTAAGTTCTTTACCTACTAAGGGTTGGTAGGGATACTTATACCCTAATAAGCTTCAGGTGAACAAAGTACATTAAATGTATTAGGAGTAGTTTTAATTAATCTCAAGTCCTTAATATATGCCTGATGAGGACAAACAGCTGCACCTGAGAGTGAATATGGCACCTCCTTTCCTTTGAGAGATTTATGCACCTATAAAGCTACAATTGTCCCAGGGGTGGGTGGGTAAAAGACTAATTAAAAGCTGGCTGCTACAGAGTACCCTGCCCTGTGCTTCTAAGGTAATCTATGACCAATTTCCAGGGGGAGACCCACAGCCCTTGCTTGGATAGAGGGAGTCTTGAGTTCTAAATTTAACCAGAGAGCTCTCTGCATGGGGAGCAGCAAGCAGCAGCAATTTAGTCTGTGCCCACAGACTACAGTAGGACCCCTGTGTCCAATGAAACCAGCACTCCAGTAGCCTGAACACAGAAGGGTTGGAGGGTAGGAGTTGCCTAAACCCCGAAAAGGTTATGGAGCACAGCCTGGCCGAAAGCACTGTCCCATTGGGACTCTCTTTCCAGGCAGTAATGGGCTGCGAAGGTATGGACTGAACACCAGATGGCGGCCCAGCAGACATCCACCATCGGGACAGAGCACAAGTTTGCCACCAAAGCCGCCATGGCCCTGATGCAGCCTTCCAGCGGGAGCCTCGCCTGCTCATAAGCGAGGGCGATACAGTCCGCCACCCATGTGGACAGCGTCCGCTTGGTCACTGCCTCCCCCAGCCTACTGGGGTCACAGGAGGATGAAAAGCTGAGAGGCTTTGCGGTGGCCCTGAGTGCGTTGGAAGGACAAAGCCCTCTTACAGTCCAAGGTGTGGAGGACCATCTCTGCCCGAATGGAGCGAGATCTTGGAAAGAAGGTGAGAAGCACCACTTCCTGGTTGAGATGGAAGGAATTTGGGGTGTGTGCGAAGCACCACTCTGTTCCTGTAGAACCTGGTATAAGGCACCTCCACCACTAGGGCCTGAAGCTCGCTAACTCTGCGAGCGGAGGTGAGCGCAACCAGGAAAGCCACCTTCCACGAAAGGTGGCACAGGTGGCAGGTAGCCAGAGGTTTGAAGAGCAGGCAAGTGAGCTGCCCCAACTGCATGTTGAGGTCCCATTCAGTTACTGGAGGGCGAACCGGGGGCTTTGATAAGAGTAGGCCCCTAAGGAAGTGGGTCACCAATGGTTGGGCCGAGAAGGGCTTACCATCCACCTGATGGTGGTGCGCTGCAAAGGGCACTAAGATGCACTCGGACGGAGTTAGACTTGAGCCCAGACTGAGAGAGGTGGAGAAGGTACTGTAGCACCAGAGCCACCGAGCAAGAGAAAGGGTCAGCCCCATGTTCAGCACACCAAACCGAGAACCGGTGCCATTTGAGGGCATAAGCCTTCCTAGTAGAGGCCTTGCTAGAGGCCAGCAGAATGTCTTCCACCTCAACCAGATGGCTTAAAGGGGCCAGAGTCACCCTTTCAGCAGCCAGGCTGTCAGTGACAGGGACCCCAGATTGAGGTGCAGGAGAGAGCCCTCTTCCTGAGATAGGAGTCTCAGGGCGCCCCAAAGGGATGGGGGTCTCCACTGTCAACTGCAGAAGCAGCGAGAACCACGGTTGCCTGGGCCACCGAGGGGCTATCAGAATGAGCGAAGCCCTGTCACGAGGGTCCTGAACAAGGTCTTGGTGATCAGCGGTGTAGGAGGGAAGGTGTACGAGGCTTCCCGCCCATGAAACCAAGAACGTGTCCGCAGACACCCTGGAGGGGTGGGGCTGCCAGGAGCAGAAGCGGAGCTCTGAAAGTTGTCTGGGCTGGCGAACAGGTCCATCATGGGTACCACCCAGAGCCGGAAAAGCCGACTGGCTACTCTGGAGTCCGGCTGCTACTCGTGTGGCTGGAAGACTCTGCTGAGCCTGTCGGCCAGCAGGTTGTCCTGACCTGCAAGGTACACTGCCCGCAGGAGAATAAACTGTTGGATTGTGTACGAGCAGGAGACCAATGCTTCCTGGCAAAGGATTCGAGACCCCGTGCCCTCCTGTTTGTTCACGTAGAACATTGCCACCTGGTTGTCCATCTGGACCAGCACTGGCTGGTGATGGAGGTGGTGACAAAAATTCCTCAGGGCTAGGTGTATGGCTCGGAGCTCCAGGAGGTTGATCTGCTGGGTGCTCTCATCTGGTGACCAGTTGCCCTGAGTGTGGAGATCTCCAGAGTAGGCTCCCCATCTGAGCAGGGAGGCATCCGTGGTGAGAACCTTTGAGGGGCTTGGGGCCTGAAAAGGCATGCCTGCCTCGAGATGCTGGGGAGACTGCCACCAGACCAGAGAATCCTCCAGTTGGTGGGTCAGAGAAAAACTCTGTATCCGAGGTGGCCCATGGACTGAGACCACTGGTCCCAGAGACACCACTGTGCCGCCATCATGTGGAGGTAAGCGTTAGGAGTGACGTGGACTGTGGAGGCCATATGCCCGAGGAGGCGCAGGAGAAGCCGAGCGGGCACCAAGGGGCAGCACTGTATGTCCCAAGCCAGAGTCCTCAGATGGGCTCGGTCCCTGGGCAAGAAAGTCTTTGACTGGAGAGTGTCGATCTTCGCCCCAATGAACTCCAGACACTGTATCGGGAGGAGGTGAGACTTGGGGTAGTTTATGACAAACCCCAAGTGGTGCAGAACCCCAAGTGCATGCGGTGGCCTGCTGCACCTCTGAGGCCGAGCCTCCATTTATGAGTCAGTCGTCCAGGTAGGGGAATACGAAGACCCCCCTGGAGCAGGAGGAAGGTGGCCACGACTGCCAGGCATTTTGTGAAAACTCTTGGGGCCGAGGATAGGCCGAAAGGGAGCACCCTGTACTGAAAATGCCTGCCCCCCACTACGAACCACAGGTACTGCCTGTGGTTGGGGTGGATGAGAATGTGGGTATAAGCATCCTTGAGGTCTAAGGAGCATAGCCAGTCTTCCTGCTGGAGGTAGGGCAGCAATGTTCCAATTTGTTGAGGTTGCGCAGATCGAGGATGGGCCTTAGGTCCCCTGTTCTTTTTGGCATGAGGAAGTACCTGGAGTAGAACCCCGTGCCCTTGAGATGATGGGGCACCGGTTCCACCGCTTTAACCTCAAGAAGACTTGCCAACTCCTTCAGAAGGTGGTCCCGGTGGAGGGGAGACCTGAAGGACTCTCCCGGAAAATAAGGGGGAGATGTCTGAGTCAGGTGGAGGAGGTAACTCTCCCTGACTACCCTTAGTGCCCAGGAATTGGTGATGATGGTCACCCACCTCTGGGCATAGACGGCTAGATGCCTCCCTGTGGGCTGCTGATCTCTTTGGGGTAGACAGGTTATGCTCAAGGAGTCAAAAACCACCCCCTAGCTGGGCCGGAGCCGGTGCCTGGAGTTTTGGAGCCTTCTGCTTATGTGGGCCATGCCCATGTCCCTTGGCTTACCGACCCTGTTGGAGAGCTGGGGAGGCCTGATAAGGTGGGCAGTTTCTGTAAGCAGCTCCCTTCCTCAGGCAGAAGGACTTTTTACCCGAGCCCTTCTGTCAGGGAGGGGCAGCGGTCTTTTAAGAGAGCCTGGTCCTAATCATGAACTCAGTCTCCAACTCAGCAACCTTGTCGGTCATGGGTCTTCCAAATTCTCTCCTTGGCAGGAGACATTGACCAATTTGTCCTGAACCCACTGCTCGAGGTCTGATGACTGTAGCCAAGCTTGGTGGCGTGCACCGATGCCCGCTGCTGCTATTCAAGCCACTGACTCAAGCACTTTCTGCCGAGGGCATCCAGGGTGCAGGCCTCCCTGCTGGGGGGCACCGAGGAGTATGTCTTCTGGCTTTTCAGCCAAAGCATGGCCGACTCCACCACCATGGAGTTGTGCGGCAGCTGTGACTTTTGGAAGCTTGGACTCCGGCAGACTGGATATATCAAGTCGAGCTGTTTGCTCACCACCGGCACTGAAGCTGGTGTCTCCCACATTTGGAGCATCAGCCATTCCAGGATGGGAGGGATGGGCACCCGGAAGGGGCCTCATACTGGAAGAGGTTTTCCTACTCATCTGCCCAAGGATCCACCTCCAACTTGGTCAGGAATGCCAGGACCTTAGACATGTCCTTGAGAAAATCAAGGAAGCCCATGTCCTCGGGTGGGGAATGCTGTCGAGGCTCCGAGATGGGAGAGTCCGATGGGACGTTGCGGTGGCAAGGAGTATCGGGGATGACCGCTGTCCCGTCGAGTGGGACCCAGATCATGACCTCAGCCAAGGATAGACTCGAGGCCGAAGGACCTCGAGGATCAGCTCGGCCTCCAGGGACGTCTTGGACATCGAGGGCCAGGTGGTCAGGGTGGATGAACCAGTCATGTCAGACAACAGCGCCCACTGCTGGTCCATGAAGGCAGACAAACTGCGCCCCAGGGCCGCCATTCTGGACTCCAGACCAGAAGGCTCAGCAGCCTTTGGCACAGGCACCGAGGGACTCGAGTTCGATGCCAGCTCCCCTGAAGGGGAATCCTCGATGAGGAAAGTGTCTGGGGACAGAGGCTGGTCCACAGTCGGATCTTTCCGGGGGACCTTCACAGGCCACTCCTTCTCCACACCTCGGACAAGGCCTCGGACTGCGGGACCGGGCCTGGGGAGCACCCAGCCAGTCGGAACCATCCAAGGACACTGCCTTTGAAGGTTTCTTCTTCTTTCTGTGTTCCCTCAAGGGAGGCCCCCTTTTTGAAGACCCACGACGAGGCTCAGACTTGGAAGGTTCTGCCTGAGATGTCAGGGCCTCAGACAAGGCCCTGGCCTTTGGAGGCACCAGGGACTCGGGGAAAAAAACTTATACTGCTGATGATGGCTCTTTAGGGCCTTACTGGACATCCTCTTGCAGAGACCGCAGGCTGCCAGGTCGTGGTCTGGCACAAGGCAGCTGAGACAGCAGTCGTATGTGTCGGTCAAAGATATAATTTTAAAGCACCGATCATACTTCTTAAAGCCACTGGTAGCCATGAGGGAAAAAAGTATCCCTGCGAGGTCAAAGACTCTCTGGGCTGCCAGTGGGGAAAAAAGGTGTGAAGACGCCAGGAAAGAAAGGAACA
This sequence comes from Ichthyophis bannanicus, assembly GCA_033557465.1. Lineage (NCBI taxonomy): Eukaryota > Metazoa > Chordata > Amphibia > Gymnophiona > Ichthyophiidae > Ichthyophis > Ichthyophis bannanicus. The sequence goes on along the minus strand of CM066043.1, from coordinate 176,569,371 downwards.
AAAGACTACAAAATGGGACTGAATTTGACACCGAGGTCGGCAGGCGGGAAGAGTACCTGTGCAATATCGGAGGCGAGTATGAAACTCGGAGAGAAAAAAAAATCAACTTTTTCCGGGGACAAGCCAGACGAATGTCTGAAGGACTCCGTGGAAAAAAGGAGAATCAGCAAGATGGCACCCTTGGGGGGGGGGGGGGGGAGGGAAGGGACCACGCATGCATGGCGGCATCTTCCAAAGGCTTTCTTTGAAAGCTGAGGGGATTCTTCCATTAGGGCTCCGTCGGTGCCAACATCACCCATATGTGAGGACTGACTTCCTGCTTGTTCCCGAAGAAAAAGGGAAAATAATGAGTTCATGTTTGTAGCAATGTTACCAGTGCTTGAAGAGGGAGTATCTAGAAATAATTATCTTTTTTATAAGACTTTTGTGCCAAAGCATTGTTTATGATTATAGAATATGATTTTGTATGTTTACCATACAGCACATTTGCAGCCAATTGGATTTCTTATGACACACTCCTGATGCAGCTTGTTAGATAAACGCAGCTATGTCGAGTGTGACAACATTAGCTGAAAGACATCAGAAGATAAGTTTCTGAAATTCATTAAGTGTAAAACACTGATTGAATAGTGTAATTGAAGAAGATAAAGGGGTTTACAGATAAGGGGTTTTTATGACCTATGAGGATGTCCCCTTAAAACTATTGAGGCTCCAGCTGGTGAGCTGAGTGGCTTTCAGTTTTAAAAAGGTACATCTCTGAGGTCTTTTCCCCTTGCTTTTTGAGTGCAGTATTTAGTTTATTGAAAACATACAGCTTTATAGAAATTGCAATAGATCTTTCTCAGTGATTTGTTTTTTGATGTGAAAAACTATTCCAATTTGGAGAAACTGCCCATCACACAAAGCACAGTTACTTACCTGTAACAGGTGATCTCTGGGAACAGCAGGAATTAGTCCTCACATATGGGTACGTCGGTACCGACGGAGCCTGCGCGGGAATGCTCCCCAGCTTCCCAGAATGAAAGCTTTTGGGGCATCCCACAGCGCATGCGCGCTGCCTTCCCGCCTTTCCTACCAACTCTCCTCAGTTCAAGTTTAAAGCTGAGACAATAGAGAGAGAGGGGAAAGGAAAGACAAAGAGAGATACAACTCCTAGGGGAGGTGGGAGGGTTGTGAGGACTAATTCCTGCTGTTCCCAGAGATCACCTGTTACAGGTAAGTAACTGTGCTATCTCCAGGAACAAGCAGGAATAAGTCCTCACATATGGGGACTCCCTAGCTAAGATGCCTGGGAGATCCCCAAGGGTATGAGACCCTGAAGGGTTCCTCATCTTCCTATGGATCTCAGGCATCCATTCAGGGAAGGAGGGCAGGAGTTGTTCAAGAATGGAACAGGTGTCTGAGGACAGCCTGACCAAACAAGGCATCCCGGTGGGAGTCCTTGTCCAAACAGTAATGGGCTGTGAAGGTATGAACCGAGGCCCAGGTGGCTGCTCGACAGATCTGGTCGATGGACACAGAATGAAGATGAACCATAGAGGTGGCCATGGCCCTCACATTGTGAGCTGTGACATGGCCCTCCAGAGAAAGGTTCTTACTCTGGTAAACAAAAGAAATACACTGAGCAATCCAATTGGACAGTGTTCTTTTAGAGACTGGAAGTCCTAAATGAGAAGGATCAAAAGCAACAAAAAGCTGGGAAGACTTTCTATGTTGCTGTGTCCTGTGTAAGTAAAAAGCAAGAGCTCTTTTACAATCTAGAGTATGAAGGTTCCTCTCTGCAGTGGATGCATGAGGAGCTGGAAAAAAGACAGGTAAATATACCTCTTGATTAAGATGAAAAGGTGAGACCACTTTAGGCATAAAGTGAGGATTTGTCCTAAGGACTACCTTATCATGATGGAACCTTGTATAAAGGTGGATTAGCCACTAAGGCCTGCAGTTCACTGATGCGGCGAGCAGAAGTGATTGCAATAAGGAAAATAACCTTCCAGGAAAGAAATTTCAAGGAGGTAGTGGCTAAGGGTTCAAAAGGTGGCTTCATAAGCTGACCAAGAACCAAATTTAAGTACCATGCCACCGGAGGAGGTCGAATGGGAGGTTTAGTTAAAGATAGGCCTCTCATAAATCTTGCAATAAGAGGATGAGAGGAAACAGGTTGTCCATTGATAGGCTTAAGGGATGCTGCAATAGCACTTAAATGGACCCTTACTGAATTTGTCTTAAGGCCTGCATTGGAAAGATGCAGGAGATATTCTAATAGAGAATTCACAGGAAGTGCCAGAGGGTCAAGACCCTGTTGAGCACACCAAATGGAAAATCTTTTCCATTTAAAAGCATAGGAACGCCTAGTGGAAGGTTTCCTGGAAGCATGGAGGATATCCCTCACTTGCTGCGAAAGATTGAAGTCTTGAAGGTCTAGGCCTTCAGTAACCAAGCTCTGAGGTGAAGGGACTTGGGGTTTGGATGCCACAAAGTCCGCTCCTCCTGAGACAGAAGGTCTGGAGCAGCTCCCAAGTCCAGGGAGGGGGCTTGGGTGAGATGCAGAAGTAGAGGGTACCACACTTGGCGTGACCAGCGTGGAGCTATGAGGATCATAGATCCTTGATCCCTCTGAAGTTTGAACAGAGTCTTGGGAATCAAAGGAATGGGTGGAAAGGCATACAGGAAGTCCTGACCCCAATGAAGGAGGAAGGCATCCTTGGCCTGAACTCCCTGACATGGAATTCTGGAACAGAACCGGGGAAGTTTGGCATTCCACGGACTTGCAAATAGGTCTATGTCTGGGGTTCCCCATTCCTGGAAGATTCTGAGTACCTGATCCATGTGCAGGGACCATTCGTGTGGAAGCAGAACTCGACTGAGTCTGTCTGCCCAAGAGTTTTGGATTCCTGGGAGGTATACTGCCAGGAGATGGATTTGATGCTCTCTGGCGAAGGCCCATAATCTTAGAGCTTTGTTGCAAAGCGACAGAGAGCCAGTTCCTCCTTGTTTATGTAAAACATGGCTACCTGATTGTCCGTTTGAATGAGGACTGTGATAGCTGAGGAGGGTATGAAAGACCTTGAGAGCTAGGAACACTGCTCGAAGTTCCAAGAGGTTGATATGAAGAGAGGTCTCCTGTGGGGACCAAGTGCCTTGGGTGGAGAGGTCCTGTAGATGAGCTCCCCAACCTGTTTGGGAGGCATCTGTTGTGAGGATTGCTTGGGGCAACAAAGGTTGGAAGGGGGACCCCAGCAACAGATTTTGAGTGGACATCCACCATTGGAGAGACCAAAAGAGACGTTTGGAGTTTGCTATTTGGTCTGAGAGAGCTCCTGAAGCTTGAGTCCACTGGGTGGACAAAGTCCATTGAGCTGCTCTCATGTGTAGGCGAGCATAGGGCACCACATGTACTGTGGAAGCCATGTGGCCTAGTAGTTGTAGCATCTCCCGGGCAGTTAAGTGGCTCATTGACTGAATCTGGGAGGCTAACTGCACTAGACGTTGGCAACGAGCCTGGGGAAGATAGGCTCTTGCAGTAGTGGTGTCCAACCAGGCCCCTATGAATTCTAGGGACTGAGTAGGGGTGAGCTGAGACTTTGGGAGGTTTACAACAAGTCCCAGATACTGCAGAATGTGCCTGGTGCGGTCCAGGGAAATTTGGGCTTCTGACTGAGATGGAGCTCGGATGAGCCAGTCGTCCAGGTAGGGGAAGACAAATATTCCCAGAGTGCGTAGAAATGCAGCAACTATTGCCATGCATTTGGTGAACACTCTTGGAGCAGAAGCTAGACCGAAAGGATGCACTCTGTATTGGTAATGTTTTCCCTGGAACAGAAAACGTAGGAATTTTCTGTGGGATGGATGGATGAGTATATGAGTGTACGCATCCTTGAGATCTAGAGAACAAAGCCAATCTTGACTCTGTAGGTATGGAAGGAGAGTGCCTAAAGAAAGCATCTTGAACTTCTCCTTGCATAGAAATTTGTTCAATTCTCTGAGATCTAGAATGGGTCTGTATCCCCCTGTTTTCTTTGGAATGAGAAAGTAGGGGGCGTAAAACCCTGACCCCTGTTGAAGAAGAGGAACTTCTTCTATGGCCCTCTGGGCCAGAAGGGTGGTTACCTCCTGATCCAGAAGGTCGAGGAGAGATGTGGGAGAATTGAAATGTCTCACCATGGTATAGGGAAGAAGGTCTGAGAAATGAAGTTTGTAGCCCTCTGATGATGGAGAGGGTCCACTGCTCTGATGTGATCTGCTCCCATCTGGGAGCAAAATGAGCTAACCTTCCTGGAATGGTGAGAGGTTCTGGCTGTTGTAGAGCCAGAAAGGTTAAGTTCTCTAGTATCAAGTCAAAAACCCTGAGGGGTTTGGGACTGCTGGGTTGCAGCAGCCCCTGCAGGTTTAGGCCTGGCCTGTTTAGGTTGCTGACGCTTAGTAGCAAAGCGACCTGTAGAAGATTGTTGACCAGAAGTGGAAGGAAATCTGCCCTTCTTGTAAAAAGACTTTTTAAAAGATTTTTTCTTGGCTGGAGTGGAGGTAGACTTAGAAAGTCTATCCAGCCAAATAGATTTTCACCTGTACAGGGCAGATTTCCTAAACCATCTTGAACCCAGGGTTCTAGATCAGAAGCCTGGAGCCAAGCAATTCTACGAGCAGCTATAGCAATGCCTGAGGCTCTGCTGGCACCTTCAAAAGAATCAAAGGCTGCCCTGTTGGAAAACTTTGAAATGTCTTGAGTATGCTTAAGCCAAAGAAGGAACTCATCCCTTTTATCCTCTGGAATAAAAGGGAGAAAGTTGTGCAGTTTTTCTGCAACCTCCTTCAGAAACATACCCATATAAAGGCTGTATGAATTGATTCTGGCAATAAGCATGCTAGCTTGGAAGATTTTCCTACCGAAAGCATCCAAGGTCCTGCATTCTCTTCCTGGAGGAGTAGAAGAGTGTCTTTTGGTATTCTTTATCCTCTTCATAGCTGACTGCACCACAATGGAGTGGTGAGGAAGCTGGGTTTTTTGAAATCCAGGAGGAGGGAGGGACACGGTACATAGTGTCCAATCTACGAGAATGAGGAGAAAGGGTGAGAGGAGTCTTCCACAAATCAAATGTTCTTGGAGAATTTCATGAATTGGCAAGGTGACTGCCTCTCTGGGAACCTTAGAGTATCCCAAAATATCTAATTTTTTTTGCTCTAGGTTCTTTTTCAGAGGTTACTGAAATAGAGTCTCCTTTAGCTACTTCTATTATGAAGTCTTGAAAGGACAAATCCTCTGGAGGAGACATTCTCCTTTTTGGAGAAGGCGGCTCCTCAGGAAGGGTGACAGATACTTCAGGGGACTCATCCGATGACTCCGAATCATCAGAAGAATCTAAGTATCGTCTGCTCGATTCCAAAGATCGATAGGCGTATCGATCGGTACCGACATCGGGTGTCCCCGGTACCGGGTCAGTACCGAGAAAGAGCCCAGGACAGGGAGCCAGAATCGGTATCCTGGCCGATGTTGATGCAGCCGGTACCGGTATCGAAGTTGGTACCGGTACCGACAACAGAGCTTGTTGTGGTACCGACGGCGTCGCAGCCTTGATGAAAGCCAGTATAGCCTGTTGCATGGATTGCACAGTGTGATCCATGGACACCACGACTGCCTGGATGTCGGTACCGGGAGATTGTGCCGGTACCCCAGAGCAGTCTAACAGGTGATCGGTCGAGGCCGTGCCATCGATGTCAACCTGTAACCCCATAGGAGGAGCTTTGGAAGCCGGAGCTTCCCGCCGGGGTTGTTTGGCTGGGGCAGGATCCTCAAGGGCAAGCCCGGAGGCATCTCGATGCTTAGAGGGAGATTTGCCCTTCGAGGACCTGCTAAAAGTATGTTTGGTTACCTGAGATCCATCAGGAGAGGAAGACCTGGAAGATGTCGATGCCACCGCCGGTGCATCCGTGGGAAACAGCACATGGAGCTTGGCTGCCCGGTTCTGTAACCCTCGTTTAGACATTAGAGAACAGGACTGGCAATCCGGGATGGAGTGTTCAGGCCCCTAACATTTAAGACACCATTCATGGGTATCTGTAACAGAAATTGTACCGCTACACTTAGTGCATTTTTTTTAAGCCGGAGGCTGGTTTTTCCATGAGGGAAAGTTTCTTGTGGGCCTGGAGGCCTAAGAAGAAAAATACACCAAGTGAGGAAAAAGTATTATTTTTTTTTTTTTAGAAGAAAAAAAAGAGACCGGCGGTACCGGTCCGGCGTCAGGGAAGGCAGACATGCGACCAAAGAAATAAATTAAAATAAAGAACTTCTTCAGCGGTGACAGGAACACGACCTGCTGGCTCCGTGGAAAAGAACTGAGGAGAGTTGGTAGGAAAGGCGGGAAGGCAGCGCGCATGCGCTGTGGGATGCCCCAAAAGCTTTCATTCTGGGAAGCTGGGGAGCATTCCAGCGCAGGCTCCGTCGGTACCGACGTACCCATATGTGAGGACTTATTCCTGCTTGTTCCTGGAGATAACACTTACAGATAGGATTCAGTATGCATGCATACTAGGGATGTGCATGCCAAAGATTTTCATGGCAGTCAATCATCCACGGACCCTATTCAGTTAGTATTCATATACTGAATCTTTTATGCATTTGTCTCATTCAAGTCCATGGGGAAAGTTATTTTACAATGTAATAGTGAGGCTTACCATCTTTATTGCATCAAACCTGCTTGAAACTTGCTGGAACGTATCTGTAACGGAGGCAACAGCATTACAAGTCATCAGCGTGTGTCACAAACACCCCACAGCATCAGAAGAGGGGAACATAGCACTGTGGCAGGAAGACTACAAGCCACCATCAGAAGGGCAAAGTGGCACAGAGAGTGGATGAACACCTCAGGAGAGTAGAAGAGGGCAAAGCAGCACCAAAATTGGAAAGAAAACACCAAGGCACCTTGAGAGAGGTAAAATGGCACCAACATTGGCAGGAAGACCTAGGATAGAAACAGAAAGGTAAACCGACACCGTTCCGCATAAGGGATTTATACAGCACCCTAAGGATGGACCCTAAAAGTGACTGACTGGGTTAGAAATTGGTTGAGTAGGAAGAGACAAAGTGTACAGGTAAATGGAGCTCACTCTGAGGGGAAGGATGTTACCAGTGCTGTGCTGCAGGGATCTGTTCTTGGTCCGATTCTTTTTAACATATTTGTTAGTGATACTGCAGAAGGACTGTCAGGTAAGGTTTGCCTCTTTGTGGATGATACCAAAATCTGCAATAGAGTAGACACCCAGGAAGGAGTAAATAACATGAGATGGGATCTAGCTAAGTTTGAAGAATGTCAGCTGAGATTTAACACTTAAAAATGCAGGATCATGCATGTCGGCTGCAAAAATCCAGAGGAATTGTACAGAGTAGGGGGCGAAGTACTTCAATCCATGAAAGAAGAGTGGGACTTGGAAGTGATTGTTTCTGATGATCTTAAAGTGGCTAAATAGTAATTACACTTACCTGGTAATTGTAGTTCCTTGAGAGACGACAGCTTAGTCCTCGACGTATGGGTAGTGCACCTCCTCCTGCAGCATGAAGACTGGACCAATCAGATTTCAACTCCTCTGGAACCATCACACCAGGGAACTCTAACTCCAGTGAACTACTGTCAAAGCAAACTCAAACACGTAGCTAACCTTTAATAAGGTCTCTCCTAGAAGATATATTCTATTATTTTCAAGTTTTTTTTTTATTTTTTTTTTTATTATTAACATATTGTAGCCAAAAGCCACAAGCAATAGGGACGGAAAGTCCCGCCCCTGCCACCGCAGAAACAGAGTGAGCAGAAAAGGAAAAACAGTGGAGCGAAAGGAAAGAAAACAAAGGAACGCACTCACCTGGGAATATGGACCTCTGAACCCAAGGCGTGCCGCGCTAAAAGAAATGAGACAGGGAGAGGCAGGAGGACTAAGCTGTCGTCTCTCAAGGAACTACAATTACCAGGTAAGTGTAATTACTATTTCCTTATCGTTCCTCCAGCTTAGTCCTCGACGTATGGGATGTATCAAAGCAGCCTAACGGGCGGGATTTTGCCAGCCGGCACGCAGAACCGCGGAACCAAAACCGGCATCGCTCGCCGCCAAAACATCAAGCCGATAATGTTTACTGAAAGTGTGCAAAGAAGACCACGTGGCCGCCTTACAAATATCTACAGGCGAAACCAAACTGAACTCCGCCCAGGACGCTGCTTGCGCTCTCGTAGAATGAGCACGCAACCCAATAGGCGGAACCCGACCGTGTAAGAGATAAGCCGAGCCAATTGCCTCCTTAATCCACCGAGCAATAGAGGCCTTCGCTGCCGCTTCCCCTTTGCGAGGGCCGCCAAACAGCACAAACAAGTGGTCTGATTTACGAAAATCACTGGTAACTTTCAAATAGCGTCGCAAAACCCTCTTGAGGTCCAACCGACTCAGACCGCGATCAGAAGCACGCCCTTCCGACTCCGAAAATACTGGAAGGGAGACGACCTGGTTCAAGTGGAAAGGAGAAGCCACCTTAGGTAAAAAGGAAGGCACAGTTCGCAGAACCACTTTTTGAGCCGAGAAAGACAGGAAAGGCTCCCTGCAAGAAAAAGCCTGGAGCTCGGAAATACGGCGTGCCGAACAAATCGCCACGAGAAACACCGTTTTAAGAGTCAAATCCTTTACCGAACTACGAGAAAGAGGCTCAAAAGGTGCTGCACTGAGAGCCCGCAACACCAAATTAAGATCCCATGAGGGTACGGAGACTCTGCGAGCCGGACGCAATCTAGAAACAGCTCGCAAGAAACGAACGACATCAGCATGAGCTCCTAAAGACACGCCCTGAACCTTTCCGCGATAACATGACAGTGCCGCCAATTGTACCCGTAAAGAACTGGCGGCCAGACCTTTATCAAAACCGTCTTGTAAGAAATCCAGAATCACGGGAAGAGAGGCCGTAGCCGCTCGGATCTGATGCTGAGAACACCAGTCCTCAAAAATACGCCAAACTCGTACATAGGCCAGCGAAGTGGATCGTTTGCGCGCTTGTAACAGGGTCGCCACAACCGACCGGGAATAACCCCGTTTTCTTAGCCGAGCCCTTTCAATAGCCAGGCCGTAAGAGAGAATCTCCCCACTTGAGGCATGCGAAGGGGACCCTGACACAACAGATCCGGAATCAAGGGAAGCCTCCACGGAGAACCGTCTACCAACCGCATCAGATCCGCATACCAAGGACGACGAGGCCAATCCGGCGCAATCAAAAGCACCCGACCCCGGTGAGCCTCGATACGCTGAATCACGCGCCCCAGCAGGGGCCACGGAGGAAACACGTAGAGGAGACCCGTGGAGGGCCAAATCTGCAAGAGAGCATCCAGACCCTCGGACATCGGCTCTCGCCGTCGACTGTAGAACCGAGCTGCCTTTGCTGAGCGGAACGTGGCCATCAAGTCCATGACCGGTTGGCCCCAACGCTGAACCAGCTGCGCGAACACCCTGGGATGGAGTTCCCATTCGCCGGGATCCACCTGAACTCTGCTGAGAAAATCCGCCGTCACGTTGTCTTTTCCGGCGATGTGCGCCGCGGAGATGGCAGACAGCCGGGGCTCTACCCACTCGAACAACGTCCGAGTCTCCGCCTCCAGACCGACGCTTCCGGTTCCGCCCTGCCGGTTGATGTAGGCCACAGTCGCCGCATTGTCGGAGAGAACCCGAACCGCCCGAGACGATATCCGGGTCTCGAAGTGTTGTAATGCCAACCGCACGGCCCGAAGTTCCAAGCGATTGATCGACCAAGCGCTCTCCTCCGGAGACCAGAGCCCCTGAGCGAACTGTCCCTCGTAGTGAGCGCCCCAGCCCGTCAGGCAGGCATCCGTTAAGAGCGGAACCCAGTTCGGCTGCTCCAAAGGTATCCCCACGCGAAGCGTGACTGGACTCAACCACCAACGTAGATCTCTCCGAACAGCCACCGGGCAAGGTAGACGTTTGCTCAAGGGATCGGACTGGTTGGACCAGCGACGGAGCAAGGCCCACTGAAGCGAACGCATGTGAAAGCGCGCCCAGGGTACCACCTCCAGGGAAGCTGCCATCGTCCCCAGCAACTGCAGGTAGTGCCAGGCCGATGGAGCTGGAGACTGTCGGAATTTCCGCACCAGAGACTGAAGAGCCAAGACCCTGCGGTCGGGAAGGGAAACCAACCCCCCGCACGTTTCGAACTGTACACCCAAATATTCGAGAAGCTGCGTCGGAACCAAACGGCTCTTGTGGGGGTTGACCACCCAACCGAGAGACTGCAAGAGTGCTACTACTTTTGCCGTCGCCGCCAAGCTTTCTGCGCGAGACTTCCCGCGAATCAACCAATCGTCCAGATAGGGATGAACTAGTACGCCGTCTTTGCGCAAGGCTGCTGCTACCACCACCATAATTTTGGTGAAGACTCGCGGCGCGGTCGCCAGACCGAAGGGCAAAGCCTGAAACTGGAAATGACCCCACGGCAGCGCGAAGCGGAGATACTTCTGCTGATCCTCTCGAATAGGGATATGGAGATAAGCCTCCGTGAGGTCGAGAGACGTGAGAAACTCGCCCCGGCGGACGGCGACTATTACGGACCGTAGGGTTTCCATGCGAAAGTGAGGAATCCGCAGACAACGATTCACTCCTTTGAGATCCAAAATGGGGCGAAGATCGCCACCCTTCTTTGGCACCACGAAATAGATGGAGTACCTTCCCAGGCCATATTCCGCTTGCGGCACGGGAATAACCGTCCCCAGCTGGAGAAGACGATCGAGCGTTTGCCGCACCTGAAGGGTCTTTCGGACACCGCGGCAGGGGGACGCTACAAAGGAATCGAGCACGGGACGGACCAAATCGAGAACATACCCGTCTCGTATGATGTCCAACACCCACTGATCGGAAGTAATTTGGGTCCAGGCGGAGAAAAAACGTCGAAGACGCCCTCCGATCACCGGCAGCTCCACCTGGACCTGCTGTCCTTCATTGGGGCTTGCGAGCGGCCGGAGATCCAGCCGCCGAGAATCCTCGGCTGGCTCCTCGAAAGCCGCGAAAACCCGACGCTCGGGAGGAATATCTGCCACGCTGGAAGCCCCCATAGCGGGGCGACCGGAACCTACGAAAGTCCCGAGACTGCCCCCGAGCGACCGAAGGCGACCTACCCCGCTTGGGTCTATCTTCCGGCAGGCGACCGCCCTTGGATTCTCCCAGATCTTTGACCAACTTATCCAAATCCTCACCAAAGAGCAGTCTACCTTTAAAAGGTAATTTGCCCAAACGCGACTTGGAAGACCCATCGGCCGCCCAATTTTTTAACCAAAGGGCTCTGCGTGCCGCTACCACGGAAGCCATGCTATTGGAGAGAGCTCTGATGAGATCATACTGGACATCCGCCAAATACGCCGTACCAGATTCCAAGCGGTGAATCTCCGTCAGCACGTCGGCCTCCAAAGAAGGAGTCTGCAGAAACCGCTGAACCCAGCGTAAACAGGCTCGGGCAACCCAAGCTCCACAAACGGAAGCCTGTAAAGCAATCGCGTCCGCCTCAAAGGCTTGCTTTAACAGTCCGTCCATTTTCCGGTCCTGCGGCTCCCGTAAAGCCGCACTCCCTTCCACCGGAATGGTGGTCTTCTTAGTCACCGCCGACACGGCTGCGTCGACTTTAGGAGATCGGAAACGCTCAAGATCTGTGTCCGATAAAGGATAAAGCCGACGCATGATCTTAACTCCCTTGAGCCCCGATTCAGGAGTATCCCACTCGGCCTGAATCATCTGGTCAATAACCTTGTGAATTGGAAAAACCACATTAGTTTGTCGTACCGCCTGAATAATGGGATCTGCCCCGTCCGCCTCCTCTATCGCAGCAGTAGGGGCCAACCCCAGAGTCTGAAGCGCCTCCGAGACAAGAGCCGGGAGCTCGTCACGTCGAAACACGCGAATAATCTTTGCCTGATTCTCCGGCTCCGGAAGTTCGCCCTCTTCCAGGCCGTCTGCATCCAACTCCTGGTCGAACTCGGGTTCATCACCTTCAGGCCACTCAGTCTCCGAAGGAAAAGTTTCGTGCATCCGTGGTCGCTTGGGAGCCCTGCTGTCGGACAATGGAGGCTCCCCCGAAGAGGACTGGGCAGACACCCCCTGCGCTGGGAGCGGCGCAGCTCCCATAACTTGGCGTCTACGGCAGAACGCCTGGTGCAGGAGCAAAACAAAATCGGGAGAAAAATCCTCCAAGGGCAAGGTCCCCCCGAGGTTCGACTGCCCCCCAGATGCTAAGCAACCGGTAGAAGGAAGCCCCGAGGGTCCCTCCAGAGGAGACTCCAAGTCCCCTGCTACGGCAGCAGACTGCGCCGGCGCAGCCAAAGAACTTTCCAGGCGCTGCTCCATGCTGCGAGACAGCGAGGCACAGCGTGGGCACACTCCGGTCTCCGCGTCTGCGCCCCGCCGAGATCCACAAATGAGGCAAAGAGATCCCCCTGGCATGGGAGCCCTTGCACTGTGGGAAGTTAGCAGGCAGTGCGGACTAGTGAAGGAGAAGGACCGGCTTACTGACCCAGCAGAACCATGCAGGAACTGGGCAGTAGCCAGCAATAGCAAGCCTGTGAAGGGAGGAGAGTAGAATGTCACCCCCTTCACCCAGCTAGAAGCAGCGAAGGCTTTCGATAGACCAGACCCCTGTCTGTTTTTTTTTTTTTGTTTTTTTTTAAATAACTCACACAAGTGCACCCGAGGACAGACCCCCCGAGGAGACCACAACCGCCCCGCAAGGAAAGGAGAGAGTATCAGCCGAATCACCTCCCCCCCCCCCTGTAGCCGCGGGACCGTTGCAGTCCAAGGTAAAAGGGCCGAAACGAAACCGGCCAGAAATTAACAGAAACTGACAGGAATTAACAGAAATTAATTAAAGAAGCTAAAAGGAACAAAAGAAAACAAAGAAAGAAGAAAATCTACCGCGGAGCACCGTGAAGAAAAAACCGCGATTCAGGAAAAGATGGCCGCGGCAGTCAGGTAATTTGGCGCGCTTTTTTCCCGCCGCCGAAAAAACACAGCCCGAGGAAATCCCAAGCCTGGACCTCGCACCCCCTGAGCACCGCGACCCCGGGAGCCCCCCGAAGGAACTGTCCAGCCCTGAGAGATCCCAGAACAGCTGGGGAGATCACAGAACGCGGCTCAGTAGCAGTTCTGATCCCCCACAGCCGTTAGTACTCACCGGCACCCGTGCAACAGATTCAGCAACCCTCCGGAGAGTAGCTGTAGTATAGTCGCCGCAGGAGCTCTGCCCCGAAGATCCCTGGGGCAGAGATCCAAGATACCCAAGGGAGACAGACTAATAAAAACAAGAGCGGCAAAGACTGGGCAGGAGAGGGACCTTCCTCAGGCCCCCCCCCACGGAGTGCCGTGACAAGAAGAGCAAATTTTTTAAAGGGACAGGATCCTTACACTAATAAAATGAAAATAAGCCCTAATAGGACCAAAAATAAAGACCCAAAAGGTTAGCTAGGGAAAAAAAGCAATTAACTACTGAACTAGTGAGCCCAGCTAGGCTCACTAACGTCCTCCTGCTGCATGAAGACTGGACACACTGGAGTTAGAGTTCCCTGGTGTGATGGTTCCAGAGGAGTTGAAATCTGATTGGTCCAGTCTTCATGCTGCAGGAGGAGGTGCACTACCCATACGTCGAGGACTAAGCTGGAGGAACGATAAGGAAACAGGTAGTAAAGGCAATGGCAAAAGCCAGAGAGATGCTTGGGTGCATAGGCAGAGGAGTGACCAGCAGAAAAAAAAGGATGTGATAGTGCCTCTATAAGTCTCTGGTGCACTTCATTTGGAGTATTATGTGCAATTCTGGAGACTGCACCTTCAAAAAAATATAAACAGGATGGAGTTGGGTCAGAGGGTGGCTACCAAAATGGTCTGTGGTCTTCATTATAAACTATATGGGGACAGACTTAAAAGATCTTAATATGTATACATTAGAGGAAAGGCGAGATAGAGGAGATATGATAGAGACCTCCCTGGCATAAATGCACAAGAGGAGAGCCTCTTTTGATTGAAAGCAAGCTCTGCAACAAGGGGAAATAGGATGAAAGTGAAAGGGGATAGACTTAGGAGTAATATAAAATGTAAGAAAATATATATTTCCACATATTTATGCAATTTATACAATTATCACAAGAATTATAGAACTCTTGAAAAGAAATAGAGCAAAACATTAGAAAATTACAATAAGAAAAAGAAAAGGAAAGCACTATAAGTGCTCAACAATGCTTACTCTCCAAGTCCACAAATAAGGGAGAGGAGACATGAAAATAAACACAACCATAAAAGCAAAGAATATTCACAGACCAACCATAGGAGTATCAATTACAGCTTCAAGGTATTTATGAGCAGCTGGAAGGGCTCATAAAAAGTTGCATGGTACTTCACCAAGCATTTGCCAGAATGTTTAAGAAAAAGAACGCTCCCAGCTGCAGGACCCCTGGGCAGAGAAAAGAAGAATTCTCTGCATCGTTGTTGTGTTTCCTTAGAAAGGTCTGTATATTTATTTTAATTTATTTTTTAACAGGTTTTATATACAGCTTTATCATTTCAATCAAAACAGTTTACATTGTAACTTAAACTTGGTAATGTACATTAAACAGGGACATTGATAACTTGGATTCTGCCAAGGCAATGGAGGGTTAAGTGACTTGCCCAAGGCCACAAGGAGTGCTAGTGGGAATCGAACCCTGGGTTCCCAAGCCAGTGCTCTAACCATTAGGCTACTCCTCCACCCCAGTAAACCTTTAAACAGTAAACTTCTTTTACAAAAAAACAAACAATTCTCAACATCCACGCCCTATCTCACAAGTGCAAATGTTACAATCAATGTTGAAGGCTGTACAGTCTCCTCTTGTGAATGTTCTAACAATTCTGAAATATTTAGGATATCTAAACTATCAGCTTGCTGAGTCCCCAGAACACCTCCTGTAGCAGAAGTCTTTTTGCCTAAAGGGAAATAGTAAGCTCTCACCATTGGGGGATGAGATTCCACAGGAACAGCCAAAGTCTCTAATAAGTAAATCTTGAACATATCTCGAGCTGAAACAGATTGGACCCATGGAAAATTTATCAATCTCAAATTGCAGATTAGTGACAAAATTTCCAACTTTTCAATATGGGCATCAACCGCTGCAAAATTCTTCAAATAGGCTTCTGATTGCCACTCAAAGGTAAACAACCTTATTTGAGTCTCAACATATTATGTTTGTACTTCTAAAGTCTTATCAGCATTCTGTTCAATTGCACTGGTATTCAAATTTACTTTCCTCGATAAAGCTGACAATTGGGAAACCAGTGTCTCACCCAACAGAGCCAGTCCAAGAGTTTCTGCCACCCTAGGCAGAAACCCTGGCCTTGCCACCCCCACCCCCAGCTGCCGCCGATTCTGTCTCAGGAGGGGGAGGCAGGCAGCAGCAAGCTGCCATTTTTGGAAATACTGTCACTGCCAGTCTCCTCACCCCAAAATGGAATCAGTGGCAGCTGGAGGGGGTGGCATGGCCGCCCATGTGTGCCACTGCCGCTGCCCACCAAGGCCAGCCCCTAGCTTGTCTAGTGGACAGGCCAGCCCTGTCACCCAAGGATGCTATGGCAATCCATATTGATTCCAGAGTAAAGTTTACAGGCTGGACCAATGAGAAAGAAATGGTATCACCTAAAGAGGCCAATCCTCCTTCCATCCAAACCCTGGCAGACTCACCACCATCCACGGCAGCTATCGCGCTGCAGAGTCGCCTATCGAAGATGTCAATTGCGCCGCACTCCTGAGGTTTTTCAGGGTTATGCGGGGCTACTGCACTAACCGCTCCTGCTCCCGGCCCTTTCAGCAAAGGAGGAACATTCTCCAAAGGAGCTAACTTTTGCTGCAGGCACACAGGAGACAACTGGGTGTGCAAAACGCTCAGCATGCGCTATACCTCGGGGAGAGAGCTGAAAGACCTGAGGCAGTCGCTGGGCTCTCCTGCTCCAACGAAACTGCAGCTAGGATAACCTCCCCCAGACTTGCCGGACACCACAAAGGCTGAGAGAAGAAACAATCCAAGAACAGATAGCCACAAGTAAGGGTGAAGAGGTATCCGGGGGTTGTGAGGGCTTCACACCCTTTTTCACCTTCTGCTTTCATCCCATGAACACAGTCTCCATGCTAACGGCTGGTCGCCGCCATCTTCCAGAAATATTTCTTTACAGAAAGTGGTAGACGCGTGGAATAGTTTCCCAGTCGAGACAAGGACAGTATCTGAATTCAAAAAAGCATAGGCCAAACACAGAAGATCTCTAAAGGAAAAAAGGGGACTATAGTAGTTGATATGGAAGAGCAGAAAGATAGGCCATATGATCTATTTCTGCTGTCATGTTTATATGTAGCCTAGTGATTAGTGCAGTGTCATGGGAGCCAGAGAGACCAGGGTTTGAATCCCACCGATGCTCCTTGGGACTTGGGCTAGTCCCTTAATTCTCCATTGCCCCAGGTATAAACTTAGTTTGTAAGCCCTCTGGGGACAGGAAAATACATTCAGATACTGCAGGTAACTGGTAAGGTGTGAGCTAAGTATAGGTAAATAAGACAGACAGAGCTAATATGTGCAGGAAAGAACACTAGGAGAGCTAATACAGTACCAAGATTGGCTGGAAGTTCCTAAAATACATGTGAAGAGCCAACAAGATAGGGCAGAAGAACCCAGGCAGTAGGAATAGAATGAGATTAACTAAGCTGTTTCTGTAAGTTAGAAGCCTGGTACTGAGGATTTTTGTCCTAGCACAGGAGCCTATAGTAAAAGACAAAATTAGACCTTACCTGCTAATTGTCTTTCCTTGAGTACCTCTAGGTCAATCCAGTTACACATGGGTTGCCACCGCCCACCAGCAGCTGAGGGCTGAGCATGACAGAATCCTGATATCCCAGTACAAGAGCTCCCCCTTCAGCTCCAGGATTCAGTCTCCTATTGACAAAGCAGCCTCCAGAGTAACTAAAAAACAATACAAACCAACAAGGACCAAGTAAGTTGTCCTATTTCAACAGCGCCTACGTAGATTAAAGGCAGGGAATCCAATCACGTCCCTCTAGATGACAACACCCCTTCCCTTTTTTCCTTTTTTTTTTTAAATGTAGGAACTATGTACAGAGCAAGGGCCAGATCAAGCGACCCCCCCTTACAGTCCCCCAAGTCCTTGACCAATTTCCCCAGAGACTCCCCAAATAGCAACTTATCTTTAAAGGGAAGCTTACTAAGTCTGGTCTTTGACGCCACGTCCGCCAACCAGTTGTGAAGCCACAGAAATTTCTGTGCTGCTAAGATGTAAGTCATGGACTTAGAGGAAGTGCGGACCAAATTATCGAACGCATCCGCCATGTAAGCTGCCGCCAACTCCAGTTTAGCTCCCTCTGCCGCCTCCGACTCCTCCACGTCAGGCGGAGAAAAGCCCTGGAGCCAGTAAATGGAGGCCCTGGAGACATAGGCCTGGAGTGACAAAGCACTGGTATCAAAGGCGAGCTTGAGGAGGGATTCAAGCTTAAGATCCTGATGATCCTTCAGGGCCTCTCCACCTTCCACCAGGATGGTGGTCTTTTTAGTAACTGCAGACATCAGAGTATCCACCTTGGGCATTCTGAGACCTTCTTGCTTGTCCTGCGGAATGGGGTACAGGCGCCCCATTGTTCTGCTCCCTCTCAACATAGCCTCTGGAAATTCCCATTTGGACTCCATCATCTTTTTAATCACCCAATAAACCAGAAAATACAACTGCACCCCCCGTGAACCCCTGCAGTAAGGGATCTTCCAGAGGTTCTTCCGTAACTGCGGATGGAGGCAGAATGTTCAAAGCTACCAGGGGATGACATATGAGGGCTGCTAGCTCCTCTATATGAAACACACAGATGACGTTCGGGTCCTCCCCAAGGGGATCTCACCATCTTCTAGATCCCTGACCTGAGGCCTGCGATTGCAGAGAATCCTGGATCAGCCAGGCCTCAGGTACCCCCTTATGCCTCCTTTACTGGAGGGGTGCTCTCTGAGGGGCCAATCTCCTGCAGGACCTCAGGGGCCGGCAACTCCAAAACCTCCTTCACCGCGAAAGGTTCAGTCTGACAAGGAGCAGCTTGCTTCCTCTTCAAACAATATGTTCTATGGAGAGCCAAAATAAAGTCCATAGAGAAGACCTGTTCTAGGGAATCACCACCAACTGCAGATTCTGTCCGCTTCACTAAGGAGGAACCCCCCACAAATTTCCCTTTGCTCTTCCTGTATTTCAGCAGCTTCTGAGACAACATTGCTGTCTGTGGCAAAATGGATTTCAATGGGACCGCGGCTCCGATAACGAGCAGAAACTGCTACCGCAACTTTGTAAACAAGCCCCTAAGAGACTCTGCAAACTCCAACACATACTCTGGCCCAGTACCTCTAATACTCTTTGGTCTGAAGTGATCTTTGTCTGTTCCAAAAGAAAGTGTTGCAGCTGCCCCCCAACTGGCCATCTCTTGGAAAGGACCCGCTGAATCTCATGAGGATTTTCCAGCTCCAAAAGTAGCCAAGGAGTAATCCTGAGGCTGCTGGCCACCCTGAAAGGGCTGGCCCTTCTTGGGCCAAGACCCATCGGAGGAATGGGCTGACGTGCAGCTTTTGGAAGTCCTTGGAGGTTTCTAGGTTCCCTGAGAATTTTTTCAAGCCACCAAGCTAGCACCCTTAGGCCTCTCTTCTGGCAGTCTCCGAGGACAGACCTCGCCCAGGTCCTTTACTAACTTCATAAAATCTATGCCAAACAGCAGTCCACACCGAAAGGGGAGCTTGCTGAGACACAACCTGTAGGCCATGCCTGCCAATCGCACAGCCAAAGTCACTGTCTTGCTACTATTGCTGCCACCATAGATTTGAAGGTCTCCATGATCAGACTGTATAAATACAAAACCTGATTCCAGTTGGGCCACCTCAGAGCTATCTGGCAGCTGCTGGACTCAGAGCAAAAGTGCTCTGGTCACGAGACTGACACGAAAGGCTGTCTGGAAGCCAAAATCCGAAGCTGTGAAGGCATTCTTTAGAATGGTCTCTACCCTTCTATTGTGGACTTCTCTCAGCACCGTACCATATTCCACCATGACCAGGACATTCACTCATGGTAGACTAAAAAAGCTGATCTAGTTTGCCTTGAGGCAGCAGATAAGCAAGCCTTCAGCTCCTTGAAGGCCAGCTCTGGATTTTCCCACTGAGAGACCAGGAACTTCTCTAAGGTCTCTAGCAGAAGGAAAAACTGCAATGGGCATCTGATGCCTTCCAAAACAGGTTATCCCTAGACAGCAGGTCAGGAGCAGGCTCTTTGAGCCCAAACACCAATGTAGCATCCTGAATTAACTCTGAAAGACCCTCCCAGTAGAAAAGATGGACCACCAAAGAGTCCTCACCCTCAAAGAGGGAAAGTTACCCTTCTTCCACAGACTCCCCCTGTCTTCTGCCGTCCAGCTCACCCCCATATAAGATAAGGTGGGGCTCCCAGAGGCATGCCTGGGTGAATGGGCAAGTCAGGGGCTCCTAGCTCCCAAAATGGCCATGACAGCATCACTTGAGGGCCTCAGACCCCTGCGAAGGGGCTCGCCAAGCAGCTAGACATAACTGAAGGCAGCCAAAAAACTGTTTCAGCAACTGCTGGTCTCCACCAGGTGTGAATCTTGCCTGTGTCCACAAAGGGCCCAAGGAGACTTGCTAGCCAGAGATAGAGCCTCTTCAGCCCTCCTCAAGTCCCTCCATGTGTCCTCTACAAGTGCAATGAGCTCCACAGTCTAAGCAGGCATATAAAAGGACAGGGAGGAGGCCCCAGTGTCAGCACTAGGCCCCGATGCTGAAACGTCCTGAGCCCTAAGGTCCCCATTACAATGGGGGCAAAAGGAGCCCACCACACAGCTCACCCTGTGGGTGCCACATTGGAAACAGGTGCAAGCATATTTCATACTTGCTCTGCTTCACACAGCAAAAAGAAAAAAAACATACCATTTATTCAGGTTTGTCGGATGCGGGGAGGGTGATGGTGGCGGAATGGGACAGTAGAAGTGTGGGTTCCCGGTGGGAGGCGATTTGGCTCTGGCGTGGGAGGGGGGGAGTGGGGGGGAGGGCGTCTCCAGCACACCACAGGAGATTAGATCACTAGAGGGCTTCTATGATTACTGATGTGCCCTGGTTCTCTCTCTCTCTCCTTTCTTCCCTCTGGGATTCGAGGGCTCTGGATGGGGATAAGACACAACCCTGTCCAGGTAATTGGCGTGGTAGGATGTTCTTTGCTATAGTCTTCGGAGGGAGGGGGGAGGTATACGGGGGGGGAAGAACCTATGAAAATATGTATCTATGTTCTTAAAATGGCTGTATTGTTGAACCAGCGTTTAATAAACAGATTTTGAAAAAAAAAAAAAAAACATACCATTTAAAGAAACTGTGAAAACAGCTGCAAAAATGCCCACTGAGGGGGAAAAATACAAACAAAACAAACAGTGCAGCCTACAAAAAACCATGACCACAGGAAGTCAACTGAAGCAGCAAATAAACAGGTATCCTGGCTTGGGAGTCCCTGCGCCTGTCAGGCTGATTGGAGAACCCCAATCTGGGCTTCCCCAAAGGCCTACACAGGCCGGGGAGACCCCACTGTCTGACTAAGCCTGACCAGAGGTTTTTTTTGTTGTTTGTTTGTTTTTAAGACTGCTTTATGCAGCAAAACATCCAATTCAGCCCATTAAAGTCTATGGGCAGAAAATAAATTAGCTAATAGGCTTTAATTTGGGAAAAAAGGAGATCTGGAAAACTGAAGGGACAGCAAGAGGAAAAGGGAGGCTGGACCCAACTTACCAGTCCCCCTCAGGAGCCCTGCGGGGGTCTGACTGCTCTTCCTCGGCCCACCAGATGCTAGTAACCTATGGGAGACAGTGGTGGATCCTGGGAAGCTGTCAGTTCAAAGAGTCATGGGCGTACCCTTGCTCCAAGCTCTACAGGGCCCTATCGGGCTCAATCCTAGACCTCTGCACTGTGGTGTAGGCCTGGTTCCAGGGCTGGTCCGTCTACTAGGCGAGCTAGGCAGCCAGCCTAGGAAGGCAATGGCAGTGACATGGGTAGGCGATGGCAGCAGCAGCACACATGTGCGGCTGTGCCGCCCCACTCCCCAGCTGCCACCAATTCCATTTGGGGGGGGGAGGTGGGCAGCAGCAGTATTTCCAAAAGTGTCAGCAAAAGGCCACCGTTTTTAAAAATACTGCTGCTGCCCACCTCCCCCTCCGAAGACTGAATTAGCGGCAGCTTGGGGGGTGGCGGCAGCTGAGGGGGTGGGGCAGCGAGGCTGAAGTTTCTGCCTAGGGTGGCAGAAACCCTTGGGCCGGCTCTGCCTGGTCTATCAGAACTGCTGCACCAATTCACACATACCTTGCCACCTGCTGGAGGCAGACTATTACTGGCTTCTCTCAGTGCTGCACCAGTGGCTATACTTCCTGATGACAACATTGAAAAATGCCCATCTGCCTCCATCTGCTGACAAGGGAGCATAGCCCACTCGTCTGAGCTCATCTAGCAGGATAATAAGACCTGCCTTTGCCGATTCAATTCCATTAACTACTACTAATCATTTGTATAGTGCTACAAGGCCATGTCTACCTACAGGATCAGTCATTTGTATTACTTCTGGATTTAGCTCACTTATTTTAGTAGTGGTTCAAGGCAGGTTACATTTGGTGCAGCAAGTATTTCTCTGTCCCTGGAGAGCTTACAATCTAAGCTTGTATCTAAAGCAATGGAAGGTTAAGTGATTTGCCCAAGACCACAAATAGCATCACCACCAGGCTACTTCAACCAGCTTGCCTAGCCCTGATTTTGATTCACTGATCTATGGTTTCCTGATAAAAAGGGCTGCAGGGGTTAAAAAGATTAAATTAGACTTACCTTCTAATTGTAGTTCCTTGAGGAACTCCAGTCTAGTCCCCGAATCTCTGGGGTTGTGATCCTCCTCCAGCAGCTTGGAGACTGAGAAATGTCATTCTTGTGACATAACTGGTATATAAGCCCCGGAATTGCCTTCTCTCACCAGTTACCTATTGACAAAGCAGACTCACCGGAGCAACCATTAAGTAGTAAACTATACCATAACCAAAACCTAACACACTAACTGCTCACTGAAGGACGCCATGCCAACTATGTACAGAACCTTGTAGTGTGCCTTGCGTGCTGAGGTCCACTTTTCCTCCCCTGTGAAGGATGTTGACCCTCTCAAACCACCCCCAAACCACACCCTGAGCTACGGTACCTACATTGCAGCACAGCCCCCTGTGATGCTTACCTGTTACCTTAGTCCACTTACTTATTAGGGCGGGATACGGGACTAGACTGGAGTTCTTCCAGGAACTACAATTAGCAGGTAAGTCTAATTTAATCTTCCTGATCATCCCTCCAGTCTAGTCCCGAAATCTCTGGGGATGTAACAGAGCAGTAAACAGATTCAACGGGAGGGCCCTGCTAGACCAGCCTGAAGCACTGCCGCTCCAAAACAGGTGTCCCTTTCCGCCTGAACATCCAGACGGTAACACTTCACAAAAAAGTGCAAAGAAGACCAGGTCACCGCTTTACAGATTTCCACCGCTGGCACCAGACTGCATTCCACCCAAGAAGCTTCCTGTGCCCTAGTGGAATGAGCTTTCAGTCCCTTCAGCACCACCCGGCGTTTCAACAGATACGCCGACGCGATTGCCTCCTTCAACCACCGGGCAATAGAAGCTTTAGAAGCTGCCTTGCCCTTTCTTGCTCCCTCAAACAACATAAACAGCCTATCTGATCTACGGAAACTGGCCGTCCTGAGGATATACCTCTTCAACGCTCGCCGAATATCCAACAGATGCAACTGCCCCTTAGCTTGACCTTCGCTCTGTGCTGCGAACACCGCAACGATACTGCCTGATTCATATGAAACACCGAAACCACTGCCTCAAAACCACCTTAGTATCAAAGAAAGCCAGAAAAGGCTCTTTACAGGACAGCGCTTGCAATTCTGAGAAGCGTCTCGCCGAAGCAAATCGCCACCAAGACCACCACCTTCAGAGTGAGATCCTTCAAAGTCGCTTTCGCCAATGGTTCAAAAGGCGCTCTCCCTAATGCTCCTAACACCAAAGGGAGATCCCAAGTCGGAACAACTTGCTTACACGGCGGTCGCAATAGGGTTACTGCCCGCAAAAAACGCTTAACATCCGCATGTCCTCCGAGCGCCTCACCCTGTACCTTACCCCTATAACACGACAGCGCTGCCAGCTGACTTCTCAATGAAGCGACCGCCAAGCCCTTCTGAAAGCCATCTTGCAAGAAAGCTAGTACTTGCGACATTGACGCCTTTAAAGGAACGAAACCCCTATCCGCACACCATGCCTCAAAAATGCGCCACACTCTAACATAAGCCAACGAAGTAGACTGGCGCCGAGCTTTCAGCAAAGTGGAAATCACCCCCGCCGAATAACCCTTCGCCCTCATCCTAGCCCTCTCAAGAGCCAAGCTGTAAGCGAGAATCAATCTACCTGAGGCATGCACAGGGACCCCTGCGTTAGAAGATCTCTTCGAGTCGGAAGCTTCCAGGGCTTCCCTACCAAACAGCTTCACCAAGTCCACGTACCACAGCCTTCTGGGCCAATCCAGCGCTATCAAATCACCTGACCTCTGTGGAGCTCTATGTGCTGCAGCACTCGACCGATCAACACCCAAGGTGGAAACACAGAGGAGCTGTTCTTCCGGCCAGGCTTGTAAAGAGCATCCAAGCCTTCCGTCATTCTCTCCCTTCTCCTGCTGAAGAAGCGCTCTACCTTTGCCGATTGGAAAGTCGCCATGAGATCCATTACCGGTGTCCCCCAGTGACGTACCAGCATTGCAAACATGTCTGGATGTAGAACCCACTCCCCCGGGTCTACTCTTACGCGACTCAAGAAGTTGGCCTCCACATTGTCTACCCCTGCTACATGTGCCGCCGACAAGGCCACCAGATTGTCCTTGGCCCACTCTAACAACCTCTAGGCCTCGGCTTCCAGCGCCACGCTGCTAGTGCCTCCCTGACGGTTGATGTAAGCCACTGCTGTTGCATTGTCTGAAAACACCCGAATAGCCTTTCCCTGGAGTGCCAACTGAAACTCCTGTAACGCCAGCGCTACTGCTCTCAACTCCAGCCGGTTGATCGACCAAGTCTTCTCTAGTTCGGACCACTGCCCCTGTGCAAATTGTCCCTGAAAGTGAGACCCCCCAGCCCATAAGACTGGCGTCTGTTGTCAGAGACATCCACGCAGGTGACTAAAGGCATCCCTTTTTCCAGACACCCCGGACGCAACCACCACTGAAGCGCAGCGCACATCAGTGGTGGACAGGGCAACCGTTGTGACAGTTGATCCTTCTGATGCGACCACCTCCTCAACAGCGCCCTCTGCAATGGCCTCATGTGGGCTCTCGCCCATGGAACTAACTCGAGCGTCGCCACCATGGCCCTAGCAACTGTAGGTAATCCCAGGCCATGGGGCCCTGCTTGCCAAGAAATTGCCTGACCAACTTTCTGAGCCCCAGCACCTGCTGCTGCGGCAGAAAAATTCACCCCACTCTTATATCGAAACACACCCCCAGGTACTCCAGACTCTTGAGACGGTTCCAACTTGCTCTTTGCCATGCTGACTACCCAACCGAGACTCTGCAAAAAGGCCACCACCTTGGCTGTAGCCGACACACTTTCTGCTCGGGTCTTCGCTCTGATTAACCAATCGTCCAGATAAGGGTGTACCAACACTCCGTCCTTTCACAAGGCCGCTGCCACGACCACCATCACTTTGGTGAATGTACGCGGCGCCGTAGCCAGACCAAACGGAAGCGCCTGATACTAGAAATGTCCTATAGGTACGGCAAACCTGAGAAACCTCTGATGCTCCTGCCGAATCGGAATGTGAAGATACACCTCCGATAGGGCGAATTTCTGATGTCCATAGACCTTTCTTACCACCACTATCACGGACCTGAGTGTCTCCATGCGAAAATGAGACACCCTTAGACAATGATTTACTCTCTTGAGATCTAAAATAGGCCGAAAAGTTCCTTCCTTTTTCAGAACTATGAAATAAATGAAGTACCGACCGCACCCTAATTGGGCGGGTGGTACCGGCACGATTGCCTTCAGGGAAAGCAGCCTCTGCACTGTCTCCCGAACTGCCTTGCGCTTTCCGCCTGATTTGCACGGGGACTGAACGAAGGAGTCCGTTACTGGATGCCAAAATTCCAACGCATAACCTTCTCGAATAACCTCTAACACCCACTGATCCAAAGTGATTTGGACCCAGGCAGGGAAAAACTCCCGGAACCGACCCCCCACGGGGACCAATCCCAACTGGGCCCCCCTGACTTCATAGGGATTTCATGAAATTTGAGGAAGCGGAGG
Organism: Ichthyophis bannanicus; assembly: GCA_033557465.1. Classification (NCBI taxonomy): domain Eukaryota; kingdom Metazoa; phylum Chordata; class Amphibia; order Gymnophiona; family Ichthyophiidae; genus Ichthyophis; species Ichthyophis bannanicus. The sequence continues at coordinate 176,543,952 of CM066043.1, read as the reverse complement.
AGGCTGCAAACCCCCTACCTGCTCCTCTAAATCCATGAAACCCCTGGTTCCTACCAGGAAAACGGCCCCGCTGGTTTTGGGCAAACCTCGGGGAATGGAAACGATGAAAGTCCCCCTGCTGACCTCACGGCATGGGAGTGGACCGTCCCTGCTTCTGCTTGTCCTCCGGCAACCTCCCGCCTTTCGACTCTCCCAAATCCTTCACCAATTTATCCAAATCTTCACCAAACAGAAGCTTTCCCCCGAAGGGAAGCTTACTTAACCGCGCCTTAGAAGAGCCATCTGCCGCCCAGTTGCGCAGCCAAAGACATCGCCGCCCCGCTAATCACTGAAGCCATACTCTTTGATAACCCCCTGATAAGGTCATAATGAATGTCGGCCAGATAAGCTGCTCCTGATTCTAATCTGGATGCCTCTTTGTCTGCCCCCTCGGAGTGGACCCCTTGAATCCGCTGCGCCCAGAGTAGGCAAGCCCTTGCCACCCAGGCCCCACAAATAGAAGCCTGTAAAAAGAGCGCATTCACCTCAAAAGACTTGCTTCAACAAGGTCTCTAACTTGCGGTCTTGAGCATCCTTGAGCGCCGCATTCCCCTCTTCTGGGATTGTGATCTTTTTTGTAACCGCCGACACCGCTGCATCTACCCTAAGAGACTTAAACAAGTCCTTCTCCTGGTCTACCAGGGGGTAAAGACGCGCCATAACCCTAGAACCCTTAAGCACAGCTTCCAGCATGTCCCACTCTTCCTGTATCATCTCCTTAAACACTCTATGTACGGGGAAAGCCCTTTGAGTCTTTCAAAAGGCCTACAACAAGGGGTCCTCTAGAGTAGAATCCTCAGCCGGACCCTCAGACGGCATATTAAGTGTCTTGGGCGACTCTGCGATGAGAGCCGGCAACTCCTCTCTACGAAACACGCGGACCACCCTCGCTTGGTCCTCCTGCTCCGCGATTTCACCTTCTTCCCAGATCCTCATCTAGGCCCGTGTCAGGGTCCGGCTCCTCCGACCCTAGACCCTCCGACATGACCGACCCGTCTACTTGGTCCCCATCTCCTCTGGGCCTCTTCGCACTTATACCTGTCACAGCCGCCGACAAAGGCATACGCGGTCTCTTATCCCCCAGCCCCGGTTAGGCCGAACTGACTGTAGATTTATTTAGTGAGCAGTTCAAGGCCTGCTGAAGCAGGGCCACGAAGTCTGGTGCAAAAATCACCGCTAGGCCTCCCGGTAATGGAGGCTGCTCAGTTGGAGGGTCTGGAGCCGAAGACGTACTGGGCACAGGTTCCTGCATGGCCACGGTGTCTACAAGTGGTTCTATAGTGCCCGTAGACGACCCCTCCTGAACCCCTGCACCAGCTGAGTCCTGCTCCATAGCCAACTCCTGACTGCAACCTCTACAAAACACCCTCCGGGGAGACGGATCCCCTTCTAGCACCGCACAGCAAACAGAGTGGCCTAGAAGGCATCCTGTCTATGTGAGCCACTCAGCGGTTAAATCAGGCCCTTCAGCAGATCCCAGAACCCTGGTACTGCTGGACAGATTTTTTTTTTTCTAACTGAATACACCCCAGAAACGCTCCCCCAGACTAATTGTGAGGAAAGTTCCTCAAAACGAGGCCCCGCGGCCGAAATACACAGCTTCTAAAAGCTTGAAATGCACCCCGCGATTCCCACGTGAGTGCCACGCAGTCCGGCCTGCACCGCCGCCAACCGCACTTCTCTGCTCCTTTGAACTGCAGTATCCTACCTTGGCAGCTATCGGAGCTGCGTGGATTGCCTCCTTCCCTGCGCTCTGTGTTCCGTGAGCTGCAGGCCTCGGCAAGAAACTTCGCCTCCGAGCTGCCGCTTGAACCACCGGCTCCAGTCACGTCTGCAGGCAAAGCTTCTGCATGCGCCGAGCCTTGCAGTCTGCCGGTTCCTCTCCCCCGCTGATGGGATTGGAAACCGGCGGCTGTGCTCTCTCCCCTCAACAGCCCCAAGGCTACCCCCAGGGATGAAGGGGGGGGGGGAAGGGGAAGAGCAGAGTACTCGAAAGCACCAGGAAGGAAAGAGCCCCTGAGCAGCTTAGCACCAGAACCACTTAACCCCAGAAAAAGTAAACTGAAGTGCCTTCCCTCTTTTTTTTTTCTAATCAATCAATAAATCAATGAATGCTTTCTCCTAAACCTAGCCTCTCCTTAATCGTCTCTCTAGTGAGCCCTGAACCCCTGGGCTCACCCAACTTCCAGCTGCTTAGAGACTGAGATAACTGGTGAGAGAAGGCGGTTCCGGGGTTTATATACCAGTGATGTCACAAGAATGACATTTCTCAGTCTCTAAGCTGCTGGAGGAGGATCACAACCCCGGAGATTCCAGGGCTAGACTGAAGGGACGATCAGGAAAAGGCATTACCCAAAATTTGAAGGTAACCAGTGTATCATGGTCATTTTAAATGATAGGCTACAGATTATTAATGATAAAGATAAGAGGACAAGTTAAGCAGGGATGAGGGAAAATGAATGAGTGGTTGAGTAACAAAAGGGTGAAAGGGTGGTGGGAAAGTAAGAAAAGATGAGGGTGATATGGGATTAGTCAAAGAGGGAGGAAAGGAGGAAGGATAAGTGGGTGACAGCAGACTGCAGAAAGGGAGGGGGGGTCAGGGAGTAACTCACATACTGCACCCATTCAAACATACAGCATCCAGACACATACATTCACCCACTCACTCTTGCACTCATGGATGCATACAGCATAACATTGGAAGGAGACCCTTCTTCCAGTGTGGTTTAACCAGGGCAGGTCCATCCGTCTAGAGTGGTGCACCCCAGGAGGTTACAGCAGCATGGCACTGGAACAGCTGGGCAAGAAGGCGGCAGAATTGTAATCATGTGCACCCTCAAGGCTTGCCACTTCCACCCTCCCCGACAGGATGGTTGCATCAGAGGATGAAGGACTGGTAGGCAATGAGCATGCGTATGATGCTTGAAGGACTGCCGCCATGCTGATTTTCCTTTCAAAGTAAGCTTGACATAGGGTGGCAACGAGCAGTAAAAGATGGGGGATATCTTGGGAGGGAAGAAGAGGACAAATGCTGGACATCTGGGGGAAGGAAAGGGGAGGGAAGATGTTGAATATGTGAGGTGTAGGGGAGGGGAGGAGAGATGCAAGGCTGAATGTTTGCCTAGGGTGGCAGATACCCCTGGGCTGGCACTGGGCCTGACATTAAAATAAGTCTGACAAACAGTTAAACAGTAAAATTTAAGAAAATTGGAAAAAATGTGGAGAGCATGAGACTAAACTGAAGGGAAAAGGGGACGCGCTCTGTGGTGGGGTGACTGGCACATACTCAGAAGAGTCTTCCAACTCTTCTGAGCTATGGGAAAGCATTCCGTCCATGGCGCCATCAGATGACATCACCCAGGTGTGGCTGACTTATCCTGCTGTCCACAGAGAACCCCCGTTAAAAGGTAAGCAACCTCACTTTCTACTGTAGTACATAAGCTTTATGAACCACATAGACCTATTCTTCAGAGAGAGCCTATGTGCTTTCCAAAGCTCACACAGGACATCATCTCTGAATTATTCCCACTTTGTTCCAATGAAAGATAGCACAACCTGTTAAGAAGCTTGTGTAAATAAAGTGCAATGTTTGTAAAATCTGCATATGCAGCACATAAGCACCTGGAGCCACTTGGTGATCAGATCTAATATTACAAAGTTTACCTGATATCATCTTCTTTTAGTTTCTTAGCTGCCTGTGTAGACAGCTTTATCTGTAAGTCAAGTCTCTGTAGGAAATCTTTGGCAGACAGTTCTTCAGACTGAGTCAGCTGAAAATCAGGTTCTTGGGGACTAGGAGAGGAAGAGCTCTCTTCCTGTGCTGATGCCTTATCCCAAAAAGCACTGCTCTCTATGCTTTCATTCTCTGGAGAGTCCAGCGAGTTCAATCCATTGAACAGCAAGTTCTTCTCAGATACAACTGGGATATTCAAGGTTTTCCGCAAAAATATGCAATCAGTAGTAAACAGTTTATTTGCCCTTTTTATTTGTTGCATCTAAAAATACATGAAAAGGGGAAAAAATCAATTAGATTACCTCAATTACCCATTATAGACAAATAAGCTTACAAGACCATGAAACAGCACTTCGTAATTACTGCTTTGCTCACCATAATTAAAAATGAGCTAGTAATGTTTTTGAAATCATGACTTCCTCAACCTTAACTTTCAACTCACTAGACCAGCAAGTTTCAAACCATGGGTCAAGACCTCAAATGAAGTCACTGAAACAGCATAGCTTCCTCCCCTCCCCCTCTCCCAACCTTCATTCTGATTTGCAAATAGCAATAGAAGTCATGTCAGGCCTGCAAGCCTGAGTCTTCACAAGTTCTGTCCCCTCCTACCATTATACTGGAAACTTATGCAGAAGGCTTGGGACCCAGAAGCAAGCTGTGTCCCCACTTTGGGTGAGTGGACTGAGGGAGGGGAAGTGGACATGTGCTGAATTGCTTTGGTCATCACCTGGAGTCATGCAAATTTTCAGGTATTAAAATGAGGCCATAATGGATAAAAATAAAAAGGGGCAACAGATAAATATGTAACAAAAGTAAACAAAAACAAGAGGAGAAGAAAGCCTATTTGGTTTTCCAAAGAAGTGGCTGCTCAAATAAAGGCAAAAAACACAGCTTTCGCAAAATTCAAAAGCTCGCAAACAGAGGAACACAGAAATGAATACAGGATCAAACTCAAAGAGACAAAGAGAGAAATAAGGATAGAAAAATCAAAGGCAGAGGAAAAGATGGCTAAAGATGTGAAGTGTGGTGACAAAACCTTCTTCAGGTATATTTGGGAAAGGAAGAAGATCAGAGGTGGAATTGCAGGACTCAGAAGTGCTGTGAACGGACTCATGGAAAGTGACACTGAAAAGCGAAATTGCTAAATGAATACTTCTGCTCTGTTTTTACTATAGAAAGTCCTGGAGAAGGACCACCTGCGACTCCCAAATATAAAAATGGGAATGAAGTAGTTACCACACCATTCACAGAAGATGAGGTGTTAGAACAACTTGCAAAACTGAAAGTGGACAAGGCCATGGGACCGGATGGGATACATACCAGGATACTGAAAGAACTCAGGGAGGTTCTTGCAGGGCCGTTAAAGGATGTTTTCAACAGATCCTTGGAAACAGGAGAGGTTCCTCAGGACTGGAGAATGGCTGATGTCGTACCTATACACAAAAGTGGTGACAGGGAAGAAGTGTCAAACTAGAGGCCTGTGAGCCTTACCTCGGTGGCGGGAAAAGTCATGGAGGCGCTCCTGAAAGAGCGAATAGTGAACTTTCTCAAAACCAACAGGTTGCAAGACCCGAGGCAACATGGTCTTACCGAAGGACGATCTTGCCAAACAAATCTGATTGAGTTCTTTGACTGGGTGGCCAGGGAGCTAGATCAGGGGCATGCGATGGATGTCATCTACCTGGATTTCAGCAAAGCCTTTGATACTGTTCCTCATAGGAGGCTTATCAATAAACTCAGTAGCTTGGGGATGGATCCTAAGATGGCAAATTGGATCAGAAATTGGTTGACTGACAGACGACAGAGGGTGATGGTAAATGGAGCTCACTCGGATGAAGTGAAGGTGATCAGCGGGGTGCCCCAGGGGTCGGTCATGGGCCCAGCACTACTGTTCAATGTATTTGTGAGTGATATTGCTGAAGGACTGAATGGACAAGTCTGTCTTTTTGCAGATGACACAAACATTTGCAACAGAGTAGACTCCCCCGAGGGAGTGGTTAACATGAGGAAAGATCTACAAAAGCTGGAAGAATGGTCAAATGCTTGGCAATTAAGATTTAATGCAAAGAAATGCAGAGTCATGCACTTGGGTAGCAGAAATCCAAGGGAAATGTACGCAATAGGGGGCGAGAGGTTGGTGTGCACATATCAGGAGAAAGACCTTGGTGTGATTATTTCTGAAGATCTCAAGGTGGCAAAACAGTGCGACAAGGCGGTGGCAAAAGCCAGGAGGATGTTGGGCTGCATACAAAGAGGAATCACCAGCAGAAAGGAAGAGGTACTTATGCCACTGTACAAGTCACTGGTGAGGCCTCACTTGGAATATTGTGTTCACTTTTGGAGACCGTATCTTGCAAAGGATGTAAAAAGACTGGAAGCTGTTCAGAGGAAGGCGACCAAAATGATTTGGAGCCTGCGTCAGAAGCGACTTGAAGACCTAAACATGTACACTTTGGAGGGACAGGAGAGATATGATTCAGACCTTTAAATACTTAAAGGGATATAATGAACAAATAAACCTCTTCCAAAGACGGGGAAGCTGTAAAACTAGCGGGCACAACAGGAAGCTGCAAGGTGGTAAATTGAAAGGCAATGTCAGGAAATACTTTTTCACGGAAAGGGTGGTGGATGCTTGGAATGCCCTCCTGATGGAAGTGGTGGGGGCAAACACGGTGACGGAATTCAAAATAGCATGGGACAGACACAGTGGATCCCTTTACAGCAACAGGATAAAATCAAAATAAACTGAACCATCTAATTTCTCAACAAATAGGGGTGTCCTGCATGGAGTGGTGGGTTCACCCCTAAACAGGGACATGGGGAGGGGTGGCCTGCACGGAGCGGCAGGTGCACCTACTCTTGCCATCGTGCTGGGCAGACTAGATGAACCATGCTGGTCTTTATCTGCCGTCATTTACTATGTTACTATGTTAAGTTGAGGAAATGCTTTTCTAGATCTTTTGACTCCTGTTCATGTGCATTAGAATGTGTCTTTTCAATAACGGATCTTTGGCAGGAAAGAACTCCTTTTAACAAAAGGCTGCCCACATTTCACAACTATTCTGGGACCAAAGCAACAGTTGTTCAGCTCTCATTTGTAAGAGAGAAAGGGCCCTATTTAACACAAACTGGGCTCCGATATTAAAAAAAAAAAAAAAACTCCTAAATTAGTGTCCTATTTTCAGCCAAACATAAGCATCTAAGTTTTCCACTTAAAATTCATCTTAATTTAGGATCTTAAAAAGTTATGCTTGTAAATGTAAGCTTGCAATTCATTTGCCTAGATTTATGAGCCAAGGGCAAAGAGCTAAGCTACTACTACTACTATTACTAAGCATTTATAAAGCGCTACCAGGCGCACGCAGCGCTGTACAATGAAAACACAAAGACAGTCCCTGCTCAAAAGAGCTTACAATCTAAAAAGACAAAGCAAGAAAAGGAGTAGAAAAAAAGATAAGAACAAGGGCAAAGAGACAAGAGCAGGAGAGATGGGACAAAGGAAAGAGGTAAGAACAAGTGTAAGAGGAAGAAAGAAAGGTGAAATAAAAGAGAGGATGGAAGGAGAACAGCAAAATCAAGAGCCAAAGGCAGAGGCGAAAAAATGAGCTTTTAACTTGAGTTTGAAGAGGGGCAAAGAAGATGCCTGACATATAGACAAAGGAAGTTTATTCCAAGTGTAAGGAGCAGCAAGGTGAAAAGAGCAGAATCTGGAGTTGGCAAAAGAGGAGAAGGGCATAGCAAGAAAGAACTGGGAAGAAGAACGGAGTACACGAGGGGGGAAATAGGGAGAAATGAGAGAAGACAGGTACTGAGGAGCCACAGAGTGAATGCACTTATAGGTCAGAAGGAGAAGCTTAAAGTGAATACGGAAATGGATAGGGAGCCAGTGAAGAGATCTGGGGAGAGGAGTGATGTGGGCAAAACGAGGCTGACGGAAAATCAAACGGGCAGCGGAGTGCTGAATAGACTGAAGAGGGAAGAGATGAGACTGAGGGAGACCAGCAAGAAGGAGGTTACAATAATCAAGGTGGGGGTGATTAGGGAATGGATGAGGGGTTTAGTAGTGAGCTCAGAGAGAAAGGGGCGGATTTTGCCAATGTTGAAGAGAAAGAAGCGACAGGTCTTAGCGATGACTTGGATATGAGAGGAGAAAAAGAGCGAAGAGTCAAAAACAACACCCAAATTGCAAGCAGATGAAACAAGTTGGAGAACAGAGCCATCAACAGAGACTGAAAAAGAAGAAGGAGAAAGGGAAATTTTAGGCTTGAGAGAAGTAATGGGCTGCTTGATGTGATCAGTCAGCTGTTTCTGTTTAAAGTAGGCAGTCAGATCTTAACAGTGGCAGCTCCTAACTTTTTCTTGTTCCTAAATCCACCCATTACCACACACTTTTTTTGCACCTAAATGTAGGGGTTTAATGAAATTCTGAGTATAACTTTAGACACGCAGCCCTAGCAATTTTTCAAAAGCACATTTAGGAGCATAATGCTCAAAGTTAAGAGCATATATCCTCTGAAAAATTGGCATCATTATTGCCATAGAAGTACCATGGGAAAGAGCCTTTTTTAAACAAAACAACAAATAGGGCCCACAGAGCGATAATTACTGTGCAAACGTTGATGCGCATTAATCACAATTAATACTCATTAGGTCCCACTGCATAACATTGTAACTCACCTTGAGCTACTACTGGAAAGGCGCAAACTAAATATAAAAATAAACAAACATGGGACCTGTGCTAAAAATGCACATCATAGATGAATTACTGTATATTAACGTTAGCAAACATAGTAACTAGCCTCCAAATCCTCTTCTGTGGCCTATGCTGAGGAAAACAGGTATTATCACGCTTCTCCACCACTCTGGTGTTCAATACACACAGCAGCCAGTAATAAGCTACATGGATCAGTCACTAGGTGTCATCATACACAGCAACCACTATGGTTCAGTCAACAGGTTTGACAATTGAGTTTACAACAAAGAAAATGAAGCAAACATCTGACAGCTTGATGTAACAAACTGTGCTATGCTCTAGTGTAGCATTTTGGTAGAGATTTTGCCAATGCAGAAAGCAAGCTAGCATGTGAAATTCATGAGCAAAACCACTGTGCTAAACATAGTGCAGAAGGCATAAAAAAAAAAATTTGCTTACAAGGTAAAATAAACAGCGCTGACTTTATACTTTTTTTTGTAACACTAGATCTGTATACCAGCTTCAGGCAGTATAAAGGTGCAACAGGGAGTACAAAGATCATCCGAGGTGAAGTTTGACACCACCTCAGGTAACTAAACCGCCACCCCCATGGCAATCCCTCTCCCATCCCTGCCAAGTCTTCCATGGTGGCCCAGTAGCCCTGACAATCCCCCTCCCACCAAACAAAATAATCATTGTGCATGCCCAGGTGCGGTCACTCTGCCATATAAGGAATTTTTGCCTTATCTGGCAGACTGACTCCGCCTGGTCAGGGGCCACTATTTTTCAGGATGGCAGCGCAGAAATAGGAGTGTGTGGGCTACGCTCCTGCCTCCCGACTTGAGGGGAGAGAATTGAAGACCACTAGGGCCACCAATTTTTATTCTGTTTGGCAGGGAGAGGGAATCGGGGTCCACTAGGATGACCATGATTTTTTTTTAGTGGAAGGGGGGAATAAATAAATCAAGCGGGAGATAACTATCATGTTTGTTTGTTTTGACTCATGCACTGATAGGAAGGGAGATAATCTGCACTCACACACTGACAGGAAGAGAGATGTTTGCAAACATGCCAGCATACGTGCACAGGTGTTAAAACATTGTGTTTCATAACACAGGCCCCTATGTGCATGTGTCTGCTTGCTCTCCCCATTTAACACACACGTTTTGTGCACAGCTCATTTCCAGCCATTTGCTTACATATGTATGTTAAGCTTGTGTTAAGAAACCCTGTGATAGCGCTCAAACCTAACACCCCCTGACCCCCATTGTTGCCTCTTTCCAGGACCTGCGGCAGTGGCGACAATGGCACTGAAACCATGACAACACTTATCTGAACGCTCCAGTGCTGTGTCATGGTTCCTGCCCTTTATGACCTGCCACTTCTGTCCTCCTCCAATTCAAACCAGAAGTCTGCATCAGAGGGGTCGGAAGTGGCAGGTCACAGATGGCAAGAACCATGACGCAGCACTGGAGAGTTCAGGTAAGCACCAAGTTGTGGTGTCTATGCCATTTCTGCCACTGCAGGTCCCTGGAAAGGGGTGGCAACAGCAGCAATGGGGTACCCCAAAATGTCTGTGCTCTAGGTGACCACCTAGTTCATCTAATGTAAGCGCCAGCCCTGGGGAAAGCATGTCTCATGGATGGCTTCCAGTCCCTCTCTGTGTGTCCGTGACCTGGTGTGACGTGAAGAGAGTTTGAAAGGAGCAATTCCTTAACTGCTTGCTTTAGTTACTTGTTTATTTATTTAAACACCGCAGAAGCTGGAAATGCATTGGGCTAGTTTTGGGTGAAGGGGGTAGCTTTATTTCTCTGGAATTTCTGGTCTGATCTGGCTTATTTCCAATATTTATTATTTCCAGTTAAGACCTCCATGAGTAACAGAACCTTCACCTACATAGCGCCCACGCAATGGAATAAGCTACCGGCCACACTAAGAGCAAACAACTACCTGCAAGATTTCAGAAAAAAAAACTAAAAACCTACCTTTTCCAAGAATACTACAACGTAACTTAAAGCAGAAAGAAACCATTTGCTCAGCGCACCACAAAAATGCCACATAAAACTTATGACTGTAAACAAACAGTAACTAGTTTAAATGAAACTGCAAATAGACCAGGATATGTTTAGCCAAATGAAACTGTAAATAAACCATACTGTAAATAGTGCACGATGTAAATAATCCATACTGTAACTAGCGCACGATGTATAAATGAATCTGTAAATGACTCAAGCTGTGCAAACCAAACACATAAACGCAACTGTAAATACACGAAACTGTTCAATTTCTAATCACCAAAATCCAGATGTTGATTCTTTAATCCTTGTAAGAAAATGTTTGCTGTGCCAAAATTTTAATGTGATGTAAACCGCTACTGATCGCTGGAAGAAGTGGTATACAAATGTAATCAAATAAATAAATATTATTTATTTAAACAATTTAATATGCATCTTGTTCACTGGATGTCTCATGTCAAATTTATACCCTTTCTGTTAAATTTTTGGAGAGTTGTTTTGCCTCCAATTAGACAAACATCCTCAACCCTTATGAAAACTTTCTTTCCAATAATGTTTCTTTTTATTGTTTCCAACCCAAAGAGAATTAGCTCTGCGCTTCCTGGAACTGTTGCATCTGAAGACCTGGACTCTTGTCCTGGGAAGATTATGCTCCAATAAATCTGTGGGTTTATGAAATGGTGCTACCAGCCCCTAGAGTAGGTCTTTTTTGTGGGGGAGAGGAATGGGGGGTGGGGGCACTTGGGCTATCAGCTCCTTCCCGCTTTTGTGGACCTGATGCAAGGATAGTAGGCACACTAAGCAAATCCTCATGGTCACACTCGCCCCCCTCCCCAGCTTGACCCCCATTCTCGCTCTTACCACCACCACCACATCTCTCCAAGACTGGCAGGGCAATAAAACCAGAAGAAATGTGGCTAGAGCCGCTGTCCCCCTGGGAGGCAAACTTGCCCTTCCTTGTGTGGCAGCAAGAGACCGACTGGACTTTAGGAGCTCAGCACACAGGAATTTGAAGGCTCCGCGCTATACTTCTTCTGGTTTTACTGCCTTGCCCTATGCCAGCCTTGGGGAGTTGTGGTAGCGGCCCAATAATGATGGGGGGAGGGAAGATCAGGGGCACTTTCTTTCACCCTCCAAAGTTTGGCATTCGGGGGGGGGGGGCTAGTTTGCCTAATGGCAGCACTGGCCCTGCGCTTCAGCTTTTCAGACTACACAGGCAGGGCCCAGCACATCTCTACAAGGGGCCTCCTCGATGCCTTGGTACAGTGCTGCGTAGGCCCCACCACAACAGCACTACCGAATAATAAGTTGCGAGGGAGAGGGCAGTGGCTGCTGGCCGGGGTCGGGGGGGGGGGAACAGTCGGTAACGGGGCTCCCTCCCTCTCTCTCTCCTCCTTACCGTCACTCCGTACTTGAGCGCGATGCCCTGCAGCGTGTCGCCGGCGCCCACCCGGTGCTGCAGGTAGCGCTCGGCCAGGGGCGCCGTCACGCTGGCCGTACTGCCGTACGAGCGCGTCTTGGTGCGGGCCAGACTCTGCGAGAGCTCGGCCTCCGACTCGGGGTCCGAACCGGAGCCAGAGCGCGGGAAGCGGCCTCCCCCGCCCTCCGTCGGCGGCGAGGCGTCCGCCATCTTCCCCCAGCCCGCCCGCGGGTACCAACAGATGCTGCGGAGGCGGGAGGATGCGCCAGGCCGGGGCGGGGCGGGGCGGGGCGGGGAGTGAGGCGCTCAGCGGAGCCTTGTGCAAGCTGATTGGGGGGGGGGGGGTTGCGGGTCTGTCGGGGTTTCGTGATTTACTTCCACTAATAATTTAAAAAAAGATCGGGGAGGGGGTGTATTCTGCATTCTCTCTGATTACTTTTGCGTGCTGATAAAAAAAATCACGTAAGAGACTGATCTCAAAAGATGAATAAACCCCGAGAGCTGAGAAGTGTAGCCTGACATTCATGAAGTCAGCTTCCGCTCTACGAAACACTTGGACACTAGCTGCCCCAGGAGGCTATTACTACCATCTATCCGTGCAACATCAGTTTAGTATTGTGGTAGGCGAAGGCCTATGAACCATGCTGTTTGAACTAAACAGACAGGCCTAAGCAGTTTGACCTGTAAATGAAGCCTGTGGTTAGGCCCAGAGGAATGAAACCCCTCCCCTCCCCTCCCCTCCCCTGAATGCTGCCACCATAGAATCGAAACTTAACTAAGCATAACCAAGCATAGCTAAGCAGAATTGAAACTTAGGAGAAATAGAAAAACTGCTTTAATTGGTACTGATAAGAAGGTGAGAAGCTTCTATGGAATTAATTAACTCTGCTGAAAGAAAGGTTACAGTGCCCTGCTTTCCCACATGTTCCAGTTAGCTAGTGACCTTGGAGGAGAAATGTATCAAGAGTCTAAGAACTGACCATTGTAAGGGGGGGAAACAGGTGCTGAGCCCAGACAAAGGTCCTCATTGGATAGCTACGTAACGGTACCGGGACCAATAGATGGGGTGAGAGGGGTTACCGGGACCAATGAAAAGTTTGCCTATGGAGAAGAAAGGTATAAAAGTTGTTGTTTTGCTAGAAACCATTGCTCAGCCATTTTGAATGTGATTCTGCTTGAGTCTTGTGCACAATAAATGATTTGGACCTTTTGAACAGACTCCTGGTATTATTGGATTGTTTGCGCTCTGCCGCTACATATTCTTGGTGCGTTGGCCGGGAACGTGTGGTTAGTAGAGGGTATACGAGCTGATATACCACGACTTTCCGCCTCTATAGGTTTGGTCCTGCCGGGCTCGTGCCTTTCCGACGTGGGCTCGGCTCCTAGGCGCCACCGGTCCAGTTGCATCGGAGGGAGTTGGACCAGGCCTCGGCAGGTGCTGGACCCGGTCGGAGCCAACACCTCGAACCCGTGAGGGGAGTCCGAGGTCCAACTCATGCGCTTGCTCGGGAACGGGGAACGGGGACCGGATCCGGTGAGTATAGTTTTTGGTATGTCTAGACAGATGAGTCAGAACTGCAGCTTGAAACTTGTGAATTTTGGTAAGAGAGCTTGATCACCTCTCAAGGCGGTCCATTTAACCTTGCATAGTGTATTCGCGGGGTGAACCCACCGTCTTCTTGGTATAACTTTGGTATAGCCTAGTCAGAAAAGACAGGATTGGGCTTTTTGGGATACGTTGCTAGCATGATTGTGTGAATGAAGTGTGGTTGAGAGGTCTGGTGACACAGACCAAGCGAAGGCGGACTCCTGAGTAACGCAGTAGTTCCTGGCCGGGCGACCACGTCCAGGTCGTAAAAAGGAGGAAGCGACCGTCGTCTTGTCTTGTTTTTTGTTTCCCTTGAATGTTTCTAGGGCCGTGAGGACCCCTCACCCACGGTCCGCCCTCCTTCTCCCTTCTGTTTGTTGTTGCGCGCACACATCGATATGGGAGGGGCGGGGTCTACTGTGCACACTCCATTAGAATGTGTGATTAAGTACTTTAATAAAGGATATTCAGGAGACTATGGGGTGAAAATGACTGCGTCACGATTACAAGTTTTGTGTACTAGGGAGTGGCCCGCATTAGACCCTATGTGGCCCCGAGATGGAACATTTGCCATAGGAGTTATTAAGTTAGTTCATCAGAAGGTGCGAGTAGCGCACCCTGACCAGTATCCCTATATAGATTCCTGGTTAAGTATTTGTGCAAGCCCGCCCCCTTGGGCCCGGCGTTGCTATGAAGAACAGTGCAGAATAATGGTAGCACTGACAGAGCAGACACAGAGGACAGGGAAAGAAAAGAAGCCTGTTTATGTTGATCCCGAGTCCCCGGAAGTTGTAGCTAGGCAGCCCCAAGCTCAGCGCCCAGTAAGAGTACCACCACGTCCCGCGGCAGGCCCCCGGGACCGGCAAATTCCATCCCCTGACCCACCAGTAGCTCAGCTAGTTGATCCGCCCCCTGAAGAGGCCGATCAGCTCGAGACTGAGGAAAATCTTGAGTCAGAACAGGAAGAAGAAGAAACGTCTTCCCAGTACGAGACTGACAGTGTAAAATCAGCTGTCAGTGCAAGCTCATCTGTTGCAAGCGAAAGTTCCCAGACTAAGCTTAAGTTGAGAAAGAGAGGCCCTACCAAGAAATTATTGCCACTGCGGCAGGTCCCGGGAATACCCGTGAGGAACGAGGAGAACCAGATAGTAGCGGGACCCACGAGTCTAGTTTATGTGCCATTCTCCACTACTGATTTGTTGAATTGGAAAATGCATTATGCCTCTTACACTGACAAGCCCCAAGAATTAACAGAGGTAATGAATACAATTATACAAACCCACCAGCCTACTTGGGCAGATTGCCGTCAACTCCTGTCTACTTTATTTACTACTGAGGAGCGGACGAGAATTATGCAAGCAGCTGTCAATTAGTAAGCAGAAAATCCCCTAGCAGAGGGAGGAGGAGGAATAGATAACCGCGAAGCAGCAAAGAAAGAATTTCCTAATGAAGATCCACCGATGAAGGATCCAGAGCCCTAGCTCAGTTTCGCCAAGGCCTTTTACAAGGTCTGCGAAAGGGGGGTCAGAAAGCCATGAACCTCTCCAAGACAGCTGAGGTTATCCAGGGCGTAGATGAAAGCCCAGCAGTATTCTATGAGAGATTGGCTGAAGCATACAGAATGTATACGCCCTATGACCCAGCTGCACCAGGGAGCCTGTGCATGGTGAATGCCGCTTTTGTCAGCCAGTCCCAACCAGACATTAGACGTAAACTACAGAAATTAGAAGGGTTCGCGGGCATGAACACGTCACAGCTAATGGAAGTCGCCCAGAAAGTGTTTGTGAATCGTGATAATGAAAGACAGAGAGAAAGTGATCGTAAAATGAAGAAGAAAGCCAATTTTTTTGGCTGCCGCTTTAGTTGAACAGAAAAGGGGAGGTATCCCTAACCGAAGGAGCAGAGGTAGAGGGAGGGGCCGAGGAGATAGCCGGCCCACATTAGGCATGAATCAATGCGCTTATTGCAAGGAAGAAGGACACTGGAGGAATGCATGCCCGCAACTCGAAGATGCCTCCCACGAAGAAGGAGAGAACGCCCCTTGGAGGGAGAGAGAGAGAGGCCGATCACAGAATCGCAGAGGGACAAATCGAGTACATTTCCAACGAGAAAGAGAGGAGGCCATAGAAGGAGTTGCAACCGCAACAAACTATGATTTAGATGAAGCAGATTAGGACAGACCAGGCTCCGAATTCGCCTTAGGTCCCCAGGAGCCTATGGTCTGCTTAAAGATAGGGGACCGATTCATGAACTTTATGGTTGACACTGGAGCAGAACATTCTGTAGTAGATAAACAAATAGCTCCTTTGTCCACAAGAGCAGTCACTATTATGGGAGCAACTGGTGCCAGAGCCACCAAGTCTTTTCTGCAAAACCGCGTATGTGAATTAGGAGGACAGCAAATAGCGCACCAATTCCTTTATATGCCTGAGTGTCCAGTGCCACTACTGGGACGAGATATGCTAGCCAAACTGCAGGCCCAAATATCCTTTACTGAGGAAGGAGAAATGCAAATGACTGTAAATTCAAAGCCTGCAGGATTAATGGTGCTTACTGTTCCCCGAGAAGAAGAGTGGAGATATTACAGTACTAAGCCAGTTCCTGATACCAACTTTAGCATGCCAACGAGCATTATGGCTCCTCCTGGAGTATGGGCAGAAGGTAACCCACCAGGTCTAGCTAAGCACATAGCCCCAGTAATTGTGACCCTTAAGCCTGGAGCAGAACCAGTACATGTTAAACAATACCCACTCCCGAGACCAGCCATTGAGGGCATTCATCGCCATTTGTTAAGATTACTGGAGTATGGCCTTCTCAAA
This sequence comes from Ichthyophis bannanicus, assembly GCA_033557465.1. Lineage (NCBI taxonomy): Eukaryota > Metazoa > Chordata > Amphibia > Gymnophiona > Ichthyophiidae > Ichthyophis > Ichthyophis bannanicus. The sequence continues at coordinate 176,527,645 of CM066043.1, read as the reverse complement.
GTATGTCAATCACCTTGGAATACACCTCTCCTGCCAGTCAAGAAGCCTGGGACAGGTGATTACCGCCCAGTGCAAGATTTGAGGAGAGTGAATGAAGCAGTTGAAACCATACATCCAGTCGGGCCAAATCCCTATACACTTTTAGGACTGATACCTGCTGAAGCTACCCACTTTACTGTTCTGGATTTGAAAGATGCATTCTTCTGCATACGATTAGCCCTGATTAGCCAATTGTTGTTTGCCTTTGAATGGCAGGACCCTGTCTCAGGAAGACGGGGCCAACTCACCTGGACACGATTGCCTCAAGGATTCAAGAACTCACCCACCATTTTTAGTGCTGCACTGAACCAAGATCTTTCAAGCTATCCTGTAACTCCTGGGAAAAGAGTGCTTCTCCAGTATGTGGATGACCAATTGGTAGCTACCACATCGGAGAGTGAATGTGTACAAGCCACAAAAGACCTTTTACAACTACTAGATGAAGCTGGATACAAAGTTTCTAGAGCAAAAGCACAGCTATGCCAAACGGAAGTAAAGTATTTGGGTTTCCGGCTGACCAAAGGAAGCCGACAATTAGGACCAGAAAGAAAAGAAGCTGTGTGTAGTATCCAAACCCCAACCACCAGGAGGCAAGTCAGAGCCTTTCTGGGAGCAGCAGGATACTGCTGAATATGGATACCGAACTTCGCTCAGATTGCTAAGCCACTATATGAAGCCACCAAAGGAGAAGAGAAGTCACCACTAGAGTGGGGACCGGATCAAGAGGAAGCTTTCAAAACCTTGAAGAAAGCATTAATGTCATCACCAGCACTTGGACTACCAGATGTCCAGAAGCCTTTTCATTTGTTTGTACATGAAATGCAAGGGAACGCTCTAGGAATGTTAACTCAGACATTGGGAGCGACCTGTAGCATACTTATCAAAACAATTGGACACTGTAGCCAAAGGATGGCCGCCATGTTTGAGAGCTGTTGCAGCCACAGCATTGTTAGTGAGTGAAGCAGACAAACTCACTTTAGGACAGAACCTACGTGTTACAGTACCACACGCAGTACTTGCCCTTGTGGAACAAAAAGGAAATCATTGGTTTACCAACTCTCGAATGCTGAAATACCAGAGTATGCTATGTGAAAATCCTCAAATACAACTGGAAGTGAGCCATGCTTTCAACCCAGCCACCTTGATACCAATCAGCAAGGACCCACCAGAACATGACTGTATAGAAGTCATGGACACTGTGTTTTCAAGTCGACCTGATCTAACTGATGTACCTATAGAAAACCCTGACCAGACTTACTTCGTGGATGGAAGCAGCCTCATCATCAATGGACGACGCTGTGCCGGGTATGCAGTAGTCACCCGGGAGAAAGTCATTGAATCATCAGCTCTTGCCTCAGGAACATCAGCACAGAAAGCGGAATTGATAGCACTAACAAGGGCACTAGTATTAGGTGCCGGACTTCAGTTGAACGTATATACAGACTCAAAATACGCTTTCACGACTTTACATGCTCATGGAGCTCTGTATAAAGAACGAGGACTCATTACCTCCGGAGGCAAATCAATTAAGTACGGCCCAGAAATATTAATGTTACTAGATGCAGTATGGGCCCCGGTACAAGTTGCTGTGATGCACTGCCGAGGACACCAAACAGGAAAAGGAGAAGTTGCCCAAGGAAACAGATTTGCTGATGCCTCAGCACGCAAAGCAGCCATGACAGGCCAAATTTCATCACAAGCAACACCAGTACAAGCCATATTGTTTCCTGTACCCCTTAACTTGTGGACGCCACAATATACCACGAGGGAATTGGACTATTATTGTACTAAAGAGAAGGGGGTACTGAAAGATGGATGGATTGAGCTGCCACCAATAGAGGGCAGCCAACCTCCAGGACAAATAGTGATCCCTGAATCATTGGGACCGGCCTTTGTAAAGGCCTTTCATCAAGCCACACATTATGGGAAAAACGCAATGGAAAAAGCACTCAGACCACATTTTTGCATTGCATTGTTGGGAGCTCTGTCAGCCTCAGTAGCTCGCCAGTGCTTAACTTGTGCCAAGAACAATGCCAAGCAGGGTCCTACGCCACCACCCCGAGTTCAGTCAGGTGGTGTAACCCCTATGCACAATCTACAAGTAGACTTTACTGAAATGCCAAAAGCCAGTGGATATCGTTACTTGTTAGTCTTAGTTTGCACCTTCTCTGGGTGGGTGGAAGCTTTCCCCACCAGGACTGAAAAGGCCAGAGAAGTCACCAAGGTTTTGCTGAGGGAAATTATCCCCCGATTTGGAATCCCTGCAGTAATAGGGTCGGACAATGGGCCCTCATTTGTATCTCAAATTACCCAACAGTTAGCAAGTGCTTTACAGATACAATGGAAGTTACACACAGCATATAGACCTCAGAGTTCAGGGAAGGTTGAATGAATGAATCGTACTCTAAAATCTCAGTTGTCTAAGCTGTGTCAGGAGACTCACCTGAAGTGGCCCCAAGTTCTCCCAATAGCTTTACTTAGAATACGCTCAGCCCCTGTGAAATCATCAGGATTTTCTCCCTTTGAAGTCATGTATGGTAGACCCCCACCAATAGTGCAGGGAGTCAAAGGGAGTTTGACACAAATTGGTTCAGAGATAACCAGACAAGAACTCCTAGCTCTTAGTTCTGTTCTGCAGACTCTTCATGCATGGATACAGGACCAGTTACCCATCAACTTGACGGAATCCCTGCATCCCTAAAAGCCTGGTACCTCGGTGTGGATCAAAGATTGGAAGAAGACACCGCTGGAACCTCATTGGAAGGGACCATACACCGTCATCCTGTCTACACCAACAGCTGTAAAGGTCGCAGAAATCGAATCCTGGATCCATCATAGCAGAGTCAAGCCAGCAGCAGTTCCAGACCCAGATCAGTGGACAGCAATGCAGCATCCTGATATTCCTTTGCGGCTCACCCTGAGGCAGCAACCAGCGGCCTAGAACTTCATTCAGGCCACCCAAGAACTACGGTACTCCACAGTAGACAAGTCTTTCGAAGAGGATTGCTGTTTCCAATACAGCAAAACTTGTTCTCTCGTGCTACACTGAATAACTTTGTATTCACAGACTTCATTTAGGCCAACTACGATTGGTAAGTTGGCCTACCGCGGAAACTTGAGGATCTTCAATCAACATTGACACCCGTTGAATTGCTTCATTAGCAGACGGGTCAGCTTTGTGTCAAGAAGCAGTGAACGTCGAGGTCAAGATTTTCCAGCGGAGATTCAGACGGACTACAATCAACATGCATCCTTGCTTCTATTTTGTTCTGGTTGCCTGCCTGGGGAGCTTTGAACTCACTTTTGCTTTACCCCCATGTACTGCCTGCATTACTTCTACTCGGACTGGAATGAAAGTAACTCAGACTTTGCTTTACCATTCTTACTACACCTGCACTGGTGCAGTAAGTCGGTGTATATATAATACCACTGAACTGAACATTTGCACCAAGGGTAGTACTAAAGTTTGTTTTAACCCGCATCAGAACCCATCCTATTATACTCTAGAAATACGATGGAATGATGCAGATGGAGCTTTACTTAATGCCACACCCCCACTCACTGATCCTACAAAGAGTGCTGTTTTGTATTTTGATGCTTGTGATGCTATAAATAGGGATAGTCGTTCTAATTGTGCTAACTGGGAAAAAGCATATTATCATGATCACAAGTATATGTATCCAGAAGGAACCACCGGGTGGGGAGCCTGTACAGGTAAACGAGTTTTATCAAATGAATATAGCACAGCACCAGTTGAAGATTACTATTGCCCAAAGTGGGAATGTGTGTTCTATGCCACATGGAAGACGGGTATGATAGAAAATACCAGAGATAATCGAATGGCTGCCTTATATCAGCCATATGTAAAGAATCCAGAAAAATGTAAGAAGGGTGCTTGTAATCCATTAGAGTTACATATAATAAATCCCAGTGCATGGACACAAGGGTATAAATTTGGACTACGCATTGCAGGCTCTGGGTCAGATCCAGGGACTATTGTATATATTAAGCTGAACACCCAGGCCCATCGTTCATCACGGTACCATATACATAATACCTTCTACGAAACTATGCATATAAATAAGTTTGATATCCCTCACCCTTCTCAAAATCTGTTCTTAGAATTAGCTGGAGCAGTAGTATCCAGTCTCCACATCTCAGATTGTTATTTTTGCGGAGGAACTAGAATGGGTGATCAGTGGCCCTGGGAGGCCCAAGAATTGAATTACTCAGTAGTCTATAATCATACTGAGCTACATAAGACCACAAGTGAATGGGTATTAGCACACCCAATAGTTGGACGTCTGTGTTATGCTCGGATTGGACCCCAGTTCAGTTTGAAAGTGGGACAGCTTGTCTGTCTTAGTCAAAAGTTTTATAATGACACCACAAAACAGACGTCCTGGTGGTCAGGAGTTAATGAACCTGAACCTACCAACCCATTAGTAAAATTCCCTGAGCTTGCCGATCTATGGACCGACCTTGCCCAGCCTCATGCCTGGCAAGCCCCACCTGGTTTGTATTGGATCTGTGGAACCCGAGCATATGCTCGACTCCCTATTCACTGGGGAGGGGCATGTGTCTTAGGAACCATCCAACCTTCTTTCTTTCTGTTACCCACAGAACACGGAGAACAATTAGGTTACCCCGTGTATACTAGGAGAAATAAGAGAGCAGCTTTACAGATAGGCAAATGGGAGAGATGGGATGGTGATGATTGACCACCTGAAAGAATTATTGCCTACTATGGACCTGCCACTTGGGAGCAAGATGGCACCTGGGGATACCGGACCCCTTTGTATATGATAAATCTTATTATACGCTTGCAAGCAGTTGTTGAATTAATAACCAATGAAACTAGCCAAGCACTCACACTTCTAGCTAGACAGAGCACTCAAATGCGTACTGCAATATATCAGAATCGCTTGGCACTAGATTACCTATTAGCAGCTGAAGGAGGAGTATGTGGTAAGTTGAATTTAACCAATTGTTGTTTGAAGATAGATGACAAAGGTCAGGTAGTTTGAAAATATTGCTGAAAACATGCGAAAGCAAGCCTATGTGCCAGTACAGACTTGGCATGGTCTTAAGATGCCTAATTGGTTCAAATCTATCTTCTCTGGATTGGGAGGACTTACTACTTTTGCTATGATAATATTAGTATTTGTAGCCTTGTTTTTGTTGTTACCATGTATAATCCCATGTTGCATGCGCTCTATTAATAGTGTTATTGAAAATACAGTAGAACGGAAGACTGCCACTAAGATTTTGGCCTTATGGCACCCTAATCCTGGTACGCTTGGTCGTAATCCGACCCCAGTGTAATTGAGTGATTTAAATCTCACACCTTATTAGCCATAGGGTGAGATTAATCAAAGGGGGGAATGTGGTAGGCGAAGGCCTATGAACCATGCTGTTTGAACTAAACAGACAGGCCTAAGCAGCTTGACCTGTAAATGAAGCCTGTGGTTAGGCCCAGAGGAATGAACCCCCCCCCCCCCCTGAATGCTGCCACCATAGAATCGAAACTTAACTAAGCATAACCAAGCATAGCTAAGCAGAATCGAAACTTAGGAGAAATAGAAAAACTGCTTTAATTGGTACTGATAAGAAGGTGAGAAGCTTCTATGGAATTAATTAACTCTGCTGAAAGAAAGGTTACAGTGCCCTGCTTTCCCACATGTTCCAGTTAGCTAGTGACCTTGGAGGAGAAATGTATCAAGAGTCTAAGAACTGACCATTGTAAGGGGGACTGTAAGGGGGGGAAACAGGTGCTGAGCCCAGACAAAGGTCCTCATTGGATAGCTACGTAACGGTACTGGGACCAATAGATGGGGTGAGAGGGGTTACCGGGACCAATGAAAAGTTTGCCTATGTTCAGAATGGAGAAGAAAGGTATAAAAGTTATTGTTTTGCTAGAAACCATTGCTCAGCCATTTTGAATGTGATTCTTCTTGAGTCTTGTGCACAATAAATGATTTGGACCTTTTGAACAGACTCCTGGTATTATTGGATTGTTTGCGCTCTGCCGCTACAGTATAAGCAAGCAGTATACACAATTGCTGCAGCTGAATCCTCTGCGCTATAAAATTATCCTAGAACAGTGGTTCTCATGGGTCTCATTCTGGGTGTCTTTTCTAGGAGCCATAGTATCAGGGCCAACCCCTCCACTAGGAGGCCGCCTAGAGTGGCAGATCTCTGTGGGCAGCACGCCATGGGCCAATTTGGCACACAAGGCCTACCTCCTCCCCTCCCCTTGCTGAGCCCCCCCCCCCCCCCCCCCCCGCTGCTGCTGCTGCTGATTCCGACAGTAGGGGTGGACAGCTAGGCTCAGCGGCAGGCCATGTGCTTTTGACACACATGGCCTGCCACTTCTGAACACCTGAAGTTATGTCAGAGGGGGGTCAGAAGCAGCAGGCCATGTGTGCTGAAGCATATGATCTGCTGCCAAGCCGAGCCATCCCCCCCTTGACCCCGTTGCCGGAATCGGCAGTAGCACAGGGGTGGGCGGGACAGGGTGAGGCAGCACGGCTGGGGAGGTGGGTGGTGTGGCCAGGGCTTCTGCCTACAGTGGCAGAAACCCTTGGGCTGGCCCTGCATGGTATCCTGGCACCCAGGATTTATCGAGCCCTGTCCTGAAGTAAGGATAGTTATCCCTGGATCATTATTCTGGGGTACTGATACTTATCCAAGGGTGAGGATCATTGTCCACTGGCAAAGGATTATTATCCCAGGGTAATATTAATTAGGCTACGTTAAGGATCATTACTTAGCACTTATGCTTGGGTGCATATGGAGAGGAATGGCTAGCAGGAAAAAGGAGGTGATAGTGCCTCTGTATAAGTCTTTGGTGAGACCTCATTTGGAATATTGTGTGCAATTACGAAGACCTCACCTACAAAAGAATATTAAAAGGATGGAGTCAGTGCAGAGGCTGGCTACCAAACTGGTCAGTGGTCTTCATTATAAGCCATATGGGGACAGACCTAAAGATCTCAATATGTATACTTTATAGAGGAAAGGCGGGAGAGAGGAGATATGATAGAAACATTTAAATACCTCTGTGGCATAAATGCACAGGAGGAGAGCCTCCTTCAATTGAAAGAAAACACTGCAATGAGTTGACATAGGATGAAGGTGAAAGGGGATAGACTGAGGAGTAATATGCAGAAATATTTTTTTTCTTTACGGAAAGAGTGGTAGATGTGTGGAATAGTCTCCCAGTAGAGGTAGTAAAGACGAGGACAGTATCTGAATTCAAGAAAGCATGAGATAAACATAGAAGGTCTCTAAAGGAAAAAAAGGGACTATAGAAGATGATATGGAAAGGTAGGCTAGATAGGCCATATTGTCTTTTTCTGCCGTCATGTTTCTAGAGCAGGTTTTCAGAATAGCCACAATAAATATGCATGAGAGAGATTTGCATATAGTGGAAGCAGTGCATGCAGATCTCTCGTGCATATTCATTGTGATTATCCTGAAAACCTAATTGGCTAGGAGTATCCCGAGGACTGGGTTCAGAGCCCCTGCCCTAGCATAATAGTAATTATTCCATGATCATTACTAGGTAATGCTAGTTATCCAGGAATAATGATCCTGGGGAAATTAGCTAAGAGTAATTATTACTGTGGGGTAAGTAACCCATGATAATTACCTTGGAATTATCAACCAGATCCAAGCAGGAAGTCACTGACCCCTCTTATGGTCTTAGTGAGACACCAACTCTGCCTTCCCTCAAGGGGCCAGAAGTGACTCCGCAAAGGTTCTCTTCATCTCAAGGGGCCCAAAAGCGACAAAAAGCTGCAGGATCACATGTGGGAGAGTCATTGCCATCCCAGCGGCTAGCTGACTGAATGTGAGAATTGCAGCCTCTTTCTCTACTGCTTCATGCCCTCGTTGCCTGTAGCAGTCTGAAAACATTGAAAGCACCATCACTCTATTGCAGCAATTATTAATGGAAAGAGGGTCTGGACTGTAGGCTCTTCTGCAGACTGAGAATCAGAAGGAGAGGGAAATGTAGGTGCTGCTACTCGCAGAGGGGTGAGGGAGAGATGGAGTCGGGGTTGAAGGAAAGAAACTGCAACAGGGATCTGGGAACCTAAGAACATAAGTATGCCATACTGGGTCAGACAAATAATTATAATCAAACCCAGTATCCTGTTTCCAACAGTGGGAAATCCAAGTCATAAGTACCTGGAAAGATCCCAAAAAATAGGCAGATGTGTATTTCTTTCAGTCCAATTTAATAATGGTTTATGGACTTTTCCTCCAGGTAATTATCACCTGTCAACAGGATTAGGAGACCTATCTAGGGTGCCACTGCATCATCAAGGTATTACATGATCCACTTTAAAGGGAAATAAAGGATTCTTTGTGTTCGATCAAGGCCTATGAGGAGAAAGGAGCCTATAGGAACTGGTGAAAGTCCACATCCCTGATAATTTACTCAGTTATCTTGAAGAACTGTTTTCTGGTATAATTTTGTTGGCTAAAGATTTGGATGTATTTTCTGTACCTGTATGTTAATTTTTATTATTTTTGTGTCAAAAAACTTGATTCATTTTGGAACAGTACACTTTTTGTGTAGTGTTTTTTCTTTTAGTGACTGAGAACTGATCCTTTTAGGTCTTAAAGCGGCCTCCATTGAAAGAATCCTTTTCCTGGGGCTGTAATAAGTTTTTCTAGGATTCAAGTGCACAAAGGTAGCCCTTAATCTGTACAGGGAAGACTCCATGGAATGGGATTACACAAGATTTTAGAGGAAGAAGATTGGGGGATATCATGGCATAGCTGCAGCACTCATGTAACCTTACTTGGAAAATAAAACCAGGAAAACTACCTACACATTTACACTTGCTAATTTATGCAGATAGTTTTCCAAAGTAAAATTACGCACATATATTTAAACGTTTAAAGATATGCGCATAAGTGCAAACAGCTCCTCAAGCCCGCCCCTAGGAAGGCTGCTTCCGATTATGGGTGGAGTTGAGTTATATGAATTGTCGCCAACCTCCCCCTGGTGGCCGGTGGCTGAACGGGGAGGGTGGGCATATAATTAATTTTAGGAGAGGAGGGTTTTTTAAGGCCAGGTGCAGCCTGGTCTATGTAGTCCTGCTCCTGGTGCAAATAAGTTATGTAAGCCAAATGGAGGGAGAATAAGGCTTTTATTTCCCTTTTTCACAAAAAGATTCATTGGGCTACAAAAATTAAAGAAAGTCCTTTTCAGGTATAAAGCAAACTGTTGTAATCTTCACAGTTATGGAAAGGAATTTAACCAAGGATTTTTTCAACATTGGAGTAAATTACATGTCTGAACATTCTTCTTTCATTCAGCACAAATATGAAAACTTCTTAAGGTAATATCTGTAAGGCTCACAGTTCCGGTAGTGATTCCAAACTACCCACAACACACATGGAACAATTCATCAATTCCTCCTGAGATGAGGGAATAGGGTCTATAAGCTCCACTTGCATCGGTTCTAAATCACTATTATCTTCTTCTGGGCTGGGGCTTTCTCTGGCTGTTATCACTGGCCAGTCCCTATTTCTGTTCCCTTGTTTTCCATACAATTGTTCTAAGGTTCTTAAATGAGCATGGCCTGTTTTATAGCCTCTATATCTTGGCTGATGAAACTCTGGCCTGCTTTCTCTTCCTTTAAACTGGGCATCTGTTTTATAAGGGCTTCTAGCAGCTGAGCCTTTCTTCATGAATAAAGAATGATCATACCTTGGTTTCCTGTAATAGGCATAGCTGGAAGTGTCCTCCTCAGGTATTTCCCTTAGGACCCAGTCTCTCTGGCAATCTTGCTCTTGAAAGCTTCTGGTACCTTTCAATCTGGTCTCTGGGCTTTCTGGCAAGCGTAGGCCTCTCTCCAAGCCTGGCTTCCTGCTTCTTAACTCTTTACCTCTGGAGTTTCTGGCTACCATGACTTCCACAGGACTGACTCTCCTCCGTCTGTCTTTCTCCCTGGGATCTTCTGGTTCACTTCCAGTTCCTGCAGCCGTGCCACTAGTCCTGGTTCCACTGCTCCGTTTCTCAGCAGTGCTCTGCTCTCCGGTGCTGCTCAGCTCTCCGGTGCTGCCCCGCTCTCCAGTGCTGCCCTTCTTTCTGTCTCCAGCCTCTTGCTTATAAAGGTCTTCTGCCTTTGAGCTTCCCGGGCCAGTTCTCAGGTGCTGCTGATTAGCTAGGTGTGTCCACTCAGCCTCTGTACGTGCACGCCTGCTCCCTCTAGCTGTTTTGCTAGACAATTGCATTCTCTGCACCTCATTTGTTTTGGGACAGACAGCTTCTTTTCCTATGTCCTCACTTTTATTAGCTCCTGCTCTATGACAGAATACAGGCACTACATTGTAGCTGCACATAGGGCAGGCAGTTTTCAAAACGACCATTTCTACAGGTAATGCTTCTAAAGATTGCAGAGGTTGATTTGCCCAATATTCAGTGGCACTAACTGGGTCAGTGCCACTGGATATCCCAACAGACCACCCTGAAAATAGGTTAATTTTGAGGTGGTCCATGGGTGGAGCTGCGGTGGTCCCAGCACCTATCCTGTTAGCGGTGATATTTATTTATTTATAACTTTTCTATACCGCGCTCTTTAGCATCAGTGTGGTTTACAGTAAAACATTAATTGTACAATGCTGGCAGAGCAAACATTGGACTTTATATATAAAAGGTAAAAACAACCTGGTTAAAACAGGGAGACTAAATAGTAACATAGTAAATGATGGCAGATAAAGACCAGTATGGTCCATCTAGTCTGCCCAGTAAGAAGGCAAGAGTAGGTGCACCTGCCGCTCCGTGCAGGCCACCCCTCCCCATGTCTTTGTTTTAGGGGTGAACCCACCGATTCGTGTAGGACACCCCTGTATGTTGAGAAATTAGTTAAGTTTATTTTGATTTTATCCTGTTGCTGTAAAGGGATCCAGTGTGTCTGTCCCATGCCATTTTGAATTCTGTCACTGTATTTGCCCCCAACACTTCCATTGGGAGGTCATTCCAAGCATCCACCACCCTTTCAGTGAAAAAGTATTTCCTGACATTGCCTTTCAATTTACCCCCTTGCAGCTTCATGTTATGCCCTCTAGTTTTACAGCTTCCCCATCTTTGGAAGAGGTTTGTTTGTTCATTACGCCCTTTCACATCCATGTATATATATATACATATACAAAACTGTATATAGTTAATCTGCTCTGTATTATCTCACATTGTTTGACTGTATACTCTATATATAATATGATGTTCCTTGTAAATATGTTATGTTATAATATGACGTTCCCTGTAAAACAAACTTGCTTTGTTAATTGTTGTTCACTGTGAACCGCAACTGAACTTTGGAAGATGCGGTATATAAATGTATATAAAAATAATAAATAAATAAATAATTATTTCTCTTTAAGTATTTAAAGGTCTGAATCATATCTCCCCTGTCCCTCCTCTCCTCCAGAGTGTACATATTTAGGTCTTCAAGTCTCTTCTCATAAGGCCTCTGATGCATGCTCCAAATAATTTTGGTCGCCTTCTTCTGAACAGTTTCCAGTCTTTTTATATCCTTTGCAAGAAATTAATAACAGATACAGTTAAAATCAAATAATACGTAGATATAAAGGATTAATTTGATTATGTAAAGTCACCGACATGAGAATAGTACTGATGAAAAAGGTGAGATTTTAGGGCTTTTCTAAAATGAACAAGGTCAGAAATAGCTCGAATATGGACAGGAAGGGCTTTCCAAAGTGTGGGTGCATAAAATATAAAGGCTCGGTTCTTAGTCACAAGAGATCATCTTATAATCGCAGAGGGGACAGTGAGAGTATGAGCAGCAACAGATCTTCTGGATCTATTCTGAGGTATAAGTTGAACAAGATCCTTGAGTGAGGCAGAAGAAAGCTTGTTGAGGGCTTTAAACGTAAGCAGGATTACTTTAAAGGTAAGCCTACAATGAAAGGGAAGCCAGTGGAGGTGCTGCAAAATTGGAGTTATATGTTCTCTTCTTGATGCTCCGTGTAGGACATGAGCAGCTGCATTCATTGCCAATTGTATTGGATTAAGAGTGCTTTTAGGAAGACCATGCAGAATAGCATTGGCAAAGTCAAAATGGGGGGTCACAAGGGCTTGAAAAATCATACGAAAATCAGCAGGCTCTAGGAGAGGGCATAGGTAATGAAGTGTTCGTATTTTGTAGTAAATTGCCTTGGTGATATTGCTAATATGTACCTTCATGTCAAGCTGGTAGTCTAAAGTGATACCTAAGTAACGTATGTTAGATTTACTTAAGAGTTCTGCATTTCTGACCTTAATCGATGCTGGAAGGGTGAAGGATTGATTCCTTGTAATGAATAAGACATCCGTCTTGTTAAAATTGATTCTGAGGTTTTGCGTACAAAGCCAATCTGTAACAGCATTAAAGCAGCTTATAATAGTCGAGAAGTCAGGCTGATCAACAGAAAATGGCGTGAACATCAAAACATCATCAGCATAGATGAAGCAAGAGATGTTAAAGGAGCGGATGATTGAACAGATGGGCTGCATATAAATGTTAAAGAAGAGAGCAGAACGTGATGAGCCTTGAGGAACTCCTTGTTTTTGTTGAAAAGGTTCAGAGGTAACGGAGCCTATTCGTACCTGTTGCCATCGATCAGAAAGGTATGGCTTGCACCAATTCAAGGCTGAAGCAAGAACTCCCTTCTCTTGAAGATGTGTAAGTAGCAACTCATGATTGAATGAGTCAAAGGCAGCGACAATCAGGGGCGGCCCAAGGGGGGTGCGGGGCCATGTGCGGAGACTCGGTGCGGGGCCTCATTTGCATAAGGAGCCTCATTTGCATAAATATTTGCATAATGTTACCATACACTAACTTTTAGTAAACATGCCTCTTCATGAGTGTATGGATAAAGAAAGACTAAATGATTTCTACATTACTATAATCCAGTGCCAACCGCCAGACACATTAGGAACTACTACAAACACTGCCCATTTAGAACCCATAGCAAACCCACCGTATCCTAACAGCACTACCAGGACTCACAAAGCACCAGACCCTACCTATCAAAAGGCAACACTGCAAATATTAAACCAATACATTTCAGAGAATAACAATACATGACCTACTGAGGAAAGAGAACTAGTGGCAATGTCAAATAGGAATTACATAAACAGAATACCTCAGCTCAGTTACACATGCAGAACACAGACCATCACCAAACAAGGAATCACAATTTAAAAACAGGAAGACAATAATTAAACTGGGAACCCTAAAAGCCAAACTTGGAATTTACAACAACAATGTAGAAATAAAACTATAAATTAATTTCCTCTTGTACTAAACAAAGCACAGACGTTAATGATGCACATTTCCCAGAGCTGACATATTCCAGTTAATAAATTCAAAATAAAGAGATATCTTTGTACCTTTTGTGCATTTTTTTTCAGTTGCAATTGTTCTAGCTACTTTCTTCTGGTTTATTTGTGTCTTCTGCTAACTCTCCATCGTCTGCTGTCCATTTGTCCTTTCTTCTCTCTTCTAGTTTTTTTCCATTCTCTCTCTACATCTGCTTTAACATACTAATCTTTCTCCTTTTGCTTTTTCCTCATTCCTATTTCATCCACTCAAATTTTACCCGTCAATCCCTACTTAGTCTCCCAATACCCGGCCAATTGTAGATTTTTCTTCACTCCCACCCAAAATATTTTTCCCCTCTCCATTTCACTCTCCCAGCCCCATCCCCTTCTAATCTCCCCCAACATCAGCTCCCTTCTAGTTCCAGCCCCACCCAGTATCCGCTCCCTTCTAGTCCCCGCATCAGCCCATTTCCAGTCCTGGCCCCCCATCAGCCCATTTCCAGTCCTAGCTCCCCCATCCATTTGCAGTCCTATCCGAGTCCCCTCATCAGCCCATTTCTAGTCCTTTCCTAGCCCCACCATCAGCCCATGTCAAATCCTAGCTCCCCTCCACTCAGCCCATTTCCAATCCAAGCCCCCCATAAGCCTACTTCCAGTTCTAGCCCCTCCATGAGTCCATTTGAATCCAAGCCCCCACCACAGCCCATTTCCAATCTTAGCTCCCCCCAACACCCAATTCCCAGTCCTATCCTAGCCCCTCCATCAGCCCATTTCCTGTCCTAGCTCCCTCCCCTAAGAGCCCATTCCAAGCCCCCCTTCCACTCAGCCCATTTCCATTCCAAGCCCCCCTCCCCATCAGCTATTTGCAGTTCAAGTCTTCCCTTCCACTCAGTCCATTACCAGTCCTAGCAACCCCTCCCACCCACCCATTACCAGTCCTAGCCCCCCATAGCCTATTACCAGTCCTAAGCCCCCATCAGCCCACTCCCAGTCCTAATCCCACCAGCCCATTTCCAGTCCTAACCCCCCATCACCCAATTTTCAGTTTAAGCCCCCCCCCCCATAGCCCATTACCAGTCCTAACCTCCCCATCAGCCCACTCCCAGTCCTAATCCCATCAGCCCATTTCTAGTCCTAACCCCCCATCACCCAATTTTCGGTTTAAGCCCCCCATAGCCCATTACCAGTCCTAACCCCCCATCAGCCCACTTCCAGTCCTAATCCCATCAGCCCATATCCAGGCTTAGCTCCCCCATAGCCCATCACCACTCCTAACCCCCAGCCCAGCCCAGCCCAGCCCAGGGAAAATTTAAAATAAAAAAAAGAAAAGCTGTCAGCTGTCTGCTGCCGCTGCCGGGACCGCCGCGGCAGAATCGAGTGTGCCGCCGGGTCCCCCCTGCTTGGCAGAGCCTGCCCTCCCCTGTATCAGCTCCCTCTTTCAGCTGCAGTCACACGCGCCGGCTTTCAGAGCGCGAAGGGACTAGTTTCCCTTTCGCGGCTCTGTTAAGCCCGCGGGGGCTGATGGGAACTTCCCATCAGCCCCCGCGGGCTTAACAGAGCAGCGAGGGAGAAACTCTCCCCTCGCGCTCTGAAAGCCGGCGCGTGTGACTGCAGCTGAAAGAGGGAGCTTATACAGGGGAGGGCAGGCTCTGCCGAGCAGGGGGGGCCCCGCGGCACACTTGATTCTGCCGTGGCGGTCCCGGCAGCGGCAGCAGACAGCTGACAGCTTTTCTTTTTTTTATTTTAAATTTTACTTTTAAATCAGAATGTTTTTTGCGCGGGGCCCCCTGAAACGCGGGGCCCTGTGCAAAAAACATTCTTGCTCAATGGACGGGCCAGCCCTGGCGACAATATCCATGAAGATTAGAACATAACCTTGTCTGATGTTATTGAGTCCAGTGAGTAAAGAGATGAATAGAATGGTGAGAAGTGTCTCAACACCATGGAATTCTCTGAACCTGTGTTGGCAAGGATCAAGAGGAGCAATAGTCTGATGTTGAAGTTGGATGTGGACAACCTTCTCGATTATTTTAGCTAATAGGGGAATGCTAGAGATTGGTCAATAAGATTCTACCTTTTTAGGGTTTAACTTACTATTCTTTAGAAGTGGCCAAATGGAGGTTTGTTTTAAAGTAAATGGAAATAACCCCTTTGAAAATGAAAGCTTAATGATCTTAGCTATGATTGGACTGAATTCGGCATGTAAAGATCTGATCCAGAAAGCTGGGCAAGGGTCATTGGGAGAGGTGGTTGTATTAATGGAAGTAATGATGTCCTCAATGGACTTCTCAGAGGGGGGTGTAAAGGAAGATAAAGGCGTTACAAAACCTGATATTTGACTTGGTACAAGGGAGGGGAAGAAGGGGCTGGTAAGATTGACTTTAGAGCATAGATAATCAGCAAATTCTTGAGGTTGTAACATGTCAGGTTGAATAGAAGTAGGATCCTTAGCAAGCGATTTAACGATATTAAATAGATCACGAGGTCTGTTTAGTGAACGGAGCAAGAGATCAGAATGGTATTCCTTTCTTTTATTAACAATTGCACATCGGTGGGTCTCAAGATGGGAGATATAAGCAGAATGATCGTCAAAAGAACGTGAATGTCGCCATCGTCTTTCAAGCTTCCTAAGTAAAAGAAGAGATGACCGCAGATCAGAAGAGTACCAGCATGCTATATGTTTTCTCGCTAACCAGATTAGCAAATCGCATAAAGTTAGAACAGGTCAATGGCTGTCCTAACTTTATGTGGTCGTGCTATCCTATTCGCTTAGCAACAGAATATTGCCACTAACCAGATATACGCTGTGGTTGGTGGCAAAATCGGATATTCAGCGCTAGATACCAAATAGGCTTTGGTACTGGATATGTGGTTTCAGGTTTGCTTGTGGTGGTCATGCCCTTTAGCAGCGCTGACTCCCGTAGGCCCTACCTTCTTGATAGATGAATGAAGTATATGGTTGCTGCCTCTCCTAGTTCATGCTAATGGACTGATTCCAGTTCTGGTTGTGCATCTGTAGACCCATAGTCCTGCCTTTCCTTGAGAAACTGGAATTACAGGTCAGTAGACATGGAACCTAGAACTGAATCAGCTTTCAGGGTTGGCCTATGTCATATGGCAATGCTAATAAAGTGAGAAGTCCAGCAAGAAATTTGCTTATGTTTGCTTATAGAGTTTAGAAGCTTTAATCAAAATTTCATTTCTTTTTTTTTTTTATTTGAGCTATTACTTTTCAGAAAAACAAATGCAGATACTGTAGAACATATCATGATTAGAGTCAATGTGTTTGGCAAAGAAATTGCATTACAGCAGACACACTGAACAAAAAATAAAGTATATTTATATCAATTTGCATCTTCTGTTGGAGGATTTGGACAAGGGAACCAACATAGCAGGATTCAAAAGAGGTTTGGCAAGTTCCAGGAGGAAAAAATCCATAAAAAATACTAGTCAAATAGACTTGGGAGAGCCTTCACTCATCCCTGGAGCTATAAGAAGCAGATATATTTTTTGTGATCTGCTGGCTGCTTGCGACCTGGACTATCTAAAGTCAGAGGAAGGATGCTGGACTCGATGGGTCGTGATGTGACTCAGCATAGCTTACCTTATGCTCTTGTTTCTTATGTAGAGGGGCTGTAGGTATTGCAATAGTCGTTTCCTTTTAGATAAACCTTTTTCAAATCCACTATACTTGCCAAGACTGGTTTAATAGGATGTAGTTTCTTTTAATTTCATTTCATTTAGCACCTTCTAAAATATTTACAGGCTGATTTTATAGGGGACATGATATATTTCTTTGACTGGGTGACCAAGGAATTGGACCGAGGAAGAGCTCTAGATGTGGTGTATTTAGATTTCAGTAAAGCCTTTGACACCGTTCCGCACAGGTGACTTATAAACAAACTGAGCACCCTAAAGATGGACTCTAAATTTCTGATTGGGTTAGAAATTGGTTGAGTGTGAGGCTACAAAGGGTACAGGTAAATGGAGCTCACTCTGAGGAGAAGGAGGTTACCAGTCGTGTGCTACAGGTATTTGTCCTTGGTCCGATTCTGTTTAACATCTTTATATTAGTGATATTGCATAAGGACTGTCAGATAAGGTTTGCTTATTTGCAGATGATACCAAAATCTGCAATAGAGTAGACACACAGGAAGAAGTCAATAACATGAGGAGGAATCTTGCTGAGCTTGAAGAATGGTCTAGAATTTGGCAACTGAAATTTAATGCTAAAAAATGCAGAGTCATGTATTTAGGCTGCAAAAATCCAAAGGAGCTGTACAGTGTTGGGGATGAGGTGCTTCTGTCCACAAAAGAAGAGTGGGACCTTGGCGTAATTGTGTCTGATGATCTTAAAGTAGCTAAACAGGTAGAAAGGTGACTGCGAAAGCTAGAAGGATGCTTGGATGTATAGGGAAAGGAATGGCCAGCAGAAAAAAGGAGGTGATAATGCCTCTGTATAAGTCTCTGGTGTGACCTCATTTGGAGTATTGTGTGCAATTCTGGAGACCGTACCTTCAAAAGGATAAAAGCAGATTGGAGTCAATGCTGAGGGTGGTTACTAAAATGCTTAATAGTCTTCAATATGAAGCATATGAGGACAGACAAAGATCTTAATATGTACATTTTAGAGGAAAGGCGGGATAGGGGCTATATGATAGAGATATTTAAATAGCACCGTGGCATAAATGCACAGAAGGGTCTTTTTCAATTGAAGGCAAGCTCTGCTACAATGGGACATAGGATGAGAGTGAAAAGGAATAGACTCAGGATTAAAATGCAGAAATATTTCTTTACGAAAAGAGTGGTAGATGTGTGGAATAGTCTCCCAGTGGAGGTTGTGGACATGAGGACAGTATCTGAATTCAAAAAAGCACGGGACAAACACAGAGGATCTCTAAAGGTAAAAAGGGGACTATTGTAGTTGATATGGAAGGGCAGACTAGATAGGCCATGTGGTCTTTTTCTGATGTCATGTTTCTAGGTTTCTACATTATGCACTAGTTACATGCGAAGGTCCTTATTTTAAAGGACTTATGTGCGTGAATGGGCACATGCACTTAGGCATTCGCTATTCTGCTAGCATGCATGTTAAGTTCTATCGCATGATCTTTCAGATTGGGTGTGCACAAGAGTGGAGTCTAAATTTACACATGCATATTCTAAAATAATTTAACTTATGCACTTTTCTGAACAATCTAGGTGCAGGGATTTATGTCTTCTCAAGAGCAGGTGTAACTGCTCCATCTAGATTGAGACCCATACTTCACGTTAGAAAATAGGCCCCAAATATGTGCATGGCAATGTGTGTTAACTGCACAGGATTTTATAAAATTACACTCTAGAGCCTTTATTTACTAAGGCTTTCTTCCCATTCTATGTCTTTAGGAGAAAAGCTTAGTAAATCAAGGGGTGAGATCAATACTACACTCATTTTATATGAATTAAATGTATTTAGTGTATAGAAACAGAAACATAAAAGCAGAAAAAGACCATATGGCCTATCTAGCCTGCCCTTCCCACTATAGTCCCATTTTTTTCCTTTAGAGATGTTCTGTTTGTCCCATGCTTTCTTGAACTCTGATACTATCCTGGTCTCTACTACCTCCACTGGGAGACTATTCCACACATCTACCACTCTTTCTGTAAAGAAATATTTTTACATGTCACTCCTGAGTCTATCCCCTTTCACCATCATCCTATTGCAGAGCTTGCTTTCAATCGAAAGAGGATCTCCTCTTTTACATTTATGCCATGGAAGTATTTAAATAGTTCTATCATATCTCCTCTCTCCTGCCTTTCCTTTAACATATACATATTAAGATCTTTAAGTCTGTCTCCATATGGTTTATAACGAAGATCATTGACTCCATCCTGTTTAGATCCTTTTAAAGGTGTGGTTTCCAGAATTGCACAAAATACTCCAAATGAGGTCGCACCAGAGACTTACACAGAAGTGCTATCACCTTCTTTTTTTCTGTGGCCATTCCTCTCCCTATGCACCCAAGATCCTTCTGGCTTTTGCTGTCACATTTTCTACTTGTTTAGTCACTTTAAGGTCATCAGAAACAATCATGTCCAAGTCCCTCTCTTCTTTCGTGTACAGAAGTACTTCACCCCCTACATTGTACTGCTCCCTTGGATTTTTGCAGCCCAAATTCATGACCCTGTATTTTTTAGCATTAAATCTCAGCTGCCAAATTCTTGACCATTCTGCAAGCTTAGCTAGATCCATCTTCATGTTACCTACTCCTTCCTGGATGTCTGCTCTATTGCAGATTTTGGTATTATCTGCAAAGAGGCAAACCTTACCCAAAAACCCTTCTGTAATATCACTAACAAAGATGTTAAAAAGAATTGGATCAAGGACAGATCCCTGCAGCACACCACTGGTAACATCCTTCTCCTCAGAGTGAGCACCATTTACCTGTACACTTTGCCGCCTCCCACTCAACCAATTTCTAACCCAGTCAGTCACTTTAGGGTCCATCCCTAGGGCGCTCAATGCATTTATAAGTCGCCTGTGCTCAAGTAGCTTTGTCATGTGTTAAACAAAACAATAAAAAATAAAATGAAACTAAAAATATAACAATAACTAAAGACAGAACATATTTTACCCTGCATCTCTCTATGGCTTAATATTTGTGTAGTTTGTAAAACAAAAAATGCTTTCCTTGTACAAATAACGTTTGGCATCCATTTATAAAGTGGATATGTGCATGTATAGGATTGTTAAGATCTGATCTTTGGTATTTTATGAAAGGTTTCATATGACACCAATTCAAGGAGCCTCTAACAAGCATTCCCAAGAGAATCAACAAGCACATAACACATAACTTGCACTGAAGAGTTGATTAGTTTTGACAGCTTTAATTATAGTAACACTAATACATTTAACACTTCTGTGTGATGAAAGTATGAATTGCAGGTGACAGGCATGGTGAAAAAGTCTGAATTTTTATAGTTGAGCCATTACAGAAGTGATCACAACTTGGACTCTCTCTCTGGCTAAGATCCAATCACAGGGTCTGAGCCATGACCTGACAACAGCACATAGTTGCCCTTGAGACTGAGAATCTCTACAGTATGGAGGTTAACTCCCTAACATCCAACCCTATTGGCAGTGCAATGATGTAAAAATATTTTATTTATTTATTATTTATTTATTTAACATTTCTTTTATACCGCGCTCTTTATCATCAGTGCGGTTTACAATTAACAGAACGACTCAAGGACCACAAGGCACTCTCGAGATTACATCAAACAGGGAGGACAACTTGGAAAGAGAACAGGGAAAACTATGTACAAATTATATACCGATGAGGCAGAATGTTACATCGATATATATCATTATTGGGCTGGGTGAGTTGTTGCATTGTGGAAGTGCGTGATGAATAGGTGGTGCTTTAGGGCCTTTCTAAATTGAGTGATGTCCTTGATTGCTCTGATATTATGTGGGAGGTTGTTCCATGAACTGTGTGCGTAGGACACAAATGCCCATTTATTGGTTGATTGTGCCCATTTTGTGGAGTCTTTTGGCGTTATGAGTATATTAGTGTAATGCAACCTCTTGGATCTGTTGTTGGTGGGTTGGGAGATGAGCATGGAGATTGATGGGGGTGCTATGTTATTTATAGCTTTAAATGTTGCCAAAACAAGAGGATTAATCCTGCCAAAAATAAAGTGACATTAGCAGGTCGTATTTAAGAATGTTGTAAAAGTACTTGTCACAAACAGTAAGGATACAAAAGCACTTTTAGTGCTTACAAGTATTAATGCCTTTAGCATTTAGAAAGTGTATTGGAACCTTCTAACGCATACCTGCATCTGTTATATTGTCATAGAATAATAAAACAGATTTAAAGATTTAAAAAATATATTGAAATGGATCCTTTCTGTCTCCGGGCTAGCCCTTTATAAGAGTCCTTGGGAGCTAGATCCGTATGCAGCATAGCAAAGTACATTTAGGGTTTCGCTCTTGCCCCACTGGAAACACATTGCTCAGTATTGCTCTGGAGTCAAAGATTGTGTTTGATAACAGAGCCTCTCCAGACCTCCCTGTGCAAGGGATGATAACTAACCACTGAAACAGAAATCAAAATGTAGCTTTCATTGAGTGCTTCCAAATACTTTATTTATTTATTTAACAGGTTTTATATACCGCCTTCTCCTTCAATCAAAGCGGTTCACATAGCAACAAATAAGTACATTACAAATAAGAAAAAATGGAGGAGGCATGCAGGATACAAATACTAAAACTACAAAACAGTATTAATTATTGATGTCCTAATAAAGAGTCTCAAAGTGATTTCTGAATAGAAACGTCTTTGGCTGCTTCCAAAAGTCCTTAATTTCTGTAACAGCTCTCAGGGCATCTGGAAGACAGTTCCATAGGGCAGGTGCTGCAAGGGATAGAGCCCTTGCCAAAGTAGAATGAATGGTTTTGGTGTATGAAGATGTCTTTATAGTGTTAATAGTACTAAGCCTCCTAGCTCTGGTACTAGAGTCGAGAGAGACTTTAGCTGTCAGCAGATAAGTTATGTTTAATTTTAAAGATTTTTATTATAGTTTTGAAACGAATATGAGATATGATAGGAAGCCAATGGAACTGATTCAAAATAGGGGTGATGTGATCATGCCAGGTGGAGCCTAATATGATATGGGCTGCAGTGTTTTGAATCAATTAAAGAGGCCTGATAGTTTGGTTTGGAAGGCCAAGATAAATAGTGTTACAGTAGTCTAATATTGGTGTAATAACAGCTTGGCAGACAATCCGGAAGTGATAGTCGCTGAGGAGGGGTTTAGGTCTACATATTATGACTAATTTGTAGAACACTTTCTTGTAGTCTTACTGATGTGAGGTTGGAAGCTAAGATTGCAGTCCAAAGTGACTCCAGGATATTTTACTTCTTTCCTGATAGGTATAGCATGATGTGTTAGATTGATTGATTGAGGGGGAGTAAAGGAAGTATAACGTGTAATAATAAGGGCTTCAGTTTTATTAAAATTAATAGGTTGTTATGAGAGAGCCAAGTAATCATATCCTGAAGGCAAGTGACTATAAAATCATTGCCAAACCTACAAGCTTGAGGATTAATATCCTGCTTCTCCTTGTATTAGCCCACTTTCTTGCTGGCTGGATTTTTTCTCTGCTGTTTCTGAAACTCTGGCTAAATCTCTGTCTGTGTAGTCTGGTTGTCTGAACGCTGTGGCTCTGTAGGGCTCTGACATTCTCCTCTCATTCCTCTTCTACTTTCTCTAAAGCCGATTTCATCTATTTGTGCATTCCAACATACAGAATGCTGGAAAGAATGAGATAAAAGGGAGCTGCGTTTATCCACTATAAACTATAAGTAACCCTCCAAAGAAGGGGCAAAAAGCCACACAATTTGGTTTGCTGGAAGAAAATGAGAATATTTTGTAATTTAAAAAAAAGTCAGAAACTAGGGCTGTGCATGGTCAAAATGTTTTTAAAACAAATGTTTATGGATTTTTGTGCCTTTTTTCATGTTTGTTTTACCTATTCATGTTTTAGGCATGCACTGTATGCACACAATCATTTGTTTATGTACCCAATTGAATGTATGCATGTTAATTCATAGGTATACATGCATGCAAACAATTTGTGTGTACTTTAAATTTTTTGACGCCCAAACAAACTGAATGTGTGTTTATACACATTCTAATTTCTGGTCAGTATTTTCAAAGAAAGAACCCTCCCAAAAAATTCATTACTTTACTATGGGAGGCAGTTAAGACCGTGAGGTTAAAAAAACTAAAGCAGCCGGCAATAGATAGCCACCTACCTACATTTCCCAACATCCCCACATAACCCTCATAACTCCCCACATACATAACTACTACTCCTACTACTACTGAGCATTTGTATAGCGCTACAAGTCGTACGCAGTGCTGCGCAGACAAATAAGAGACAGTCCCTGCTCATCAGAGCTTACAATCTAGTCAAGACAAACACAGAAGGTGTAGGCAGGGATAAAGCAAGGGAAGGAAAAAGGAGATCAGGAGAGTCAAGATCCAAAAGCAGCAGCGAAGAGGGTTAGGGAGGGTGCCTAGCGTACAGACACAGGTAGTTTGTTCCAGGCGTACGGTGCAGCAAGGTGAAAGGAGCAAAGTTTGGAGTTAGCAGTAGAAGAAAAGGGCACAGATAGGAGCAGATTGCTGTAAGAACGGAGTTCCCAAAGGGGGGTTGTAAGGAGATATAAGAGAAGAAAGGTAGTGAGGAGCCGCAAAGTGAATGCATTTATAGGTCAGCAGGAGAAGTTTTAACTGGATGCGGAAATGGATAGGGAGCCAATGAAGTGACTTGAGGAGTAATATGGGCATGACAAGGCTGGCGGAAGATTAGCCGCGCAGATTGAAGGGGAGGGAGATGATTCAAAGGGAGACCAGCAAGGAGTAGGTTACAGTAGTCAAGACGGGAGGGGATTAAGGAGTGGACAAGCGTTTTAATAGTGTGTTCAGAAATGAAGGGGCGGATTTTGCTGATGTTATAGAGAAAGAAACGGCAGGTCTTAGCTATCAGATGGATGTGTGTGGAGAAGGAGAGAGAGGAGTCAAAGACAACCCCCAGATTGCGGGCTGAGGAAACAGGAAGGAGTAGAGTTATCCACAGAGACTGAGAAAGGAGGAAGAGGAGGGGAGGTTTTAGGGGAAGGATGAGAAGTTCAGTCTTGGCCATGTTCAATTTCAAGCAGCGGTGAGACATGCAGGCAGCAATGTCAGAAAGGCAGGCAGAGATCCGGGTCTGGATTGCCGGAGAGATTTCAGGTGTAGAGAGGTGGATCTGGGAATCATCAGCATACAGATGGTACTGAAAGCCATGGGAAGAAATAAGCACACCAAGGGACTGGGTATATAGAGAGAAAAGGAGCGGACCCAGGACAGATCCTTGGGGTACACCAACTGGGAGGGGGGTAGCAGAGGAGGAGGAGCCACCAGAACACACACGGAAGGAGTGATGGGAGAGATAGGAGGAGAGCCAGGATAGTACAGAGCCCCTAAAACCAAGCGAGGACAGGGTATCGAGGAGAAG
Organism: Ichthyophis bannanicus; assembly: GCA_033557465.1. Classification (NCBI taxonomy): domain Eukaryota; kingdom Metazoa; phylum Chordata; class Amphibia; order Gymnophiona; family Ichthyophiidae; genus Ichthyophis; species Ichthyophis bannanicus. The sequence continues at coordinate 176,503,211 of CM066043.1, read as the reverse complement.
GTTGTGGTCAACAGTGTCAAAAGCAGCAGAGAGGTCAAGAAGGATGAGGACAGAGTAAAGGCCCTTGGATTTTGCCAGGAACAAGTCGCTGGAGTCTTTGGCAAGAGCCGTTTCAGTAGAGTGTAAAGGACGAAAACCAGACTGTAAGGGATCCAGGAGGGCATGAGAAGAGAGGAAGTTGAGGCAGCGGCGGTGAACCACACGTTCAAGTAGTTTAGAAATGAAGGGAAGGAGAGAGATGGGTTGATAATTAAAAGGACAGGTGGGATCAAGTGAGGGTTTCTTGAGGAGAGGTGTGACCACAGCATGTTTGAAGTCTGCAGGGACTGTTGTAGTGGAGAGCGATAGGTTGAGAATATGAGAGATGGAAGGGACAATGGTGGAGGAGATGGAGCTTAGGAGATGGGTGGGGATAGGATCAGAGGAGCAGGTGGTGAGTTTGGAGGAAGGAAGAAAGAAGGTGTGCAGTTTCCTCTTCAGAGATCACAGGAAAGGAAGAGAGGGTAGCAGAGGTAAGGAGGAGAGTTGGGAGTGAAGAGGGGGAGGAGGGGAAGTAGCTGATTTTGTGGGGAATTGGAGGGTGATCTTGTGGATTCTGTCATGGAAATAGTCAGCCAGGGTTTGGGCAGAAAGGGAGGGAGGGATCAGAGGCGGAGGCACCTTGAGGAGAGAGTTGAGAATAGTAAAGAGACGGCAAGGATTAGAGGCAAGAGAGTTAGTCAGATGGACATAGTAGTCTTGTTTGGCAAGAGCTATGGCTGACTGGAAAGAGACAAGCATGAATTTGAAGTGTAGAAAGTCTGCAGGGGAGCGGGATTTGAGCCAAGTGCGCTCAGCAGAATGGGCACAGGAACGTAGATAGCGGGTAGTGGATGAAAGCCAGGGCTGGGGTGCAGAACTTCTCACAGGACGTGGCATGGGTGGAGCGAGAGCATCCGGAGCTGAGGAGAGTGCAGCATTATAGGAAGTTACTGCCTCGTCAATAGACTTGGATGACATAGTGGCAGAAAGAGATGAAGAAATAGTGAAAGAGAGAGCCAAGGTATCAATAGCAAGAAGATTTCTAAATAGGTTGGAGGAGACAGGACGAGGCTGAGGCAGCGGGTGATGAAGATTAAAGCTTAAAAGGTGATGGTCAGATAAGGGAAGAACTGAGCTATAGAAGTTCGAGGGTAAGCAACTAGAGAAAAATACCAGGTCCAGGCAGTGGCCATGCTGGTGAGTGGAGGCAGTGGAACAAAGTTGGAGGTCAAGCGAGGAGGTAAGGGAGAGGAACTTTAAAGCATAAGGATCAGAGGGGTTATCAACATGAATGTTAAAATCCCCAAGAATAAGAATGGGGGAAGAGGAATCCAGAAAGAAGGAAAGCCACGAGTCAAAGTCAGTGAGGAAGGTAGAAGCAGACTTGTCAGGAGGTCGATAAATAACAGCTGCCCGGAGAAGAAGTGGAGTGAAAAGGCGAATGGAGTGGACTTCAAAAGAGAGAAAGGAATGAGACTGAGGCAGCAGGAGGGGTTGGAATTTGCAAGAGGGAGAAAGTAGAAGCCCAACACCACCACCACGGCCAGTGGGACGAGGCGTGTGGGAGAACTGATAGCCCCCATTGCAGAGAGCAGCAGTAGATTTGGTGTCATCTGGGAGGAGCCAGGTCTCAGTTAGGGCAAGAAGATGTAGAGCGTTAGAGATAAAGAGATAATGAGTAAAAGCAAGTTTATTAGAGACAGAGTGTGCGTTCCACAAGGCACATGAGAAAGGGAGAGTGGAACGGGAAAGGAGAGGGATATAGATAAGATTAGACATGTTGCATGAAGATCTCTTCTCAGAGTGAGACAGAAATCTAGGGGGGCCAGGATTGGGGTTGATATCTCCGGATGAGAGAAGGAGAAGGAGTAGCAGAGTACAGGGTAGAGAGGAGACAGTACGGCGGAAACGAGGGTGAGGTTGCTTTAGAGAGAGAGGAAATGGTTGAATGAGAGGGAGAACGCGATGAAGCTGAAGAGGTGTACACATACACCCCAAACCACACATATACTGTCCATATCCACATTTGCAACCTCTCTGGAAATCAACTATAAGAAACTGGGAGGAGTGGCCTAGTGGTTAGGACAAGGTACTTCAGGCCGGGGGTTCAAGTCCCACCTGGGGACAGCAATCTCAGGCCGGAGGGACTGGGATTTCTAGTCCTATAGGCACTCCTTGTGGTCTTGGGCAAGCCACTTAACCCTCCATTGCCCATGTTCCCTGTAAGTATTAGCGTATGTGTGTCATATCCCCTCGTGTTAAATGTATCTCCCAATTGACCGCTTTGACCCGGTGAAAAGTGGGATATAAATACAGCTAAATAAATAAATAAATATATACTTTTTGGGATCTGCTGGGTACCAATGACATGGACAAGATGCTGGGCTTGGATCATGGTTTGACTCAGCAAGGCTTTCCTTATGTTTTTTTGCTTCTTATGTAGAGAGATTGTGGGTATTGCAGATTGAATTTTTAAAATTCACTATACTTGCCACACACAAATACCCCCCTACGTGCACCTCTTTACATACAGACCCAGAGCACATAAATACACCCCTGCGACCTTCTGCATGCAAATACCACACATACACATCCTCACTTCACTGTCCTTCCTTTATCAATGTCATTCATCATAAATCCTGCCCAGTCCCATCTCAACCCCAGCTCTCTCTCTTTCACCTTCTTCCAGTATACCATCCCTTCTCTTGCTCCATCTGTCTCCCAGCCATCACCTTTGCACCTTCCCCTATCCTCTAAGCAGGGGCGGCCCAAGGGGGGTGCGGGGCCATGTGCGGAGACTCGGTGCGGGGCCTCATTTGCATAAGGGGCCTCATTTGCATAAATATTTGCATAATGTTACCATACACTAACTTTTAGTAAACATGCCTCTTCATGAGTGTATGGATAAAGAAAGACAAAGATTTCGGGGGGCGGAGCCTGATGTCCAGCGGGTAGGACGCTTTGCGTTGAAGCTCCCGAGAGGCCTACTCAGCATCCTGACTTAATACCTATATAAATTTACTATTTTGCTCCGAGCTGACCGGGGCACCTCGGGGGGGATGGCGGCCCACAAACCAGCGCGCTTGGACTTCGGGTCTCCTTCTTCTTCTCACGGAAAACGCTCCAAAACGGAGGTATCCTCCCCGCAGAAGATGGTTCCATTTCGTGAAAACCCCGCAATGCACCTGGAGATTTTGGAGGAAATACGCGGCGTGAAGGAATTGGTGCAGTCCAATGGAGAAGCGCTTCGTGCCATGCGAGAAGACTTTGGAGTGCTCCAAGACCGACTTGAAGGTCTTTCATTACGGCAGGACAATATGGCGGGGGTCCTCGACTCGCACGAGGTGCGCTTGGGCAAACTGGACGAGGCTGAGCGCCAGATACAGAATCTTCAAAAGGAGTTGGAAGATAGCAATAATCGCGCCCGTCGCAACAATGTGAGGCTCCTCGGAATGCCGGAGGGGGTGGAAGCAGGAGATATAAGAGAATTCTTGCTCAAAACTCTTCCCTCCTTGCTGAAGAGTACTTTTCACAGAGAACTGGAAATCGATCGAGCACACCGTGTTCCTGCCCGAATGGCGCTCAACCGCACGAACCCCCCGGCCTATTATCTTTAGCTTGCTACGATACCAACAAGTGGAACAAATTCTACATGCTGCCCGAGCGAATCATCATTTGGAATATGAAGGTCGTAAGGTCTCCTTCTTTCCTGATTTGGCAAAGCCTACCGTTGACCGTCGGAAGAAACTCCTTGCTCTTCGCCCTCGACTTCAACAGCTACAGGCTCGCTTTGGCCTGTTGTATCCAGCGAAGCTCCGAGTGACTCTCCACAACCAGACCAGGACGTTCGAGGATCCTGATCTACTATCAACATTTTTGGACTCCAAAGAAGCAGAACAGATGCGCTAATCCCAAATCTTGGACTCTTATCTGCCGGCTCTGTCCGCCATTTTGAAGGGCCCGATGCGGCGGTCATAGCCCAGCACAGAAATAGCCTGGACTTTTTTTTTCTTTCTCTGTATGACTTTTGTCTTTGGTCTCCTATCCCTTCATGATGTGTGCCTCGGTCAGATTCGGAGCACGCACAGTCCTACAGGTTATATGTTTTTTCAATTTCGGCCTTCTCTGGGGTTTCTCCCCGCAGACACATGGTCGCCAGTAATTTTGGGGTTTTGCTTCTCCTCTACCGTACTGCGGTTATCTTTGTTAATGTGGGGCGCTTCATTGTATTATATTAGCTTATTTTCCTATGTCATGTGTACAGCCAGATACAGTCAGTTTGAGGGACATAGTGAAATTATGTGTGCTATCATGCTCAGAATTTTAACTTTTCTGAATGGCCTCATGTAAAATCTTATTATTCATCGTACAAGGCATTGCTGGTCTACTCAGCAGAAAGAAAATCCTTAGCTATCTTAGCCACGAGCACGTTGATTAGGTGTTTCTTCAGGAAACGCATTACACTCTGCTGAAACACTGAAACTCAATGCTAGGCCTCACATGGTAGCTGCCTATTCTCCCACCGTTTCCAAAACGGTACGGGATAGTCATTCTGGTTAAGTCTTAGCACGCTACTGTACCTGATATTAGCGCTGACATGGAGGGTAGATGGGCCCGTGTACACCTTGAGGTTGGAGATAGTGAATTCACGTGTATTGGCACTATGTCCCGAATGTGGACAACCCTGCTCACTATGCAAGTTTTGCGCAGTTGGCCTCGGCCTCCGCCAATGCTCCATTAATACTTGGTGGCGATTTTACTCAAGTGTTCCCTCAATCTTTTCTTCTCAAACAAGGTGCTTGTTGGTTGGAAGCTCCAGTACCGAGCAGACCTGTGTGGCTAGATATAGTAGCGGGCCTTTGCTCACCGATTCCTCTTACTTTACTCCCTGGTATGACTCTCCCATTAGACTCCCACTATCCACCAATGTTTTTCGACTAAACCTTATGTAATGCTATCACTAGAGCTACCTCTATAGCGCAGAAAGTATGGGAGAGAGAATTGCATGTGACTTTAACCTCGGAGCAATGGAGCCTTATCTGGAGCAGAGGGACACGGGTTTCCGACCCGCCTCACTCACTCAGACCCTCTTCTTTCTAGCCCACCGGTGTTTTTACACTCCTCACAGTTTAGACAAATGGAACACTACTCAGGGTAATGGTTGCTGGACACGTCCTGTGGCCATTGGTTTATTACTTCATTTCATGTTATGCATGAATATCCCGCACTACAGTATAACTGGCGTCGGGTCTGGGGTCGTATTTAGTCTATATTGCACTCTCAGGAGTCTCTTTCTCGGAGGATAGTGGGACTTCGCCCAGTTGCGGGGATCCCCTCTCTCCCAAGAAATGGCTTATCTCCTTTTGAACTTTATGCTTGGCATTGCTGTTTCCCTCATTAAGTAATACTGGGAAATTAGTTCCCATCTGAGCCTCAATGAATGGTGGAATCATGCCTGTCTCTACAGTAAATATGAACAAGTACCTCGTCTGTGCGCTTCCTCCGTTCAGACTCCTTCTTATTGGTCTTAATGGAAGATGTTCAATGAATATGTACATTTTGCTAAATGCTCTCTTCTGACTGTCTAACTTTGTATATATCTCTGTCTCATGATCATGCTGTATTGTGGATACTTTTTGATCGTTCGATGTATAATCACTGTTAATTGGAAGCGCTCACATGCTGATACAAACGGGTAGAGAAGAAGCACCGGGGTGGGGGGTAATGGGTTTACTTTTCCTTATTGTATACTTGTTTTGTCTCTTTTGGTGTGTTGTTTCTTTGTTTGTTGCAAAATGAAAATAAAAGTTTCAAAAAAAAAGAAAGACAAAGATTTCTACATTACTATAATCCAGTGCCAACCGCCAGGCACATTAGGAACTACTACTACAAACACTGCCCATTTAGAACCCATAGCAAACCCACCGTATCCTAACAGCACTACCAAGACTCATAAAGCACCATACCCTACCTATCAAAAGGCAACACTGCAAATATTAAACCAATACATTTCAGAGAATAACAATACATGACCTACTGGGGAAAGAGAACAAGTGGCAATGTCAAATAGGAATTACATAAACAGAATACCTCAGCTCAGTTACACATGCAGAACATAGACCATCACCAAACAAGGAATCACAATTTAAAAACAGGAAGACAATAATTAAACTGGGAACCCTAAAAAGCCAAACTTGGAATGTACAAACAATGTTGAAATAAAACTATAAATTAATTTCCTCTTGTACTAAACAAAGCACCGACATTAATGATGCACATTTCCCAGAGCTGACATATTCCAGTTAATAAATTCAAAATAAAGAGATATCTTTGTACCTTTTGTGCATTTTTTTTTTCAGTTGCAATTGTTCCAGTCACTTTCTTCTGGTTTATTTGTGTCTTCTGCTAACTCTCCATCGTCTGCTGTCCCTGTGTCCTTTCTTCTCTCCTCTAGTTTTTTTCCATTCTCTCTCTACATCTGCTTTAACATAATAATCTTTCTCCTTTTGCTCTTTCCTCATTCCTATTTCATCCACTCAAATTTTACCCCTCCATCCTCAATCCCCACTTAGGGGCTTGTTTACAAAGCCGCGGTAGCGGTTTGCGATCGTAATCGGAGCCGCGGCCCCATTGATTTCAATGGGGCCGCGGCTGCAATCGCGAACCACTACCGCGGCTTTGTAAACAAGCCCCTTAGTCTCCCAATACCCGGCCAATTGTAGATTTTTCTTCCCTCCCACACAAAATATTCTTCCCCTCTCCATTTCACTCTCCCAGCCCCATCCCCTTCTAATCTCCCCCAACATCAGCTCCCTTTTAGTTGCAGCCCCACCCAGTATCCGCTCCCTTCTAGTCCCCACATCAGCCCATTTCCAGTCCTAGCTCCCCCATCCATTTCCAGTCCTATCCGAGTCCCTTCATCAGCTCATTTCCAATACCAGCCTCCCATCAGCCCATTTCTAGTCCTTTCCTAGCCCCACCATCAGCCCATGTTAAATCCTAGCTCCCCTCCACTCAGCCCATTTCTAATCCAAGCCCCCCATGAACCTACTTCCAGTTCTAGCCCCTCCATGAGTCCATTTCAATCCAAGCCCCCACCACAGCCCATTTCCAATCTTAGCTCCCCCAACACCCAATTCCCAGTCCTATCCTAGCCCCTCCATCAGCCCATTTCCTGTCCTAGCTCCTTCCCCTAAGAGCCCATTCCAAGCCCCCCTCCCCATCAGCTATTTGCAGTTCAAGCCCCCTTCCACTCAGCCCATTTCCAGTCCTAGCAAACCCCCCCAACCCATTACCAGTCCTAACCTCCCCATCAACCCACTCCCAGTCCTAATCCCACCAGCCCATTTCCAGTCCTAATCCCCCATCACCCAATTTTTAGTTTAAGCCCCCCCATAGCCCATTACCAGTCCTAACCACCCATCAACCCACTTTCAGTCCTAATCCCATCAGCCCATATACAGATTTAGCTCCCCCATAGCCCATCACCACTTCTAAACCCCCCCAAGCCCATCACCACTCCTACCCCCCCAGCCCATCACCACTCCTAACCCCCCCAGCCCATCACCACTCCTAACCCCCCCCCCAAGCCCATCACCACTCCTACCCCCCCAGCCCATCAACACTCCTAACCCCCCAGCCCAGCCCAGCCCATCAAAACTCCTAAACCCCCCCCCAGCCCCGCCCAGCCCCTCCACACTCCAACACCCCCCCCCCCCAGCCCAGCCCAGCGAAAATTAAAAGAAAAGAAAACCTGTCTGCTGCCGCGGTCGGGGCCGCCGCGGCAGAATCGAGCGTGCCGCGGGGCCCCCCTGTGCACGGCAGAGCCTGCCCTCCTTGTAGCAGCTCTCTCTTTGGAGCTGAAAAGTCAGACGCGCCGGCTTGCAGAGCAGAGCGTGAGGGAAGAGTTTCTCCCTCGCTGCTCTGTTAAGCCCGCGGGGGCTGATGGTTTCCCATCAGCCCCCGCGGGCTTAACAGAGCAGCGAGGGAGAAACTCTTCCCTCGCGCTCTGCAAGCCGGCGCGTCTGACTTCAGCTCCAAAGAGAGAGCTGCTACAAGGAGGGCAGGCTCTGCCGTGCACAGGGGGGCCCCGCGGCACGCTCGATTCTGCCGCGGCGGCCCCGACCGCGGCAGCAGACAGGGTTTTTTTTTTTTTTTTCAATTTTACTTTTCAAAAAGAATGTTTTTTGCGTGGGGCCCCCTGAAACGCGGGGCCCTGTGCAAAAAACATTCTCGCTCAATGGACGGGCCGGCCCTGCCTCTAAGCGCCCTCCCTCTTCCATTAAATTGATTCCTTCCTGCCATGTTTACATCAGTAGCACTAAAGTGTGGACACTAGCACAGTATTACAGAAAGAGAAATTCTTCCCTCATGCTGCCATCCCTGCTTGTTTTTTTTTTTTTTTTCTGGCCTCATTTTATTTACATAGCCAAGATGAAAATTATATGACAGGGCACTGATGACGAGAGTAAAGAATTTAATTTCCCACTGCTAGCACTGGGTCTCTTCTGCTTGTACACTGATGTGACTGACACATCTTGGGCTTTGCAAAAAGGTCTTAAAGGAGAAAAATTTGAGGGAGAGGAGTGACTAAAATCTCTCTTGCACCCCCCACCCTCCACCACGCACTCATTTCCAGTAAGCCTCTGGTAAACATTCTACCTGTTCTGACAGAATGTGCGTTTGTTATAGGCTACCAGATGCAGACGGGACTTTACAGATACACGTAATGCTGTCCATGTTTCCTGAAGCTTACAATCTAATAAAGACAGGCAGACAAGCAGAAGAAACCACAGAGGGGACCATCTGCAAGGAGTGAGACACAAGAATATGATTATGGGTTGAGTCTAATCAAAGACCGGTGCCAATTTTCTTCATTAGGCGAATCAATGAAAATAAGTTATGCCCTAGAAATATCATATAAAAGAAGAACAGAGCAAAGGGTGGGGGAAAAGAGTAGAAGGGAAAGGGCCCTAGTTAATAAATATCACCAGCCATTTTACGCTCGCTGCCTGAATCAAAGCAAATAATAGTGCAAAACCTTAAGGAGAAAAAGCAGATGCACCTGCCCTTTGCTGATAGGCCTTTATGGAGGAGAGGTCTGCTGGGATATCTGAGCTCCAAGTGAACCTTTTATTTTAAATTATATGACAGGCTTTGACTCTTGAGGTCCATTCATACATTCATTATGAGACAGGAAACTGAATTAGTAAAGAATCACCTTGTGCCTTGCAAATTTGAATTTTACAGCTATTGATTCCTGCAATTTTGTTGAAATGCAGGGAGAACAGAGCCATCCAACAATTAGAGAAGTATATCTTGACATACAGGCTTCACACTTGCAACTGAAAAGCATAATTAGTAGGCATAGAAGAGAGAAAAGCAGGGATGGTATCAAAAAAGGCAGGAATACAAGGCACGCAAAAGCAGAGCAATACATTCTGTGTGGTATTCTTTGGTATTGAAAGAGTCCTCAGAATCATACTTACAACCTGCTCTCTGACAGATGAATCTTTTCTGTTCATTGCAGTCTTTTTTTTAACTCAAATGGGAATTTAAATTACTGTCTAGTACGGTGACAGTATTCTTCAGCATCTAAGTATCCAGCAAACAAGCACAAATCTTTATTAGTAGTACAGAATAGCTCATTCTTGTCTGGTATGATGGAATGGGTTTGTTTTTTTTGCTTTACATTAGTAATGAACTGCATGAAGAGAGGTTTTTAATTTTTCAGGCTACTCATTAGTCTGAGGTTCCTAAGGTTTGTATATCGCAGCATCCTGTTCTCTTGCTCTGCTGTTGAGTATCCAGAGATTACCTTATTGGAAAATATGTGTCCTATACAGTAGATTTTTTCTAGACTGTAGATTAATTTATTCTGTTTTCTTTTTCAGTTTTGGTTTTATTCAGGCTTTTCCCTCCAGCTTCTTGGGCTTCCAGCTGAACTGGGGCCAACCTTTAAGAGGGAAGACATTCCAGAAAATCATGAACTGTTCATTGCTCCCACAACATTGTACTGTAGAGGTTACACAGAAGAAGGAAAATAAATAATACTTCTGTTTTTATTTATTTATTTGTGAGATGTCTATACCGCCATATCGGTTATTCATAGTGGTTTACAATTCAAACAACAGTTACATCAAACGTTTAACAATAGAACAGGTGCAAGAAAAAGAAATCAATGATATTTACAGGATTCTCAGAACAGTATAACTTATATACAATAACAAAAATGATAGGAGCATGTTTAGGTAAGGAAGAATATGTTATCCATAGTGATGGGGGATGATTCAAAAATGGAGAGGTATTAAATGTGGTGTTAGACAGATGGGTTGTGACTAATGCGAGAGTTATGTTGGGTCAACCTCAGGGGAGAATTCATTTTGGCTGAAATGTTCGATGAAAAGGTAAGTTTTGATTTGGGTATGGAACATGGATAAGTCTAATATTTCTGAGTTTTTCAGGTAGTGAGTTCCAGAGCATTGGGGATACATACTCAAATGCTCTGTTGCTAGTGCTTTGTTTAGTTTTTCTGAAGTTAGACGGGGTTGTGAGAGTATTATTCATTTGACCTCTTCTTAGTCGGTCACTGGATGCAGCCATGATTAATTGGACAAGAGATGATGGGGCTATCTTTCTGAGGATTTTGAATGTGGTTATTAATAGCTTATATTTTATTCGACTTTGAATAGGTAGCCAATGGAGCTCATGCAAAATTGGGGTTATATTTGGCGATACGACGTGAATTGTGTATAATTCGTGCGGCCATATGTTGTGCCATTACAACGGGGTGCAGGGATACTTTTGGCAGGCCTTGGAGTAGACTGTTACAATAGTCAATGTATGGTATTATCATAGCATGTATAATAGATCTAAAATTGGAGTGCTGCTGCAGCAGGGGTTTTATGTGTTGAAGTCTAATTTTGCTATATATTGTTCTTGTTGTGTTTTTTATATGAGTTTTGAAAGATAGATGTCTGTCCAATGTTATACCTAGGTACTTTACCTCTTCTTTGACGTTGAGGCTAGAGTCATCAATGGGTAATGATTGAGGAGGGTTATATTTTTTGTTTCATGTTATTATTAAAACTTCAGTTTTTTTATAGTTGATGTTTAGACCATAGTTTATGAGCCATTTTGCTATTTCTTTGAAGCATGAAGTGATGGGGTCAAAGTTGGGCGTTCTTACATTGAAGGGCATATATAGCATTATGTCATCGCATAGATAGCATAATCAATCTTGAATTTTTTTATTATGTGGCAAATTGGCTGGATATAGATATTAAAAAGCAGTGCTGAAAGTGCGGAGCCTTGTGGAAGGCCTGTGGTTTGTGGATATGTATTAGAGGATGATTGATCTATGCAGATCTGCTGTGTCCTGTTAGAGAGATAGGATGTAAACCATTTCAGAGTAGTGTTGGTTAGGCCAATTTGTTGTAGTCTTTGAATTAGAAGTGTATGGATAACTGAGTCGAATGCAGCAGCGATGTCAAGGAAAATTAAAATGAAGGCTTGATTGCTGTTATCAATTCCTTTTATGATTTTGTTGAATAACACTAACATCAATGTTTCAACACTGTGGTAAGGTCTGAACCCAAATTGGTTATCGTCTAGCGACGCATGTATACATTTTTTTCTATTATTTGGCAAACTAGAGATGGGCAAACTAGAGATGGGCCTGTAAGAGGATGGAGAATTTTTATCAAGGGTTTTATTTTTTTAATATTGGTCATATGGTGGCTTTTTTAAGTTCACTAGGCATGTAGCCTTGAGAGAGGGAGAGCTTAACAATCAATAATAAGATAGGCGCTAGTTCATTGCATGATGTTTTGATCCATTTAATAGGGCAAGGGTCTGCTTTAGCTGTAGTGGTGTTCATATTCGCTATTGCCTTTTTTAGGGAGTCGAGATATATAGGGTGGAACTCATCTCATATTTCGGTAATTGGTGTCTTGTTAGTAACACAAATGCTGGGAGGATTTATGCCAGATTTTATTTTGGACATATAGAAGTCTGCTAGAGTTTGTGGTGAGATATTAGGAAGATTGGAGGAGGAATTTGGATGGGTTGTGAGGGATTTTACAATAGCATATATGTCTTTTGGTTTGTTAATTGATTTCATGAGACGTTTTGTGTGATATTCTTTTTTAGTCTGGTTAATAAGTTGGAGGTATTTTGTGAATAAGGCCATATACTGTATTTGTCTCTGTTATCTGTGGTTTTCTTGGCACGCCAGGAGCATTCCAGATTTCTTAGTTCTCTTTTCATTACTCTTAGTTCTTGTGAGTACCATTGTTAGAAGGGTTTTTTGAAGTTTGTTGTGAGTTCAGTGGCTTAGTTGCCAGTTTAGTAATGGAGGTATTCCAATTATTTATAAGATTGTCAAGGTCTTTGTGGTTATGTCAATGGACTGTAGGAGCTCCTCAATGAAGACTTATTTTTTCAAATTGTTTTCATATTGTTTATGGGGCTTTTTTCAGTGGGAGTGTGTAGTTGAGGAGCCTCTAGAATAAATTCTATGAGATGGTAGTCTGACCATGGACCTGGAGTTATTAGGGGGAGAGTATTATTATGTAATTTGAATCTCATGTGGTATAAATATAAGGTCTAGTATGTTTCCTTTTTTGTGTGTGGGGGCAGTAATAATTTGTTTGTAGTTTAGCTGTTCCCTAGCACCAATGAAGGAAGAAGTGCACAAGCTTTGCAATGAGGGGAGATTGAAGTCATCAAGGAGGGCTACATTTTTCTTTGGAGCAACTGAGTAATTCCTCAATCACGTTTACTAGGCCTTCCGGGTCAGAAGTTGGAGATCTATAAATTAGGCAGAAGGCTATGTTTCTGCTATCAATTAGGAGGATGTCAATATCGGATTTTGTGTTGGAGCTATGGAGTTGTGCATTAGAGAATCTTCCATTAAAATTAATACTCCACCACCCCATTTATTAGTTCTAGATGTATGGAATATTTTGTAATTGGGTAGGTTTAGTTGGTTTAGCAGTACTTTGTCTAGTTCACAGAGCCAGGTTTCTGTAATGAATATTATATCAGGCTTGACATCGTTTGCATTATCGAGTATCATTGGGATCTTCTTTTTTATAGATCTTGCGTTTATGTACATAGAATTGAGCACTATGGTGTTGCTTGGGACTTTCTGTGGATCATGAGTGGGTAATGAGAAGGTATTAATATGGATTAATCTGCGGTGTGTGGGTAACTTGAGTCCCTGTGGTATGGTTTGTGAAAGGGGTGTACTGTGTGAGGTTCGTAATATGTTTAGATTATCGGGATTGGTTTAGTGTAAGTGAGAGTAGAGAATTGTGCATTTAATTTCTTTATTAGACAGGCAAATATAATTGTACCGAGTATCAAAGGAGGTAATGGTTGGGAGAACATTTTTAGGCTGATATACCACCTTATTCCCTCAGAAGGGTATTCAAAGTGATTTACATCATATAAGATCAAATACATCAATGCAGTATGGATCAAATATGAAAGCATATGGGGCCTGCTATTCAAGCAGCATGGTGAGTGGAATAAGTTAGATGCCAGCCACAGCATGTAATTTACTCCATATATTCAGCAACGCCACACGGCTAAGCAGCAGTACTGATTATACATGTGATATAACCACCACGCTGGCGCAATACATTTACTTGTGGCCATGCAGAACGACAAGAACATAACAACATCCCTTTCTACAGGCCATATCAATGCTTTGGAATCTGGTCTAGCAGGGCTTGGTAGAGGGATCTCTATAACTTTCTGAGCCTCTCCCACCTCATTGCATGAAGACCCTCTCGATGACACCACAACAGCCAGAGCAGGACTATCCCTGTTGGTATAGTGCAGCGCTAACATACAATAAGTGCTCATCTGTACCAGCTGAAACAGTACAGTGTCTGTGATAGCTGTTATATTTGTAATTATGTGCAAATTACCAAATGCAGCACATTCAATGCCTTTGTTTAGAGAGTCTAACTTTTTAAAATTAAGTTCTTTGGGATGGAAATCTTTAGAAATAAATTACTTCATTCCATGCAGCAGTTGTTTGTATTAAGTAATTTTAATTATATTCATTACTTTAATGCTGTATTATCATTTTCAGTCCTTAGAATATCCGGTTATTTGCTATTCCCTATACAACAAAACCATTTGGATGCAATTCAGGAACTATTTTGGAACCATTATGTGGATAAAGCTTGCACGTTTCAATGTCCTTCCCACATGCATGCACCTGCTGCCTTTTCCAGCAGGAAGCAATACTTTAGCCAAACACTGACAATATGTAACAGTAAAAACTCTGAATTATATAAAAGTTAAAAACACATTTTTGTGTCTGATTTTGGTTATAGGGACTGTGATAGTGTTAAATGGGCAGAGATCCATTCTTCTGAGATCCAGGCAGACAGGCCTTCTGCTCATGGTTGTGTTCATGGGCTAATGGTAAACGGTAGCATAATTACTTTCCTGGCAGCTTAAGAGTAGTCCAACAAAAATAAATTCAAATGTTAAAAAAAACAGATCAGATTGGGATAAGAACTAGTAGGCTCGATTGTCTGATTGGACAGTATAACTTTTGTCAGACCTACAGAGAGTGACTATATGGTGGCAGAAACACTCAGTACATACGAACTGTGAGTAGCCTCTTTTGTCCCTTTTAGGCTAGGAAAGAAACAGCAGGAGGGGGAAGGTGCTCTACACTGCAGGAAAGAAAATAGTAACTCATCTTTCATTTGTCTAGAGAACTAGGCACGTTTAGCTGTATATCTTGCTTAGGATTAGTATCGACATAAGCTGCTTTAACATAGCTGGAAAGACATGTCCTCATTTCCTTCTCATCTCCAGAAACAAGCAGGAATGTAGCCTTCACATATGGGTGACATTGGTACCGATGGAGCCCATGTGCAGGGGCGGCTCAAGGCAATCTGCTGCCTGAGGCGAAGGATGAGATGGTGCCCCCATCCCCCCCCCCCCATAGGGGTGGGGGGCGCCTTCTCAAAACTCAGTCAGGGACTGAACCAAACCAAAAAGCTAATTAGATAATATGGAGGAAATGCAAGATGTTTGCACACCAAGGAACTAAAAGAATTTATTTATTTATTTATTTAGTGTACATTTGTATCCCGCTGCTTCCAGCGATCAGCAGTGGTTGCTATACATGGTAAGGGTGGCTGTACCGGCCAGGAATTAGAAGGATATACATTGTGATTGGGAGAGAGAGATAGTACACAGCAAACATAGGGTTACAGATTACAGTTGATCGATGGGAAACACTTCACACAGGATATATTATGTACATATTTACACATAAACTGAATGCATTTCTCGTTGTGAGATTACACGGGGTACAGTAGCTTTCCCACGCATGGTAGACAATTGGTGGTGGGATACAGTGTCTAGGTTACATTGTAATGCGATTGGAAGAGGTGCGTCTTAAGTTTTTTTCTGAAGTCTTTCAAGTCACAGTTTGCACGTAGTTCGCATGGCAGCCGGTTCCAGAGTAGTGGAGCTATAAGTGAGAATGCTCTTTTACTTGTACATGCATTAACATTTCTGATGCACTTTGGGGGACAGAGGGTATTGAGGTTTACTGTTCTTCTACTCCTGTTGTTGGGTAGATTGGAGATTAGGCTGTTGAGGTGTGAGGGTGCTAAGTTATGAATGAGTTTGAATGTAGTGACTAACATTTTGTATTGAATGCGGGCCGCAATGGGGAGCCAATGTAGCTCAATTAGTACAGGTGTAATGTGCTCAGAGAGGCCTTTTTGCATAATGATTCTGGCAGCAACATTTTGTGCCAATTGCAGAATATTTATAGTTTTCTTTGGCAAGGCTTGCAGTATGGCATTGCAATAGTCTAGATGTGGAATGATGAGTGCTTGTGCGACTGACCTGAAGTCAGCATGATCGAGGATGTTACGTAAGGGCTGCAAGACTCTTAATTTGTGGAAGATGGCCCGATTGGTATTTCGAAGGTGTTTGTCCATATATAGGTTGTTGTCAAGCATCACTCTTAGATATTTTATCTCAGTCTTGATGTTGTAAATGTTATTGTTCATGGTGACCGTTGCTGGGGGCTTGAAGCCCGGTTTCCTGGAGATACACATTGCTTCTGTTTTTTTGTGATTTATGGACATGTTATTTCGTTGCAGCCAGGTTTGTAGCTCAAGTAGGCATTTTTCAAGTTTGTTGAGGTTTGGGTTATTTACATCGAGTTGTGTATATAGCATTAGGTCATCTGCGTATATATGGTAGTTGATCTCGTGTTCCTGGAAAATCTTGCATACAGGTTGTAGGTATAAGTTGAATAGGAGGGAGGAGAGGGCAGAGCCTTGCAGAATGCCTTGAGTTTGTGGGAAGGGGGCTGCCTTGTCATTGTTGAATTGGACCTGCTGCATTCTGTTGGTTATGTAGGAGGAGAACCATTTTAGCGGGGTACCTGAAATGCCTATGGACGCGAGTCGCTCCAGAAGTGTGGGGTGATGCATGGAGTCAAAGGCAGCTGATATATCTATGAATATAAGCATATACATCTTGCACTTGTTTTCTAGACCTTTGAGTAGGTTGTCCATTAGGGCTAGCAGGAGAGTTTCTACACCGTGATGTTGACGAAACCCGTATTGATGGACATCAAGGGCGTTTGCGTCATCAATGTGGTCCTGCAGCTGCTGTTGAACTGCCTTGTCAATGACCGAGAATGACCGAGAACTACAGCACACTTTATAAAACTAAATTATAACTCATTTTTATTTTGTTATAAACTGCGTTATGGTTCTTGCTTTTTCTTTTTGAACATATATTTTGCATCCACAGAACCCCTTCCCTCAGCAGTAGGTGCAGAGCAGAACTAGAACATTCACCCACAGAACTCAATATCTTAAAAAAAAATCTGATTCTGGTCATCTCACTAACAAATATTCTCCAGTACCAGGAATATTGGAAACTAATATAAAACCCTACAAAAGTCACCAAAGATCTACAAGGCCAAATCTATCATACCCATTACCAGCATAAACTTCCAAAACTCATACCAAAAAAGCAGCACTATAAATACTGCAGCAGGCCCTAGAACAGTGATGGCTAACCTTTTTGAGCCCGAGTGCCCAAACTGCCGCACAAAACCAAAGAATTTCCTCAAAGTGCCAGCACGTCCATTAAAGCCTCATTTGCATAAGGTGCCTCATTTGCATAAATATTTGCATAATGTTACCATACACTAACTTTTAGTAAACATGCCTCTTAATGAGTATATGGATAAAGAAAGACTAAAAGGTTTCTACATTACTATAATCCAGTACCAACCGCCAGGCACATTAGGAACTACTACAAACGCTGCCCATTTAGAACCCATAGCAAACCCGCCGTATCCTAACAGTACTACCAGGACTCACAAAGCACCATACCCTAACTATCAAAAGGCAACACTGCAAATATTAAACCAATACATTTCAGAGAACAACAATACATGACCTACTGGGGAAAGAACAAGTGGCAATGTCAAATAGGAATTATATAAACAGAATACCTCAGCTCAGTTACACATGCAGAACAGACCATCACCAAACAAGGAATCACAATTTAAAAACAGGAAGACAATAATTAAACTGGGAACCCCAAAAGCCAAACTTGGAATATACAACAACACTGTAGAAATAAAACTATAAATTAATTTCCTCTTGTACTAAACAAAGCGCAAAAATTAATGATGCACATTTCCCAGAGCTGACATATTCCAGTTAATAAATTCAAAATAAAGAGATATTTTTCTACCTTTTGTGCATTTTTTTTCAGTTGCAATTGCTCCAGCCACTTTCTTCTGGTTTCTTCGTGTCTTCTCCTAACTCTCCATCTGCTGTCCATTTGTCCTTTCTTCTGTCTTCTTGGTTTTTTTTTTTTTTTCCATTCTCTCTCTACATCTGCTTTAACATACTAATCTTTCTCCTTTTGCTCTTTCCTCATTCCTATTTCATCTACTCAAAATTTACCCCTCCATCCTCAATCCCCACTTATTCTCCCAATACCCGGCCAATTGTAGATTTTTTATCCCTCCCACACAAAATATTTTTCCCCTCTCCATTTTACTCTCCCAGCCCCATCCCATTCTAATCCTCCCCCAACACCAGCTCCCTTCTAGTTCCAGCCTCACCCAGCATCCATTCCCTTCTAGTCCCTGCATCAGCCCATTTCCAGTCCTAGCAGCCCCCCAACCCATTTCCAGTCCTAGCAACCTCCCAACCCAATACCAGTCCTAGCCCCCCCTCATCAACCCACTTCCAGTCCTAACCCCCCATAAGCCCATTTCCAGTCCTAGCTCCCCCATCTATTTGCAGTCCCATCCGAGTCCCTCCATCAGCTCATTTCCAAACCCAGCCCCCCATGAGCCCATTTCTAGTCCTTTCCTAGCCCCACCATCAGCCCATGTCAAATCCTAGCTCCCCTCCACTCAGCCCATTTCCAATCCAAGCCCCCCATGAGCCTACTTCCAGTTCTAGCCCCTTCATGAGTCCATTTCAATCCAAACCCCCACCACAGCCCATTTCCAATCTTAGCACCCCCCCAACAGCCAATTTCCAGTCCTATTCTAGCCCCTCCATCAGCCCATTTCCTGTCCTAGCCCCCCCTCACCCATTTCCAGTCCTAGCTCCCTCCCCCTCACAACCCATTTCCATTCCAAGCCCCAAACCCATCAGCTATTTGCTGTTCAAGCCCTCCTTCCACTCAGCCCATTTCCAGTCTTAGCCCCCCATTTGCCCATTACCAGTCCTAACCCCCCCATCAGCCCATTACCAGTCCTAACCCCCCCATCAGCCCATTTCCAGTCTTAGCCCCCCCCCATAGCCCATTACTAGTCCTACCCCCCCCCAAATCACCATCACCATCACCATCACCAGCCCACTTCCAGCCTTAGCACCCCCCATGGCCCATTACTAGTCCTAACCCCCCCCCCCATCAGCCCATTTCCAGTCTTAGCCCCCCCCATGGCCAATTACCAGTCCTAACCCCGGCCAATTACCAGTCCTAACCCCCCCCCTGGCCAATTACCAGTCCTACCCCCCCCCTGGCCAATTACCAGTCCTAACCCCCCCATCAGCCCCTTTCCAGTCTTAGCCCCCCCCCCCATGGCAATTTACCAATCCTAACCCCCCCCCCTGGCCAATTACCAGTCCTACCCCCCCCCCCTGGCCAATTACCAGTCCTACCCCCCCCCCGGCCAATTACCAGTCCTAACCCCCCCAACAGCCCCTTTCCAGTATTTGGCCCCCCCCATGGCCAATTACCAGTCCTACCCCCCCCCATCAGCCCATTTCCAGTCTTAGCCTCCCCACCATAGCCCATTACCAGTCCTAAACCCCCCTTCCCCCCTATCAGCCCAAAATTAAAAAAAAAACCCAAACAAAGCGGCTGCTTCTGCCGCGGCAGCCTCAAGAGCTCTGCCGCGGGGCCCCCCCCTGCCCGGCAGAGCCTCCCTGCATCAACTACCTTCAAGTCGCAAAACGCGGGCTTCTTTCAGAGCCGCGAGAGTTTCCTTTCTCGCGGGAGAGCCGCGAGAAAGGAAACTCTCGCGGCTCTGAAAGAAGCCCGCGTTTTGCGACTTGAAGGTAGATGATGCAGGGAGGCTCTGCCGGGCAGGGGGGGGGGCCGCGGCAGAGCTCTTGAGGCTGCCGCGGCAGAAGCAGCCGGTTTGTTTGGTTTTTTTTTTTTTTAAATTTGGGACCTTTTAAATGCGGACCTTCCCGCGTGCCAGCTGCAAGGCCTTCGCGTGCCACAGCTGGCACGCGTGCCATAGGTTCGCCATCGCTGCCCTAGAACATGTAACACCTATTTGAAAAGCTGAACAAGGCAAATTGCTACAGTACATATCCCTGCGTACAGATTACATGATAACAGAACACACAGCCTTGGTCACACTAGGAACACAGACTGTCACCAAGTACAGAATAAGTGATCATAGCCTAAAGTAAAAATAAAATATTTAGAGAAAAAATTAAACCGAAACCCCAAGAAGCCAGACTCTGCATGCAGTGCAACACCAAATAAGAGATGCAGGATCCCATACTGTGTAAACTATAAAATTAGCACAAAGTCCAATCACTAAATTAAAAATAAAATTATTATTTTCTACCTTTGTTGTCTGACCATTTTATTCTCTGGTCAAGCTGGTCCTGATCTGAGGCTTCTGTTTTCCTGTCTTCTCTTAGCACTCTGCCATTTCTTGTCTTTTCTTTTGTTTTCTTCACTTCCTTCCTTCAGCCTATTTCCAGTCCCAATGACCCTCCCCACGTGTCAGCTCCCTTCCAGTCCCAGTGCCCCTTCCCTGCCAGCCTCCTCCCTATTACCCAGCCACCTACCAGTCCCATCCCCAAATGTCAGCTCCCTCCAGTCCCACCCCCAGGTGTCAGATCCCTTCCATCCCCCTCTTTCCCTCCATGTCAGTTCCCTTCCAGCCTCCAACTTCCCCCCATGTCAGTTCCCTTCCAGCCATCTCCTTCCCCTCTCTCAGTTCCCTTCCATACATCTTTTTCCTCCCCTGTCAGCTCCCTTCCAACTCTCTTTTCCCCCTGTGTTAGCTTTCTTCCAGACCATTCTTTGCCCCTCTCGGTTCCCTTCCAGTTCTCTCTTCCCCCGTCACCTTTCTTCCAGCCCACTCTTTGCCCCTCTCGTTTCCCTTCCAGTCCTCTCTTCCCCCTGTCAGCTTTTTCCAGCTCACTCTTTGCCCCTCTCGGTTCCCTTCCAGTCCTCTCTTCCCCCTGTCAGTTTTTTTCCAGTCCCCCCCCCCCCCCCCGTGTAGCTTGTTCCTCTTCTCTCCTCCTCTCCTCCCCCCCCCCCCAAGTAGCTGGTTCTGCTCTGCTGGCCATTTCTCCATAGTTCTGCTCCTTCCCCTTCGGCTGCCTGTGATAGCTTTAGAAATGAGAGGAAACCGGTGTGGAGCCTCCCGGCAGTATGGAACCTCTGCTGTTGCCGTGTCCCGCTCTAGCATCACTTCTTTTTGGGTGCGGGACACGGAAGCAGCAGAGGTTCCATACTGCTGGGAGGCTCCACACCGGTTTCCTCTCATTTCTAAAGCTATCTCGGCCGCAGCAGTTTGTCTGCATTTTTTTTTAAACAAAAGGCGGAGTGAGGTGGCTCTTTTGGGGGCATTTCTGCTGCCCCCAAAGGTTTGCCGCCTGAGGCCACTGCCTCACTCTGCCTAATTATAGAGCCACCTCTGCCTGCGTGGGAACGTGCTCCAGGATCCAATCAGAAATCTTTTGGGGGCATCCCACTGTGCCTACACTGCTGCCTTCCTGCCTTTATGACTCTCCCTCCTCAGTTCTTCATTTTCCATGGAGCCAGCAGGAAGCAAATCCTGTCCCCGCAGAAAATATCTTCTTTTTTATTATTTTTGTGATTGTGTCTGCCTTCACATTGACGCTGGAACTGATATCTTCGATTCTATTTCTTTCTTTCTAAAAAAAAAAAAAAAAAGAAGAGCTTTAGTTCTTTTAGGCGCATCGACGCCATCTTAGGCCGAGGCCTTCCATCCAGTCTACTGACACGATGGAAAAACCAGCCAGTGGTTTTAAGAAGTGTTCTACATGTGGTAGCACTATCTCTGCTACTCATACCCATGAATGGTGTCTTAAATGCTTCGGCCCAGATCACCAGCCATCTGAATGTCCCCTATGCAAGAAAAGGACAAAGAGAGGCCTACAGAATCGGGCTGCAGAACTCAGCTCCCTTTTTGCCTGAGTTGCAGTTTCACTCGCTTCAACGTCATTAAGGGGTATCATCTTCCTTGCATGAATCTCAGGTATCAAAACACAAGACAAGCCGTCCTCCCACGGGCAGATCTCTATCTAAACATAGAGATGTCTCGAGCACTGCCCTGGAGGTGGATCGACCAGCCAAACCAGTCCGGTTGGAGGACTTCCCCTCCAAAGTCGCAAAAGGGGTCCAGGATGCTCCTGAGGCCTACACTTCAGGAGAGCTCCTGGTGTCATGCTCTGGAACGGTGGCCCATGCTTCCGATACCAAAACCCAGGCATTGGCAAGCTCTATGGATCAGCATATGCTGGTCATTCAGCAGAGTCTAGTGGCTCTGTCAGTGGCGTCGGTACCAGTCAAATCATTACCAGCGGTATCATCAGCACCAGTACCGTCCACGATGCCCATGCAGTCTGCATCAGGTTTCATGCCACTCGGCATGTTTCCACCTATACCTGTTCTTGAGTCCGTTCCCGGTTCCGAGGTACTAGTACAGCAAGTCTCTCGAGCCAATACTGATCTCGATCGGTACCAGGCATTGCAAGAGCAGGAGCATCGCTCCCAGCGATACTTTGATTCGACAGATTCTGATTCTTCAGATGATGAAATGATCGGTACCCGAGAGATGCACAGTCTTCCGGAGGAACCCTCACCGTCACCGCAACGGTGCATGTTCCTTCCCGAAGATAAGTCTTTCCAAGAGTTTATCAAAGATATGGCAAGGGGGCTATCCATTACTTCTACATCAGAGAAAGAACCCAGAGCAGAGGAATTGGACATTCTCCAATATCCTACAGCTTCTAAAGAGGCAACTACTCTGCCTATTTGCCGTATACTACAGGATCTTATGCTCCAGATGTGGGAAACACCCTTCACCATTTCTCCCCATACTCGATGACTCGATACCATGTATTGAGTGCCAGAAAGCCCCAGATTCCAGAAAACACAACTTCCACATCACTCAATGGTAGTGGAATTGGCTATGCGTCGAATTGAAAGTTCTAAGACATACTCCTCCAATCTCCCAGGCAGGGAATCGAGAACCCTTGATGCCTTTGGATGTCCATGTTTTCAGGCCTGTATGTTCTCATCCCAGATAAGTTAATATATACTATATACATAGGTATGTTCCTTAGGGAAGTAACTAGAGATCCCGGATGATAAGAGGGCAGACTACCTTACATTGATCAAACATGCCTAAAATGTTTCCAAATTTGTTAACAGGGCAACCTTTGACTGTTTTGAATGCATTAGCAGAGCAACTTCTATCTGTATAGGTGTGCATAGGATTCCTTGGCTCCAAGCATCAGATCTTGAAAAGTGGGTGCAAGATAAGCTGGGTAATATTCCCTGTACTGGTGAGAACCTGTTTGGAAAGGATTGGCAAGATAAGGCCTCTCAGTTAGAGTCTGAGAATACTATCCTCAATAAATTTTTCAATGCTACTGCCAACCCTGCCAAGAAAAAGGCAGCGACAAAGAAGCCTTTCTATGGTAAGAAGATGAAATTTTACCCTTCTTACCCCCCAGCTTCTCAATACCAACTTCAGGGTACCCAGAGGAATCAATAGCCTCCTAAGCAACAGAAGAAGCCACAGGCTCCTAAACCCCAACCAGCTGCGCAGATCCAATCTGCGCCAGGTTTTTTACTTCTTCCTAGAGAACATAGCCACCTTGCCTCTGGAGAACCCCCAACCTCTCCACATAGCAGGTAGACTTTGCCATTATGCCCACAGGTGGCATCTTATCCCTCAGAGCAGTGGACACTAACCATAGTGCGAGAGGGGTACAAGCTTCATCTGCAAAGTCCCCCTCCCCTCCCTCCACTCTGGTGGGAGAATACCATTCTTAACCCCCATTCACTGCTCTCCTGCTGCAAGAGATCAACTCTCTTCTGTCAGAGTGTGCCATAGAAGAAGTTCCAACATCCCAACAGGGGATGGGGTTCTATTCTCCTTACTTTCTCATACCAAAGAAAAACGGAGGGTACAGATCTATCTTAGACCTCAGGAACCTAAACAAGTTTCTAGTCCGAGAGAAAATCAAAATGGTCTCACTAGGAACCCTTCTACCTTATCTTCAGAGTCAGTACTGGCTCTGTTCTCTAGATCTAAAAGAAGCATATATCCTCATTCATCCAGAATACAGGAGGTATTTACGCTTCATCTTCCAAGGAAATCACTACCAATATAAAGTCCTTCCTTTCGGGCTCACCTTTGCACCAAGAGACTTCACAAAGTGTATGGCGGTCGTAGCTGCATATCTAAAGGACTCTTGGAATATTTGTCTTCCCCTACTTAGACAATTTGTTTATAAGGGTGCCCACTTCACAGGAGGTTCATCTAGCCCTCCTTCATACTATGCAGGTACTGCAGAATTTGGGATTTGTGATAAATCTTCCAAAATCCCATCTAGTTCCCACTCAGACACTAGAATTTATAGATTTTCTAGATACTGTGACTCTACACCGTCCCTATTAGGCGCCCGCCCAGGGCATGCGATGCAAGTTTGCCTTCTGAAAGAATAGTCTGTAGCCGTGTGGTCAGGCAAAAATAATAACTGGGCTTTATTCCCCTTCCCTTATGGATTTCCTTTTTATACAGCAATAAAGAATAACATAAATAAACTGTTTCTTCACAGCAAAATAAAGATGAACCTTTTCCCAAGCAATTATAACACTGCTTCTGCTTGCTTCTTTAACAGAGAGATTCTATCTCATCTGAGAGACATATCGCGCAATCCATGGGACTGGATTCTACCTCCTGGCTAGTGCTTTCCCATTGCATTTGTTCACACTCCAGACCTGTAAATGGATATCACTCTTCAGGGCTGCTATTGACACAACTCTTTCTTTGGGAGGCAACAGTTTCTATAGCAGGAAGCTGCTCTGCATAAACAGGGTCATGGGGACCTGTGTTTGGGGCTTCTCTTAGGTTCCCTCTTTCTCTCCAATAAGGATTCTCTCCCCCACTGTTAGCTTTAGGTCTCCTGGCCGGGCCCACCTCTTGCCCTTTAGAGAAAATGGTGTACTTAGCTTTTCCTCTGGGGTATATAGCTTCCACTCCTTCCTCTGTTAACCAGGCCTTTCTGTCTGGGCTGTAGCGTGCCTTTCCCCGAGAGTTCCAAACACCAGTAGTTTGAGTTGGGCTGTAGCCACTTTCTGGAAAGGTTTTACTCCTGCTGCTCCTTGCTACCGGGGCATATCCAATGCTTCCTGGATCCAGCAAGTTCTCCTGTTTGTGACGTCTGCCCTCTACCTGCTTGGTCACTGTTCTCGGGTCGATGCCCCCTCTGGCTTGGGAGACTCCTGCACTGGCTCTTCCAGCACTCTCTGGTTCAGCTGTCTCCTCTCTCACTGGCTCAACATCTGTAACTCCTCCAGCCGCACCCACTTCTTCTCTTCCTTCCAACTCTCTGCCTCCCCTTGCTGGGATTTCCCAACTACTTTTATCCTCTTGTCTCTTGCATGTCGTACGTGCTTCCCTGCTCAGGTGAACCTGATTAGCTCTCTGACTTTCTGCTGCGTCATATCTGGTGTGGGGAAAGTTTGTTATACTATGGCTCACTGTATCCTGAATGTGTTTGCTGCTTATGTGACTGCAAGGTAAGTTCTTCTTTTACCCCTATCATCATAGGTTCTGTGCTGGCTACTGCATCACAATACTCGACGGTCAAGAGCATTTCTGCCCCAGGACCATTGTACTCGGCTAGTGCAGCTAGCATCTCAAGCAATGCTCAGGGGCAATCTCTCGCACAGGGAGATGCTCCAACTTCTAGGCCATATGGCCTCTACAGTGCATGTAGTCCCATATGGATAAAAGCAATGGCTCAAGAATTAGCTCCTTCACTCTGCAAAATAATAAACTTATCCATCTCACAAGGGATCCTGCCACTGCCACTGAAAATCTCTTCAATAAGACCAGAACTGAAGAGCAACACTTTGGACCCAACGTCTCCTGCCTCATATCGCACCATATCCAACATACCGCTCTTATCCAAATTAATTGAAAAGACGGTCCAACGCCAGCTACAAGACCACGTTGATGCTACCTTCCCACTCGACCCACAACAACATGGTTTCCGAGAGTGTCACAGGGTAGAAACTTTATTAATATCCCTTCTGAAGACTGTACTCAAAGGAATTGAAGACATCAGGAAAGGCTTCATCCTAATTTTCATAGACATAACATCTGCCTTTGATTCTATAATTCACTCCACACTGCTGGATAGACTAAGCAAAGTAGGAGTAAGCGACACACCACTTGCTTGGTTTTATTCATACTTATCACAAGTCAAGACAAAATCCAATACGTCTAGATCTTTCCCACTAAAACAAAGTCTTCCACAAGGCTCAGCACTCTCGGCTCTCCTCTTCAACCTGTACATACAGCCAGTATGCAAAATATTACAGCAACATAACATCCACTACCAACTATACGCAGATGATTTAATGATATACTCCACCCTAGATATAAAGAATCCAGACTACTCTGCCATCTCAACCTGCATGATAGCAACCACCGAATGGCTATCAAAACGCAATCTGGAAATCAACTACAAGAAATCAGAGGCCCTCATAATCACACCACATTCAACCCACCCAACACCTTACCAATAGGAAACAGATCAATCCCGGTAAAGCGCGAGGTAAAATACTTAGGAGTACACCTTGATCAGAGACTCACTTTCCAATCCCACATCAGCAAAACAACCACAAAAGTATATTACAAAATGAAGTTTCTGTAAAATTTCCGACCTTTACTGGAGCACAACCACTTCCGATCTGTATGTCAGGTGCTAATTACACCGCACCTCGACTATTGCAATTTAATCCTACACAGTTTACCCAAATGCTCAATCCATGCCTAACAACTGGTACAAAACGCAGCAGCACGATTAATCACCAAAACTAATAAACATGCCTACATCACCCCCATACTCGAATCTCTTCATTGGCTCCCCATAAGTTCACATATAAAATATAAGGTAATTGTGATGGCATTCAAAATTCTGCACAATCAATCTGCCAGCTGTCTAGAAAACTTAATCAGAAGAGTCCCAAACAACAGATCAATGAGGACACAACACCAAAACTCCTTTGCAACCTCAATGATACCTATGGGCACTTCTCAGAATGCACTACATACAGTGTTCGAACTCTACTTACCATCCCTATGGAACTCCCTTCCACACTAGCTCAGAGCAACCAATGATATTGCAGATTTCAGGAAATACTTGAAAACACATCTCTTTATTGAGCACTTCAATACCATACTACTCAAGTAATTGCACATGCTATTGCAGCATAAAGACAATTGGTAAAATCCTAAATTTGAGCTTAAGCCCCCATGTAAATAGTTAAATTTTTATCTGTTATCTGTATACACTGTTGATAATGGACGTTGTAAATAGTTCTGAGAAAAGTTCCATGTAAACAAAGTTATGTTCTCTGTAAACCGCCTTGAGAATCTGAAAGGCGGTATATAAAAAATGTTAAATAAATAAATATGCCCGTCTGCACATGCGGACAGCTCAATGGACTCTTGCCTCCCAGTGGAAGCAAATCTCTGGGGCCCTCAAGGACCAGATCCAAGTCATAGACAGTCTCATCGACTCCCTTCTGTGGTGGTCTACCCCCAAAAATCTTCCCATAGGGTCACCTTTTCAGATGCCTCCACATTAATGCACACTGATGACAGATGCCTCAAAACTGGGCTGGTACCCACTTGGACTCTCTCCACTCAGGGCTGCTGGATGGAGCAGGAGCCGCAGCTCCAGATAAATTTACTGGAGCTTTCTGCTATCTTCAATACCCTCAAAGTGTTTCAACAACAATTACAGGGCCACAGATCTCTTGTCCAGACGGACGATCAAGTAATTATGTTCTACCTGAACAAGCAGGGAGGAATGGGCTCTTGGGCCCTTTGCAGGGAGGCTCTCCATCTTTGATCCTCTGCCATTGCTCATCAAATACACCTCCAAACAGTGTATCTGCCAGGACAGCAAAATGTCTTAGCAGACAGATTGAGACGAATCCTCCTTCCGCACGAATGGTCTCTCCATCAGAAAACAATTTCCTACATCTTTCGGACCTGGGAACTCTGGAGATAGACCTTTTTTGCCACTCCGCAAAATGCCAAACCACCTCATTTTTGCACCAGAACCCCGATGTCCAGCCTCCAGCAAGTGGATGCTTTCCACCTTCACTGGGGTCAGGATTTCCTTTATGCTTTTCCTCCCATACCCCTGATTCCCAAAACACTTTTCAAGCTCCAGGCAGACAGGGGCCACATGATCCTCATAGCCCCACGCTGGCCACATCAACTGTGGTTTTTTCTCCTACTAAGTCTGTCCCAGACTCGCCCCCTGAGTCTTGGGTCAGCTCCTGTCACTTGGGGTTGCTGGTATCCAAACGTACCCTTTCTAAATGGATAGCAGATTGTATTTCATTTACTTATGATAAGGCAGGACTATCCCTTGAAGGTCTCTGCCCATAACGTTCGTGCCATGGCGGCATCCATGGCAAACCTACATTCTGTTGCCATTGATGAAATTTGGTCTTTGGTACATACCTTTGCGGCTCATTACTATCTTGACAAGGATTCCCATTTGGATGCCATGTTTGGTCAGGCGGTACTCCAGCTCCTCTTTCAGACTTAGGGCAACTCCTACCCTCCGTCCCGGACATTTTCGATGCCAGACATCCATGGAGGATCCATGCCCTCTTGAAGCCTGCTCTGAGGCAAATCTACTGATTATGGAGGCATTTCTCTGGCATCTGGGAACTAGGGAGTCCCATATGTGAAGATTACATTCCTGCTTGTTCCTGGAGATGGCATAGTTACTCATCTGTAAGAGTTGATCTCCGGGAACAGCAGGAATTTAATCTTCACAACCCACCCTCCTCCCCTAGGAGTTGTAGGGTTTCTCTCTATTCTCTCCTTTTATCTCAGCTACAAACTCAACTGAGGAGGGAGAGTCACAAAGCGGGAAGGCAGCAGCGCAGGCACAGTGGGATGCTCCCAAAAGCTTTCCTATTGGACGCTGGGGAGAGTTCCCATCAGGGCTCCATCGGTACCAAAGTCACCCATAAATGAAGACTAAATTCCTACTGTTACAGGTGAGTAACTACGCTTTCTGTTCACTTAACTAAAGAAAAGTAACATTTCTGTAGGTTATCAACCTAATAGTTTTGTTGAGTTTTGAAGACAACGAAAGCCCTGGAAGATAGTTGTGTGAGAAGCCATGAGTGTATAAGCTTCTAGAAAAAAAAAATTGCTTAAACACATATTTCAACCAGTAAAGAGAAAGACATCACTCTGGTGTAACAAGGGACATATTTATTTGTGATTGGTTAAGGGGCATTTGAAAGGGGCTGTGTTGTCCCCCAGGGTTTCATGCTTACCTCCTCCTTTTCAATATTTTTCTTGTCCCCCTTGCTCTTGTTATCCAGCAGCACAGCATCTCTGCTTATTACTATGCAAATGGCATTCTTCTTGTCCATCACACTAATCCCTCTGCCCCTGATCTGACCCCCCTAAATGCCTTCCTTTCCTCTGTCTCTTCATGGATGGCATCAAACTATCTTCATATTAATCCCTGTAAACCTTCTGCCATTTGGTTTTCCTTCTCTTCTTGTGCCCCCACTTTAGCTCCATCCCTTGCGCATTCCCCAATCCCCCTGGTTGCCACACTTTGTTATCTTGGTGTTACACCTGACATTTCCCTTTCCTTTTGTGATCACGTCTTCTCCATTTATCTATTTAATGTCTTTTTTTATACTGCGCTCTTTGGAATCAGTGCGGTTTACAGTCAATATTTGAACAGTGCAGGCGGGCCTACACTGGACTTACAATGAACAAGGGATGATAACTTGGGATTAACAGGGATAACTATGTACAGGGTATATACACTTAGCATCTATTATCTGGTGGTATCTTTACAGTATTACATCAATATTTACAGCAGTAGGTCACTATGTACACATTCAGTAGACTGGGGGTATTGTTAAACTAGGGGGTGGGGCTGCAATCATGTGGCATTGATGCGCTGGGGGTGAGGGCCTGGTTGTCGAGTGTGTCTGGTTGAGATATGTCATTTGTATGAGAGTAGTACTGGAGGAAGAGGTGATGCTTTAGTGCCTTCCTAAATTGGGCGAGGTCGGTGATGGCCCGGAAGGCAGGCGGAAGTGCGTTCCAGCATGTGGGTGTGTAGAGGGCAAAGGCTCTGTTTTTGGATGTTTGTGAACATTTTGTTATTGCCTTTGGGATTCTCAGGGTGTTGGCAGCAAATGATCTCCTGGCTCTGTTGGAGGGGGTGGGGTGTATGAGGTCTGTGAGGGAGGTGGAAGAATACTTGTTGATGGCCTTGAAGGTCATCAATGGTGTTTTGAAGGAGAGTCTGCAGTGGACCGGCAACCAATGCAGGTGCTTTAGTATTGGGGTTATGTGTTCCCTCCTGGAGGCTCCATGCAGTATTCTTGCCACTGCATTCATTGCAAGCTGCAGTGGGCTCAGTGTGTTCTTCGGGAGCCCTTGCAGAATTGCATTGGCGTAATCAAAGTGAGGGATTACTAGAGCCTGATAGACTGTTCGGAAGTCATCTGGCTCAAGCAGATGTCATAGGTGTCGGGTTGTCAGTATCTTGTGGTAAACTGCTTTGACCAGGTTGCTTATATGGACCTTCATACCCAGCTGCTGGTCTAGTGTGACCCCAAGATACCGTACCGTAGGCCTGCTGAGGAGTTCGGCGTTTCGTACTTTCAGTGAGGTGGGCGGGGTAAATGCTTGGTTCCTGGAGATGAAGAGGACCTCTGTTTTGTTGAAGTTTATTCTGAGCCTTTGTGTGTGGAGCCAGTCGGTGACAGCATCAAAACAGGTTGTTAGAGGTGTGAAGTCAGGTGGTTGGTTGAGAAAGGCACGTAAAGCAGTATGTTATCAGCGTATACCAAGCAGTTGATGTTGAAGGAGCGGATGAGAGCGCAAGTGGGCTGCATGTATACATTGAACAGGAGGGCTGAGAGTGAGGATCCCTGCGGTACGCCTTGTTCTTGTTGGAAGGGTTTGGAGGTGGTGGAGCTGGTTTGCACATGCTGCCATCTGTCTGATAAGTATGACTTGCACCAGCTTAGCGCAGTATTTGTGAATCCCCTTCTCCTTGAGGCGTGTCAGGAGTATGTCGTGGCTGAAGGAATCGAAGGCTGCGGCAATATCCATGAAGATCAGGGCCAAACCTTGTCGGATGTTGTCCATTCCGATTGTTAAGGTGCTGAAGAGAGTGGTTAGTAGGGTCTCTACACCATGCAATTCTCTGAATCCATGCTGACACGGGTCGAGAGGCGCACTTGTCTCAATGTGGTGTTGAAGCTGGCGTTGGACGACCTTCTCAATTATCTTGGCCAGGAGGGGGATGCTTGAGATTGGTCTGTAGGAGTCCACCTTCCTAGGGTCCAACTTGTTGTTTTTCAGAAGTGGTCTGATGGAGGTTTGCTTCAAGCTTTGTGGGAATGACCCAGATGAGAATGATAGATCTATTAGCTTGGCCAGGAATGGACTGAGTTTGACACGCAGTGATTTTATCCAAAATGCTGGGCAAGGGTCGTTTGGAGCCGTGGTAGTGTTGATGGCTGTGATGTCTTGGATGCCTCTCTCAGATGGTGCAGAGAAGGTAGTGAGGATGTCATGGATGTCTTGCATGGATGGGGTTTCCATACAAGAGTCCTCGTGCCCGGGGGCCAAGTTTGAGGTCTTACTGGTCTGGCTTGTTTTGGACTGGAGGTATTCCGTGAATTCCTGTTGGTCAGGCAAGCTTGGTTGGGTTGGAGAAGGATCTTTTGTCAGAGTCTTGACTAGGCTGAAAAGATCATGCGGCTTATTTAGGGAGCGCTGAATAATTTCTGCATGGTACTGCTTCATTCTTACCGCAACTGCTGCGGGTGATTGCTTAGGTAAGAGATGTATGTTCTCTGGTCTTCAGTGGACCGTGATCAACGCCATCATCTTTCAAGCTTCCTTAGGTGGAGAAGTGATGTCCGTAGCTCTGGGGAGTACCATGGCGCGTTCCATCTTCTCCCTATTGGTTTATTAGAGGGTGGTAGGTGAGCGATGGCACCCAGGCTAGTGTTCCATGTGGAGATCATTTCGTCGAGGCTGTGTATCAGCGGATTGAGGAGGGGCTGGGAATTGTTTAGGATTTCCTCTTTGTTGAAGGGCCGGAAGCGTCTTGATGGTGCTGAAGGGGCCTCGACTGGGGTCCGGGCGGTGTTGTGGTCAGGGTGCATTGGTATCTGGAATCTTATCAAGCTGTGGTCTGATCATGAGACTGCAGTAATGGATAGCACAAGGTCATGTCTTGGGTCTATGGCTGACCGGGTTCACACTCTTTTGCAGCCGAAGGCCTCAGACTCCTGCCAGGCAGCAGGGATCCTCCTTTTTCCAATGGCCTCCAGTGGCTTCAGGAAGTGCGACCGGTATGGCAAAATGATGTCTCTCATCAACCTGCATGACTGCTGCCTCCGGTGCCTCTGCCCAGAGCATAATGACTCTGACTGCAAACTCTGCAGAACTATGACCTCAAAGGCCCTAAAGAGCCGTCATCAGCAGCAGGAAAACAGGAGTGGAGGAGTGGCCTAGTGGTTGGGGCAAAGTACTTCAGGCCGGAAGGTCGGGGGTTCAAATCCCACTAGAGGACAGCAACCTTGGGCCGGAAAGACTGGGGTTTCTAGTCCCACAGGTGCTCCTTGTGGTCTTGGGCAAGCCACTTAACCCTCCATAGCCCATGTTCCCTGTAAAATAGTTATCTCCAAGTTATAATGCCCTGTTCAATGTAATTTCAGTTTGTTCAATGTAAACCGCACTGATGCAGAATAGCGCGGTATATAAGAGAATGTAAATAAATAAAATAAATAAATTTTTCATAAGTCTGACTCCACACCAGAGTTTCCGGCGACACCACACTCTAGGGCCTCTGATACCTCGTTGCCCAACGAAGTCTAAGCCGCTTCGGAATCCCACAGCCGCAGTTCCTTCGAGCAAAAATCCCCAGAGGTGGAGAAGAAATCCTCGAAGACCACCTTGGAGGATGGGTCCAAGAAGAAGGGAAAAATCCCACCCCAGACCCGCAGTCCCAGGCTTGAGTCCGAGTAGTTGGAGCGAGAGCAGCCTTCCAAGCTGCCCTGCTAGGAGTCATCGGCACCTGCCAACCGGCCTCGGGCCTCCAAGGCCATCCTCATCAAGGACACTCCCTCGACAGTACCGACACCGGGCCTGAAGCCCTCGGTGCCTACCTCAAAGACTGTGGAGCCAACTGGTATGGAGACCAGGATGGCGGCCTTGGAGAGCAATATATCTGCCCTTGTGGCCATACAGTGGATGTTTATGTCCATCTTGTCCAGTTCCCTGGATGTCGAGCCGGTCCTCGAGCACCACCGGCCTAGAGAGAGCCCCTGGCACTGGACAAAGTTCTGGTCCCATTCCTCAGGGCACTGATCCTCCCTGACGAGCACACATAGCTTACATCACAGATCCTCCAGAGATCACGGACTGCCTGGAGTGGACCTTGACTGAGGCGAATGCGTGGCATCTGACTCATACTCAAACTTGAGTCCGAATGGGAGACCGAGAACGAAGACTTCCCGGACACAAGCCGACACCAAGACGTCCCCTCGGATCCATCTCCCCTGATGCCCCAACACCATTCCCCGCCCGAGGACGTTGCCTTCCTTGATTTTGTGCGACATGTGGCTAAGGCTCTCACTATCTTGTCTTGAAGGACTAGAAAGGGGGACTGTTACTTCTGGAGAGAAATCTGCAACTGTGAGTATATACTTCTGGTAATTTTCTAAAAAGAATTCTTTGTATTAAAGCTACTTAATCTGTGAACCCACTGTTTTTTGTTGGATCAGTTAGGGCCTAGTAGCAGCAATTAAAGTTTGAATTTAAAACACAGAGGAGAGCTTTCTGGTTACATTTCATACCCAGCAGAGAGCTTGTAGTTTAAATTTAATAGTCACTCAGGGCCAAGTAACAGCAAAGTACTTTTAGTTTAAATTTAACACACAGAAGAGAGCTTTCTGGTTAAATTTAGTACCCAGCAGAGAGCTTGTAGTTTAAATTTCATAAGAAGTTAGAGCCTAGCAGCAGCTAAGAGCTATAATTTAAATCAAATCAGAATTTAGCTTACCTCAGCAGCACAAGACAGGGTACTGTGTAGCAGCCCTCTTTTAATAAGTGGAGAGACTGAATGAATTCTTTGCTTCGGTCTTTACTGAGGAAGATGTAGGGATGTTACCCATGACTGAAGTGGTATTTAAAGGTGCGGAAGAATTGAAGGAAATATCGATACATCGGAAAGATGTCTTACAACTATTAGATAAACTGAAGAGTAGCAAATCACCTGGGCCGGATGGTATACATCCAAGGGTGTTGAAAGAACTGAAATATGAGATTGCAGAACTGCTATCAGTAATCTGTGAACTATCATTAAAATCATCTCTAATTCCTGAAGATTGGAGGATCGCCAATGTAACACCAATTTTTAAAAAGGGTTCCAGGGGTGATCCGGGAAACTACAGACCGGTGAGCCTGACATCAGTACTGGGAAAAATGGTAGAAACCATCATAAAGAATAAAATTACTCAGCATGTAGATAGTCACAACCTAATGGGAGACAGCCAACATGGCTTTAGACAAGGAAGATCTTGTCTTACTAATCTGTTATGTTTTTTTGAAGGAGTGAATAAACAGGTGGACAAAGGTGAGTCGGTTGATATTGTGTATCTGGACTTTCAGAAAGCCTTTGACAAGGTCCCTCATCAGAGACTTTTGGCAAAACTAAAGAGTCATGGGATAGGAGGCAGCGTACTATTGTGGATCAGGAACTGGTTAAAAGATAGAAAGCAGAGGGTAGGGCTAAATGGCCAATTTTCCCAATGGAGAAAGGTGAATAGTGGTGTACCCCAGGGATCTGTGCTGGGTCCGCTGCTTTTTGACATATTCATAAATGACCTGGAAAGTGGAATAACGAGTGAGGTTATCAAATTTGCAGATGACACAAAACTATTTAAAGTTGTTAAAACCCAAGAGGATTGTGAAAAATTGCAAGAGGATCTTGATAAATTGGAAGACTGGGCATCAAAATGGCAGATGAAATTTAATGTGGACAAGTGCAAGGTTATGCACCTAGGGAAGAACAACCCAAACTATGGTTACACGATGCAAGGTTCCACATTAGGAACCACCACCCAGGAAAAAGATTTAGGCGTCATTGTGGATACCATGTTAAAACCCTCGACCCAGTGTGCAGCAGCGGCCAAGAGAGCAAATAGAATGCTAGGTATGATAAGGAAAGGAATGGAAAATAAAACAAAAGATATTATAATGCCTCTATATCGTTCCATGGTGAGACCGCACCTTGAATATTGTGTGCAATTCTGGTCGCCGTATCTTAAAAAGGATATAGCGATTTTAGAAAAGGTACAGAGAAGAATCACCAAAATGGTAAAGGGGATGGAAGGATATTCCTATGAAGAAAGGCAAAAAGGTTAGGGCTCTTTAACCTGGAAAAGAGACGACTGAGGGGAGATATGATAGAAGTCTATAAATTAATGAACGGAGTGGAACGGGTAAACGTAGATCGATTGTTTACCTTATCAGAATATAGAAAGACTAGGGGACATGCAATGAAGCTACAGGGTAAACAATTTAAGACTAATAAAAGAAAATATTTTTTCACTCAACGTGTAATCAAATTCTGGAATTTGTTACCGGAGGATGTAGTAAAGGCTGTTAGTGTAGCTGGGTTTAAAAAAGGTTTGGACAAGTTCCTGGAGGAAAGGTCCATAAACCATTATTAAGAAGTGACCGAAGATATCAATGCTTGACCCAGTACAAGCATTGTGGAACTTGTGTCTCTTGGGGAAACTGTTAGGTACATATGACCTAGATTGGCCACTGTTGGAAACAGAATACTGGGCTTGATGGACCTTGGTCTGACCCAGTATGGCATATCTTATGTTCTTTTCGAGACCAAGGCCGAGGAGGACCCACGAACCAAGGAATTGGAGATACTCCAATACAAGGCACCTCCTAAGGAGAGCAGTGCCCTCGATCTTCGACAGCCTACTCCTCCGGATGTGGGAAACACCTGCGTCGGTAATATTTGTCAGTAGGCACCTCAACACCAAAAGACCCAACTTCCCCAGAACTCAATGGTCGTGGAGTCAGCCATGTGCTGGCTCAAAAGCCAAAAAACTCATTCGTTGGTGCTACCCAGCAGGGAGGCCCGAACCCTCAGTGCCCTTAGGGCTCGATACTAACTTGCCAGATCCAGTCCTGTTGACTCTATATTGACATTTAACTGAAGGAACTGTTGAAGAAGCTCAGGGGATTTTCGGCAGGCCTCAATGGGGTACCTACAGAAGTTTAAGACCCTGACCTTGGCGGTAAAAGAATGCTCAAAGCTTTTGTCTCAAGCAGCCTACAATGGCTTCAAGTCTTCGGCCAGGGTGGCCATCGCAGGCATTGGGGCACGACGCCAAACATGGCTTCAGTCATCTGACCTAGAACAATGGGTGTAGGGCAAACTGATTGATGTCCCTTGCATAGGAGAGAACCTATTTGGGAAGCCCATGGCAGACAAGGCTGCCAAGATAGAAACCAAGTTCCTGATGAGAACCAGGCTCTCGAAGAAGACCTCAGAACAGCCCCAGAAGCAAGCCCCGAGGAAGAAGGGAGGTATTGGTAGGACACATTTCCAGGCCTTCTCAGCCCCTCAACAGGGCCAGCAACAGAAAGACCAGGGATATGATCCCCAAAAGCAAAAGGTCCCAAAGTCCCAGGTGCTGGCCCCAACCCAGCATGGAGGGAGCTTTTGACTGCCTGGGCATGACCTCTTCCCCCCAGGGGGTCCTCTGCAGCCCACAGAGGGACGCCTAGCCCTGTTTGCCCACAGGTTGACAGCCATCACCACCGATGCCTGGTGTTACATGTAGTTAGGGAGGGCTACTTCCTCCACCTGCAGTTGGCGCCACTCTCGTACTTCCCAGGAGAGTCAACCAGATCTCACCTTCACTATACCCTGCTTCTTACCGAGCTAGCAGGCCTAATCTAGGACAAGCAGTGGAGCCAGTGCCGAAACATCTCTGGGGCATAGGCTTCTACTCCAGGTATTTCCTCATCCCCAAGAGGGCTCAACAGGTTTCTGGTCAGGGAGAAGTTCAAGATGCTCTCCCTTGGGACACTGCTGCCATTCTTCCAGCAGGGAGACTGGCTATGCTCCTTAGACCTAAAGGATGCCTACGTGCACATCCTAATCCATCCCAACTACAGAAAATACCTCTGGTTCATGGTGGGGGAACAGAACTACCAATACAGGGTACTGCCTTTTGGTCTGGCCTTGTTAACAAGGGTCTTCACAAAGTGCCTTGCGGTGGTTGCAGCCCACCTCCAGCTTCAAGAGGCCTTCGTCTTCTCTTATCTGATGACTGGCTCATAAAGGAAGACATAGCTACAGAGGTACAATGCGCCACCGGGCACACCATAAATGCCCTGCAGCACCTGGGGTTTGTCATAAACTCCCCAAGTCCCACCTCACTCTGGCCCAAAGCCTAGAGTTCATTGGGATGCAACTAGATACACTCCAGGTGAAAGCCTTCCTCCCTCAGGAGAGGTCAGAACACCTCAGGGAGCTAGCCGCAGAGGTGCACCGATGAGGGACACCACCTGCCCGGCTCCTACTCCGCCTCCACCATTCATGTGACCCCATGTGCCCGCCTGCACATGAGAGCAGCCCAGTGGTGCCTCCGCTCTCAGTGGACACAAGCCACAGGCAGGCTCTGGGACAGAGTGAAAGTGACCTGTTAGCTGGCAGACTCCCTCGGATAGTGGCAGAGTCCACATCATCTTCAGGCCAGGATGCTCTTCCAGGCTCCCACCTCCCAGAGGGTCCTCATCACAGATGCCTCTCTACTGGGCTGGGGAGTGCATTTCGATGGCCTCCAATGCAAGGCGGCTGATCCCAGTAGGAATCGCAGTTGCAAATCAACCTGCTAGAGCTCTGGGTGATATTCTTGGCTTTCCGAACCTTTCGCCTCCAGCTGCAGTACCACGTGGTCGCAATGTTCTACATGAACAAATAAGGGGAAACAGGATTGTATCCCCTTTGCCAGGAGGCAGTATCCCTCTGCACCTATGCAGCATGCGGGGGGATGCTCCTAAGAGTGCTTTACCTCCTGAGCCAGGACAGTGCCCTGGCGGACAAACTAGCAAAGTCCTCCAGCTGCACAAGTGGTGCATGGATCCAGTAGTAGCCTCCCAGCTGTTTCGTCTCTGGGGCATCCCCTCGATAGACCTGTTTGCCAGTCTGGACAACATGCAGTTCCCCAATTCTGCCCATACCAGCCACACCCATCTCAGGTGGCAGCAGATGTGATCCTCATCCCCTGGACTGAAGGCCTTCTATATGTCTTCCCGCCGACACTGCTGGTCGCCAAGACCTTATTCAAGGCCCAGCGTGACAGAGCATCAATAAACTCTCCACACCAGCACCATCTTTTGTTCCCCGATCGGGGTAGAGCACACGGGCAGGTCCCTACCACCTCCCTGCCCGCGATCTCCAGCCCAATCGGGGCTGTGGGAGGAGGGGCAGCAGCCTCTAAAAGGACTCCGCCGTCGGGCGGGAAACTCTCCACACCAGCACCATCTTTTGCTCCCCGATCGGGGTAGAGCACATGGGCAGGTCCTTACCACCTCCCTGCCTGCGATCTCCAGCCCAATCGGGGCTGTGGGAGGAGGGGCAGCAGCCTCTAAAAGGACTCCGCCGTCGGGCGGGAAACTCTCCACACCAGCACCATCTTTTGCTCCCCGATCGGGGTAGAGCACACGGGCAGGTCCCTACCACCTCCCTGCCCGCGATCTCCAACCCAATCGGGGCTGTGGGAGGAGGGGCAGCAGCCTCTAAAAGGACTCCGCCGTTGGGCGGGAAACTCTCCACACCAGCACCATCTTTTGCTCCCCGATCGGGGTAGAGCACACGGGCAGGTCCCTACCACCTCCCTGCCCGCGATCTCCAGCCCAATCGGGGCTGTGGGAGGAGGGGCAGCAGCCTCTAAAAGGACTCCGCCGTCGGGCCCGCGCCGAAGGTGGTGTCCCCATTCCACCTCAGTCAGGAGGTGGCGCTCCCCACTTTCTTTCCGAGGACTCACATTGCTAGGGCGGAGACTGTTCTCCATACTCTGGATTATAAAAGGGCCCTGTCCTTCTATCTGCAATGGACTCAGGGCCATCTCAAAGCACCTCAGCTTTTCGTATGCTATGATCTCAGCCGGCTGGGGCTCCTATTAACTAAGCAAACTCTGTCTGCTTGGGTGGTGGACTGCATTACCCTTGCCTATGAGCAGGCATGGATTTCACTGGACCAGAAGGTCACGGCGCACCGCATCAGGGCCCTGGCTACTTCTGTGGCAAATCTGCGTTCCATTCCCGTGATGGAAATCTGCTGGGCTGCCACCTGGTCTTCGGTCCATACCTTTGCAGCTCACTACTGCCTGGAGCGGCAGGCCCGATGGGACAGCACCTTTGGCCAGGCCATACTCCGTAATGTCATCAGGGTGTAGGAAACTCCTGCCCTCCGACCCTTTTGTGTTCAGGCTACCGGTATGCTG
Source organism: Ichthyophis bannanicus (assembly GCA_033557465.1). NCBI lineage: Eukaryota > Metazoa > Chordata > Amphibia > Gymnophiona > Ichthyophiidae > Ichthyophis > Ichthyophis bannanicus. The sequence goes on along the minus strand of CM066043.1, from coordinate 176,463,788 downwards.
GTTCTCTGCCAGACACTTGGGTCTTGCGAGAGTCTCTCAGTAGGGACTCAACTGCTGCTGATCACGGCTCACCCTTTGCAGGTCACCGTGCCATTTTTACAGATTCGCGGTAGCCTGTAGCTGGTGAATCCCATATGTGAAGACTGAATTCCTGCTTGTACCCAGAGAAAGCATAATTATTCACCTATAACAGGTGTTCTCTGGGGACAGCAGGAATCAGTCCTCACAAATTTCCCTCCTCTCTTTGGAGTTGCGTCTTTACCTTATGTTTATATTTTCCTTGGCTATCTTAGCTATGCTATTTGACTGAGGCAAGATGGCACCCTTGGGTGGGAAGGAGACCACACATGTGTGGTGCATCTCCCAAAGGCTTTCTTTGAAAGCTGGGGAGATGCTTCCACACGGGCTCTCTTGGTGCCAATGTCGCCCATTTGTGAGGACTGATTCCTGCTGTCCCTGGAGAAAACCTTTTACAGGTGAGTAACTATGCTTTATTTGCAGAAAAAGCTTTACAAAATTACCCCCTTAAAGAGCAAAGAAGCTTTAGGAGTGACACATCACTGCCAGATAAACTAATAAGAGCAATGGACATATTAGCACAGAAATATGAAATGAAGATGTTAATACATTAACCAGCCTGTCATGGCTGAAGTACTTATAATAAGAAGGGGACTATATGCCAAAAGGTGAAGTCACAGGAAAAGACTCAGAGCTTTGCTTGTTCAACACAAAATCAATTCCGTTCAGGAGCATGGAACCAGGGCTGGCCCGTCCATTGAGCAAGAATGTTGTTTGCATAGGGCCCCGCGCAAACAACATTCTGCATTTAAAGACCTCGGTAAATTTAAAAACAAAAACAAAAACAAAAACACCTGGCTGCTGCTGCCACAGTGGCAGCAGCAGAATCAAGTGTCCTGCGGCCCCCCGCCTGCCCGGCAGAGCTATTACTCCCTGCATCAGTCCCTCTCCACGCCGGCTTTCAGAGCTGCAAAGGGAGAGTTTCCCTTTCGTGGCTCTGTTAAGCCTGCCGGGGCTGATGGGAAACAGGAAACATCCATTCCCTACTGAACCGAAATGTTGGTTATAAATGTAAGTTACCTTCAGGATGAAATTTCTCTTCAGCCTGTTTTGGTTTGTCTTGTTTATTTTTTGAAATGATATGATTGGTTTTTTTTTTAGATTTAGCTCGTGCTGAGTTACATTCAGATACAGTATGTAGTTCCCCATCCATGAAGAGCTTATAATCTAATTTTGTACCTGAAGCAATGGATGTTAAGTGACTTGCTCAAGGTCACAGAGGGCATCAGTGGAATTTGAATTCTGGCTTCCCTGGTTCACAGCCTACTTCTTTAACTGTTAGGCTACTTCTGCAGGTGGAGCTTTATGTTTGTTCAGTTTGATTGACTGCCTATTGTTTGAACACAGCAAAGTGCCAGATGTCTTCATAGAGCTGGGTTGTTGTTGTACTGTCTTATATAGAGGACAGTGAGGTTTACCTGCTTTTATATCACTTCAGTGGAAGCCCATGATTATAGTTTTGTGTTTACATTTTCACCTTAAGACATGCCTAATTATATTCACAATTCAAAGAAAAACACAACTAAGAATAAAATGACGCATTTCATAAAAAATAAGCATGTGCTAAATATGATTAAATAAAATATTTCATAGAGTTTATGCTGAAACATCTGCCAGTTTTTCCAGCTGGCATGTTTAGCTGTATATTGTGCTTAGGATTAGCAGCAGCAGATGTGTTATCATCTATGACCACGATAGATGGCTCTCTCAATGGTAGCTAGGTTGTATACTGAAATGTCAAAGCAGAACATAGCCCAGTTCAGAAAAGCACTAAAACACTACCTCTTTCTCCTACACTACTCCCAACCCGGTATCTCAACCACGCCCACCAAAAACCTGGCCACGAATTAGAAAGCCACAATCACCTCAAGTTAATATTGCAGATAAATGTATAAATGTATATAGTTGTTGATAGCTTCCCCAGTTGATATCTAAGTTGTACCTCCCTGTTTTACTGTAAGTACACAACAGGTGACTGCTATGTACAAATCTGTTATATGTAAACCGCACTGATTTTAAATAGCACGGTATATAAAAGCAATAAATAAATAAAATACTTTTCCTTTTATTGCATAATTACACCACTGTTGCTTTCTTTCTACAATCCTCATGAATGTACTACAGACGGCAAGGATGAATCATCATTTCTCTCATTCATTCATTCACTTAGCTCATTATGAAGACCATAAAAGCAACAAGATAGTAAAACTCATTTGAAAGCAGAATGGCAATCAGCACAAAACAAAACTATCAAAAGTAGGTTTATTTATTTATTTATTTAACGTCTCTTCTATACCACGCTATTTAGTATCAGTGCGGTTTACATAAAACAAAGGATTTATACAGCGCAGGCAGCTGCACTGCATTTACAGAGAACAAGGTAGCATAAACTTGGACATTGCTGGGGTAACTATTTACAGAGTATAAATATCGTTACAGGGTGTGGGTATATACAAGCTGCTATTTACAGGTATGCGTCATCAAACATGGTAGGGATATATACTTGATGCTATTTACAGGTAAGCGTAGTTGATGCTGGCGCCCGGGGTTGTGGATGCCTTATCGCGTGCTGTGTATGTTTGTGTGGTGGGCCTGGTGGAGGGGGGTGGCAGTATGTGCGCTGTCATCTGAGTAGTGTTTGAGGAAGAGGTGATGCTTTAATGCCTTTCTAAATTGGGCCAGGTCGGAGATTGCCCGTATGTTAGGTGGGAGGGCATTCCAGCATCTGGGCGCGTAGAAACTAAAGGCCCTGTTTGTCATTGCCTGTGTGCATTGTGTTGTTTCCTTCGGGATTATCAGTGTGTTGATTGCTGTGGACCTTCTTGATCTGTTGGAGGGCGTAGGCTGGATAAGCTCCGCGAGGGAGGTGGAGGAGAGCCTGTTGATGGCCTTGAAGGTCAATAGTAGGGATTTAAACAAGAGTCTGCCATGGATGGGGAGCCAGTGGAGATGTCTCAGGATGGGTGTCACGTGATCCTTTCTGGAAGCACCGTAGAGAACTCTGGCCGCAGTGTTCATTGCTAGCTGGAGTGGATTAAGAGTGGATTGTGGGAGCCCTTGTAGAATTGCATTCATGTAGTCGAAGTGCGGGATCACCAGCGCTTGGAAGATCGTCCGGAAATCGTCAGGCTCCAGCAGAGAGCGTTGGTGCCTGAGTGTCCGGATCTTGTAGTAAACTGCTCTTACTGTGTTGCTTATGTGGGCCTTCATGTCCAAGCCTTGGTCTAGAGTGACTCCTAGGTAACGGATTGTGGATTTGGTAGTTAGTTCTGCTTCTTTGACCTCTAAGGAGGTTGGAAAGGTGAAACTTTGGTTCCTCGTGATGAAGACTTCTGTCTTCTTGTGCTGTATTCGAAGGTTTTGTGTTTGGAGCCAGTTTGATACGGCGTCAAAGCAGTTTGTCAGTGGGGAGAGGTCCGGCTGGTCGGTAGTGAATGGCATGTACAGCAGTACATCGTCGGCATATATCAGGCAGTTGATGTTGAAAGATCGGATGAGGGTGCAGATGGGCTGCATGTATAAGTTGAACATCAGGGCAGAGAGGGAGGATCCCTGCGGTACACCCTGCCACTGGTGGAAAGGTTCTGATGTTGAAGCACCGGATCTTACGTGCTGCCATCTGTCGGATAGGTATGATTCGCACCAGCTTAGGGCTGCGTCATGAATACTCTTCTCCTTAAGTCGTACCAGGAGGAGCTCGTGGCTTACTGAGTCGAATGCAGCAGCTATATCCATAAAGATGAGGGCAAACCCCTGGTGGATGTTGTTGACTCCAGTGATTATGTTATTGAAGAGGGTGGTGAGGAGTGTTTCAACGCCGTGTGAATCCCTGAATCCATGTTGGCAGGGGTCCAGCGGAGCAGCGGTGTCGATGTGACCCTGTATTTGGCGTTGGACTTCTTTTTCAATTATTTTGGCGAGTAGTGGTATGCTTGATATAGGCCTGTATGAGTCGACATTCTAGGGGTCTAGTTTGTTGTTTTTGAGCAGAGGTCTGATAGATGTGTGTTTGAGGCTTCGTGGGAATGATCCTGTTGAGAACGACAGTTCCATGATTCTGGCTATGAACGGGCTAAATTCGCTGCGTAGCAACTTTATCCAGAAGACAGGACAGGGGTCAGTTTGTGCAGTGGTGGTGTTGATAGCAGCGATGGTGTCTTCGATGCCTTTCTTCAAGGGGGTGGAGAAGGTGGTCAGTGGTGTAGGATAGGGTGACTCATGTGCAGTGGTGGTCGTTGTGGACTTACTGGTCCAGCATAACTTTGATTGCAAGTAATCAGCGAATTCCTGGGGTTGGATCTCGCTTTGTTGGATAGGGGATGGTTCTTTTGTTAAGTTACTGACAAGATCGAACAGGTCATGTGGTTTGTTTAGTGATCATTTCAGGGTGTCAGTGTGGAATTGCCTCATCTTTTCTGTCACTGCTTCACGGTGCTTCGTCAGGTGCAGGTTATACTCCATCAGGTCAGCTGTGGAGCGTGACCGACGCCAGCGTCTTTCTATCTTCCTTAGGCGGAGGAGTGACGTTCGTAGATCCGTGGAGTACCAGGGTGAGGCAGCTCATTTCCTTGGGGGTTTGTCTGAGGGTGGAAGTTGAGCAATGGAGCCGAGACTATTATCCCAGCTTGAGATCAATTCGTCAAGATCCTGCGCTGTTGGGGAGAAGAGCGGGAGGGTTTTACTCAAGATAGCTTCTTTGTCGAAGGGTCAGAATCTTCACAGAGGTGCTCTGGGGGTGCCGGCTAGACTTCTGGAGCTTATGTGGCGGTTGTTCTGCACGGGTGTTTGGAATCTGATTAATCTGTGGTCTGACCAGGGGACTGTGGTAACGGACAGTATGGGGTTGTGGGTTAGGTCAATGGCTGCCAGTGGGGCGAATATCAGGTCCAAGTTGTTTCCTTTCACGTGGGTAGGTTCATTGACTAGTTGCTTGTAGCCTAGTTCATTGATTGCCTCAAGGAAAGCGGAGGCTTAAGTGTCTTGCAGGGCTGGCAGGTTGAAATCGCCTAGAAGCCAGCTTGGGGTGCATGGGTTCAGGGAGTTGCATGCAAGGTCGATTATTGCTGAGAGCTCATCAGGTACAGTAGGTTGATGGAATATTGCTTGTTGGCTATGGTGATTGTGTCAAGTTGCATTGTGCTGGTGGCATTGATTAGCTTGAATTGGAGATCCTCTTTGGAGAGGACAAGCAATCCACCTCCTCTTCGACTGTCTCTATGGCATGTGTGGATGGAAAAATTGGTGGGTATGAGTTGGTGGAGAAGGACTGTATTGTCACTAGATAGCCATGTCTCTGTGACCAAGAGTATGTCGAGGTCATAGAGGGATATCAAGTCTGAGATGACTGGCCATTTCTTACGGATTGAGCGTGCGTTTATGAGGGCACATTTTAGATTTTGGAGGTGGGGGTATTTCTCTTGTTTGGCTTTCTTAGCATGTTGCAGTGCGATGTGTAGTAAGTGAGAGTGTTGTGTGCATATATCGTCTTTTGTGTTGTGATGGGGAGCGCTTGACCATCTCCTCCCATGGCTCTGTAGGATTGGTATGTGGTTGGGGGTAGGAGAATAGGCTGTTGTGTTGCTGAGCCATCCAGCGAAGAGGTAACAGCAAACTAGGGCCGTAGGGTAGGGCGTCATATTAGGTATTCGCCCTGTTGCTGCAGTCAGGGGACTCCTGTGGGTTGGCAGGTGAATCAGGCAAGCAGATTATACTATCACAGGTAGGCAGGCACTACGGGTACAGGCCACAGGCAGCGGCTGGTCAGTGCCTTAGGTGCAGGCAGTAGTAGCGTGGGCAGAATCACCAGCACAGCGTGACTAACACGGGCCAATATCACAGACACTGCGTGCATATGCGCAGGCAATTACCACAGGCACAGAAATACTAGCGCAGGCAAATATCACAGGCACAGGATGCACTAGAAACAGCAAATATCACAGGCACAGGATGCACTAATGCAGGCAAATATCACAGGCACAGGATGCACTGGCACAGGCAAGTCTCAAAGGCACAGGATGCACTAACGCAGGTAGATAAACCGAGGCTAGTTTGCACCAGTGTGGGCAGGAGCTATCTATCACGGTTCAAGTGGTGGGTAACATAGTCAGCTGGTATGCCTCAGACCACTTACTTTTTTGGAGGCGTCTTGTTTCGTTAGGGTTCTGACTGCATCGTTGATGAACGGGATTCTCTTGGGCTGATCTGGGTTGTGACTCTTGGCCGTGCTCAGTTCCTGGGGCTGGTTGGACTGTCGGCTTTCGGTCGGGTGGGGCATCCTTGTCCCAGGACCCCGCCAAAGGGCTCTCTGGCAAGGCCCTCAGGTGCGGGCCCGCCAGGCATGGGTGTGCCTGATGGCGCTTCTTTTAAAATGTGCCAGGCTGCCCCAATTGGGCAGAGCACGCTGGGGACTCCGGCTCCGGCAAGCTCGGTCCCACCTGGGAGAGCTGTGGCTGGGCCGGAGGGACAAGGAGGCTGCAGTCTGCTTCAGCGCCCGATGGTGCTTCTTTTAAAATGTGCCGGGCTGCCCCGATTGGGCAGAGCATGCTGGGGACGTCGACTTCCGGCTCCGGCAAGCTCGGTCCCACCTCGGAGAGCTGTGGCTGGGCCAGAGGGACAGGGAGGCTGCAGTCTTTTCTTCTCTGTTCTTCATTCGCTGTAGCCAAGTGAAGAGTTTATCAGCAACCACAAAAAGCATAGCAACTGGGAGCTTACTGAGTAGGGAGATGCAAAGGAGGTGAATCTTCAGTCTTACGACTCTACCCCACTAGGACTTTGATTGACATCAACAATCTTGGTCATCGAAACACCACCTCTCCCATAATAATTCTGTAAAAATGCATAAATGGGCTTCCTACGTTTTAACCATGCTTTGTACGTATGTGTGCCCACTCTCCCTGCAGGTAAAGGAATGTACTGATAGATCTATTGTTGTTCTTTGCTGCCCCTCAGAAGCTGCTGGCTTCGGCAACCCCCTAGTTTTGTCAAAGGATTGGGCCAGCCATGGGGATACACTTTGAAGCTGGCCTAATCCCGACAAAACTCATCACATGCAAATAAATGGGACAGAGAGAGAGCAAGGAAAGCTTCTGCTTCAGAGACCTGTAGGTGTATTACTGGTGTCTTTCCCAAAAATCACTCTTCAAATGATGTCGGTGCCTCAACAAAGCTTCACTTAACAATCAGAATCTTCAGTGGTAATGATCCTTGGTATCAAATGGATACAATGGTGCAGACTTTCAAGATTCCCTCATGTGGTTCTTCCTTTAAGACTCCCTTAAAAATGGCTGTTTGGGTTCCTTAACTTTGGGACACCCCTTGTACCTAAAATTTCAATTGCTATTTCTCCTCACTATGCTTTTTACTCTTTGTTGTTCCAGGAAGCACACGCCTCCTCCTTAGACTCCTCGAGTGATGCAGAAGATGGTCACTATCCTCTTCGTCCTCCCTTCCATGTATGTGCCCCAGTGGCAGGGGAATGACTGGTTGAGCAAATCCCTAGGGTATAGTTGCAAGCATCAGTTTTCCACACTAGATATTATCAAAAAACAAAAACTGGACAGAAAAGGCTCTTTCATGCAAGGGACAAGAGGCCTTAAAGCAAAGCTTCCCAAACGTATCCTAGTGCCCCACAGCTGGTCAGGTTTTTAGGATATCCACAATGAATATGCATGAGATAAATTTGCATAGACTTGGTCCCCAGTGTATACATTAACTCATGCAACTTCACTGTGACTATCTTGAAAATCACCCAGCTCTAGGATCACCAGGGCATATCGGTGAAGTCTTGCTTTCTTCCAGTGCTTGTGAAATCTTTTGTTTTTTAACCAAAAAAGAAATATAAATTCTCAACTCTGAAATTACAAGGTGGAAAGTGTTAGTATTCTCTCTCTACAGTGGTGGTAAAAAATGAAAACTACTGTAAGGGGTATGTTTACTAAACTGTGGTAGCAGACTCCGTGCGATATCGGAGCCATGGCCCCATTGAAATCAATGGGGCTGCAGCTCCAATATCGCACGGAGTTCGCTACCACGGTTTAGTAAATATACCACCAGGGGAATCAACTCCTTGACTTTTTTCATTGAGTCAGTGGTCTGTTCCTTCTGAGAAAGTTTCTTTGATCAAATAGTGAGAGGACTACCCTTCCATAAAGGACATTTATAGGACAGAGGGGTTGAACTGCTTACTCTTCTTATCACTTTCTCTATTTCAGGAAAATTCTAGGAATCTCTGTGGTAAGCAGCAGGAATAAACCATTGTGACACCCCCCCCCCCTCCCCAGGGATGGTTTAATTCACCTATCTACTCTGCCAACCACCATATATCCTTTGTGCAAAGGACACATTGCATTGGTAAGGAACCAATGGGGCTTTATAGAAGTAATTTGCAACATGAAAAGTTCTTGTGTATGTCATAGATATATAATAGCATTAAGCCACAGAAGTAACAGTATTTTCATTAGAATTTCATTATTAGTTTCTGCCATCTTGCACTAAAGGTTTTGAATGAAACTGCAGTGAAGAGTTTCGTAAAAATTGGTGATTTCTTGTAGCATTCGCCCAACAAAGAATGCGCTTTGTGTGGATCTTCATTTATGCTGCGTGGCCTTCTGCTGTTCTATTTACCAGTGATTGGAGTAAATTTATATGATATGGTCCCAAATACTTAGTCATATGATGACATCAGACAGAGTCATTTTTTCACAAATTTATTACCTGCCTTCATGCATCAAATATGCACCCAAAACAGTGTACATTTTAAAACATTAATAAAAACCGTAAATTAGAACAAATATACATAACTATTGGGAGGTGTGGTCTAGTGGTTAGGACAAGGTACTTCAGGCTGGAGGGCCAAGGGTTCAAGTCCCACCTCGGGACAGCAATATCAGGCCAGAGGGACTGGGATTTCTAGTCCTATAGGTACTCCTTGTGGTCTTGGGCAAGCCATTTAACCCTCCATTGCCCATGTTCCCTGTAAGTATTAGCGTATGTCCCTCATATCCCCTCGTGTTAAATGTATCCCCCAATTGACCGCTTTGACCCAGTGAAAAGCATGATATAAATACAGCTAAATAAATAAATAACTATCACAAACATACATAAATAGTGGCAATGTCTAGCACCAGTCTCCCAACCCCCCTCCCCCCCCCCCCCCCACACACTCTATATCCCCCTCATGGGCACTGCCTGGTCTTCAATTATTTGCAAAATGATATATCATTTCCTCATGCCTTAATGATTCTGGCAACACATCACTTTCTTCATCTCACCATGTTAGGTTTCCATCTGACTTGTATAGCAAAATTACAGAGCATGCCTCTGTCATGCAAATTTTGCTGAACGTCTGCTCATAAGACTTTATAGTGGATGAAGCATACCCATCAGTAGCATGAAGTATTACAATGAGAGTGCAAAACATACATGTATTGAAAAGGATATCACAGCTGTCCAAGTTCGGTATTTGTGATGTACAGTCATTTGTTACTGTAACTTCCAATGCAAGCCCATCTCTACTGAGGCAAGTTCAGAAAGAGCAGCTTTGCTACTATTCACCCTGGTTCACAGCGTTGCAAAATTTTTGAGACATATAAATAGCCGAAGATCTGGAAATAGCCCAACAATGGACTTTTTATTTTTGATGCTACAAGAAAGGCTTTAGGATATTTGGCATTGTCCTCTACGGATGCATCTGGTATGAGAGTAAGAAGTACATTTGAGAACAGATGGGCTTAACAGCCTATAATATGTTTGTTAGATTGCATTTGATAAAACAGTTATGACCATATTTAAGTAACAAAGCTTTAAAAATCTGTACTCCGAGCATTAGTGACTTTGCAGTTGGACCCCTCTAATGGCCTATATGTGGGTTCACCTAGTAGACTCATACACAAGCTACAAGTAGTCCAGAATATAGCACCTAGTGTGCTGTTTAGATGCACTCAGCCAGCAGTTCCTTTGCTAAAGGCATTATATTGGTTACCTATTCAGGCAACAGCCCATTTTAAAATATTAGTTCTGACATTTCATGCAATAAGAGAGGTTAGCCCATCATTTCTGAGGAATAAACTGAATTGGTATAAGCTAAGGCAAGAATTGCACTCCTGCTGATGAAGAGGGAGGTCAGATACACTTTTGCCTGAGTTAGTGGCGGCTTCAATGCTGTGGAATGATTTGCCCATGAAAGTCAAATGAGCAGAATCGTCTGGCTTTTAGATGGTGAAAATATATTTGTTCCCATGAGCTGCAGAAGGGGTGTTACTGTGGGGGCTCTAATTAAGGAGTGCTGAAGGTATTTTTGAAGGTTGATGGATCTGTTTTAAGTTATGCTTTTTAGGCATATTTTGCTCATGTAATAGTGCCTATTGGGGAGGATCTATTCCCACGCGCAACAACTAGAAAAGCCGCTGGGGCATCCGCCACCAAGAACCCAATTCCTGCCAGCTTAAGAAGCCCGGGAGAGCCACTACTGCAAAAATGAGCCACAATACCTGTTAGCAGGGATCAGACCATGAGGAAGTTCACATTTGTCTGCCACCTTCAGAGAAGCTGTGGCAATAATGAAGGAGGAGGCCATGCAGGAGGAAAAAGAGGTTAGAAATAGGGGTGGGAAAGGAAGGAAGGGTAAAGGAGGGGGAGGAGAGTGAAAGGAGAAGTGGGGATGGGACAGAGAGAGAGAGAGATTGGATGGGAAGGAACCAGACTACAAGGGGTAGGCAAGGGGGCCCTTTTCTCCATCCCCATGGTTATACTCCTCTCTCCCACCCATCTCAAGCATTCCTCTCATCCTCGTCCCTCATATTCATACAAACACATCCTTCCTCAGCTCCCCCCCCCATACACTTCCCTCATCCTCACCCCTCTCTCATACAAACACTCCTCATTCCCCCACATACACTTACACCCACTCTCCATCCCAGCCCCTCTCACACACATCCACCCACTCATTCCTATAACCTCAAGTAGACACAAATATACACACATCCATCATACAGCACCCTATGCACCCATCCTCCCACGCAGCCCAACAGTCCTACTACCCTTATAGGACATACTTTAGCACAGTGCTCCCCAAATCTTTATCCAGCATGAACCCACTATAACACTTAAATTCATGTGACACCTCAGTTAATGATGAATACGAAATAGCAGGTACCATATCCTCTCCTGCCATCCTTGCTCCTTAAAAGCAGGAATGTAGCAGTAGCAGTCTGATGGCTGGTAGAGGCATAGGTCACACTGAAGATACAGAGAGAGGGGCAATGGCCTGGCTTCTATGACCCCCATTCACTGATGATGTGACCCAATTTGGGAACCGCTGATTTAGCATGTCATTTCTCACTGCTCATCTGGCCCAGAAATGCCAAAGTTTGCAAATGCCACTATGTTCCACTCTAGGCGTGCACCTTTCAACGTGTTATGTACTTTAATTTGATGTAATGACTATTCTCTACATCGCCTCAGGTAGAGACTGTATCTCCAACGTAGTGGTTCATACATTTTTAAATAAAAACAAAATAAAAAAACATTTTAAAGTACAGCACATGAGCACAACACATGAAGCGTTCAATAAAAACCAGGTTGTGTACACCGCTACAGGGCCCCAAGTGAAGGCATAATCTGGGATTAGATGCGTGATCCCACTTGTAAAATAAAAGGCGGCTCGGGGTTCAAATACAGAAGAAATCATCCAGAGAGAAAAGGGCTTCACAGCCAATATCTGCTCATTGGGAGAAGGTACTCTACTATTTATTTATTTCACTGCATTTTGCCTTTTGAAAGTAGAGGCCGCACCTTAAAATAGTATAAAATCGCTATATTATATTTAATTCGATTTGTAGTTCCATTAAAAAAAAGGTTTGGGTTAGTTTTAGTCTCAATCTCACCTTTGTACAGGAAAAATCTGAACTCAACATGCATTATAATAGTACAACAAAAACATAATACACTAACAAAACATTTTGAGGCCAATTCATAGATGTGCGTCCCCAGGCCATCCGGACGTCCAGACATTAGGACAGCCCAGGGATGCACCCAGTTCTGCTCCCGCAGTGCCAAGCAGAATCACGGCATAAGGCTGGGACGTCCAGAATGTGCCCCGATTCAGGCCCTGCGGCCATCCCGACACATACCCAGATAGCCCAGCCAAGCTCCTGCATGGAACAGCGCTGGCATGGCATCCTGTTGCCAAGCAGCAACTGCAATCCCCAACTGACAGCCAAAACCTCTTTCCCCGCAACCCAATCCCTGATTGGGCCTACCGTGGCCAGGCTCAGGCTGCTGAAACCCCCTGCACTCCCTCACCTTGCTTTGTGGTCCTGGTGTCCTCCTGCGATGTCTAAGGGGATTTATTCCACCTCCGAGGTGGAATAAGTCCTCTGTTCAAATAGCCGACCCCAGAAGTACAGGGCTGACCTCTGAATTGGCCCTGTAGTCCAGTCCCCACCCTCGCTCCTCCTCTGGCCCACCCCTCCTGGCCCTAAACAGAGCTCCTTGTAAATCTTGCCTGTACATGTGGGGAGCTCTGTCTGCAGGATTGGCACCTCAGCATTTAGTAGGGATGGACATCTAGTTTGGATATCCATCCCCGCTAAACACAATCCGGAATCTACTCCTATATGGATACTAAAAGAGCAAAATAAATGGGGAGTGTAATTTTACAACAGGTCATCTAACTTGTATGACAGGAATATGCATAAGTTGCATCCATTCTCTAAAGGTTTATGGTTTATTATAACACTTGATATACCACATATGGAAAAAAATACATCAAAGAAAGAATACATGTACTCTCCTTTTTAAAATGATCCCACATAAAGTGCATGAACACATTCACACCTGCTATTTAGCATGCATAAAATTCCTAGCTTATTCTATATGCATAAGGGCACCTACCCCGCTCCAAGAACACCTCTCCTCATTTCAGATAAAAATAGGTGAATATAAGCTAAATGTGCATAGGTTTATGTACATTTAGGGGCATGTTTATTAAGCTGGGCTAATGGTTGTATGCACTATTTGTAACTGACCTTGACTGCTCAAGCTGACATCCGCCTAGGATCCATTGCTGTTTTCCAGGCATCACTAGGGCCGAGGACGAGCAGTTGGATCTCATGGGGCCCTTGAGTGGGGCTGGTGAGTTGAATCCAGATGCCCCTTCTCTCCTGATGTCTCTTCCATCCTTCATTTTTTCTAAACAATTTGGCACCCCCTGCCCTCCAGCCACCAATCATGAAAATGAAGAAGACCACAACAAGAACAACAACAAATAATAACACCCTGGAAACCCCAACAAGCAAGACGAAAGCCAGACAATCTACATGCAAAACAGCCTTCTCCATATACGCTCCCCACTATTGAATGATCTGCCTGCAGACACATGAGTCATCAACGACCTAAGAAACTTTAGGAAAGCTATAAAGACACCTCTTTAGAGAATACTATGGACTCACACCATGACCGCACAGTGCATCATACAGGACTATAGGAAAGTTACAATGTCTCAGACCACCACGAAACACAATAGATCCACCCCATGAAAACCCTTATTCCTCAGTCTCACCTAAACACCCCCCCCCCTGACTGTACCCTTAATCATATATGATGACACTAGACAGATTCATCAATGCATTCATGCAAATAGTTAAAAATTATCTACTGTACCCTTTGTACCCTATATAATCCTCCAAGTTTAATATCCTGTTCTATGTAAAAGTTGTTTTTGCTGTGACGTTCATTGTAAACCACCCTGAATTAAATGATAGGGCGGTATAGAAAACCTGTTAAATTAAATAAATAAATAAATAAAAATTGGATCCTTTTGGCTATTTTTCATTTTTCAGCCTCTAGACCTTAAATGGGCTCAGTTAGCTGTCTTACTGTATACAACAGCTTAAAAAAAAAACAAACAAAATAAGTCTGCCAGTCAGGCCTAGTCAGGCAGTAGGGGTTCCCTGGCCTGTGTAGGCCTTTGGGGAACCCCAGATCATTTTTCCCTGACCAGCCTGACAGGCGTGTGGACTCCTGATCTTCGATACTCTATTTTTGGGCCCTAGGCCCCCCCCACAGGGGGTTCCAATGCTGAAAAACCTTTGGTCTTTATATCTCTATTGTACTGTGGGCAAAAGGAGCCCACCACAGAGCTCACCTTGTAAATGCCACACTGGGCCTAGCTGCAGGCACGTGGCATGCTTTCCCTTCTCCACATAGCCAAAAGAAAAAAAATTGCAATCCCCCCTCAAACAAAAACAGTTCAGGGTGTGAAAAACCATGAGCGTGGCAAATGCAGTGAAACAGCAGAAATCGAGTATCCAAGATCAGGAGTCCACATGCCTGTTAGGCAAACTTCCATAACCAGAACATTTCCCAACACAGGAGATATGAACCTGTGTCCGCCTGCTTGTTTATGTAGTACATCGAGGCCCGATTGTCGGTCTGAATCAGGATAATCTGGGTGGCTAATTGTTCTTGAAAAGTCCTGAGGGCATTTGCTATGGCTCTCAACTCCAAGAACTTGATCTGGTGCAGGCTCTCCTGTTCAGACCAGACACCTTGAGTGCAAAAGCCATCCGGATGCAATCCCCAACTTAGTTTGGAGGCATCTGTTAACATTTTTTGAGGTGATGCCTTCTGAAAGGGGAGAGCCTTGAGCAGGTTCTGATGATCCAACCACCAGTGCAGGGACTGGACGAGAGGACCGGTGACAGCCACTCGATCCCAAAAGCGGTCAGTGGCCTAGCTCCACCAAATCCTGTGTCCTATTGAGCCTGTCTCATCATGAGATGAGCCAGGTGTGGACATATACAGTAGAGACCATTTGGCCTAGTACGGTCAGCATCCCACAAGCCATTGTCTGATGACTCCACTGGGTATCTCTGACCAGGGCTGTCAATATCTGGAGTTGGTCTAGTGGAAGGAAGGCCTTCTCTTGAGTTGTGTCAAGGAGAGCCCCTATGAACTCCAGTTGTTAGGCAGGCTGAAGGTGTGATTTTGCGTAACTAACTACAAACCCTAACAGCTCTAGCACTTAAATGGTCAACTATGTTGATTGCTGGACTCTGTCTGGAGCGGTGCTTTTTATGAGTCAGTTGTCCAGATAAGGGAAGACAAAGACCCCTAGTGTTCTGAGATAGGTGCTACCACCACAAGGTACTTTGTGAAGACTCAGGATACAGAGGCCAGCACGAAAAGTAGTAGTACTCTGTACTGAAAGTGCTTCTCTGCCAGATGAATCTGAGATACCCCCTGTGAGCAGGATGTATCCATATGTGGGTATATACGTCTTTTAGATCCAGGAAACATAGCCAATCATCTTTATGAAGATAAAGGGGTAGGGTCCCTAGAGAAACCATCTTGAACTTTTCTTGCATCAGGAAGGTGAGGATTCTGAGGTCCAGGATGGGCTGAAACCCCCCCCCCCCATCTTCTTGGGGACCAGAAAGTACCTGGAGTAAAATCCCCATCAATTCTGCTCCTGAGGCACAAGCTTGATGGCGAGATCAGCCAGAAGGGTAGAGATTTTACCCTGAAGGAGGTTTAGATGCAGAGGGTCAAGGGGATATGCCCTCAGGGGACAATGAGACGGCAATTTGGCAAAGTGCAACATGTAGCCGCTTTGAACTATTTGTAGCACCCACAAGTCCTATGTTATGAGGTACCACTTGTGGGCAAAAAGAGTGAGCCTTCCCCCCACTAGAGGGCTCCCCCTCTGTGGGCACTGGCAGATTGGCTATGCTCCGGAGGAACCAGTCAAAACCCCGCTCCCAGCTTTGGTTGCGGGGCAGACTGGGTCTTTTGACATTTTTCTCGATGCTTTGGGTGAGAAGCCTGCATTTTTGCTGGGAGGCTTGAGGACCAGGATAATACCTGTGCCTATGCTGGTAATATGTCTTCTTCTGGTCTCCACTTTGATACCTCCTGCGGAAGGTAGCCGGTTCAGACGTGTGTCTTGAAAGCCTGGTGAGGATGACATGTTGCTTCTCTATGATGCCCGTCTTCTCCACCTGTCTGTCATGGCTGACCAGGGCACAATAGTGTTCCAGTTTCTCCAAGAGAGGGAACTGGCACAAGCCAGTGAGATCACGCATGATGTTCTTCAAGAACATGCGCATGTAGAACTGGTAAGAGTATACTTGAGCTGTGAGCATGGAGCTTTGCAAGCACTTCCTTCCAAAGGAGTCCAGCATCTGAGCCTCCCTACCTGGGGGCATTGAGGAATGAGTCTTGGTGCTCTTGATCCTCTTAAGGGTGGACTCTATCACTAAGGGTGGTGCAAAGCCTCTGTAGTATGTGGTGCATGGGCACAGTCACTGCTTCCTTAGGGGCCGGGGAGTATTGGAGGACCTCCAACTCTTCTGCCCTGGGCTCATCCTCCATCTCCAGTAAAAAAAGAGATGGCTTTTGCCATATTCCTTATGAAGTCTTGGAAGGATATGTTCTCTGGAGGAGACATCCACCTTTTTTTTTTTTGCAGAGGAGAGGGATCCAACGGGAGCTCAGGAGACATGCCCTCCAACAAGTTCTCTGTTTCCACATTGGTCACTCAGTCATCAGAGTCAGATTCCAAAAAGAAGTCAAAGTATCTCCAAGACTCTGCCTGGAGCTCCTTCCTGGCCCTAGTGGAGTAAGAACATCTACGGGCCCAGTGATGCATAGAGAGCTTTCAAGGTTTCATTGGGGCATCAGAACTTGAGACACTCAATAGGGAGATAGGGCATCAAAGAGATCAGACATTGGTTCCCCGTGGGGCTGACATCGATGCTTCTGCAGGCAGATTGTGTATCTCACGGATCAGCTGCACAACACTCAATGGCAATGTCATGGGCACTGAAGCATCAGCCAGTTGTTTCTCCAACAGTGGCACGATACAGACCTCGTGTGCCTGAAGGAGGCATTCCTCCATAGCTGCCGATTTCGAAGGCCTTGGGGCCTGAGCAGCTTTGACTAATGTCTCAAGCATCCATGCAGGGGTATAGGCATGGTGTTGGCTATTGGAAGTCTGTTGGTGCCCCTCCGAAACCCTGAAGGATCTTCCCTCTGGGGCACCTTAGAAACATAGAAATATGACGACAGAAAAAGACCACATGGCCTATTTAGTCTGTCCTTCCATATCAACAACTACAACAGTCCCCTTTTTTCCTTCAGAGATCCTCCGTGTTTGTCCCATGCTTTTTTGAATTCTGTTACTGTCCTCATCTCTACCACCTCCACTGGGAGACTATTCCACGGATCCACCACTCTTTCCATAAAGAAATATTTCCGCAAATCACTCCTGAATCTATCCCCCTTCACCCTCATCCCATGTCCCCTCGTAGCAGAGCTTGCTTTCAATTGAAAGAGGCTTTCCCCCTGAACATTTATGCCACGGAGGTATTTAAACATCTCAATTATATCACCTCTATCCCGCCTTTCCTCTAAGGTGTACATATTAAGATCCTTAAGTCTGTCCTCATATGCTTTATAATGAAGACCACTAACCATTTTAGTAGCCACCCTCTGCACCGACTCCATCCTGTTCACATCCTTTTGAAGGTGCGGTCTCCAGAATTGCACACCTTGCCGGGCCCCATCACCCATTGCCCATCACTCTTGACATCCTGCTTAGAAGGGCTCAGATGTCAATGCACCCAGGCCTTTGCCCAGTGCTTAGATGGATCCTCCTTCAATATCGACGAGAACAAGGATGAAGCCTTCCTCAATTCCAGGCAGATACCAACTGATTGCCGATGCTCCGGGGCACTGCAAGTGCTCGGCTCCGAATGAACCCGAGAACTCCTCAATGTCTATGCACTCTCGACATCCATTGATACAGACAGCAGTGCTGAAGACACTAAATCAGACCTCTGGCCAAAGAGGGATTCTCTCTGTTTCTCTCAATCCCTCAGGCCTCTCCTAGTCATCTGTAAGCACAAATTGCAAGAAGAGGGCTGTGATCAGGACCCAGGTACTGGAGGCACCAGTTATGGCTGTTGGTTACAGTGATGGTCCTGCACATTTGGTGCACTTCTTAAACCTGCTGGCCAGTTTCTGTGACATATTTAGGAAAATGACTGTGGCAAAATCAAATGACTGTGGCAAAATCAAAATCCCAATGTTTGGTCACCAGAGGCCCGGTCGGGCCACAAGGAGAACAAGTGAAAAAAGGAACTTTACCAAAAAGTGCTAGAACCAATGAAGAAACCACGATCGACAGAACCGACATGACCAATGGCAGGCACTAACATGAACACCAACAGGAAACTTGTGCAAGGAAGGCCCCCCCCCCCCCCAAGGGGAAAAAACAGCGTTTACTGATGGAGGACCAAATCAATGTTCGTGGGGCTCCACGGAAAAAAAGAAAGAAAGACTGGAGAAGATAGCACCATGGCGGCAGGTGGAAAGGGGGACACACAGGCGCGGTGCAGCCTCCAAAAAGCTTCCAAGCTCCATCAGAGACATCACCCATATGTGAGGACTTACTTCCTGCTTGTCCACGGAAAACTTAAGTACATCAAATTACCTACGCTCAAACGTGTTTTCTTCTATGTATTCAATAATCCAAATTAAGGGGTATATCTAGCACGGGTCTCAGACTACACCATGGCATCAGAATCTGGGTATTATAAATTCCCCAGTGTTATGCCTGTTAGCATCAATGACCCGGTTGCACTGCAATTATTCCCCTTTTTTTTAGTTAGTCAAACAAACGGAGCATTTGGTCCTCTACTAAAATTCCACTCTTCACACTCTATCTGTATATGTAGAGTTACTTAGCTGTTCCGTTTGGTCTCTCAGTCCCAACGCTGTTGTCAAAGCACCCCCGCGTTTCACTTGCTAGGTTCTTCAGGGGACTTTTACCTCTACTGCAAAAACAAAAAACCCAACCTGGATTATGAAACCATTTACAGGACCTATTCATCTACCTCTATTACAATTGTTTCTAGGTATCAATTGTCACCATATAAATTACATTGATTACCTGAAACAGTAATGCTGCCCGCGTATTCCTCACAAAACTCTGAACTCAGAAAATGTCAAACGGTCTCCAGACGCCGCGCATGCGGTCTACATCTTTCTTCCGTTCTTTAAAGACCTCAAAACTCCACCCCTCTGCCTTCTCACCTCAAGACTAACAACTGCTATTGTGTTGTAGTATGTTATATTAAATTAAGGATTATCCAACCTCCTCCTTCTACTCCACACTCAATGGACATTCCCTTTCAAAACTGCCTTATCAATTATATACATGCCCCCCAGTCCACTCCCATATTCAGTCCCTCTGGCTGGATCGAATCAATCATGTATATCCATCTTTGCTCTCTCATTAATAATGTTTGCTCTCGTGATTTACCGTGTGTCCCAGTGTGTACCTCTTCTATGCACCAACATCTAAGCTGCTCAAAAACATGTCCTTGTGCCGCGCAATGCGGTACCATAGGAGCTTCCGACCTATTACACCTTTTCCCACAGGTGCTCCTTGTGGTCTTGGGCAAGCCACTTAACCCTCCATTGCCCATGTTTCCTGTAAGTATTAGTGTATGTGTCTCATATCCCCTCGTGTTAAATGTATCCCCCAACCGCTTTGACCCGGTGAAAAGCGGGATATAAATGCAGCTAAATAAATAAATAAATTTTAATCTGCTCTTGTGTTCTTTCATCCGAATTTTAAAAGTCCGGATAGTTTTCCCTATATATAATAAGCCACATGGACATTGAACAGCATACACTACCTAAGTCGAAGCACAGGTAGTTTTGCTTTTCAATTGGTATGTGACTCCTTTATAGGAAAACCTATCTATTTCCATGGAGATATCACATACCGTACATTGACCACACTTTCTGTGGCCCTGCCGCTCGTCTTGTACTATTTCCTTCTGCCCTGTGCGTAGAACCGCCGGGCTCAAGTACTCTTTCAGGTTCCTACTTCTCTGCCAGACACATCTTATAGTACGATATTTCATACACGGCATAGCCTTTAAAACTATACTATTCCTCTTTATACTCCTTTGTATGGCTACACTTATAGGAGAGTATTTTGTGACAAAATGTACATATTCAGTGTCCCTTTCTACTCGTGATTTACTTGGACTCAATAACAGCGACCTATTGTTATATAGTGCCCGCTTATAAGCTTGATGTACTATGCTTGGTGGATAACCTCTCTCTATAAAATTCCTTCTCAGTTGTTTTGATTTACTTTTAAAGTCCTCCTCATCTGAACAATTACGTCGGAATCTTAAAAATTGTGAGAAGGGGAGGCCCTCCTTCAATTTAGGAGGATGAGCGCTATTATACTGCAAAAATGTATTCCTATCCGTAGCCTTACTAAACACCGTTGTCACCCAGTGATGCGATCCTTTCGTAATCTTGACATCCAAATACGCTATACTATGGTTGCTGCTCTCATGGGTAAACTGTATGTTCGAGTCACATAGGTTCAACCATTGGATAAATGCATTTAATTGCTCTACTGTGCCCTGCCACAATAGAAAGACATCATCAATATAACGATGCCAAGCTTTTACGTTCTCTCTACTCGGAGAACTTAAAGCTATAATGTTCTGCATGGGAACCACAGATCTTCATCTACCAGCTTGCAGTTGTAGGAAGCACATCTGAATTTCTTTTTGAAAGGTGCATCTAGAAAAATACTTGTAGCTTTAACAAGGCACAATAGCTCCTTCTTTGGTTTGTCCTGAAGCATGTGTTGTACACTTGTTCCTGATCTCCTTCCAATCCACTTGACAAAAAGCAAAGAATACTATCTGCCAAAAATCCTTCCCTTTAATTGAATTTGGTACCTCCTCCTGCTTCCCCTAATACAGCATGCTCCAAATGAGAGACTGATTACACCATGGCAGAACTGCCGCCAGGCTATAAACTACATCAATGCAGGGAATGTGTTAATGATCAAAAGGGTTCTATGAATGATATCAAGAGAAAAAAAAAGAATAATTAAATCCGTAATTGGGCTGAAAGAAAAATAATAAATAATTCAAGGGAACTAAATGAAAGGAACCATTGCCATGACAACCCTACCTAGTTCTGTGGTTGAGTCACCCTCACTGTGGATTTGCTGCACTGTGCTGGATTATTTTGTAAAACCTTTTTGAATAACTGTATGATGGAAGCTAATCTTTTTTCCAAACTCTTTTTTTGCCAGGGTTATTGAGCTACAGCTGGACAGACTCACAGCATTATTTTTTAAATACAATCTCAAATATAGTATGACTAGATGATTATTTTTTTGGTGGGGGGAGAGGGTTAAATAATACATAAAGGGATATGTTTACTAAAGGGCCCTTTTACTAATGTGCTATGATTTTGGACTTAACGTGCATTTAGCATGAAAATTAGTGTGTGCTAAGTGCAAAGCCTTCTCAGTAACTGTCAGGGGTGTGGCCATCATGCAGCCCCATATCCTAACGCAAGGTGGAGGTAACCACACCCACGTTAACTGCAACACTGACAGCACGTGATAGTTATCCCCCCCCCCCCCCATAACTGCAATGCACTGACCATGCCGACTCTCCACACCAATGCATGAGTGGCAGTTAGCACATGAATCAGTGCACAGCAGCTGTCACTGCCCTGCACTAAGTTACCGCATGACAAACTCACACCTCTAAATGATTTCATGCATTTTGATGAAGTTAATGTGTGTTAAATGCCTGGAGCCTTTTTATTTATTTTTTATTTGTAACATTTCCAAAACATGATTACAAAAAATAATAAAGATTACAAAACACAAAATAAAACAATCCCAAAATAACTACACCTTCAAATTTTGCACAAGTCCACATTAGGGGAGAGTGATACCATAATATACAGCACAGATTATAAATCTATTGCACACAGCTATTTCAGCAGCAGTAGCCCAGTCAAACTAAGCTACAACAAATATATTAACCCCATGCCACTAAGATATAATTAAGACAGGCGAGACTTCAAAAATTCTTCCAACTGCAAAGGCTCAAAGAACATATGAATCCTTCCCTGAGGTAACCGGGCATTTACAGGGAAATTTTAAAAAGAAAGTTGCCCCCACTTCAAGAACACGCAGTTTCAAGGCTAAAAAGGTCTTATGCCTCGCCTATGTCTGCCTGGAAACGTCCGGGAAGATATTTTGTGGACAAAAGATAAATAACTCATTCTTTTTCTGAAAAAACAATTTCAAGACTAAATTCTTATTAATTTCAGTGTGAAAGGAAATCAATAAAGTCACCCTAGTAGAAATTTCATCCAAAGAGGACGCAATGAACTCTGAAACATTCAAGGTATCCACTGAAACTATGGAGTTGACTCCCCACTCTGCCCCATTAATAACTTTCTTAGAGTGAGGAAGATAAAGCATGGTTACTCACCTGTAACAGGTGATCTCCGGGAACAGCAGGAATTGAGTCTTCACATATGGGTATCATCAGTACTGATGGAGCCTGTGCGGGAACACTCCCCAGCATCCAATAGGAAAGCTTTTGGGAGCATCCCACTGCGCCTGCGTCGCTGCCTTTCTGCCTTTCCAACTCTCCCTCTTCAGTTGGGTTTATAGCTGAGGCAAAGGAGAGAAAAAGAGAGAGAAATACAACTCCTAGGGGAGGTGGGTGGGTTGTGAAGACTCAATTCCTGCTGTTCCCGGAGATCACCTGTTACAGGTGAGTAACCATGCTATCTCCAGGAACAAGCAAGAATGTAGTCTTCACATATGGAGACTCCCCAGCTGAAAGATACCAGGGAGATGACCCCAGAGGCTGTGAAGCACAGGTTGAGATGGGTCATGCTTCCTCCCATGGATGTCTGGCATCGAACCCCGGGACGGCGGGTAGGAGTTGTTCTAAGTCTGAAAGAGATGCTGGAGAAAAGCCTGACCAAATGAGGCATCCCGACAGGAGTCCTTGTCTAAGTAGTAGTGGGCTGCAAAGGTGTGTACCGAAGCCCAAGTGGCTGTTCTACAAATGTCGTCAATGGACACTGAGCGAAGGTTAGCCAGAGAGACTGCCATTGCTCTCACATTGTGAGCTGTGACATGATCTTCGAGAGAAAGTCCCTTACTCTCATAGGCAAAGGATATGAAATCTGCAATCCATTTAGATAAAGTCCGCTTGGAAACTGGTAATCCAAGATGACTGGAGTCAAAGGCAACAAAAAGCTGGGAAGCCTTTCTATGTTGCTTAGTCCTCTGAAAGTAAAAAGCTAAGGCTCTTTTACAGTCCAGAGTATGAAGATTCCTTTCTGCATCGGAGGCGTGAGGCCTAGGGAAGAATACAGGAAGGTAAACCAATTGGTTTAAATGAAAAGGTGAAACCACCTTTGGCATAAAGTGAGGGCGAGTCCTAAGAACTACTTTATCATGGTGGAACCTGGTATAGGGAGGATCAGCCACTAAAGCTTGTAGCTCACTGATGCGTCTTGCAGAAGTGAGAGCAATTAGAAATATTACTTTCCAAGAAAGAAACTTCAAAGATGTAGTGGCTAAGGGTGGTTTCATGAGTTGCCCAAGGACAAGATTCAAATCCCATGCCACGGGTGGTGGCTTAATGGGAGGTTTAGTTAAAAGCAGACTTCTCATAAACCTCGCTACAAGTGGTTGAGAGAAAACAGGTTATCCATCGAAGGGCTTGTGGAAAGCCACAATGGCACTAAGATGGACTCTTACTGAATTGGTCTTAAGACCAGAGGATGATAAATGGAGGAGATACTCCAGTAACGCCTCTACTGGAACTGAAAAGGGATTAAGTTCCTTTTTTGAACACCAGATGGAGAACCTTTTCCACTTAAAGGCATAGGCCTTCCTTGTGGAAGGTTTTCTTGAAGCCAGAAGGATATCTTTAACCTGTTGAGAAGGGTTGACATCCTTGAATTCTAGGCTCTCAGTAGCCACGCTCTGAGATGTAGGGACTGAGGGTTTGGGTGCAATAGTGACCCGTTCCCCTGAGAAAGTAGATCTGGAGTACATCCCAACTCCAGAGGCTTGGCTTGAGAGAGATGTAGGAGCAGAGGGTGCCACGTTTGCCGTGGCCAATGTGGAGCTATGAGGATCATATGACATCTGACTCTCTGAAGCTTGAATAGGGCTTTGGGGATAAGGGGAATGGCTGGGAAGGCATATAGGAAGTCCTGACCCCAGTGGAGGAGGAAGGCGTCCCTTGCCTGACAACATCGAGCCGGAATTCTGTAACATATGACCCCTGTCTCTCTGAAGCTTGAATAGAGTTTTGGGAATTAGGGGAATGGGTGGGTAGGCATAGAGGAAGTTCTGATCCCAGTGGATGTGAAAGGCATCCCTTGCTTGACAGTTTTGAGCCGGGATTCTGGAACAGAACTGGGGAAGTTTGGCATTCTGAGGACTTGCAAAGAGGTCTATATCTGGGGTTCCCCAGATCCGAAAGATTCAAGCAATTTGCTCTGGATGAAGCGACCACTTGAGTGGCAGCAGAACTCAAGTGAGTTTGTCTGCCAAGAGATTTTGTGTGCCTGGAAGATACACCGCTAGTAGGTGGATTTGAAGATCCCTGGCGAAGGCCCAGAGGCGTAGCGCTTCGTTGCACAGCGCCTGAGAACCTGTCCCACCTTGCTTGTTCACAAAGAACATAGCTACCTGGTTGTCGGTCTGGACAAGAACTGTCTTGTAGCTCAGGCGGTCCTGAAATACTCAAAGGGCATAAAAGATGGCCCTGAGTTCCAGGATGTTTATGTGAAGACAAGCCTCCTGCTCGGTCCAGAGGCCCTGAGTAGAAAGATTGTTCAAGTGAGCTCCCCAACCCAACTTGGACGCATCTGTCATCAGGGTGGCTTGGGTATATTGGCTACTGAAAGGGAGATCCTATGAGAAGGTTTTTCAGCGATTGCCACCACTGTAGGGACAAAATGAGGCATGTAGAATTTTTGATTTTGTCTCCCAGGCGACCTGACCTCTGTGTCCACTGAGAGGTTAGGGTCCACTGGGCTGCTCTCATGTGTAGGCAAGCACAGGGAACCACATGAATAGTGGATGCCATATGCCCCAGTAGCTGAAGCATCTCTCGAGCAGTTAGAAAGGTTTTCATAGCTGCTTGCGAGGCCAGCTGGAGTATTCGAAGACAACGTGGTTGTGGCAGGAAAGCCTTTGACTGCCTTGTGTCTAGAAGAGCCCCTATGAACTCTAGGGACTGAGAAGGGGTGCGATGAGATTTTGGGAGGTTTATGACCAGTCCCAGGTACTGCAGGATTTGCATTGTATAGGAGAGTGCGGAGCTGGCTTCTGGCGCTGTTGATGCGCGGATGAGCCAGTCATCTAAGTAGGGGAAGACGAATATCCCCAGAGTTCTCAGGAATGCTACTACTACTACTGCCATGCATTTTGTGAAGACTCTTGGTGTGGAAGCCAGTCCAAAGGGTAGAACCCTGTATTGCTAATGTCTTCCTTGAAAGTGGAATCAAAGAAACCTCCTGTGATCTGAATGGATGAGAATATGTGTGTATCCATCCTTTACATCTAGAAAACATAGCCAATCCTGACTCTGAATGTAAGGAAGAAGTGTTCCGAGGGAGATCATTTTGAATTTTTCTCGGAACAGATACTTGTTCAACTCTCTGAGGTCTAGTATGGGTCGGTATCCCCCTGTCTTCTTTGGAATGAGGAAGTAGGGGGAGTAGAAACCCATGCCCTGTTGGGATATGGGTACCTCTTCTATTGCCCCTTGAGCAAGTAGTGAGGTGACCTCTTGACACAAGAGAGTGGTGAAAGGGCCCTGAGAATTGAACTGTCTTGTGATGGTGGGAGGGGGCATACTGTGAAAATGGAGTTTGTACCCCTCTGTTACGATAGAGAGAGTCCAGTGCTCTGATGTTATCTGTTGCCATCTTTCGGCAATATGACAGAGTCTGCCTGGGATGGTGAGAGGCTCTGGACTTTTCAGGGGCAGGATGACTAAGGTCTCTAGGAAGGAGTCAAAGCCCCTGAGGAGGCTGTGTCTGCTGAGCTGGTTCAGCTCTGGGAACGTGGGCCTTCCTTTGCTGTCTGGGTTCCTGCTGCCCCTTTTGGGGAGCATGAATTGGGCAGTGGACAGCCTGGGTGTAAGATGGGTAGAATTGCTTTTTCTTGCTGAAAAAGAGTTCCTTAACTGTATTTTTCTTAGCTGGGTTGGCTGTGGTCCTTGATAATCTGTTCAAGGTGGTGTTTTCGGATTCAAGCTGATTAGATTTGTCCTGCCAATCCTTGCCAAAGATATTTTCTCCTGTGCAAGGAATGTTCCCCAGCTTGTCTTGCACCCATTGTTCTAAATCAGAGGCTTGTAACCAGGCAAAGCGATGTGCACCGATGGAGATAGCAGAGGTTCTGCTAATACATTCAAAACAATCAAAGGTAGCACGGTTCATGAACTTTGATACATTTTGGGCATGTTTGACCAGAGTGAGGAAGTCAGCCCTCTTGTCATCAGTAAGAAGTGGAGCCATAAGTTCCAAATCTCTTGTGACTTCCTGAAGAAACATACCCATATACAGTATGTAAGAGCTTATGCTAGCTGATAGCAATGAAGACTGAAAGCATCGATGCCCAAAAGCATCGAGTGTTCTCGATTCACGACCTGGAGGGTTGAATGAACATGTCTTAGCACTCTTGATCCTACGCATTGTCGATTCCACTACCACGGAATGGTGTTGTAATTGTGTTTTTTGGAAACCGGGACATTGCGGTACCCGGTACATTGTATCGAGTCTCCGAGAATGTGGAGACACTGTTAAAGGTGTTTCACACATCTTAAACATGAGATCATGCAGAATTTGGTGAATGGGAAGGGTAGCAGCTTCTTTAGGAGCTGCCGGATACTGAAGAATTTCCAGCTCTCGATTCCTTCTCAGGGTTCATGGAGATAGAGAGTCCTCTTGCTACATCCCGTATGAAGTCCTGAAAGGACATGTCCTCCAGGGGAGACATCCAACATTGAGAAGGAGAGGGATCCTCCAGAAGAACTACCCCGGTACCGACAGAGTCATCGGAATCCTCGGAATCAGAGGATTTGAAGTATTGTTGGGCTAGATGTTCTCTTATTGCTTGTCGATGGTACTGATTGAAGTCGGCACCGGACCCTCGATACCAGAGATCGATTCCAGGGTCGGCATGGGAGGAAGCATGGAGAGAGGCGCATCGGTCGATGCAGGTAAATTCGGTATCGATACCGGTACAGACAATTGCGTTGATTGCAGCAATTTTAGCGGTACCGAGGCTACTAATAAAGCCGCAAGGCTGCGCTCGATGGCCAGGATCCGTTAATCCATGGCGCCTGCCAATTCCTGGATGTAGGTACCAGCGGAGCAGGCCACGACACCAGAACAAGGCACCAAGAGTTTTCCGGAGATGGAAGCTTCGGGAACATCCTGGAACCCCGTTAATGCTTTGGAGGCCGGGACCTCCTGCCGGGGTTTTTTGGCCGGTGTGTTTACCGCGAGGGCAACGCTAGTAGCATCTCGATGCTTAGGAGAGCTACACTTTGAGGACTGGCCAGTCTTGGAAGACCTGGGTTTGGTTACCTGAGATCCACGAGAGAAAGATGAAGCTCTGGACGATGTTGATGCAAAAGACATTGCATCCGAGGCAAAGAGGGTGCCGAGCAGCCCTGTTCTGTAGGCCTCTCTTGGTCATCTTTCTACAGCGGAGACGCTTCGATGATAAATGGTCAGGACCTAAACATTTAAGACACCACTAGATGGTTTCTCCATTTTGGAAGAAAAGAGGGCCTAGTGCCCAAAATGGCGCCTAGCACCAAGAGGGGAAAGACTCTCCAAAAAGAAGGGGTTTTTTTGGGTTTTTTTAGGAAAAGAAGAAAATAAAGAAAAGACCAGTGGTACCGGTATAGGCGTCGACGGTGAAGGCAGACGTGACCACAAAACGAAGATTTTCTGCGGTGACAGGGTTTGCTGCCTGTCGGCTAAGCGGAAAATGAAAAACTGAAGAGGGAGAGTTGGAAAGGCTGGAAGGCAGCGATGCAGGTGCAGTGGGATGCTCCCAAAAGCTTTCCTATTGGATGCTGGGGAGCGTTCCCGCGCAGACTCCGTCAGTACCAACGATACTCCTATGTGAAGACTACATTCCTGCTTGTTTCTGGAGATTATATATTATTAAAGGTAAGATTAGCAGAATCCTGGTACCCCAAAACGTCTTTCAAATACTTTTGAAAGAGAATATCAGCAGAAAGATTATGCATTTTAGGAATTGCTCTGATGCCCTTTAGCCTGGGCGGTATATCAAGAAATTGCATAAACGTAAACATAACGTCTTCTGTTGCCAATGTAACAGGAGGCTATCTTTTATAGAGGAGGATTTGGCTCCCTGTACAGTGGAAATCTGGGCCTCAATATTTGAACAATGAGACTCAAAAAACATCAAACATTTATCATGGTGGGCGAGCTTATCTACTGTCTCTTGGGTAAATGCAGTGAACTGTGATACAATGGAAGACAATGAAGTGTGCATTTGAGTCAATAAAGTCCAAATATCCTTCAAAGAAACTTCCTGCTGATCACCCAAAGTAGCAGGGGCCAACAAAGTCTAAGAGGAATTGAGGGCCCTCCTTAACTTGAACAATCCGCGGGAGAGGAACTTCTCCCACCAGCATGCCCAAGCCATGAGAAGAGTCCTCTTCAATTGTTAAGTCAGGCCAAGAACCCCCAGCTGAAACAGGTGAGGAGGTCAACAAGCTTGAAGCATCAGTGTTAGATAATGCGGAAGGAATATCACCCCCTTCTAAATTAGAGGAGCTAACTAGAGAGGACGAGCTGCCAGTCAAAGGCAAGGACACACCTTCCGGGTCTCTAGTAGCAAGTACCACATATTTATTTATTTATTTAACTGAATTGAATATACTATTTTTCTACGAGGCAAAATGGTATACATGAAACAGAACATAACAGTTTATATAGAACCAGTTGATAACAGTACAGGTAAATTATAAAATAATGCAGATAACAATGTACAAAAACAGTTCAGGCAGCTATATACAGACAGCTATAAAGAAATAGCTGGTGGTTGGTTGGTAGAGTTAATAAGGAGAATGGAGGTAGCACACAGTGTACTCAAAATGGAATCCAGGTAATAGAGTGTTAGATTGAGGGGGGAGGGGTGAATGAGGGAATGCTTGCAAATTCTTAGGAAGCAGGAAATAATGGGGGAGGGGTTATGGCAGAGAAGAGAGGGGGATGGTATGAGTGTGTGGGGGATGTTTTGCTGGGGGTTGGTTGAGGTGGATGTCCCATAATATTTTTCAAAGAGGAATGTTTCGAAGTGTTTCTTGAAAGTGATGTGGGGTGATATACAGTGTAAGGTGTGTGTGGGGGGGGAGGGGGGGGGGAAGTTGGTTCCATATAGTAGGGAGGTAGAATTCAAATGCTCTGGTGCAGATGCGTTGAGGTTTCTTACAGATTTGCGTTGGTAAGAGAAGATTGGATGCAATCTGTCGGCGGTGTCTGTTGTTACTGGGTTGCTTGATAAGAGATTGGAGTTGTTCAGCCGAGGCATTGAAAAAAGCTCTATGAATGATGGCGAGTATCTTGAATTTAATTCGGGATGCTACAGGGAGTCAATGAAGGGATTTTAAGGTGGGTGTGATGTGAGAATGTCTTGGGACACCAGCTATAATGTGAGCTGCGGTGTTTTGAGCAAGCTGGAGAGGAGCAATGATGGCCTTGGGGAGCCCACGGAGGACAGAGTTACAATAGTTGAGAAGTGGAGTGGTGGAGGCTTGGCAGATTGTATGGAAACTGTCTGGTGATAGGAGGGGTTGAAGGTTGCGGAGGATTCGGAGTTTGAAGTAGATGTTTTTTGTGACATTCTTGATGTGATGTTGGAAGCTTAAATGCTGGTTCCAAGGTGATGCTGAGGTATTTTGTCTGGGATTTGACTTGTATGCTTGTTTCCCCAAGTTTAATACATGGAGGAGGTGTGAAATTGAGGTCTTTGGTGACGTGAAAGATCTCTGTCTTGTTAAAGCTGACAGTAAGATTGTGACGCCCTAGCCATAGGACAATTTCCTTGAAGCCTTCAATAAGACAGGAGTAGTCAGGGGAGGACGTGTGAAACAGGATGAAGATTATTACATCATCAGTGTAGAGTTGGTAGCTGACCTTGAATTTCTGTAAGGTGTAGCATAATGGTCTGATGTAAATGTTGAAAAGGAGGGAGGAGAGGGCGGAACCTTGAGAGACTCCTTGAGGAAGGATGTAAGGCGCTGACGATTGGTTGCCTATCCTTACTGTTTGAGTTTGGTGAGATAGGTAGGAATGAATCCATTTGCATTGTAGTATGTTCTTGTTCATTGTACACCGCACTGATTGTAATAGCGCGGTATAAAAGAATTGTTAAATAAATAAATAAATAAATAAATTTGAGCGGGGTATCTTGGACTCCGATAGCATTGAGTTGGTTGAGCAGCGTTTGGTGGGATACAGTGTCAAATGCAGAAGAGTTGTCTAAGAATAACAATGTGAATCCAGAGAGGGGTTTTTCAGTTCCAATGTTGAGTGTATTTAGTAGGGAGGTGAGGAGGGGTTTCAGCACTGTGAAAGGGGCGAAAACTATGTTGTCTGTGGTCAAGTGGGGCAGATCTGTCCACATGTTCCTGGAGTTGAATTTTGACTGCTTTTTCAATCATTTTGGAGAGGTAAGGTACGCTGGCTATAGGTCTGTCTGTAGGATGCAGGTGAAGTGGGGTCAAGGTTGAGTTTGAGTAGGGGTCTCACAGAGGCTTGTTTAAGAGCAGGAGGGAGATAGGCCTTCATAGTCTTAAATGGATTCATAGTACTCATGCTACTGATCTTCTTCTTCCGCTTGCCCATACTGCAGTCCAGTCCAATCTAATGCTCCTCCGTGCTCTGAAGGGGCTCCAAAGGGGTAGGACTTTCCCCTTTGGACATGCCCCTTCAGATGCGCCCATGGCCATGTCATTAGTCTACGCTTTAAACTCCTCTTGATGACACCAGGGTAACATGGGAAGCTAGAACAGACAGCAAGTAGGTGTCCATCCAATTGCCTGCCCTGCGAGCATAGCATATGATCCGGGCAAGTCCTGCAATATCAGGTAGCACTCTCCTCAAGCCCTTTTATTTAGATGGGCACAGTGGCACTTAGTGCGCATTATCTTCAGTAATGCACATTTTTTGTTTGGTGCCATCAAGTCAGTGTTGACTCCTGGCGACCCAGCTTCCTCTGGGCTTTCTTGGAAATGCGTCACCGGAAGTAGATTGCCAGGCCTTTTCTTCTGAGGCAATGGAGGATCAAGTGACTTGCCCAAGGTCACGAGGAGTGCCAATGGGAATCACGTTAACCTTTAGTAAATATGCCACAAAATATTTTTTGCTTTCAAAGAATACAAAACAAATTAAGTTCCCCAAAATTGTGGGGACTTTATAATTTATTTTACTAATTTGTTTTTTTTCCTCTTCAAACACCCTCTGTAACTCTCTCCAATTCAGTATGAGCTCAAAAGGCAGTTAATTATGAAATCCTTATCATCACTAAGTGTACAGCTAGCACAATCTGTGATTCGGACAGTAAGACTCCTTTACGCAATACTTAGGTAGGGCATGTCTCATCCAGCATGGATAAGGAACGACACAGGGACAGAGGTAGGGAGGCTGATGTAATAGGTTGCACTGTACTTCATCATGGCACAAACTTTACTCTTGATGAAGTAAGGGTTTTAGTGAGGAAACGTCTGCCTTATTTGGCAGACTGATCCCTAGTGGCGCATTCCAATGTGCCACTAGCAGCCAGGTGCTGCCATTTTCAAGTATGGCCCAGGAAGAACACGTCACCATTGGACCCCTCCCCACACCAGGTACATTTTATTGGTGCAGGGCAATACAGCAGCATGGACACTCTCTGGTCAACAGGCCCCCAGGCCAGGTGCCTAGTCCAGAGATGCCTTGGACCAGATGGGGTGGGGGGGGGGTCGTCCAGGGCACACTAGTCCACTAGGGAATTTGTGCAGGTTGGGGGTGAAGCGGAGGGCATCCAGGATATATATATTTTTTATTATTGGCCTTGCTTCACTGTCAGTGCATGACCCAATCCCCGCTCATGCAGACAGAAGAGAGACATTTACTTAGCTACATTTTACCGTGGTGACTTGAACGTCATTAATTTACTGCATCAGAAGTAAGATGTGTTTCAGCGTATGTGTTAGAGTACTGTGCGCTGAAGCTTAGCACAACCTTCTAACACACAGCGTATTGCATCGGCACCAGAGAGGAGCGATTTTCTCAGAAAAAAAATAATGCAAAAAAGATGCAAAGCTAAAGGCCAGGGCTTCCGGTGTATTCTATCTGAATCTACAATCCCAGGCTAAGAGGGCTGCATGAGGAAGCAAGATAAAATGTTGGATTCAGAAATTTGATTTGGAACGAAATTGAAGGTGACAGGTTTGAATTGCAGTTGGTAGTGAGAAGTAGTGTTCCCCTTTTCAATAATTTACACCACGGTTGCCAAGGTTAAATTAACAGGGCCGAACAAACTAGTCTAGAAGAGTAAAGCAAATCAATATAATTTATTTATTAGTAGTTTAAGGGGGCCAGTGGTCAAATGTTACATTTTACCGCAGCTTAATTTACCACAGAAGTCTGTAATCTGCCATAATTCAGTATCACAGCCTAATAACTCCTGCTGTAAAATACATCTTGCAGTCAACCTCTCAAGCTACGTTATTTTGCTCCCCCGGAGCACTGGGGGCTGCTAACATGTGTCCTGATGCTCCCGGGCAGCCTTCTTAAAGGGCCGGCATACACATGGAAGAAAGGCAGACCAAAGGTCCCCTGGCCCAAGCATAGAGTCAGCCCCCCCCCCCAGGAGAATCCCCCTCTACTTATTTATTTTTTATTTACATTCTCTTATATACCGCAATTCTGCATCAGTGTGGTTTACATTGAACAAACTAAAATTACATTGAACAGGGCATTATAACTTGGAGATAACTATTTTACAGGGAGCATGGGCAATGGAGGGTTAAGTGGCTTGGCCAAGACCACAAGGAGCACCTGCGGGACTAGAAACCCCAGTCCTTCCAGCCTAAGGTTGCTGTCCTCTAGTGGGATTTGAACCCCCGACCTTCTGGCCTGAAGTACCTTGCCCCAACCACTAGGCCACTCCTCCACTCTAGCCCCTGAATCATAACTTGCCCCCCACCCCAAGTCCACCCAGGCCTACCTTAATTTAATTTTAAAAAATCAGTGGTGGTCAAGTGGGCACTGTTACTTTCCTATTTTAAAGTGACGTTCCTTTCTATTTTGTCAATTTTTAGTGGATGTACACTGCTCTAATGCTACCCAGTGCAGGGCGGTATAGAAAGTTTTAATAAACAAAATCCCCACTCACTCCTGTCCAGCTGGGCACCAGTTTCAAAAGGGCAGATAGTGTGTGGACTTGATGGCAGAAGTAGCTCCAAAAGCTAGTAAAAAAATTTATTTAGTCCAATACAAGGGGTCATTTTATATACTTTGTCAATCTTATCATTTCAATGCCTTTATATGACAAATATAATATCTTCATGGGACGCACTTAAACCAAACTCTCACCAGAACTCAAATATATTGTGTGAAGTCCATATTAATTTTTTTGAGGGGGGGGGTGCGCTTTCCTTATCTTTGAGAGGAGGCAATAAATATGGTGAACTCTCTTTATTTGGTGACTTCCCCTTTTAAAATGTGGACTTTACACATCTCAGGTCCATTAGTTCAAAATTAATTGGGACTGAAAGCATATGTCCTTCCTTTGAAACTATGTTCTTACAAAACATCAACTTCTAATTTTCTTATTTTTTGTTGGTCCAGTTAAAAGATTCCCAATGAACAAAGCTTTTTGTTTTCTCCAGGACCTATAAGGTCCCTAGAACTCTTCACTCAAGATGTATCAGAAATCAAGTCAATTGTAACAGTACTAGGGCACCCCCAAGTGGACAAAAATGGCTTAAAGAATTTCACGCTACAATAGCAATGTGGTTGCCCTGTTAATTCACTTGGAAGGTATAGAAATTATGGTCAATAAAATAAAATAACACAATACCTTTTAATGAGACCAACATTATACATTTTTGACTGAACCCCTCTATAGCTCATCAGTAGTGGTGCCAACTACCAGGGCTTCAACCTTTAGCTGCCAGAGCTTTCAATTACTTTTAAAAAAGAAAGAAAGAGAGAAATAAAATAAATACTTGAGTGGACGAATAGCCTAGTAACTAGAGAAGCAGGCTGAGAACTAGGGAACCACTATTCATGTAACAAATGCGCCACTTTAACTATTACGTTATGATTTTATAACGAATGGTGTGGGATACAGTATCCAGGTACTCATAAACCATTTAAAATGAAAAGTTAGAAACAAAAAATAACTAACTCCGGAAAGGTCTCAGACTCAATAGCGCTATATTGACTTCAGTACATGAAATACTGTTAAAAGCGCTGGCAGCATCAATGACCAATCTGGAGATTGTACAAATCGCTGGTAAGTTCACTAAAGTATTATAACGACTTTCATCTAAAAAAACCACACCACTGTGTCAGCAAAATGCTTATCTTAAAGAATATTATGATGTAATTGCCCCTACGCCTCCTCTGGCGCCTCTCTGAACGTTTCACTCTTTCAACAGAGTTTCCTCAGGGGGTCTGCAGATAAAACCAACAAAAAATATATACATATATATATAAGAACTAGGGAAACCAGGGTTCAAATCCCATTGAGGCTCCTTGGGAGTTTGAGCAGATCAAAAAAAATCACTGCTAAACCAGAGGTAAACACTGGGCTAATCTCAGTGCAATCAGTATGGAAATTCATGCTACTGAGCTGCATACAAACTTACTGCAAATGATGCTAAAGTTTATCCTAATTTATAACTTCCCCGATAATTCTGACATTTTGCATCACTGCTGCAGGTGAGGTTTTCAGTTGCTATCGACTTCAATGGAAGCCACTGTTGGTTAAAATAGCAGCATAGGATTCCCAAATTGGGGATCCAGAATTCCCAAGGCATCTCTGGCCAGGGTACCATGTGTCTGGGTCTCCAGCAAGAGACCCTGAACCAGAGAGCCCTCAAGACCCAAACTCCCTGTTTCTCTAATGGACCAATAATACCTGGTCCCAAAGAAGCATTCTCTTCATCTGCTGCCATCTTGAAAAATGGTGGCCTTCTATCTGATATTAATGACGTCACAGCATTTACAGGTGAATGGGGTCCCCCTTTTTGGAGGCTCCCAGGACAGGTGTTCCTGGACAAGAGAACCTCCATAGTTGAAATGGAGGTAAAATTAAAAATGTTAGGGGCATTTTTACTAAATTGTGATTTGTTGCAGAAGATACGACCCTTTTGCAAGAAGAATTCCCAGCCTTCCCCTTGCAGGTACCACAGAGTGTGTGTACTTACCGCAGAGACCCGAGATACCTACATTGACAGGTTGAACAGGGAGTCCCAGAGTGCCTGCCAATGCAGAGATCGTGGGATCCATGGTAAGTACAAGGGAGGACAGGTAGGGATTGGGTGGACAGAGCTTTTAATAGCTCTGTGCACCGCCCCCCCCCCATCGCTACCGATCCCCCTGGCCCCAATCGGGCCCCTCCAATCTGTCAATATTGTCAGTGCCATGGATGTACAGTACAGATCCACGGCACCAACCACTCTGTTCTTGTAGAACCTCGTGTAGGGGGCTCTGCCATCAGAGCCTGGAGCTCGCTAACTCTGTGAACTGATGTGAGTGCTACGAGAAAGATGACCTTCCATGAGAGGTACTACAAGTGGCAGGTAGCCAGGGGCTCAAATGGTGGCTTAGTAAGCTGCAAGAGTACCACATTGAGATCCCATTCTGCTGCTGGAGGGTGGACAGAGGGGTTTGTATAACATGAGGCTCTATAGGAATTGAGATACCAGGAACTGAACCGAGAGAGGTTTTCCCTCAATGGAATGGTGGTGTGGACGCCCCAGAGTCAAAACAGCCATGAGGCCATTCTGGGATCCAGGTGCCACTCGTGCAGCTGAAGGACTCTGCTCAGCTTATCCGCCAGGGCATTGTCCTGGCCCAAGAGGTAGACTGCCCTCAGGAGCATCTCGTTGCACATTGCATATGATCAGATGCTACCGCCTCTCAGCAGAGGGAGTACGATCCCATGCCCCCTTGCTTGTTGACATAGAACATTGCGACTTGATTGTTGGTCTGGACCAGCACAGACTGGTGATGCAGCCAGTGATGGAAGACCCGTAGAGCCAGAAATATCGCCAGGAGCTCCAGAAGGTTGATCTGCAGCTGGCATTCCATCTGGGACCAGCTGCCTTGTGTGCAGAGATATCAGCCATGAGCTCCCCAACACATCAGGGAGGCGTTTATGTTTATTAACTTTACATACCGCTAAACAATAACATCAAAGCAGATAGTGAGGGTCCTCTGGAGGGTGGATACCTGGAAGGGCATCCCAGCTTGGAAGTGGCTGGGATTCTGCCTCCAGTCAAGGGAGTCCACCAGTTAGTGGGTCACTCCCACCCTGTCCATGGCTTGTGTACATTAAGAGTAGAAGCACCACTGGGCCACCCTCATATGTAGGTTGGCATATGGGGTCATGTGGCCCAATAGGCAGAGGAGAAGATGGGCGGGTAATGTTCAGCGGTGCTGGACCTCTGCAGCTAGCCTCCTGAGACATTCTGCCCTCTCCTGAGGGAGGAAGGCCTTTGCTTGGAGGGTGTCTAGCTAAGCCCCCTATAAACTCTAGGTACTGAGTGAGGACAAGGTGTGACTTGGGGTAGTTGATGAACCCCAGGTGCTGCAAGGTGCGGATGGCGTGCCTAGTGACATGGTGCAGCTCTGCAGCCTTGTCCCCCCTTATAAGCCAGTTGAGGAAATACCTGGAGTAGAAGCCCTTGCCCCATAGATGTTTGGGGACTGGTTCTACCGCCTTGTCCTCGAGGAGACCTGCGAGCTCAGTGAGGAGCAGGGTTTGGTGAAAGAGATCTTACTGGCTCTTTTGTGAAGTATGAGTTTGGTGTTCTTTGCAGGTGGAGGAGATAGCCCTCTTGGACCACTTGCAGTACCCAGAAATCGGTGGTGATGGTGGACCACCTGTGGGCAAACAGGGCCAGACGCTCCCCTGTGGGCTGTTGAGGACCTCCTATGGGAGAGGAGGTTGCACCCAGAGAGTCAAAAGCTCCCCCCAGGCTGAGCTGGGGCCGGTGCCTGGAACTTGGGGGCCTTCTTTTTTACGGAGGCAGTGCCCCTGCCTCTTGTGCTGGTGGCCTTGCTGAGGGGCAAAGGCGGCTTAGAACTGTGAAGCATTATCAAAACCTCCCTTTTTTCTTGGGAAGAAGGGCTTCTTCCCTGGTGCCTTCTTTTGGGGCTGAACTGAGGTCTTTTTAGAGAGTCTGGTCCTCGTCAGGAACTCAGTCTCTATCTACTACTACTATTTAACATTTATAAAGCGCTACTCATACGCAGCGCTGTACAGATCTCTGCAGGTTTGTCTGCCATGGGTTTCCCGAAGAGGTTCTATTTGATACAGGGGACATCAATAAGTTTGTCCTGAACCCATGGCTGGAGGTCAGATGACTGCAGCCATGCCTGACATCGAGCTCCGATGCCTGCGGTGGCTACTCTTGCTGAGGACTTGAAGCCGTCATAGGCTGCTCGTGATAAAAACTTTGAGCACTCCTTGATCACAGAGGACAGAGTCTTGATCCTCTGGAGGAGTTCACCATTGAGGCCTGCCGAGAACCCAGAGAGCTCCCCTCGTTAGCTCTTTGAGGTACATGCCGATGTATAGTTGATAGGACTGAACTTAGCACGTGAGCATCAAGCCCTGGAAGGTCTTCTGGCCGAGGGCATCGAGAGTCCGGGCCTCCCTACTGGGGGACACTGAGGAATGGGTTTTTTTTGGCTCTTCAGCCTGTGCATGGCAGACTCAATGACCATCCAGTTGTGGGAAAGTTGGGTCTTCTGGAACCCGGGGCCTCGGCGGATTCGGTACATGGAGTTGAGTCACTTGCTTACAATGATCACTGAAGCTGGTGTCTCCCACATATGAAGGAGGCAGCACTCGAAAATTGGAAGAGCGGACACTAAGAGGGCCTCCATTGGAGGGGGCCTCATAGTGGAGAATCTCCAGTTCTTCCGTGCGAGGATCCTCCTCTGCCTCGGTCTCAATGGTGAGCGCCTTAGCCATGACCCACACAAAGTTGAGGAAGGTAACGTCTTCAGGCAGGGAATGGTGTCAGGATGTCGGGGGAGATGGGTCCAAGGATATGTCTCGGTATCGCTGGGTGTCCTCAGTCTCCCAGTCAGATTGTAAGTCCGAGGTCGATTCCAAGGCTTCACGGTCACTGCGGTCAAGGTCCAAGCCCAGGGGCCCGGGGACTCTGGAGGACTTACAGTCTAAACTGCATGTGCTTGCCAGAGAGGACCAGTGACCCAAGGAATGGAACCAGGATCTTGTCCAACACCAGTGGCTCTCTCAAGGCCGGTGGCACTCGAGGATTGGCTCAACACCCTGGGAGGCCCTCAATGTTGAATGTCTCGTCATCAGGATGGATGAACCAGAGGAACCAGACATGAATGCACACTGCTAGGCCACAAGGACAGAGATACTGCATTCTAAGGTTGCCATCCTGGTCTCCATGCCAGTTGGCTCCACAGCCTTCAATGCGGACACAGAAGGTTTTGGGTCCGGCATTGGTTCCATCAAGAGGGAGTCCTCGATGAGGATGGCCTTGGGTGTTTGAGGCCGGTCAGCGGATGCCGACAATTCCTTCTGGGGCAGTTTGTGAGGTCGCTCCCACTCCGATCCTTCCGACTGACGCTAGGGACTGCGGGGCCTGGATGGGATTTTCCTGTCTTCCTGGACCCACTCTCCGAAGTGGTTTTTGAGGACTTCTACTTCTTGCGTCCCACCTCTGGGGATTTCCTCTGAGAGAAACTGTGGCCGCAGAACTCAGAGGCAGCCCAGGCTTCATTGGGCACCGAGGTAGTGGAGGGGGTCCTGGAGCAGGGTGTCACCAGAGACTCCGGCATAGAAACATAGAAACATGACGACAAAAAAAGACCATATGGCCTCTCTAGTCTGTCCTTCCATATCAACAACTACAACAGTCCCCTTTTTTCCTTTGTGTTTGTCCCATGCTTTTTTGAATTCAGATACTGTCCTTGTCTCTACCACCTCCACTGGGAGACTATTCCACAGATACACCACTCTTTCCGTAAAGAAATATTTCCGCTTATCACGCCTGAATCTATCCCCTTCACCCTCATCCCATGTCCCCTCGTAGCAGAACTTGCTTTCAATTGAAAGAGGCTCTCCCCCTGTACATTCAGGGGCAGTTCTATCATTAGGCGAACTGAGGCGGTCGCCTCAGGTGGCAGTTTCTAGGGGGCGGCACTATTTGCCGCTCCCTAGAAACTGCCTATGATAGAACCGCTAATACTTAAAATCAAATGAAAGCAGCCGCGGGAACATTTCTCCGTTCCCACGGCTCTGCCTGCCTACCTTCAATCTTCCTGGAGCCGGCCGGGGGGGGGGGGGGCCCACGAGGTTATCTTCCGCTGCCCTTCTGCTTCCGTTGCTGCTGGCTGCTTCAGCAACGGAAGCGGAAGCGATGACCTCAGGCCCCTCCCACTCCGCCAGCTCCAGGAAGATTGAAGGAAGGCAGGCAGCGACCCAGCAGTTTGAAAGCGAGCCGCGGGAACGGAGAAATGTTCCCGCGGTTGCTTTTATTTTAAAGGATAAATCAGTGAGGTGAGGGGGGAGGAGGGAAGGGAGCAGACACAATGGGGGGCCTGGAAGGGAGCAGACATGGGGGGGGAGCTGGAGGAGAGCAGACATGGGGAGGGGAGCTGGAAGGAAGCAGACAGGGGGGCCTGGAAGGAAGCAGACAGGGGGGCCTGGAGGGGAGCAGATGGGGGGAGGGGAGCTGGAAAGGAGCAGAGCAGACATGGGGGGGGGGGTGGGAGCTGGAAAGCACAGTTACTTACCTGTAACAGGTGATCTCTGGGAACAGCAGGAATAAGTCTTCACATATGGGTACGTCGGTACCGACAGAGTCTGCGCGGGAACGTTTCCCAGCGTCCAATCAAAAAGCTTTTGGAAGCATCCCACTACGCCTGCGTGCTGCCTTCCCGCCTTTCCCAACTGCCTCTTCTCAGTTAAGTTTTAAAGCTGAGACAAAGAGAGAGAGAGAGAAGGGAAAGATAGAGATAGAGAATACAACTCCTAGGGGAGGTGGGTGGGTTGTGAACACTGTTCCCTCTAAGCTGTGCGCGTGTGCGCGTGCACACACCTCGCCGAGCGAGCGCACATACTTTACAACAGAGCACACAAAAATTACGGTTCTGATTCTGATAGAAAACAACACAGACGTCTTAAAATTTAAAAGTTGTTGTGTATTTACGGTTTTCATAAGTTCTACAATATTTTCTAGTGCAATCAATGTGGTGTACATACTGTATTCTAACGTGTAGTCAAATTTTAAAGTATATAACTCTGAGTGTCGTTATGTGGCGCACAAAAATTTAACCTTCCTTCAAAAGCTGCACAGCTGATATTTTATGCGCACACAGCCTACAGAAAATTAGAGGGAACACTGGTTGTGAAGACTTATTCCTGCTGTTCCCAGAGATCACCTGTTACAGGTAAGTAACTGTGCTATCTCCAGGAACAAGCAGGAATGAGTCTTCACATATGGGAACTCCCAAGCTAAGATGCCTGGAGTCCCAGCATGTTATAGATTGGAACATGCTACACCTCATATCGCCAGGCATCCTCAGGATGGAGGGTAGGAGTTGAAACAGAAAGGTGCTGTAAAAGACAGCTAACTTAGCATAGGACTGCAGGCAAGAAGTCCTTGTGTGGATGACAATTATCATCAAATATATTGAAAATGAAATATTGCAGTATGGACCTCCCCTAACAG
The DNA here is from genome assembly GCA_033557465.1 of Ichthyophis bannanicus. Lineage (NCBI taxonomy): Eukaryota > Metazoa > Chordata > Amphibia > Gymnophiona > Ichthyophiidae > Ichthyophis > Ichthyophis bannanicus. Next base: position 176,422,839 of record CM066043.1, on the reverse strand, counting down.
GATTGCAGAAAAGTAAGGAGGTTCATGAGATCTACTGGGGATCCAGTAGAGGAACCTCAAGGAGGACCTCACTGTGAAGTGGAGGTAATAAACCTGTTGGAAAAAAACAGTGGAGGTCAGAATCCTGAAAGGTGAGAGGTAATCCCAGAGATCAACTGGGGTAGAACAAAAACGGTAGGCTTTCGGCGGAAGGCTTTATGGAAAAAGCCCAAACTCTTTTGGCTGCAGAGTGGCTCACTCTTAGGAGCAAAAAGAGGAAAGGCTGACCGATTTGGACAAACCGGCCTAGTCCTTGTGGGAAGAAGGGGTATGGAAAAACCTTGTATCCCAAAAAGAAAGGACAGGTGTCTGAGGCGTTAGAGCCTCAGATTAACTGAAGATCCGCAATGTCTTTCCTAACTGGTGGTAGCTAGGAAAGATACTGGAACATGGAGAGCTTCAGGGGTACCTAACCCTTAAGGTTATGGTAGAAAAGTTGTTAACTACCACGGGAGTGGTTGTGTGTGTAGCACCCCAACATGCTGGAACAGCATGGGTATGGGTAGAGCCCAACTGTCAGAATCATATAGAGACATATATATCTATATGAGCATAGACAGTCAGATAGATAAGTATGTAAATACATATCTACCTATAATAAATATCTCGACAGATACACATATAGATACGTATATATATATAGATATAGATAGAGATAGAGATATATACATATAGATATATAGATAGACATATAAGAATATATATCTATAGTGAGATATAGAAGGGCATAACATATACACACACAAATAACAGACATATATATCTATAGAGATGTATACAGATATATATATAGATATGAATTTATAGGCCTATATATAGGTGTCTGCAATTAAGCAGACAGAGATATGCCTATAGAAAATATATTCACATAGGAGATGTGAAGAGGAAAGATTAATCTAATAACCAGAAGGTGGAACCTACTTGAGAAGATATATAGAGAATCTATTCCCCCTGGTTATGATGGAGGGAGTCAGGGGAAAAATCTCCCTGACAAGGAACAGACTAGATTGCTGCAAGAATGCTAGCCAGTGAAATAACCAGGATGGTTACGTGAAAAGCAGAGGATAATATCAGTCTGCAGGCAGCAAGTCCCAAGTCCTCCAGAACTCTAGCATGGTATATGGACAGAAGACGCATAGGAATGAGATACCATGTTGACCTACTTGAGGAGCAAAAAGGGTATCATGTGTTCTTTAGCTAAATATGCGCTGTCCATGAAGGATTAGGATACCATGAGGACGAGCTGCAAGGGAAAAAAGAGCATATTCCCGGTGGGAAACCTGAGGACCAAACCAGGGAATTGAACAACTCTTTAAGCTTTCACGTAAGGGAAGGCCCATGTCCTTTGTTTTAAAAAGGAGATAGTAGGGTAGGAAGAACCCTTCCAGTCATGAGGGGCATGACTGAGGGAGCCTTTTCCAACCATCTAGGACAGCTGTTTGAGAAAATCCTAATGCTTTCTAGCAAGGGCCCATGGTGGAAAGCTTCTCTGTAGAATTGCAGAGAGCATAATGCAGGAGAATTAGGATATAGAACTGGCTGCTGGAAAAGCCAGTACCTATGTCAACTATGCTGCCAAACCCAAGGGAATTGGAGATGGCAAGAATAGAAGACAATCCGAAAAGCCTGTAGTGATAAGATTTCCCAAGAAAGATGAATCCACTGTCCTGGAGTCACTACTAAGGCCAGAAAGAATGTAGTGGAGAACAACTCTGGATGCTTGTGGAGAAGAACCAGTGGTCCAATCACTAGGGCTCCTGCATGGGCAGCTGCTAGTAAGACAGCAGAAAGAGTCTTTCTGTTTAAAAACAGAAAGAACAGACAGGAGTAAGGAAACTCTGGACCTGTCTGATAAGCTGCCCCAAAGCAAAAATGAAGAAGGGAGTTAACTCAGAGAGGAAAACTCCACACTGGAATAGTGACAAAACTAGAGGGGCTGAAGAAGAAGCCCTCCAGTGTAATAGTACCAACTTTTACAGAGAAAATGCTTGGTAAGAGGGTAGAGAAGATGGAGCTGAATGGAGACTTACAATGTGGTAAGTCTGTAGAAAGGAAAAATTCATGCTGGTACAGAAAACTATCATTTGATAGTTGTTAAACCTCTTTCCCTAGCAGGAAGAAGAGGAGAAACCCGTGACCTATAGGCATGAACATCCTAAGAGCTCGTATAACAGAGAAAAATGGATGTCTTGTGAAAAAAGATCCATGCCTAGAGTTTAGAATGAAAGCAGTGGAAGGCTTCTACTGAGAAAAAGCCAACTGCAGGTTCTAAACCCCAAGAGGCACAAAAAATATGATGATTGATCAGAAACCCTGCGGTTGCTGGGTTTGCTGAGCCTGGTGAGAGTTTGGATTCTTCAGACCAGGGTGATGTTTCCCCTGTTTGGGAACATCTGTATGATGGGCAGAAGATGAATAAAACCTTCTCCCCCTAGGGGAAGAAAGTTTGGTAGGATATTTCCTACCTACTGGGAAAGAAGAAGGCGTAGAACAGCCCTTAGAAACAGGTAAGTCCGTGGACCACTGAGTAACCTGATGTAAAGACTCCTTATTGAAGAGATTTTCTCCAGTGCAAGGAGCATTACCCAGTCTTTGTTGTGCCCATTTGTCTAAGTCTGAAGCTTGGAGCCAGGCTCTACGTCATGCCCTATAGCTATAGCAGAAGTCCTGCTAACAGACTCAAATGAGTCTAGGGAAGCACGAGTAAGGAACCAAGAGATATTTTGAATATGACTAAGCAGTGAGGAATAGTCTGCACTCTTGGGCTCTGAAAGAAAAGGAGTCAAAAGATGTAATTTCTTTGTGACCTCCTCAAGAGATAGACTCATATAAAAAATATATGAGAGAATTCTTGCAGAAAGCATAGATGTCTGGAAGGTTTGACATCCAAAGGCATCTAGTGTCTTAGACTCACGACCTGGTGGATAAGAAGAGTGCTTTTTCTTACTCTTCACCCGCCTCATTGCTGATTCCACTACAATGGAATGATGAGAACGTTGAGTCTTTTGAAACCCTGGAGAGGGGGGCACCTGATATAGGAGATCAGTTGCTCTGGAAGGTGGGGGTACCCTTAAAGGTGCTTCCCACATTCCTAGAAGAAGATCCTGCAAGGAATGATGCAAAGGAAGCATTATGTTCTCCTTTGCTTCGGTAGAAACAGAGCCTTGTGTAGGATCATGTCCAGGGATAGGAATGGCAAGTGATCTTGCCATATCCAGGAGGAAACTCTGAAAAGAAGGATCTCCAAAGAGAACCTCCCTTGGACAGGTTAGATCTGAAGAACTAGCCTGGGCACCAAAGGATCTATTTGAGAATATAGGAATATAAGATCCTGCACGGTGCAGTATGGGATCCTTAACGGATGGACGCTGGTAATGGAGGTCAGGACCAGCGACAGTCAGTACGACATCGTCCATGCCAGGTATCGACTCCAAACTTGGTATAGAAGGGAGCGATCCTGTTGAAAGAAGCATGGAAGGAGCTGGCCACGATGCTACTGTAGATACCGGTACCGATACCAACACCGGTACTGCTGTCGGAACTGAACCCGACACAGACATCGGAGCAGTAATCGGTGACAGCCCAATCGGTACCGAGGTAACCGAAAGCCTTCGGCAGTCACCCTCGGTACCGAGCGTCCGGTACCGATAGGTGTCGGTACCAAGACGTGTCGGTATCCAGTCTTCCAGACTAGAGATCGATTCCAGACTCGGCATCGAAGGAAGCGAGTCTATTGATGCACGTCTGGAGGGTACCGACGTCGGTGGTAGTATCGGTGCCAGTACCGATACTGGAAAGTCAGTCTGGAACGTATCCACCAGTCCCGTAGGTACCGAGGACGCCAGACGATGATCCCTGGTGAGGAGTGTTTCGTCCAACATCAGTGCCGATGCCGGGGTATTGGTACCGCTCGAAGCGGATGCCACCACCGGGCATGGCTCAGGTATGTTCCGTGAGGGGTGAGCCCCAGTAACAACCTGAAACCCCACATAGGCTTTGGAGGCCGAAGACTCCCGCTGGGGTTTTGAAGCCAATGGGCCCTCGAGGGCAAGGCCGGAGCCGTCTACATGCTGTGCATGAGACCTACCACTCGAGGGTTGGCTAGTCTTAACAGACTGTTTGTGGGTTACCTGATCCTGTGTAGAAGAAGAAATGGTCGGTGCCCTGAAGTTGGAAGGGAACCTCATATCGAGGGAAACTCGATGTTGAAAACCTCTTCTCACAATACTGTTGCCCGAGGGCTCCGGAGGAAAAAGGTCAGGACCCAAACAGGTTAGACACCAATTTTGGGAGTCTAAAAATAAAGTTATACCGCCACAGTTTGAACATTTCTTGGAGAAAGTGGCTGGTGGTTCCATGAAGGACATGGAGAGGCCTAGAAGGCCTGAAAAACCGTAAGACACTCAGAAGAAAAAATATTCCCTTAAAAGGAAAAATTTTACAAGGGAAGAAAAAAGAAACACCGGCAGTACCGGTGGCGTCGGAAGACAGCCGCGACCACAAGAAAACTAAAGAATTAAAAGAAGAATTTTCTGCTGTGACAGGAGGATGTCCTGCCAGCTCCGCGGAAAAATGAAAACTGAGGAGAGGCAGTTGGGAAAGGCGGGAAGGCAGCACGCAGGTGTGGTGGGATGCTTCCAAAAGCTTTTTGATTGGATGCTGGGAAGCGTTCCCACGCAGACTCCGTCGGTACCGACGTACCCATATGTGAAGACTCATTCCTGCTTGTTCCTGGAGATGAGAGCTGACACCCAGGGATGGCACTGGAAGGCGGATGGACAGGGGAAAGGGGGGAGCTGGAAGGGAGCTGACATGGGAGGGGGCACTGGGACTGGAAGTTTGCTGATACCTGGGATGGTATTTTAACTAGAAGGGGCTGGACAATGGGGAAGGAGGGGGACTGGAAGAGAATAGACACCAGTGGTGGTACTGGAAAGGCAAGGGGGTTGGTACTGGGAGGGGAGGCTGTAAAGGGGGCTGATACTAGGGAGAGTTATTGGGACTGAAAAAATGCTGATGGAAGAAAATGAAGAAAGAAAAGGAGAGATGGACTGTAGACCACAGAAAAAGAGCTAAGAGAAGACAGAGGAAAACGGAAACCTCAGATCGGGACCAGCATGATCAAAAATCATCAGACAACAAAGGTAGAAAAAATAATTTTATTTTCAATTTAGTGATTGGACTTTGTGCTATCTATATTTCACACAGTATGGGGAACTGCATCTCTTATCTGGTGTGGCACCGCAATCGGAGTCTGGCTTCTTGGGGTTTCATTTTAATTTTTGTCTACATATTTTAATTTTTGCTTTAGGTTGTGGTCATTTATTCTGTACTTGGTGAGGGTCTGTGTTCTGAGTGTGTGACCAAGGCCAGGTGTTCTGTTAACATGGAGTTTGTATGTAAGGATCTGTACTGTAGTATTTTGACTTGTTCATCTTTTCAAATAGATGTATGGATGTTTTGGGGCCATTGCAGTGTTTATAGTGCTGCTTTTTTCTTGGTAGGCCCCTTATTGTATGCGTTTTGGAAGTGTATGCTGGTATGGTATGGTAGATTTGGCCTTGCAGATCTTAGTGACTTTAGTAGGGTTTTATATTAGTTCCCAATATGCCTGGTACTGGAGAATGTTTCTTGTCAGTGAGATAATCAGAATCAGCTTTTTTATATATATATATATATTTTTTTTTTAGTTCTGTGGGTGAATGTCCTACCTCTGCTCTGCACCCACTGTTGAGGAGGGGGTTCTGTGAATGCAAAATGTATGTTCAAAAAGAAAAAGCAAGCACCATAATGCAGTTTATAACAAAATACAAATGATTATAATTTGTAGTTATAAACTGCTGTGGTTCTCGCTCTTTCTTTTAGTTCCTTGGTGTGTGAACATCTTGCATTTGCTCCACATTATCTAATTGGCTTTTTGATTTGGTTCAGTCCCTGACTGGAGTTTTAAGAAAGATCCCCACCTGGTGGTGGGGGGAAGGGCGCGTGCTTGGGGGGGGGGCACCATCTCATCCCTCGCCTCAGGCAGCAGATTGCCTTGAGCCACCCCTAAGTACATTTATGCCACGGAGGTATTTAAAAATCTCAATCATATCACCTCTATCCCACCTTTCCTCTAAGGTGTACATATTAAGATCCTTAACTCTGTCCTCATATGCTTTATAATGAAGACCACTAACCATTTTAGTAGCCACCCTCTGTACTGACTCCATCCTGTTTATATCCTTTTGAAGGTGCGGTCTCCAGAATTGCACACAATACTCCAAATGAGGTCGCACCAAAGACTTATACAGACTTATATCACCTCCTTTTTTTCTGCTAGCCATGCACCCAAGCAACCTTCTAGCTTTTGCCATTGCCTTTTCTACCTGTTTAGCTACTTTAAGATCATCAGACACAACCACGCCTAGGTCCCGCTCTTCTTTAGTGGACAAAAGTACTTCACCCCCTATACTATATTGCTCCCTTGGATTGCTGCAGCCCAAATGCATGATCTTACTTTTTTTTTTAACATTAAATCCCAGCTGCCAAATTCTAGACCATTCTTCAAGCTTAGCTAGATCCCTCCTCATGTTAACTACATCTTCCTGGGTGTCTACTCTATTGCAGATTTTGGTATCATCCGCAAAGAGGCAAACCTTACCCGACAGCCCTTCCCCTAGATCACTAACAAAGATGTTAAAAAGAATTGGACCAGGATGGAGGAAGTGACGTCATCTCGGAGATGGCTGCCTGATTTTGGAGCTCCCGCTGGGACGGAGTTTTAGCGGTGAAATTAGCGGCCAGCCTTTCCCCCCAAACTGCTATTTTGGTGCACGGAGGTGAGAAGGTGGCAGGATGTCGGTTACCAAAAAACTGGCCCGATTTCAATCCTCCTATGCCGCCAAAACTGAGAAAATGGCCCATGAAGCATCGGACCACGTGGAGTCTGCTGAGGAAATGGAGGAAGAGCCCGAGCGAGCAGGGGATACCTGTACCCGGGGTGACATTTGGGGTTGGATGCGCTCACTCAAAAGAGACATTGGTGCAATGAGGAGTGAGTTAAAAGAAACCCTAGGAACCATTAAGGAAGATCTTAGAGACCTTGGCAATCGGGTTGAGGCCCTCGAGGAACAGACAGAACGCCAGGACGAAAAAGATACGGAGGTGGAGGCCCACATCCAACAGTGCCTTTTGGAGCAAGGGCTGCTGCGAGATAAAATCGAGGACTTGGAGAATCGTTCCAGGCGGAACAACTTGAGGGTGCGGGGACTTCCTGAGACGGAGGAATTCGGCGATGCCACGGCGGTGATAAAGAAAATTTGCAATTTCCTGTTGGAGCGGGGGGCCGCTGCGGAGGCCAGTGAGGTGGCAGTGGAGAGGGCACATCGGGCCTTAGGTCCTGCTCGCCGGGGCCAGCCCCGGGATATAGTGGCTTGCCTGGGATTGTTTGCAGTGAAGGAGCAGGTGATGCGAGTGGCCATGGCCCGGAGAACATTTCAATGGGAAGGCCAGAAGGTGGAGGTGTTCCACGATCTTTCCGCTGCCACATTACAGCGGAGGCGTGAGATGAAACCTGTGACGTCTTACCTGCAGTCCGAAAAGAAGCGCTATCGGTGGCTATTCCCATTTGCGCTAATGCTGGATGTTAATGGCCGCAGTTTCCGGGCCCGGACAGTGGATGAAGCCTGGGCCATACTGCGCAGAGAAGGGGCTCCTAGGCTCCCGGAGCTGAGCGTTGCCTCGGACGCTGGTGCCAGCAAGGAGAGGAGATCGGTGTGGGAAAGGGTACCCGTGCGGGGCCAGCGCCTGCGGCGGCGATCCGGAGAAGCGGAGTTGGAGGAACACCCCGTTGGTCACTCGGGGGGACCCTCTAATGGAACTGGGTGAAAGACTCAGTTTGTCCAGGACTTGTGCTATGTGGGGCCTTGTTTGTGCAGGGGCTGAGATGCTCTTTGGGCAATGGTGGGCAGGGGGCGGGGGGAGGTGGAGGGGGGTTTTGATATGGTAAATGTTGGGGTAGTGAGTTACGCATTTATGAGAAATGTTATTGTTGTTCTTTATTGGAGGAGGGGGGATGCATGCAAATGGTTTTGTTTGAGAGGGGGATAGGGAAAGGGGGGGCTGGCCAGGGGGGAGGGCGGGGCAGCATCTTGGGGAGAGCCACTTCCTCGATGGTGGTCAGACGAGAGGTCTGTATTCAAGGGGGGGGACAGTGGGGGGGAAGGGGGGCCATCAAGCTTGGAGGGGCTGTTTTGGGCATGGGGGGAGGGGTGAACAAGCACTATGGTGGTGGGCATGATTATTGGGAGCCTTAATGTGCGGGGCCTGAATTCTCCTCATAAACGTAAATTGCTGTGGAAGGAGCTCAGGTCACGGAAGTGGGAGGTAGCATTCCTCCAGGAAACGCATTTGCGTAAGGCTGATGAGAGGCTGATGCGCTCGGGGGCCTATCAGGGCTACTTTGCTGCTGAGGAGGGAGGGCGGAAGAAGGGGGGGTTGCCATTCTCGTGGGGCAGGGGGTTCCCCTTACAGTGGAACAAGTGCATCCCAAAGCGGATGGGAGAGCGGTGGTAGTGGTGGGTGACCTGGGGGGGGAAAAGGTGTCATTGATCTCAGTATATGGTCCCAATTCAGGGAGGGGGGCTTTTTGGAGGGAACTCGGTTCCTGTTTGGGTGGGCGGGTCCAGGGGAAGGTGTTGGTGGGAGGTGATTGCAATGTGGCGTTGGATGATATGAGGGGGAGCCCTGGGGGGGGGGGAGGGGAGGGCGGTGGAAGGGTGCTAAAACAGTGGATGAAGGCATTGGAGGTGGTTGACCTCTGGAAGATGGCGAACCCATCGGTTAGGGACTTCACCTTTTTTTCACCTGTGCATGGCTCTTACAGCCGTATTGATTATGTGCTGGGTGATAGTTATTGGAGTGACCGGTTGGAAGGTGCTAGCATTGGTCCAGTGACTTGGTCGGACCATGTCCCTGTGCAGATTGTGATGGGGGGGCCTGGGGACCGTGGGAAGAGGATGTTTTGGCGGTTGAACGATTATTTGCTGCGGGAGGGGGGAGCGGAACCGAAACTTCGGGAGGTGATTTTGGATTATATGGCTCTCAATGACACCGACGATGTCTCGACTGGTATCCTTTGGGATGGGCTCAAGGCGGTGGTGCGTGGCCATCTGGTTCAGTTAGGGGCTCGGCGGAAAAGGCAGAGAGAAGAGGCAGAACGGTTACTCCAGGGGCGCTTGATGGACCTGGAACGGGAGCATAAAAGGAGAGGGGGAGGACCTTACAACGCCAGATGGAGGAGGCTCGTAAACAATTGAATGCCCTCCAGCTGGAAAAGATTTCTGGACAGATGGATAGGGTCGGGCAAAGATACTATGAATTTGATAATAAATCAGGGCGGCTCTTGGCTAACAAGCTTCGTGTCCAGCGGCAGAAACGTACGGTTGTCAAAATCAAGGGGCCCCGAGATAAATTGCTTTATAAGACGGAGGAGATCCGCGAGTGTTTTAAAACCTATTACCAGAAGCTATATGCAGCGGACTCCCCGGTAGTGGGGGGGGGACGTAGCGAGTTACTTGGACAATGAGGGGAAAGGAAGTGCTCGGTTGGGTGAGGGTGAGCGCGACTCGTTGGAGGTGGATATCACTCTGGAGGAGGTGCAGGGTGCTATTAGGGCCCTGGGAAGGCTCCGGGCCTTGACGGGTTTACGGGCTCCTTCTATAAAGTAATGGGAGCGACGGTGGCCCCCCTGCTGGTGCGGGTGTTTAATGCTGTTTTACGTGGGGAGGATTTACCACCCTCTATGGCTCAAGCTGCAATTTATTTATTTATTTATTTATTTAGTATACATTTGTATACCGCTACTTCCAGCGATCAGCAGCGGTTTGATTACAGATTGGAAATTGTTGTGGTGATACCTAAGCCTGGACGCGACCCGGCGGTATGTGGGTCATATCGCCCTATCTCGCTCTTGAACATTGATGTTAAGATCTTGTCCAAAGTGCTTGCTTTGCGATTAGCTCCGTATATGCCGGACCTGGTTCACCCTGATCAATCTGGTTTTATTATGGGGAGGCAACCGGCTGACGGAATTCGGAGGGTGATTCAGCTTGGGTGGCTTGTGCGGCAGGTCCAGCAGCCAGCTATGTTCCTCTCCATCGATGCCGAAAAGGCGTTCAATAGAGTCAGCTTCACCTTCCTACAGGAGGTGTTGAAGTACGTAGGTCTGGGACCCCGGTTTCGGGCTTGGATACGAGCACTTTACGCAGCTCCGGTGGCTGCAGTGAATGTCAATGGTGGTTTCTCTGAGTTTTTTCCCCTGGGGAGGGGTACCCGCCAGGGCTGTCCGCTCTCCCCGTTGATGTTTGCCTTGGTCATGGAGCCTTTGGCAGCTCGCATTCGCTATAATGGTGACGTCTCGGGGATAACGGTTGGACCTGAACAACACAAAATGGCACTTTTTGCGGATGACGTTCTATTTGCGCTGACCCGACCCATTGTGTCGCTCCCAACATTAATGGGCGAGCTTCAGAAATACGGGGCCCTCTCAGGGTTTAAGGTAAATTGGGATAAAATGGAGGCTATGTCTCTTTCCTTGGACTCGAAAGTGGTGGACAGTTTGCGAAGTTCCTTCCCCTTTAGGTGGGCAAAGGGGTCCATAAAGTACTTGGGAGTGCAGATCACTGCCCACCCCCTGAGACTATATAAGGCCAATTACCCGGGGTTATTCCAGGAACTGCGGAAGGACATGGCTCGGTGGCGGACGGTAGAACGTTCCTGGTTGGGGAGGGTGGCGGTTTTGAAGATGAACCTTTTACCGCGATTGTTATACCTTTTCCAGTCGGGATCCCGGCTGGGACCCTCCGGACTTTGCAGAATCAGATTTTTGCGTTTGTATGGGGGGGATCTCGACCGCGAGTAAGTAGACGCGTAATGTATGCAACCCGGGAGGCCGGGGGTCTGGGGGTCCCTGATTTGGCCCGGTACTATCAGGCAGCCCAATTGAGGCAGGTATTTGTGTGGCGCGATAGGGGCGGCGTAGAGAAGCGGTTTCGAGAGATTGAACAGTATTGGGCCAAGGAGATTCAGTTAAAGTATTTACCATGGATTTTCGGTAAGTTGCCCTTGGGTAGATGGAAGGCTAACCCCTTTATGTGGCATCTTACTATGCAATGGCGGAAGGCACGCCACCGATGGGCGGCTCCTGGTGGGGAGTTTTCTTTGCTGTCCTCAGTGCGGGGGACGAGTGAGTTTGTGCCCGGCAGGGAAGGGGTGTTTAGTAGGTGGGAACGGAAGGGGTTGGATACCTTTGGGAAGTTTATTAAGGAGGGACTGTTGATTCCCTTTTCGGATCTCCGGGTGCGGTATCTATTGAGGGGGAGCGACCTCTTTCCCTACTTCCAGGTACGTCACTTTTTGCTGCAGTCCCAGATTCGATCGAGTTGGGAGGGAGCCCAAGGTCCCGGGGAGACATTGTGGCAGGCCTGGGAGGGTTCCCGGGGTTTGATTTCCCGATTGTACCAGGACCTGGTGGTGGAGAGACCGGGGAAGTTCCCCCACCAGGAGCACTGGGAAGGGGATTTGGGTAGGGAGTTGGAGGTGCAGGAGTGGCGGAAAGTGCATGTAGATATTGGACGCCAAGCGATTTCGGTCGCTATCCGAGAGACGTCCTATAAGATTCTGTTTCGATGGTATTATACCCCGGAGCGGTTGCATAGGATGTATCCCGGGTCTTCTGATCAGTGCTGGCGGGGGTGTGGGGAAAGGGGAACCTTCGCACATATATGGTGGTCCTGTCCCAGGGTGCGTGAATACTGGGCTTTGGTAGAGGGCCAGTTGGAGATTATCCTAGGGCAGAGGGTGGAGGTGGATATGGGACTGGGCCTGTTGGGGATTCGGGGAGCTGTATGGCCCTGGGGGTTCGCTTATCCAATACGGGCTTGCATTCAGGCAGCCCGCAGTGAGATAGCTCGGGCTTGGAAGCAATCCCAATTGCCGGGATTAGTAGCCTGGCAGCATAGGCTCCGACGGATTGTATTGATGGAGCAGTTGACAGCAATTAGGCGTCAACAGGGAGAGAAATTTCAGGACCATTGGTGCTTGCTGCTAACCTATTTGAAGGGGGGAGGCATGCCCACTCCGAGTCCCTCGATGATTAGCAAAGGGTGGGGGGAAAGGGGGGTTGGGGGAGGTAGGGGGAGTGGGAAGGAGGGTGAGAGAGCGTTTCGTAGGGTGGAGGTGAGGGGGGCGGTACTTAGCAGGGGGGGGGGGGGGTATTTTGGGAGGGGATCCCGCAAGGGGGGGGGGAAACAGGGACAATATTGTGGGTGGGGTTCCTCGGGCTCGATGACCCCAATGTTCATGGAGTGAAATTGTGTTGTTATAATTGTAAAAAAGAAAACCACATTTTTCTCTAGTATAGAACTTAGTTGGTTACAGTGTGCAAGTTGTATCTGTTTACTTGTGGAAAATGTTTAATAAAAAGAAATATTAAAAAAAAAAAAAGAATTGGACCAAGGCCATATCCCTAGGGCACACCACTGGTAACATCCTTCTCCTCAGAGTGAGCTCCATTTATCTGTACTCTTTGTCACCTCCTACCCAACCAATTTCTAACCCAAGCAATAACTTTAGGGTCCATCCCTAGGGCACTCAGTTTGTTTATAAGTCTAAGTACACCACATCTAGGGCTCTCCCTCGGTCCAACTCCCTGGTCACCCAGTCCAAGAAATCAATCAGATTTGTCTGACAAGACCTGCCACTGGTGAATCCATGCTGCCTCGGATCCTGTAATCCGCTGGACTCCAGAAACCTCACTAATTTTCTCTTTCAGCAGCATTTCCAATAATTTACTCACCTCAGAAGTTAAACTAACCTGCCTGTAGTTTTCAACCACATCCTTACTTCCACTTTTGTGTAAAGGCACCACATGAGCCTCTCTCCAGTCCTTTGGCACCACTCCAGACTCAAACGAGGCATTGAAAAGGTCAGTCAGTGTAGCTGCTAGAATGTCCCCAGGTTCCTTCAGTATTCTAGGGTGTATCCCATCCGGTCCCATTGCTTTGTCTACTTTAAGTTGAGCTAGTTTCTCATGAACACAGTCTTCTGAAAATTGTTCAAGATGTCCCTCGCTTCTGTTCCTGTTTGTGGGTGTTTTCTGAGGTCCTGCTCCCGGTTCTTCATCTTTGAACACAGAATAGAAATATTTGTTAAGCAATTCTGCTTTATCCTCATCAGCTTCTACATATTCCTCCCTTTCACCCTTGAGTCTGACAATACCACTTTGCCTTCCTCTTCTCACTAACATATCTGAAAAATGTCTTATCCCCCCATTTTATTGCATTGGCTATTTCCTCTTCTTTTTGAATCTTTGCTTTCCTGACTACTTTGCTAGCTTCTCTAAGTTTTTCCAAATACAGATGCCTGTCTTCCTCTCTCTCTGATCTCTTGTATTTCATGAAGGCCTCCCTCTTTTTATTCACCTTTTCAGCTACTTCTTTCAAAAGTCATAGCGGTCTCCTTTTCCTTTTACCTTTATTTACCATTTTAAAAAAAAGGTTGGTTGCCTTTAAAATATCCCCTTTCAGTTTTGCCCACTATTTTTCTGCATTCCCCAGCTGTTCCCATCGTGCTAACGACTCCCTGAGGTATTGGCCCATCTTGGCAAAGTTAGTCTTTCTAAAGTTTAAGACCCTCACCTTTGAATGGATTCTAACAGCCTTAGTCCTAATACTGAATCACACCATCTGGTGATCACTGGATGCAAAATGATCTCCTACTATAACATCAGAAACACTTTCACCATTGGTAAGCACCAAGTCCAGTAAGGCCCCTTCACGTGTGGGGTCTGTTACCAATTGCCTGAATAGTTCTCCCTGTAGAGAATCCAGGATATCTTTACTTCTAGATGATACTGCAGCAGGAATGTGCCAATCAACATCTGGCATGTTGATATCCCTATCAGTAGCACTTCCCCTTTCCTAGCAATGCTGTGTATGTCTTCAATTAACTCTCTGTCCACCTCTTCCTCTTGTGAGGTAGGTCTGTATATCACGCCAATGCAAATAAATTTCTCTTTCCCTCTTTCTAGTTTAACCCACAATGCCTCCTTTCTCCCTTTTAAGCTCTGTAATTCCAAAGCTTTAATAGTATTTTTTTACATATAGTGCCACTCTTCCTCCCCTTCTTCCTACCTTGTCCTTTCTGAATAAAGTATAGCCTGGTATAGTTACATCCCAGTCATGGTTTTCTGTAAACCATGTTTCTGTAACTGCCACGAAATCTAAGTCGGCCACTCCCACCAAAGCTTCAACATCAGGGATCTTATTTCCCATGCTACGGGCATTTATACACACTGCTTTCCATATGTTACCCCTGTTACCCATTTCCATAAAGGTATTTCCATTCCATTTCCATGATAAAATCCACAAAATCACCCTCCAGTTCCCCACAAAATCAATCACCTCCCCTCCTCTTCACTCCCAACCCTCCCCCTACCTCTCCTACCCTCTCTCTTCCTTTCCTGTGATCTCTGATGATGAAACTGCACACCTTCTTTCTTCTTCCAAACTCACCACCTGCTCCTCTGACCCTATCCCCACCCGCCTCCAATGCCCCATCTTCTCCACCGTTGTCCCTTCCATCTCCCATATTCTTAACTTATCACTATCCACTGTAACAGTCCCTGCTGACTTCAAACATGCTGTGGTGACACCTCTCCTCAAGAAACCCTCACTCGATCCCACATGTCCTTCTAATTATCGACCAATCTCTCTCCTTCCCTTCCCTTCCAAACTACTCGAACATGCGATTCACCGCCGCTGCCTTGACTTCCTCTCCTCTCATGCCCTCCTGGATCCCTTACAGTCCGGCTTTTGTCCTCTACACGCCACTGAAACGGCTCTTGCCAAAGTCTCCAGTGACTTATTCCTGGCAAAATCCAAGGGCCTTTACTCCATCCTCATCCTTCTTGACCTCTCTGCTGCCTTCGACACTGTCGATCACACCCTTCTCCTTGATACCCTGTCCTCACTTGACTTCTCGGGCTCTGTGCTATTCTGGTTTTCCTCCTATCTCTCCCACCGCTCCTTCTGTGTGTGTGTTCTGGTGGCTCCTCCTCATCTGCCACCCCACTCCCAGTCGGTGTACCCCAAGGATCTGTTCTGGGTCCGCTCCTCTTCTCTCTCTATACCTAGTCCCTTGGTGCGCTTATCTCTTCCCATGGCTTTCAGTACCATCTGTATGCTGATGACTCCCAGATCTACCTCTCTACACCCGTAATCTCCCTTGCAATCCAGACCCGGATCTCTGCCTGCCTCTCTGACGTCGCTACTTGGATGTCTCACCGCCGCTTGAAGTTGAACATGGCCAAGACTAAATTTCTTATCTTTCCCCCTACAACCTCCCCTCCTCCTCCCTTCTCAATCTCTGTGGATAACTCTGTAATCCTTCCTGTTTCTTCAGCCCCCAATCCGGGGATAGTCTTTGACTCCTCTCTCTCTTTCTCCTCACACATCCATCTCGTAGCCAAGACCTGCCATTTCTTTCTCTACACAACATTAGCAAAATCCGCCCCTTCCTCTCTGAACACACTACTCAAACGTTTGTGCACTCCTTAGTCACCTCCCATCTCGACTACTGTAACCTGCTCCCTCTAAGTCATCTCTCTCCCTTTCAATCTGTTCAACACTCTGCTGCGCGACTAATTTTCCATCAGCCTCATCATGCCCATATCACACCTCTTCTCAGGTCACTTCACTGGCTCCCTATTCACTTCCGCATCCAATTCAAACTTCTCCTGCTGACCTATAAATGCATTCACTCTGCAGCTTCTCGGTATCTTTCATCTCTTATCTCTCCTCATAACCCCCCCTCGGGAACTCCGCTCTTCCAACAAACTGCTTCTATCTATGCCCCACACTCCCACTGCTAACTCCAGACTTCGCTCCTTTCACCTTGCTGCACCTTACGCCTGGAACAAACTACCTATGTCTGTACGCCAGGCACCTTCTCTAACCCTCTTCAAGTCCAAGTTGAAAGCTCACCTCTTTGCTGCTGTTTTTGGATCATGACTCACCTAGTCTCCTTTTCTCCCCCTTGTTCCACCCCTGCCTACACCTTCCGTATTTGTGTTTGCACATTTTGTCTTGACTAGATTGTAAGCTCTGATGAGCAGGGTCTGTCTCTTACATGTCTGTACTGTACAGCGCTGCGTATGACTGGTAGCACTATATAAATCAGTGGTTCTCAACCTTTTTTGTACCATGACCCTTTTACCATTGGTCAACTTGTGGTGACCCCCAGTGATAAAATCAAATGCATCTCTCTTCCTTTACCATTAACGCATTGTCACTGCAATCATTTGTTGAATTATTAATATATTATAGGCCTTTGCAATATGTTTTTATTTATAAAATTTACTTATTTAAACCACAATAATTAATCACAATAACAAGTAACAATATTTGATTTCAAAATTATGATTTTGTAGTCAAATCACTAATATGAAATAAAATTATTTTTTCTACCTTTGTTGTTTATGTTTATGTTTATTATACTTGATAAAAACCGCCTTTCATTGGAAGCAAAGCGGTGTACATTTAAAATTCAATAAAAGAAGACCAAGGCCAACGAAAAGGAAATTTATTCTCTGATCATGCTGGTCCCGATCTGAGGCTTCTGCTTTCCTGTCTTCTCTTAGCTCTCTTTCTGTGGTCTATGGTCCATCTGCCATTTCTTATCTCTTCTTTTGTTTTCTTCAGCCTATTTCCAGTCCCCTTCTCGTCCAAATACCATGGCAGCCCCTCTCAACATCCACTCCCTTCCAGTCCCATTCTCCCATCCCCTCGCATCAGCCCATTTGTAGCCCTAGCCCCCAGTTTTCTTCCAAGGCCAGAAGCTCTATCCTCCCCTCCCCCCATCAGCCCATTTCCAGTTGAAGCTCCTCCCCCAATCAGCTCACTTCCAGTGCTAGTCCCCCCTCAACCCCATTACCAGTGCTAGGCTCCCCTATTCAGCCCATTACTAGTCCTACCCCCCCCCCCCCATCAGTCCATTACCAGTCCTAACCTCCCCGATCAGCTCATTTCCAATGCTAGCCCCCCATCAGTCCATTACCAGTCCTACCCCCCTATCATTCCATTAGCAGTCCCAACCCCCCCCATTGATCAGTCCATTCCCAGTCCTAGTCTTCCCTAATCAACCCATTACCAGTCCTAGCCCCCCACCCGATCTGCCCATTACCAGTGCTAGCCCCCCCATCAGACCATTATAATCCTAACCCGCACTGTCTCTCCCCTCTGTCCAGCATTTATCCCGTGTCCAGTATGCCCCCGTCTCTCACCTTTGTCCATGTCAGCCCCCCTCCCTCCATCCATCCATGTCAGTCCCCTCCTCTATCCATGTCAGCCCCCCTCCCTCCCTACATCCATCCTTCCATGTCAGCCCCCCTCCCTCCATCCATCCATACCTCCCTCCATGTCAGCCCCCTCCCTCCCTCCCTCTCTCCATGTCAGCCCCGTTGCAGGTTCCCTGTCCCCTCCTCCCCTCTCTCTATGTCTGCCTGCTACTGCCCTGTTCTTCTGCAGCCGCGGCTCCCTGCCTCTTAGGGAACCGCGACTGTGCCTGTAAAACCTTCCTGTCTCTCGACGGGCTCCGTGGTAAACAACTTCCTTTGGAGGCGGGACAATGCTGCACGGAGCCTGTCGAGAGACAGGAAGGCTCCGCAACGGTTTTACAGGCACAGCAGTGGTTCCCTAAGAGGCAGGGAGCCGCGGCTGCAGAAGGAAGGCGGTGAGTTTGCCGCTGCTGAGAAGCGGACTTGGCAGCGGCAGCAACTTGTGCGCTTTTTTAATTTTTAATTTTTTTTTTTAACTTGGTGGAGTGAGGCGACCCCCGCTAAATCCTGTGGCGACCCCCAGGTTGAGAACCGCTGATATAAATGCTGAGGAGTAGTAGTAGTAATGTATCACTTACATGGGGCCTTTCTTCACCCATCCCCAATGAATCTAGTTTAAAGCCCTCTTCAGTAGATTAGCCAGTCTACTACTGAAGACGCATCGACCTTTCTTGGACAGATGGATGCCATCTCTGCTCTGCAACCCTTGGAACAGCATCCCATGGTCTAGGAAACCAAAACACTCTTGATGACACCATCCATGCAGACATGCATTCATCTCCAGGATGCGAGCCTCTCTGCCTTGGCCTTTACCCTCAACAGGGAGGATTGAAGAGAACACCACCTGTGCACCTAACTGCTTCACCCTTTGTCCCAGAGCCATGAAGTCACTTTTGATACGCTCAGGAGGATACCTGGTAGTATCATTTGTTTTGCCATGGATTAGCAACATTGGGTAATAGTCAGTGGACTTGATGAGTCTCGGCAAACTCACCGTAACATCTTGGATTTTGGCACCAGGCAGACAGCATACCTCTCTGGACATCAAGTCTGGTTGGCAGATGGATGCCTCAGTACCCCTCAGAAGAGTCATCAACCACCACTACCCTTCGCTTCCTTGTGGTCACTGATTCTGCAACTTTGGGGTATTTGAGCTCTGGTTCTTCCCTTTCCAGGGATGCTTTCACCACCTCCCAGGGCTGCATAATGGTTCTTCAATTCAAGGGCTGGAGAAGTTGGAATGGTGATTCTGCAGGCCCTGGTGACTTGTGTCCAACCTTCGTCATTCTGTCAGCACCCATCTTCTCCTCTGCTGGAGAGCTTGGTTGCTGCAAGCAGCATCTCATCAATGTACTTCTCACTGTCCTGAATGCTCCTCAGCCTCGCCTGGCCTCCTCAGCCTCGCATGGAGTTTGACATGTGAAAAAAGTTTTCCTCCTGCAGCTGATGGCTTTTAAGGGCCTTTGGGGTCATAGTCCCGCAAAGCTCAAAATCCGAGTCATTGTGTTCTGGGCCAAGGTACTGGAGGCAGCAGTCACGCAGATCGGTGAGGGACATCATCTTACCACACCAATCGCACTTCTTGAAGCCGCTGGAGGCCATCAGAAAAAAGAGGGGTCCTGCCACCCTACAGGGGTCCAAGGCCTTCAGCTGAAAAAAGGGAGGTATGGCTTATCTAAGATGGTTCTGTGAGGTGTGCTCCGTTATCATGCCTAAGGAGAAACTGTTTACAGGCAGTCGCTGGTCATTGGAGTGGCAGGCTGTGGGCAGGACAGCCCCAATGCCCTTGGGGGCTTTAAAACTGCTTCGGGAGTGCTCTGAGCTGGGAGAAACTGTTTGCAGGCAGTCACAGGTCACCGGAGCGGCAGGTTGTGGGCAGGACGACCCTGACACCCTTGGGGGCTTTAAAATTACTTCGGGAGTGTTCTGAGCTGGGAGAAACTGTTTGCAGGCAGCTGCAGGTCATCGGAGCGGCAGGCTGTGGGCAGGGCGGACCTGACGCCCTCGGGGGGCCTTTTGCACCTTATTTAATAGCTCCTAGTTTATCCTGCATGGGTGAGCGCACGCAGGTGGCACGCAAAGGGGCATGATACTAGGGAGGAGTGGCCTAGTGGTTGGGGCAAGGTACTACAGGCCGGAAGGTCAGTGGTTCAAATCCCACTAGAGGACAGCAACCTTGGGCTGGAAGGACTGGGGTTTCTAGTCCAATAGGTGCTCCTTGTGGTCTTGGGCAAAGCCACTTAACCCTCCATTGCCCATGTTCCCTGTAAGTATTAGTGTATGTGTCTCATATCCCCTCGTGTTAAATGTATCCCCCTACCGCTTTGACCCGGTGAAAAGCGGGATATAAATGCAGCTAAATAAATAAATAAAAATAAATAAATAAATGATACAAGGGACATTTCAGGCCCCTTGGAGCACCGTAGAAGCACCTTGAAGCAGTATAAGTGTTTATCCATGGGGAAATGGAAGAAGAAAGCAGCAGCATCACTGGTTCCTGTGGTGAGTAGCCCTATGGATAGACATGTGCTACCTTTGTCAGGGGCTGTTACACACTCAGCTGTGGTTTCCCCTTCAGAGATATCTGTGGGGGTTTCCTTAAGCTCCGTTGATCGTACTCCGCCCCTCCCCCTATGGGATCCACTTCTGCAGACTCCACCTGTGGTTCTCCGTTGGAACAGAGTGCCCCAATTGCTATGATGAGATCTCTTACACCAGTAATATAGACTCCCCCTCTGGCCGAGGCCACGGAGATCCTGGATTCACAGGTCTCCCTGGCTGATATCTAGAGGGTAGTGACACGGACTGAGCGTACTTTAGTTTCTATGGTGACCCAACTCTGCTCATTCACACAAGATGTGGTGGCACGGCTGGCTCAGGTGGAGAGCAGATGGATTTGCTTAGAATTCAATTACCTAAATGTGAATCTTTGTGTCAGTCCTTGCAGGCAGGTCAGACAGCTGTAGTGAAGGATAATTTGTTGCTTAATCATAAATTGGAAATGTATGAGAATGTTGCCAAATCTAAGAATATTAGGTTTTTGAAATTTCCAATGTGTCATTTGTTATCTTCAGAAATTTTATTACAGAAATATTTTTGTGAGATATTAAAATTGCCTAATGTAGATATTATTTCCTTTTCTAAGATGTGTTACTTTTCTGGTTGGGGTATTTCTGATGGGTGGTCTGTGGCTGGTATCCAGCAGCAGTTATCTCCAGGGCTTGATTTAACTGAGTTTCTGGAGGACACCCAGGATAATATCCCCTCTAGAGCTACATTGCTTGTAACCTTTGTTTCAGATTGTGATAAAGTCTCTATTTAAAGAGTATTTTAAGAACAGAAATATTTTTTTGTGGGGCCCCTGTTCAATTGTTTCCAGACATGTCAAGAGCTATGCAGTCACGGAGGAGAGCCTTTTTGGCTTTGAGATCTCGTGTCTTGGCTTTTCTTTCTTTGTGCGATATCCTTGTAAATGTTTGTTATCCTTTCAGGGGGTCGGATATGGGGTTTTTTATCTGCTTCAGTTAGAGAATTTTCTGTCTAGTAAGGAGGACACGGGTCTATGAGGTTGGTGGGTGGATGAATAGGGTTTTGTTTGGCTGCAAATAGAGAGTTTAGTCTCCTTTATGTTCGTTTATGCAATTTCTTGATATACCGCCCAGGCTGAAGGGCATCAGAGCGGTTTACAATCACTATAAGCAGGTATTGGATACAGTCCCTCGTCCCCAAAGGGCTCACAATCTATGTGTACCTGAGGCAATGGAGGGTTAAGTGGCTTGCCCAAGGCCACAAGGAGTGCCCATAGGACTAGAAACCCCAGTCCCTCCGGCCTGAGATTGCTATCCCTGGGTGGGATTTGAACCCCTGGCCCTCCAGCCTGAGATTGCTGTCCCCAGGTGGGAATTGAACCCCTGGCCCTCCGGCCTGGGGTACCTTGTCCTAACCACTAGGCCACTCCTCCCTCCTTCTGATTACTTTAATTTTGTATATTCTTACTGGGTTTGTTTCTCCTCTTTTTGTGGACTATATTGATTTGCTTCTTTTTTTCTTATAATGTGAAAAATTCTGTGGTTAGTTTTTGCTTTATTTGCCTGTAATCTGATGCATTATGGAAAAATTAATAAAAAATATTTCATCGTGCCTAAACAAAAAGGAAAAGCTATGGCTTACCACACAGCCTCAGTGCTTGTTACCAGTCCGATGGATCGTTTTGTTGGAATTCCCCAGGTGGTTATGCGGGAGATTCATTTGGGCTTGTCTTCTGTGGGCATAGAGGGATCTCCACAGTCCTCAGACCTCGATTCCAGCTGGTCTCCTGCCCAAGAGGTTTGGATCTGTCAGATGCTGGGTTGGAGGTAACCGCGTCAGATGTCAGCAGTGTGCTGATCTCCAGTAGTGTGGATTCGGTGCCGGTGGACCAGACGGTACCCCCCCCCCCCCCCGGTAATTCCAGAAAGGCTCTGGGCAGTGTGTGGCGGCAGGAGGATCCCAGATCAGTGGTGCTGGTGGCGAAACTATAGCAGACACTACCCGGGATGTATTAACCCCTATTTCCTGGTCTCTGCAGTGGCCTAGGAGGGTGTCAGATTCCATTTGGGAGGCCATAACATTATTCTAACTATATTGCTAGTCATTCTGAGGATATTTCGGCTAGGGTGCAGTCGAACACTGAACAACTATCAGAGTGTATATCTACTTCGGAATAGCTGAAATCTAAATTGGAAGTTTGTGAACAAAAATTATTATCTGTGTCTGACTCTATTGCTGTCTTGATTAAAGATAACATTGTCATGAATCAAAAGTTAGAAGCTCTGGAAAACTCGGCACGTGCAGTTAACCTCCATGTTTTGAACTTTCTTAAGGTGGCTGGAACATCGGTTTTGGAACATATTAAGAAATATTTAACTGAGGTCCTGCTTGTCGCTACGGAGCTCTTCCCTCCTATATCTAAAGCTTACTGTTTACCGTTGGCAAAGAAGGTACAAGGTGAATCAAGTGCGGATCCTGTTTCAGGAACATTAAATGTCTCAGACATTTTAAATGTATCTATTGAGGAAACATGTTTGCCGCTACATTATTAGTTACATGTGCCCTTATATCGGACAGAGATTGGATACTTAAGATGCTTTTTAGGAAGCATTCTGTGCCTTTCTATGGGCTCCAAATCTCAATCTTCCCAGATACTGCTAGAGACACAGAAGCATCGGGAAAAAATTGTGTTGCTTAAACCGGGGGTCATATAACTGGAAGCGTCTTTTTACCTTCGCTTTCCCTGTAAGTGCTTTATTGTAAATCATTCTTTAAGATGTTTTCTTTAATCCAGGGGATTTAATTGCTTTTCTAAATGCCAGAATACCCATACAATCTAAACCACTAGGCATTGTATAACCATGTGTTAAAGTTGTCTTAGGGGCCTTACATCATTTTTCTTTACTATAGTTAAATTTTCCTTATGATACTCAGGCTTCCTCTACCCGAGTATGTGGGGTTTTTTTCCACTGCTTACACCTCCCATAATTGTGGACTGTAGGATTATTCACTAAATTATGGTACTTTGTTATTATTACTTGCTAAGTTCTGTGTGAAAACCCTTTTCTGTACTCATACAAGCTTTGTCTTGATTTCATTTAAAATCCAATAAATATTAAATTAAAAAAAAAAGGCATGAATGTCAGTCGAGGGATACCTTGGAACAAACCAGAGAAGCGATGCCGAGACGAACTGGCTCAGGGGTGGAAAAGGAACCGGTGTACAGACCTGATAAAACAATATTAAAAAACCACACTTTTTCCGGGGGAAACTGGACAGACGTCCGGAGGGCTCCACAGAAAAAAGACTGAGGCAAGATGGCACCCTTGGGCGGGAAGGGGACCACGCATGTGTGGGGCATCTCCCAAAGGCTTTCTTTGAAAGCTGGGGAGATGCTTCCGCACGGGCTCCGTCGGCACCAATATCACCCATATGTGAGGATTTACTTCCTGCTTGTTCCCAGATAAAACGTAGTTACTCACCTGTAGCAGGTGTTCTCCAGGGACAGCAGGAATATGGGTGATGTTGGCACCGACGGAGCCCTCGTGCGGAGCAAATCCCCAGCTTTCTAAGAAAGCCTTTGGGAATTGCAACATGCATGCGCAGTCCCCTTCCCGCCCAAGGGTGCCATCTTGATCAATCAAATGACATAGCTATAAAGATGGCAAAAAGAACAAAATATAATAGGACTGCAACTCCAAGGGGAGGAGGGAGAGTTGTGTGGACTGATTCCTGCTGTCCCTGGAGAACACCTGCTACAGGTGAGTAACTACATTTTCTCCAGGAACAAGCAGGAAGTCAGTCCTCACATATGGGACTCCCCAGCTATAGGCTACCGAGAACCATAGCTGAAAAATAGGCTCCCTCTACGAGAGCCGCAAGCAGCCATAATAGAAATCTAAATGAGAGAGTAACACTCCGGTAGCTGGACACCAAAGGGTCGGAGGGTAGGAGTTCCTAGACCTCAAAGGTTACGGAGTACAGCCTGGTCAAAAGCACTGTCTCATCGGGACTTCCTATCCAGGCAGTAATGGGTTGCGAAAGTCTGACCCGAAGACCAGGTGGCGGCCCGGCAGATGTCTGCCAGAGGAACAGAGCAAAAATGAGCCACTGATGCCGCCATAGCCCTGACCCGGTAAGCCGTAACACGACCCTGCAACGGAAGATCGGCCGCCCTGTATGTCCAGGTAATACAGTCTGCCACCCAGGTGGACAGCGTACGTTTAGAAACGGCCAAACCCAGCTTACTGGGGTCATAGGATGCGAAGAGCTGAGAAGCCCTTCTATGGCTTTGCGTACGCTGAATGTACAAGGCCAATGCCCTCTTACTGTCCAGGGTATGCAGAACTGTCTCTGCCCGACTGGCATGCAGCCTGGGGAAAAAGGTAGGCAGCACTACCTCCTGGTTGAGATGGAACGAAGAGATCACTTTCGGAATGAACTTGGGGTGAGTGCGGAGCACTACCCCGTTCCTATATAACCTTGCATAAAGCCTATCGGACACCAGGGCCTGAAGCTCAATCACTCGCCGAGCCGAGGTGAGTGCCAACAAGAAAACTACCTTCCAAGAAAGGTAGCGTAGATGGCAGGTTGCCATCGGCTCGAATGGCGGACGAATAAGCTGTGCTAATACCACATTCAAATCCCACTCAGTCACCAGAGGGCGAACCGGAGGCTTCAGCAGAAGAAGGCCTCTCAGGAACGTGGACACCAAAGGATGTGCAGAAAGAGGCTTTCCCTCCACTGGAAAGTGGTGTGCAACCAAGGCACTGAGGTGAACTCTGAAGGAGTTGGACTTAAGGCCCAAATCTGAAAGATGTAGAAGATATTGAAGCACCACTGCAACCTGGCACGAGAAAGGATTTTCTTTCTGCTTTTCGCACCACACCTCAAACCTATGCCACTTGAAAGCATAGGTCTGTCTAGTTGAGTGCCTCCTTGAGGCCAGCAACACTTCTTCCACATTTTTGGGAAGGAGGAATGGTGCGAGAATTACCCTTTCAGCAGCCATGCCATCAGGTTGAGGGAGCTGAGGCTGGGGTGCAGGAGAGTGCCCCACTCCTGAGACAGGAGGTTGGGATAGGATCCCAGAGGGATTAGGGCCTCCACCGCTAGTTGAAGTAGAAGCGGAAACCAGGGTTGCCTCGGCCATCTGGGGGCTACCAAAATGACCGAGGCCTTGTCCTGGAGGATCTTGAATAGAGTCTTGGCCACCAGAGGCATGGGAGGAAACGCATACAGGAGGCCCACAGACCATGAGATGAGAAAAGCATCGGCAGCCACCCTGTTTGGGTTTGGCTGCCTGGAGCATAACTGGGACAACTGGTGATTGTGTGAGCTCACAAACAGATCTATTGTCAGTTGTCCCCAGGTCTGAAATAGCCATTGGGCCATATTCGTATCCAGCTGCCATTCGTGAGGCTGGAGAATCCTGCTTAGCTTGTCGGCTAAGTAATTTTCCTGGCCTGACAGATAAACTGCTTTGAGATGCATGCCGTGCTGGACTGCAAAGGATCACAGGTCCAGGGTTTCCTGACACAGAATGTAGGACCCCGTGCCTCCCTGCTTGTTCACATAGAACATTGCCACTTGGTTGTCTGTTTGTATTAAGACAGGTTGATGAGCCAAAGTTTGACAGAAGGCTCGTAGAGCTAGGCGAATGGCATGAAGTTCCAGGAAATTGATCTGCTGTGTGCTCTCTTGCGGAGACCACACGCCTTGAGTGCAAAGTCCTTGGCAAATGATGCATCTGTAGTCGGGATCCTCATGTGTAGAGGAGCCTGAAAATCCACTCCCACCTCCAAACTGTTTGGTTGAAGCCACCAGGCCAAGGACTGCACCAGTCGTTAGGACATCTTGACTTTGTCTCGGAGTCTGCCTGTGGCCTGTGTCCACTGGTCTGAGACACCATTGAGCTGTTCGCATGTGGAGGTGGGCATTCGATGTCACATGTACCATGGAGGCCATGTGCCCGAGGGGAGTCGCAAGAAGTGTCTTGCTGATATTTGGGACCTGTGACTCACTTGACGTGCAAGAGCCAGGAGTCTCTGTGCCCCGTATACTGGCAGGTAAGCCCTTGCCTGAAGGGTATCTTGTCTTGCCCCAATGAACTCTAGTCTTTGAGTGGGGACTAGAGTAGACTTGGGGTAATTTATTACAAATCCTAGATGTTGAAGCACCTGAATGGTGCGAGATGTGGCCTGTTGGACCTCCAGGGCTGATGTGGCTCTGATGAGCCAGTTGTCCAGGTAGGGGGAAGACAAATACTCCTTGGATTCTGAGGAAGGCGGCCACCACCATCAGGCACTTTGTAAATACCCTGGGGGCGGAGGCCAGGCCAAAGGGAAGCACCCTGTACTGATAGTGGTTTCCTCCCACCACAAAGCGAAGATATTGTCTGTGGTCTGGATGAATTAGGATGTGTGTATATGCATCCTTTAGGTCTAAGGAGCATAGCCAGTCTCTCTGGCAGAGGTAAGGCAGCAATATTCCAAGGGAAAGCATCTTGAACGTCTCCCTCACTAGGAATTTGTTTAAATTGCGCAGGTCGAGGATGGGTCTTAGGCCTCCTGTCCTTTTTGGTATCAGGAAGTACCTGGAGTAAAAGCCCTTGCCCTGCAGGTGGTGGGGCACCGGTTCTACCGTCTGATCCTCTAAGACCTGCTAACTCCTTCAAAAGAAGGTCCCTGTGAAGAGGAGACCCGAGAAGCTCTCCTGGAAAATAAGGGGGAGGTAACTGGGTCAAATGGAGCAGATCGCCCTGATGGATTATCTGAAGAACCCAGGTGTCTGTGGTGATGGCTGGCCACCTGTGAGCATACAGGACAAGCCTTCCCCCTGTGCATTGCCTTTCTCCTGTGGTGAGAGGGGCTATACCTTGAGAGTCAAAAGCCACTCCAAGGCTGAGCTGGTGCCGGTGCCTGGGGTTTTGGGGCTTTCTGCTTATGCAGGCCATGACCCTGTCCCTTGGCCTGCTGCCCCTGTTGGGGAGCTGGGGAGGCCTGAAATGGGTAATTGCGGTGAGCAGTACCCTTCCTTGGGAAAAAGGGCTTCTTACCCGAGCCCTTCTTTTTTGAAGGGGCAGAAGTCTTCTTTGAGAGCCGTGTCCTGGTCAGGTACTCAGACTAGATCTCAGCAGCCTTCTTGGTCATGGGCTTGCCGAAGAGGTTTTCACCATGGCAGGGGACATCGACCAACTTGTCCTGCACCCATTGCTCAAGGTCCGACAACTGTAGCCATGCCTGGCGGCATGCACCGATGCCAGCCGCAGCTACCCAGGCTGACGCCCAAAGCCGTCATAGGCTGCTCGAGTCATGAACTTCGAGCACTTACGGACTCCAGTGGACAGGGTCTTGAAGTGATGCAAGGGTCCCTCAGAGACTAGTCGAGAACCCGGAGATCTCCTTCGCCAGATCTCGCAGGTACATACCCATGTAAAGCTGGTATGCCTGGATCCGACATGTCAGCATAGAACCCTGGTAGCACTTTCTTCCGAGGGCGTCCAAGTTGTGGGCCTCCCTGCAAGGAGGCACCTAGGAGTGCATCTTCTGGCTCTTGAGCTGGCACATGGCCGATTCCACAACCATGGAGTTGTGCGGCAGTTGTGCTTTTTGGAATCCAGGACTCTTGCAGACTCGATACAGTGAGTCGATCCGCCTGCTGATCACCGGCATCGATGCCGGTGTCTCCCACACGCGGATCATCAGCCGTTCCAGGATCGGAGGCACAGGTACAGTAAGGGCTTCCCGAGGGGGAAAGTCATACTGGAGGATCTGGAGCTCCTCGGCTCGAGGCTCCTCCTCAGACTCTGTAGGGAATGCCAAAGCCTTTGACATGTCCCTCACGAAGTCCACGAACAGAGTGTCCTCCGGGGAGGACCTTCTCCGAGGTACAGACAGCGGGGAATCAGAGGGAATGTCTCTGGTCCGGCAGGTGTCCGGGGACTCTTCTTCCTCAGTCTCCCAGTCCGATGCCTCCAAAGAGGAATCAAGTGGCTCCGGCCTCAAGGGCTTCGGCTTCGACCACCCCAACGCCGGTGGTATCAGCATCGACGACCTCGGTCGAGGATTAACTCGGAGTACACATGGTCTCGAGGATCGGCAACAGAGTGGACTCTACTGAGGGAGTGGATAACATGAGGAAAGATCTACAAAAGCTGTAAGAATGGTCTAATGCTTGGCAATTAAGATTTAATGTGAAGAAGTGCAGTGTCATGCACTTGGGAAGCAGAAATCCAAGGGAAATGTAAGAGATAGGGGGCGAGAGGTTGGTGTGCACAGACCAGGAAAAGGACCTTGGTGTGATTATTTCTGAGAATCTCAAGGTGGCAAAACAGTGCGATAAGGCGGTGGCAAAAGCCAGGAGGATGTTGGGCTGCATACAAAGAGGAATTACCAGCAGAAAGAAAAAGGTTTAATGCCACTGTACAAGTCACTGGTGAAGCCTCACTTGGAATACTGTGTTCAGTTTTGGAGACCGTATCTTGCAGAGGAAGGTGACCAAAATGATTTGGAGCCTGCATCAGAAGCCTTATGAGAAGAGACTTGAAGACCTAAATATGTACACTCCAGAGGAGAGGAGGGATAGGGGAGATATGATTCAGACCTTTAAATACTTAAAGAGAAATAATGAACAAACAAACCTCTTCCAAAGACGGGGAAGCTGTAAAACTAGAGGGCATAACATGAAGCTGCAAGGGGGTAAATTGAAAGGCAATGTCAGGAAATACTTTTTCACTGAAAGGGTGGTTCATGCTTGGAATGCCCTCCCGATGGAAGTAGTGGGGGCAAATACAGTGACAGAATTCAAAATGGCATGGGACAGACACGGGGGATCCCTTTACAGCAACAGGATAAAATCAAAATAAACTTAACTATCTAATTTCTCAACAAATAGGGGTGTCCTACATGGAGCGGTGGGTTCACCCCTAAACAAAGACATGGGGAGGGGTGGTCTGCACAGAGCGGCAGGTGCACCTACTCTTGCCATCTTACTGGGCAGACTAGATGGACCATACTGGTCTTTATCTGCTGTCATTTACTATGTTACTATGTTGTTCCACAGCTTGAGTCCCTCAGTTGGAGGCATAGTAAAATAAAAATATGACCAAGTGTATTATATCCTGGGAGGGTAACAAAATAATGGCTGCTCTAATTGTGCATGACATCAGATATACATACTTTTTTGGCAGTCCCAAATGTAACTTAGAAAAAGTTCTGCATTTTCTTCATCTTTTCTAAAATGCTAGAATGTTTTTGCATGCCAGGATTTAACTGTACATTTTCTGAGCTAGACATCCTATATGTTGCCAAACAGGGCCGGCGTTAGGGGGTGGTAAACAGGGCATTTGTCCTGTATCCCCATGCCATAGGGAGCCCCAAGTCTGCCTCAAGTTGAAAGAGGCATAGCCTGCAGGTGGTCTTGGGACCCCCTCACTAGTTTCTGCCCTCCACGTCTAACATCAACCCTGTTGCCAAATCTCAGTTGCAAGATCTCAGTCTTGTCAGGCTCTCTCTCCAACGTCAGCCTATATGCTGTCATTTCTCACCAGAAATTAACCAGAGATTATACTTTTCTGCAGACACAATCCCATCTCATATAGAATACAATGAGGCAAGTTGAGGCAAGCATAATGGTTTATTTTTGGAAAACGATCACACCATCTGTAAGTTTCTGCTATGCCTTTTGTATGTTATGGAACAAAGTTGTGCAATGAGGCATGCTTTCTAAAATACAGGACTTTTTTAGCATATACATAGCATAGTACACTATTCAATGCATACAAACATCAGAACAAGCACGTCTACAGCTTACAAGATACTGTTGTAAAAAATATAAAATTAAAACCTATATTAACTTAAAGCAATGTGCAAACAAAAAGATGTGTATCCTTGGCTTTAATTTGTTGTTCTTGATAATTAATTTTTCTCCAATAATAATATCATCATCATAATAATGAACCAGGAGATGACTTGTGTTTCTTTTACTAAAAAGTGCATGTTATTAACAGCACACACAGGAATGTTCCTCATGTGATGCCCCAGAGCATTTCATAATTAAACATAAGAACCTGGGCAGAAGACCAAGCAAATAGCATAACATAAAATGCTAGTTTCAATAAATGTAGCACATTTGTCTATGTAACCTGCATTTGATTAAAAGGCTATAAAGATTTTTGCATGTAGTTCAGGCAACGCCAATCTCCTGCTACAACAGATGCCTTCTCCAGCATTATGTGCCATGAAAAGCCACCAGAATAAATCAGAACTGCAATGTACAGAACAGTTTAACAATAGTGGTAATAAAGCCTTAGCACCAAAAATCCCAACTCCGGTAAACCACAACAAAATATTACAGCAGCTGTGCAGGCATTATGGCTTGGAAGTGGTCCAGTGCACCAGTTGCACAACAGAGACCAGGGCAGGTCTCCTGGAGTTGGGGGAAGGGGGGATTGGGAAGGAGAAAGCATAGTTTCTCACCTGTAGCAGGTGTTCTCCAGAAACTGTAGGAATCAATCCTCACAGATGGCGACATCACCGATGGAGCCCACGTGGAAATGCTCCCCAGCTTCCACAGGAAGCTTTTGGGAGGTCAGCGTGCCTGTCTTCCTGCCCAAAGGAGTCATCTTACCTCAGTATGACGACATAACTTAATCAAGCCAAAAAAGAAAACAACTCCCGGCGAACAATTGCTACAGGTGAATAACTATGCTTTTTCTAAGACTAGGCAGGAAGTCAGTACTCACAGATGAGATTCCCCAGCTACAGGCTACTGAAAAAAAACTGTAAACAGCAACCAGAAAAAAGAACAGAGAATAAACAGCATAATTGCTGAAAGGTTCAGAGAGTCAGTGTCCAGCATAGACATCAACAGCAGGTCAACTGAACGGTAACCTGACAGACAGAAGGGCCAATGGGAAGGAGTTGCCTTAAACCTCAAACAGGTGCCAGAGTGCAACTTGGCTGAAGCTGATGTCACATCAGGAATCTTCATCCAGACAGTAATGGGCTGTGAAGATGTGGACCGAAGACCACGTAGCAGCCCTATAGATCGCCACCATGGAGATGAAATGCAAGTTTGCTACCGAAGCAGCCATAGCTCGGATGTTATGAGCTATGAGACAGCATTCCAAATTCAGACCAGCTTAAGCATAAGTGATGGAGATGCAGTTTGCAACCCAGAGTGAAAAGGTATGCTTTGATACCACCACACCCAGCCTATATGAGCCAAAAAAAGGCAAAAAGCTGGGAGGAATGGCAGTGAGCATTCATACGTTTGAGGTAGAACACCAGCGCTCTCTAACAATCCAATGTGTGTAGAGTGGCCTCAGCACTGTTGGTGTGAGGTCTGGGAAAAAAGGTAGGCAGTACTCGACTAAATGAGATGACAAGCAGAGACCACCTTAGGTAGGAATTTAGGATGAGTCCGAAGAATCACTCTGGTATGATGGAATTTGGTATATGATGGGTGCACCACTAGCACCTGTAACTCACTAACTCTTCAAGCAGAGGTGATTGCCACCAGGAAAATGACTTTCCAGGTGAGAAACTTAAGCGAGCAGGAGCTTAGCAGCTCATAGGGGGAAGCAGGAAACTGCCCCAGAACCACATTAAGATTCCACACCACCGACGGTGGCTTAATTGGTGGGATACTCTTGGTATCACTCTTCAATATCGACAGGGCTGACATCCATCCTTCTGGGGGGCAACCCTCAGAGGATAGTCTCTAATGCAAGGCACCGTGGCCCCTCTGCTCTGAGTGAGCTGGCCATCATGCAAAGCCAAAGACTCAGAGGAGGCCTTCAAGAATGTAGATGCCGGTGCTGATCTGGAGGAACCAAATAGTGATTCCTGCTTGTTTTCCCTGATTCCAAAGCCCCTTGTGCATTATCTGCAGTCACAGCATGTAGGTGGAGGGCTCATGGTCAGGCCGAGGCACAGAAGGCACCAGTTGTGGTGGTCCATTTCAAGATTGTCTGGCCACAGTGGCACACATCTTGAAGCCACTGGCCGGCTTAGACATATTGGGGAAGACCGCTTCCACCAAGTCAAAGCATAACATCCCAGCCGACCAGGGAGTCATGAGGAAAAAAAAACCCATGTGCCGAGAAAAAGAAAAACCACCCAAGAAAAAAATGTGGCACCAAGGCTCCCTGGTATGGGCAAGAAGACCGATGAGCATGCAACCAAAAAACACTGAAAATTCAAAAAAACGTACCGCAAGGGTATCAATAATTTTTTAGGGACAGGACAAGTATTTGAGAGGCTCCGTGGAAAAAAGAAGACTGAGGTAAAGATGGCTCCTTCAGGCAGGAAACACAGGCATGCATGCATGGTTGACCTCCCAAAAGCTTCTTATGAAAGGTGGGGAGTGTTTCCGTGCAGGCTCTGTCGGTGAAGTCACCCATCTGTGAGGACTGATTTCCTGCTTGGCCCCGGAGAAAACGAGCATCCTCTAAGAGAGAACAGCTGCATATGGCATGTATCCTGTGGCTTCAGCCTCAGTGGGTCCCTTCCACACTGCATACTCTGGGATGTGCCAACAGTGAGACCCGAAACTGGTCATCTTGCGGCCAGTAGTTTATGGGCCCGATATTCGAAAGGCATTTACACAGTTTACAGCCCAGTAAACCATGTAAATGCCTTAAATTGGAATATTCAGCGGCACTTACATGGTTACTGCTGTTGAATATTCCCTTCTAACCCTGTTACATGCCCCGATGCTATGCAGTTAGCATCGAGATGTATTGGGGGCGTTCCGGGGTGGAGGCAGAGACTGTCGCTAATTGGATAGCGGCAATATTGCACCGCTACCTAGTTAGCAATCAGCGGGTAAAACTAGGCGTGGCAAAAGCTGGCCTAGTTTTACCCATGGAAGCTAACCGGGTAGTGGTACAACATCGCTGCTACCCGGTTAGCTTCAGTGGCTCCCGGCTATGTGCGACGACCCCAGATATTCAATGCCGTCACACGGCATTGAATATCTGTGGTTAAGGGTCAGCGGGAAGGGCTAGCCTGCCCAATTCAGTATCAGGCCTTATAAGCTCAAACCCAGTGATCCTGCCAATGAGAGGGCAATCTTCAAGTGGCATTTACCTAAGACGGTCTGACTGAAAAATGCTAAGAGTGTGCGGGCTCCATGGCATACAGACTTCATTGTGGGGAAAAGGGATACTCCTGTCGGCATGCTTAAATAAGAAGAGTTAAATAGCACCTATACATTGACTTTCAAATGTACAGAAGATATTTTGCCCCTCCATCCAAAAAAAGAGCAGGAGCAAACTAGGTGGATGATTTTAGCACATATACTTGGCCTGTGCTGATTTTTAAAGAGAAAATGACCTAGGTAGTTTCTCTTGGAAAATGTATGTAAAGTACGTGCATTAAAGTGCCTGTGTAGTTTGCTACCATGCAGCCTATTTGAAAATTTCTTCCTGTATTTGTATGCATTCTGTTAAAATATTATTTATTTTGAAAGAGGCAACTTTCAGAATACCCATATAGCTGCCAAGCCTGTAGGTACTTTCGAAGATTTACATTTTCAATGACTTGCCTTTCCAAATCCAAACTCAAGATGAGTTATCTGCATATACATTTTCCTGCCCCAGAAGCTTACAATCTAAATTTGTACCTGAGGCAATGGAGGGAGAAACTGCTTGCCTAAGGGCACAAAAAATAGCGGGAGAAGCTGGATTTTAACTCTGGCTTTAGTGGTTCTCTGCCTACTGTTCCAGCTACTAAGCTATTTTAATTTATTTAAATTTGTTAATCACTCCCTTCAAAGCCCAAGGCCAAGTGTAATACTAACTTAGGGCATTGCAAACTACAAATATAAATTACAAAATAAATATAAATATAAAAATATAAATAAATTGCATATTCTTACACAATATAAAACTACAAAGAAAGAACAAAACCCTTAGGATATGACATACCTCAGCGACTAGACTTGGCACCAGTTCTCACAATACACACTACTCTTTCTTCTAACGCTGCCTTTAGGAAAAGGTACCTGCATATGCTTGTTTCTCCTTTTTCTGTGGGTATTTTTTTCAACTGAAATGTGCATGGTTTCGAAAGTACAAATAGTACACATGTTGTTGCAATTCCCACCCGCAGGAATACCGTTTCCAAGTGCAGGTGAAAGCATGCATATTGTGTGGTACTAAGCAAAACACACGTTTACCTACACGCAGGGTGTACAGTTTTCAGCCAACCGATGAACATGATTAAAATACTTTTTGCCTCTGGAAATCACATTGAAAAATTGCCTTCTAAGGGCCTGATTTTGTAAGAGGTTGCCTCTACCGAAGCCTAGTTTATAAAGGCAATATAAGCACCTTTATAAAGCAGGCTCCCAGAACAGGTATAAACATGTGCATGTACTCATGCAGTTTATAAAATAAATACACAGCTCATCACAAGTCTGCTCCTGTTCCACTGTATATACACCATGGAATAATTTGATAAAGACCTTTTCCACACGTAAAACAGCCTTTATATATTCAGAAAATCTCTATAAAATTAAACCCTAATAACAGGAGCGTTGTAAGGATATTGGGCACCCTAAGAGAAACAAGCTTCACTAGGCCATGTAACTGGCTGAAAGTGAAGACTAATCTGAAACATCTGCTTATCAAGATCAAGGAACAGTCTTAAAATGGGCCTGCCCCTTAATGTGAAGGCAAAAATCCTAACAACTAGCAAAATCAATACTTTCATCCTTGATGGAAAAGAAATAGAACTAGTAAACAATTTTAACCTGCTTGGATCAATAATGAAACGACAAGAATTCAAGAAATCTAACAACGCGTCGCTCTTGGCAGAATGGCTATGGAGGACCTAGACAAGATTTTCAAGTGCAGAGATGTTTTTCCCTGTAGATGTTTTTCCCTATATGCAGACTCAATTTGTCCAAGCCATAGTATTTTCAATAATGTCTCATGGATACAAAAGATGACAGTGAAGAAGAAAGACACGAAGGAAACCGATACCTTTGAATGATGGTGCAGGCAAAGAATACTGTGTATACAAAGAATTGCCCAAAGAACAAATTAATCAGTACTAGAGAAGATCAAACCTAAGATTTCATTAGAAGCTCAAATGACAAGACTTTGACTTTCATACTTTGGACACGTCATGCAAACAGAAAGATCATTCGAGAAAGACATCATGCTTATCAAGGTTGAAGGACAGTGCAAAAGAGGAAGACCAGTAGTGCAATGAACTCCAGAGGGAGGCTCTCTGTCACGATGCAAGCACTACATCGAGCATTAGCAGTAAATTTGAGAGACTGAGATAATACTCAGCATTATCCTGGCTTAGAAGTGAGGTTCATGACTGTCATGGTATGCGAAAAACTCAACCATTTGAAGAAACTGCCCCAATGTATTGATACAATAATAGCAGCTATGGATGCAACTCTATCAACAATTAGCCACCTGACTGAAGACGGAACACAGTTTAGGACAACTATCCACAGGGTCTCCATGAGTTGACATCAACTCAACGGCACTTAACAACCACCACCAAACCTTCAGCCTTACGCCCTCACCCAAGATTTTGATAAACTCAATCATGTTCACCCCACATCCATCCCACAACAATCCTGTAAAAATGCATAATTAGGAATCATACTTTTAAATATTAAACTTTGCTTTGTATATATTTGTGTGCCTGCTCTCCCTGCAGGTAAAACATGACGACGGCTCTTTGAGTCTGTGTGACTGTCAGGATCTATTGTTTGCTTTGATTGCACAGAAGCTGCTGCTCTTAAGTCAACCCTGCTTAATAAGTCAATTGTAAGAAACATTTATATGCATAAATCAGTGTTTCACATGCAATATGTGCATAAAATGATATGTACATCCTGTATATATGTAACTTTATCCAGACTGATTGGCAGCATTCTGAGGGGCAGGGCTGGGGAGGGATTTGCATTTATGAAAGTTCATGTCTATGCACATAAAATAAGCCTAAAAATATGTGTATGGTAAAGATTAGGTGTAAATGCAAGCACGTAAATTCCCTGAGGTAATTTTCAAACTGGAAGTTGAATATGTTCTGTCTCAGGCTCCATAAGTGTCTGCTTTTTTGGAAACAAAAGCCTGCATGAGACCTGGGACAGGAGCAACCAGAAGTGAAAACTACACACGGGGCTGACTCAAGGGGTTTCTGCCGCCCCAGGCAGAAGCCCTGGCATGCCCTCCCCCCCCACATCACCCTGCATCGCCCTCCCCCCCCTTCTCCATGCTGAGCAGCACTGCTGCTGATTCTGGTGGCGGGGGGAGGGGGGGTTCAGCTTTAGCAGCAGGTCATATGCTTCAGCCCACATGGCCTGCCGCTTCTGATCTCTCTGACACTACTTCGGTGGGGGGGGGGGGGGAAATCAGAAGTGGTGGCCATGTGGGCCAAAGCATATGGCCTGCTACTGAGCCGACCCCACCACCGTTATCAGCAGTAGCAGGGGGTAGTGGCAGTGCTGCCCAGGGAGGTCTGCTGTCCTAGGCAACCGTCTAGGTTAGTTTAGTGGACAGGCCGGCCCTGGCTACACAAAAAAAATTAGTAACAACCACCAGCTTCTCCAACAACGTGGAACATTTTGGGGGTAATTTTATAAGGAGCTATGTATATAACTCATAGTGATGGATTTTGGTGATTTACGTGTGTTAATAGGCATTTGCATGTGTACTTCAGCCAGTTGCTATTTTATAAGTAAGCGCTTTAGCCGGATGGCACTTATGTTCACTATGGGAATGTGCATGGGTGTAATTTTGGCAGGGAGCACAAGTACTTGTATAAATTGTAAAATATTATCATTTCGATGCGTTCTTGACAAATCAAAGCACGGGTATTTGCACCAGTCATAGGGCTGGTCTACGTGACTGCACCTAGATTTCATATGTTCCTGACCACTTATGCCCCTATTTTATAAAAGCATGCATAAAATACACACAGGAAAATACACAAAAAGAGTAAGACTTAAGACTACAATTATGTTTTGTTTAGAACAGAAGATAAATCATCATCTGCTATGTAAAGAGAACGTCTACAGAGAGTAGGCCTTCATCTCCCTTATGAACTGCTTTCAGAGAGGCAAAAAAAATGGTTTGAAACCATTAAAGTCCTCATAATCCAGACTGGCACTATGTAGCTCCATTCCCAAGTGCTTATGCTCATGGATTTTGTCCTCCTCCCAATGTACTTTACTTTGATGACTGGCCAAGCACCAGGGCTCCACCTGGAACCCTTTAAACATGAGCCCTAAATCCAGTCACAAAGGCACAATGACTAGGACTCTCCCCCTGAAGCAAATGCCCTGAACAGTGTCTTTGTAATGTCTCTAAGCTCAGCGGCCCTGGGAAGCAGAAGACCTGAGCCCGGCCCCTCCATATGGCAGGAAACAGCAACACCACTGAGCAACCACAGTTTTTAGGGGGTTTTTGATCACCTCAATGCAAATGATAAATCGCCAGCTTCTTCCCTTAGCCTCAAAACCAATCTATAAATGTTTTAAGACATAAAAGTAAAAACAGCTAGACCAATAATCTTTAAAACACATATGATAATAAATATATAACACTGTTAGAAATTAAATGCTTGGATTCTGCCAAACAGTACATAAGTAAGTAGCAGCAAAACCACATTTTAAGCAACAATATATGAAACAAAGCCAAGGGCAACCTTTCTCACCGACTGAACGTTGCTCAGTGTGCATACACACCATTCTACACGACATCTCTGCACCAATTCTTCTACAGCATTTGCAGTAGTGTGCAAATATAAACCATTTAGAGGTATTAGTATTAGTATTATTATTATTTTTAGTTTGTTGTTCATGCCCTGGAGTCAACCTTTCAGAGGACACTTCATCTGAGTGTACCCGAGGACTATTCTGTCTATGGCACAGTCATGCATTTGTTTGAAAACAAAATAAAAAATGTAACAAAAGGGCTGTTTTGTTTTCAAACAATGTGAAATAAAGATGGCAAAGCATTATCTCTCTTTTGTTTCATTTGCCATTCTAGTCTATAGGAAACAGAAGCCCTGCATGTTTACTCAGACAGTTTGGCGCTAGGAGTATGGGGAAAGGAACAGGACAATCCCTTGCAAGCGGGTTTCTAGCTAGCCACTCATAGCCTATTGCAACTTGAAACTAAAACCGAAGCTTTCAGAACCATCATGCTGCAATCAGCCACATGTAACAGAGCTACAAGACAGTGAAGGCGTAGGTTGAGAAGTTCCTTTCATCTTGGGGTTTAGGGTGAGAAAAGCTGACACAGGAGGATTCAGAGAAAAAGTGACAGTCAGATAGCGCCCTATCAGTGCACTCGGGGCCATGTTTACTGACATGCACTAACCGTTGGCATGAGGTTTGCGTGAGCTAAGCGCACTGTGCTGATAGTATAGGAGAGTATGGTAAAAGCCCTGCGCTAAATATTAGCGTAGGAAGAGACAGTCACAGGGTGGGTGTTGACGGTATATCACACTTAGCACAGGCATCATTGACTTTTAGCATGGGTGTGCTTGCCGTGTCTGAATGGCTGATATAAATAAATTGCTCCACTCTAACTTGCTGCTAGATGTGAGGTATTCATAGGATTATTCCTCATTCAACTTTTAATGCCCAATTTGTAGTCTCAGATTAACACGGCACTGATTATCACAAGAATCAATGAAAATCAACGTGCCTAGAAAACATCAATGACTACTGGGCTTTTTTTCTTTTTTTGTGTGATGCTGTCACAAAAAAAAAAAAAAGAAAAACACAAAAAAAGAAAAAAAGCCCAGTAGTCATTGATGTTTTCTAGGCACGTTGATTTTCATTGATTCTTGTGATAATCAGTGCCGTGTTAATCTGAGACTACAAATTGGGCATTAAAAGTTGAATGAGGAATAATCCTATGAATACCTCACATCTAGCAGCAAGTTAGAGTGGAGCAATTTATTTATATCAGTTTATACACAGCTCCGAAAAGACCACATACAACTTTTTGTGTCTGAATGGCTGGCAGTAAGCACACCCAGGCTGGATGGAAACTGTAGGGGGTCATGCACAGCACGCCCTAAACAGTTAGCACAGGTCTATATCACATCCCATGCTAATTTGGGGGGTCTACTGTGTGGAGGAGTATCCTAATAAGAGCACTGGCTTAGTAACCATGAGACCAGGGTTCGATTCCACTGGCACTCCTTGTGGCCTTGGGCAAGTCACTTAGCTCTCAATTGCCTCGGAAGAAAGGCCTCACAATCTACTTCCAGTCACACTACTAAGAAAACCCAGAGGGGGCTGCTGGGTTGCCAGGAGTCAACACTGACTCACAGACACACATTGCTTTACTATGTGCTAACTTAGAACATTGTAGTAACATACTCAACGGTGTGCTGTTGCTTACCGTTCAATGGGCATTGTGTGCAGTGCTGCTAGAAACTGTAAGCTTACAGCCCCAAGTTTACCTTGCAGTTTTTACTTTAGAAGCATATCAGCAGAGAGAGTGACCATGTCCTTGTCAAACCTTTCCAGCATGCGCCTTTAGGAAAGACACACTGACAGACTGAATCTGTTCCCAGGGTGCACTTTGACAGAGTACGAGTGTGTTTACTGACTTTACTATGTACACATTAACACCGTAAAACCCTGGCCTACACCAACTGGTGATCTGTTCTTTTTTTCCCCCCAGAAGGTCCATCACATGAAGAGGAAGAAATGAGAATAGGAAAGCAGAGAGCTCTGCAAAGATGAGGGCTGTGCCTGTAGAGCTATAGTGGCCAGTACTAGCAATAGTAGGAAAGGTGAAGGAAATCATAGGATTAGCAGTAACAGTCCTTTGGCCAAGATTGTGCACAATTTTATTTTTAAGAGGGGGAAACCAGCAGCTACAAATGGAGGATTTACTGAAAAGCAGGAGGCAGAATGCACAATATTAGGGAGTGGAGTTCTTTAAAAGATACAAGATAAACAAAACTACTAATCACCATCATTTCTATAGTGTTACTATTTATCTATTTTTATTTGTACTAGGCATTTGTAACGCTGTTCACATACACGCAAGAGATGGTCCCTGCTCGACAGGCCTTATATTCCGTTCCAGACAGACCAACAAAACAAACAGGGACTAGGGATTTCACATTTATGAGGGATGATTAAAACACGCAGTATTACTGCAAAAAAAATTACCACCTCATATTAATAATTGTCTGTAATTATTTCCTTTGTTTTAATTCTTATCCTTATTTTAAAAACTACCTCTTTTCATTTAAATCCTGAATTTCTTAAGCTGGAGGGGTATCATTCAATTGTGAATAAGTAGAGAGTCAGTGGACCTTCATGGGGGGAAAAACCCAACTGTGTGTCGAAGCCAGCCTCATAAATGCTATAATTATCTACTGCATCATATTTAGTAAATGTAATTAGACTGTGAAAAAGTGCACCCTACTAGTGTTATTAAAGATGTCAAAGCAAGAAAAACCTCACCAACTTAAGCTGACACATGGAGCTAGGTTTTCTTTATGGTAGTAAACAGGAGGACCGCAATTAATCTTGTCATCTTGTTTTTAAAAAATCCTCCCTTTTATTAGAGTCCTTCGGGAGTTTGAAAACTCGGTCCTAGATTTGTGAGGAGTGTCCAGAGCTGCTTCTTCATCCCTCCCTCCATGCAGCCTCGGCAGCCTTTCCCCCTAGCCCTGAGGACCGCAGCCCATTGGGTTACAAGCAGTCTGCATGTATAGCTGTTGAAGGCGAGTCAAATCGTGGAAAGGAGTCACTTCGTGGCTCTAGATGGCAAACAATGAGAGCTGTTGTCCTGACTGTAATGTCCCAAGTGACAAGTGCTGTGTAGGGACGGTGCTTTCACTGCTTCCACATCTAGCGCATTCTCAAGTGGCCGAGCTCACAGCAGGCGCAGGACCACTGCCCCATGTCCCAATGGGACTGGGAACTTCAGGGAATGACATGCTTGCTTCACACCACTTATAAAGGCATCAGTGCATGGTATTACTTTAGACTAAGGGGACCCAAAAGCCTTCTTACTTTTTTCTAGTCATTAATCTTTATTTAGACTGTGTCAAATTGTCCTCTTTGCACTAGGCTTGTGTCTGTGTTTGGGCCTTGCTTCAGTTTCTCCACAGCGAAAAATGAAGAGTGATCTGCCCTTGTGAAAGACCTCACACCTCCTCATAAAATGCTGCTTCATGGTTCAGGCAGCATGCAGGCTTCTTGTACAATCGATGATGCAAAAGGGTGAAAGAAGGCCAGAGATCCATGATATCCAATTTTCTTTCAATTGTCTCACAGTTCTATTTGTGACAATTCAGTAAAAGACAGACAACACTGTGCATCTGGAGCCAATTACTGACCTTGATTACAGTGACTGGATTAAAACTGCAGGAACATTTCCCCTTATTCAGTAGCTCTATCATTTTCTACTAGGCCGACTTACTTTTGAATTGATTTTGTGTTTCTCAATAAGTAGCAGTGCTGGCAGGATTCTGTAAATCTAGCACTCAAAGCAAAAAAAAAAAATCACTTTCTTTACAAAAATGGGGAAATGTATCGTTCCTTTTAGAGGATGCCACCAATTTTGGTGAAAAGATCACCTATAGGGTTCTCTGATGTGTAAGTTAGGTCTCTCTATAAACAGTTTTCCTAATGTTATATGATTTGTATGCCACTTTGACTTGTTCTACGGGTAGGTCGTCAATAATCTTGTAGTGCTTCTTCTGCTGCTGCTTTGTCCTTCTTGGGCGGCTCATGGAATGCTGATTCTGCTTCGCTCTGCTCACAGTGCCTTGAGGGATTTGATTTTATTTCTATTTTAATTTAGTAGCGTTTAGTTCATGCCTTTCCAGTAGTAGTTCAAGACGACTTACAGTCAGGTGTCAGGTACAGTAGGTATTTCCCTGTCCCCATAGGGCTTACAATCTAATTTTGTACCTAAGGCAACGGAGGGTTAAATGCCTTGCCCAAGGCCACAAGGAGTGCCAGTGGATTTTGAACCCTGGTCTCTGTGGTTATAGGCCACTGTTCTAACCACTAGGCTACTCTTCCACCTATATGACAGACTGTTTGGCCACTATGCCCCTTTTGCTGTGCCGCAAGACATTCATGACACTCTGTCCCATTCTGGGTGCTTAGGGTGCTGTTACCCCTTCTCCTGCCTACAAGTTTCATAAAACTTGAATGGAAACCCCCAAAGTTGTAGTCAAAAACAGTAATAATTGTTTCCCCCATTTACTTTAATGGAAATGAAATGAAATAAACTTGGAAAATGAAAAGGACAGAAAAAGAACAAACAAAACAAAATAAAAAATATTTTCTGTTCACACCCCTAGTCTACAGTATGCTACATAACATCAATCAACAGCAAAGATGCAAGACCACATTACATGGAAGATTCCCAAATCTCATTAAGAAAGCTGTTATACAAAACTATGACATTAGAAAAGGAGCTATGTAATACTTCAGTATTGCTGGTTTGGCAACACTATTAATGCCTACATTCCAAATAACATGAATGTGGTAAGTGCACAACATGATTAATGCAACTACACCACAGCTTGTGGCACGATATAGGGATTGGACCCTTAGTGAAGAAATGCTTGTTCCCAATAAGTAAAAACCATATTCAGCCAGCGATGCTCTGTGTTTCTTTTTAAATGTCGGCTACCGTGAGAAAAAAAAAAATCCAAATATTCAGTGCAGATATCGAGATAGTGAATGGCACCGAATACCCAGATTCAGTGCAGACTGCCCATCACTTTATAAATAGCAGGAGAGAAATTACCACTATCGGGATAGCTATCTGCATTATGCTTTTTTGCTGTCCTAAATTATGCGGATAGCTGTCGAGTAGTGGCGCTGAAAACTGCCACTGTCTGGATAAGTTCCCACCCTGCCCCAACTTCATCCCCAGACTGCTTTAGCACAATCTGGATCGTGCCAAGGAGGTCTGTGGTGATACCGAGTGGCCCTATCTGGATTGTGCTGGGGAATATCACAATCGACAGTGGTTATGTGGCTAGCTAAATATCGGATATGAAATTTCATTTATTTATGAAATGTGCTTGTGACTAGGGTTACAGTACTCTTCTTTGCTACTTGACAGTTATAACGTTCTCAGTACATATATATACATATATCAACTTTACGTTTTATTTGCACGTTTCCTTCTGGCATATCGTTGCAGCAGTGCCGGCTGCTTAAAACACGTTGTTAGATTTTTCAGCCTCGTGCTACAGATGGTCTCCTTCTACTCGCCTTTGCCGAACTGTACAAATAAATGGAAAAAAAAAAAGGTGACATTTTACTTACCAGTTTAGGTCCTTTCCTTGAGTCCTGCTAGATCACTCCAGACAAGTGGGTTGTGTTCTCCTACCAGAAAACTGGTGGAGACAAAGAACCAAAGAAAAGCTCAGGTTTCAATGACATCACTCCTATGCCTCTATTCGCCTCAGCCACCAGAGGTCCCTTCAGTATTCATCCCAAAGGTTTGCCTTCCTTCTTGCCTAAGGTGCTTTCTCCCTTTCATGTGAATCAAGTGCTGGTTCACATGAAAGGGAGAAAGCACCTTAGACAAGAAGGAAGGCACAGGACGAATGGGAACGGACTCCTTTGAAAAAGACAGATAAGGATCTCGGCAAGAGAGCCTGCAGGTCAGAAATCTGCCTTGCGGAACAACTCACAACCAAGAACATAAGAAATGCCATACTGGGTCAGACCAAGATCCATCAAGCCCAGTTTCCTGTTTCCAACAGTGCCAATCTAGGTCACAAGTACCGAGCAGTTTCCCAAAAAGACACAGGTTCCGCAATGCTTGTATTGGGACAAGCAGTGAATTTCCCTGGTCCTCTTTAATAATGGTTTATGGATCTTTCCTTCAGGAACTTGTCCAAACCTTTTTTAAATACAACTACACTAACAGCTTTAACTACAACCTCTGGTAACAAATTTCAGAGTTTGATTACGAGTTGAGTGAAAAAATATGTTCTCTTATTAGTCTTAAATGGGTAATACTATAGCTTCATTGCATGTCCCCTAGTCTTTCTACTTTTTGATGGCGTAAACAATCAATCAATCTTGAGCATCAAATCCTTTAAAGTAGCTCGTTTCAACGGCTTAAAGAGCACCACTATCAGAGCCCTGAGCACCACATACAGATCCTAGGCAGGGATCACAGACCGAAGAGGAGGGCACAGACATTGAATCCTCTGGAGAATGTGCAAGACATATGAGTGCAAGACCAGAGACTTAATAGTCACCAGACCTCGGAAACAGGATAAAACTGCTACTTGAACTTTCAGGGAGCTAAGGGAAAGGCCCTTCTCGGAGCTATCCTGTAGAAGTCCAACACAGAAGGCACCTTGACTGCCTCAGGAGCCAACTGCTGAGCTCTGCACCATTGCTCAAAGAGGTGCCAGATCAGCATGTTTGCCAGCATGGTAGACCTCCTCCGGGTTCTGAGCAGAGTAGAGACCACCACTGGAGAGTAGCCTTTATGCGCTAGCCATCTCCTTTCAAGAGCCAAGCTGTAAGTGAAAAGGGAGTTGGGTCCTCCAGGATGATTGGTCACTGTTGCAATAGGCCCTAAGAC
Organism: Ichthyophis bannanicus; assembly: GCA_033557465.1. Taxonomy (NCBI): domain Eukaryota; kingdom Metazoa; phylum Chordata; class Amphibia; order Gymnophiona; family Ichthyophiidae; genus Ichthyophis; species Ichthyophis bannanicus. The sequence continues at coordinate 176,378,308 of CM066043.1, read as the reverse complement.
AGAGGCAACTAAAGAGACGGTGCCTGCAGCAGCTACATCACGTCCCCGAACCAATCCGGCGCCACCAGAACAATCCTGCTTGGGTGGCATTTTATATGCTGAAGGCACATGACCCACCAGGGGCCATGAAAGAAACATGTACAGCAGGTGCTGACTTGGCCAAGGCTGGGTCAGGGTGACAACACCCTCAGACCCTGTCTCCTGTCTCCATGTGGTAAATGAAGAAGTGGCCAACTCTGGCATTGGAGGAGTGGGTCACCATCAGATTCATTTTGGAGCAAACCCAGTGGCGCAGAATCAACTGAAATGCCTCCTGACTCAAACTTACACTCTCCAGGATCCAGAGAGTGTTGGCTGAGGAAATCTGCTTCCACGCTGTCCACTCCGGCAATGTGCTGAGCCGACAAAGCTAGGATGTTCTTCTCCACCCAGGCAAACAGAAGAGGCATCTCCAGAGCTACCCCGGAACTCCTTGTGCTGCCTTGCTAATTAACAGAAGCCACTGCTGTGGCAATGTCTGAAAACACTAGTACCACCTGGCTTTTGACCCAGGTCTGAAAATGCAGAGGAGCTAACCTGATAGCCCTCATTTCGAGGCAGTTGATGGACCACACTGCTTCCCCACATTCAACATCCCTAGACTGTACAATCTTGGCAATGGGCTCCCCAGTCCCAGAGACTGGTATCTTTCGTCAGCAAGATCCAGGAGAAATCATCCAGTGGCACGCCCTTCTTCAGATGACCAGGCTGCTGCCACCACTATAGGCTGGACCTCATCATCAAATGGGAGCTGAAGCCTGCGCTTGAACTCCTGAGAATTCGGGGACCACTCAGTCAGCAGAGAGAGCTGGAGTGGCTGCATGTGAGCATGCACCCAAGGCACCATCTCTATGGTGCCACCATCAACCCAAAGAGCCGAAGATAATCCCAGACTCTGGGAGCTTGCTGCATACAGAACAGCGTCAGGCAATCCAACAATCTTTTGACTGTCTCCTCTGGCAGGAAAACTGCCCACTCGAGTGGTGAAACATGCTCCCAGAAACTCCAGGGATGGGGAAGGCAACAGCTTGCTCTTTCCCCGATTGATCACCCAGCCAAGGCTGCCCAAAAATAACACGCAGGACACCACCCGAGACGCCTCTGAAAGTGAACGGGCCTGGATGAGCCTGTTGACCAGTTATGGATGGACACAGATCCCTTGGTGCCACAGCCCCTACCACCATGACTTTGGAGAATGTCCTGTGGCAATGGATAGCCTGAAAGGGATGAACTGAAAGTGAGAGCCAATCATGGCAAATGCAGATACTGCTGGTGATCCACCAGGTTCAGGATATGAAAATACTCCTCATCCAGATCCAGAGAAGCCAAGAACTCCCCTTGGCATACTGCTTGAATCATGGAGTGCAAGGTTTCCATCTGGAAGCACAAGTGCTCATTGACTTCCTTGAGGTCCAGATGTGCTGGAAGGAACTGTCCTTTTTGGGCACCATGAAATGGATGGGCACTACTGCCTTTAGGAGCAGCAGCTTGTCCAAGGTGGCCCATACAGAGGTGCTTTTGATCACAGACCCACAAGGGGATGATGAAGGCATCGGGAAACAGCTCTTTGCACTCCAGGATGTAACCAAACTGAATGGTGTCTAGCACCCAGAAATCCTTGGTAACCTGAGCCCATTCCTGAAAGAAAAGGCAAAGCCCACCTCCAACTGGAGGAACCAGAAAACAGGCCCACCAAACCTTCACTGCACAGCCCGGAAGGGTCCTCCTTTGGAAGGGATAGAGTTCCTGGGCCTAAGTGCTCCACAAAAGGACTGAGAATGAGCCCGAAACCCAGAAGAAAGGTTTTCCAGGTTAATAACAATGAGTCCTGAAACCCATGGGAATCTGGCCAGCGAACCCTCAATGGACAGCCAAAGGCTGATGAGAAAGGGGCAACTGCCTGCTTCACAGGCCTCCTGGACCTGTCTTTCAGAAGGTGGTAAGATTTTGTCTCACCCAGGTCCTTCACTATCTTTTCCAATTCGGCTCCAGACAGAAGCTTCCCCTTAAAAGTCAATTGGGCCAACTGGACTTTGAAAGATGAGTCCGCTACCCAGTACCAGAGCCAGAACCAATGCCATGACATCGTTGTCAGAGTACCATCCCTGGCTGCCAAAGATACCAGGTCATACATGGCATCAGAAAGAAAGGCCGCAGCAGACTCCAAAAGAGGGGTAGTATCGTCCGGCAGGAAATTGAATCTACCGGAGCAGGGCTTGAGACATCAGGCTGGTACATACCACTAGCTGCAGAATAGCTGCTGCCATGGCAAACTGGCTCCACAACAACGAATCCACCTTGTAGTCCAGAAAATCTTTTGAGGCCAATCCGCCTTCTACTGGAATGGTGGTCCGTCTGGTACAGTGTTCTCACTCACTGATCTTCAGGAACAGCAGGAATCAATCTTCACATATGGGTATCATTGGTACCGATGGAGCCCACACAGGAAAGCTACCCAGTGTCATAAGAACATAAGATATGCCATTCTGGGTCAGATGAAGGTCCATCAAGCCCAGTATCCTGTTTCCAACAGTGGCCAATCAAGGTCATAAGTACCTAGCAGTTTCCCCAAAAGACACAAGTTCCACAATCCTTGTATTGGAACAAGCAGTGATATCCTGGGTCCCTTTTAATAAAGGTTTATGGACCTTTCCTCCAGGAACTTGTCCAAGCCTTTTTTAAACCCAGCTACACTAACAGCTTTTACTACATCCTCCGGTAACAAATTCCAGAGTTTAATTACTTGTTGAGTGAAAAAATATTTTCTCTTATTAGTCTTAGTTTACCCTGTAGCTTCATTGCATGTTCCCTAGTCTTTCTATATTATGATGACGTAAACAACCGATCTACATTTACTCGTTCCACTCCATTCATTAATTTATAGACCTCTATCATATCTCCCCTCAGTAGTCTCTTTTCCAGGTTGAAGAGCCCTAACCTTTTTAGCCTCTCTTCATAGGGATATCATTCCATCCCCATTTTGGTAGTTCTTCTCTGTGCTGTTTCTAATAACGCTATATCCTTTTTAAGATATGGCGACCAGAATTGCACACAATATTCAAGGTTCGGTCGCACCATGGAATGATACAGAGGCATTATAATATTCTTTATTTTATTTTCCATTCCTTTCCTTTAGATACCTAGCATTCTATTTGCTCTCTTGGCTGCTGCTGCACACTGGGCGGAGGGTTTAACATGTTATCCACGATGACACCTAAATCGTTTTTCTGGATGGTGGTTCCTAATGTGGAACCTTGCATCGTGTAACCATAATTTGGGTTTTTCTTTCCTAGGTGCATAACTTTGCACTTGTCCACATTAAATTTCATCTGCCATTTGGATGCTAAGTCTTCCAGTTTATCAAGATCCTCTTGCAATTTTCCACAATCATCATGGGTTTTAACAGCTTTAAATAGTTTTGTGTCATCTGCAAATTCGATAACCTCACTCTTTATTCCCTTTTCCAGATCATTTACGTGTATGTCAAAAAGCAGTGGACCCAGCACAGATCCCTCGGGTACTCCACTATTCACCTTTCTCCATTGGAACAATTGGCCATTTAGTCCTACCCTCTGCTTTCTATCTTTTAACCAGTTCCTGATCCACAATAGTACACTGCCTCCTATCCCATGACTTTTTAGTTTTGCCAAAAGTCTCTAATGAGGGACCTTATCAAAGGCTTTCTGAAAGTCCAGATATACTATATCAACTGACTCACCTTTGTCTACCTGTTTAGTCACACTTTAAAAAAAAAAACATAACAGATTAGTAAGAGAAGATCTTCCTTGTCTAAAGCCATGTTGGCTGTCTCCCATTAAGCCATGACTATCTACATGTTCAGTAATTTTGTACTTTATTATGGTTTCTACCATTTTTCCCGGTACTGATGTCAGGCTCACCGGTCTGTAGTTTCCCAGATCACCCCTGGAACCCTTTTTAAAAATTGGCGTTATATTGGCCATCCTCCAATCTTCAGGTATTACAGATGATTTTAATGATAGTTCACAGATTACTAATAACAGGTCTGCAAGCTCATATTTCAGTTCTTTCAACACCTTTGGATGTATGCCATCTGGTCCAGGTGATTTGCTACTCTTCAGTTTATCAAATAGTTGTAATACATCTTCTCGGTGTATCCATATTTCTTTCAATTCTTCCGCAGTATCACCTTTAAATACTACTTCAGTCATGGGTAACATCCCTACATCTTCCTCAGTAAAGACCAAAGCAAAGAATTCATTCAGTCTCTCCGCTATGGCCTTGTCCCCTCTTAGTGCTCCTTTTACCCATCTATCATCTAATGGTCCAACTGACTACCTCACAGGTTTCTTGCTATGAATGTACTTGAAAAAGTCTTTATTACATGATTTTGCTTCCACAGCAAGCTTTTTCTCAAATTCTCTCTTTGCCTGCTTTATCAGTGCCTTGCATTTAACTTGCCAGTGCTTGAGCAGTTTCCAGTTTTCGTCATTTGGCTCTTTTTTCTATTTCCTGAAAGATGCTTTTTGGCAACAGCAGCCTCTCTGACCACACTTTTAAACCATGCTGGCAGTTTTTTGGACTTCCTTCCAGTTTTCTTAAAGCGTGGAATACAGCTGGTCTGGGCTTCCAAGATTGTATTTTTAAACAACAGCCAAGCTTGATGTAAGTCTTTAACATTTGCAACTGCTCCTTTTAGTTTTTTTAACTATTTTCCTCATTTTATCATAGTCTCCCTTTTGAAAGTTAAAAGGTAGTACTGTGGATTTCCTTACCATCCCTCCACCAGTAACTGGAAAGTTTTTGGGAGCAGTCCATTGTGCCTGCACATCTGCTCTCCCATCTTCCCAAGTCCTCTCCTCATTTGAGTTTGCAGCTGATAGAGGAAAAAAGAGAACATAAGAACATAAGATCATAAGATATGCCATACTGGGTCAGACCAAGGTCCATCAAGCCCAGTATTCTGTTTTCAACAGTGGCCAATCTAGGTCATATGTACTGTCAGACGGCTGCCTGGGTGAGAATCTTCACAGTCTTGTCAAGTGCATATATCTATATGATTTGCAAGGTATTGTGGGCAATGTAGTTCATTCACACCAGACACAGCTGCTGACAATAATTTAGTTGTGCTCTTGGGTAAAGCCAATAAGATATTTATTTATGGGGTTATTTCTCCCAACACAGATATGCTTGGTAGCACATAAATTAGGTTACTTGCTTTCAGTGTTAACTTGGAAAAACAAAGTCAAAATCAGGAAAACAACAAATGAAAAGCCACAAAGCAAGAAACAAACTGTTCTTTTCAGGTTAACTTCTGATTACTTCCCACATGGATACAGAAGTGATTCTCTCCTAGCTCACAAGCAATTAGGTAAGGCTTAATTGCTAGCAGTTATCCAGCTGAAACCCCTTAGCTCACTCAAAAAAGTCAAAACAGAGTATAGCCTGGATGAAAAACTACTCAAAATAGCACCATAATATCATAAAACCATTTCTGTCGGAAACCGCCGGCCTGAGATAGAGAGGGGAAGAACTCTCCACTCTGTGTCGGCAGTAACCGTTTTTTCAAAAAATTTTTTAATTAACATAAAGTGCTTGCAAAACTAATCATAGTGAAAACCACTTATCTGAAGAATGGGCCTCTTCGGTTTTAACAACTTTATATAGTTTTGTGTCATCTGCAAATTTGATAACCTCACTCGTTATTCCACTTTCCAGGTCATTTATGAATATGTCAAAAAGCAGCGGACCCAGCACAGATCCCTGGGGTACACCACTATTCACCTTTCTCCATTGGGAAAATTGGCCATTTAGCCCTACCCTCTGCTTTCTCTCTTTTAACCAGTTCCTGATCCACAATAGTACACTGCCTCCTATCCCATGACTCTTTAGTTTTGCCAAAAGTCTCTGATGAGGGACCTTGTCAAAGGCTTTCTGAAAGTCCAGATACACAATATCAACCGACTCACCTTTGTCCACCTGTTTATTCACTCCTTCAAAAAAACATAACAGATTAGTAAGACAAGAGAATACCCTACAACCCCTAGGGGAGGAGGGCAGGTTGTGAAGGCCGATTCTTGCTGTTCCCAGAGATCAGCTGTTACAGGTAGTAACAACGCTATCTCCAGGAACAAGCAAGAATGCAGTCTTCACATATGGGACTCACTAGCTCCCTGGTACCAGACTGGAGTTGGTCATAATGGTATCCTCATGGCTAAAAGATAGAGTCGTGAAGGTATGGATACAAGTAGCCCTATTGGACTCAATTGCAGTTGGCAGACTATCAACAGGGGAGTCTGGTGCCAGAAAAGTCTGGGATGGAGGGTAGGAGTTGCAGTTCAGCCCCAAAAAGGTGCTGGAGGATAGCCCAGCCAAAGACAGCATCCCAATGGGAGTACCTGTCTAGGCAGTAGTGTGCAGCGAAGGTATGAATGGAGGACCAGATAGCTGTTTGACAGATTTCATCAATGGAGACAGAACAAAGGTTGGTAACTGAGGTTGCCATGGCTCTCACATTGTGAGCAGCGATGTGACCCTCTAGGGAGAATCCCGCTTGAGACTAAGCAAAAGAGATGCAGTCCGCAATCCAGTTGGATAGGGTGCACTTTGACACTGAAAGTCCAAGATGACCTGGATCATAGGAAATGAATAAAGCGTAGTTACTCACCTGTAACAGGTGTTCTCCAGGAGCAGCAGGAATCAGTCCTCACATATGGGTGACGTCGGCGCCGACGGAGCCCTTGCGGAGCAAATTTCCCCAGCTTTCAAAGAAAGCCTTTGGGAATTGCAGCGCGCATGCGCGGTCCTCTTCCCGCCCAAGGGTGCCATCTTGCTCAGTCAGATGACATAGCTAAAAGACAGCAAAAATTAGCAAAACGAAAGCATAAAACTGCAACTCCAAGGGGAGGAGGGAGGGTTGTGAGGACTGATTCCTGCTGCTCCTGGAGAACACCTGTTACAGGTGAGTAACTACGCTTTCTCCAGGACCAAGCAGGAAGTCAGTCCTCACATATGGGACTCCCAAGCTTAAGGCTACCGGAGACCCTAAGCACAAAAATGAGCTCCCTCTAGCTCAGCAGCACAGAAGGAAGGAATCTTCTCTGAATACGTCTCCCACCGGTAGCCCAACATCCGGGATGGAGGGTAGGAGTTGCCTATACCTCGAAGAGGTTACGGAGGACTGCCTGTCCGAAAGCACTGTCCCTGCGGGACTCCCTCTCCAGGCAGTAATGGGCTGCAAAAGTCTGGCTTGAAGACCAAGTAGCGGCCCGGCAGATGTCTGCCAATGGAACAGAGCGGAGGTAAGCCACTGACATAGCCTTCGCCCTAACACGATGAGCGGTGACTCTACCTTCCAGCACGAGGCCTGCAGCCTCGTAAGCCCAAGCGATGCAGTCCACGATCCAGATGGACAGAGTACGCTTGGAGACAGGGAGCCCCAACCTGTTGGGGTCATAAGACACGAAGAGCTGAACAGCCTTCCGGTGCTCCCGCGTACGGTCAAGGTAGAAGTTCAGCGCCCTCCTACAGTCCAGGGTATGCAGGACCATTTCAGCTCGGCTGGAGTGAGGCCTGGGAAAGTAGGTCGGAAGTACCACCTCCTGGTTGATATGAAAAGGGGAAACCACTTTGGGAAGAAATTTAGGGTGAGTCCGTAGGACTACCCAGTTCTTGTAGAACCTAGTGTAAGGAGGATCAGATACCAGGGCCTGCAGCTCACTAACCCGTCTAGCGGAAGTGAGGGCCACCAAGAACAAGGTTTTCCAGGACAGAAAACGAAGAGGACAGGTAGCCATAGGCTCAAAAGGCGGACAGGTAAGCCGCTGTAAAACCACATTGAGATCCCAGTTTGGGGCTGGCGGGCGCAAAGGTGGTTTAAGGAGAAGGAGGCCTCTGAGAAAACGAGCCACCAGAGGGTGGCTGGAAAGAGGTCTACCATCCACCGGCACGTGATGCGCAGAAATAGCACTGAGGTGGACCTTGACCGAGTTGGACTTGAGGCCAAGATTAGAAAGAGAAAGCAAGTACTGCAAGACCACTGATGCCGAACAGGAGAAGGGGTCCTGAGACTGCTGAGTACACCAGACGGAGAACCGACGCCACTTAAGAGCGTAGGACTTCCGGGTGGAAGGACTCCTGGAGGCCAAGACAACCTCTTCCACATCTGGAGGCAGCTGGAGAGGTGCAAGGACTACCCTTTCAGCAGCCAGGCCATGAGATGAAGGGACTGGAGGTTGGGGTGCAGGAGCGTCCCCTGATCCTGCGAGAGGAGATCGGGCTGAAACCCCAGAGGAAGAGGGGTGTCCACCGCTAGCTGCATCAGAAGCGGGAACCAAGGTTGCCTCGGCCACCGAGGAGCCACTAGGATCAACGATGCCTTGTCTCGGAGAACTTTGAAGAGCGTCCGAGACACCAGAGGCATGGGTGGAAAGGCATACAAGAGGCCTGTGGACCATGGAATCAGAAAAGCATCCGCCGCTACCCGGAGAGGATGCGGCTGTCGAGAGCAGAATCTGGGAAGCTGCTGGTTCAGAGGACTGGCGAACAGATCCATGGTGGGGAGGCCCCACCGTAGAAAGATCCGCTGAACCACAAGCGGATCCAACCTCCACTCGTGCGGTTGGAGGACCCTGCTCAGTTTGTCTGCCAGGTAGTTTTCTTGACCCGGGAGATAGACAGCTTTGAGGACTATGCTGCGGTGGACGGCCCAAGAGCAGAGCTTCTGTGCTTCCCGACAGAGAAGGAAGGAGCCCGTCCCGCCTTGTTTGTTCACGTAGAACATGGCAACCTGATTGTCGGTCTGGACCAGTATTGACTGGTGAGAAAGCAGGTGAGAGAAGGCTTTCAGCGCTAGGCGGATGGCTCTGAGCTCCAGGAAGTTGATCTGCTGAGCGGACTCCCAAGGAGTCCAGAGACCCTGAGTACAAGTCCCTTGGCAATGTGCTCCCCAGCCCTGGAGAGAAGCATCGGTCGTCAGGACCTGAGAATGCGCAGGAGGCTGAAAAGGCACCCCGAGCACTAGGTTGGGCAGGTGAAGCCACCATCGCAGAGAGGAGACCAGCTGGTCGGAGACCTGCACGGGGTCCGCTAGGCTCCCTGTGGCCTGATGCCATTGTTGGCGAAGACACCATTGAGCAGATCGCATGTTCAGGCGGGCATAGGGGGTGACATGGACCGTGGAAGCCATATGGCCGAGCAGTCTCAGAAATTGCCTGGCCGAGACCAGGGAATTGCTGTGAAAGCGGCTGGCGAGATCCATGAGCCTTTGGGCCCTGTCTAGGGGTAGGAAGGCCCGCGCTTGAAGAGTGTCCAACCTGGCGCCGATGAATTCCAGATCTTGAGAGGGGAGCAAAGTGGACTTTGCGAAGTTTACGACAAATCCCAAGTGCTGGAGCAGAGCTACCGTGCGATGAGTAGCCAGAGTGGCTTCTTGGGCAGACTGGGCCCTTATGAGCCAGTCGTCCAGGTATGGGAACACAAAGAGACCCTGAAGCCTCAGATAGGCCGCCACCACTGCTAGGCACTTGGTGAACACTCTGGGGGCGGAGGATAGGCCGAAAGGCAGTACTCTGTACTGGTAATGGCGTCCGTCCACCACAAACCTCAGGTATTGTCTGTGGTCTGGATGAATAAGGATATGAGTATACGCATCCTTCAGATCTAAGAAGCATAGCCAGTCTCCCTGCTGGAGGTAGGGCAGCAGGATTCCAAGGGTAAGCATTTTGAACTTTTCCCTTGCAAGGAACTTGTTGAGGTTGCGCAAGTCCAGGATGGGTCTGAGGCCTCCTGTTCGCTTTGGAACCAGGAAGTACCTGGAGTAAAACCCTCGACCCTTCAGGTGGTGGGGCACCGGCTCCATGGCCCGGTCCTGAATAAGACACACTAACTCCTGAAGGAGTAAGTCCCTGTGCAGAGGGAGTCTGGAAGGCTCCCCTGGAAAGTAGGAGGGAGGCACCTGGTGAAAATGAAGAAGATAGCCATTTTGAACTATCTGAAGAACCCAGGTATCCGTGGTGATGTTGGACCACCTGTGGGCAAAGTGGACCAGCCGGCCTCCTGTGCTGAGAGGAACCAGCGGAGGGGGAGAGGCTATGCTGAGACAGTCAAAAACCCCCACCCTGCTGAGCAGGGGCCGGTGGTGCAGGCTTGGGGGCTTGCTGCCTACGGGACCCATTACCCCGTCCCTTGGCCTGCTTCCCCTGTGGGGGAGCTGGGGAGGCCTGATACTGAGGGTAGTATTTGTAGGCAGCCGCCTTCCTCGGGTAAAAGGGCTTCTTCCCCGAGGCCTTCTTCTTCTGAGAAGGGGCAGAGGTTTTCCTGGAGAGACGAGTTCTGGTGAGAGTCTCCGTCTCGATTTGTGCAGCCTTCTCATCCATGGGCTTGCCAAAGAGGTTATCACCTCGGCAGGGGACATCGACCAACTTGTCCTGCACCCAGGGCTCGAGGTCGGACGACTGGAGCCAAGCCTGGCGGCGTCCACCGATGCCGGCAGCAGCTACTCAAGCCGAAGCCTCAAAACCATCATAGGCTGCTCGAGAAATAAATTTGGAGCACTCCCGAATACCAGTAGACAAGGATTGAAACCTCTGCAAAGGTTCATCGGAGAGACCAGCAGAGAACCCGGCTATTTCTTTAGCCAGGTCTCGGAGATACATGCCCATGTAGAGCTGGTACGTCTGGACTCGACAAGCAAGCATAGAGCCCTGGAAACACTTCCTACCGAGGGCATCCAGGCTACGGGCTTCCCTACCAGGGGGCACCGAGGAGTGCATCTTCTGACTTTTCAGTCTATGCATGGCCGATTCCACCACCATGGAATGGTGCGGTAGTTGTGCCTTTTGGAACCCGGGGCTCTTGCGGACTCGATAAATGGAATCGACCCGCTTGCTCAATACCGGCGACGACGCCGGGCTCTCCCACATGCGGAAGAGAAGTCGTTCCAGCATGGGAGGAACCGGTACAATAAAGGCCTCCTTTGGGGAGAGTCATATTGGAGGGCATCGAGTTCTTCGACTCGAGGCTCCTCCTCGGGATCCGCAGGGAAGGCCAAGGCCTTGGCCATATCCCTTACGAAGTCCGAGAACCGGGTATCCTCCGGGGGGGACCGTCTCCGAGGCTCGGACTCGGGGGAGTCCGATGGGACACACCGAGTCCGAAAGGAACCAGGTGACTCTTCGTCCTCAGATTCCCAGGCCGACTCCTCGGAGGAGGAGTCGACCGGCTCCGGTCGGACGGGTACTGGAGCCATCCGCCCCGACGCCGAGGGAGTCGGCGTCGACGACCTCGGTCCCGAACGGGAAGCCGAAGGAGACCTCGACCGAGGATCGACTCGAGCCCTCATGGACTCGAGGATCGGCTCGGTCTCCGGGGTCGACTTGGAAGTCGACGTCCCGGCGGTCAGGGCAGAAGCACCAGCGAGGCCAGCGATCAATGCCCGCTGCTGGTCCATGAAGGCAGCCAAGCTGACCTCCAAGGCCGTCATCCTGAGTCCGAGCTCAGGAGACCCAGCAGCCCCCGACTCGGGCCCCGACGGCGTCGGGCCCGACGTCAGCTCCTTCGGAGGCGAGTCCACGAGGACAACAGTACTCACGTGAGCGGGCAAGCCCTCCTCGAGTCGAGGATGTTTCGACGGCCTCTCCGACTCCAAGGACCCGGGACGGGAATTGGGGCTATGCGACCTGGCCCTCGAGGAACCAGGAGCGTCCACCGAACCCGCCCTCGCGGGTTTCTTCTTCCGAAGATGATCCCGGGTAGGAGACCCCCTTTCAGAGGAACTGCAACGATGCTCAGGACCAGAGTCCCGAGACGTCGAAGCCTCTGACGAGGTCCGAGCCCGGCCGGAGTCAGAGAAGATACACTCCCGCTGGTGCTGCCGACTCCTCAATGCTTTTGAGGACATCTTGCGGCATGGCCCGCAGATCATGGAGTTATGATCCGGGCCTAGGCAGCGGAGGCAGAAGTCGTGAGTGTCTGTAAGAGACATAAGTTTCTTACAGAGGTCACACTTTTTGAAGCCACTGGCCGCCATAGGGGGAAAAAGGGCCCCTGCGAGGTCGAACGACCGGGCAGCCAGGGAAAAGAAAAAAAAAAACTCGAAGTCTGTCACTAAGGACAAGAAAAACCGAAAAATAACGGACGGACTCGTAACCGGCGTCGCGAGTCCGGGCGGGAAAAGAACCGGCATCGAACCGAAGAAAAATAAAGAAAATAATGAAAAATCAACTTTTCTGCGGGGGATTCACAGGCAACGTCTGTAGGGCTCCGCGGAAAAAAGAAGACTGAGCAAGATGGCACCCTTGGGCGGGAAGAGGACCGCGCATGCGCGCTGCAATTCCCAAAGGCTTTCTTTGAAAGCTGGGGAAATTTGCTCCGCGAGGGCTCCGTCGGCGCCGACGTCACCCATATGTGAGGACTGACTTCCTGCTTGGTCCTGGAGAACTAAAAAGATTTCCAGTGATTGTTGGTTCTATCCAAGTAAAAAGCTAGGGCGCGCTTGCAATCCAAGGTGTAGAGCACTGCTTCAGCCCTAGAAGGTATGTTGTCTGGGGAAGAAGACCAGTAGCATGACTGATTGGTTGAGATGGAAGTCTGAAAACAACTTTGGAAGGAAGTGTGGATGTGTATGGAGAACCACCTTGTCATGGTGGAACCAGGTATACAGAGGATCTGACACCAAAGTTTGCTGATACGGCGAGTTGAGGTCAAGGCGATGAGAAAGATTACCTTCCAAGAGAGGAATTTTAAAGAAGTGGTTTCTAAAGGCTCAAAAGGAGGCTTTAGAAGTTGCACTAGGACCACATTGAGATTCCAGGCCACTGGCGGTGGTTTGATTGGTGGCCTGGACAGTAAGAGACCCCGCATGAATTGTTGCACCAAAGGTTGTGAAGAAATAGAATACCTGTCTACCGGCCTGTGATAGGTTGAAATGGCACTGAGATGAACTCTGACTGAGTTAGTCTTGAGGCCTGCCGAGGACAAGTGGAGGAGATATTGTAAAAGAAATTTCACTGTACAGGCAAAGGAGTCAATATGTTTTGGAGTACACCAGATGGTGAACCTTCACCATTTGAAGGCTTATAAACGTCTAGCAGATGGCTTGCATGATGCAAATAGGATGTCCTTCACCTGCTGAGGAAGGTTGAGGTCAGCAAAAATTATGCTTTCAGCAGCCACGCCGTGATATGGAGGGCTTATGGACTGGGACGGAGGAGCGTCCCATGAACCTGTGAGTGGAGGTTTGGTGCATGAGCCAGACTGAGAGGTGGAGTCTGTGCTAGGCGAAGCAGCAGAGGAAACATGACTGACGGGGCCAGTAAGGGGCTATTAGAATCACAGAGCCCCGATTGGCCTGCAGCTTAAACAAGATCTTGGGTATTAAGGGGGTGGGTGGAAATACATAAAGAAGTCCCTTTCCCCAATGGAGAAGGAAGGAATCCATTGCCTGGCTGTGCCAGGAGGGAAGCCTTGAGCAAATAGTGGAAGTTGTGCATTCTTCTGGGTGGCGAACAGATCTATCTTGGGGTCTCCTACATGTGGAAGATCCAAGATGCCATTTCCTGATTCAAAGTCCACGTGTGGACGCAGGACACGGCCAAGTTTGTCCACAAGGAGATTGAGTTCACCTGGGAGATACACCGTCCTGAGATGTATGCAGTGTGCAATGGAGAAGAACCAGAGAGATGAAGGGCTTCCTGGCAGAAGGGATAGGAACCCGTTCCCCCCTGCTTGATCACCTGGTTGTCCATTCGGACTAAGATCCGTTTGCCTGAAGTTGGGGTTGAAAAACCCAAAGGGCATTTGTGAGAGCACAAAGCTCCAGGAGGCTGTTCTACAATTGAGACTCCTATTGTGTCCATTGCCCTTTTGTAGTGAGACTGTCGAGATGTGTTCTCCACCCTAGTTTGGAAGCATCTGTTGTCAGGGTGCATTGAGGTGGAAGCATCTGAAAAGGTGACCCTCCTAGTAAGTTTTGAGGGGAGCACCACCACAAAATGGAGTTGACAAGAGGAGGGGTGATGCAAATCTTGTCTGAGAGACACCCGATTGCTTGGGTCCACTGAGAAGAAAGTGTCCATTGGGCCTGCCACATGTGCAGGCAAGCATAGGGGATGACATGGGCTGTGGAGGCCATGTGACAAAGAAGGTGTAGCATTTCTTGAGCTGTCACGGCACTGTGACTCTTTATAGTGTGGACCAGATCGATAAGACGGGCAGAGCGGTCCTGTGGAAGAAAAGCTCAGGCCTGACATGTGTCCAGAAGTGCTCTAATGAATTCAAGCCTCTGGGATGGCACCAGGTGCAATTTGGGAAAGCTTAAGACTAATCCCACATTTTGGAGCACAGTGATGGTGCGATGAAGAGATATAGTTTTACCTCTTCTGGGGATTCTCCCCGGATTAGCCAATCATCTAAGTAGGGGAAGACAAAGATCCCTAAAGTATGCAGAAAGGGGCAACCAATGCCATGTATTTTGTGAATACTCGGGATGTGAGGCTAATCCGAAGGGGAGCACCCGGTATTGGTAGTGGATTTTCTGGAACTGAAAATGCAGATACTGTCTGTATTGAGGATGGATCACAAAGTGTGTATGCCTCCTTGAGGTCTAGAGAACATAGCCAATCGTTCCTCCGAAGGTATGGCAGAAGTGTAACCAGGGATATAATTTTGAATTTTTCTCGAAAGAGGAATTTGTTGAGATCTGAGATCTAGAATGGGCCTGAATCCTCTTATCTTCTTTGGAATAAGGAAGTAAGGAAAGTAGATGCCTCTCTATGGCCCCTGAGTTAACAGGGTGGTCACCTCTACTGACCGGAGATTGGCCTGCAAGGGGTTTGCAGGATAATCCCTTGTGGAGGTGGTGGGGAGTAAGCTTTTGAAGTGAAGCGGATAGCTCCCTTGGACAATTTTGAGAGTCCACTGCTCTGATGTGATGAAGTGCCACCTGTGGGCAAAGGAACAGAGTCTGCCTGCTATGTGAAGGGGTTGAGGACCCTGCAGAGGCAGAGTAGCTATGCTCTCTAAGAAGGAGTCAAAAACCAGGTGCTGGCTGTGGCTGTGCGCTAGTTGTGGTTTAGGTATCTTAGGCTTCTTGGAATGGCAAGGACTCTGTTGTCTCTGCTGTTGCTGCCAAGGTGGTAAGCAGCTGCAGGTGAATAAGAAGGATATCATCTCTTCTTTTTGGGACAGAAAGACTTTTTTGGATTAGTCTTTCTTCTAGAGGGGTCTGACATCTTTCTGGAGAGTTGTTTGAGGGTGAGATAGTCTGTCTCAATCTCTCTAGCCTTCTCTCTCCAATCTTTCTCAAAGAAGTTCTTTCCAGAGTAGGGGATATTGGCCAATTTATCCTGAACCCACTGTTCAAGGTCAGATGCCTGGAGCCAGACCACTCTGCGAGCACCAATGCAGACTGCTGAAGCTCTGCTAGATGACTCGAAAGCATCAAAAGATGGATGTATTCTGGTTTTGCCTGATTAAGGTCTGGAATGCATCACTGTCATCAGGAAGAATAGGAGCAAGGTTCTCTAGATCCCTGGAGATATCCTTGAGATACATGTCCATGTAGAGCATGTAAGAAGTAAACATGCATGCCTGAAAGCAATGACGCCCAAAGGCATCAAGAGTTCTGGAGTACTTGCCCGGAGGCATGGAAGAATGATTTTTAGAACTCTTGATGCGACGCATCGCTGATTCCACCACCATAGAATGGGTGTGGTAGTTGAGGCTTTTGAAAGCCAGAGCATGATGGAACTCAGTACATGTTATTGAGTCGCTTGCTAATAGACGGAACGGTTAGCGGGGCCTCCAACATACGTAGCATTAGATCCTGAAGAATCCGATGCACCAGTAACATGGCAGCCTCTTTGGGCGCCGAGTGGTATTGGATGATTTCCAATTCCTCTGCCCTCATTTCCATCTCGGAAGTCACAGTAATGTGCAGGCCCACTGCCATGTCTCGGATGAAGTCCTGAAAAGCCATGTCCTCTGGAGGGGGCCAATGCCGCTCATGAGAAGGAGAGTGATCAGAAGGGAGGTCCTGGGTTCCCCTGGAATGCTCTGATGAATCATCGGAATTGGAAGAGGATCCCCCAATACAAGTTCAAGAGCTGAAATCAGCCCCCGAGGTATCGACCTTAGGCTGGATGCCGATGCCTGCGCCACTGGAGCCGTTGATACCGAGGCTGCCAGGAATGTTGCCAAGCTCCTCTTGATAGCTAGGATGTGCTGGTTGAGGGAGGACACTGATGCCTGGGTGGATTCACCCACGGGGCTTTGAGCCAACGTCCTAGAGCAAGAAACCAGTAGCTCTCCAAAGGTTGAGGCCTCAGGAGCATCCTAGAGCCCTTTAGTGTTTTGGAGGGCTAGTCTTCCCGATGAAGAACGCTTGGTACGTTTCTTGAAGCCGCTGATGTATTTTTCCATTGTGGAGGAAAAAGTGTAGGTCAAGGTCTAATTTGGCAGTAGAAACCACCGAAATTTGGAAAAAATGAAAAAGAAAAGAATAAAATATTTGAAAAGAAAAGAAATAATTGAGGCCGGTATCAGGGAAGGTACAAGCGTCGACAAAGGCAGAGAACAGATTTTAACCAAAAAATGATGTTTTCCAATGGTGACAGAAGAAACCCTCCTGCTGGCTCCATGGAAAACGAAGAACTGAGGAGAGAACTTGGGAAGGCAGGAAGGCAGATGCGCAGGCACAACTGAGTGCTCCCAAGCTTTCCAATTAGATGCTGAGGAGCATTCCCATGCGGGCTCCATCGGTACAGACAAAATCCATATGTGAAGACTGCATATTTCTGGAGATCCACTGTGACCTACGATGCATTCCCCACCTTGGGAATGCCAAACCACTCCTTCTCCGGGAGAGCAAAGACCTTTTTACACACCCGTAACCCCTTAGGTGGGGAGTTGGGAGAGTCCCACCCTGACCTGATCATATCCTTGATCACATCTGAGAAAGGGAAGATAGCAGTGGCTTTCCACCCCCTTTGAAGGAGCGGGAGTACCTTCAACTCCTGCTCTGTGCCAGAAGCATTCATCAAGTTCACAGGCAGATGAGACCCTGGCCTTCAACACCACCAGCTTCTCCTCCTAGAATAGGTGGATCACTCTGGTCTCTTCACAATCTTCTTCATCCACATTAGAGCCCAGTACCAAGCCATTTGAATCAGAGTCACAGTCAAAATCTCTGACAGCTCCCAGCTGTTCCTCATCTCCAGAAGGGTGCCCCTCGTCAGGTGCACTTAGCCAAGGGTAATCGAACAGGGCTTCCACTCTTAGCCTGCCCAGTGTGAGACTGCACCTGGAGGCACCCAGAGGCTGCAGGGTCTGAACTTCCTTGCAAGAAGGACCAGGCCTGCTGCAAAAGGAAAGGAATTCCAGTGAGGACAATCCTGAGTCTGCAAGCTCTCCTCTCAGAAATGACTCTTAAACACCAGTGGGCACAGCCGCCACAGATCCTCTAGAGCAGGGGTTCTCAACCTGGGGTGCCTGCACCCCCAGGGGGTGCGAGATGGACTTTCAGGGGGTGCAACAAAGAGTGGCTTGTGTCCCTTAGTGAAAAGTCATCACTTAGCCGGCTGCCAGTGTGCCTTGAGCAGTGGTAGTAGATGGTTGTGTTGCGTAGATAGTAGTCTTGTTGTTTATTTCATCAAAAGGAGAGAATAACAGAATTAACATATAAGTAAAGTAAGTAACTGATTGTCAGAGTATTGCTTTTAAAATCATTATAAAGCAACATCTGACATAATCATTGTATATTGTTTCACTCATAAATTCATGATCACGAGAGTTCGTTAAGTATTTCACCCCTTGGGGCCTCTCAGCTCGCCCGTCATCTCTGCTCACATGCACCATGATATTACTTTTGTAGGGGGTGCAAACATTAATCAAACATTTGCTAGGGGTGTGGGGCATAGAAAGGTTTGGGAAGCACTACCCTAGAAGATGATGAGCAGCTCACAGCATGGTTGCCGGATCCTCCGGCCGGCTGGATAGTCTTACTCATACCTTTAACTTTATTTATAAACTTGATATACTGCACCTTACAGAGTATCAAAGCGGTGTACAAAATACAAAATAGCTGCAGAGGAAACAGAAACAAACTCCATTATCTGATAGGAAAGGAAAGCCAATCACTCAAAGAGAAGAGAGGACAGGGAAGAAAGGGGAGAGAGGAACAGAATAGAGAAGGGGGGAGATGAAGGGAAGCAAGTGTCAACGGTTTAGCTACTGGTGATGGGAAGCTCATAAGCAACTTCAAACAGGTGAATTTTTAACATGGACTTGAATTTCGGGAAGAAAAGCTCTAATCCCTCCCTCTGCTCTCCGCTTCACCTATCTCCATTGTCTCTTCCTTAGAGTATTTAGGTGTAATTCTCGATTCATCCCTTTCTTTCAAGGACCACATTTCCTCCGTTGTTAAACGTTCCTTCTTCACTCTGAAACAATTGAGCGCTGTCTGTCCCTTTCTCACTCCTTCAGCCATGACACTACCCTGCTCCTTTCCCTTGTTATGACCCGTCTTGATTATTGTAATGTCTGTCTAGCTGGTCTCCCCAAGTCTCAAATCTATCATCTTCAACATGTTCAAAACACCGCGGTTCGTATCCTAACCCACTCTTCACGCTTTGATCACATCACCCCCCTCCTAATACACCTACACTGGCTTCCTATTGTCTTTCAGGTTCAGTTCAAATTTCTTATTTTTGTTCACAGGGCAATTCATTCAGGTACCCTTCTTTACCTCGCTGACCAGGTTCATCTTCACACCCCCCACCGTTCCCTCCGCTATATTCACATCAACCGCATATCCCTTTCCTCACCTTCCCAGGCCCACCTGGAATCCAACCAGTCCTCAGCATCCTAGCTCTGGAACTCTCTCCGCCCCCCCCCCCCCGCACTCCATTTAGAACTCTCCTTCAATTCTTTTAAAGCAAAGCTAAAATCTTATCTTTTCTGCTCAGCCTTCGACCTCCCTCCCCCACCCCCACGCTAAGATGCAGTTCCCCTACCCTTCTGCTCCTCCTCGCTAAGATACAGTTTCCCCACTCTCCTGCCCCTCCCTCTTTACCCCCTCACCTTCCCACATCAACGTACATTGTTTGTCCATCTGTCTACTACCCTTTTTATTATTTGTACTCTGCCTTTTTTTCTCCACTAATCTTATGCTATTGTCTGTCCCTTTTTACTGATTTTATGGCATTCCTTTCTTTTCCTTTTTTCGCAGCCTTATTTTAATCTTGTTTGTAAACCGCCCAGATGCTATTGAATATGGGCGGTATATAAAGTTTCAAATAAACATAATCCGAGTTCTGTGGGAAAGGCGTTCCAGAAGACGGGACCAAGAAAGAGCAAAGGAGAGCGTCAGACGGGCTTGAGAGGGTGATGGTAGATGCAAATGGTGGGTGTGGATTGAGCGAATGAAGGCGAATGAAGGCGAAGCAGATCTGAGAGGTATAAAGGGGTGTCAGTGAGCTGAGTCTTATGAACCAGTGTGAGTGGTTTGTACTGTATCCGAACTCTAAGGAGAAGTTAGTACTGCATCCGAACTCTGAGAAGTTAGTGGAGTTGCATAAAAATTGGGGTAATATGGCCAGTACAAGATGCATAGGTAATCATCCAAGCAGCAGTGTTCTGTAAAAGCTGAAGTAGATTTAACTGGTACCTGGGGGAGGCCTGCAAAAACCACATTGCAATAGTCGATCCTAGACATAACCAGGGAAAGAAGAAGAATGGTAAGGGATGATGCTGACAGAAATGGTTGAATGGATTGAATTTGCCAGAGGGAGTAGGAGAGTTGATTGAGGTGTGAAAGGTGGTCACAAAAGTAAACTGAAGAGTCAAGAATAACACCTAGATATCAAACATAAGAACATAAGATATGCCATACTGGGTCAGACCAGGGTCCATCAAGCCCAGTATCCTGTTTCCAACAGTGGCTAATCTAGGTCATACGTACCTAGCAGTTTCCCCAAGAGACACAAGTTTCACAATGCTTGTACTGGGTCAAGCATTGATATCTTCGGTCACTTCTTAATAATGGTTTATGGACCTTTCCTCCAGGAACTTGTCCAAACCTTTTTTAAACCCAGCTACACTAACAGCCTTTACTACATCCTCCGGTAACAAATTCCAGAGTTTGATTACACGTTGAGTGAAAAAATATTTTCTTTTATTAGTCTTTAATAGTTTACCCTGTAGCTTCATTGCATGTCCCCTAGTCTTTCTATATTCTGATAACGTAAACAGTCGAGGGAGTGGACTAACGGAATCGGTGAACCATGATGTGTGGGGGCCAGAGAGGGAGGAAGGACAAATAGGGAGAACCAAACTGCAGCTGTTTAATGGAATTTAGATGCAGGAAGTTAGTAGACATCCAAGAGGAGATATGTGAAAGACAGGAGTTTAGAGGGGGAAAGATCAGGGGAAGAAGGGCTGATGTGGTGCAGGAGAATAATGTCACCAGCATAATAATACGCCGATATACCGTGTTGCTGAATCAGGAGTGTGAGGGAAACCAGAAAGATATTGAAGAGTAAGGGGGGGGGGGGCTAGCATCGACCCTTGGTGGCTAGAAGCATGGGAGTGATGTCATTGAAACCAGGGCTTTTCACTGGTTCTTTGTCTCCACCAATCTGCTGGTAGGGAAACGCAACCCACTTGTTCTGACTGATCTAGCAGGATGATATGGAAAAAAGATGTTATGATGTACTTGCATAACACACAAAGTCATTTAAGCACGCATCCTGACTGGTGCACTTTATTGGAAAGAGCTAGGAGTGAAAGAGAATGGACAGAACTAGCAGCCCTGACAGTAATCAAACGTTATTAAACCCAGATGGGGCTGCGGTTGGGGCTGACAGCATCTCATCTGGGTACTATGCATTAATGCATTAGAAACAGCAGCTTGTGGTCAGCACACTAGTAGTTAATGCCACCCCTGGAGATGCATTTACATTTATTTCTGCAACACGGTCAATATAATGCTCCTTTTTAAAGCCAAGCTAATTAGCTCATTACCCTAATATTTGCAAAGATAAATAGGCTGCTGCATTAAATGTTAATGCAGCTGCTTGGGGAGTGAGGGGGAGAGCTAGCACTGCATTATCTGCATTAAGAGTTGCATGTTAATGCAATAAGCACATTAGGAGTAATGCGATGTCGTTTACCAGTTCTCAGTCCTGATAGAGACCATTAGTACTCAAGGAAATGTATCTGAAGCACACAGTGGTGGGTTACAAGTCCGTAAAATTTCAAAAGACTACCAGATACATTTGGGCTTCTATTTATCCCATGAAGCACAGTTACCTACCTGTAACAGGTGATCTCTGGGAACAACAGGAATAAGTCTTCACATATGGGTATCATCGGTACCGACGGAGACTGCGCGGGAACGCTCCCCAGCGTCCAATCAGAATGCTTTTGGGAGCATCCCACCACACCTGCGTGCTGCCTTCCCGCCTTTCCCAACTGTCTCTCCTCAGTTGAGTTTTAAAGCTGAGACAAAGAGAGAGAGAGAGAGAGAGAGAGAGAGAGAAGGGAAAGAGATAGATAGAGAGATACAACTCCTTGGTGGGTTGTGAAGACTTATTCTTGCTGTTCCCAGAGATCACCTGTTACAGGTAAGTAACTGTGCTATCTTCAGGAACAAGCAGGAATGAGTTTTCACATATGGGGACTCCCAGGCTAAGATGCCTGGAGGAGGCCCCAGCATGTTGCAAACTAAAGATGGGCCATGCTTATCCCTCAAAACCTCAGGCATCCCAGGGATGGAGGGTAGGAGTTGAACTAGAAAAGAAAAAAAGAGATGCTGTGGAACAGCTCAACTAAACAAGGTATCCAGAGGGGAGTCCTTGTGTAAATCATAAATATTAGAAAAATGTTATGTCTTAATTTTCTAATATGGATCTCATTCAGAAATATTGCAAAAATATTTGTTGAGGGTAAACAAGGGTCTGTGGTTCCCCAATGTGAAGTAGAGGGAAAAAAATAATTTTGCAATACAGGAAGAGATGAGAAGTCCTCATGGCCAGAACTAACCCTAGAAGAAGTACTAGGGGAGTTCAATGAGGTTGGACTTTTGAGACTAGGTAAAGCTTCTGTAAAGTCCAAAAATTGAACTTCTTGGAGCAGAATAAGATCCTAGGAAGAGTGGAGATAATCTGACTGGTTGGGATGAAAAGGTAGAAATACCCTTTGCAGAAAAAAGGGGCTAGGTCTTTAAGACCCCCTTTATTCCAATGAAAGAGAAAGGTATTTGTACTAGGCGCTGAGCCTCCAATTTTTTGAAGATCAGTAAAAGTCTTTGTAAGTGATGTCACTTATGATGAAGACTTTACATGTAGAGCTTCAGATGTGACGTAACCTAAAAGGTAACGGTAAAAGAAGGTATTTGGTAAAAAACCCTAGAAATTGGTTGTCCACTGAGTTTATGGTATGCAGGGTCAGCATTAATATGGGCAGTAGACAAATCTTTCAAAGTCAGATAATGTATAGAGATTGACGCAACAATAAGAAGGATTAAGACCTACTTGAGAATCTTGATGGAGAATTTCTGTCTGGTTAAATATGGAAGAACTATAGAAAAAGTTTCATGGAAACTGGTAATATGTTCTTCACTTACAGGGATAGGATTAGACTTCTTGAAAGATCTAGCCCCTGAATAACCAGGTCTCGAGACGTACGTGAATGAGTGCAGAGGAGATCCTTAGTCTTAAGACAGCAAGTCTGGATCCTTCTACAATTTCAATTAGTAGCTGGAGAAAAAGACGCAATATCAGGGGATACCATGTTTGTCTCTTTATGAGGGCAATATGAGTATCATGCGTTCTCCTGTTTAACATAAGCTACCATGAAGTATAGGATATTAGAAGGAGAGTAGTGAATGAGGACCAACTGCAGTGAAAAAAATGCATCCCTGTTGAGGAGGTTCCAGTGAGATGTGGAACAACCAGGGAATTGTGCAATTTTCTACACTTTCACGTGGTCTAAACCCTGGTTACCTTTCCTTAAAAGGAAATTTTAAGGAATATGGTAAAAGTAGGAAAAAAACAGTCATGTAGGAACATGACTAGTAGAGTCTACCAGCTGAAGCCCTTATTAACTATCTGGCCAGCTACCTATTAGGAGTAGCTCTGAGGCTCTCTGGCAAAGGCCCACAGTTGCAGAGCTTTGTTATAGAATTGCAGAGAGCACATTATAGGTTGTTTAGATCTGGCTGATGAATTGCCAGTGTGCAACCTAATCTATTCTGTTGGAGCCAAGAGAACTGAACGTGGCTAAGAATAGTAGACAGGCCTGATGCCTGCAACAATAAATAGTCCAAATGAGTTCTGGGTCTCCTTTGGACTTATCTGTTATTAAGGCAGCATAAAAGTTAGGTCCCCTAGGTTGGAGAGGACCGACAGACATAATTTGGAGTAGTAATACCCAATTTCTGTCCGAAAAGCTGCCTTAAAAAGATATGTGAGAAGGAGATGAACTGCAAAAAGGGGAGAAAACTCTATATGGAAACTAGTTACTGAAGTAGGTTTTGAAGAAAACCCTAAGGCTTAGAGGACAAGCCCTCCAGTTGATTAGTAGTACTCTTAGAGACTGAATGTCTGGACTAAGAGGGATTGAAAATAATACAGAGCTGAGAAGACTTACAATTTAGTAAGTCCTTGAAGGGATAGGGTCCCCTTGCAGTTAAAAGTATGAGATATCCTCATACAGGAAAACTGACAAGGTGAAAGGTATAGTTCACCCTGTTAGTTATTAGTTCTCCTTTTTGTTTTAAAAGGAGAAACCTGTTATCTCTGGGGTATGATAGTCCTTAATAGCTCTTAGCTAGAAGGATAGATTTCTCTTGTAGCAAGAGATTCATGCCCAGAGCTGAGGATTGAGTCAATGTATGACTGATATCTCAGCATGGATGAGATGACTTTTAGATGCTTCTGTTGAAAAGAAGTAGGTTCAAGTTCTAAACCTCACACAGAAAAAGTGAATAAAATATCAGAAACCCTGCGATTGCTGGGTTTGCTGAGCCTGTTGAGGTTTTGATTTTCTTAATCTGGTGTGGTGTTGCCCATCCTTGGAAACATATGTAGAATGGGTAGAAGATGGATAAAACTTTTTCCCCTTGGGGGAATAAAGCTTTTTATGAGATTTTTTATTAGCTGGGATAGAGGAGATTTTGGACAATCCTCTGAAAGTAACAGCATCAGTGCTCAACTGATTAGCTTGAAATAAAGCCTCCTTGTTGAAGAGATTTTCACCAGTACAAGGAGTATTTCCCAGCCTTTCCTGAACTCATCTGTCCAAGTCGGAAACTTGGAGCCAGGCTAAGCGTCGTGCTCCTATGGCTATAGCAGAAGTTCTGCTAATAGATTCAAAACAGTCCAGGGAAGCACAATTAAGAAACCTAGAGATATTTTGAGCATGATTGACTAATAAGGAATAGTCTGCTCTTTTATGCTCTGGAAGAAAAGGGTTCAAAAACTTTAAGTTCTTTGTGACCTCTTCAAGAGATAATCCCATATAGAAAATATATGAGATAATTTTTGCTGAAAGCATGGATGCCTGGAAGCATCGACGTCCAAAGGCATCTAAAGTCCTAGACTCACGACCTGGCGGATAAGAAGAGTACTTCTTTGCACTCTTAATACGTCTCATTGCTGATTCTACAACAATAGAATGATGAGGAAGTTGAGTCTTTTGAAAACCTGGAGAAGGTGGCACCTTGTACATAGTGTCAAGTGTCTTGGAATGTGGGGATACCGTTAAAGGAGTTTCCCACATTCTTAACAGTAGATCTTGTAAGATCTGATGCACAGGAAGCATGATCTGCTCATTTGGAATCCAGGGAAATTGCAGTGTCTCTGAATTCCCGGTAAGGATTCTTTACCAGGTATAGAAATGGCAAGTAGCTTTGCCATATCAAGCAGAAAAGCTTGAAAAGAAATCTCCCCCAAAGAGGACTCTTTAAAATGAGGGGTAAAGGCTAGACTTGTAGAAAAATCAGCCCTGGTACCGATGGATTCATCCCAATCATCGGGATCGGAAGACTGAAAAGGATGAAGCATCGGATTTTCTTTAAAGCAATGTCTTTGGTACCGCCCTAGGTCGGTACCGAGACGAGTCGGTACCGAATCTTCCATGCTAGAGATCGATTCCAGGCTCGGCATCGAGGGAAGCGACTCTGTCGAAGTAAGCATGGACGGTACCGACACCGATGCCGATGTCGATACCAGTACCAGTACCGGTACCGAAGGCGATACCGATACTCGAGGAACGGTCTGCAGCAACTCTAACGGTACCGAAGTAGCCGAGAGTGCTAGACTACGTTCATCGGTGAGGAGTGTTTCGTCCATCACCATAGCCGATGCTGGGGTGTCGGTACCGCCCGAAGCAGCCACAACCACCGAGCATGGCCCAGGTATGTTCCTCGAGGTAAGAACCTCGGGAACAATCCGGAGCTCCGTTAATGCTTTGGAGCCCGAAGACTCCAGCCGGGGCTTTGTTGCCAAGATGTCCTTGAGGGCAAGGCCGAAGCCATCTCGATGCTGAGCAGGAGATCTACCACTTGAGGACTGGCTAGTCTTTACAGACTTTTGTTTGGTTACCTGATCCTGTGAAGAAGAAGATATTCTAGCTGGTAACATCAAAGGGGATGTGAACCGGGTATCGAGTTCTGCTCGATTCTGAAGACTTCTTCTGTTTGAGCTCCAGCAGGAGAGACACTCCAGAGGGCAGTGGTCAGGACCTAAACATTTTAGACACCAAGTATGAGTGTCTGAAAAAATATCTGTACCGCCACACTTTGAGCATTTCTTAAGGATAGTGGCTGGCTTTTCCATAACGGAAGGGTAGAGGCCTAGTGGCCTAGAAACCGTCAGGCACTAAAGAGGAAAAAATTTCTAAGGAAAGAAGAAATTCTTCAGGAAAAGGCAAGAAAAGTACCGGCGGTACCGGTAGTGTCAAGGGAAGGCAGACACGACCACAAAAAAGTAAAAAGTAAAAAGAAGAATTTTCTGCGGTGACAGGAATACGTCCTGCCGGCTCCGCGGAAAGCGGAAAACTGAAAACTGAGGAGAGACAGTTGGGAAAGGCGGGAAGGCAGCACGCAGGCATGGTGGGATGCTCCCAAAAGCGTTCTGATTGGACGCTGGGGAGCGTTCCCGCGCAGGCTCCGTCGGTACCGACGATACCCATATGTGAAGATTCATTCCTGCTTGTTCCTGGAGATAGATGTTATCCTGCAGAGCTGAAATAATAAAACGCATTCTAGCAAACAAATGCTCAGATTCTCTCACCTAAGTCATTATTCTTTGTAATTGATGCCGCTGCTCTGGTCCTTGGGCCTTGCTGGGTGAACTGGTATCCAAACTTCAGAATCACAGAGTTATTCTCCAGCATCTTGGCGATTTCCATCTCCACAGCAGTTCCCAGTTGCTGCCTCTGTGTATCACAAACAGAGTACAGCACAAATACAGGAAACATTTCCTCTGTGTCATAACACTGCCTCTTTTGTTTAATACTTCACTGTAACATGAGAATTTACCCATGTAAAGCATCTGCAGTACATAGGAGAGTGAGGGGAGAAGGGGAATAATGACAAGTCTCCAGCCTGTTTATACAGGACCATGGAATGTGACAAGAAAGTACAGCACGGTTCATTTCAGTTTTCCTTTCCTGATCCAATATCTGAGAATTCCATCAACAGAATAAGGAACCTAGAAAAAGTGAATAATGTGCCTATTTTATGCAGGCCACAGAGGTGCATAGTTGTCTTTATAAAATAAGCATCCAGAATGCATGCAAATACAAATGCACAAACTTATGCTGTTCTAATGTGGACAAATGTGAGTGAACAACTATGCGTGAATTTTATAAAGTATGTGCCTACACCGCACCTCTGTTGCTGGGAACACCTAGTGCAGTATGCCTATGAAGTCCTCTCATTACTGTCAGCACGTATATAGTCAAAAGCCCTTTTCCAAGAAAATGCTCAATGTCTAAATGCTGATTCAACCCTAAACCAGTATCACTTGCATATATATTTACGCAAAAATGTATTTTTAAAATTTTTTTTTTTTTGGTCGGACCTCACATTTCATGGTATACAGCTACCCAAGCTATAACTGCCCTTAGTGAAGTATTTTTTACTTTCAATTTAACCACATCAATTTTTTTAAACATATGCTCTTGATTACTAGCTCATAAGAGCTACAAGACAGTACATTACGGTTTCACTGGCAATTAAGAGCTAGTAATCAACAGCATGTGGTGGTGTTTTTTTTTTTTTTTTTTTTTTTTAAAGTCTGTGTGATTAAATTGAAAGTAAAATCTACTTCACTCGGGGATAGTTACAAGTGTGAGGTCTAACAAAAATAAATATTTAAAAAAATGTATTTTTGCATAAATATATGTGTCAGTGATATTGGTTTAGGGTTTATGGCTGAATCTGAAGTTGGACGCTCGATAGTGAAGGGACAATGTCTGAATGCAGCGTTTCACACCAACTCCTTGTAGGCTGTGTCATCAGCTGAATGCTGCTTCAGGACTTACCTCTGCTATTGTGGAGCCCAAGTAATCAGAGATATGTTTAACCTTTCAAAATGTATTTATTTCTTCTTTAAAATTACACAAAGAAAATAGCATTCTTCCTTATTCTCCTTATCTTGTTATTCTCTATGGAGGCAATTTTCAAAATTCCCACAGAGCTTATGGATCTGTGGGCCTGGAAACTCATTTCCTTAACTCATGCATCAAGCATTTCTGCTTTGAGAGAGAGAGATGCAGTGCCTTTCCCCTTCCTTTCCTACATTCACAAACATGGCCTGTAAGGAATAAACATGCCACTGCCACACTCTGCCCCCCGCCTACAAGTTTAGGAAGCACTACCATGTGCTGAGCCCAGACATAGTTCCCCTTCTGTTAGCAAAATCATTTATCAGGAAAGCAGGCAGGAAGAGCTCCATCCTAAAGTATTATTCAGTCTTACCTGATTAGCAATCTTGACCTCTGTCAAAGTTTCGTTCTCATTCAATGCTTCCACCAGTGCCAAAATACCAGCTGCAGTGATGAAATTGGTTTCTACATTTAAGCTCTTCAGGGTTTTGTTAACTTTCAACATCTCTGCAAGAGCCTGGCAGTATAGAAGGAGATAACAGTTGCAAATCTTGTATTTTCAAAAAAAACAATACATCTACATAATTATGCATTGTACAAAAATGAGACCATAGCAATTATTACACTTCTGGCATCTGCTTTCGCCAAAGAAAGAAATACGTATGTACTTTTTTTTCTTTATTAACAGGAGGTTTAATCATCCTACTATAGGAGCATGTGCCAACGGGGTAGGATAGCAAGATGTCAAAGTCCCCTCTCCTCCCAATTCAACAACATGTAGTCTCAGACAAAAGACCAAGAAGGGACCGTCCTCAACTCATAGCTCAAACTCTGTATTGACAAGAGACCCAATCTTAGCCAAAGAGATTGGCTCTGGAGGAGCTCTGGCACCGAGGACAAGTGGAAAGTCTACTATTCTCACAACCTTATTCATGCATGGCTACATAAATGGATTCCTGTATAAGTTGCACAGACCAGTCATGTGGCCCAGCAGTCACCTTGGAATTCATTTACTAAACTGGGCAAATGTTTTGCCATTAATGTATGATAACAGCAATTTTTAGCGTGTGTTAATTGAGAAACATGCATTGTAACTTTTTCCAAGACAAGGGGATGTGCTCAGCTTGTGAGGGAAACAACCGATAGATTAACACGCACTAAAGCAATTTCTACACCTTTATCTCTATATTTACTTACACCTTATAGAGTATCAAGGCAGTATACACCGCTAAAGCCTGTGTTAGCATTAAAGCACGTTGCTGAAACATTCCTTGGCCTTCATCCCCAGCCTTTTTCTACCCACCTCCCCTCATTTAAATAAAATTCAGCATTAGCAGTTTAACTCAGATTTCAACACATGCTAAAAACGTTTATATGTACTGTATGTTATCACTAATGTGTGTGAAAACCAGCATTAAACTGCTGCAATAAAGAGTCCTCAGGGACTGACAAGCAGTGAGATATTTATGCTAATTAAATAAAAAAAATGGGGGAAGGTAATTTTAAAAAAAAAAGTGAGAAACCTTGCAATTGGCCAAACGCAGCCAATATTTCAGCAAAAGGTGATCCAGAATAGCATTAGTCTAATCAAAGACATCGCAGCCTGTAGAGATTAACATAAAGTAATGATTCATACGAACTTCTGAGAGCACAAAGGTTCAGATATTCCACACACTTACAACATTGTCTTTTGATAATTCTGATATTAGACCAATATAAAACTTCCCAATCCATAAAGAATTCAGTTTGATATAGCACCAGCACATAACATAACATAAGAAATGCCATACTGGTTCAGACCAAGGTCCATCAAGCCCAGTATCCTGTTTCCAACAGCGGCCAAGCCAGGTCACAAGTACCTGGCAGGTTCCCAAAAAGGTATGCAGGTTCCACAGTGCTTGTCCCGAGGTAAGCAGTGGATTTCCCGGGTCCTTTTTAATAATGGTTTATGGACCTTTTCTCCAGGAACTTGTCCAAACCTTGTTTAAACAGCTTTTACTACATCCTCCAGTAACCAATTCCAGAGTTTGATTATGCGCAGAGTGCAAAAATCCTCTCTCTTATTACTCTTAAATGGGTTACACTGTAGCTACACTGCGTGTCCCCTGGTTGTTTTACGCCATCAAAAAATAAAAAGATCGATTTATGTTTACCCATTCTACTCCATTCATTAATTTATAGACCTCTATCATATCTCCCCTTAGCAGTCTGTTTTCCAGCTTGAAGAGCCCTAACCTTTTATGCCTTTCCTCATAGGAGTATCCTTCCATCCCCTTTACCATTTTGGTGGCTCTTCTTTGTACCTTTTCTAATTCTGCTATATCCTTTTTAAGACATGGTGACAAGAATTACACATAATATTCAAGGTATGGTCACACCAAGGAACGATACTGAGGCATTATAATATCCTTTATTTACCAGCAAATCTGCTCTACGACCTTATGAGGAAATATGTGTCTTCAGATGAACTGGTCTTTGCAAAATGTATCGCTTAGACAATACTGAAGGGAAAAGGCAAAGGGGCATGTTTACTAAACCCCAGGTTAATAACGTAGGTTTGGACGGCATTACTAGTGCGGGGGGGGGGGGGTGGCAGGGACAGCCATTCCTTTGAATTTAGCATGGCTCACTGTGTTAAACCCACTACAGGATCAACTACTACCACTCATTGTGCTGGGGGCAATTGCTGCCCAACAAGCGCTGATGACGTGCTAGCGGCACCGTGATGGGAACACCCACGCTCCACCCAGTCGCTGCCCAACAAGCGCTGATGACGTGCTAGCGGCACCGTGATGGGAACATCCACACTCTACCCAGTCGCTGCCCAACAAGCGCTGATGACATGCTAGCGGCACCGTGATGGGAACACCCACACTCCTCCCAGTCGCTGCCCAGGTAGCATGGATTTTTTAGCAAGGTTCCAAAAACATTAGCGTACTTCAGTAAACATGCCTCTAAGTCTCATATCAAGAAAAGCCCCAGAACTACTCCTCCTTTGGGTTCGTGGAATTCTGGCTTTTTCTGGGGTGTACCTTACTCACCCATACAGAGAAATCCCAGGCTACGGACATAGAAACCAAACAGAAATCAGCCCAAAATACTCTACTGTAGAAAGGGACACCCTCATCCAGCACCAGCCGTGAAACAGTCTTTAACAGGAACAACATCCCATTTTTTTGGTCTGGCTAATGACTGAGGAAAAGGGAGACACTGCCAAAAGAAAGCAGAGTACGAAACACACATGATGCATTCTTAAGATTTTCAACAAAGTGGCTTACATACAATGGCAATGGGATCATTGCTTCTAGTTGCTGCAAGGCTGAACTTCTTCACATGGGTGTTGGTTTCCAACGCCTTTGCAAATTCTTTCAGTGTTGGAATTGGAATGTTCTATAGTTTGAGGAAAAAACGTACAATATCATTAGTCAGTTACTTTCCTATAGATCTGCAAGACTCTCCGCATATCCAGCTACACAGTTACTTCTTTTTCCAGGCCAGAAGTTTTCTTCTTCTTTCTTGGGCTTCCAGCTCAGTGGAAGCACCTTTCTTTGGGCTGTGATGCTAGGAGTCTTCGTTCACAACTACCTGGAGTAGTTTCTCCATTTTTAACTTTTTTTTTCACAGGGCTTATGAGGGAACTTGAACTCTTTGTAACATACTAACATCTAGTCTGCCCAGGAAGGTGGCAAGAGTAGGTGCACCTGCCGCTCTATGCAGGTTATCCATCCCCCCCACCCCAATGCCTTTGCTTAATGTTGTACCTGCTGCTCCAGCCAGGTTACCCCTCTCTATTTATGAAGTTATATACGTTCACTTTGATTCCATCCTCTTGCTATGCAGTGATCCTTTGTGTCTGTCCTATGCCTTTGGAATTGCGTCATTGGTTTTGCTCCCACCACCTCCTTCAGGAGAGCATTCACCACCATTTCCATGAAGAACTATTTCCTTGAAACTTCATTTTGTGTTCCCTAGTTCTACTGCTTTCCAGTCTTTGAAAAGGTTTGTTTGTTCATTAATACCCTTTAAGTATTGAAATATCTGTATCATATCTCCCCTGTGCGCCCTCTCCTATAGGGTATACAGATCTAGGTTTTCAAGTCTCTCTTCATACCCCTTCTGGTGCAGGCCCCATATCATTTTGATTGCTTTCCTCTGAACTATTTCAAAGCTACGATAGTAGGTTAGTCTGATAAAATAATATCACCTGCAACCAATGTTCCCTCTAATTTTCTGTAGGCTGTGTGCGCATAAAATATCAGCTGTGTGCAGCTTTTGAAGGAAGGTTAAATTTTTGTGCGCCACATAACGACACTCGGAGTTATATACTTTAAAATTTGACTACACGTCAGAATACAGTATGTACACCACATTGATTTTAAACAAATTAAATGAAAATAGACGATTACTAAATTAAGCGGGAAATTTCTAGTAATTACAATCATAACTTTTAAATTTTAAGATGTTTGTGTTGTTTTCTATCAGAATCAGAGCTGTAATTTTTGTGCGCTCTGTTTTAAAGTATGTGCGCTCGCTCAGCGAGGTGTGTGCGCGCGCACACGCGCACAGCTTAGAGGGAACAGTGCCTGCAACCCATTTGTTGACTAACATGTGAATCAAACATGCAAATAAATCATGCACTTGAATATATCACTATGAACACAAATAGAACCACCAAATTGAAAATACAATCAGATTATCAAAAACACATTGCAATTATTATCAACTCATCAAACTTAAAAAAACAAAATTCAAAAAACTTTTTTACGGTAAATAGAAACATTTACTAAACTCAAGAGATCGACATGGATTCATTAATTCATGAATACCACATCACTTCTCTGCTGTTTATATTTGAATCATGTAATATATTTTTATATATCGAATAAATTTTGAATTTACATACTTAATGAATCCATGTCGATCTCTTGAGTTTAGTAAATGTTTCTATTTACCATAAAAAATTTTTTTGAATTTTGTTTTTTAAGCTTGAATATATCACCACAGGAAAGACAAAAATATCCCGACAAGAACCCAATATTATTTTGGGGTTTTTTTTCCTTTTTTTTTTCTTTAGTAAAAGAAAAATGCAGTGGGCCAAATATTTCCAAATATTCGTCCATTTGTGCGATGCAGACTTTTGCAGAATGAATGCCCATCTGACAAATTGTGATTTATGCGAGTGCAATCTATATTCCCGTACCTTAATGTTGTTGAGATTCACTTCCAGCAGGCTGGGGTCGTTTGCTTTCATCCGCTGCAAGCTCTCTTCCACATTGGTGGGATTTGGTGGCTCCTCAAATACAGGTTGAACCTTTTCACCTTTCACCACATCTGCAACAAGATGAAGCCTAGTGGTTAGATCAGCAGGTTAGGAACCAGGTAAGCCAAGGTTCAAATCCCATCAATGCTCATTATGACCTTGGGCAAGTTACTGTACTTAATCCTCCACTGCCTCAGGTACAAACTTATGAAGTAATATATAGCCCATAGCAGTGAGTGGGTTTTTTTTTTGGGGGGGGGTTGTTTTTTTTTTTTTAATGCCGGCGAATCTTTACAGGTCATAGGAAACGGGTGCCTTATAAAGTGAAGAGTCTCTGGAAATGTCTTTCTAATAAACCCAAACCATCGTTCACTAAGTTTAGATAGTTACACCAGAGGAAAAGGGGGGGGGGGATCATGGCAGTACCAGTGGCAATGCACAATTCTCCCTGTCTTTTGGGGGGTTTGGCCTCACCCCTATTTTATTCAGCTTCCTAGCTTATAAAAATGTGTTTTTCCCACACCTCTATTCCTCATTCCTTTCTGTTATCCCGTTCCCCTGCAAACTCCTCTGTTCTGTTGATATTCGCGGCTTTTGAAAACCTACAGACAGATTTTATAAAGAAGAATCCAAATATAAAGTTATCTTGTGTGTTGCATTTTAAAATATCACAGTCTCAAGTTTCGCACCTTTTTGTGTCATCCGGCAATGCAGTTATTAGAAATTATCTGTCTAAAGAAAAAGCAGCATCTGTATTTAAAGCAGCAGCAATATTAGCATTCTTCAAAATATTACTCCTTTCTTTGTTCAGATTGGTTAACTCAACTTTATTGCTCCCCAATAGCCTCTCTATAAGAGCAATGCACTGTCCAACTTTCAAGTTCTTTACTTGTATTAAGAGTTCAACCACTAAAAATCTAATTTGCAGAATTCTATGCAAAAATGTCTATGTCAACACAGTAAAAAGAAATAATTAACAAGGAAAGAGTAACTATTACAGCTGTTAAATTAAATCTCCTAAAATAAAAAGATCGAGGGAACAAAAAACTGGTACACGGGGATGGTAGTTTTCCTGGGCTAAAGACCCACTAAAAATTGCACACCACCACCACCACCACCCTCCCCCCCTATATTTTTTACTAAAATACATATGGAGGAGAAAGATAAAGGGAGTGGAGGAGTAGCCTAATGGTTAGAGCACTGGCTTGGGAACCAAGAGACCAGGGCAAGTCACTTAACCCTCCATTGCCTCAGAAAAATCCAAGTTATCAATGTCCCTGTTTAATGTACATTACCAACTTTAAGTTATAATGTAAACGCTTTGACTGAAATGATAAAGCAGTATGAAAAAAAACAATTAAAATAACAAAAAAATAGTAAGATCAGGAGGAGACAGTGTATGCGCAAAGCTTTCATTTCGAAAGTCCCACAAGCAATTCTGGCAGGGATATCTACACCTACCTGAAGGCACATGGGGGAAAAAAACAAACAGAGATGCCAACTCTATTCCATAGCCGCCACATTTTCAAAAGGCAAACCTGTGTAAATTTCCCTTTGAAGATGAACTTGCAGTCCTATGGGTACAAAATACCTGTAGAGTGCCGGGGGGGGGGGGGGAGCTTTATATGTTTCCCACAAATCCCACTAGAGGACAGCAACCTTGGGCTGGAAGGACTGGGGTTTCTAGTCCCACAGGTGCTCCTTGTGGTCTTGGGCAAGCCACTTAACCCTCCATAGCCCATGTTCCCTGTAAAATAGTTATCTCCAAGTTATAATGCCCTGTTCAATGTAATTTCAGTTTGTTCAATGTAAACCGCACTGATGCAGAATAGCGCGGTATATAAGAGAATGTAAATAAATAAATATGTGCCTTTATAGAGTAGGTTCCCAGACCTATCCCCAGTAATGCACCATTGCTGTGCACCTGCTTAGAGCATGTTTAGCGCTATGCGCTTGGACTACGTAGGTACACATGCATTATATGAAGTAGGCACACACCTCACAACTCCATCCCAGCACCACCCCAATGCCATCCCTGTAAGGCCTATGAGTGGACCGCATAAAAGCATGCTAACTAGCACACATAGGCATATGTGCATATACACCCATGAAATTTTATAAAGGTCATTTTCTACATATAAAACATGCTTTGCAAGCAGCAAATGCTTTATAAAATGACCTCTCAAGTGTGTGTGTAAATTTTGTCTCTAAAACAGAGGAAAATGATTGCTGGGTCCTTCTGTCCATTATTTCATCCTCTCTTGGTGGTCTGTGCATTCTCTTTCCTCCTCTTTTTTTGGCCTCACCTCACTCTTTATCTTCTTTACTGTTTCCCTCTCTTCACTTATTTCTTTACCTTCATCCCACCATCTGTCTCATCTGCTTCCTCTACCTCTACTTAATTTCTCCCCACAATGCCAGACAGAGTTCTGGTATAAATAGATAATTTCTCCAACACTGCCAAAAGGTTGAGGAGGGCAGTCCTGCTATTAATTAGCAATTCCTCAGGTCATCAGAGGGAAAGAGGGTTTCTACTATCGGCTCAATTGGTTTGGTGGGAGACAGATGACATTAGCTCTCGGTATGCCTGTTGGTTTATTGCAAACCAAAAACCCAGCAATGTCACCACTATAATATTCCAAAACGAAGATGCACATTCACTAATCATATACTTTACAAGTATAAACTCCCCTATTCAAACGGACAGAATTTTCCTGTTTTTTTATATATTATGTTTTTTATTTTTTGTCGGATCGCCTGTCATGAGGATGAAAAATCATTCTCCTGAAACAGGCCCTCCTTTTTAATCAGTTTAAAAATAGCCAACTGGCCCAAAATGCGTGAAGCTGATGACTCCCCGAAGCCAACTACCGCAACATTTAATTTATAACTAAACACATTCAACAGTGTTTCTTCCTTAGAATAATTTTCAAATGCCCAAACATATGGTGCTTCGCCCCCCTGCAGTAGATAGGTACTCATTTGGAGCTAATTAAAGCTTATGTGTGGCGTATCCACTGGGTACTGCAATCCACTGTTGTACAGGTATTACGTCCACCGGGAATTATAACGCTCAAACAATTGAGTCCCACGATGTTATCATACTGCCAGGTTTTGCGATCATTTGGTTGGGTACTGCGACACAAACCGTTGTGTTTCAAGCCTGTTCTCTCTGTGGCTCTTTATCAAGCACCATAAACCCAACTTCCTGTTCCGATACCGACGTAACAACGTCATTTGGGATTAAATGTTGTTAATGAGTCATTCGCACACAGATAGACATCAAATCATCTAATTTAAAGACCACCATGCCACTTCTGTATTTAAACCTGCTGGAGAAGTAGAATGGAGCATGTAGATCCATCTCTGCTCTTTATAACCTAGCTGACTTTGCCGGTCACCCCCTTTAAGCAGTGGGGGGACCATATCAAATATGAGCCATTTCAGTTGTTCAAAAGAATATCCATGTTATACACAATGTTGTACCAATGGTGCCACCATAACCTTTGTGTTTATTCGGGATCTATGTTCCCGTAACCATTTTCTCACCATCCGAGTTGTCATAAACCATGGCACAAGGACACAAGATTAAATAAACTACAAAAGATGATTCACAATTTGTAAAGTGCCGCAATGTGTATACTTGTTGCGATTGTGGATTACACCAATCCGTGCCTTCCAATGTAGACGAACAAAAATCACAGGAGCCCCAAGCATAGTGGCCCCTTTCATCGCGGCTACTGGAACGTGGAGTGGGACAAGTATGGATAACCCGATCTGCTATATTAGTACTACGGCGATAAGCCAACATGAGTGGAAGTTGAAAACATTTATGCAGTGTTAAAATGTGCCAATGGGATTTAAGAATTTCAGAAATTGCCATGGTGTTAGGCATAAATGGGAGTACTCCCACAAAGCGTTTATTATTCTCCTCATGTTGGATTACAGGATTGTGCCACCACTCTAGGTGGCTATTGACACGCCCTCACCACTCGCCTCTAGATTAGAGGGGCGTGGTTGTATGAGGAACTTTCCCCTTTCAGCCTTAACTGACTAATTCCCTGCAATGTTTTCTGGGAAATGTAGTTTAATTGCGCTATATATGGGCTTCAGGTAGAAAGCTGTAGTCGGGCTCCTTGGGGTAAGGCTATGACATAAATTTATTGAGCACAAAAAAGGTTCATAAATACCACATCCAGGCATACTTCTCCAGGCTTCTTCAAAATACAACAGGTTATAAGCAAAACAAAAACCCAAAACCAAAGTGGCAGCTTAAAGTATTCTTCAGCTCAGAAAAACATAGCCTTTAACAGTAAGGCTACCAGCTTCCTTTAGCCTTGCTGGTTAAAGCACAAAACACAAAACAGGCTTTCTTCTGTGGCAGTTTGCCTTCTTTTCCAGTCTCAAACCTTTCCAGACTATTTTTCCAATTAACAAGCAAAACAAAAACTCCAAACAGGAACAAACTTTCAACGTGCAAGCAAAATCCTATTCAGGTTTCTCAGGAAAATTCAAGAGTAAAAAGAAAGCTTTTTCCTCACAGTTAATTTAGCTTCTTGCCGTCTCACTTCACAGGTAGCAGGTGGTTAACAAGCACAATTCACAACTCCAGCTTGTTCTTACGTCTTAGTAAAACTTCCCCTCTTTACCACGTGGGAATTTACAATCCATCTACCTGCTTCTTATGGTTACCTTTCTCTGGAGGGCTTCCTCGCAGGGCTGGCTTTCCGTCAACCCTTCTGTGGTTAAGGCTTGGCACAAAGAGCAATCCATGAGGGTGTCTTCCTCATTCAGCTCAGCATCAGGCTCTCCTAGTTGCATAGACTCTGACTCTCCTTCTGGCTCACCGGGCTCGGCTAACAGCCTCTCATTAGAGCTGAGAGCATCTCCTGCTCCTCTGAATTGCCCAGCATAAGTCAGGCTTCTCCTGCTCTGTTCAGCATTAATCAGGCTTCTTAGGCTCGTACCTGTGCCTTGGCTTGTATCAGCTTCTCTCTCTCTTTCTCCTCTTCTTGCCTTTGCCTCTGCCCTTGCTTCTGGCGTTCCTTCCACCCTCTCTCTTTCTCCTCTTCTTGCCTTTGCCTCTTCCCTTGCTTCTGGCGTTCCTTTCACCCTCTCTCTTTCTCCTCTTCTTGCCTTTGCCTCTTCCCTTGCTTCTGGCGTTCCTTCCACCCTCTCTCTTTCTCCTTTACTATAATCTAGCATAGACTTATATCTCCAGGGTTCTAGCCCCACCTCCTCTCTTCCCAGGTGACGGAGATCACTCTGCTTTCTGGCACCTGAGTAATCAGGGAGCTTACTGACGTAAGGGTCTTGGACCTTAGGTCTGTATTCACTCTCCCTTATTTCACTAGGGGAAACATGAAACCTGTTCCAGCTGGGGGTTTTCTGGTTCCTAGGTGAGGTTGTGGCTTTGTTTCCCTGACCTTGCAAAAGGGGCCCTTTTACTAGGGTGAACTCTTTGCCTTTTTCCCTTTCCCCTAACTTAGGATAGGCTTCCTTACCACACTATATAAAATGCACGCTTCTGAGCTCGATTTATCAAATTTAGAGGATATCCCCGTGCCAATAATCGCAATTTTAAATCTCTTGCATGTTTTCTATATTCAAATAATGTTGAACACAAACTTCGAATACGTAAAAATTGTTCCACACGCTCCGCAGTGGGTCTGGATGGTAGCTGGTAAACTGCAACAGGGTGTTGGGTGTACAGGTTTCCTATAAAGAGTTGACAGTATCTGTTGACCTTCTTTATACAATAGCATATCCAAAACTTCTATCTGGAGCATGTGATATTTAGCTTCAAACTGAATATGAATGTGCAGCGTATTGTTGGTTTATTGCAGCAAGATATCAAGGGAAATGTAATACAGAGAATGGCATTTAAAATCTTGCACATGCTCTTCTGAGCTACATTTCTTATCCTGCTTACTGAACTGTATGTTGTGAAATATGATGTCAGTTCCAAGCCCTTTTCTGAGCCATATATGGGTATAGTGGTACTTACGTTTTGCACCTGCTTGGATAGCTCCATCACTGGTTCCCTGCCCATCACCATGTGCTCTGCTGACGAAATGCTGCACTCCAAGAACAGCTGCAGACAAGAAGAAAGCCTTACGGGAGCAGTGACGGATGGTTTGTTACAGGAGCATGGACCTCAAAATACTGACTCACGGGGAGGATCATTTTCAAAGCAATTTCCAAAGGTGAAAAGCATTTTACCCATAAAAAACGAGGGCTTTGAAGAATGCTCGTCTTCAGCATGGGCACTTGCTGCACTCTTTAGGAGGCATACCCAGGGGTGGGGAGGAGTACATTATGTAAAACATACACACATTTTACATAAACCCTATTCATGCTTTGGACATCTTTAAAAGGGCCTATTGCTGTCCAAAGCATGGAAACATCTCCAGAGGCATTTTAGAAGCCGAGTTTGTGGACGTCCCCAGCATGAGGATGTCCAAGTCTGAGTGGAGGCGGCGGCGGAGGTGTGGCCAGGGCATTCCCAAGAACCTGGACATCACTCTCTGATCTCAGAAACATCCGGAGTGACGTCTAAGGTTATACCTGCTCCAGGCATGAGTAAGCATCAGGAAAGTGCTTGTTTTGGCCATAAAACAATCCAAAAGGTGTAGAGATGCCACCCCACCATCCCCAGTACTTTGCACAGTCACAATGATAGCAGCAGTGGGATTTGAACCCTGGCTTCCCTGGTCCTTGCCACTACACTAACCATTAGGCTATTTCTAGACGTCTACAGTCTGGAATACTATTCCAGGGACATCTATGTAGATGCCCCCACAGACGTCCAAATTGGGCACATCCAGGTTTGTGAAATCGTGTCTGAACTTGGATGTACCTGTTTTTTTCCAGACGTTCTGTCTTGGACATCCCAGATTGCAGTTGGTCGTCATTTGCAAGATGCCACTTAAAACCATGCATGCTGTTCCTCATTTACAAAATTAACCAGTGAGAAAGCAAGCGCAAATCTCGGGGAGTATTTTTTTTGGAGCAATGATCAAAGCCAAGCTACTCAGTTTCTGCTTCGATTACTGGTGCAAGCCTTGTGGATAAAAAGTGCCCAAAGGATTTGCACCAAAGTGGGCAGTTTAACTACTGCCACCCCCATCTCAATTCGCTGTATAGCTCTCCTGATTCCCACATATCTTCTCGGTCTATTGGCTTAGGAGCAATTTAATAGGAGAGATTTTAAAAGGCATTTCCATAGGTAAAACAGTTTTGTGCACAAAAATAACCCATGACACTGGTCTATGTGTGTGTAGACTTATGTGCACACAGTTCATATGTATGCACGCTATATGAACTGAGCATGTGCATATTTAGTAAACTGCAGATGTTTTCTCCATGGGGTAATTTTCAAGGAAACAGATGGCAAATGTGTGCACATTTCCCTTTGAAAATTGTATAACCGATTAGGCGACCACTTATAAAAACTACCCTTTAATTTGGAACACAGACATTTGAGCTGCATGTTAACTTTTTACTTTAGTTTGGATGAAATAAGGTAATGAAATGCATAGCGCACAATAGTTCAAATTATTGGTGGAGGCACTTAACGCTCATTAACTTCAAAGTTGACTTTTTCCATTTTAATGCATCTTTTGCTGTCTTTGAATTTACATATGGGGAATAAATTTTCG
This sequence comes from Ichthyophis bannanicus, assembly GCA_033557465.1. Taxonomy (NCBI): domain Eukaryota; kingdom Metazoa; phylum Chordata; class Amphibia; order Gymnophiona; family Ichthyophiidae; genus Ichthyophis; species Ichthyophis bannanicus. The sequence continues at coordinate 176,337,760 of CM066043.1, read as the reverse complement.
TGATGTCCCCAAATGCAGAGTAACACAAGTAATTTGAAACAGCACTAAAACAACCCAATTATCAGATCTATGATAAACAGTAATATGATCTTGAGGATCAGGTTACTCCAAAGTTAAATAAACATGTGCAGCTCTATACACAGTTTTACAGTTGCTAAAGTTCTGCCCATCAATGATGCGACCTCACAGGGGCTCTGGCCGGCAACTAGGTGCATAGCACCAGGAACTAAAGTACTGTTATTTCTTTGTAATCTGCAGTTTGATTGTGGGCGCTAGGCATTCTCTGGGAGACATCAACGCTACCACCAATTTGATAAGCTGCCAAAAAAGCTGGAACAAACAGGATATGTGCATAAAGGGTAAAGATGGTATGTACATAACAGGAAGCTTTGAAGCCATGAGAGGTCTCATAGATTCTCACCTGCAAGGTCACTGAGTTCAGTATCGGTAGCACTAGTAAGAGCTTCTTCCAGCTCTGGGTCAAGGGTTACCTTCTCCTCTGTACGAGTTTCTAAGGGCTTGTATTTAGGTACAAATACTTTTCCTTAAAAAAAAAAAAAAAAGAGAGAAACAAATATTGGTTGAATTAGCGTCATCTATATTTATTTATTTAACTAATTTTATATACTGCAAATCTAAGGGGTCTGTTTACTAAACAGCAGTAATGGCTTCCGTGCGATATCGGAGCCACGGCCCCATTGAATTCAATGGGGCCGCGGATCCGATATCGCACGGGCTCCAATATCGCACGGAAGCCGCTACCGCTGTTTAGTAAACATACCCCTAAGAGACTAAGCGGTTTACAGTAAACAATATGCCAAAAGACCTACATGGAACACAAATTAAAAGAAAGGAAAAAACAAAACAAAAATTACAGTAAAGGCATAACAGAAAATTCTAATCTGAGAATTAAATTGAAACATTTGAGAAGTGTTCATTAAATAAGAATGTCTTAAGTTTTTGTTTAAAGAAATATATATTGAGGACAGTTTTCAGAAACCATTAATGTAGGTAAATATATATTTATCAGCAGTGGTACTCAGTCTGGATTAGCAACATGGTGGAGGTGAGGGCACGGGTTGAGGGGAATTCAACCTTCCTCTCCAGCTGCAATGGGGAGAAAAGGAAGCAAGTTAAAAAAGGTTCAGCATTGGTGATCCAGCAGGACCTGGAAGAAAAAAACACCATTTGTTTACCTAATTAAATTATCTGTCAGAAAACTGCCCACTTCTAAACAAGTTAAAAGTATGTGCGGCAAGCAGTAATGTGTAACTTCTATCCAGATAAGTGGTTGTTTCTAGGCTGGGAGAAGGCGAAGACGACATGCTTAGATTATCTTTGCAAATCTATGCCCATCACTTTCAGGGGAGAAGGTACCCGGAGAAAAGCAGAGGCACATTCTATGGATGCTTTTCCCTAGGCAATTATCACAGTGGAAACATGCTTATATTTTTGCAATGAAAACGGAGGCAAAGCCTGCAGCTAAAGTCACTCATAGATTTTGCATCAATGGAGGCAGTTTTAAAAATTGCTGTTAGGGAGTAATTCTATAACATGGTGCCCAGGCCATGAAGGCACATGAGGACACCTGTTGCAACAATTTTATACAGGCTATTTATGCACCTAAGTGCCTTTATAAAGTTACCCTAGGAAATGCAAGCGCACATTCACAGCTGCTCAGAATCATCCAAAACTCTTACTCATACCGCTGCATTCATATTTGCCTCTTTTTATAAACCATGTAGCTCTGCTGAAAGCCTGTTCTTAATAATGATCTCTTAAGAATAACACTCAAGTAGGGTTGCCAACTAGCTGGTTTTTACATAGCCAGGCCGGCTGTCGGCAGAGATCTAAGACCGGCCCTTGAAAAGCGGGTTTTTTGCTCTGGCCGTGGGACCAGGAGCAACCAGAGCAGAAAACCGGCTTTTCATCTGGGGTTCTTGTCCCCACCAGCGCAGCCTCACTTTCTCCTCCGCTGTCACTTCCTTCCCCTTGCAGCCATGGCTTCGGCTTCTTACGAAGCAGCAGCTGCAATAATGCCAATTTAAAAACAAAACTGGTGCGGAGCCCACCAGCCCTATGGAACCCCTGCTGCAGCATCAAGCCCCCTGTAGCGTCACTTCCTTTTGAGCGTGGGCTGCTGCAGCAGGGGTTCCATAGGGTTAGAGGGCTCCACACCGGTTTTGTTGTTAAATTAGCGTTATTGCCGCCGCCGCTCTGTAAGAAAGCAGGAGCCGCGGTTGCAAGGGGATTGAGATGTCAGGAAGGGACTGACAGGGAGGGGGGGGAGGAGGTGGCTGTAAGGCAGCTAAAAGAGGGGGGCTGGAAAGGAGGTGGCTGGAAGGCAGCTAAAAAGGGGGGGTGAGGTGGTGGCTGGAAGGCAGCTGAAAGAGGAGGAAGGAGGTGGCTGGAAGGCAGCTGAAAGAGGAGGGAAGGAGGTGGCTGGAAGGCAGCTGAAAGAGGGGGGAAGGTGGGGGCTGGAAGGGAGATGACATGGGGGGAAGGAGGGGGTTGGAAGGGAGCTGATACAGGGGTGAGAAAGGAAGTGGCAGGAAGGGAGCTGACAGATGGGAGGAATGAGGGGGCTGGAAGGGAGCTGACACCTGGGGGGGGGGAACTGGAAGGGAGCTGATACTTGGGGATGGGACTGGTAGGTGGCTGGGTAATTGGGGGGTTGGGAGGGGGCACATGGGGATGGACAGAGGGTAGGGTGACTGGAAGGGAGCTGACACGGTGGTGGCATTGGGAGTGGAAGTAAGCTGATACTTGGGATGGTATTTGGACTAGAAGAGGCTGGACAGTGGGGAAGGAGGGGACTGGAAGGCAATGGACTCCACTGGCAGTCCTGGGAATGCAAAGGGGTTGACATTGGAAGGTTATGGGAGGAGTGGACTGGAAAGGAGGCCGATATTGGGGAGGGTTACTGGGACTGAAAATAGGCTGATGGAAGGAAAACAAAAGAAGAGACAAGAAATGGCAGATGTACTATAGATCATAGAAACAGAGCTAAGAGAAGACAAGAAAGGAGAAGCCTCAGATCGGGACCAGCATGATTAGAGAATAAAATGGTCAGACAACAAAAGGTAGAAAAAATAATTTTATTTTCTTCATTTTAATGATTGGACTTTGTGCTATCTTTATATTTTACACAGTATGGGGAACTGCATCTCTTATCTGATGTTGCACTGCATGAAGTCTGGCTTCTTGGGGTTTCAGTTTCATTTTTGTCTATATATTTCTCTTCATTTTGTGCTCATTTATTGATGAAGGCCTGTGTGTGTGTGTGTGTACAACCAATGCTGGGTATTCTGTTAATATGGAATTTCTGTTTAAGAATGTGTAGCAATCTTGTTTGTTCAGTTTACACATTGCCCTTTCTGCAATTATTTTTGGGGACAGGGGGCGGGGAAAGAGAGGGACGGGGGGGGGGGGGGCATGGGCAGAGTATGACTAGCAACAGATGGTGGGTTTTTCTCTTTCAAAAAGTTGGCAACCCTACACTCAAGGCCATGATTAAATACCCCAAGCTGCTGCAGAGTAATACACTTAGTCATGCAGAAGACCTGCCACATTTATTTCAGACTCATGGTGGAAGAAGAAAAAAATAAATAGTCAAAATTAAATTTGTTATCCTTTGGATTCAAGAGGTAGTGCAACAGGACACAATTTTACAAATGTTCTATTAACTTTGGATACTAATGCAATCTTCTGTGAATATGAAGTTATTTACATCTTTAAGATATCCTGATATAGCACATGTATTATTCAGTGTGTATACTTTGAAAATTATTCTATAAATAAAAAAATATCTTTGAACACCCTTTTGTGGCTTACAGCCATTATTATTTGGTTCATCTGTGAGTGTGGATAACAGCCTTAATCCAATGAACTAATAAATACAATTGAAGTCGGGCTTCTATTCTTTGGTGTTTATAACTTGTACATTTAAGTGTTTAAAGTCCAGCTAATTAGGGTCTTTTTCGCAAAACACAGACAGTCAGTGTTTAATGGTGCAGGTGCTATTGCTAGGTGCCGGCCTTTCTATTGTGCAACTGAGGAATTGTTAGGAGGGAGGGGCACAGAAAGAGAGCGGAGAATTCACAGCAGGCAACGGGGGGGGGGGGGGGGGCTTTTCCAGTGTTTATCCAATCAACACTTATTTCACTTTCTTTCTTTTTTTTACACCAGGATGTTTCGTCTGTTTTCAACCAGTTAAAACCTAAAATCAGAAACCCTAAACATAAGATACATGAAGCAACAGCAAGGCTTGGAAGGGGAGGAGAGCGAATGCATGGAGAGACTGGTGGCAAAATTATAGCCCGGAGTTGTTTATAAATACTTGAGACACCACTGGCCCAATATTTAAAAAGCACTTATATGTTCATGACAGTGCCAACCGTAGAAGTGCTTTTTAAAAATATATATATATTTTTAAGGACCTGGCATTACATGTACAAGAAAAGGAGAGTGGCCGGGCATTCTGTGGGCAGCACTTACTATGGAGCTGATTTATAAGGCGAAGCATAAAGATATGCAACATTTGCATACGTAAGTCACCTATTTTCAAGGACATGTATGTGAATGGGCACTTACGCACATACTAGACCTACCTGACTACATTTTCTGACTCCTCTGTCTTTCCTTTTCTGCTATTATTTGACATTCCTTTCTTCGTTCTTGAAATTTTTAACTATTCTAAATTGCTTTGTCTTTATAAAGAAAAGCGGTAAACGAAATAATAATAAACATAAACAAACATGATTTAGGCAGTTGCTATTCTGGAAGTGCACATGTAAGACCAATCGTGCGTACTTTCAGTATGGGGGTGCATGAAGTGGATTTGGGGCAGTGCAAATTTATGCACACAAGCTTTAAACTACTTTAACTTGAGCGCATCCTTCAAAATCCTAGACATGGGCATTTACACTTGCCCTAAGGCAGGCATAAGTGTTCGGGTCTAGTTTGATGTCTGTTTTTTACACCATTTACGCCCCTATTTTATAAAGTAAAGTATGTGCGTATTTCCCTTTATAAAATAGGTCTTGACTATACATGTACTAACACATAAACTTCACAGGAATTTATAAACGTTACCCTCTGTATGTATACGTGCTCACATTCAGCCGCTGTACATGTGAAGTGACATTTTACAAATGACATCAAAGCAGGCGCATTTAACCTGAGGTATGATTTCACAAAATGTGGGTGTGACCGATATGGATGTCTACACAGACATCCTTTAAATACTATGGATGTCTAAAAATAGCCTAATGGGTAGAGTGGTGGACTAGGACCAGGGAAGTCAGGTTTCAAATCCCACTGCTGCTATCATTGTGATCGTGTAGATCACTGGGGACGATAGAGTGCTATCTTCTCTACAGCCTCTGGATGTTTTTATGGCCAAAACGAGCACATTCCTGATGCCTATTCGTGCCTGGAGCAGGTATAACCTTAGACACAACTCCAGACGTCCAGTACATTTCTCAGATCAGACGGCGACATCCAGGTTATGAGGAATGCCCTGGCCACACCTCCACCATGCTCCCATTCAGAAATAGATGTTTTTGTGCTAGGAACATCCACAGATCTGGCTTCTAAAATGCCTCTGGAGATGCATCCATGCTTTGGGCATCTCTATGCCTGTTTTTGGATGTCCAAAGCACAAATAGGGCTTCTAAAATCAATCCCTCTCAGATCATTTTTTCAGATTTCATCAAAGCTATAAAAACTTGCATCCACCATCTGCTGGAGAGAGAGGTATGTCCAAGGGTTACTGGCTGTTAATGGCAGGATGATGCCATAAGAAGCCTCTGGAATGTTTCTCTGTCTCCACATCTGCTGGTAGGGGAGCACAACCCACTTGTCTAGACTGGTCTAGCAGGATGATATGGCAATTGTATTTATTAGGAAAAACAAACTATGCAAAAAAATGAGTATGATTGGAGTGGAATGAGGTTCCATTAATTTCTTTTACTGCAAATTAGCACTTTATTTTGTGTTGTGCTTAACAGAAAAAAAAGTAACTTGAAGAAGAGCTCCAGGGAAGGATGTATTCTCCTGAGTTCAAAACTGGCAGCCACTGCACAGTCCTGATTATTTCCACAAACATTTATAGAAAGAGAAATTATTCATGTCTGCTGCAATTCAAAGAAATAATAAAACAATTGTAAGCTACTTTTCAAGGGAATACTTTAACAGGCCCCTGCCAGAGCTGTATAGTAATGCTGAATATGAACAGATGTTCAGCATTGGTAAAGGCCTTTCCATCAGCCTTTGCTTCCTATCTGTGCAAGAATTAGATGGCTAAGAGGCTTCAATCCCAGAATAACATCCTCTCTCTGAAGAGGCCTTCTCACAAACGTACAAAAAAGCATGACCAACACTCAAAATATAATCATTTGGACTATAGTATTTTTAAACATCACTCATGCTTCATGTAAACTTTTAACCATTGCAGTTACTCCTTTAAGTTTTTTTCAATCATTTTCCTCATTTTATCATAGTCTCTCTTTTGTAAGTTGAATGCTAGCACCATGGATTCCCTTGCTGTCCTCCCTCCATTTATTAAATCAAATGTGATCATGTTATGATCACTATTCATTATTGCCACGTGGCCCCAACACCTTTATCTCTCACACCAGATCCCATGTTCCACTAAGGACTAGATCTAAAATAGCTTTGTCTTGTGTCAGTTCATGCACCAGCTGCTCCATGAAGCAGTCATTTATTTCATCTAGAAACTTTATCTCTAGCAAGGCCTGATGCGACACTGGCCCAGTCAATACCGGGGTAAGTGAAATCACTCCTTATCACTGTGTAACTTTTGTTAGCTTCTCTAATTTATTTTAGCAATTCATCATCCATCTGTTCATGCTGACCGGGTGGATGGTAATATACCCCCAATCTCTAATTTCCACAGCGAATAACAGGTGCTTACTAACATCCAAACAACAACAAATAAATCACCAGTTGGTAATCTTCTACCTATAATTGCAACGTGCAGGACCAATTGTGCTAATAATGATGGACTTTGATTTAAACTTATATTAATATTATTAATTTAAAATTACTATAAAACAAAAATTCAAAAATAGGGGGAAAAGACCTCAGTTGCCATTAGGTCCAAAACTGGATCCATGTTTTAACATAACAAGGGCTCACATCCTCATTGGTCAGAAAAACCCAGGGGTTTGTAATTCTTGTATTATTTTGTATTTTTCTGATGGCGTCTCATCTCCCAGACAAACGACTGGAGCCCCCGCGGGTAAAACCAGGCCAGCTTTTGCTGGTCTTCCTCCGAGTCATCTCTCTCCCCTTCAATCTGTTCAGAATTCAGCTGCAAGCCTCATCTTCCACCAACCCCGCTTTACTCATATAACCACTCTTCTGAAGTCACTTCTGTTTCCGCATCCAATTCAAACTTCTCCTTCCTTTGCGTCCCTCTAGTCCAGTCCCGGAACCATAGAGTTGTCAACCTCCTCCTGCAGCTTTGGAGACTGAAAGATGTCATCACTTTGATGTCACTGGTATAACTAGGCAAACTCCGCCCCTTTCCACCAAGTACTTTCAGTCTCCAAGCAGCTTGGAGGTTCTGAGCCCGGGACTGGGCTCAGTGGGAACTAATAAGCAGAGCTTGGTTTTTTGAAATTTCACTTATTTTACTTTTTTGATTTGGTTCTTTGTTTTTTCTTTTAGGTCAGAGCTGCTGCTGCTGAAAGGGTTCCTGTATCTGTGCACCTTTCTCTTTTTCTCTCTTCCTCTCTCTCTCTTCCCCCTCCCTCTCTGAATTGCCCCAGCGTCTATACGAGCACAGGGGGAACAGGACTAATCAGTGGCCTCCCTGCTCCCGAACCCGCGTTGAAAGGGTGAGGAGCAGGTAGAAGGCGATTGCCCCAGCGTCTATACGAGCACCGGAGGAACAGTGCTAATCGGTGGCCTCCCTGCTCCCGAACCCGCGTTGAAGGGGTGAGGAGCAGGTAGATGGCGGGCACTTGCAGCAGCAGCGACGCAGGGGGCTTAAAAGCCAGTGGAAGTTGTGCCCGGCTCAGTCAGAGCAGTGAGCAGCTGGAGCTGAAGCCGTGAACAGGCTGTGCTCCGGTGTCCTTGTGGCTCCTCTCCCTCACTCCCCCCTCCCTCTGGGATCGGCGGCGGTAAGTTACTGCACTGACCTGGTTTTTGGGAAATGGTTAAAACTTGGTGGGGAGGCTTTGCGGCGGCTCCCGGGCTTGCAGAGTGGCTCGGGGCCTCGCTGCGTGTGGTGAGAGTGTGTTCTTTTTTGAGTGGGAATGCTCACGGCGGCCATTTTGAGAGCTGCGTTTTCAGCGGCAAGATTTCGTTGTTTTTTGTTTGCAGCCGTGGGAGCTTTGTTTTGCCTTCGAGTCAACGGGGTTCGGCTAGAATGCTACCTTGGTTGCTATACTGCAAGAGAACTTGAACCTGCACAGTAGGCACCCAGTGGGGCTGGGATATTTCTGGCTTGGGGTCTTTCTGGCTGTTGAAGGTTGCAGTGATCAGCCTCCGGTGGGTCTACTCTCCATGTAGCAGGAGGCACAGCTCCTGGGGGGAACGGATAAGGGGCATTTTTGTTTTAGAGTGACAAATATGTAGGCTCTTATTCGTAGTTAGGATATTTCTTCGTCTGAGTTTCACTTTTGGAATTTTTACAAAGGTGCTGTGCTGTGGAGTTCTGCCTGCTGTCTCTTTTTCTTCTCCTCTCCTCTTTGCCCCCTCCCCTCTTTCCTCTTCTCTAGCTGTGCTGTCTTCCCGTGCTTCTCACGAGAGGCTGGGAAACGGAAGGGCTTCTGATTTCAGCTTCCCTGCTCCTGAACCCGCGATTAGGGGTGAGGAGCAGGGGAACGGTTGGGGGGGCGAGTTTGTGAGCGCCTCAGCCTGCATTGCCAGCGCGGAGCAGAAGCCGCAAAGAGAGCTGTGCTCCGACGCGGTGGCGTCGCCGGAGTTTGCTGACAAGAGAGATTAGCCTCCGGTGGCTCGGGGTGAGTAGCTGGTTATCCTTTATGCAGCTAATTTCCTTTTTCACGCCTTCATTCCATTGCGTTTGGCATGGGGGGTGATTGGTGCTGTGGGCCTCGTGTCGCTCCGCGGGAAAAGCGGCGGGGGCCATTTTGGAAGCGGCTTTTGATATTTCGGCGCTTCAGAGCTTGCTGTTAGTGTTTTTACAGCTTCGTTTTTGGAGCAACGATATGTCCTTAGCTGGGAGCACGATACTGCGGCACTTGGTGTATTTCAAAAAACAAACAAAAAAAAAGGTCGGTCCTCTTTAGTTTTAAGTTTATTCTTAGTTTTATAGGACAGCCATCTGGCATTGCTTCCACAGGTTCTTTCCCTCCTAATCATGCCTCGGCAGAGCATCTGTTCAGTCCCCGGGTGTTCGGCAAATTGCCTGGTTTTAGGTTCCGGGGCAGAGCCCTCGCTTGTGGTTGGAAAGGGGGTCAGGCTAGACATGTACCTTGGTATATTTTATAGTGTAAGTTGCCCAGTGGTCTGTGTTTCTCCGGAACTGTTTTAGAAAACCTTAGGATGTAATAAAGTATATAATGGTTAACTGTCAAGCAAGAAGGGCTATGGCCGCCAGAGGGCGGCGAATGCACTCAATGGGGCCTTTCTCTGACCGTGTGTTTACAGCCATTTCAGCTTGCTTATTCTAGGTAATGCTCCGCAGATCATCTTTATATGACCAAGATTGAAGCTCTTACCTTCTGTATCGTTGATTGGGGCTCGGTTGCCCTACCGGCCACAGCTGCTCATGACTCACATATTGTATTCGGAGCCCCCGTCCCTGCGGTGAGCAGGGTTGACGTACGACATTATTTTACTCCTCAGGTTCATACCGGCAACAACCTCTCGAACCTCCATTTGCAAGGTGCCTGTGTGTTTCATGGCTCCACTTAGTGGGCCCATCCCGGGAAGTTCTTCTTCTCTTTCTGGAGCAGGATTTCGAAAGGATATACAAACTCTCTTTAGTGAGAGATAGCCGGTTTTCTTTTTTGGCTACATCTGTGGCTTTCTTCGGTGGCCTTTGGTGTCCTGAACCCCATGGTCTGGACACTGTTTGCTTCCAGAGGTTCTACTCTCTCTTTCGCTCTTCAGCTCCCTGACAGACGTGGCAGGCTGGCAGGGGGTGAGCAATGCATCCAGCGACACTGAATCCCTCAGGATGGGGGGGGGGGGAAGGTCAGCTGGGTACGGCGGGGGATGGTAGCTTCTTGCAAAGGTATAAGTGCAGTTCGGGTAGATTTAACTGATCTGCTTTAAGTTCATTGGAGTTGGTGGAAACTTGGTTTTTGGGGTCCTATACGCCCTTTCCAGGCCGGGCCCGACACTCTCGGGCTCCCCAGTTCTGACTTCATATTCCTACCTAAGAGTAGATATTCCCTAATCATCTTGAATGGGACAGGTACAATTTTCCTGAAATATGCTAATATAAACCCAGCTGCAGATTCTGTTTAAAAAAAAAAAAACCCAAACATACGGGCATAGCTATGTTGATTTTCAAGAAACTCCTCCCGCTTTCCATAGACGGTCTTCTCAAGCGTTCGTTGGGTGATACCTATCTTGGACAGTTGTAACCAGGGCTTGGGTGAACGCCCTGGCCATTCCACATCTGTGGACTGCTCTGCCGTAAGCATTATGTTATGTGTGGTTTCTTCTTGGAGAATATTCCCGTTTAGTTGGACTTTCCCTGACTTATAGGATTTAGTGGATTTGTAATGTCTTCGGTCTGAATATAGGTGGTTTTCTTTTTACTTCTAGGACCGGCAGTGCACCGCAGAAAGGTTGCACATTAGCACTCGGGCAGTTGAGGCTCTTTATGTTCCCCTTCCATTTATCAGAGGTTCTCCAGGGCGGAGAGTATCTGCAGATATTCAGAGTCTGCTTTGCTGGCGGCCGGCGACGCGCAGCCAGGCTAGTTCTCCATCAGCACTAGCGGCTGCTCAGATTCTGGTAGGCATACATCATCTGCTGTGTTGGCAAGGTGGCTTCCACGTGGCTTGGCATCAGCCTAGATGGCGGCTGGTTTGGACTGTGACTGTGGAGGTTGCCTGGATGACGGGCCTTGCGTTCTCTGGAACATATCCTGCATACCCTGGATCATTTATCTTCGAGCAGCTACGGACAGGACACAATGCACTCTCGCATGCTTTTTTGCTTCGGTGGTCTAGAAGTGTAGTCTTTGCCAGGTGGTATCCTGGGAGCTTCTCTGCAGTTTCTCGGCTGCTTCTTAGTTGACTCGGTGGCCGCTGCAGAATGAGAAGACGGTCTTTCTAACACCGGGTGCTAGTGGACCTTAAAATATCAAGTCCTTCTTGGTGCAATCAGACGGCATGCGGCGTTACTCTAGCAGGACGGCTGGGGATGTCTCTGACGGTACTTGGGGGGTTCTTTCTTCTTCATGTTGTTGGCACCGAAAGAGCTTCTCCGCCTATGCTGAAGGAATTTTTCTTTAGACGATGTCTTTAAAAAAAAAAAAAAAAAAATACAGATGATTCAGCTGTCCCGAATTTGCCTGTCCTTGCTTGACATTGTGGGACTCAGCAGGGGCAGGTCTGGGTACTGCGTGAGTGGGTGCACACCTTGCACTTCCAGGGGCTGTGGACTCACTGTCTGGAGGAGAGCTCTACCAAACTTCTTTAGCATACGGTACAAAAGTAGGTGGTTCACTGTGGCGATCGTTGGGGGCAATGCTCTGTCCTTACAAGTTCCAATTTGGGAGTCTGGGGGGATGAGAGCATGCTTCCAGGGGTGTCAGTATTTCTGGCGGTCTATTCGCCTGGAGCAGGTAAGGATCAGGGAGTTGAATCGACTAGAGCCTGCTTTGCTTTATGTGGCAAATGTGCATTATGGTTTAATTCGAGTGCTGGCTAATATTATTGGCTTCCTTGGGGTTCTCCCGGAGATCTCTTTGGTGGGGGAATGGGGCGGCTGATGCTTCATCCGAGTCAAGGCTCCGTCAGCTCTCAGTTACTGGTCTTTGTCTTGTCCTTTCCCCCTCTGGTAGCCATTTGCTTCGCTTGGGGCTTTCGGATTGGCAGGCACTGGCTTGTTAGGAGCCGTATTTGTCCTGTTTTCGGTCACACGGTGGTGATGCGCAAGGTCCCAGCTTTTTGGCCAAAGATGGTTTCGGTTGTTTCACGTCAACCAGGTGGTGTCGCTTCCAGTGTTTTCGGTGGAACAGAAGGATCAGTCGGGCGGTCGGTTGCTTCTTTTGGAAGTTCGACAGGTGCTTAGAAAGTGTCTCCGTAGAACAGCATCTTTCAGGAAGTCCGACAGGTTGTTTGTCGCCTTTGGAGGCCCGCGGAAGGGGGCGGCGGTGGCGGAGTCCTCAATTTCGCGGGGGCTTGAGGAGTCTTTGGCATCGGCCTACCTGTGGCAGGGTACGGTGGTTCCGGTTGGTTTTTTGTGCGAATTCCCCGGGCGTCGGCGGCATCTTGGGCGGAGTCCAGTTTAGTGCTGGTCGGGGACGTTTGTAAGGCAGCGTCTTGGTCCTCACTGCATTCCTTTGCGCGACACTATCGGTTTGCTGTACAGGCACAGCGGGCTGGACTTTTTGGATCAGCAGTACTTCAGGCTGGGCTTTAGGGTCCCTCCCGTTGATATTCACTGCTCTGTTACATCCTCTATGGTTCCGGGACTGGACTAGAGGGACGCAAAGGAAGAGTAAATTAGACTTACCTGCTAATTGTCGTTCCTTAATGTCGTGTGACATTGCAGTATGTTTTTTGTTCAATTGTAAACCGCACCGATTTTAATAGCGCGGTATATAAGAGAAGTAAATAAATAAATAAATAAACTCTAGTCCAGTTCCGGACCCCTCCCAGTTTATTGCGTGGCATGCAGCCTGAAGTTCAAAAAATTAAAAAAAAATAAATAAATAAATAAATTACAACGGTGGCGGAGGACTTCGGATCTCTGTCCGATAGGGAGACGGAATGATACACAGGTTTTCGGAGAGTATTTTTTTTGTTTTTTCCGGGTATGAACGTGCACAAGAGCGTCACAGGGCGACCCTTTCTTTCGGCTCTGGAGCGCGGTTATTCTGTCTTCAGGGGCTAGATTTTTTTTGCTGAGTTATGGGGACATCTAGTTCCTGGGCAGTTTTTAACTACTTATGTTCTTTTATGCTTATTGCTGTACATGCTTATTTGTTGTTCTGTTAAGTCTGCTTTGTCAATAGGTACTGGTGGAAAGGGGCGGAGTTTGCCTAGTTATACCAGTGACATCAAAGCGATGACATCTTTCAGTCTCCAAAGCTGCTGGAGGAGGTTGACAACTCTATGGTTCCGGGACTGGACTAGAGTTCCTTAAGGAACGACAATTAGCAGGTAAGTCTAATTTACTCTTCTGTCCTACAAATGCATTCATTCTGCTGCTCCTCACTACCTTTCCTCTCTCCTCTCGCCCTACACCCCTCCTCGTGAACTCCGTTCTTCTACTGGCTTGCCCTTTTCTTCCACTACCAACTCCAGACTTCAATCCTTTCACCTTGCTGCTCCTTAGGCCTAGAACAAAACTACCAGAGTCTGTTCATCGGGCTCCATCTCTGCCCATTTTCAAATCCATGCTAAAAGCTTACTTCTTTGAGGCTGCTTTTGGATCCTGATCCCTTGTTCTCCATATGTCTCCTCACCCTTCCCTATTTGCACCCCTATTCTCACCTATTGTATTGTCTGACTTGTTTAGACTGTAAGCGCTGTCGAGCAGGGACTGTCTTTCTTCATGTATATGTACAGCACCGCGTGAGCCTTGTAGCACTGTATAAATGACTAACAATAGTAGCTTTTGCTTCGTCTAGTTTTACCCACGGGTTGCTAACCAGGTATCAGTGCAATATCACCGCTGCCCAGTTATCGACTGTCACCACATCCGCTCCTCCCCCAACGCCCACAACACGCCCCGATGCTAAGTGGTTCGCATCAGGGCATGAATATCCTCCATCTTCTCCTATATAACAGCACTAGCCATGTTAGTGCTGTTGAATATCCCGGTTAGAGGCATAAACCGTGTAAATGCCTTTCGAATATCAGGCCCCCCATGTCCAATGTATGCATAATGCTACGCACATACAGCCTACATGCATGCAAGTGAGAGGAGGTGGTTCCTGAGGGCACTCTTGAAAATGCCAAAGAGCACGTGTAAATTTGAAAGTGCATAAATTCCCGGAGTTTAATTTACCACACAGCAATAAATATGCATGTGTTTATGTGTGAGCTCACTTATAAAATTAGCCCCATAATATTACAGTGAAATCTACAAAACCTGAAACCAAAATTCAGCAAGATTTTTCATTCAGACCTAGAATGAATACAATCATGTTCGGCATGACTCTTTCCTAGGGATGTGCGGTGCCATAAAAAAGTTCCATTAAGGTTCGTTTAAACAAAGTTTTAGCAATTTTTGTAGGATTTCTTCATGTATGTATGTGCCTTAACTGCATGCCATTTTTGTGAGAGCAAATTGACTGCACACGCATCGATTCATAGGTATACGCGCGCACGGCAATTGGTGTGCACAAAAAGCTTTTTAGGCACCCACACAAACCGAATAAGCCACGATGAATGCACTCCCCTATTCTTTCCTATATGTATGGACTGGGATATTGAAACTCCAACGTACTCTTTTGGCATGCACTATCGAGATCCAGGTCTCAGCAAAAAAAAAAAGACCCTTAAAAGTAGGCTTCTAAAGGATTTGGTGGTGGAAGGTGTTATTTACATAGCCCACAAGGGATACGCATACCCTTACCCCTATCTTTACATACCACACGCAAACATGACAATTATAGCCTCTGAAAGTAAGGTATTATTTCACTGTGGCTTTATATAATGCCTGGCTTTATATAAACATAATCTCCACCTGAAATTTCATGATTTAATAAAAGGTAATGTTTCAGAGTTGGTATGAAATTACATCTTCTCCATGTACAGTTAGATACATATGATTTAATAACAAAAAGATTTGTGCTTAATTACATGAACTATTTACATTCTATAATCTAGTATTGTGCTATTCCAACCCACAAACTACATATTTTATGATAGTTTTGTGTAAGGTTCCAGTACAGAGACTAAGTTGATGTAATCTGAGCAGGACACAACTAAAGCAGCTTTATGGTCTCCCAAGCGGCAGCCCCATAGAATCAATGCCCATACAAGGATCCTTGCCTCCATGAACTTTGTAAAGCACAACAAAAAATAAGCCCAAAGAAAACTCCCTGGAGGATTTGATGCAAAAGCGATTTATAAATTTGATCCTCTAAATTTCACTGAAAAAGCATAAGGGGGCAGATGAGGAAAGATCGGATGTATGGACATTGGAGCCAAAAGCATGCTCTCTTTTCCAAGTGAGGCTGGACTGTCAAAGGCAATACAAATTACAGGGGTGGTAGTTGTGGTTTTAACTCTTATTATACTTCTATCCAAACAGCATTCCTAGATGACAGTCCTTGTAACCCTAGAGAGCTGAAGAGAAGCCTGTTCGGAAAGTAATCTTCGGCACTATTAATTAGCCAGCAGGAGTCATCCTCCTACAGCTTTAGCATGTTACCTTGGCCAGTCCTATCAAAAGAAGTTGCTAACTCAAGTCTCCGGCAAGGCTGGCCTACAGCTAACATTTTTAATGCAAGAAAACCCCAAGAAATTTTGTTTAAGAATCACATTTCAATGTAACACAACCTCACTGTTCCTTGATTTTAACAGGAAAGGTGAAGAGGCTCTTCAGTCTGGGTTCTGGTCTCTAAATTTTGCTTTTTGCTGGTTTTAAATCCGATTCTTGTGTTTAAACCTGTGCAGGTTATTAGTGTGCCTTCCTAATTTAAACATATACCCTTCTTTGTTTTCTTTGTGATCCTTTTATGCATTTTTTTCTGTTGTTGATAGAATCTGCTACTGAAATTGAAGCACTGGCTCTTTAAAATTGCCGCCTATCCTACCCTCCACCCACCCCAGTTCCTATATTTTGTGATGGCTGGGTTTTCCTAGAGCACAGGAAATTAGCACTGTTATTAATAAGGTCCTTTTAGGAAATTTGCACAGCATTACTTTTATAATTCTTGTTCTAATTTATATTGGAAATCTAATTTAAAAAAGTCCATCCTTTGTGATTTAAAAAAGATAGAAAGCAGACCAATAGCAAGATGGCGGCTACTCAGTCTTCTACAACTAGTGCCACATGTATGATTCTCTTCCTCTGGAGAGCTCCTGGCACTCGGAGAAGGTGTATGATATTGGGAAGCTGATCTGGAAGAGCTGGGGGCAGACAGAGGTATATAGGAGACCTTCACGGACACAGAAGCTCCTGTCTGGGTGCTCCTGTGTTGCTACAGAAGATCAAAAGTCACCAGGAAAGAGATCATCATCTCTCAGCAGCAGGAGGTGATCCTTCAGCTGGTAAAGGATCACCAGATGACGCATTATCCTTTTGCACTGGGTTTCCAGAATGGCAAGAAAAGAACTGACGTTAGTGATTCAATCATTAGTAAGGATGTGCACAGGCAAGAAAAATCCAGGTGGAGGCCAATTATGTTTTGCACATCCTGCCCCCTGTATGGCAGGTCAGAATTGGGGCATGCAGTGCTAGAACCAGATTCTGATCCTGTTGGGGCTAGACATACCCTCAGGATCACAATCGGGTCTAACGGCCTGGACGTGCCGGCCGGGCTGCCATTCTGATCAGCCACACACCCAGCCACATACCCGGCTAACTCAGTCAGGCTCTATTCAGGAGCCGCAATTCCCGGCTGCAGAAAATAAACTTCTGTTCCCGCAGCCCAACCCCCAATCGGGCCTTCTATGGCCAGGGTTGGGCTGCAGGGAACCCCCTGTGCCTCCTCACTTCTTTGATTTCACCTGGCTCCGTGGTCCCCCAACATCCAGGGAAACTTATTCTACCTCCAAGATATTTTTCCTCACAATTATTTTCAGATTTTCAGGCATTTTTTCAGTTAGTTTCATATATTTGCACTAAGGAGCATGTTTACTAAATTGCACTACCAGGGCAGTATGGGGTTAGAGCACAATCTCGGTACCGCACTAAAATGTAGCATGGGGCCCCTGCCCTACCCATGGGAGCACCCATCAGTGCGGAGACTGGACGGGAAATGGGTGTTCCAAGTGCACCATAGCTAGCACAGGTATTAGTTACCCACACTAACAGTGCTCAGTGCTGGTAGTGTGGATGAAACCACCCACAGCCCAGTCACCATGGTATCACACATCTTGTCTGCAGTAACGGCAGGGGGATGGATGTGTATGTCCCCCTGCAGTCAGCAAGGAGCCCTGCACTGGTAACACAGCCCGTACATACATTATCAGCACAGGGCTTAGTAAACATGCCAATAAATGCATTTAAACATGCACTATAGATCAATGAATTAAGATGCACTAAGTTGATTAAGGTTAAATTAGACTTACCTACTAATTGTTGTTCCTTGATGAACTCAAGTCCAGTCCCGGACCTCTGGGTTGTGATCCTCCTCCAGCAGCTTGGAGACTGAGAAACGTCACTCTTGTGATGTCACTGGCACATATAACCACAGGATCTGCCTCCTCGCTCCAGTAACCTATTGACAAAGCAGACTCACCAGAGCAACAATTAAGTAGTAACACTACCAAAACTGTAAACCAACTGAACCTGTAGTTAACTAAGGGAAAACAATTAACATTCTTATCGTGTTTTCCCCCTATCAACCTAAGAACACCTTATAAATGCTGAGGTCCTTCCTCCTCCGCTATGGAAGAAATTGACCCCTACTAGGATTCCCCTACAGATCATCCGCCCCCATAACGTGACCCCTAGATAAATAATGCTTCTTACCTGTGACAGATCTCCTGCTTGAGGCCATAGTTCAAGCATAACAGGCGGGATGCGGGACTGGACTTGAGTTCCTCAAGGAACAACAATTAGCAGGCAAGTCTAATTTAACCTTCCTTATCATCCCTCAAGTCCAGTCCTGGACCTCTGGGGATGTAACAGAGCAGTACCAAAAAATCAACGGGAGGGACCAGCCAAACCTGCCTGAAGCACTACTGAGCCAAAACAGGCATCCCTTTCCATCTGAACATCTAACCGGTAATGCTTGACAAAGGAATTTATAGATGACCAGGCTGCTGCCCTACAAATATCCACAACCGGAACTAAACTATGCTCTGCCCAAGACACCGCCTGTGCCCTAGTTGAATGAGCCTTGGAAGCCTTCGACGCCATTTCTCCTCTTTGCTCTCCTCCAAAAAGAACAAATAGTCTATCCGACTTCCAGAAACTCGCCGTCCTACTTAAATACTTCTTTAAGGCCCGACGGACATCTAAGAAACATTAACTTTCTGCCGAAGACGCATCCGTCTCGTCCCTGAAAACCAGCAAGGAAATAACTTGATTCACATGGAAAGCCGAAACTACTTTGGGTAAAAAGGCTGGCACTGGTCGTAAGACCACCTTTGAGTCATTAAAAAGACAGAAAAGGTTTCCTACAATATAAGGCCTTCAACTCGGAGATTCTCCTTGCCGAACAAATAGCCACCAAGAACACCATCTTGAGAGTGAGATCCTTCATACTCATTTGAGATAACGGCTCAAAAGACTGTCGCCCCAAAGCCTCTAACACTATCTGAAGATCCCAAGTTAGCACTATCTGTCTACACAGTGGCCTCAAAAGAACCACCACCCTCAAGAAACGCTTTATATCCAGATGACTACCCAGCGTCTCTCCTTTAACCTTACCCCTGTAACAGGACAATGCAGCTAAATGTACCCGTAGGGATGCAGCCGCTAGCCCTTTCTGAAAGCCATCCTGCAAGAACGCCAAAACCTGAGGCACAGACACGCGGAACGCCTCTACCTCCCTATTTACACACCAATCCTCGAAAATCCGCCATATGCAGATATACGCCAATGAAGTCAATTTCCGCCGCGCCTTCAACAGCATTCCAATAACTGCCGCAGAATAACCCCATCTTTTTAGCCTTGCCCTCTCAAGAGCCAAGCCGTAAGAGAGAATCGATCCACCTGCGGCATGAGTAATGGTCCCTGAGTTAACAGATCCTTGCGACAGGGCAGGCGCCACGGCTCCGCTACTAACAGCCTCATTAGATCCACATACCAAGGCCTTCTTGGCCAGTCCATGGCAATCAACAGCACCAGCCCTGTGTCACACTCTATGCGTTGCAATACCCGACCTATCAACACTCACGGTGGAAACACGTATAGGAGTTGGTGTTTGGGCCAAGGTTGTATCAGGGCATCCAGACCTTCCGACATTCTCTCCCGTCGTCTGCTGAAGAAACGATCGACCTTTGTGGACTGGAATGTGGCCATGAGATCCTTTACAGGCATGCCACAACGCTGCACCAGCATCTCAAACACTTCGTGATGAAGGTTCCACTCTCCTGGATCCACTCTTACACGACTCAAAAAAAATCGGCCTCCACATTGTCCACTCCTGCCACATGCACTGCTGACAGAGCTACCAAATGTGCCTCGGACCACTCTAGGAGCACCTCGGCTTCCTCCTCCAGCACGACACTGCTGGTACCTCCCTGACGATTGATGTAGGCTACTGCTGTGGCATTGTTGGAAAACACCCGAATGGCCTTTCCTTGGAGATACGGCTGAAATTCTTGCAGTGCCAACGTTACTGCGTGAACCTGCTGATTGACCAACTCCATTCCAGTGCGGTCCAGTGTCCCTGAACGAACCGACATTGATAGTGCGCTCCCCAGCCAAAAAGACTGGCATCCTTCGTCAGGGGAATCCACGCGGGAGCTTCCAAAGGCATTCCGGACGCAGCCACCACCGCAACACCTGTCGCGTCTCTGGCAGACAGGGCAGCTTCTGTGATAACTGATCCCTCTGGTGCGACCAATGCCTGAGTAAGGCCCATTGCAATGGCCTCATATGTGCTCGCGCCCAAGGAACCAGCTCGAGAGTCGCGGCCATGGTCCCGAGCAACTGAAGATAATGCCATGCCATCGGCTTCAGGTTGTTAAGAAATTCTCTGACTAACTTCATCAATGCTTGTGCTCGATGCTGAGGTAGAAAGATTCGCCCTACCTTGGTATCGAAGCTTGCCCCCAGATATTCCAGACTTTGTGATGGCATCAACCTGCTCTTTTCCCAATTGACTACCCAACCAAGATTCTGCAGACACACCACCACTTTGGCTGTAGCCATCTTGCTCTCTGCCCTGGACTTTGCTCTGATTAACCAATCGTACAGATAAGGATGTACTAGAACTCCTTCTTTTCGCAACGACGCCGCTACCATCACCACCACCTTGGTCAATGTCCGAGGCGCTATTGCTAGACCAAACGGTATGGCCCGAAACTGGAAATGTCCCATCAGAACCGCAAACCTGAGGTATTTCTGATGATCTTGCCGGATTGGAATGTGCAGATATGCTTCGTAGAGGTCTAGTGACGTGAGAAACTCTCCTGCCCGTACCGCCACGATGACAGACCTTAAAGTCTCCATTCGAAAATGAGATACTCGAAGGCAGCAATTTACTCTTTTGAGATCCAAAATTGGGTCGACAGGCCTCTTCCTTCTTTGGAACCACGAAGTATATGGAGTACCAACCGCAGCCGCATTGGTCTGCTGGTACCAGTATTATGGCCTTGAGAGCCAGCAGCCTCAGCACCGCCTGCCGAACCGCAGTGCACTTGAGACGTGCCCTGCACGGCAACTGCACAAAAGACTCTGTCACCGGTCGGCGCAACTCCAACGCATAACCTTCTCGAATGACCTCTAACACCCACTGATACGATGTAATCTGGACCCAGGCAGGATAAAAATCCCGTAGCTGACCCCCTACGGGCACAATCCCCCCCAGGTCCTCCTGACTTCATTGCAACTTTCAGAGATTCGAGGAGGAAGAGGCTGTATATCCTCTACTTGCTCCCCAAAACCCTTGGTCCCTATAGGGAAACCGACCCCTCTGGCCTTGACCGAACCTCGGGGACCAAAAATGACGAAACTCCCTCTGTTGTCTTTTCGGCGGCACTCCCTTGCTTCTGCTTATCCTCCGGCAACCTACCGCCTTTTGACTTCCCCAAGTCCTTCACCAGCTTGTCCAGGTCTTCTCCAAAGAGTAGCTTACCTCTAAATGGGAGCTTACTCAATCTGGCCTTTGACGATCCATCTGCCGCCCAATTACGCAGCCAAAGATAACGCCTAGCCGCAATCACCGAAGCCATACTTTTTGCCAAACCTCTTATGAGATCATAGTGGATGTCAGCTAAATAAGCTGAACCAGTCTCCAATCTGGACACTTCCCCGGTCGCTGCTTCTACTGTCTCGCCTTGCAACTTCTGCGACCACCGAAGACAGGCTCTCGCCACCCAAGCTCCACAAATAGAAGCCTGTAATGACAGCACATCCACTTCAAATACCTGCTTCAATAAAACTTCCAGTTTCCTGTCCTGAGCATCCTTGAGGGCCGCACTTCCCTCTACAGGAATGGTAGTCTTTTTCGTAACCTACGAGACAGCTGCATCAACATGCGGAGCTTTAAATAACTCTTGATCCTGGTCCACCAGAGGATATAGACGAGACATCACCCTTGCTCCTTTGAGGGTCGCCATGGGCATGTCCCACTCTTCCTGTATCATCTCTCGCACCACCCTGTGGACAGGAAAGGCTCTTTTAGTCTTCCAAAATGCTTGAAGAAGCAGGTCTTCCAGGGTGGAATCCTCCGATGGCTCCATCGCTGGCATATTCAGCGCCTTGAGGGTCTCTGAAATGAGCGCAGGTAACTCGTCTCTGCGGAACACGCATATCACTCTAGCCTGATCCTCTTGCTCTGTTATTTCTCCTTCCTCCAAATCATCATCCAACTCTAAATCAGGCTCTCCCCCTTCGGAGTGAATACCCTCCGAGGCCACAGAAGGCTCTGACTGCTCTTTATCTCCTCTGAACCTCTTTGGAAGAACTCCTGACTCAGCAGCGTTCAGGGACGTGCCTAGCCTCTTTTTGCCGGGAACCATCACAGGGGCCACAACCGTGGGCTTTCCCTGAGGTCCCCCGAAGGCCTGCTGAATCAAAGCAACAAATTTGGGGGGAAATATTGCCGCCAGGCCCCCTGGCAATGCTGGCTGAGACCCCTGGATATCCGAAGAGGACGAAGTTCAGGCTACCGGCTCCGGGAGAGGCATTTCCAAAGAAATTTGCTCCGCCAGCAGCCCAGGACCACTCAAGTGTCCCCCACCAGCTGCCTCCAAGGCTTTCTCCATTGAAGCTGCTTCCTGAGTGCAGCCTTTACACATGCCGGTCTCCAAGACTGCCCCCCTCTTCTAGCTCCACAAACTAAACAGTGCGGCCTAGCAGGCATTCCAACCCAAGACCTGCTAAAACAGCCCCGCAGACTCATGAGCCTAATACCAGACGGACCTAAACAAAAATATTTGTGACTGAAGCAGTGCCAGCACAAGCGCTCAAAAACATGGTGTTCCTTTTTTTTCCCCCAAAAAACGTATACTCTGCAGATAACCTGCTGCCCAGCTAATCCTAAGGGAGGAAAACCCCAAACGAAGCTTCACGGGCCGAGCCGTAGCTCCGGAAAGTTGCCCGCACAAAATGGCGGTTCCCGCATTCAAGCCACGCGGCGCGGCCTACTACCGCGTTGCCGACTCCACCGTGACCCCCTTTCACGATCGCCAATGGCCCCTTCGTTACCTCCGTGCTCAAAGGAAAGACAGCCTGCTGCTTCCATGCCATGCAATCACCTCCGCACCGGCAAAGAGCCTCCCGCGGCCTCAACCGCTGGTGATCCTGCAGCTCTCCTCCTCCTGCCGCCACCACCTCCAACTCTAGCAGGCAAACTTCTGCATTTGTTGGGGCAGCAGCTACTGAGCTCCCTGAATCCCTGCGGGCTCAGCAACCGGCTCTCCAACCTGTCTTCGCCTGCTTTCTAAGCAGCACAGGTACCGCTACAGAAATGGAGGAGCAGGGGAGGGGGGAGAGGGGGGAGGGAGCACTTCAGCACAGTCACTTAAAGAGATATTACCAACTTTAATGAATTAAGAAAAACACACCACAAATCCTACTAAAATCAACTCAAAAACCAAATCACCCTACTCTAACTCTCCTTAATTGTTCCTCAAGTGAGTCCCGGACCTCCAGGCTCACAATCCTCCAGCTGCTTGGAGACTGAGATAACTGGAGCAAGGAGGCGGATCCTGTGGTTATATATGCCAGTGACATCACAAGAGTGACGTTTCTCAGTCTCCAAGCTGCTGGAGGAGGATCACAACCCAGAGGTCCTGGACCGGACTTGAGGGACGATAAGGAATGCATTAAATCTATTTAATGCATACTGAATTTAAGGCACCTTAACAAATTGAATATGCACACCCCTAATCATTAGAGTATAGCTTGCAAGCCTAAGGATGCCCTGGCAACTTGCCTTGCTAGAACAACAACACACTGCCCAAGGATTTCAGAAAATACTGAAGAGGAGCTGGCTGGCTTGGTCCACATGGGAATCAATAAGATAGCAAGGTGCAACAGAAAGATGCGTGAGACTAAATTAGGTTGTAAGGTCGGAAACTACAAAACCAGAACCTCTTCTCAGAAATCCTGCCAGTTCCACATGCAAGACCCTAGAGCCAGGCTGAGCACTGGAGCCTCGATGCTTGGATGAGACACCGGTGCACAGAGGAAGGGCTCTGGGTTCATTAGAAACTGGGGAAGGGAACCAGGATGGACTCTGTCTTAAAACAAAGTAGAACCTGGCTGCTGGCACTAACAATCAAAAAGGAGACAGAATCATGGAGATGCTTGACAGTCAAGTAGGATACAAATTCCGAAGGAATCTGAATTCTGGAATCTCTACAGATAGAATTTCCATGTCCAGAAGAGAAGAGAATAGCAGTGAGGCTTTATACTGGCCACCCAACCCAAAACAACGAAACAGACTGCGACATGCTAAGGGAAATTAGAAAGTCCACTAAATCTAGAAACACAATAGTAACGAGAGACTTCAAATTACCCCAGTATTGATTGAGCAAATGTCTAAGAACTGATGAAAGCAGGAGTTACTTTAGATCTTGTTCTCACTGAAATGCAGGAATAATAGAAGGGCCTACAGTCTAAGCTGTACCCGAGGCGATGGAGCAGCACTGGCCTTCCTGTTCTTAGCCATCAGGCTACTCTTCCACTCCTATATGATCAAATGCAGCAAGAAATAGAACTACTGTGGTAATATAAAAAGGGAAGACCATGGTAAAGAGAGGAAACTAGTTAGAAAAAGTAAAAGAAGCAGTTAGAAAAAAAATAAAAGGCTGCATGGGGCATGGAAATAGTTTAAAAATTTCCACTTTGGAAGTCCAGCTAAAAAGGTTCTTCACAAATTTGAAAAGGTTGAACAGCAATCATCTGCCATAATGGCTGAACAGTACTGTTAAAGAGGTTATTAAAGGTAAAAAAAAAAGCACTCTTTCAAAAATGGAAAGCAAGATCAAATAATGAACATTGAAAGGGGCAAAACATTGGCAAATTAGATTTAAAATGCTAATAAAGCACACCATGAAAGAATTTATGATGAGGTGGTATATAAAACCAGTTAAATAAATAACAAATAAAATTTGAGGAAAGACTTGCTAAAGGTGCAAAAGCTGATAAAATAAACTTTTTCACCTACAGTAAGAACAAATCTGTGAAGGAGTCAGTTGGGCCGTTAGATAACCAGGGAGTAAATGGGCCACTCAAAGAGGATAAGCCCAAAATTTAAAAAAAGGGGATGTTTACTAAGATCCATGGTGACAGCACACTATCAGCCCCAAAAACAAGTGCGGGGGGTGGCACTCAATGTGCGCCTGGCATGTCCCCATGTTACTAGCGCAGGTATCATATGCCCCTGCTCTTGTTACATTTGGCATGATCAGCGTGGGTACACTTAACACCACCCACTGAGCTGGCAGTATGTGCACCCATGCTAAGTGCTACATCAATGGAGAGCACACAACAAAAACGTCCACCCTACTCACAATGTGGATGCTCCGCCCAAGAATCATCTAGTCTCACCGCATTGTCAGCACATGGTACTCTTCATCGCAGTGCATTTGGCATGTGCTGAACCGCATGCAACCCAGTAGCGCACTTTAGTAAACATGCCCCTAAATGTGTTCTTTATTTTGGTTTTTATGGTGGAAGATGTTTGGGATTGAAATTATTCTTTGTAGGTGATGAATCAGAAGAACTGAAACAAATCAGTGTGAATTTGGAAGAGGTGTTAAGAGCAACTTGACAAGTTAAATGGTGGCAAATCATCAGGACCTGATGGTATTCACCCCAGAGTTCGAAAAGGACTCAAATATTTAACTGTAGACCTGCTACTGGGAATATGCAACCTATCACTCAAATCTGCCTCTATACCTAAGGACTGAATGTCACAATGGCTACTCTTCAATTTTATAAAGGCCTCCAGAGGTAGTGATGAACCTAACTTTAGTGCCTGGTGAAATGGTGATGTTATAAACTATAATTTGGATTTTGTTCCTAACAATATTAATAAAAACAGCTTTAAGGGGATGAGCTGGCATGGATTAAGAAAAAGGAGGCAATACCTTACTAATCCGTTAGAAATCACTGTAGGTGTGATTAAAAATGTGGATAAAGGATAACTGGCTGATGTGAAGGCCCATATGAATTCCAGAAAAAAACTCAAAAATCGACCTACTCATAGAACACTTTGGGACAAACACTTAAAGAATATAGAACCCCTGAGATAAGATTACAAATCCTGTTATGCTTAATTGTAATTCCCTAAGATATTCCTGATAAACAACTTCAAGTCCCCTTCTCCTTACCCAATCCCAGTAATCCTATACTATGTTTAAGTTATGTAAGCTGTATAGTTGATTGGATCAACTTTACTCCTCTCCATTTAATGTAATACTTTATCATTGTGTCAAAGCTGTTTACAAGTAACATGTAAAGTAAAGCAATATAAAAAATCTGTTAAATATAATTTTACATAGAATGTTGGTCGAGATGGAAATTGAGACCTGGAATTTTACAAAATGCTCTGCCAAATGTGGAGTCTTTTGTAAAATCCCTGTATGGATGCCAGTCAATACATGTACAGGGGCAACAGTGATTTCAGAAATCCAGATGTGCACAAAGACGGTGTGGTTCCAACAGGGTGAAGGTAGCTTTACAATCTACATGGTAGTTGCTAGCACTTATACCACCAAGTACAGACACCCCACAATCCCCTCCTCTCCAAAACCTTCCTCCCCAAAACACATTTCAACTACCCCTCTCCAACATACTTCCATCAACCAACCTTCTCCAACAGTACTCCATAACTCCACACTGCCTAAACTCCCTTCTGACACAATCTATACCCCCTGCCCTCACCCCCTCTGGATCCTCCACCTCGCTCTTACTGGGGGCTCTCCCTGGTGATCTAGTTGGAAGCAGGAGCAACCTGCTGTGGATCCTGTTGTGGGATGCCGAAGTTCAAAATGGTACCTCTGACCCTCTACCAGTAGTCTTGCAGTATTACTGCTAGGTATAAAGCTGTCAAATGTGTGGGGAGGAAGTCCAGAGGGAGGGGGAAGAGTCTGGTGATATCTGATGAGAGGAAGTTTGCAGATGACACAAACATATTTAAAAACCTCTCTCTTCCTTGAACATTTCTCCCTTCCACCTTAGTAACTAACCCCTATACACTCTCCTCCCTACATTTGGCCTCTCAAATCATATCTTATAGCCTAGTGTTTTTCCTTGTAAATTCCTATGTAAATAGTTAATCTCTGCTTATTGTAATTAGTTCTCTTTCATATTCATTGTAGTTTCGTTCATATTCATTATATACCTGTTACCTGTTCCTTGTAAACAGTTGAAACACACTGCCAATTGTTATATGTAAACCGTCTTGACTTGTAGAAAGACGGTATATAAATCTTGTTAATTAAATAAATAAAAAGTAGTTAAAATGCAAAAAGACTGAAGAACTGCAGACGTGGACATCAAAATGGCAGATTAAATTTAACATGGAGAAGTGCAGAGTGATACACATAAGGAAAAAAAACTGTTCTAACTACATTTATACAATGTTAGATTCCACATTAGGATTCACCACCCAGAAAGGGATCCTGGGAGTCACTGGGGGACATTACCTAGAAACCCTCAGCTCAGTGTGTGGTGGTGGTGGAAGAAAAAAAATCCCAAATAGTTCCTAATATTCTATTTGGAAAGGAATAACTGAAAAAAATAGGGATTATAATGCCTCTGTATAGATACATGGCGCAACCACATTTTGAATACCGTGTTCAGTTCTGGTCACCCTAATGTAGCAGAACTGGAAAAATACAGAGAAGTGTGACAAAGTGTTAGTTATCACAATGATGCATATGTGGAGCCCACCAACCTACAGCATTAACAACCGAAGAATAAGCCTAAGAAAGCCCCTACAAAGCCGTGGAAGGTAATCTCACCTGCAAAGAATATATATATATATTTTTTTAAAATAAAGGTGACTTAAGAATGAGACTTTAAAAGGACGCAAAGGTGCCCAGAAAAACTGCCAATTCGATATGTTGAGAGATAAAGCAAAGCTGCTGTTGACTCCTTTGTGCTAGCATTGCAGAATGTAAATGTGATATTGTAAATCATGACATCTTGTAAATCACAATTACAGAATTACACTTTTCTAAATCATATGGTCTTTGGATTAGTATGAATTAGAAGAATGAGATGCCAATCCCCACGTCATGCCTCCCGATAACCATAACCTTGGGAACTCCCCAGCCATAACATTCCTTAGGAAGTAAAAACTATCTTTCCCAGGTCTGCAGGCACATCTGAAGAAGGGAGATGTGTGCTTTTGAAAGCTCATGCACGACAATGTTGTTTCTGCCAGCCCTTTAAAGGACATCACAACCCTACAAAGACTCCAGCATTCTCCACGATCAGTATGGCTGTACAAACCCTTCATCCTGTATTTACAAGCTCAATGGGATATAAGACTCCCTAAAGGGATTCATTATGAGCCCCATTCCAAGCACGGCATGTCTGGGCTATCGGCCTGTCCAAAAACTGGACGGACCGATTGTGCACCTGATTCAGCTCCCACAGGAGCTAGACGTTCCCGCGGTGTGGAATTGGGCGCTTAGATGGGCTGGTCGCCCATCAGAATCCCTAGCTATGCTCCCTATGCTCCTGCTGGAGCCCCGGTGATGTGGCATCTCATCCCCATGGCACCAGGACGCCATGCCGGAGCTCGCATGGCCCGCCACGGATCCAAGTACTAGTTCCCTGCCATGTGACCGTCAGAGGAGCCTGCCAGGGCCGGGATCGGGTGGAGGGGGCCTACCTACCCCGGCTCATGTGCTGGAGGGGGGTTCCGGCCCGATCGCCATATCCCACCTCCAAGATGTAATAAGTCCTCTGTCCATCTTGGCCTTGCCAGACGTACAGTGCTGTGACCTGAATCAGTCCTGTACATCTGAGTGAGTCGACCTAACCTCCGCCTCCAGCCCCCCCCCCCTCCCAGCGGCTCTGTGCATGCGGGGAGCACTCTAGCCTGCGTACAGTCCCGGCAAATAGCAGGGCTGGACGTCCAACCCCGCTTTTTGCGTCTCTGCATCGGTGCCGATGTATAACACAGACAAAGATGTTTACAGGCAGATTCTAACCATGTCCTTTGCCTGCATAAAGGGGTTTTTTTTATCCACTGAAAACCATAAATCAGCCAGCTGTTATATAAATATGTCCTCTATGTAGGGCAAAGAGACCTGACTAAATGACTCTTAATAAACACAGACATATACAGAGCATTCTGCCAAGGAGCGAGGGTGCAGTCTAGTAGGTCCCATGTTTCAGAGTCTCATGCACATACTACATAAGCTTGGTATGAAAGATGACCCCAGAATATTACTACATAAATTAGGAGCTGCAATGGTTGCTGACACCTCTATATCAATGCACATACATTATATTCCTTCCATTAAAATCTGAAAGTTTAAAAAACCCCCACAAATTCCAGAAACACATAAACCTATTTAATTTTAAGCTTCAACAGTGAGAATAAAATCCCCTCAAATTGATTTACAAAAAAAAAAAAAAGGAAAAAAAATCCTAGAGAATGTGATACTTTAATAAAATAAAACAGGATCCTTGGTTTTGATCAGCTTTATTTTAAAAAGAAAAACAAAACAAAATAAAACACCAAAACATAATCTGTTTGTCTCATTGTACTGTAATTGTATTGACCCTAAGAGGTGGCATGTAAGCCATCTTACCTTTCTTTTCTCCAGTAAAGGGCACATAATCGTCCCTGTCCTTGCACTCCAATGCCTCCTTCTCCAAGAATGCCAGGAGCCGCTCCCGGTCAAAAGGACCCGAGGCTTCTTTGGCAGTTTGGTTCTTCTGGCGCAGTCCTACTGGCAAAAGAGTATTCTGCCAAGGAGCAAGTTTTAAAGATCAGTTTATCTATAAACAGGAAGCAGCACCTAGGTAAAATGCAAGTCCCCCAATTCCTACTGATACCAGGCAAACTTCCCAATGCTGTTGTTGCAACAATGATATTAGAAGTTATGAATTTTTCAAGACCTATAGCTTCAGCCTTCTAGTGCTCTCTATTAGGCTATGTCAGTTCTGACAACTGCTTCTAGCCAGTGTCTCCGATCTCAGCACGAGCGTAGCCCAAGAGCCACATTTGAGGGGGCTGGCCTGTGGCGGGACCTGATTTCCCAGGTCAGCAGGAGCTGGGACTCCAAAAGAGTCAGCATAGGGACATGTGGAAGGTCATTTCATAACAGAGTACCTAGGTGCATATGCTTTGCCCATTTTATATAGGCAACATATGTGCCTATGTGTCTTTGTATATTACCCCATGGAAAATAGGCACAAACTTTTACACCTGGTCTGAATTGGGTGTAATCATGTGCATGTATAGTTAGCAAAGAACAGGCACATATAGGAGTATTTTATAAAATATGAGCTAAGTGTCAATCCCATCCACTCTGCCAATTTTCTGCCCTCCCCTCCCCCCGAGCCAGGAAAGCCTTTCCGTGTACCTATGTTTTACATGCATATATCCTGGGGCAATTTTATGAGCTTACAGGAGCATGTAAAACACTGTTCTACTTGCTCAGACCCCTTGCAAAATTTCCCTTTAGCGACCATGTTTGCAGGATTTGCAGGTTTGAAGGACGCCTGGTGCATGGCTCTCGGCTACAATGACATGACTAAATGAGCTGGGAGGAATACAACTTAAGCTTCCTGGCAGGGGCGGCTCTATAATAAGGCTGAGTGAGGCAGTAGCCTCAGGCGGCAACTTTTTGGGGGCAGCAAAATTGCTCCCAAACAGACCGCCTCACTCGGCCTTCAAAATAAAAATTTTAAAAAAAAACCTCTGGCGTAAGAAGCAGTTTCCGCTGTTGCTCCAGCGGAGGCAATGGCAGAACGAGGAGCCCCGCAGCCGCCCGCCCCCCCCCCCCCGGAGAGCATGTCGGTTTCCCCTCCGCTTTGCAGAGCCGCAGCGAAGGGAGACTGTTTCCCTTTTGCGCGGCTCTGTTAAAGCTGAGATCCTGTTTCCCATCAGCGCCGCAGGCTCAGCTTTAACAGCAGGCTTGCCAGGTGGGCAGGGGGTCGTGGGGCTCCTCATTCTGCCGCTGCTGCCACTGGAACAGCAGCAGCTGCAGCTGCTTCTTACGCCGGTGGTTTTTTATTATGTTTTCAATTTCCCTGGGTTGGGGGGAGGGGGCAAGGACTGGAACTGGGCTGATGGGGGGGTAGGACTGGAACTGGGCTATGGGGGGGTAGGACTGGAACTGGGAAATGGGGGGTTAGAACTGGAAATGGGCTAGGGGGGGTTAGGACTGGAAATGGGCTGATAAGGAGGGGGGCTAGGACTGGTAATGGGCTGTCGGGGGGGGGGGTTAGAACTGGAAATGGAGGGGAGCAGAGAGCTTCTAGTTTAAATTTAATAGTCACTCAGGGCCTAGCATCAGCAAAGTACTTTTTGTTTAAATTTGAAACACAGAAGAGAGCTTTCTGGTTAAATTTGGAACCCAGCAGAGAGCTTGTAGCTTAAATTTCATAATACGTTAGAGCCTAGCAGCAGCAAAGAGCTATAATTTAAATCAAATCAGAATATAGCTTACCTCAGCAGCACAAGACAGGGTACTGTGTAGCAGCCCTCTTTTAATAAGTGTTATTTCCCTCCCTCCCTCCCCAACACCCACCCACCCCTAGGATAATCATAGCTTTATAGGTACTTACACATCTTAAAAGACAGGAGGTGCTCTCAGGTGAAGCTCGTTACCCAAATCAGTCATACACTAAGGACCTGAGATTAATTAAGCTTCAGGTGAACAAGGTATATTAAACGTATTTGGTACAGTTTTATTACTATAAATATCCATTGCAACCCTTAGTAAGTAAAGAACTTAAAAGATCTAAACACAAACTTAAAACTAAGATGCAGAGAGCAGTCCAGCAGCGAGTTGGGGGCTTTCCAGTCTTTTGCATTGAGTGTGACATGTATGATTTTCTCCCAGTTGGTGAGAGGTCTTACGTGTGCACTAGGTGCAAGGAGCTCTTTGCTCTCAGGGAACGAGTCCGTTCTCTAGAGGCTAGAGTAGCAGACTTGGAAAACATAAGAGAGACAGAGAGGTACATAGACGAGACCTACAGGGATATAGTCCTGAAGTCCCACCTCCAGTCTGGCAGCATCCCTGTTGCCATGGAGGAGAAAGGTCACGTGACAGGAGAGCATCACCCTGGTGTGGCAGGAAGTGATCCTGTAACTAGGACCTGTCCTCCAGGTGATGTAAAACCCTCTCGCACTGAGGACGTTTCTCCAGGGCCATATGCCCATGAGGGAAGGGTTAGGACAGCCGTTATAGTTGGTGATTCAATCATTAGGCATGTAGATAGCTGGGTGGCTGGTGGACGTGAGGATCGCCTGGTAACATGCCTGCCTGGTGTGAAGGTAGCAGACCTCACGCGCCACCTAGATAAGGTCTTAGATAGTGCTGGGGAGGAGTCTGCTGTCTTGGTACATGTCGGTACCAATGACATAGGAAAATGTGGTAGGGAGGTTCTGGAGGCTAAATTTAGGCTTTTAGGTAGGAAGTTGAAATCCAGAACTTCCAGGGTAGCGTTCTCTGAAATGCTTCCCGTTCCACGCGCAAGACCCAAAAGGCAGGCAGAGCTCCGGAGTCTCAATGCGTGGATGAGACAATGGTGCAGAGATGAGGGTTTTGGATTTGTTAGGAACTGGGGAACATT
Source organism: Ichthyophis bannanicus (assembly GCA_033557465.1). Classification (NCBI taxonomy): domain Eukaryota; kingdom Metazoa; phylum Chordata; class Amphibia; order Gymnophiona; family Ichthyophiidae; genus Ichthyophis; species Ichthyophis bannanicus. Next base: position 176,305,510 of record CM066043.1, on the reverse strand, counting down.
CTGGGGAAAGGAGGGGCTCTTCTGAAGGGATGGGCTTCACCTTAACCGGGATGGAACCAGGCTGCTGGCATTAACCTTTAAAAAGGAGATAGAGCAGCTTTTAAACTAGATATTAGGGGAAAGCTGACAGTCGCCCAAGAGCGGATGGTTCGGAAGAATGTATCCTTGAAGGATACTACCAAAAGCAGAGAGGTTCCACAAAAGAGGAAAGTAGCCCAAATGCCCTCAAGTATGGAGCAGACAGAGCTTAAAGATCCCAATTTACCCATGTCTAACAATAGCCAAATTAACATGAATAAAATACATTCTCTAAAATGCTTGTATGCAAATGCTAGAAGTCTAAAGAATAAGATGGGAGAGTTAGAATATATAGCACTAAATGAAAGGTTAGATATGATTGGAATATCAGAGACATGGTGGAAGGAGGACAACCAGTGGGACACTGTGATACCTGGGTACAAACTATATCGTAATGATAGAGCTGATCAAATTGGTGGAGGGGTTGCGCTCTATGTTAGAGAGGGCATTGACTCAGAAAGGATTAAAGTTTTGAAGGAAACAAAATCTGCTGTAGAATCTATATGGATTGAAATTCCATATAAAAGGGGGAAGGCGATGGCAGTGGGGGTGTACTATCGAGCACCTGGCCAGAATGACCAAATGGATGATGAAATGCTCAAAGAAATCAAGGAAGCTAACAAAAGTTACAGCGCAGTAATAATAATGGGTGATTTCAATTACCCCGGTATCGACTGGGTCAGTGTCACAGCAGGACATGCTAGGGAGCACTGTTCCCTCTAAGCTGTGCGCGTGTGCGCGCGCACACACCTCGTCGAGCGAGCGCACATACTTTAAAACAGAGCGCACAAAAATTACAGCTCTGATTCTGATAGAAAACATCTTAAAATATAAAAGTTATGATTGTAATTACTAGAAATTTCCCGCTTCATTTAGTAATTGTCTATTTTCATTTAATTTGATTAAAATCAATGTGGTGTACATACTGTATTCTGACATGTAGTAAAATTTTAAAGTATATAACTCCGAGTGTCGTTATGTGGCGCACAAAAATTTAACCTTCCTTCAAAAGCTGCACACAGCTGATATTTTATGCGCACACAGCCTACAGAAAATTAGAGGGAACATTGCTAGGGAGATAAAGTTCCTAGATGAAATAAATGACTGCTTCTTGAACCGACCAGAGGGGAAGCCATATTAGACCTAGTCCTTAGTGGAACACCAGATCTAGTGCAAGAGATAAGGGTGTTGGAGCCACTTGGCAATAGTGATCATAGCATGATCGCCTTTGATTTAATTAGTGGAGGAGGAATAGTAAGGAAATCCACAGTACTACCTTTTAACTTTCAAAAGGGAGACTATGATAAAATGAGGAAAATAGTTAAGAAAAAACTAAAAGGAGCAGTTGCAAAGGTTAAAGACTTACATCAAGCTTGGGTGTTGTTGAAAAATACTATCTTGGAAGCCCAGGCCAGCTGTATTCCACGCTTTAAGAAAAGTGGAAGGAAGTCCAAAAAACTGCCAGTATGGTTTAAAGGTGAGGTCAGAGAGGCTGTTGTTGCCAAAAAAGCATCTTTCAGGAAATGGAAAAAAGAGCCAAACGACGAAACCTGGAAACAGCATAAGCACTGGCAAGTCAAATGCAAAGCATTGATAAGGCAGGCAAAGGGAGAATTTGAGAAGAAGCTTGCTGCGGAAGCAAAAACGCGAAATAAAGACTTTTTCAAGTACATTCGTAGTAAAAAAAACTGTGAAAGAGTCAGTTGGTCCATTAGATGATAGAGGGGTTAAAGGGGCACTAAGAGGCGACAAGGCAATAGCGGAGAGACTGAATGAATTCTTTGCTTCGGTCTTTACTGAGGAAGATGTAGGGATGTTACCCATGACTGAAGTGGTATTTAAAGGTGCGGAACAATTGAAGGAAATATCGATACAACTATTAGATAAACTGAAGAGTAGCAAATCACCTGGGCCGGATGGTATACATCCAAGGGTGTTGAAGGAACTGAAATATGAGATTGCAGACCTGCTATTAGTAATCTGTGAACTATCATTAAAATCATCTCTAATACCTGAAGATTGGAGGATCGCCAATATAACACCAATTTTTAAAAAGGGTTCCAGGGGTGATCCGGGAAACTACAGACCGGTGAGCCTGACGTCAGTACCGGGGAAAATGGTAGAAACCATCATAAAGAATAAAATTACTCAGCATGTAGATAGTCATGGCCTAATGGGAGACAGCCAACATGGCTTTAGACAAGGAAGATCTTGTCTTACTAATCTGTTATGTTTTTTGAAGGTGTGAATAAACAGGTGGACAAAAGTTGGTCGGTTGCTATAGTGTATCTGGACTTTCAGAAAGCCTTTGACAAGGTCCCTCATCAGAGACATTTGGAAAAACTAAAGAGTCATGGGATAGGAGGCAGTGTACTACTGTGGATCAGGAACTGGTTAAAAGATAGAAAGCAGAGGGTAGGGCTAAATGGCCAATTTTCCCAATGGAGAAAGGTGAATAGTGGTGTACCCCAGGGATCAGTGCTGGGTCCACTGCTTTTTGACATATTCATAAATGACCTGGAAAGTGGAATAACGAGTGAGGTTATCAAATTTGCTGATGACACAAAACTATTTAAAGTTGTTAAAACCCAAGAGGATTGTGGAAAACTGCAAGAGGATCTTGATAAATTGGAAGACTGGGCATCCAAATGGCAGATGAAATTTAATGTGGACAAGTGCAAAGTTATGCACCTAGGGAAGAACAACCCAAACTATGGTTACACAATGCAAGGTTCCACATAAGGAATCACCACCCAGGAAAAAGATTTAGGCGTCATTGTGGATAACATGTTAAAACCCTCGGCCCAGTGTGCAGCGGCGGCCAGGAGAGCAAATAGAATGCTAGGTATCATAAGGAAAGGAATGGAAAATAAAACAAAAGATATTATAATGCCTTTATATCGTTCCATGGTGAGACCGCACCTTAAATATTGTGTGCAATTCTAGTCGTCGTATCTTAAAAAGGATATAGCAATATTAGAAAAGGTTCAGAGAAGAGCCACCAAAATGGTAAAGGGGATGGAAGAATACTCCTATGGAGAAAGGCTAAAAAGGTTAGGGCTCTTTAACCTGGAAAAGAGACGGCTGAGGTGAGATATGATAGAAGTCTATAAATTAATGAACGGAGTGGAATGTGTAAACGTAGATCGATTGTTTACGTTATCAGAATATAGAAAGACTAGGCGACATGCAATGAAGCTACAGGGTAAACTATTTAAGACTAATAAAAGAAAATATTTTTTCACTCAACGTGTAATCAAACTCTGGAATTTGTTACTGGAGGATGTAGTAAAGGCTGTTAGTGTAGCTGGGTTTAAAAAAAGGTTTGGACATGTTCCTGGGGGAAAGGTCCATAAACCATTATTAAGAAGGGACCCAGGATATCAATGCTTGACCCAGTACAAGCATTGTGGAACCTGTGTCTTTTGGGGAAACTGCTAGGTACGTATGACCTGGATTGGCCACTGCTGGAAACAGGATACTGGGCTTGATGGACCTTGGTCTGACCCAGTATGGCATATCTTATGTTCTTATGGGCTAGGACTGGTAATGGGCTATCCGGGGAGGGCTAGGACTGGTAATGGACTGATGGGGGGGTTAGAACTGGAAATGGGCTGATGGGGGGGTTAGAACTGGAAATGTGCTATGGGGGGAGGGCTAGGACAGGAAATGGGCTGATTGGGGTGCTAGGACTGAAAATGGACTTATTGGAGGTTTACGACTGGCAATGGGCAAATGGGGGGCTAGCACTGGAAAAGAGTTAGGACTGGTAATGGGCTGATTGGGGGGCTAGGACTGGAGTGGGCTGATCAAGGGGATAGGACTGGAAATGGGCTAATAGGGGAGAGGAAGAGAGTGCTGCTGGCCCTGGAAGAAAACTAGGGGCTAGGGCTACAAATGGACTGATGCGGGGGGATGGTAGAATAGGACTGGAAGGGAGCGGATACTGAGAGGGTCTGCCTAGGGAAGGAGGGAGCAGAAAGGGAGCTGACACCTAGGAAGGAGGGGGCTGGAAAGGAGCTGACACCTGGGATGTACTGAAGGGGGACTGGAAAGGAGCTGACACTTGGGGATGGGAGTGGTAGGTGGCTGGGTAATGGGGAGGAGGGTGGAAGGGAGCTGACATGCAAATGGCACTGGAAGGGAGATGGACAGAGGGTAGGGCGGCTGGAAGGGAGCTGACTGGGGGGGTTGGCACCGAGGGTGGACCTGAGCTGATACCTGGGATGGTATTTGGACTAGAAGAGGCTGGACAGTGGGGAAGGAGGGGGCCTGGAAGGGAATGGACACCAGTGGCAGCCATGGGAATGCAAGGCGGTTGACAATTGAAGGTACTGGGAGGGGAGGACTGTAAAGGGGGCTGATACTGGAGAGGGTTACTGGAACTGGAAATGGGCTGATGGAAGGAAGTGAAGAAAACAAAAGAAGAAATAAGAAATGGCAGATGGACACTAGACCACAGAAAGAGAGCTAAGAGAAGACAAGAAAGCAGAAGCCTCAGATCGGGACCAGCATGATCACAGAATAAAATGGTCAGACAACAAAAGTACAAAAAATAATTGTATTTAATTTTAGTAATTGGACTTTGTGCTATTTTTAAATTTTACACAGGATTGGGGAACTGCATCTCTTATTTTTCTGATGTTGCACTACATGTGGACTCTGGCTTCTTGGGGTTTCAGTTTAAATTTTGTCTACATATTTTTATTTTTACTTTAGATTGTGGTCACTTATTTTGTACTTGGTGAGGGTCGTTGTGCGTGTGTGACTGAGGTCAGGTGTTCTGTTAACATGGAGCATGTATATAAAGATCTATACTATACTGTAGTAATTTGACTTGTTCAGCTTCTCAAATAGGTGTATGGATGTTCCAGGGCCCACTGTAGTATTTACAGTGACACTTTTTTTGGATGGGCTCCTTATGTGAGTTTTGGAAGTTTGTGCTGATATGGTATGATATGGTAGGTTTGCTCTTTGTTGTAGGGTTTTTTATTAGTTCACAATATGTCTGGTACTGGAGAATAGTGGTTGTTGTTGTGAGATGATCAGAATCAGATTTTTTTTTTAAATATTGAGTTCTGTGGGTGAATGTCCTAGTTCTGCTCTGCACCTTGTGATAAGGAAGCTTATCATAGTTCAGGAGGGAGCTATAAAAGAGGTGAATTGGCTTTGAACAAGCAACCTGTCTTTGCTGGTAGAAATACTAAAACAGAATGTTTTCATAAAAGACTACCAGTCCCAGAATGCACCAGGTTTCAAACAGCCTCTAGAAGGGCTGAAGTGGGGAAACGTGTGTTTAATCAGGAGAGCTATGAGGTAATCCCCAATCACTCATCTCCAAGGGCAGGGCTTGATTCAGCACAGCTGGGCTGTGCTAGGGTGGAGTGTCCCTCTAAGCACGTTAAAAGTAAAACATATTCTTCACAGAGACAGAATCGTGAGGAGATCAAGGACAGAGAGAGCAAGGAGAGACAGAAGCAGCAGCAACGTGGAAAGAAGAAGAGAAAGACACCTTGGAGGTCTAAAGAAGGAGCCCACAGCAGTACGTGTGTTGGGAGTCATTTCAGAGGCAAGCATACTCCATTGGACTGGAGGAAGCCAGAGGAATGGGGTTATAGAGCCAGGAATTCCCAGACGGCACCTTTGAAGGAGACGGCTGCATGTGGAAGGGGCCCTAAGACCGTTGCAAGAAGGTATGTGAAGAGAGACCCAGTGTCCAGGGATCTTGATTGGAAGGCTGGACATAAAAGCTGGACTACTTACTGGCCAGGATACCTGGAGAGGAAACCTAACAGCAAAGGAAGCTCAGGTATGAACTTTGATCTATGCCCTAGCTCTTCTCCAGGAAGACAGCAGGGAAACAAATATTATCCTGAGAGTGAACAATTGAGGAATTCCTCTGAGCCAGACCCTGATATTGATTCCATGATATTTGAGGAAGAAGGAGATATATTAAATGATCAGAATGAATACATGGATTGCTCTCTGTCTAGGCTGCTGTGGTAAAATACTTTCTCAATAATACAAAAACCACCAAAAGGAACTATAATTTGTTCTTTTATCTACCCAGAAAAGTCTGCAAGAAAGCTTTTGGGTAGGATTGAGCTACGTAGAGAAAGTGAACAAGCAAAGGGGTTTACAGCTGGCTAATTGGTGATAATTGAGCCAGGCACAAGTGCACGTGAGCTCTGAAAAGGAAACTTTCCTTTTTGTGAGTGTAAATAGAAGAAAGTTATCCTTGATAAAGAACAGTTTTTGTTACTTTTGGGTTTTGTTTTTGCTTTTGGAGCAATGCTAAGAAAGTTATTAGCATGAGCCATCAAAAAGACCTTTTCTGTTTCCCATCAAGGTCTTATTTGATTTTTGCTTAGGAAGTTCAGTTACCTTATTTCATGTTTTGTCTTCCTGAATGCAATACTGAAAGCAAGTGTCCTTTTTGTGTTACCAAGTAAATCTGTGTGGGAGAATTAACCCCATGAATAAAATCCATTTTTCTTTGCTTACATTCATGCATCACAACTCATTATTTTGTGAACGGCTGATTCTGGTATAAGTGAACTACATTCCCCACAATCCTTTGCAAGTCATAATAATATTTTTGCCTCTGCTAAGACTGTGGCCATTCACGACCAGCGCCCCCGTTTACAACCTATTATGGATACAAAATATATGTTGAAAAAGAAAAAGCGAGAACCATAACACAGTTTATGACAAAATAAAAAAGAGTTATAATTTAGTTTTATAAACTGTGCTGTTGGTTCTTGCTTTTAGTTCCTTGGTGTGCAAACGGGACCGTACCTAGCCTGTGCAAGCAGTGCAGTCGCACAGGGCGGAAAGGCTTGGGGGGCGCATTTCGGCTGTCTGCTGTTGCCCTGCCGCCGCTGGCAGGACAATAGCAGGCAGTCAAAATGCGCCCCCAAGCCTTTTCGCAACACTTTAAGCAGGTCTGGTCCCTCCCTCCTCTGACGCGATGTCAGAGCAGGGAGGGACAGATCTGCTTAAAGTGCCGGCGCCTTTCAGATCAGGTGCATGCCCCCCTCCTACTCCCCATACCTCCGTCCAGTGCTGCCTGCTCTTTCCCTGCTACCGGCGCCGCTGTGGAAAAAACAGAGGGCGGCAGCAGCAGGGAAAGAGCAGGCAGCGCTGGACGGACGTATGGGGGGAGGGGGGCATGTGCCCGAGCTGCAAGTTGCACAGGGTGCGATTGCAGCTTGATATGGCCCTGTGTGCAAACATCTTGCATTTCCTCCATATAATCTAATCAGCTTTTTGGTTTGGTTCAGTCTCTGATTGGATTTCTGAAAAAGCCCCACCCCCTCTAAGGTGGGGGGGGGGCACCATCTCATTCTTTGCCTCAGGCAGCAGATTGCCTTGAGCCGCCCTTGCTTCCTAGTAACAAATCCCAGCTATGGTTCTAACCGAGCTGGAAGTACAAAGAAGCAGAAGGAAGTGGAAAGGGAAATCACAGCAAAACAGGAAATGCATGTGGTACCCATGGGCAAGAGAGAAAGGAAGTGGCCTAGTACTTGGTTAGAGCAATGGATTGAGGATTCCTGCTTCTGCCACTGGCACTCTTTGTGACTTTGGGTAAGTCAGTTTGTTTTCCACTGCCCAGGTACCCACTTAGATCAGCTCCTTGGGAAGGGTTGTGGAGTCACATTCAGATTTGTACATCCCCGGGCTGCCCAGATGTCTAGACATCCGGACGGCCAGGGGATGCACCCAATTCTGCTCCCATGGGGGCGCAAAATCGCATCAGTGGCTATACGTCAGGGAGGTACCCTGATTCAGGCACCCCGGACGTCCAGCCACTTGCCCAGCTAACTCAGTCAGGCTCCCTCATGGAGCCACAGTGTCATGGCATCTTGTTGCCGATGGCAATGCGGCTCCATGAAGGAGCCACGATCACTGGTGGCATCGGTTGTAGATCTGTTCCCCGCAACCCTTCACCTCAAGCTTGGCCCTTTGTGCCGCCATCCCCTGACGTCCAGGCAGGCTTATTCCACCTTCGATGTGGAATAAGTCCCTCATCTAACTGTGCAACCCCGGATGTAAGGGCCGACCTCAAAATCGGCCCTGTATGTCTGGGGTTGCATCCCTGCCTACCCTTTCTCCTCCCCCGACCCACCCCCTCCCACCCACGAGCAGAGCTCCCTGCACAAGTGGCCTGTATGTGCAGGGAGTTCTGTGGCTGTAGGAGAGATCCAGCCGTTTAGTGGGTCTGGACGTCCAGATTGGACATCTGGAGATCGGAATGACTCCCATATTATACCTGAGTATTTATCACCACTGAACAATGTTGCCTTCAACCAATAGTGCTTTAAAAAATGATAGGTATTATCTTGCCCCCTGCTCAGCATTTCCTCAGAAGCAAAACCTCAAAATTCAGACTCCTAGCACTCAGCAATCTGGAAAATTCCATTTTTTAAAATTTTAAATTAGGAGCATTTCAGATGAGAAAAGCTGTCAAGTGCTTACAATAACAGCAATTAAAACTTTCTAAAGTAAGAAAAAGAACTACACTTTTTGCAAGATTGTTTTCACTGAGCTGATGGAAGAGAATTTCCTTCACTTGCCCATGTTTATTTATTTTATTTATTTAATTTACATTCTCTTATATACGGCGCTATTCTGCATCAGTGCGGTTTACATTGAACAACTGAAATTACATTGAACAGGGTATTATAACTTGGAGATAACTATTTTACAGGGAACATGGGCTATGGAGGGTTAAGTGGCTTGCCCAAGACCACAAGGAGCACCTGTGGGACTAGAAACCCCAGTCCTTCCGGCCCAAGGTTGCTATTCTCTAATGGGATTTGAACCCCCGACCTTCCGGCCTGAAGTACCTTGCCCCAACCACTAGGCCACTCCTCCACTTAAGTTGACACTTAAGAGCAGAAAATGATGTAGATTATACATTTAAGAGAAAGTCTGTAATAGAGCTCTTCTATAAATGACTACATTACCATGTTCTATCAATTTTCCTACATCTTCTTTGACCTAGCTGAAGGATATTTAAAATAAACATCTGGTTGATGTGCTGAAATTTTCAATGGAAGCACCATGTGCCATTACTTAGGCAGGGTATGTCTGGGGCTACTGTAGCAGCAGGTAACCAGGAAGAAGTGAATTTAAATCAGATTGCTCCAGAAATCCCATCACAGGAAGAGCCGCCTTGCTTGTGGTTACTGTACTAGAGCCCCATAGCAGCTAGACTATTAAGGCCTTTTTCTATAGTAAAAGGTGTTTTATTCTTTAATCAGGAAGTGGTGTCTTCTTGGACCTCAATACAACTACTCAGACGAAAATTGCAGTTCCTTTTAGCACATGTTCTAAGGCTCTTCAAATGACGGCTGAATTGTTTCTTGTTTCTACTGAAATGTATAAAGTATCAAGGAGGACACGCTTTTTTTTTTTTTTTTTTTTACCCTGCTCAGCTTTATACGTTTCTAGAAGACTTTTCCAGCATTTACTTTAATATCAAATTTGACATTTTTCTTCAAATAGCCATTCTGAGATGAATGACAAATAGTACATTCATATTATTTCTGTTAAAGATGCCTGCATTCTTGATTGAAGTGTTAAAAGTTAACAAGTACCACAAAAGAATTACTACATTGTTTCTTTTTCATGAGAAGAAACAGTCTACATACACAATTGTCTGTGGAATGTTAAGTTTAAAAATGATTAAACTTCTTTCTTTTACAAATCTAAAACAGACATGTACAAAAAGAAGCTACTTTGCCCTCAATTATGTTTAACCTTAGAAAAATCAATCTATATCTTTTTATCAAATGCAGGTTTGTGTGTGGACACCATTGTAGGTCACTTGGGAATCCCTTTTACTAAAGGGCGCTAAGCATGTAGCGTGGGTTTTACCATTCACTATTAGTGTGGGCATGTACTAATGGTTACTGTGTGCTAAAAACAGCACTGCACTAAAACTCCTATGCTATGTGCTTAGTAGGAACTGGGTGCTGGTGAAGGCTAGTGTGTGGGACACTACAGTGCACGGTCACAAATGCTGATAACGGGCTCTACATCGCACTACCTCAAAAAGATACCATTAATTGCAGCCACACTACCGTAATGTGGCCACTGCCTCGAATCCCCTTCAAAAAACAATGGCAGCAAGCGCTTGCTGGCCTTGCTTTTTTTTTTTTTTTTTTTGAGGTGGGGCATCATTAGATCCCTAATTATATATGTTTGCAGATATTGCAGCAAACACATATAATGTGGGGGGTCTGTGTAATAAATAGAGGACAGATGCTGGGCTGGGCACATAACCTACATTTATCACACAGATTCACTTACTGCACCTTCAGTTTTGCAGTGCAAAATCTTATTGCATTTTAATAAAAAAGCCCCTTGATACTGATATGGAGCAGAGCTGCCAAGTTACCCAGTTCCAGCAGGGAGCCTTCTGGCCAGTCCTGGTTTTAAACTTACAATAAAAAGCAGTGTGGTAATTATAGTCGCTGATTCTACCCCCCCCCCCCCCCGAAATCAGAGCTGCTGGTCCCACAACACACCAAAACAGTGCTACCAGAAATGCAGGACTGACCTAAAATCTCCCCCTCCCCCCAGGATCTAGATAACTTGGTAGCTCTGTACGAAAGAGAGAAATGAAATTCATAGATCTGTTGAGAAATAACACCTTTGTCAAAAATGTCATAGGGACTTGAGAAATTAATAAAAATCAAAGTAAATATAGTGGCCACCAACTGTCATAGCTCAAACATAGATGAACCGGTCTATACGGAGTGTGTAGTAATCCTAATCGTAACTGAAGCACTCCACTCAAACAATTTTTACCACTGAGGTTAATTGTTTGAGTGGAGTGCTTCAGTCATAGCTCAAACAGCACATGCATGCAAAACAAACAGGAAACAGAGAATTTTTCGAGATCTTTCTTTTGACATGCTCTGTGGAGCGAAAGTCTGCTCAGTATCCACCAAAGGGTGCAAAATTTGACAGAAAGCCTGGCAAGTTTCCACTTACATAATGGGAAAATGTTGCTCCACATTACTATAAATGTTCAAGCACAGAGGTTTTTAAACATACTTTTGCACCCTACTGCTACTATGTTTCATTTCTATAGCACCACAATATGGGAGCACAATACAAACTCACCTATGAATTCAAGCCTCTCTCCACAAACCTTACAATAGAATCAAGTCAAACATAACAGGCCAAAATACCATACCTCAGGATCAAGCTCATCAAGAACAGTTTCCAGCTGTTTCAGTTCCTCTTCGGACAGCTTGTTCAGAATTTCATCTTCATCAATATTCCTAAACTTGTCAAAGTCCTTTTTGAATGGCAGGGCCATCTTCAGAAGCACTGCTCCCTAATACTTGCTGCTGTATACCACCTTTGCTGTTAAATCCTGCTGAGAGTACAGGAGGAAATCATCACCAATTTTCTTTTAGTGCCGAGACTTAGTGACAGGACACATGATTCCTACATATGTTTCTGTTTCAAATGTTTTACTGGGAAATTGCTTATAAAATCATATTCAAGGACTCTCCATGTGTTTGTCCACGCCACATTACAAAGTATACATGTCATAAGAACCATAGGCATTTTGAATTAAATACGGTTCTCAATTATATTTTTCATAACATTAAACGGTTTCCGAAGCCAGCCCTGGAAGAACACCTGACCGATCTGTTTTCCTGTTTCTACATGCAGCAGATGTAATTACTGAGTCTCTAATGTACACAAACACAGCCTACGCATATTTACTACAAATGTTTAAGCACTAGACCCGTTAGGTGCCTACCACACCCCATCTCCTCCTTTCCCATTTCAGTAACACCAATTCTCTCTCTACAGATTTTCAGCATTTTTTTAAAAACCAGCATACTGCACTGTGATGATCTGCGATTTTCCGATTCACACAGCCCACGTCGGCAAAGCAAGTCCACTGACACCTTTAATTTCTGGGCGTGACAATTGTCCTTGATTGGAATACTGTAACATGGTATCGGGATAAGAAAGGGAGCCGCAGTCATAGATGATGTCACTCAACCCTGCACATGGGATTATGACGAACATGATTTTTAAAATTCAGATCACCTTTACTCCTAGACCACCCAAGCCAATTACCATAGCGCTTGAGTGCTGCGCACAATGCATTCTAATTCACAGTTTCTAGGAGAAACAGGATTTTTCTTTGATGCATGGGCAATCCAGAGTAAACTGCAACTTTCTACAAATGCATCTTGTTAGAGTGAAAGCAGGGGGCTTCCCATCTTATATTCCTGGCAGCCCAGCAGACAGGGCTGAGCGCACCATTTCTCTCTCTCCCTTCCCTGAGACGCTGCCTTTTCTTACCCACCTTCTGGCACCACTGGGCCGTTCACTCAACCTTTCTTCTCTGGCTCAGGTGAGGTAGGTCGAGTCGCGCGGCATCCATAGTCTTGCCCTGCTCTCGCAGTAGCCAGGGAAAGACCAAGAGAACAGTGAAAGAGAGAGGCGCACGCGGCCGGAAGCTGTAAGGAAGTTGGCAAGCAGAGGCTTAGTGTGTCTGGTTGACATCACGTCGAGCTGGGTGTGAATCTCCAGCTTTGCTGCCTTGAATGTACGCGTCTCTTCTCAGCAGGTGTGCCCATAGCCTAAATTTATAACAAGACACCTATTATATAGAAGGGCAAATACGTCTTTGTAAAATAGTCCCTCAGCCTCAGGTCCTTAGGGCTATATATAAGAAGCTGGAGCACGTGTGTGATAGGCCAGCTGCTTAACATGGCAGCGAGCCCCTATGCCCCCTCCCCCTTCCCCTACCCCTGAGTGTCCTGATCTTGCAGGATGTGGTGGGAAATTTCCCACTGCGGCATAGACAATTGTCGTGGCCATGTTACCAGGTAAGATCGCAGCCCTCAATAAAGGGGGACAGACCAGAACGATCATCCCTTTCTGATCACCTATTTCTTCAGAGATCACCAGTTTCTTTGCTTGTTTCTTCAGAGATTGCTAGTTTCTTCAGATGCCGCCGGACTGGGAGAACTTCGGACACACTGCAAGAGAGTTTCAGACGCTGCTGTGCTAGGAGTGAGAGCAAGCACCATGCCAGCCCTTGCTGAGAACAGTAGCATGCAGCACCAACCAGAGGATGTAGTAAAGGCTGTTAATGTAGCTGGGTTTAAAAAAGGTTTGGACAAGTTCCTGGAGGAAAGGTCCATAAACCATTATTAAGAAGGGACCCAGGATATCAATGCTTGAACCAATACAAGCATTGTGGAACCTGTGTCCCTTGGGGAAACTGCTAGGTACATATGACCTAGATTGGCCACTGTTGGAAACAGAATACTGGGCTTGATGGACCTTGGTCTGACCCAGTATGGCATATCTTATGTTCTTAGTCCCTTGCCGAAAGCAGGAGCAGGCACTGTCTCTTGTTTGTCGTTGACCCTCCTTCCAGGCCAGGAGCAAAAGGGAGAAACAAACTCTTGCTGATCGCATTCCAGCCCAGTGCTGCATATTCTCCAGACCTTGTTGGTCCCCACATCTACCTACTCATGCTTGAAACTTGCCTCCCTCCTGTGCGACAGTTCAACGAGGCCTGCAGGCGATCCACGCAGGGTGATTCCCCATTGCTGGCCTCAAAAAGTACTCAAACTGTTTCTCAGTCAGGGTAACCACTATGTGGAGGAGTTGGCGGGGTAGGAATTAAACATACCAGCTTTGCCCCACCCTTTAAAGGGGGAGTTTGCTTGAAAAAAAAGGGGCAGAACGACTGCACCCCCCCCCCCCCGTTACCGATGTCATACCTGGAAGACACCCGCAGTGTTGTGAGCACCCCAACCAGCCTGACAACTCCCGCAGGCGCAGTGGGTGTCAGCGCCTGCAACCTTCTGAGGATACAGCCCCTGCAGAGAGCAGGACGAACCATCCACAGCGACTCAAAAGACTCCCACTGAGATATGCCGGCACCTCTAACACCCCAGTGACCACAAAGGGTGGGGGCCACAGGGAGAACAGTAGTCCTGGGTGCCCACCAACCACCCTTGATGCATGGTTAGGGCTCGGAAAGCACTGGGCGGTGCGAGCTGAAGGCCTATATTCACGAACACTTGACCACAGACAATAACGAAGACCTTACGATTTCTCTACTTCCTCCATGTGGCTCCAGCAGACTGGGGCAGCTGCACGGCATGGCGCTCCAGGCACCAGAACCACAGGTAATGGCCACTCCACAACTGCATCCCTAGTCTCCCAACCTCTACCCCCCTGGGACCTCGGGACAACACCTCCGACGCACCAGTACATTCCGGACACCCTCCAGGCAGAGAAGGCATCACTACATCTTCACGGACAGCAGTAGTTGGAATTCATCGAGCACAGCGCAGAGTCAACATCGGCGATAACGCAGATCATTATGCAGGCAGTCATCACTCACATCGTATTGTCGGCACTGAAAGGGAGGGCACCACTCCTCTCACAGCAGCTCTTTGAGTCAGTCAATCTGCCTCCAGCAGATTGCGACAATGGAAACATCGCCATCACAACACATCCTGGAAGCGGGGTTCCTCCCCTGACCCAGTACGGTAGCCGCCTGCATTGGAGCACAAGTTGCACATCAAGGTTCAGCAGCGCCCTGGGCGACCAACCCTTGGCCCCCACAGTTGCAGCAAACTGTACCGTCAGATGGCGTATCTGTGGCAGCCATGATAATGCCATCCAGATCCTTGGCGACGGAGACACCAGGTAAGACACTCTACACTACTAGCCCCTCTATTCCCCCAGTGGGTGCCTCCAGCACTCAGCCCGACCCTGCCACATTGGCCCCCAAACCCTCACACAAACAAAAGAAGAGGCACAGGCGGTCGCGATTGTCCTCTTCTTCCAATTCATTGTTTTCATCATCTTCTTCCTACTGTTCTTCCCTCGAGGCTGAGAGGGCCAGGATTGCCAGCATTCATGCTTCCATGCCATCCAGCGTAATTGAATTGTGGTAGATTGTCCCACAGTCTCTCAGAAAGAAAATCATCAGGAGGAAATATTTTGATATCTTCAGCTCCTGGAAGGGTGACTGAGGCGCAATGCTCAAATAAAGGGCACAGATGGGCGATCTGCTGTATCCAGGTGAACGCCATGTCCCACATAACATCATCAACTGTTCTATCACCTAAGCTCGCATGATCAACATCACATACCGCAAGGACCCCTTACAGCTCAAGCACATGCTGGCATACATGGATACATTGTCAATGCTGCGAAGGAATATGAAGGGTACGCTTGGCTGTCCTACAATGAGCATTTGAGACAAAATGGAAGTGTGACCCCATATGTTGTGGGGTGCCGATGACATGGAATTTGGCTCTGGTGGATGAACTTGAAGTATGGGCAGAATTTTCAAAGGAGAGTCCCGGCTAGCGCAAGCAAATTCACAACAACCAACAACATTTGCAGATGCTTCAAGAGAGTATCGACATGCTTGCCTCCACTGTGTGGACCCTCACCCCACCTCTCAATGCAATAGGAGACTGCAGCCAGTGATCTGAAGCTTCAGCCAGCCCCCACACCAGTTTCCAAATGGCCATGGACCATTAGTTAGATATCTACCACAAGAGAACCGATGCCAGGCATCTCAGAGATGGCTTTTGCTTTGGTTTCATCATTCCATTCCATGAACGCATTCAAGGTCCCATCACTCATCCTAAACAACCACCAAGGCAGAAGATTGACTATGAAGTCCGCCTTCAATGCATGGCTGGGCCCTATAGCATCCTGCCATTTCACGTCTCCCCCCTGACAGTTATCTCCAAAAGCCCCCACGGGGACTCTGTCAATGATGCTATACCCAGCGATGCTTGTGCAGTGTGGTACACCTCCTTTGACCAGGCCTTGAACAACATCTGGGCCTCAGGCAAGGAATTGTACCTGGCGGAGATTGACCTAGAGTTGGCATTCAGGCTGCTCCTTATCCAACTCACTTACTTTTCCCTGCTGGGCTTCCTGTTTAGAGGCATGTACTACTTCGACAGATGCATGCCCATGGGCTGCTTAGTGTCCTGTTCGGACTTTGAGGCATTTAGCACCTTTCTCCGCATGTTGTGCAGTAGCGGATGGGGCTGCAATCATTGGTGTACTATCTTGATGACTTTCTGTTCGTCAGACCAGAACATTCCCATGCCTGTGCGACGTTCTTGGATGCCTTCCAGGATATGGCAAAGGAATTTGGTATCCCGCTGGCACATGACAAGACAGTGCCCCCCCCCCCCCCCAGTTACTGTCATTCCTGGGCATTGAGATAGACACAACACAAGGTGTCACCCAGCTGGAGAACTTCAAGGACAAAACTGCCTTGGTGCCAGGATGGCAAATGATCACCCTTCGGATGGCCCAATCATCTGTTTGCTGAATTTTGCCTGCAGAATGATCCTGATAGATCGGTCCTTCCCGAGATGACTCAGTCATGGGATAGCCAGCGTGCACAAAAGACACCACCAACTTCATCTTTCGTATGGGCTGAAGCAGGACCTTGACATCTGGACCTACTTCTTCGACATGTTCAATAGCGTGAACCTGTGGCAGCAGGGCCCATGCAACAACATGGAATTGGACCTCTTCATGGATGCGGTGGGGATATGTTTGACATGTTCTTCAGGGGATCCTGGGCTGTCGCACCATGGTCAGAGCGCTGCGTGACTGGAGGCCTCACCAGAAACAGCACACTACTTGAATTTTTTCCCCTGTATGTGGTATTGTGTGTGTGGGACCACCATCTGCAGGACCAAAAAATCCTTTTCTGCGGTGATAACCAAGCGATCATTACCAATGTCAACAGTCATTCCGCCAGGTGTGTCTTGGCTGAGCTCTTGAGGAAATTTGTTTTGAAGAGCTTGCAGCTAAATGTTATTGCACTTGCACGTCATGTGCCTGGGCAGCCTAATAAAATTTCTGAATCCCTCTCCTGTTTCCAGTGGGATGCCTTCTGACGATGGGCCCCGGCGGCGGACGAGCACCCCATACCATTACCGGACTCGATATGGGACCTGGCCTCCACATTGATTGGCAGCTGATCCAGGGGGCTGTGGCCCTTCGCACCTGGGCTGTGTACCTGCGAGGATATACAGCCATCTCGTTGCAATGGATGGAGGCAAGAGCTGCCGAACCCCAGAATGCTAGTGACCTACATTTCGTGAGCTGGCGCCCAAGGCCTATCTCGCCAAAAGATCCAGTCTCACCTGTTGGAGTTTTCCTTCTTCATGAAGCTGGCAGGCTGTGGCATCCCCTATGATTATTTTTTGCTGAGGACTCTCATGAAAGGTTAGGCCAGGAATCTCCCCCAACAGTCTGATATACAGCGCCCAGTCACGCAAGAAATACTGAACAGGTTATGGGGAGCGCTGATGGCCATATGATCGTTGACATAAGAGACTTGCCAGTTCTGGACAGCATTCACCCTTGCTTTCTTCGGTGCTTTCCGAATTGGTGAACTGGTGGCTGCCTCCAAGAAACCCAGGTCCCCCTTGGGCATACAGTTTTCAGAGGTCTTGGTCTCCAAAGGGCTACTGTCCATCCAAATTGTAGGGGCCAACAATGATCCTAAAAGAAAGGGGCAGGTCATCTTCCTCACAGGGGTGCCAACACACTCTAGTACCTCTCAGCCCAGCCTCCCTTGAGCCCAAAGTTCCTGATACACCTGGATGCCACACCACTCTCCAAATTCCAATTCACAGCTGTAATTCATGCAATCATTGATGGCCATAGGATTGCGAGCCAACCTGTTTGGCATGCATTCCATCCGGATTGGGGCAGCAACAGCTGTCGCAAAAAGAGGCCTTCCGATATGGGCAATCAAGGCGCTGGGGTGTTGGTGGTCCCATGCATACTAATCATATATTTGCCCAGCAATGATACACACAACAAATTGACACTGCCTTTATTAGCTCTGGTTCTCCTAT
The DNA here is from genome assembly GCA_033557465.1 of Ichthyophis bannanicus. Classification (NCBI taxonomy): domain Eukaryota; kingdom Metazoa; phylum Chordata; class Amphibia; order Gymnophiona; family Ichthyophiidae; genus Ichthyophis; species Ichthyophis bannanicus. The sequence continues at coordinate 176,287,514 of CM066043.1, read as the reverse complement.
CTTGCAGAGCTCATAATCTGGACAACTGGACACTCCTTCGTCCACCAGGCAGCTGAAAGGGTGTTCATGCAACAACTCTGCACTCACCTGGGATTTTTCTATCACGGCGTGCGCCTCCTATGGCTGAGCCCCCTGGGCATGGGATGGTGGCACCTGCGGCCCTCCCTGCAACAGCGCCAATAGATTCATGCACCACAGTCAGCCCTGATAGTACACCTTGGGGGAAACTACCTTGGATCAGTCTCTGGCATACATCTCATCAACCAGATCATAACAGAACTCTCCTGGGTATCATGTTGCCTTCCCTACACACTCTTCATCTGGTTTGATCTCACCCCATGCCTCAAGTGAGCGAGTAATTATCTTTGGGGCAGGGAACTCAAGAAGGTCAACCCGAGGTGGTTTCTCAAGCCAGGATGAAAACACACACATAGCACAAGTAAGGGGCAGGGCGCCCTAGCTGCCACCGAGGCGGGGCGCCTGGGTGAGTCCCCTGCACAATGACTGACCCAGCGCTGGCGGTCCACTAAGGCAGCACAACAAAGCCACTAGTATGAGGTAACTAGTACGAGGTACTATTAATCGCAATTATTTCGAGTTTCAAGGAGTTATGTACCAACAGAAGGTGGGGGTGGCTATGGGCGCGACATGTGCCCCCTCCATAGCCAATTTCTATATGGGTTTTTTTGAAAAAACATGGTTAGAAACTTCACAATATTCATCTTCTATAATACTTTGGAAGCGGTTTATAGACGACATATTTTTACTCTGGCAGGGCACAGATCAGTTATTAGGGGAATTTTTGAGCTGGCTGAATACCCGAGATATAAATATCAAATTTACCTCTCAACATCATACAGACACCTTGAATTATCTAGATGTGAGTATTAGTCGAGATGTAGAGGGGTGGAAAACTACAGTGTATAGAAAGCCGACGGATAGGGTCACCTATTTACAATACACTAGTCTGCATCCACCAAGAATGAAATTAGGGCTTCCCTTTTCTCAGTTTTTAAGATTCAGGCGGAATTGTTCTGATGAGACAGATTACAAACGACAAGGGAAATTTCTTCAGGAGCATTTTAGACAGCGGGGTTACCCGAAGAAGGTGGTCCGGCAGGCATATATTAGAGCATTATACAATCATCGCTCTGCCCTGCTGAGAGTCAATAACAATAATCTATGTGTGGGTAAGGATAATAGTGCAGTAAATCTAGTCACGCGATATTCTCCCCTGAGTGGTGAGTTACAAAAAATTATGCGTAAATATGGAAAGATTATAGCTACAGTACCGGGGTTAGAAGATAAAACGATCAGGTGTGTTTGGCTTAGTCCTGCACAGGCACCGGTAGGAACACATATGGTACGTGCTCCCAACTCAGGAGGCCATTCAGTTTGTGGGAGGTGCGATATTTGTGCTATTACCCTGACAGCACAGGTTTTTGAATATAATGGAACTAAGCTATATCTGCGAAGTTCTACAACGTGTGACTCTAAAAATGTAGTCTATGCAGTGATATGTCCTTGTGGGCTATGTTACATCGGAAAAAACGATTCGGGTATTTCGAGTCCGTATGAGAGAGCATAGGAGCCGGTTGCGCTGTAAATATCTGCAAGCACCGATAGTTAAACATTGTTTAGAAAAAGCTCACACTTTTGATCAACTACGCTGTCTATGCTTGGAACAAATTGAATTTGGGAGTCAAGGAAGGACATTAGATCAAACACTCCTAAAACGAGAACAGCGATTAATCTTTAATTTGAATACTCTAGATCCAGCCGGGCTAAATAGTGAGATAGACTGGCTGGCTTGTTTATAGAGGTGTGATGATTGTGAGGAACCTTGTAAAAAGGAGAGAAGGGTATTAAGTAATTGACAGCTGTAGGCGTTATAAGGAGCACTCCAGCCTTGATACGCATGCGCGGCGTTTTTTACCGGTGAGAGTTTTCAGAGTTACCTGGTTTATCGGGAGTGAGAGGAAGCGGGCAGCATCAAAAGGTATAAACGGTTTTTAGGGGTTAAGGTTTGTAGAGTGATGTTTATATATTAGAATGAATAGAGTGGAAGTGAGTGATAATTTTTATGGGTTGTTTGTGATTGGTTTTACAGCTTAAACATAAGTCCCCTGATGAAACGTTTTGAAACGTCAGCTGGTACCGGGACTGAATGTCGGGATAGTGAGAGAGCTGCAAGACTTCATCCGTTTTCTCAAAGCTGAGTACATGTTTTGTGTAAATTTACCATTTTAGAACGGAATGAAGTCCTAAAGCTGAAAATTTTTCTAGAATGTATATTTCTATTAAAAAGCACGGGGTCATTGATGTGAAAAAACACGAATGCTACCATAGGGTGCTAACCTCGATGTAGCGGTGTTATTTTAAACTGAGACCTGAAGTGCAGTGGATGCTTCTACTCCTAAAGAAGAACGATATTTTTTGAATAGTATTGTATTAATTATCGTTCAAGTGACCAAAAGAATATGTTAGTTAAGGGACTGTAATGCATGTGTGATGGGCCCGTTGCTTAAAATGGCGGCTGGCCGGTCTGCACCCTTCTCTTGCTCCTGGGGGCTGTGATCTCCCCAGGCCGTGGCAGGAAATTTCCTGCAACAGCACAGAACATCACAACAATTGTTGCAGCCATGTCACTGGGCGAGATCGCAGCCCCCAATAAAGGGGGGGGGGGCAGTCCAGAATGATCACCTCTTTCTGACTGCCTGTTCCCTTGCCCCCTCCCACCCTTCAGAGCTCCTTAGTTTTTCTCGTCACAGCTAGATCTTGGCGGTTTCCCAAGTCAAGATGCAAACACACAGCACGAGTGACCTACTGTAGCTGCGACTAATGCAGGGCACCCCGGCGAGTCCCCTGCACAATGACTGACAGAGCATTGGTGGTCCACTAAGGCTGCACGACAAAGCTGCTAGTTCGGGGGTGGGACTAGCTCATTTTGGCAAGGCGGGCACCCAGCGTCTGGAGCGGACCAGCTTGGCCATGAAAAAGAAGGATGCATCACACCATGGCTTGACTACTGGACCGGGAACCTTGTAAATATGTTGCACACATATGTATATATAGGCATTTGCATTTGTGTATGTTGATTTGGCAATAAAACTGTGGCCAAGTTTAACCCACAATTGTGTGTAGGTATTCATTGGGCCAGAGGGCAAAAAACTCATGTTTGGTGGGGGGGGGGGGGGGGGGAGGGCAGACATGTATCCCACCTGCCTGTCTTAGTGACTGCACACAATCTATAGTAGCTCTATGTGTGCATGTACTCATGTAGTTTATGTGCATATACTGAAACTCCATCCAAACTATTTCCTCAGAAATACCTATTCACATCCTTCTTGTGATCTTTGGCAAGTCACTTAACCCTCCATTGCCTCAGGTACCAAACTTATATTGTAAGGAAAATACCAAGGTACTTGAATGTTAACTCTGCCTGAACTTAAAGAAATGGTTGAGTAAAATTCAATTGCCTTATGCACTGTGCTGTTACTGTGTATACGCTAGCGTAATATAAAAGGCCTTATCGTCATCTAAAGCACATTTTACACACAGAAAAAGCTTTATAAAATTACCACTAGTAGCTACAGGAGGTGGTTTCAAGATGGCTGCAGTGAGGTGTTTGTAGGTGTTGCGCATTTAGCCTATGGGAAAAGCTAGAGGTGGCAAGAAGCCCTCTGGGGCCTCCTCTGCTTTACCTTCGATTGCCTCGGGTCCTCTGGATTCCTTCTTAGTTCGCGCACCGCTTCAGGCCAGTAATACACCTACGACGTTGTCCCCGGCTGTCTGCCCGTCGGAGCCAGGTAGCTCGTCGAGCAATTTCGGGCTCAATCAATTTTTGCCGGAGCAGCAGCGTGTTGCTAAGATCTTGGTGAAGTCATCTAGCTTGGAGAACATGGTTGTGCTGAGTGCTTCCACTTTTGGTGTGCTGTCGGACCATCGGGGGCAGTCCTCTGAGCAGTTGCCGGGAGAAGTGGGACTTCTTCCGAGTTATCGCTCCAGTTCCCAGGCCCATGTGTTCCCAGCCGCAGATCTGGAGATTCCAGGAGGAATGGCGTCTGCAGCAGTATCCTCGGGGGCTTTGGTCCCGATGTCAGATGTGATGTCTGGCTCTTCGCTTTTTCCTCTATCACGTCCTGCAGTCTTCACTTTGGAGTTGATTTGGTCAGCGATTTAGCAGTTGGGTGATTCTTTATTGCAACAGGTACAATCTAATGTTAATTCCATGCAGCAACGGACAGGAGAGTTTCTGGTGCTGCGGGGGACTACATCCTCATTGGAAGCGAGAGTTGATCGTATCGAAGATTCTGAAGCTGCTTTGACTAAGGACGATATGGGGCTAAGGACTTGATTGGAACACTTAAGAGAATTTTTCCAGATATCAGAACTTAATACTTGTTAACTTTCCTAAATCATCATATGTTAATACAAGAGATATGTTTAAACAGTATATGGTTGAAGTGTTTGGTGCCCCTATTGAGTCACATTCCCCTGTTACTAGATTATATTATCTTCCAACTGGACGGAGATCTTCAGGGATGGGGCTATTCCAGGGGTTCAGCAGGCTGACTTGCTTGATGTCTCTGCATTATTGGAGACATCAGGTGAAGAAACCTGTAGTCCCTTCTACTCTTTTGGTGACCTTTTCATTATCCCATGATTTAACAGGTTTTATATACTGCTTTATCATTTCAATCAAAGCGGTTTACATTGTAACTTAGACTTGGTAATGTACATTAAACAAGGATATTGATAACTTGGATTTTTCTGAGGCAATGGAGGGTTAAGTGATGTGCCCAAGGCCACAAGGAGTGCCATTGGGAATCAAGTCCTTGATTTTTTAGCTACTAGGCAGTTGCTTTAACCATTAGGCTACTCCTCCACTCCATGTAGGAGTTTACCATTCGTTAACTGTATCACATAACTATGTAAATAGTTCAATTACTATTCTTTGTAATATGTTTCGTTAATTGTAAACCGCCATTGATTTCTGGAAGGGGCGGTATAGAAGAACAAAATAAATAAATAAATATTGAGCATTCAGTGATGGGTAACCAATGGAGTTGTTTTTTTTAATTTATTTATTTATGAAATATTTACATTTATACAGTAATTATTACAGTATAAAGAAAATATAGAAAAATGATACAAAGAAAAGAACAAAAGTAAGAAAAATCAAAATACATCAGCTCACATCTCGGGAAAATGTTCATTTAAATACAAAAAAATACATTTTAAGGTAAACAAAGCCTAGAGATAATACCAAGTAAATCCCTGGCCAACTACACTGTCTGATAAGTTATTTCTCATTAACCCCTCTGAAAAAACAAGCAATAAGGAAATTAAAATACAAGATCATTGTGCCTTTTCCATCCCAAGGATCCACCTTTCCAAATCTGAAGATGCCAAAAAGACAAATTTATCATATCCCAAAGTAACACAACATTTACACGGGTATCTTAGAAAGAAAGTTGCCCCAAGAGCAAGAACTCTAGTCTTAAGCGCAAGAAATGCTTTCCTACGTAATTGAGTTGAACGCGATACATCTGGAAAGATGGAAACATGATCCCCACAAAATTTAACTACTTTCTTCTTGAAATATGTCTTAAGAATAGCAATCTTGTCTTCCTCAGAAGCCAAAGTTACCAATAAAGTTGCTCGAGAAGAAATTTCGTCCTGCGTGTCCTCGAGAAAAGCAGTTAAATCAAATTTAATCGGAAACCAAAGGAACTTCACCCTCTTCCACCGCCATGGCAGACAGCATCTTAATAGACAAATAATAACATTTAGTAACTATAATAGATTCATCCTGTGGTAGAAGAAGGATGTCCTTAAGATATTTCCGAAAAAGAATCATAGGGGACAACATGGACAAACAGGAAAATTAAGCATTCTCAATTTTTTAGAAAGTAATTGATTTTCTAGATTTTCAAGCTTCTGGTGCACTATACCACTATCCTTCGAATGGACAGATTGAAATTCTACAAAGGATTTAACCTGAGTATCCATGGTAGAAACCACAGAACTCAAAGCACCAACTTGCGAATCTAGAACTTGAAATTTTGCTACCGTATCTTTAGTAAATTGGCATAGCAAAGGAACAGTATCAATAAGAACTTGTTCAGTACGAGATACAACTTTCCATACATCTAAAAAAGAAATAGTAGAATCCTTAGAGTCCTTAACAGGAGCAGAAGACTCCTTCCATGACACCACCTTAGAGAGCGCACAATCCAATTGCACACTCAAGGATCCCTGGGGTTCAAAAGACATGTCTAAAAACCCTGGGGGGAGTGGAGTTCGCTCAACTGAGCTTAAACTTGCTCCCTTGAACATTGGCTTAGAAGGCACAGTACCTGGTTCCTTCGAACGGGGGGTAGACACTACATGCTTATCTAGGGCTGCCGCTTGAGACACTTCCGTCGAAGCCTTCTTCTTCCGTTTACCACCAGGCATTATTGCTTCCCCAGCGCCCTGGCTCCTGCCGTGCTCCTAAGGGGCTCACAAGGGGCAAGACATACCCCTTCAAACACGTCCCTTAAAAACACGCCCCGGCAGAGCGCCGTAGTACTGCAGCACTCTCTTATCTGGGCCAGAGGATGACGTCAGCTGGGCTGCTCCACCCACGCCAGAAGATCTTACCGCCAGCACCCTCAGCCTCCGTGGGAATCAGGCAGCAAAAGATGAAACAAACGCTCCCAAATGCACAGCTCTGCAGCGCTCTCTTATCCGGGCCAGAGGATGACGTCAGCTGGGCTGCTCCACCCACGCCGGAAGATCTTACAGCCGGCACCCTCAGCCTCCGCGGGAATCAGGCAGCAAAAAATGAAACAAATGCTCCCCCCAATGGAGTTGCTTTAATAAAGGAGTGATGTGTTAATTCGCGTATAAATTGGATAGTGTATGCTGCCATATTGAGAGCCAGCTGTAGGGGATGCCTTTGGTAGGCTTTGGAATATGATGTTGCCGAAATCCAGGTGCAAGAAAATAACGGTTTGTAGGACTGTACAAAACTTTTGCATGCTAATACAGTCGAAAGCCTTGCTGTAGTCAATAAAACACATACAGATATTCTTTTGTCTTTTCAAGCATCCATCTCACATCCGCAATGTCTCTTGTTCCTTGCTCTTTCCTGAACCCTGCTTACACTTCAGACAGTTCTCGTTCCAGGTATGGCTGTACTCTGATGAAGAATCTTGCTGGCATATGGGATCAAAGCATTTGTGTGATAATTTCCAGAGTCAGTCAGATCACTTTTCTTCAGTACCACTATAAACACAGATCTTTTCCAGTCAGCTGGCCATGATGTTGTCTTCCAAATTTCCTGGCAGAGCCTCGTCAATATGGTAACAGCTGCATCCGATTGCTGTAATGCTTCAATGGGAATGCCATCGATGCCCGGTGCTTTGCTCTTTGATAAGGTTTTCAATGCTGCTTCAACTTCTTCTTGCATCACCAGTGGTTCCTTATCATAAAGGTACAGGTTGAAACGGCTGTTGGTCAACCTTGATCTTGTAATATTCCAATTTGAGGCTGCAATTTTTTCTTTAACTCTCATAGCTTTAGGAAAGTTGATCTTGTTCTTCCTCTAATAGTTTCTGCTTCTATTTCTTTCTTGTAGTTTTTCTCCTTGTTTTGTCTTGCTACATGTTGGAAATCTCTAAGGGGTATATTTACTAAACAGCGGTAGCGGTTTCCGTGCGATATCGGAGCCACGGCCCCATTGAATTCAATGGGGCCGTGGCTCCGATATCGCACGGAATCCGCTACCGCGGTTTAGTAAACATACCCCTAGGTTCTGTGATTGCCTCTCTTTCTTCTCTAGCTATAGCTTCTCTGCGTTTCTGGGTAATTTTCAGTGTTTCTTCAGTCATTCATTTTGGCTGTTTTTGTTTTTCACCTTTTGTAGAGACTTCTCACTTTCTTCCAAACACAACCTTCTTGATGTCATCCCATAACTTCTGGAGCTCTGTCATTAGTATCTAAAGCAGTAAATCGATTTTGCAGGCAGTCTTTAAATTCCGGTTGTGTATTCTCAAGGTCATATTTTGCTACATTCATGAGTGATTTGCTCTTTTTCAAATTTAGCTTGCGTTTGCATACTAGTAGTTGATGATCTGTACCACAGTCAGCTCCAGGTTTTGTCTTTGTGGATGTTATAGAGCTTTTCCATCATTGACTTCCTCAGATGCAGTTAATTTGATTTTTATACAATCCATTGGGTGATGTCCATGTGTACAGTCGCCGCTTATGTTGCTTGAAGAAGGTGTTTAAGATAAATAGATCGTTAATCTTGCAGAATTCTATTAGTCTTTCTCCAACTTCATTTTTATTGCCAACTTTTGCATTCCAGTCATCCAAGACTATTGGGATATACTGTTTACATGCTTTGCCAATTTCAGCTTGTACTTCTTCATAGAATGCATCAACTTCATCCTCTTCTGCAGCTGTTGTTGGGGCATATACTTGAATTATAGTTGTGGGCATTGCTCGTAAACGAATAGAAATAAAGTGTTCACTGATTGCATTGTATTTCATTACAGTTCTTGTAAGTTTATTCTTAATTATAAATGCAACATTATTTCTTCTTTGTCTCATTTCCAGAAATAGTAAACCATGTGATCATCAGATGCAAAGTGCCCGATGCCAGTACATTTCAGTTCACTGATACCTAACAGATCAAGTTGTACACGTTCCATTTCATTCTTGACCACATTCAACTTCCTTTCGTTCATGCTTCGTATGTTCCATGTCCCAATATGTAAGACATCTCTGCAGCTTCTGACTCGGACGTTTCAAGGGCTTTGATCCAACCATAACATAAATGCTGGCTTTACTCTGAAAAATCTTCTGCTCCTCCCTAGTAGCCAGTTAAATGCCTTCCGACCTGGGGGGTCTCATCTTCCAGCACTATAGTGCAATTTGTTTAGCTGTGACTATCCATTGGGTTTTCGTGACAAGATACAGATGTAGATTGCCAAGCTTTTCATCCGTGCAGGTAATTCTAGTGTCGTTGCCATTGTCACAGAAATGTGATCCTCCTCCGCCAATATCCCCCATTCTGCTGTTGCCCAGATGGGTGGTTTGTCTTGGTCGGGCACCTCAGCTGAGATCTGTCCATCTTGTGAGACTCTGCCAGTAGTTATGCTACCAATAGCTTAGCCTTCAACATCACTGATGTACACAAGCTCTCACAGCATCAAAACCACTGCAGTTCCCAACTATTTCCCTTCTGCCTGCAGCCCCAGTGCCATTAGTGCCTCTGCCTTGCTGCAGCCACTGTGACTGTGGTACTGACAGCCTGACAAATTAAAAACATCTTCAAAGGAACTTAAACACCATGGCCCTCAGCCAGCTAACTCTTCCCAGCAGCATGAAACTGCACAACCTCCAGAGCAGCCAGGTACATTTTTTTTTACATTTATAACCTTGGATTACATAAAAGAAATACAATGGAAGAAGTGACGGTTACTGATCTCGCTCTCATAAGTAAAGGGCAGTGGGAGAGAAAGAGGGTGATGCCGCGAAATAACCCACACTCGCCCCTTACTTACTTCCTAGAAAGCAACTAAAGGACAAGCTGAGAGTATTCTCCCAACTCTGAAAGGGGGTGCGAGGTTTCCTTCGGAAAGTGCTTTACATTGCCTATATGCGCCTGATATATAAGAAAATCACACTTACCTCCCGAAAATCAGTCCGTCGCTGCAGAGGCTAAATGAGACTGTGGCCTGTACAAGCGGCTGAGTCAGAGGCAGAATGTATCGTTTCTCTCAGTTCTGAGCTATTTAGGCCACCATAGTAGGGGAAGTAGCTAGTGATAACGACCACTGGCCGCAAAGTACCACTGGGAGTTGTAGTTTTTTTCGGATTGTTTTGCCTGGTCCCCTAGGAAATGTTTTTAGCAACCAAAATAGGGGAAATGGAAGATATTGCCATTCCACGTTCACTGTGAGTACTGAGACGGGATGAATGCAGAAGCTGGAAAAAAAAACCTAAGAATGTACTAGGGTTTGGCAAGAAACTTTCCAAGGCTGTGTATGAAATAAAGTGAGAATTGGACACTGGGTGTTTGTGAGTTTTATGTTTGTTTGACCAGAAAAGGAGTTTAGTAAGGTAATTGGGGCACTGACATAGAGCTTGAAAGACTGCACAGAGGTTTCTGCCACTGAGATAATGTGTGGAAATCTGGTAACAAGTGAAACTGTGTGCAGGGATGTATTGTGTGTGCTGTATATGTGCACATGCTAAGCTGGTGCAGCAGGATTGTGCTGTTACAGTGGCAGGAAAGGCTTCTGCTAAGCTCAGCGAACAACCGTGCTAGAAGGAATGCCAGGGAGGGAAAGCCCACTGAGAACTATTGAACCAGTAAGGATGTAGCTGGCTAGGCTTCCTTACATATCATGGCTTATAAGACCCATCTCTTGCTGACCCAGTGGGGGTCTTCCAGAGGGCAGGCTTTCGTCTTCTGCCACTCATGGTCTTATTAGCAGTACTTGAGCTAAGTCTCTCTAGCCACATGGCTGCAGCCTCTAGTCCCTGAGGTTGTGAGTTTAATCCCTGGTATGGCTGACAGTCTACTAAAAAATGTTGCATCCTGTAAATGCAGGTGGTCAATAAAAACATGTGAGACATTATCCACTTCTAAATCTGCACTGCCTACTGAGATAGAGCATAAGATCCTATCCCTCTTTGCTTGTTTATGTAGTAAATTGCTACTTAAATGTTCATTTGGACAGTTCATTTTGTCCCTTAGTACCAAACTGAATATCTTAAGAACACTGAATATCATTTTGAGATCTATATTGCTGACTTAGTAGGAATGTTTCTGCAGAAAAGGCCTTGTGTATGTACAGTCACTGTGTGCACTCCCCATCCTATCAAGGAGGTGTCCATAGTCACCATGATGTGGGGTGTGAAACAATAGACCTTTTGTCACATTGCTCTGCTTCATACATCATTTGTGGGATTGTCAGTTGGAGCAGTCACACGTAATCATTCCATCAACTGTAATGTAGCCTGTTTCCACTGATGCAATAGCATCCTCTGCACAGATCATATATTGAGGCAAGAAATGTGACTTGCGCTGTAGATGTCATGTGGCTGAAGAGACTTTTCACAGCCTGGGTCAAGATGGATCTTGCAAGTTGGCATATATTGTAAAATTTGTGACCTCTGAATTGGTAAATACACCAGAGATGCTTGAGTAGCTAAAGAATTCTCAATAAACAGAGTTTTGTTAAACTACAGATCAGATTTCTCATCATTTTTGAAAAACCCTCCAGGACTCCACACTAGAAAAAGTTGTGATTAGTTTCTACCTGGCAGTTCTCAGGGACGATGGTTTGATACGGCATGTATGTGCAGCTCTGTCAAAGACCTCATAAATGCATCATATAAGATTTCTATCACATTTCATGAGTATAAAAATTCCTGAGCTATTAAAAAATATGTGAGAAGTAAATATGGCAACCTGAAACTGTCTCCCCCAGAATTTTAAGTCTTTTTCAGGAGACGTCTTTGTGTGAGTTTTAGTTTTCACTTTTTTTAGTGTGGATTCAGCTACTACAGATTAAGGAGGAAACTGTACCATGTTCACCCCTAAACAAAGACATGGGGAGGGATGGCCAGCACAGAGCGGCAGGTGCACCTACTCTTGCTATCTTACTGGGCAGACTAGATGGACCATACTGGTCTTTATCTGCCGTCATTTATTATCTTACTATGTTACTAAGTTAAATCTTGTACAAGGCTGGACTTTGCATTTGATGCAAGCTTTCTCAATACCAGTGAGCATAAGCAAGACATTGGGGCTTCTTACATTCACTTCTGGAAGATAGACTGCATGCTATTACTGCTACTGTATTCCTATAGGTCTATGATGCACCGATGAAAAACAGATCAAGTTTCCCTGTCCTCTTGAATTGACAAACAAGGGTATGCCATGCCATAAGAATGGAAGAGTAACCCATAGTCTATTGAACTCAGCATCCTGTCTTCAACCACAACCTTTGTGGGTCACAAGTACTGGAAAGCAGATCTATTTCTTATAACTCATTTCCAAAGTTAAGTGATGGTGTTCCCAAATCAACCTAGCCAATTATTTTTTTTATGGACATCTCCTTCAGTAACTTGTCCACCTCCATAAAATCCTCTAATTCATTCATCTTGACAATTTCCTCCAGCAATAGACTCCTCAGGTGGAGAAAATTAAGGATTCCTTTTTGTGGAGATGTTGGATTGGAACGTGGACTGAAGTCTTGCAATGAACATAATGAAAAATCTTTTACTGGAGAATCTCATTTCCAGTTCTCTCGTGATGGTCTGTTTGGACTTGAAATGGAAAGAACTGGTTGGGTACTGTCAGACGGCTGCCTGGGTGAGAATCTTCACAGTCTTGGCAAGTGCATATATCTATATGATTTGCAAGGGATTGTGGGCAATGCAGTTCATTCACACCAGACACAGCTGCTCACAATAATTAGTTGTGCTTTTGGGTAAAGCCAATAAGATATTTATTTATGGGGTTATTTCTCCCAACACAGATATGCTTGGTAGCACATAAATCAGGTTACTTGCTTTTAGTGTTAAACTTGGAAAACCAAAATCAGGAAAATAACATTTTAACTTATCAGGCAATCAAAGCAAAAGAAATAAGACCTGGTTGATAACAAACTGGTCTTTTCTGTAGGCTTAGCTAATATTTTCTTAGCATGTATCAAACAACAAACCAAAAGCCACAAAGAAGGAAAAAAACTGTTCTTTTCAGGTAAACTTCTTATATCTTCCCACATAGATTCAGAAGTGATTCTCTTAGAGCTCACAAGCAATTAGGTAAGGCTCAATTGCTAGCAGTTATCCAGCTGAAACCCCTTAGTTGGCTTGCTTTCTACTGCGTGGCTAAAAATCCTACTCATGAGCTTTTCTGAGTAGATTAAAGAACAAGTTTGTATTTCTTTGTGATGGTTGCTGTACTTTATAACAGAAAATCACCAAAGGAGTTTAGACAGAGAGCAGTCCATGTAAACAGATTCTTCATCTGCTATCACCCCCTCTTCTTCAACAAGCATGGGTTCAATATCATGGATTGGCACAGATGAATCTCCCAATGGAGCACTTTCAGGAGAATACTTGTTTCCCTGCTGTCTTTCAAGGTTATAGCTAGGGCATAGATCAGTGTTCATACCTGTGCTTCCATTGCTGTTAGAGTTCCTCTCTATATAGCCTGGCCAGTATGTAGTCCAGTTCTTATGTCCAGCCTTCCAATCCAGATCCCTGGACACTGGATCTCTCTTCACATACCTTCTGGCACGGGTCTTAGGGTCCCTTCCACGTGCAGCCGTCTCTCTCACAGGTACCGTCTGGAGATTCCTAGCTCTGCAGCACCATTCCTCTGGCTTTCCCCAGTCCAATGGTGTATGCTGGCCCTTGGAATGCCTCCCAGTATACGTACTGCTCTGGACTCTTCTAGACCTCTCAAAGGCTTTTCTCCTCTTTCTTCCAAAGGGTTTCTTTCCCTCTCTGTCCGTCCAGTTTGGCTTCTGCTTCTGATGATCCTCCTGATGATGAAGATGATCAAACTCAAGCTGCTTCTCTGTAGAATAAACTCTACCTTTATTCTGCTTAGATGAGTGCTTCTCCCTAACACAGCACAGCTGTGCTGAATCAGGCCCTGCCCTTTGAGATGAGTGCTTAGGGATTACCTCATAGCCCTCCTGATTGAACACACGTTTCCCCCCTTCAGCTCCTCTAATGGCTGTTGGAAACCTGGTGCATTCTGGGACTGGTAGTCTTTTATGAGAAAATTCTGTTTTCTTATTTCTACCAGAACTGACAGGTTGCTTGTTCAGATTCACTTCACCTTTTCTATAGCTCCTTCCTGAGCTATGATAAGCTTCCTTATCACAGTACATCCATAAAAAGTTATATTGTATTGTAAAACCACCTTGATGTACTGTAAAGGACACTATAGTAAATCCAACAATATACAATAAACAATATGCTTAATGCTGGAGACCAATTCTCCATATAGGGAAGAATTTACACTTGGCCATTTCCATTCAGGCATAACTGTGGAGGTGAATTACCTACAACCAGATATTCTCCCATGCAAGACTTTTTATTTTTGAGGGAGGTACGCGGTGGTACTGAGTACTGGCACCTTTTACATTGCCTACTAAAACTGACCCATGTTCCTCATGTTTTTATGAAAGAGCCCTGCATACGAATACTGATACGATGGTTAATAAATAGAGAGCTAACTTTCTTCCAGCAAGAAAACATCAAGGTGCAATAAATCTGTAAGCCTACTCTCCACTAAGTTTAATATAGCTGCTGAAATCTTCTGCACAGACTCCTCCCCAGTCCAAATGGCCTTCAGACACATGAAGGTTACATTTACTAGTGGTAATTTTTTTTATTTTATATTTATAAATTTTACAATAAATTCAAGCATAAATATACACTCAAAAGAAAAAGAGAAGCAGTCTGCAATACAAAAAAAGGAAAAAGACACCAAACATCCTATAAGAAATAACAGATAAAAAAGACTGCAACTCACTAGCCCACAACTGGGAGGACAGTGTAAGAAACAGCCCCAAAACCAAATCTGAAGGAAAAAGAAAAACCAGCAGCAAGAGTCCAACCAGCACATATTAAATTATAGCAGCATTCCCTGTCTCTGCCTCAGTAACCCTCCTGGCACTCAGGAATGCCGAAAGTTGAGAAGGGCCATAACAAATATAGGAAACTGCCTGCAACCTAACAGAACATTTACAAGAAAATTTTAGAAAAAACTGCCCCCCCCCCAACTGCTGTACTCCTGGACGTAACAAAAGGAACTCTCGCCTCTGTCTCTGGGTTTCCTTACATAGGTCTGGGTAAACCCGAACCTGAAACCCTCTAAAATGAATGAAACGTTTCTGGAAAAACATTTCTATTAACCAATCCCTATCATAGCCTAATGGTTAGAGCACTAGCTTCAGAACCCAGAGGCCAGGGTTCAATTCCTACTAGCACTCCTTGTGGCCTTGGGCAAATCACCTAACCCTCCATTGCCTCAGAAAAATCCAAGTTATCAATATCCCTGTTTAATGTACATTACCAAGTATAAGTTACTATGTAAACTGCTTTCATTGAAATGAGAAAGCAGTATATAAAACCTGTAAAATAAATCATGGGATGATGAAAAGGTTACCAAAAGAGTAGAAGGACTGCAGCTTCTTCACATGATGTCTCAAATAATGCAGAGACATCAAGCAAGTCAGTCAGCTAAACCCCTGCAATAGCCCCCTCCCCTGAAGATCTCCATCCAGTTGGAAGATAATATAATCTAGTAACAGGGAGATGTGACTCAATAGGGGCAACAAACACTTCAACCATATACTGTTTAAACATATCTCTTGCATTAACATACTGTATGATGATTTAGAAAAGTTAAGAAGTATTAAGTTCTGATATCTGGAAAAATTCTCTTAAGTGTTCCAATCGAGTCCTTAGCCACATAGCGTCCTTAGTCAAAGCAGCTTCAGAATCTTCGATAGTATCAACTCTCGCTTCCAATGAGGTCATAGTCCCCCGCAGCACCAAACATTCTCCTGTCTGTTGCTGCATGGAATTAGCATTAGATTGTACTTGAACTGAGAGAGATTGTACCTGTTGCAATAAAGAATAACACAACTGCTGAATCTCTGACCAAATCAATTCCAAAGTGAAGACTGCAGGATGTGATATAGGAAAAAGCAAAGAGTCAGACATCGCATCTGACATCGGGACCAAAGCCCCCGAGGATACTGCTGCAGACGCCATTCCTCCTGGAATCTCCAGATCTGCGGCTGTGGGCCTGGCAACTGGAGCGATGACCCGGAATAAGTCCCACTTCCCCCGGCAGATGTTCAGAAGACTGCCCTTGATGGTCCGACGGCGCACCAGAAGTGAAAGCACTCAGAGAAACCACATTCTCCAAGCTAGACGACTCCAAGACCAAGATCTTAGCCACATGCTGCTGCTCCGGTGAAAATTGATTGAGCCCCAAACTACTCGACGAGCTACCTGGCTCCGAAGGGCAGACAGCCGGGGACAACGTCGCCGGTGTACTACTGGCCTGAAGCGGTGCGCAAACAATGAAGGAATCCAAAGGACCCAAGGCAATCGAAGGTAAAGCAGAGGAGGCCCCAGAGGGCTTCTTGCCACCTCTAGCTTTCCTCTCACCCATAGACTAAATGCGCAACACCTACAAACACCTCACTGCGGCCATCTTGAAACCACCTCCCATGGCTACTAGTGGTAATTTTATAAAGCTTTTTCTGTGTGTAAAGCCTACTTTACTTGAGGATAAGTTAGCCTTTTATATTATGCTAGTGTATACACAGTAAAAACACGGTGCATAAGGCAATTGAATTTTACTCAACCATTTCTCATAAGTTCAGGCGGAGTTAACATTCAAGTACCTTGGTATTTTCCTTACAATATAAGTTTGGTATCACAAAAAGGATGTGAATAGGTATTTCTGAGGAAATAGTTTGGATGGAGTTTCAATATACGCACATAAACTACATAAGTACATGCACACATACAGCTACTACAGATTGTGTGCAGTCAATAAGATAAAAAGGTGGGATACATGTCTGCCCTCCACCCCAAACATGAGCTCTTTGCCCTCTGGCCCAATGATCACCTACACACAATTGTGGGTTAAACTTGGCCGCAGCTTTATTGCCAAATCAGCTTACACAAATGCAAATGCCTATATATACATATATGTGCAACATATTTACAAGGGGTGAGATTCCCGGTCCAGTAGTCAAATCAGGGTGTGATGCGTCCTTCTTTCTCATGGCCAAGCTGGTCCGCCCGAGAGGCTGGGTGCCTGCCTTGCCAAAATGAGCTAGTCCCACCCCTGAACTAGCAGCTTTGTCGTGCAGCCTTAGTGGACCACCAATGCTCGGTCGGTCATCATGCAGGGGACACGCTGGGGTGCCCCGCCTTAGTCGCAGCTACAGTAGGGCGCTCGTGCTGTATGTTTGTGTCCTGGTTTGGGAAACCGCCAAGATCTAGCTGCGACGAGAAAAACTAAGGAGCTCTGAAGGGTGGGAGGGAGCAAGAGAACAGGCAATCAGAAAGAAGCGATCATTCTGGATTACCCCCCTTTATTGGGGGCTGCGATCTCGCCCAGTGACATGGCTGCAACAATTGTCGTGATGTTCTGTGCTGTTGTGGGAAATTTCCTGCCACGGCCTGGGGAGATCACAGCCCCCAGGAGCAAGGGAAGGGTGCAGACTGGCCAGTCGCCATGTTAAGCAGCGGGCCCATCGCACATGCATTCCAGTCCCTTAACTAACATAGGCAGGTGGGACACATGTCTGCCCCTCCCCCCAAACATGAGCTCTTTACCCCAAACATGAGCTCTTTACCCTCTGGCCTCATGGCCCACTGAACACCTACACACAATTGTGGGTTAAACATAACTGCAGCTTTATTGTCAGATCAACATATACTAATACAAATGTCAATATATATATATATGTGTGCAACATATTTACAAGGGATGGGGTTCTCAGTCCAGTCACCCGAGCCAGGGTGTGATGCACCCTTCTTTCTCACGGCCAAGCAGGTCCGCCACGGAGGAGACAATTGTGATAGAAATCTTATATGATGAGTTTATGAGGTCCTTGACAGAGCTGCACATATGTGCCATATCAAACCATCTTCCCTGAGAACTGCCAGGTAGAAACTAATCACAACTTTTTCTAGTCTGGAGTCCTGGAGGGTTTTTCATAAATTATGAGAAATCTGTTCTGTAGTTTAACAAAAATCAGTTTATTGAGACTTGTTTAGCTACTCAAGCATCTCTGGTGTATTTACCAATTCAGAGGTCACAAATTTTATAATATATGCCAACTTGCAAGATCCATCTTGACCCAGGCTGTGAAAAGTCTCTTCAGCCACATGACATCTACAGCGCAAGTCACATTTCTTGCCTCAATATATGATCTGTGCAGAGGATGCTATTGCATCAGTGGAAGCAGGCTACATTACAGTTGATGGAATGATTACGTGTGACTGCTCCAACTGACAATCCCTCAAATGATGCATGAAGTAGAGCAATGTGACGAAAGGTCTGTTGTTTCACACCTCACATCATGGTGACAATGGATCAGCCTTTCCTGCCACTGTAACAGCACAAGACAATTCTGCTGCACGAGCTTAGCATGTGCACATATACGGCACACACAATACATCCCTGCACAGTTTCACTTGTTACCAGATTTCCACAAATTATATCAGTGGCAGAAACCTCTGTGCAGTCTTTCAAGCTCTATGTTAGTGCCCCAGTTACCTTACTAAACTCCTTTTCTGGTCACATAAACAGATCACTCACAAACACCCAGTGTCCAATTCTCACTTTATTCATACATAGCCTTGCAATGTTTCTTGCCAAACCCTAGTACATTCTTAGGGTTTTTTCCCCCAGCTTCTGCATTCATCCCTTCTCAGTACTCACAGTGAACGTGGAATGGCAATATCCTGTTCCTGACAGTCTCTCGTAAAGAGGCCATAAATAGCAGGTAAGATGGATAATGTATTAAAAAACGTTTATTTTCTCTTTCTCTTTACACTATCAAAGGAGCACAGATTTTATCATATTAAAAAACGTTTATTTTCTCTTTCTCTTTACACTATCAAAGGAGCACAGATTTTATCATATCACACTAATATGTAATAATATTTATTTGGAGTTCTGGCTGGCTGTCACAGCAGCTGGCTTCCCCTATTTTGGTTGCCAGAGACATTTCCTCCTAGGGGACAAGGCAAAGCAATCCGGGGGGAAAAAAACTACAATTCCCAGTGGTACTCTGCGGCCAGAGGTCGTCACTAGCTACTTCCCCTACTATGGTGGCCTAGACGGCTCAGAGCTGAGAGAAACGATACATTCTGCCTCTGAGTCTGACTCAGCCGCTTGTATAGGTCACAGTCTTGTTTAGCCTCTGCAGTGACGGACTGATTTTCGGGAGGTAAGTGTGATTTTCTTATATATCAGGCGCAAATAGGCAATGTAAAGCACTTTCCGAAGGAAACCTCGCACCCCCTTTCGGAGTTGGGAGAATACTCTCAGCTTGTCCTTTAGTTGCTTTCCAGGAAGTAAGTAAGGGGCGAGTGTGGGTTATTTCACAGCATCACCCTCTTTCTCTCCCACTGCCCTTTACTTATGAGAGCGGGATCAGTAATCGTCACTTCTCCTCCCCAGTTATGAGCTGTGTAGCAGTGCTCAGAAGCTGGAGTTTGCTAATAAACGTTTGTAGCATGTACAGCTCGGGCAAAGAGTTTGCTGTGGAGCCAGTCCTGGGGAGGAGCCATTGCAATCCTGAGCACCCGTGGAAGCATTGACCTAGCAGAAGGCTTAGACTCGCCGAGGCTTACAGTAGAATGATATCATGTATTTTACTCTCAGCTTAGTATTGATTTATTTGAGTTTCATGCAGTCTTGTGTCGAGATAGAAATAAAACTTACAAAATGAATTGCTGATATACATTTCAGTAACTTCTTATTTTTAGTATAGTGTTAAATTAAATTTGTTAACAAGGTGGCTCCTAGTTTTAATTTCTCAGGAACACAGAATTGTAGCAACTCAGAAGATAACACTTTTTCTTTTTCTTCCAATGTATTTCTTTATGTAATCCAAGGTTATAAATGTAAAAAAAATGTACCTGGCTGCTCTGGAGGTTGTGCAGTTTCAGGCTGCTGGGAAGAGTTTGCTGGCTGAGGGCCATGGTGTTTAAGTTCCTTGAAGATGTTTTTCGTTTGTCAGGCTGTCTGTGCTGCAGTCACAGAGGCTGGGGCAAGGCAGAGGCACTAATGGCACTGGGCTGCAGGCAGAAGGGAAATAGTTGGAAACTGCAGTGTTTTTGATGCATCCTAAGTCCCTCACTTGGTTTGCAGCTTGTGTTGTGATGGCTTGTGTACATCAGTGATGTTGAAGGCTAAGCTGTTGGTAGCATAACTACTGGCAGAGTCTCACAAGTTGGTCAGGTCTCAGCTGAGGTGCCAGACCAAGACAAGCCACCCATCTGGACAGCAGCAGAATGGGACTGTGTTGGCGGAGGAGGATCACATTTCTGTGACAACGGTAACAACACTAGAATTACCTGCACAGACAAAAAAAACTGGCAATCTACATCTGTATGTTGCCACGAAAACCGAATGGATAGTCACAGCAAAACAAATTGCACTATATTGCTGGAAGATGAGACCCCCAGGTCGGAAGGCACTTAACTGGCTACTAGGGAGGAGCTGAAGATTTTTAAGAGTAAAGCCAGCATTTACTTTGTGGTTGGATCAAAGCACTTGATACATCTGAGTGCTGATATAGCTGTGCATAATATGAGTCAGGAGCTGCAAAGGTCTCTTACATATTGGCAACTGGGATTTAATGTTAAAAAATGTAAGGTTATGCATTTGGGCTGTAGCAATCCAAGGGAGCAATATAGTATAGGGGGTGAAGTACTTTTGTCCACTAAAGAAGAGCGAGACCTAGGCGTGGTTGTGTCTGATGATCTTAAAGAAGCTAAACAGGTAGAAAAGGCGACAGCAAAAGCTAGAAGGATGCTTGGGTGCATACGGAGAAGAATGGTTAGCAGAAAAAAGGAGGTGATAGTGCCTCTGTATAAGTCTTTGGTGCAACCTCATTTGGAATATAGTGTGCAATTCTGGAGACTGCACCTTCAAAAGGATATAAACTGGATGGAGTCAGTATAGAGCAGGGGTGTCAAACTCCTGTCCTAGAGGGCCGCAAGCCAGTCAAGTTTTCAGGGTATCCCTAATGAATATGCATGAGATATATTTGTATGCAAATATATCTAATGAATATTCATTGGGGCATCCTGAAAACCTGACTGGTTTGTGGCCCTCCAGGACTCGAGTTTGACACCCCTGGTATAGAGGGTGGCTACTAAAATGGTTAGTAGTCTTCATTATAAAGCATATGAGGACAGACTTATGGATCTTAATATGTACACCTTAGAGGAAAGGCGGGATTGAGATGTTTAAATACCTCCATGGCATAAATGCACAGGAGGAGAGCCTCTTTCGATTGAAAGCAAGCTCTGCTACGAGGGGACATGGGATGAGGGTGAAAGGGGATATATTCAGGAGTAATATGCAGAAATATTTCTTTACGGAAAGAGTGGTGGATCCGTGGAATAGTCTCCCAGTGGAGGTGGTACAGATGAGGACAGTATCTGAATTTAAAAACAAATGGGACAAACACAGAGGATCTCTAAAGGAAAAAAGGGGACAATTTTAGTTGTTGATATGAAAGGACAGACTAGATAGGCCATGTGGTCTTTTTCTGTCGTCATTTTTCTATGTTTCTATGACATGGAACAGACGAAGCATGAATCAAGGGAAGTTGGAGGTGGTCAAGAATGAAATGAAATGTGTACAACTCGATCTGTTAGGTATCAGTGAACTTAAATGTACTGGCATCGGGCACTTTGCATCTGATGATCACATGTTCTACTAAGCTGGAAATGAGACAAATAAGAAATGGTGTTGCATTTATAATTAAGAAGAAACTTACAAGAACTGTAATGATATACAATGCAGTCAGCGAATGCTTAATTTCTATTCGTCTACGAGCAATGCCCACAACTATTCAAGTATATGCCCCAACAA
The DNA here is from genome assembly GCA_033557465.1 of Ichthyophis bannanicus. Lineage (NCBI taxonomy): Eukaryota > Metazoa > Chordata > Amphibia > Gymnophiona > Ichthyophiidae > Ichthyophis > Ichthyophis bannanicus. The sequence goes on along the minus strand of CM066043.1, from coordinate 176,265,838 downwards.
CAGCTGCAGAATAGGATCCAACTGACTCTGGAAAGTATCGCAGAAATGCTTTGATCCCATATGACAGCAAGATTCTTCATCAGAGTACAACCATACCTGGAACGAGAACTGTAAGCAGGGTTCAGGAAAGAGCAAGGAACAAGAGACATCGCGGATGTGAGATGGATGCTTGAAAAGACAAAAGAATATCTATATGTGTTTTATTGACCACAGCAAGGCTTTTGACTGTATTAGCATGCAAATTTTTGTACAGTCCTACAAGCCCTTATTTTCCCGTACCTGGATTTCGGCAACATCATATTCCAAGGCCTACCAAACGTAGCAGTTCATCCCCTACACCTGGCTCTCAATATGGCAGCACACACTATCCAATTTATACGCGAATTAACATATATACACCATAATTATCAGTCAACCTCCTCAACTTTCTCAGTATGATATCATGATCAGTGTCCATTATCATTATCATAACGACTGTATGTAAATAATATTTGTAAATAGTTCCCCCATGTTACCCAAGTTTTATACCTGTTCTCTGTAAACTCAGAATAGTTTGTTCTGGTTATTTTGTTTCATGTAAACCGTGCTGATACCAAATAGCGCGGTATATAAAAGATTGTAATAAATAAATGTCACTCCCTTATTAAAGCAACTCCATTGAACGCTCAAGATTTATTTTCTTCTTCTATGCCAGCTCTTCGAGAAATCAGGGGTGGTTTACAATTAACAAGACATATATTAAAAGAATAGTAATTGAACTATTTTTCATGCAAAGAGAGAGATTTTTAGAAAAAGACATCATGCTTGGCAAGGTAGAAGGTCAGTGCAAAAGAGGAAGGCCAGCAATGAGATGGATCGATACAATAGCAGCAGCTATGAGTTCCATTCTGTCAACAGTGAGCTGCCTGACTGAAGACCAAACACAGTTTAGGACAACTATCGAGAGGGTTGCCATGAGTCGACATCAACTCAACGGCACTTAACAACAGGTCCCAATTGTCTGCGGCAGCCAGAGAGGATAAAAAAAAACATAAGGGAGGCCACAAGAGGAGCTCTGCTGTGCATCGGGTGACCTGAAAAGAGCAGAGCTGGTCGCCTTTTTGGTCCTGGTTGCTGTAGAGCTGGGATGGGGTCCCAGTGACCCATGGGGTTGAGATGGAAGCACATCTATGTCTAGTGCGATTGGAGCCCAGCAGCGGTTTTAATGTTTTTTTTAAAGAGGTAGTTCTCCAGTGGAGGTCTGTAGTGTGCACTGGAGCTGGGTAAATCCATGGCCAGAGAGTTTGCCAGAGGAGGATAATTCTTAGAAAAAGAGCCGTAATTCGCGGCTATGAGCAGTTCCGAGGCATCAGACTTTAGAGACTCTAGGTGGTCTACGGAAGCTTCATTGCAATTAAAGAAAGGTAGTTTATGATTTGGGAGAGTCCTGGGACTTAATTTAAATTAAAAATGAATTTGATTATTTGTGGGCCTGAATTCGGAAGGAAAGGGGTTTGTGACATGACATGTGCATGCCAGAAATGGGTGCGTGCATGACTGCATGTGCTTGAGGATGGTAGAGGGAGAACAGAAAAATTAGAGGAAATACAAGTCTGGGAAACCCACAAAAAAACGAGTAGAAAATGACGCAGTTTGTAAAGTATATTAGCGGAACAGCTGCTTCTATACAAAACTGCTAGTCAAAGTAGAATGTCTTTTAAATTCTTTCTGCTTAGGTTTTATTCAGTGACTACTAGGACAATTTTTCTTCCAGTGCCGGGGAAGAACACCTTTTATTCTGGCTGCTTAGAATGTTTACTGTGTGTGTCAGAGAGAAGACAACCGTTGGGATCTGAAGAAGAAGAAGAGATAGGTGTGTGTTGGTTGTGACAGGTTAATTTAGGCAGAAATAAAAAAATGAGCTTTGGTTAGCTAAAGAAAGGAGTTTCTTTTGAAGAATTGCTGAGAAAGCTGGGTTAAGAATTTTTTTTCTGTTAAGGAAATTTTGTTAATGCTGAAGGCAGCTTTCTAAAATATAAACCCGCTTTTCCTGAATTCTTTTGGAGACTGGTGAATTATCCTTCCAGAGTGTTTATGATTTTAGGAACTTTGGGATCAATTTTGTGGATAAATTGTTGCTGATAAAGGCTAACTACCTGTAAAGGTAGGCCGTGCTTTAATCCTTTATTAAAGTTAAGAAGAATTTCTAGAAATTTACAGTAAAGCTGAAAAGTTTGAAAAAAAGGAGTTTTAAACTCCTGATGTACAAAGAGAGAAATCAGTTTCTGTTTCAGTTTCTGATGACAGAAAAATGCTGAGGCACATTGATTGACCTCTGTGAACTTTACAAATAGAAGTCAGAATAAATGATTAGTGTTAGCTGTGATTTAAAGCTGACATTTTTGGAAAACTGACAAGCCAATTTTGATATATAGGTCAGTGGTTACTATCCTGTGTGAGGTCCCTAACCCAAGCAAGAAGAGCACCTTAAGACAGATGAAGACCAGGGAGAGTGAAATACCTACAGTACAAGACAGAAAAAAAAAGGTTTTTACGTGAGCTCAAATAAATTAGATCAAAGTACAGAATTCTGTGATTTAAAAATAAAATTAAAGCACTGCTTCTGTTGTGAGGAACTAGAATCCTGTGAAAGGGAAAAGAAAAGCATTATTGAGTGGAAAGCTTTAGACAGAAAAAAAAATTCTAAAGGTTTGTTTTTTTTAAATTTTACAAGAATAATCTCATCTAAGAAAAAGGACAGTAAACTACTGACGCTTTTTAAAAGGGTTGTCCTACCCGATGGATGTTTTCTAATCAGGAATTCAGTTCACAATTCTAAATTTCAAAAGAAAGTAATTAATTTCCATTTTTACACTAAGGACCCTGTTTACTAAAGGTCTTCTCCCATTTTGTGTCTGTGGGGAAAAATGCTTAGTAAACAGGACTCTAGGTGTTAACTATTTGCTGGAGGGAAAAGTGGTTTAAAGCTAACTGATATTTTATTGTCTCAAGCACTAGTTTTAAAGACATGAATTATATTTTAACTGCCTTGATGTTCACAGCCATTACAAATTCATCATGCATTTTATTCTAAATTTTTAAAATTGCAGTATTCTCTGAAGCTTCTGTTTATTTATTTATTTGAGAAGTTTATATACTGCATTTCCAATGTTCAATACAGTTTACATACAACATAACATTACATGGAACGTGTTAACATTATAAAGAACATTTAACTACATGTAAGGAACCATATGTGACGTACTTCAACATTTTAACCTATTTATTGAAAGTAATTAAACATAATAAACATTTTTTTTTTGGAAACTGTTTATTGAAAACCAAATAGTACATATCATGCATAACAATATACAAAAAACGGCATTCCTGGTGATCTCTCAATCCAGGATTCTTCAGCAAATCAGTCCTACAAATACAGCAAAAAGGAATTCACAATATTCCCCTCACCTCCCTCCCACCCCGCAGCCTCTCCCTTCAGCAACCAACCCCCACAGTAAACATGCACAGTAAATATACCATTAGTATCCCATTTCTCCTATCTCTTCCCACATCCATCCTCTAGGCCTTCTCAACTCAATTGAAGCACTTCATTCCGGACACAAGGACTCAATATCTGAATATATGGCTCCCAAATTAGCAGGAATAAGGCCCAACGTCGAGCATTTCCCCTAGCCTCTCTCCTCTCCATAAGCATCAGCTGGTGAAAGTTATTACGCCATTCCCAATAGGTGGGACCCGTCGCTTCCCTCCACCTATGAATTATTGGGCCTTTACCCACCAGACATGCCTTCCTGACCAAGAGGCGTTCCCATTTCCCTTTCGGGTGGAGTGGTCCAAGCTGATCTAACACCACAAGCGCTGCTGTCCAACGGATTCGCTGCAATACAATTCTACTCATAAAATCAGATATCCTCTTCCAGTATAAGCAAACTATCGGACACCCCCACCACATATGCCCTAAGTCTGCCAAGGGGCAGGGACATTTCGGGCATCTGCCCAACTCAGTAAGATGGGAACGTAACGCCCACCTTGGAGAGAAGTGTGCCCTTAGGATGCATTTAAACTGTATCTCCCACCATTGAGCTCCCCCCACCAGTCCCGCAATCCCACTCAAGGCCTGAAGTAGTGAACCAGGAGTTACCAACACATTCAACTCTTGGGCCCACAAAGCCGCCTCCACCCTATAGTCAGGCAAGCTACTATAGCCATCTAATCGTCTCTTCAGCTGTGCAATTGTGGGCGGTGACTCCTCTCCCAGTGCAAAGAACTCTAATATCTGTGCCGATCTTTCCACCTGCAGCGCATCCTGTGGGAGGGAAGCCACATAGTGAGAGCTGCACGTAAGCAAAATAATGTCTACTTCTTAGTCCATACTCCATGCACAAAGCCTCCCAAGATTTACACTGCCCCGTTTGATCCACCTCATGTCCAATGTTACATATGCCCTGTCTCCTCCAATATGCAAAAGCCGGCGTTTCTGATCCTGGTGTAAACCGATTATTCCCTTGTATGGGTAGCCAGCTTGAAACCCCTGATGGTTCACCCCAGAGTCTATTCAAATGTTGCCACACCCTCCGTGCCGGGAAAACCGGTCCACTACTAATCACTCTACCAGGCAGGAACCTGCTCTTTATCAGTTGTCAACTTCTTCATTATCTAATTTAGCCTTCTTACCCTTAAACTTATCTGAAGAAGTAGCATCAGACTGATTCAGCTCTTTTTCTCTCTGAGAATTAGATTTCTTTTCTTCTTAGAGAGAACTTTTTTTTTTTTTTTTAAGTGAAACTCAAGCCCGGCAGGTTCACCCGTCCGAGGCAAAACTTGCTTAGTGACTATTAAAGATAATAAGGCAGTGAGTTCAAATTGGGCCCTGGGTTACATTTAACAAGCTTCTACGGTGTTGACTGGTGGCCTGGTGATTCTGAAGCAATAAGCAAAGATGTTTAAATGATAAAACACACACATTTGTTTGTCAAACTAATGGAACTGTTGTTCTTTCTGGGAACAAATGTTGATCGTTTGTACTGAAAAAATCTGTACAGTTTTCTACAGAGGTATTCAAGTCCTTACTCATTTTTTCTTATTGATACTATTACTGTGTTTGATCTTGCTCACACACCCTACGCAGCATACCCTGCACCAAGCAAGCCAATACCTGTTGTCATGTTTGGATCTCATCCTGTGCACTGGGCTCCCATGGATATTCAGGATGCCTCATCTTTCTGATCTCAGCTAAAAGCCCATTTATTTCAGTTTGCCTTTCCTGAACATAAACTAATATAAATAGATTAATTAATGATGGTAAGTTTGGCATTGATTCTACTTATAAATGGTATTCATACATCAATAAAGCTGCCTTGCATCAGTTATTTTTTAACAGTTCTTCTATACCGCTCTATTTTAGATCAGAGCGGTTTACATTTAACATCAACTATACAACACAAGGAACTTTGAGTTGTATTTACAATAAACAGGGAGATCAACTTGGAAGTAACTGGGGGTAACTATGTACAATTCTTAACTCTATACATTGTATCACACTGGTACCTGATTTCAGGCAGAACATATCTACATCTTATTTACATGGTGGTCATCAAGTACCCCATGGCCATTCTGGTTTTCAGGATATCCACAATGAATATGCATGAAAGCATTACAAATACTTTTGTCTCATTATATACTTATCTATCTCATACATTTTCATTGTGGATATTTTGAAGACCTGGCAGACCAGATACAGACTGTTAGCCAACGGTTTGCTGACTTTACTGGGAGGATAGACCAAGTGGAGACCCGTGTCTCAGATGTAGAGGACACCCAGCACTCCTTAGTAGCTAAAGTGGAGGCCTTGGAGACTCTGGTAAAGCAGCAGGGTGACAAGCTGGACGAGCTTGAAAACCGGGGGAGGCGCAAGAACCTGTGTTTCATCGGGATACCGGAGAGTGTGACGGATGGCGCCCTTTTCGGCTACTTGCAGACCTAGATTGAAAACCTGTTGCATAATCAGGACGGGGATCCCGTAAAGTTGGAACGCGTGCATAGACTTGGACAGCGGAGGGAGCAGGCGAGGCGGCCGCGAGCAGTTATTGCACGCTTTTAGGACTACCGACAAAAGGAAGCTGTGTTAAAAGCCGCTCGGAGTCGAAGACTGCGACCACAGGACTCGGAACCGATACTTGTGTTTCAGGACTACTCGGCCCTAGTTAGTCAGCAGCGCCGGGCCTTCTCGGGGATCTGCACACAATTGCTGAATAAAGGAGTGCGATTCTCGCTGCTGTATCCTGCCCGGCTTAGAGTGGAGGTCCAGGGACAGACCCGCTACCTGACGACACCGGCAGCGGCCTCTGCTCTTTTGGAAACTCTCAATGCCCAAGCTGCTTCGCCCTCGTGAAGCCTGGATCGCCAAAGGGAATGGCATTTGGATATCCCGCTGAAGGGGATGGGCCCAAAGACCGGATGTAGCTCTGGACTAGAGCAGCTAGTTTTTGTTTTCTTTCCTCTCTGCTCCCGGTGTTGCACTGTTACTTTCTTGGTTTGTTTGGGATGTGCCTTGCTACATTGGGCCATATTGTGTCAACTGTTCCTTTGTCTAAGATCCTTAGCTGGCAACACTGTTAAACTGTTATTATGTTTCAATTGTTTCATTGAGCAACTGTATGTGCAGTTTATTACTGTTTAAGTTGGGTGAATGGCATACTTGTATGTGTGGTCAGGTGCAGATCTGAGTGGGGGGGGGGGGGTGTTATGGGTGTAAAAGGGGACTGAGTGGATGAGTGAGTGGGTTGTGTATGTTATACCTATGACATTTTCTAGATGTTTAGTTTAATTTCCGTGGTGGCCTTTAGCGGCTTAATGGGGCCCCCCTATGTCATTTTGTGAGCAATCAGATGGCAGCCCTACCGACTCGAGGAGTGGGGGGGTGGTAGGGGTAGATTTATATGGTGGCCTTCGATTATGCCTCAGAGGTGAAATATGGTTACCTTACCTATCAGGGGGGGGGGGATGTGGAGGGGAGGTGTAGGGCCCTAGAATTAGGGATGGAGGGGATAGGAGACCTGGGGGACAAAGGCCCGTGGGGGTAGTGGAAGGGGGAGGGGCCTGGGGGTACTTAGTCCCAATACTTAATGGAGTAGGTCAAGGAGTGCTGGGGCCCTAGGGATGAGTGGAGAGGGGCAGTGGTGGGGAGTACTGCAACGCCCATCTCGGGGTGGTTTAAAGGAGAATGGAATTCTATTAGCTAGTTAGGTTTAATGTTGGAGCCGGGGAAGTATGGGGCGGACCCGACTGCCATAGGGAAGTTGTCCAGCCGGATGGGTGGACTTGATCGTTTAAGGGTGTGGAAGTGGAGGGGGGTTGGGGGGGGTGGGAGGGGGAGGGGGACGAAGGGATAGGATAGTGCACACAGGGCCAGAGTGGAACCGTTTAACACAGGGGAGACTGACATTTTGGAATTCATGGACTTTTGGAGGCTGGCTGCGGGCTGGGACAGCCACCCTCCTCTCAATTGGCAGATGTGCATGGGAAGACATCGGTAATAGTTTTGCGTTCTGAAGATCATATCTTGGAATGTGTGTGGTATTGGCAACCCTATCAAGAGATATAAAGTCTTGCAGGCCTTGGCTCGTTTCCACTGTGACGTGGCTATGCTACAAGAAACTCACCAAACTGTGGTTGAACATAACAAATTGCAACGGGACTGGGTGGGGCAGGTCTGGGGGGCCCCGGCCCATGGGAAGAAGGGTGGGGTGGTCATTTTAGTTAACAAGCGCCTTCGATTTGAGGCAGTGCGGGAGTATGCGGACCCGGAAGGCCGGTATTTTTTGCTGTATGGTACCCTATCTGGAAAGCCTCTTATTCTTGGGACCATATATAGCCCAAATGTTCTGGATAGGGCGCTATATGCTCGTCTGGCCTCTAGGATTGAGCAGTGGCCGGAGGCCCCTCTGGTGCTGGCGGGCGATCTGAATGGGGTCCTTGATATCGCTCTGGACACAGAGATGGGAGCGGGGGAGAGATCTCGGGCGCCGGCCACCAAAGCTCTGCAGGCCTTACGTACTCGGTTGGGGCTGGTAGACCCTTGGCGCTTGTTACATCCTATGGAACGCGACTTCACCCACCAGTCCCGGGCCCATGGTTCGCATGCCAGGATAGATTACACTCTTATTTCTGAGAGGCTTTTTGCGCAGGTGGAGGAAGCACAGATTGGCCCCATGGAAATATCTGATCACGCTCCTATTTGGGTGAGTCTCACTTGGGAAACTCGAGCCCCGCAATCACGGATTTGGCGCTTTCCCATGGATTTATATTGTGATCAGGCTTTCCAGGGTTATCTCACGCAATGTTGGCTGGATTTCCGGAAAAATCATGAGAATCATGAGGTTGACCCGGAGATGCTGTGGGAGACAGCGAAGGTGGTGTTGCGGGGAGATATAATAGCTTATGCAGCTAGGAAACGCAAAATGCTGGCAGCACGGATCCTTTACTTGGAAAAGCAGACCGTGAAAGAGTGCAGACGGTGTGCAAGTAACCCCACCCCGGTTAATAGAAAAAGATTATGGGAGGCCCAGGTGGCTCTCAATGAGCTCATACATCAACGGGCAAAAAAGTCCCACATGTATTTTCGCTACCAACTATATCGCTTTGGAGATAAGCCAGGGAAGCTCCTAGCGAGGTGTCTTCGGGGAAGTAGAGGGACTCGTTCGATAGTTGCTTTGCGGGATGATCAGGGGCAATTACGGAAGGACAATCGGGAGATAGCACAGGTGTTTCGTACTTATTTTCAGAAGTTCTATGCTAGAAGGCAGGGGTCCCCGTTGGATATGATGGAGTATTTTCGGGAGCTACAGCTCCCCAAGATTACGGATGCTCAGCGGGCACATCTTGATTCGCCTGTGTCCGTGGAAGAGGTGATCAAAGTGATACGTGGTGCTAATTGCTACCGTGCTCCGGGCCCCGATGGGTTTGGGGCAGAATTTTATAAGCTGCTAGGTGAGAAGATATCTCCGATTCTAGTGGACATGTATCGAAACCGGATCGACCGAGGCACGTTTACGTGGGGAAACAACCATGCCCATATCATTCTGATACCTAAACCAGGGAAGGATCCTACTCAAGCTGCCTCATACCGGCCTATCTCCCTACTAAACTTTGACTTGAAAGTGTTAGCTAAAATTCTGGCTGATCGATTGGCGGATGTCCTGGGCGAGTTGGTACACGAGTCACAGGTGGGGGTTTGTAAAAGGATGCTACGCTGTCTGTAATTTGCGTAAAATATTGGCATCATTAGAATGGGTCCGAGAACGAAATTTGTCATCCTTGTTAATCAGTTTCGACGCCGAGAAGGCCTTTGATCAGGTTCACTGGGACTACTTGCAGTTTCTCCTGCCTAAATATGGTATCGGGGAGATGTTTTGTAAAATGGTGGACTTACTTTACACGGATCCGACAGCAGGTATTTCCCGTAATGGGGTGCTTTCCGACTCCTTTTCATTAGAGCGGGGTACGCGACAGGGCTGTCCCCTCTCCCCATTGCTCTTTGTGTTATCTTTAGATCCGTTGGTGCGTAGCATTGAGTCCTCTCCAAGTATACGAGGGGTAAGGGTAGGGGCTCAAGAATTCAAACTGGCGGCATTTGCTGATGATTTATTAGTACATGTGCTCTCGCCCGCCAACCTACTAGAGGAGTTTGTCCTTTTCGGAGCATTTGCAGGATTGCGGATAAATAAGGACAAATTGGAAGCGCTGGATGTTGTGGGTTCACTAAGGGGAACTTGGCGGGGAGCTTTCCCTCTTCGTTGGGCGGAGGAGGCTTTCTTGTATCTGGGTATTCTGCTGCCTCGGGATCCCAAGGCGCTTTATAAACTTAACTTCGACCGATTCTTTTCGAAGATACAGACTCAGCTGCAGGCCTGGACCCCTCTTCCCTTGTCATTGTCTGGCCGATTGGCAGCTATAGGGATGGTTATATTTCCTTGGCTCCTGTATTGGCTGCAAACACTACCGGTGTGGTTGCTACATAAGGATCTTCAAAAGATAGAAAGGGAAGTCTGGAAATTTCTTTGGGGGGCAGTTAGAGCTCGGATACCCTTGTCTAGATTGAGGGGTGGTTGGAAAATGGGCGGAATGGGACTTCCCGACTTGTCTCAGTATGCTTTGGCATGTTAGGCCAGACATTTGGGGGATTGGCTGGGTGCTACTGATTATTATACGCCTAGGTCCCTAGAGGCGGCCTTACTAACCCCCCACGCGCTGGAGGCCGTGGTGCACCTGGATGGTGCGCTGTTGCCGCCTAGGGTGAGGAATAGTGTTTTGGTGGCCCCGCTTCGGCGTACCTGGCAGAGGCTGAATACTATTTGGGGCAGTTCTCCGCGGGTGTCTAGTTGGCTTCCCCTGCAGGGAAATGTTACTTTTGTTCCGGGTACGGATTCCACTGTATTTAGGCAGTGGAGGGGGAAGGGGATAAAGTGTCTCGGGCATGTGGTCACGTTAGAGGGCTGTTGTAACCCCTTGGATATGCTCTGTAAAGAATGCGACTTGCATCAGGGTACCTCCCGCTTTGCGTATATCCAGCTTCGGCATTATGTGGAATCTTTATCACAGTCGGGTTTGCATGAGGCTCATTCTGCGAGAATTATCGACTTTTTGGCCCTGGGGACGGATTTCCACCTCGGGTAGCGTTGTTAAAACGTACGCTGGATCAATGTGGCACCCCCCGGGACTTTTCCAAAGAGGAGGCGGCTTGGGCGCAAGAACTAGGGTGTGAGGTCCCTCCAGGCGCGGTTGGAGCGGCCTTACGGCAGATTGCTCGACTAGTTGAGGGTACCAGATGGCGGGAGACGCAATTCAAGTGCATAATACGGGCCTACTTCTCCCTGAGGCGAGCGCTGCGAACGGGGCTAACTGACTGTGGTGGTTGTCCTAGGTGCGCCCTACCTTTGGCAGACTTGGGCCACATGTGGTGGGGTTGTGGGCGCATTAAAGCGTATTGGGCGCGTATTGAGGCTTATTTAAGCGTCTTATTACGTCAACCCGTCCAGTGGTCGGGTTTGTTGGTTGCTTTGGACTGTTTGGGGCCCCTACAGGTCAAAGGGAAATGGGGGCGCATCTTAGCGCGTAAAGCTTGTTTGGTGGGGAAAGGCCCCATTCTTCGTAAGTGGAGAGAGAAGTCAGCCCCTACCTTCTGGGAGTGGCGTATTAGCTTTCATCATCTCATGCTACAGGAGAGTAGAGCGGCCAGGGGGACTCCTCAGTGTTGGGCCTCCTTCTTGCTGATATGGACGCCCTACATCCAGAGTTTAGGTCCCAAAGCTAGGAGCGAGGTTTTCGCTATGGGGTAATTCTGCAATTCAGGGTTGTCGGGTGCGGGGAGGGAGTTGGTGGCTGACTGGGATAGGAGATGTATGGGTTCCCAGTGGGTAGCGGTTTGGCTCTGGCTTGGGGGAGGGGGGTAAGGGGAGTTGGGGGGTGGGGGGGAGGGTTTCTTTAGTATACCACAAGGGAAAGAGTCCTTAGAGGGCTTCTATGAGTATCGGGGCTTTTCTGCTCTCTCTTCTCTCTGGGACTCGAGGGCTCTTGGATGGGGATAAGACACAACCCTGTCCAGGAAATTGTTTAGGAAGGATGCCTTTCTTGCTATAGCCTTCGGAGGGAGGGGGGAGGGACAAGGGGAGGAAGAACTCACGAAAATAAGTATCTATGTTCTTAAAATGGTTGTATTGTTGAATTGGTGTTTAATAAACAAATTTTGAAAAAAAAACCCATCTACACTTAAAGCTTTTTACTACATCCTCTGGCAATGAATTTCAGAGTTTGATTACATTGATTTGAAAAAAATATTTTCTCCAATTACTCTTAAACGTGCTACACTGTAGCTTTATTGCGTGTCCCCTAGTCTTTATACTTTTTGAAGGAATAAACAACTAATCTAGGTTTACCCATTCCTCTCCACTCATTATTTTATAGACTTCTATAATATCTCCCCTCAGTTGTCTCTTCCAATTTGGAGAGCCCTAAGCTTTTCCTCATAGGGATATTCTTTCATCCCCTATATTTTGGTTTCTGTACCTTTTCTGATTCTGCTCCATCCTTTTTTAGATATAGTGACCAGCACTACACACAATATTTAACGTACGGTTGCATTTGTCCACATTAAATTTCATCTGCCATTTAGACAGCCAATCCCCCAATATCTGAGTCCTCTTGCCTAGTGGGAGGAGTGGCCTAGTGGTTAGGACAAGGTACTTCAGGCCGGAGGGCCGGGGGTTCAAGTCCCACCTGGGGACAGCAATCTCAGGCCAGAGGGACTGGGATTTCTAGTCCTATAGGCACTCCTTGTGGTCTTGGGCAAGCCACTTAACCCTCCATTGCCCATGTTCCCTGTAAGTATTAGCGTATGTGTGTCATATCCCCTCGTGTTAAATGTATCTCCCAATTGACCGCTTTGACCCGGTGAAAAGCGGGATATAAATACAGCTAAATAAATAAATAAATAGTGGTAAGGGCAGCAGCCTGGGACTAGAAAGACCAGGGTTCACATCTCACTCCTTGTGACCTTGGGCAAGCCACTTAATCCTCCATTGCCTCAGGTGCAGGCTTAGATTGTAAGCCCTCTGGGGACAGGGAAATACCTAGAATACCTGATTGTAGCTCACCTTGAACTACTGCTGGAAAGACGTGAGCTAAATACATACGAACAAATAGGTCATTTATTTATCTATCTTTCAGTGCAATATATTCTAACTCTCCCAAACTTCTAGGATTGGCATACAGGCATTTCAAAGTGTTTTTTGTTCATTATAACAATCTGGTTATTAGTTGACAGGGGTAATTTAGAATCTTTCAACTTTGCTCTTTACTTAAAGGCACTTGGATTACTTTTACCTTTTATCTAAACCTTTCTGTCAGGATGTCCTAACTTCCCTGTTTTGCTAGTATCTTTCAAAGACACATCATTCTGAACCATGCGCTCTTGGGCAACTGTCAGCTTTCCCCAATTATCTAGTTTATTATCTCCTTTATAAAGTTTAATCCCCCCCCCCTCTATTTCCCAGATGAGACAGTAATCCTTTGGATTTCAAAGTTTTATATCTGATAATGGGTTAGGAAGCCAATGTCTCTCTATTCAGTCCTTTTTTGTCAGTGCCAAAATATTTGATCATTTTAATTTCAAATGTTTTCCTCTCCTGTGCGTTCCTGAAGTTTCCTTTCAGGACTTTGTGAAATTGGTAACACTAGAAGCCCCAAAGTGCATCAATTGACACAAATGCATCTTCGAAGTTGTATATCAGCGCCCCTGCTAGAACCATGTCAGTCATGTTCCATGACTTTGTTAGCAAGGTCAAGATGTTCAAATATGTGTATCGAAAATTAATGAGATGCACCACTTAGCGGGAACATGAATTTATACCTAGAAGCCCCAAAGTACATCAATTGACGCACTCAATTGTCTTGGATGCGTCAATTGACTTACTTTGGGGCTTCTAGGTATAAATTCATGTTCCCACTAGGTGGCGCATCTCAATCACTGTTTACAGTTTTACTCCGACATTACAAACAACAAACACACGATGACGTCATGTAATGATGTCACATACTGCACATATTTAACAAATAAGTAGCTTCACATTAATTCACATCTGCATTTCATGCTAAACGCAGTCGTCGTGATAATGCGTCAATTGACACACTTTGGGGTTTCTAGGTAAAATGCCTTTTGGGGCTTCTAGTGTTAAGAGAGTGGGCTAATACTCTGATGTTCTATGTAACAGTTTATGGTGTATCTGTGAAGGTTGATATGTGTCCTCGGTTTTTGGCATGTTTCTCCAAAGTAGCATCCTTCTTCCCATGTTTTGCTTTGGAGCATAGAGGAGCATGAATGTGAGCCTTTTATTCTGAATGTCTTTCCCATGTGGATAGTTATAGGGTCCAGTGATATGTGTTGGTATAACTTGCATTATGGACTTTTGCAGGGTTTTATGCTAGTTTCTTTCTGTTTGGAATTTACTCCTTACAAGTATTTGCTTCATGTTTGGTGGTTGGCGCACCGTTTGAATAGGAGGTGTGGGAAAATTTCTTTTAGTAATTCATCCTCTGGAAATAGTGGTTGGAGATCTTTGATAATTTTACTTAGATCCAGATAGTGCTACTGAAAATCAGTCAGCAGCAATTATCCAGATTGCAGATATAATCTCAGTAATAGGAACAGCCCAACTGTTTTTAACAGGTTTACTGGTTGCCCAAATATTTCATCTAATATGAACATAGGTGTTCAGAGTTAGGTTTGTTGGTAGTTGAATAGCATTTTTATGGAATAGAATTGTCTTAAAGGTAAACTTTATAGTACTTAAAAGTTCATATAAGTCTTGAGCTGATTCGTAGTGCCCCTAAATCTCCTTTAACATAGTAAATGATGGCAGATAAAAACCAACATGGTGCATCTAGTCTGCTCGGTAAGGTGGCTGGAGTTGTAGAACTGAACCTGATGCTCCAGGCAGGTTACCCCTCTATTTATGAAATTCTTTGTTAGCTTTGATTCCATTCTCTTGTTATGCAGTGATCTTCTATGTCTGTCCAATGCCTTTTTGAATTCCGTCACTATTTTTGCTCTCACCACCACCTTCAGGAGGGCATTCCAGGCATCCCCCGCCATTTCCATGAAAAGCTATTTTAACCTGCCTTCTCTAACAACTGCACATGCAACAGCCTTCATTGATGCTATGAAAGATCTGGGATACAATCAGATTATTGAATCACCTACCCACATCAAGGGAAGCACACTTGACCTGATCTTCGCCCCACAGATAGCAACAAATATAGCTCACCACTTCGCCACATCAATAACTTCAGTACCCTGGTCTGATCATGATCTTATCACATTTCAGATACCCACCATCCATCAGACTAACAGCACTATCAAGGCACAAGCCCCACCGAGCTCTCTATCTACACGTTTTAAGCCTTTTGTTAAGGATAAAACCCTTGAGGAAATCTTACCTCGCCTTATTATCACACTATCTGACCCAGATAAACTAGTTTCCAACTGGGACCACGCCCTTAAATCAGCTGCCTCCCTTCCAACCACAAGAATAAACATCAAGAAGCGAGAACATGCTCCATGGTACACCAATGACCTTAGAGCGTCGCTCCTTCACTTACGTAAACTCGAGAGACATTGGCGCCACGCTCGGTCCCCTGAATCTCTACGTACATACACCTCTTATCTACAATCTCATCGAGCAATGACGATGGAAAAAAGAAAACAATACCATGCAGATATTCTAAAGCGATCGCTTAACAAACCCCATGATCTGTTCAGCATAGATAAGTCCCTAACAGGTGACCCAGCTTCCGCTCAAACATCTATGCCTCACCCACAAGATTATGCAAACTACCTACAATCAAAGATAATCCAAGCCAACAAGTTAACAACCTGCACAATCTCCTCTACTACATGTAAAACCCCTCTACTCAAATTTTGCGAGGTATCCAACAAAGAAATACAAGATATTATCACATCCATTAATCTTACTACTGCCCCTAGTGACCCATGTCCAGCTAGTTGGATCAAAGAATTACACCAAGAACTTAGTCCCACTATAAGCAGAAGCACGAACCAATCCCTCTCCATAGGATCTTTCCCACAAAGCCTGAAATTTACTTCAATCCGCCCATTATTAAAAAACAACAAACTTGATTCCTCCAAAGTTGAATCCTTTCGCCCAGTATCAAGCATCCCCCTACTCGCCAAAATCATTGAAAAGGTAGTTCAACGACAAATCCAACAACATATTGATGATGTAGCTCCACTGGATCCATCTCAACATGGCTTCAGAGAAGCTCATGGTGTCGACACCATCCTCAGAACTCTCTTCAATGATCTAGTTACAGGACTTGATAACATCCGCCATGGATTTGTCCTCATTTTCATGGATATTGCTGCAGCCTTTGATTCAGTCAACCATGAAACTCTGATACTTCGTCTTGTGGAGAAAGGAATACAAGGCTCAGCTATAGCATGGTGCAAGTCCTACCTATCTAACAGATGGCAACAAGTCAGAACAGGTCCCATGATTTCTGACCCATTCCCTCTCAATCAAGGTGTACCTCAGGGTTCATCCCTATCTGCATTAATGTTCAACATATATATGCAACCAATTTGTACCCTAATCCGCTCCTTCAACATCCAATGCCTAGTCTACGCAGACGACGTCCTAATCTACTCACCATTCCTGATTGATCAACCTGACTTTTCACCTATATCAAGCTGCTTCAAAGCTGTATCACAATGGCTTACAACACAAAATTTAAGGATCAACCATAGTAAAACAGATGTCTTATTCCTCACCAAGAACCAGATGTTCTCCCCACCCCGCACATTAAAAGTAAACAATATTGAGTTGATAGCAAAATCAACTATCCGCTATCTCGGCATCACGCTCGACCAACGACTCGACATGTTTACACATGTGAAGAACATCACGAAAGCAATTTACCACAAGGTCTGGATACTACGTCACCTGCGCCCCCTATTGGACTTTAATGACTACCGAACTATCTTCCAAGCCTTGGTGCTCCCACATCTAGACTTTGCAAATATTATCCTTCATGGCCTCCCTCAGTCTACACTAGGACCTCTTCGCCTTGCAATGAATGCTGCAGCAAGGGTACTTGCAGGTACATCAAGAGCTGAACATATAACCCCAGTCATGATGGATCTCCACTGGCTTCCACTTCAGGCTAGAATCCAGTATAAGTCCCTAGTACTAACATTCAAAGCCCTAAGGAACCAGATCACCTCACCCATCAGCAAACTCATTCAAAGCCGGCCGTTCAACAGGATCAGGAGATCTAATCAAGCAAACACTCTAAAGATCCCCAACATTCTAACTAAGTGTAAAAAGGCTACTGCCAATAGCCTTCTCCCTATTTGCACCCATGACCTGGAATGCCCTCCCTTCTGAGCTCCGTTCCACCCCAGACCTATCGTCATTTAGAAAAGCCCTCAAACACCTTTTCCTCATCCATTACCCAGAATCCAATCCCAGAAACAACCACCCATCCTCACACCCTACTCCACCCCACCCAAAATCTAACACCATAAAGAAAATGACTAGCTCTACCACCATATCCCCTCTCTTATTTATTACTGGTACTGATCACACATCTTATTGATTAAACCTCTTATAAATATGTTGAAACCAAGCTATATTATATGTATAACTTCTCACCATACTCCATGAATAATTACTCTGTAATTAGTTACCCCTGTTACCTCCAGGTTATCTCGTCCTTGTTCAATGTAAAAACTCAATTGTCATGTGACATTGCAGTATGTTTTTTATTCCAATTGTAAACCGCACTGATTTTAATAGCGTGGTATATAAGAGAAGTAAGTAAATAAATAAATAAATAAAATAAATAAAAATAGAATATTGGTTAATTGAGCTTGGCAAACACCATACTCTGAGAACAGACCAATAATTAGAATCTTGTATCATCGGCAAAAAGACAAACTTTTCCTTTTAACCTTTCAGCAATATCGCCCACAAAGATATTGAACAGTAGCTATCCTAGAACCAATCCCTGAGGCACTTCACTAATCACACACCTTTCTAAAAAGTGAATTCCATTCACCACTATCCTCTGTAGTCTGTCAGTCAATCAGGTCTTGATCTAGTTCACCAGCTTGGGATCCATCCCCAGGCTGCTCAGTTTCTTCACAAGCCTGCTATGAGAAGCAGTATCAAAGATTTTGCTGAAATCTAAGTAGACCACTTCCATCATATGCCCTTGATCAAGTTCTCTGGTCATCCAGTCAAAGAAATCAATCATATTTGTTTGGCATGATCTTCCCTTGGTAAAGCCATGTTGTCTTGGATCTCGCAACCTGTTGGCTTCCAGAAAAATCACTATCCTTTCTTTCAGCAGTGTCTCCATTACTTTTCCCACAGCTGTGTGGATTGAGTTGTCCTCGTTAGTAACAGAACTGAAGGATGCTATATCTGTAATGCAGAATATACTGAAGAGGATAGTTAGCTATGTCTGACTCTGAAGCTGTAATGGTTTCCTGAAGCATGGACTTAGTTTGGGGGGGCTGAGGGGGGGGCATTGCCCTGCCCCCCCCCCAAACAAGTTGCCCTGACAATGGTCACGGTACTTGTCTGCCCTTGGGGATCCAGCCTCCCGTGGGCAGATAGAAGGGGACTTTGCCCCATCGCAGAGATCGGATCCCCGTGGGCAGACAAGCTTTGCGGCCATTGTCAAGGCAACTCATTTGGGGAGGGGGTCAGTGCCTATAGCAGAAGAAAGAGACTGCAGTAAAGTCCCTTTCTGTCTGCCAGCAGATCAGATCTCCGTGGGCAGAAGAGAAGGAGATTGTGTCAAAGTCCCCTTCTGCCCATGTGAGATGGGATCTCCTGCAAGCAGAAGAGAAAGGGCAGACCAAAGACAAGCAGTCTACCAATGAGGATCCAATCCCACGCAGGGGGAGTGTGTGTGGGGGGGAGGAGGTGAAGGAGTTCAAGTGAAGTAGACAGGGAGAATTTAAAGGGGCAAGGTGCTTATTTAAAAAAGGAAGATGGGGAGGATTTTAGGGCAGGGGATGGGAGTGCTGGTGGGGGGGGGGGTTGGTGAAGGGGAAGAGTCTTGAAGGGTAACAGAGGAGGGGAGCCAACAGGATAGAGGTTGGGGGGGGGGGAAGAGTGCAAGGTGTTGCCAAAAGATGCATTCCCCTCCACTGCACCACACATACAGGCACCCCAGCTCTGCACACGCACATGCACACACACATACAGGTACCCCAGCTCTGCACGCACAAACATGAGCGTGCACACACACAGGCACCCAGCTCTGCACGACTAACATGCATACACACAGGCACCTAGTTCCGCACGATAGACACGCACATACAAACACATGCACACATACGGGCACCCTACCTTCGCATGATAGAGATGCACACACAGAGACACCTTTCCTCCACATGAAAGACATGCGCGCACACAGACACCTCACCTTTGTACCCCCCCCCCCACACACACATAGAGATATGCCACCTCTGCACCGCACCACACACACACACACAGATGCCCTGCACCCTACTCACACAAAGGCACCTACTACATCTCCTCCAATTCACAGATAGGCACACCACTGTTCTACCACACATACATACAGACACTTAATATCCGAAGCTATAATTATCTGTATTTCAGTCTAAAGATGCCACACAGTATAGGAACTCTGGCACTGGTCTCATGAAACTTGATAACATGAGACCAGCATGAGTGACAATCAGGGGGATGGGAGGGGGTGGGCACGAGAAGGTCACGAGTTCTGTCTCTTAAAATTTTGGCATAGTTCCTAAATCCACACACAATTTGTTGAGTCCTGCAATAGAGGCATAGCATCTTTGGAATTTTGGCACCAGCTAAAGGCTACACAGCTGCACAAATAAAGTCCTGTCACCATGTGCATCTCTTTGCTAACCACTACTTTTTATGTTTGCTGAGCAGTAATATGAGGCACAGTTCTCTCTGGTCCCACATGCAAGCAACACTGCCTCTCTCCATGGTCTGCCCCCTTCCTCAATCCCGGTGATTCTTGTTCAGAAATAGGCTATGGGGAGAGCCAACACTGCAACTCATCAGCAACATGGCCACCTCTGAGCAAGTGGCACTGAGATCGACAGAGAGGGAAGACTAAGGGGAGAGGTTGTGCCTCCTGCATGTGGGATCAGAGAGGCCTATGCATCTCATGCTACTGCTCAGCATGTCTCCTCTATTTTTTGTGTTACCCTGCAAACAGAGTCTGGCTTGGGGGTTTAATCTAATTTAATCTACATATTTCTACTTCGAGTTTAGTATAATTTATTCTGTACTTGGTGAGGGTGTAAGTGTGTTTTGCCTGTGTGACTGAGACCAAGTGTTGTTAGCATTGAGTTTCTATGTAGGATTTGTAGTAATCCTGGCTTGTTCAGTTTTCTGAATAGATGAAAGTATATTCTAAGGCCCACTGCAATATTATGGTACTGCTCTTTTCTGGGTAGGCTCCTTATTGTGTTAATTTTAGAAGCTGGTTTCATTATGATATGGTAGATTTGTATTATAGGTCTTCAGTGACCTTTGTAGGTTTTGTTTTAGTTCACAATCTGCCTGGTACTGGAGAGGATATTGATGAGATGACACTGGAATCAGATTTTTTTCCTTGTATGTTAGGTTCTATGATGAAATGTCCTAGTTCTGCTCTGTACCTGTTGGAGGAGGGGTTTTGTTGACACAAAATAGATGCTCAAAAAGAAAACGAGAGAACCATAGCATGGTTTCTAACACCAAAAAAATTAATTATAATTTATTTTGGTACTAGAAACTGTACTGTGGTTCTCTTTTTGTTCTTGTCCCTCGGTGTGAGAGTACCTTACATCTCCTTTGTGTTTTGCAGAATATATATTTACAGGTGTCTATAGTTTTTAATCTTAAAGTGCCAGGCTAAATAACTAAACAGCTACAATTTTTGCTGCATCTTTGTTATACAGCCTGGGAATATGTTGCTTTCGCTTTTTTTTGACAAAGTCACTGGATGAGAGCCGCAGCTCCCTCCTTGAGTATCTTTGGGGGGGGGGGGGTGCCAGCTCATCTCTTGCCTTTTTGTTATACTGGCTTCCTATCCATCTAGTATTTTTTTTTAAGGTAGCCATAATGATATATAAATGAATATGCAAATATGCGCGCCCCCCCCCCCCCAATGAAGCAGTCAAACTACGCCCATGTCCTGAAGCTGATGTTGCAGGTCCCTGCTGGCAGGGAATAAACTCTGCTTAACTGATTAAATAAAGGTACTGATCCACAATTAATTTTTGACAGGGAAATCCATAATTCTGGGCACTCTTTCAAATATTTCCATGATGCTAGCATATCAGTTTTGAAATGTATGTTCCTTAAGAGTCCTCTTTTAAAAAATTATATATATCCTTGTCATGTTTCTTAGGTGCATTTCATCTAGAGAGAGTGCCTGTTGAAGAGGGTCTGTTTCTCTGTACTTAGGTGCAAGCAAACATGTGTAAAGTAGAGATGGGAGGAAGATGGTGATGTCATAAAACAGATGCTGGCAGAAGTTCATGCTGTGGGGATCCCAAGCCCCATGGCACCAGAAGAAGAGACTGTGCTTGTGGCTTTAAGGAAATTGCTACCATGGGGATCTCATACAGGAGCAGAGTGCCCTTTGGGCATACCACAGTGGGCTGTTGATGTTGTCACATGACCATCTTACTTTACGGCTGTCTGTGGTGCAGCCTCACTTGGCTCTCAGTCCATCCATCATCTGCTGCCACTGTCTTCTCCACCGTTATTGCTTCTCTGAATGTGCTGCAGTCCAACCAGCAAAGAGAGTGCAGGACCAGCAAGTTTGTGTGCCACTAAAGGCTCTGCCAATCCTGCTGCCTCAGAAACAAGAAGTGTGTGTCAGAGGGGCGGGATTGGCAGAGCCTTTATTAGTGCATAAGCTGGAAAGAAAGATACTGGACAAAGGGATGGGGGGAGAGAACAGATGCTGGACAAAGGGTGTGAGAGAGAGGAGAGAGTTAACAAAACTTGGGAAATATGAAGGTAGAGAATGAGGGAGCTACCGTGAGGGAAAGAGATGAAAAGCTGTAGGTAGATTGAGAACTGGAGAATTAGAAGGAATGAAATATGAATAGATATAGAGGCAGAAAAAGAAATGTAAGGAAGCTGAAAGGGAAAGCAGAGAAGACAGGAAGAGAGAAAAATAGCAAATGGAGACTCTGGAAAGGGCATTAAGAAGATAGAGGAAAGCAGAAATCAGCCTCTGAAACCAATATGACTAGAAAATTATATGGCCAGATAATGAAGATTAGAAAAACAATAATTTAATTTTTAATTTGGTGGTTGTAATATGTCAGTTTTTGGAAGTTCATAGTTTGCAGAATGCAGAGCATAGAGCTTCACTGTAATTTATTTCTCTGGTGTTGTGCTATGTGCATAGTGTTGCTTCTTGGGATTTCAATTTATTTTTTGTCTGTATATTTCACATTGTATTTGCATTTCTATTTACGTTCTGCATGTGTAACCAAAGCCAGGTGTCTGTTAGTATGGGGTTTCTTTGTAGGGATCTATAGTAATGCAACTTGTTCAGTTGCCCAATAGACATGTTGATGTTCTTGGGCCCATTGCAGTATTTAATGTTGCTTTTTTTCTCCAAATAGGTCCTTGTTGAGTGATTTCTGTAAGTTAGTGTGGTTATGGAGTGGTAGATTTGTTGTACAAATCCTAAGTGATTTGTATTTCACAATATGCCCTGATACTAGAAAGAGTTTATGCTCCTATTACCAAGATTTCACCAAAAATCTGATTTTATTTTTTATTGATATGATCAATTATTTTGGGAAATGGCATAGTTGTGCTTTGCACTATTGTTGGGGAGGGACTATGGGGTTTCTATGGATTTATGTATATTTACATTTAATACCATGATGATGCAGTGTCAGGGGTCGGTATTTTTTTATATTAGAGTCCCATGCTACATAATGGAACAGCTCCTTTATTTGCTGAATGTAATATTTATTGTTCATCTAGAAACATAGAATCCACATATGAAGCTCAGCGCCTTCTCTTTGGCTCAGAGTCCCTCACAGCTTGGAAAGCTTGTAACTGTTCAAGATAAAATGGATCAAATAGGAAAGCTGTGCCTGCACTTTCTGTTTACTCGGGAGCATGTTAAATCTTAACGCTCTCCCTGTATCAGTTAAAATTGTTACAGAATCATTATTTTGATATTCTTTAAGCAGTTCCTCAGCAGCTCCCCTTAACGTCTCGCTAGTTTGGCCACTTCCAGAGTCATAAATTACCTCATACTTGAAAGTCCATGCTAGCTATGATGTCACATTGTATTAGACTGTATGATTACACTGGTCAACAAATTTTTACAAAAGTCATGTTACTGAAATAAAAATAGTCATTTCTTATCAATTTTTATATGCTGAACACAAATATGACAGTGAAATTGCAAAGTTGGCTCTAGTTTTTTTTGTAATCTATAAGAATTAATGTTTACATAACGAAATGCATGTCAATAGTAAATATAATAGGCCTTCAGTTAATACCTGTAAAAAAACAAGTCATAGACTACTTCTTAGATTTTTTCGCCTCTCTTGTACAGCTGTTCGGGAGCTTCTCTGGGGAGTGTCCAGCAGTAGTCAGCCAGCATTGTAGTGGACCATTTTCCCTGGTATCTTTGCTCCATCGTTGCGATATCCTGGTGAAATCATTCGCCCTGTTCATCACTAACCATACCACAGTTGTCAGGAAAGAAATCGAGATGGGAATCAAGGAAATGGATCTTTAGAGATATATTGCAGCCAGGTTTCTGATATTGCATCAGCGTGTCTTCTACTAGTTCCTTGTAGTTTTCTGCCCTAATATTCCCGAGAAAGTTTGACACTAGGCGAAAAGCATTCCATGCTTGTTTCGTATCACCCTGCAGCAAGTTGTTGAACCGGTCATCTTTGAAGAGCTCTTGAATCTGAGGACCTACAAAAACTCCCTCTTTAATCTTTGCTCCACTGAGTCGAGGGAATTTTTCATGCAGGTATCGGAAAGCTGGCGAAGTGCGGTCCATGGCTTTCACAAAGTTTTTTTCATCAAACCTAGTTTGATGTGAAGGGGTGGTAGCAGGATTTTGTGAGCCTCAACCAGAGCTGGGTGCTGGATATTCTTCTCTCCAACTGTTACATTTTGTCTGTGATTCCATTCCTTCCGCAAGTAGTGCCAATCCCTTGCTCGGCTATCCCACTCACATAAGAAACGCATGTATTTTATATATCCCTGCTGCAGTCCCATTAAAAGGGCAACTACCTTCAAGTCACCACAGAGGTGCCAGCTGTACTTGTTATAGTTAATGGAAGTCAGTAGATGCTTTAAGTTATTGTATGTCTCTTTCATGTGGACGGCATGCGCTACTCGAATAGATGGAAGACGGTTTCCATTGTTCAAAAGCACAGCCTTCAGACTCAGTTTCAAAGAGTCTATAGTCTTGTGGGTCTGAGTGATTTTTAAGGCATTCATGAGGCTTTCAATATCGGAACAGAATACCAGATTACTTTCCTTTCTGAAGAAGGGCTCCAACTGCTGGTGGCGCTTCCGATATGAAGTAATGTTGACATCTTCTTCTAGAAGATTCCATTGTTGGAGTCTTGATCCTAGCAATTCTGCCTTGTTTTTGGATAAGTCCAAATCACGAACCAGGTCATTTAGTTCTTTCTGTGTTGTTCTGTGTGGAGTTGATGTGCATCCTAGTGAAAATCTGGGTCACTGCATGCTGACGGACCAGGAGAAGAACAGGTCGGCTCACCCTTGTCCTCATCAGATGAATCAAGAGAATATTCTGATGGAGGTTCTGAACTAGGAAGTCCCTCACCATGTGGAACTGGTCTCAATGCAGACGGAATGTTTGGGTAGACTATGCTCGACTTCTTTTGCTTCGTTATTCTGCTGGAAAGAGGAGGAACCAAGCAGAAGTAACAGTCATTTATGTTGTTGCTTGGCTCTCTCCACACCATGGGGACTGCAAACGGCATTGATGGTCTTTTGCAAGTCAACCACTGTGAAAGCTGTGCTGTACATGTAGCGCAGCATATATGCGGGGCCCAAGGCTTGACTTGGTCACCAGTCTTGCATGAAGTAAAGATGATATGCCTTCTTCAGTTGAGAAGTGATACTTTTCTTCTGGTTGGCAAATGTCACTTCCCCACAAATGTAGCAGAAATTGTCAACGGTATTAACGCACTTTCACGGCATTACTTTTCTGTATTGTACCTAAATGGCTAAAATTATATGATTAATAAAAGTTACATGTAACAGTAGCTTAAACTGTCTCGCACACAGTCTGAAATATTTTAAATGCTCAACCTTTCCGACTGCGTATAGTATACTGCTGACGTCAGATGGCTTTAGCAGCTGTCTGGCAGTAGTATTGCATTGCATCAGAAAATGATGCAATCAACTCTGGATGTTGTGTGCATGCTGGTATTATGCAATGTGATGCAATATTACATCACTCAAGGCTTATTTGGGATGTTGTTGATGTCCTACTGGATAAATTTACACAGTGAAACAGCAAAAATGAACTACATGCAATATCTTCAAAATGAGAGCCAATAATTTTTTTAATCTTATATTCATGTTCAGCTCACCAAGATACTACAGATTAGGGCCTTTTAAAGTCAGTAACGATTTCAATGTTGACCAGTGTTATTTTAAAGTTGTATATATTTCTTATGATTGGTTATGTATCTATACCGTTTTATTTTTAATCTTTCTTTTTGAACATAGCTGTGGAAGATTGTGTTTGAATAGCAGTATATCAAATATAGTGGACACACCAGAGCAGGGCTGTGTACCACTGTAGCTGATCTCTAGGCCAAAGATCGGGGGAGGGGGATGCAGGAAAAGACTAACCAGCATCTAGAAGCCACAGAAGGTTGACTATGGTTACTGCTGGCTGGGGATTTGGTGTGTTGGGGGAGGGATGGTTTGAGAGAGAACATAGCTGCTGGCTGTGGATGAGAAAGGGGTTTAAGTGTGTTTTGGAAATTTATTTTATTTAGACAGTTGTTTGAATCTGCAGTCTCTGTATTATTTGAACAATTCAGAAATGTATTAAATAAGAACATGTGCTTTGATTTTGGTGTAATTGATATTACATGGGCCACTATGGGGGAAAAAAAATCTCCTGGACCATTATGTTCCTCCAATCTGCCCCTGATCTTAACCCTTGCAGCACCAGAAGAGGAGGCAATTGATGCCATGGGGATCCACAGCCGCACTACCTGACTTCGGGCAGCGTGATTGATTGATTGAATTTAATGTCCCATAGCTGTTACTGCCAGCCATGTTCAATCTCTACCCAGAATCCACCCCTATTCCACCCCACCCCAACCCATGATAGCAACGGCCCATGGTAAGTGCTTCCCAGCCCTTGATAGCACAAGCCCATTGTAAATGCTTAGCGGTTACCACTCATTAAAATCTGTGGCAAATGCTTAGCTCACTTTAGTAAACATCCCCCTAAGTGTCTGCAAATTTACCTCATGTATATTCATTGTAGATGTCTTGAAAACCCAGTTGACTGTGGGATCCCCAGGACAGGTTTGAGAAGCTCTTTATAGAATGATGTGAGCCAAGCTTGATAACTGGGAGGTGATGTAATTTTGTATTTGTTGAGGGAGGAGGGAGCCTGGGATTGTTTCCAGCTTGTAATTGTGTGCCTCTTATTACAGTGACTAACAGTTTCCACAGCTTTATGAGAGAGTCTGCAAGTCACATTGTAGGCACATGCATCAAGTTCATTAGTGTTACTCTTCTTTGGCTTTATTCCTTTACGAATGGGCAGTTTTAAGTGTAGCAAACTTTATTTCAGTACAGAAGAGAGTTACCAGAAATCAGCAAAGAGTTGAGTGGTGATGGAACTTAAAAGAGAGAATAAGAGCCCTTCTGACACATCCTTGGGAAGAGTTTAAGATTGTTCTCCATTAAGCAGTGAGAGGTCTTCCAGCGAAAATTGCAGCTGGAATGCAGATTAAACTGCTTTTGCAGGTCCTCCCTTCTCCAGCTCTTTTCTTCAGAAATGGACTTGAATGTGACTAAGGTTGAGTCTCAATCTTCTATACTTTACATAGGAATATAACGCTTGTAATGATGATGTAATTATTTTTATAGAACAGAAGAAATAATGTTAAAAAATCTTTAACAATTACTTAAACCCTCTACAGTAACTAATTAAGAAATAAAGTTGTTTTGGAAGTTTTCAATTTCTGTGGATCATTAACATATTTAGTTACGGATCATTATGTGCTTGTTTTTAGGAGGGAGAGAGGTTGGCCCAGGAATTTCCTCTTGCTTCATTGGGCTAAAGTGCTGTGAGCCTCATTCACAACCACCTGGGGATTCCCACCTTCCTGCCCCATTTTATATCTTAGTCCAGTTTTTACAGCAATAGTTCCCAGCTGGGGCCATTTAACAAAGTTCCTTAGAAAATCTTTCAATCATGGGTCCTAGGTGTTGCTGTTGCACAATGACTATGACTCTCTTTCCACTCACTACCTTAGGTGAAGTGAATACTTTTCTCTCTAGCATCCCCAGCTCTAACCAGCCCAGAGAATGGGAAAACCTAACGTGGAAATTAAACTTATCCCCTTGTAACAGGCATAGCACTGTCGCCAAACCAATCAAGCTGGGTTCTATTGTGTGATTTTTTAGCTTTTTTTTTTTTTTTTTTTTTTTTAAGGCACGGCAGTAGCTTACAAAATAAAATAGTTTCATTTTGTTTAGCCACTGTTTATTCAATTTTGAGATTACATTGATCTTTCAGAAATGAGTGGAGGAGTAGTCTAGTGGTTAGAGCAAAGAGACCAAGGTTTGAATTCCACTAGTATTCCTTGTTGCCTCAGGCAAGTCACTTAAGGGAATTCAGTGGGGCCGTGGCTCCGATATTGCACGGAAGCCGCTACTGCTGCTTAGTAAACATACCCCTTAATCCTCCACTGCCTCCAGGACAAACTTAGATTGTAAACCCTCCATGAAAGGGAAGCACTTCCCGTACCTGATTATGACTAGGGTTGCAACTGGCTCCAGATGTACTCGACAAGCTTGGTCCAGTCCTGGGTTTATTTCATTACATGAGGCAACTTGTAGTCTTGCTTTTCTTATGGAGTGCAATGGAGAAATCAGAACTATATGTATGCAATGAGGTAAACTCGACTAGATCAAGCCTGCTGGGCACATCTTGAGCCACTTGGCAACTCTAATTGTAACTTCCCTTGAACTAGTACTGGAAAGGGGTGAGCTAAATAATAAATATATGTAATCAGTTACATGTACAATGAGCAGGAACCAGCTTTTTATCCATGGGTTTTTATCAGTGATTTTGTTGAGAGAGGTTCCTATTTTTTGTTGCTGTTGCCTTTTTCCCTTCTTCCCTTTCCCAGCTGATAGAAGATGATCACATTTACCAGTGTCTGCTTCCTCTACCATCTGGCTTTAATCTTCCTGTTTTGGACCTTAGTTCTGGCAAGCCCCACAAGATTACAGGATGCTTTGCAATGAAATGCCTTGCCCAAGCCACAGTGAGCATCAATGATAAAAGCCAGATTTGAAGCTAGGTTTCCATTTTATCCTGCTAGACCAGTCCAGACAAGTGGGTTGTGTTCCTCTACCAGCAGATTGGTGGACAAAGAATTAATGAAAAGCCCAGGTTTCAATGATATCACTCTCATGCCTCTATTCGCCTCAGCCACCCGCAGTCCCTCAGTATGTATTTGTCTCTAGCAGATGGTGGATGGATTTTCTCCTCACTGTAGAAAATTTGAAGATTGAGAGGAAAAGAGATTGATTAAATACTCATGAACGATCACCTTAAAAATGAAAATGGTAACTCTCTCACTTGAGTATGATGTGGGAGGCTCCACTAGACTGCGTTCTTTTTGGTAGCCATAGGAGGAGGGGAAATTGGTGCATCTCCACACCCTTATCATGAAAAGGGCCCGTTGAACAGCTACAAATTGGTAGGATTTGGAAGAGTACAGCTGCCTCATACAATGTCAGTGTCGCCTCCCTCCTCCTCCTTTCCCCCCTGCTCTCTTCCAAAGATTGCAGAAGGCTCTTAGAGGGATCTGTCCACCAGCCACCTTTCACACAGTGCTGTTAACAATAAATACAGCCAGTGAAGCAGTTTCAGTGGAGTAGAGCTCATCCCAGCACGGATCATATGCCTGGGGCTCTCGGAGAATGAGTATCAAGGCTTGACCTTGTCATTGTCCTTGTTGGGGGTTTCCAGTTTCATTTCTGAGGGACACAATTTGGGAAGGACTGCTATTGACCTTTGATGCTGTATGGGGTTTTCCCGCCATTTTTTGCATGCGTAAGTAACATTTTTGCCTGTTGTGCACCTGGGGTCGTGTGGTCCTAACATGCATTCCAGTCAAGTGGCTCCAGCATGTGCTCTTTCCCTAGCACCTTTAATGCTTGAGGGCCGATGTAGCCTTAATGCGTGCCTAACTCTGTCTTCTTCCAGGGAACATTGTTTGACCTGTGGCAAGCAAGGAGCCTCATCCTTGAATTCTGGTCTCTGCCTTTCCTTCTATGGCAGCTTCCGAGTTGCCCCTGGATGACTTATCTTCCTCCTCTCAGCCGGGGAATACAGTTAGTCCACCCTTACCTGCCTCAGGGCAGGAAGAGCAGGATGGTGCTAAGGGTAATTATGCTCAGCCTGCAAAGGCTCCAGCAACTGTGCGGTAAGCTGCTCTTCATCCTCTAGGGGGTCTGTGGCGGCTTTGCCCCCTGGTGTCGGGGAGCCTTTTCTGAGAGGAGAACTTCCGGAATCCGGATTGTCCTCCTCAAAATTCTTTACCTTTTTTGCAACAGGCTTGGTTCTTCTGGCGTGAAAATTCAGACCCTGCGGTCTCTAGGTGTCCCCGGATGCAGATGGGCTGAAAGTATAAGTCCTTTGTGCTTAACTTTGGCTAAATGGTCCAGGCAAGGGGCATTTCCTGGAGATGGAGAACAGTTGGAAGGTATCTGAGATGTTGAATATGCCTCTGATGCTGATGGACTATGATATAGATGAGAACGTGCTCTCGCCTTCAAAAGATTATGCAGAGGCTGGCGTGATCCACCTATTTTGGAAGGAGAAGCTGGTGGTGCTGATTGCCAGGGTCTCATCCACTTTTGAACTTGATGGATGTTTCCAGCACGGAGCACAAGCTGAAGGTACACCTGCTGCTTCAAGGGCTCTGGAAATGCACTACTGTCTTCCCATTCCCGGAGGTGATTGAGGATATGATCTGGTCTGATTGGGACTCCTCTTACTCTCTACCTAAAGAATTAAGGATGTATAAGCAGATCTTCGCTCTCCCAAAGGAAGAGTGCGTCGAGAGTTTTGACATTCGCAGGATGGATGTGCAGGTTTATGTTTTGTTTGCTTTTATTTGATATACTGCAAAAACTACATGCAAGCTATGTGGTTTACAATACAAAAATATTAATAGGTTAAGGAAAGGAATGCCATTTTCATATGATAGGAATGACAAAGGAGAAGAAATCCAGGATACAGAAAAAGCAGGAGAGAAGAAGCCTGGAGGGTAGGAGGGATGGAGGGTTGGTCCTGTCAGGCCCAAGACGAGGAAAAGCACTTCAGGGTTTGTCGGTGAGAGTCCAAACACGGCCTTGAATATCTATGTTCTAAGTGCCATCTTAAAACATTTTTAAAATTTTGTTCAGTATGAAGGGGTGTGGGCAGACTATTTCATAAAGTGGGGGCTGCAGTGAAAAAACAGACAGCTCTCCATTCTTGTTGAAGACACATCACCCTTAATGGATTATCTGGACCGCAAGGTGGATCCCTTGCTGAGGAACCAGTTTGCTGTGGCAGCAGCTAGTCTACAGCTGACGGTACGCACCAGCCTGACGTCTTGAACCGTGCTCTACTAGATTCAATCTCTGTGGCCTTCCTTTCTGATGCAGTGTATGATCTGGTCCATTTGATGGCCAGGGATGATGCCCTGATGACAATATCAGGGTGATGGATTTGGCTCTGACACTGGGCAGCGGACACATCCTCCAAAGTCTGGTTGGCTTAACTGGCCTTTAAGGGGGAAGCTGATGAAGGACCTGGGCGAAACAAAATCTTACTGCCTCCCATGGAAGACAGGTCCAAGGGGCCTGTGAAGAGGGCTCATGCCTCTAATTCATCAGCCTTCACCTGTCCACCATGGGCGTGCTGTCTGGATTCCTGAGAGTCTTGGGACCATCGCCATTGTTAAGTGCTTTCGCGTCGATATCGATTCATGGTGACCTTCTGGATAGTTGATCTAAACTGTGTTCGGTCTTCAGTCAGGCGGTTCATTGTTGATAGAGTGGCACCCATAGCTGCTGTCATTGTATTGATCCATCTCATTACTGGCCTTCCTCTTTTGCATTGACCTTCTACCTTGCCAAGCATGATGTCTTTTTCTAATGGTCTCTCTCTTCGCATGATGTGTCCAAAGTGTGAAAATCAAAGTCTGTTATCTATCTAACCTTCTAAAGAAAGCTTAGGTTTGATCTCCTCCTCTAGCACTGACTTGTTTGTTCTTTGGGCAGTCCATGGTATACACAGTATTTGTCACCAGCACCATAACTTGTAATTCAAAGGCATCGATTTTCTTCCTGTCTATCTTTTTCACTGTCCAACTTTCACATCCATATGATGTTATTGAAAATACCCTTGGCTTGAACAAGTTGAATCTTTGTATGGAGAGAGATATCTCTGCTCTCGGCAGACTGGCTATGAAAGTCCTAGACAAGATTCTCAAGAGCAATGCGTCACTGGATTTCTTGACTGCTTGTTGTTTCTTTATTGATTGTTGATCCAAGTAGGTTAATGTTGTCCACTATTTCAATTTCTTCTCCATCAATGATGAACTTATTGATTTTGCCAGTTATCAGGATCTTTGTCTTATTAACATTAAGGAGCAGGCCAATATTAAGACTGTTACTTGATCCTGAGAAGCAAATGTTTCAGATCATCTTCACTTTCAGTCAGTAATGTGGTATCATCAGCATAACGAAGATTGTTGATGAGACTTCCATCAATCTTCACACCTCTGTTGTCTTCGTACAATCCTGCTTCTCTGATGATTTCTTCTGCATATTGTCACGCCACCACCACTCACCTCTAGGTTAGAGGGGTGTGGATTTTTAGAGGAACTTTCTGCTGTATGCTTTCTTTTTTTTTTTTTAAGGCAAATGACAGAAATGTTATTATTTTTATATACACAGTGGTTTGATCATACCACACATAGGATTGTTGGTTCAGGACTCTTGGAAGCAAAAATTGTCCAAAACATATCCAAGCACAAAATGCAGTTTTAAAGGTTCTCTCTATTGCAGGATACACAGTCTTTACCAGCAAGCTTATTGTATTCCCTTCTTAGCCTTGCTGGCTAAAGCACAAACAAAAATCACATTTAAAGTCTGTGGTAAACCTCCCCTTTATAAACACGTGGGGATCTCATCCACCCTGCTTGTGGAATAAGGGCACCTTTTTCCTGGAAGACCTTCTTTCAGGACTGGCTTGCTTTCTCTCTACGTTCCCAGGTTTATAGCTTGACACAAGGAACAGTCCATGAGAGTGTTGTCCTCAATCAGCTTCACCTCTGACTCCCCATCTTGCTCACAGTGCTCAGCTAACAGCCTTCCGGGGAATCCTGGAGTCTCCCTTGTTCCTGGCTCCAAACTCTCTCCTGC
This sequence comes from Ichthyophis bannanicus, assembly GCA_033557465.1. NCBI lineage: Eukaryota > Metazoa > Chordata > Amphibia > Gymnophiona > Ichthyophiidae > Ichthyophis > Ichthyophis bannanicus. Next base: position 176,233,547 of record CM066043.1, on the reverse strand, counting down.
ATGCCAAATAGCACTCTCTCCAGCTGGAAGGTCCATTCCTCTGCTCTGCTCAGCCTTGCTTCCTGCTTCTCCTCTCCTCCTTTTCCCCTAAATCATACTCTGCTCTGGGTTTATACTTCCAGGGCTCTAGCTCCAACCCCACCCTACTCAGGTGACGGCAATCAGTCGGACTCCGGGCACCTGAGTGCTTGAAGCATTCACTGCCTAAAGGTTTCTGAGCCTTGTATCCTCTCCCCTTCATTCCACTAGGGGGAGCATGAAATGTGGTCCACGTGGAAGTTTTCTGATTCCTGGAGGTGTTTATGGCTTTCCTACCCTGATTTGGTGAAAGGGGGCCCTTTACTAGGGTGAATTCCTTGTCTCTTTGTCCTCCCCCAGACTCCGGATAGGCCTCCTTGCCACAATATAAATTAAACAGGTTGGGGGAAGTATGCAGCCTTGTCATACACCTTTGCTGATTTTAAACCATGCTGTTTTCTCTTTGTTCCATTTGAACTGTTGCTTCTAGTTCACTGTAAAGGTTGTGCAAGAGATCTATCAAGTGTTCTGGTATACCCATGCTTCTTAATGTGGCCCAGAATTTCTCATGGTTTACACAGTCAAAATCCTTGCTGTAGTCAATAAAACACATATAGATATCCTTTTAGTATTCTTTTTTTCTTTTCAAGGATCCATCTCACATCTGCGATGATGTCTCTCATTCCTTGCCCTTTCCTGAACCCCATGTGCATGTTAGGCAATTCTCGTTCCAGATATGGTTGTAGTCTCTGCTGAATGATCTTGGGTAGAATCTTGCTGACATGTGGAATCAGAGCAATTGTGTGATAATTTCCAGTCAGTCAGATCACCTTTCTTCAGTTTTGGTATAAATATAGATCTTTTCTAGTCAGTTGGCCATGATGTTGTCTTCCAAATTTTCTGTCAGAGCCTTGTAAGTATGGGAACAGCTGCATCCAATTTCTGTAACACTTCAACAGGAATGCCATCAATGCCCAGTGCTTTGTTCTTTGGTAAGGCTTTTAATGCTGCTTCAACTTCTTCTTTCATCACTAATGGTTCCTGATCATAAGGTACAGGTTGAAATGGCTGTTGGTCCACTTGTTCTTTATGGTATTATGACTCTGTATTTTCTTTCCACCTTTTCTTGATCTTCTCAGCATTATCCAACTGGAAAACCTTTCTCCCCTCTATTTTTAGCCTCGGGCTCATCCCCAGTTCTTTTGAGAAGTGTGTGGGCCCAGGAATTCGGTTCCTTCCAGAGGTTGAAACTCCTGGGCTATGCAATGAAGGTTTGGGGACCCATTTCCTGGTTCCTCTGGTGGGTGGCAGGCTTCCCTTCTTCTTTCAGAAATGGGCCCGGGTCACCATTCAGTTCCGCTATGTCCTGGAATGCAAAGAGCCGATTCTTGATGCCTTCATTTCCCCGTGTGGGTCTGCGATCAAAGGTGCCTTTGTGTGGACTATCTTGGACAATTTACTGCAGCTGAAAGTGTTGTTGGTGCCCGTCCCCATGTATGAGTGGGGCAAGGACAGATACTCCATCTATTTTGTGGTGCCAGAGGAGGACCGTTCTTTTTGGTCCCAGTCTGGACTTCAAGGGAGTTAACAGGCACTTGCTTGTCCTGCACTTCTGGGTGGCAACCTTGTGCTCCATGATTCAAGCAGTGTGCTGAAGGGAATTCTTGGCATCTCTGGATCTGGCTGAGGTGTATTTTCATATCCCGAATTGAGCAGATCAGTAGAGGTGTCTGTGTTTTGCCATTCCTGGCTCCCACTATCAGTTCCCCACCCTCCCTTTCGGGCTACCCACTGCCCCAGGGACCGTCTCCAAAGTTATGGTGATGATGGCTGCAGCGCTATGGTGCCAAGGGACAACTGGCTCATCTAAGCCCATTCCCTCTCAGAAGCATCTCTGGCGACATCTTGAGTGATGTCCTTTTTCAATGCCTCGGCTGGTTGATTAATCAGGAAAAGAGCCACTGTTGCCTTCCCAGTCCTTGGAGTTTCTGGGAGCACATTTCGACACTGGAGTGCACAGTTTTTCTGCCAGGGAGGAAGAGTTAAAAAACAAAACAAAAAACAACAGAAAACTGTTGGATTGCCTGACTGTTCAGTGCACAACAGACCCTCGGAGACTGGGATTATCTTCAGCTCCTTGGATTCATGACAGTGAACATAGTGATGTTACCATGGGCGTGTACTCAGATGCGATCGCTCCAGCAATCCTTGTTGACTCATTGGTTCCCGAGCTCTCTGGAGTTCAAGCACAGGCTTCCACTCCCATTGATGGTGAAGGCCAGACTGCAGTGGTGGCAGCAGCCCTGTCATCTGAGGAAGGATGTACTGCTGGATGATTCCCCTTGGATCCTGCTGACGGATGCCAGTCTTTCGTGCTGGGGAGCCCATTGCCAAGACCATATGGCCCGAAGCCATTGGAACCACAGAGAAGTGGTGTGGCCCATAAGGCTCCTCAAGGCGAGGGCCATCAGGTTGATTCTTCTGCATTTATGGCCCCAGGTCATGCACTGGGAGGTTTGAGTGTTTCAGACAATGCCACGATGGTGTCTTATGTCAATTGGAAAGGTGGCACAAGGTGCAGCAGGGTGGCGCTGGAGATAAATCTCCTGTTTGCCTGGGCAAAGAAGAATCTCCTAGTCTTGTTGGCTAAGCACATTGCTGGACTTCTTCAGCCAACATTCTCTGAATCCTGGAGAGTGGTATTGAGGTAGAAGGCATTTCAGTTGATTCTGCGCCATTGGGGTCGCCTCAAAATGGATCTGATGGTGAGCTGTTCTAATGCAAAGGCTTACCAATTCTTCAGTTGCCACACAGAGATGGGGTCTGAGGGCATTGATACCTTGACCTAGCCTTGGTCAAGCCAGTGGCTGCTATATGGGTTTCCTCTGTGGCCCTTGGTAGGGCGTGTGTTTTGGCGAATAGAAACCCCACCCAAGTAGGATTGTTCTGGTGGCACCAGATTGGCCATGAAGAGTGTGGGTCAGAGACCTGATGCAGCTCCTGCAGGTACCTCCTCTTTGGCGGCCTTTGTCTTGGGGCTATTGTGACAGGGACCAATCTTCCTGGAGGTCCCAGCTCTCTTCTCGCTTACGACATGGCTCTTAAAAGGAGACTGCTAATGTGTAAGGACCGTTCTCCAACAATAATCTCTACTATACTTGTTGCCTGGAGGAGGTCTACTAAGATAGCTCATGTATGTATATGGGGCTTCTTGAGCACTGGGGCGGCGCATGACACTTTGGCTCCTGAGACAGCTAAGATGTCCTCCCTGTTGACCTTTCTGCAGGATGGCCTAGAGAAGGGCTTCTCATCTAGCTCCCTGAAGGTTCAGGTGGCAGCTCTGACTTCTTTCTATGGTCCAGTGGTGGCAAGTCCTTGGCCTTGCACTTGGACATCTTACATTTTTTCCATGGGATTCAGTGTCTGCGTCTTCCTCTTTCATCTGTGATCCCTTCCTGTTATCTGTATCTGGTGCTCAGGGTTCTGATGGCAGCCCCCTTGAGCTGTTGAAGCATGCTACCTTAAAAGATTTGACGCTCAAGACTGTTTTCTTGGTTGTAATTGTTCTGCAAGGCGGATCTCCAAGCTGCAGGCTCTGTCTTGCTGAGATCCTCATCTGTTCTTTTCAGAGGAGGCCATTCCCATTTGGTGTATGCCTTACCTCTTGCTTATAAACATAGAAACACAGAAATATGGCGACAGAAAAAGACTACATGGCCTATCTAGTCTGTCCTTCCATATCAACAACTAAAACAGTCCCCTTTTTTCCTTTAGAGATCCTCTGTGTTTGTCCCATGCTTTTTTGAATTCAGTTACTGTCCTCATCTCCACCACCTCCACTTGGAGACTATTCCACAGATCCACCACTCTTTCCGTAAAGAAATATTTCCACATATCACTCCTGAATCTATCCCCCTTCACCCTCATCCCATGTCCCCTCGTAGCAGAACTTGCTTTCAATTGAAAGAGGCTCTCCCCCTGAACATTTATGCCACGGAGGTATTTAAACATCTCAATCATATCACCTCTATCCCGCCTTTCCTCTAAGGTGTACATATTAAGATCCTTAAGTCTGTCCTCATATACTTTATAATGAAGACCACTAACCATTTTAGTAGCCACCCCTTGCACCGACTCCATCCTGTTCACATCCTTTTGAAGGTGCAGTCTCCAGAATTGCACACTGTACTCCAAATGAGGTCGCACCAAAGACTTATACAGAGGCACTATCACCTCCTTTTTTCTGCTAGCCATTCCTCTCCGTATGCACCCAAGCATCCTTCTAGCTTTTGCCGTCACCTTTTCTACCTGTTTAGCTACTTTAAGATCATCAGACACAACCACGCCTGGGTCCCGCTCTTCTTTAGTGGACAAAAGTGCTTCACCCACTATACTATATTGCTCCCTTGGTTTGCTGCAGCCCAAATGCATGACCTTACATTTTTTAACATTAAATACCAGCTGCCAAATTCTAGACCATTCTTCAAGCTTAGCTAGGTCCCTCCTCAAGTTATCTACACACTTCCTGGGTGTCTACTCTTTTGCAGATATTGGTATCATCCGCAAAGAGGCAAACCTTACCCGACAGCCCTTCCGCTATATCACTAACAAAGATGTTAAAAAGAATCGGACCAAGGACAGATCCCTGGGGCACACCACCCTGTAACATCCTTCTCCTCAGAGTGAGCTCCATTTACCTGTACTCTTTGTCGCCTCCCACCCAACCAATTTCTAACCCAAGCAGTAACTTTAGGGTCTATCCCTAGGATGCTCAGTTTGTTTATAAGTTGCCTGTGAGGAACAGTGTCAAAGGCTTTACTGAAATCTAAAAATACACCACATCTAGGGCTCTCCCTTGGTCCAACTCCCTGGTCACCCAGTCAAAGAAATCAATCAGATTTGTCTGACAAGACCTGCCTCTGGTGAATCCATGGCTGCCTCGGATCCTGTAATCTGCTGGACTCCAGAAACCTCGCTATTTTCTTTCAGCAGCGTTTCCAATAATTTACTCACCACCGAAGTTAAACTAACCAGCCTGTTGTTTTCAACCACATCCTTACTTCCGCTTTTGTGTAAAGGCACCACATGAGCCTCTCTCCAGTCCTTTGGCACCACTCCCGACTCTGAGGCATTGAAAAGGTCAGTCAGTGGAGCTGCTAGAATGTCCCCAAGTTCCCTCAGTATTCTAGGGTGTATCCCATCCAGTCCCATCACTTTGTCTACTTTAAGTTGAGCTAGTTTTTCACAAACACAGTCTTCTGAAAATTGTTCAAGATGTCCCTCGCTTCTGTTCCTGTTTGTGGGTGTTTTCTGAGGTCCTGCTCCTGGTTCTTCATCTTTGAACACAGAACAGAAATATTTGTTAAACAATTCCCTTTATCCTAATCAGCTTCTACATATTTCTCCCCTTCACCCTTGAGTTTGACAATACTACTTTTGCCCTTCCTCTTCTCACTAACATATCTGAAAAATGTCTTATCTCCCCATTTTATTGCATTGGCTATTTCCTCATCTTTTTGAATCTTTGCTTGCCTGACTACTTTGCTAGCTTCTCTGTTTTTCCAAATATAGATACCTGCCTTCCTCTCTCTGTGATCTCTTGTATTTCATGAAGGCCTCCCTCTTTTTCTTCACTTTTTAAGCTGTTTCTTTCGAAAGCCATAGCGGTCTCCTTTTCCTTTTACCTTTATTTACCATTTTAACAAAAAGGTTGGTTGCCCTTAAAATATCCCCTTTCAGTTTTGCCCACTGTTTTTCTACATCCACCAGCTGTTCCCATCCCACTAACGACTCCCTGATGTATTGGCCCATCTTGGCAAAGTTAGTCTTCCTAAAGTCTAAGATCCTCACCTTTGAATGGATTCTAAAAGCCCTAGTCCTAATACTGAACCACATCATCTGGTGATCACTGGATGAAAAATGATCTTCCACTATAACATCAGAAACACTTTCACCATTGGTAAGCACCAAGTCCAGTATGGTCCCTTCACGTGGGGGGCCTGTTACCAGTTGCCTGAATAGTTCTCCCTGTAGAGAAGCTTAACTGCTGTCCCCCTTTTACATGAACCAGGTAGTTTACCTGCCCTCTTTCTCTAAGGAGCAGTGTCAGGATAAGGATAAGGACCTTCACCATGTGGATGTCCAGAGAGTTCATCTCCGGTACGTGAATGTTATGAATTCCCTTCATAAATCATACATTTTTTTTTGTGCTGTTTGCTGGCCTATTCTCAAGGGTGAAGCAGCAGCCAAGTCAATGTTGGGGCGTTGGATTAAAGCAGCCATTGCCTTGGCTTATCTATTGTAAAACCGACTGGTTCCGGTGGGTTTGCGTACCCATTCTATCCAAGTACAAGTATTCTCATGGGCAGAGTGGAGTTCGGTAGCCTCCACAGACATTGTTGGGCAGCAACATGGGCTTCGCTTTCCACTTTTATCAAGCATTACTGCTTGGATGTCCACACACGGGCAGACACGGCCTTTAGTTCAAGAGTTTTGTGAGCTACTGTGTCGTCTTCCTGCCCAGTGGTGGTGTTGCTTTGGTACATCGCACTTATCTGAACTGGTCTAGCAGGATGATATAGAACAGCGATGGCGAACCTATGGCACGCGTGCCAGCTGTGGCACGCGAAGGCCTTGCAGCTGGCACGCGGGAAGGTCCGCAATTAGTTTTTGTTTTTTTTTTTCAATTTTACTTGTCTGCTGCCGCTGTCGGGGCCGCCGCGGCAAAATCGAGCGTGCCGCGGGGCCCCCCTGTACCCGGCAGAGCCTGCCCTCCCCGTAGCAGCTCTCTCTTTGGCAGCTCTCTCTTTGGAGCTGCAGTCAGACGCGCCCGGCTTGCAGAGCGCGAAGGGAAGAGTTTCCCTTTCGCGACTCTGTTAAGCCCGCGGGGGCTGATGGGAACTTCCCATCAGCCCCCGCGGGTTTAACAGAGCAGCGAGGGAGAAACTCTTCCCTCGCGCTCTGCAAGCCGGCGCGTCTGACTGCAGCTCCAAAGAGAGAGCTGCTACGGGGAGGGCAGGCTCTGCCGGATACAGGGGGGCCCCGCGGCACGCTCGATTCTGCCGCGGCGGCCCCGACAGCGGCAACAGACAGGTTTTCTTTTTTTTAAATTTTCCCTGGGCTGGGGGGGGGGGTTAGGAGTGGGGATGTGATGGGCTGGGCTGGGCTGGGGGGGGGTTAGGATTGGTGATGGGCTGGGCTGGGGGGGTTAGGACTGGTGATGGGCGCTGGGGGGGTTAGGAGTGGTGCTGGGCTGGGCTGGGCTGGGGGGGTTAGGAGTAGTGATGGGCTGGGGGGATTTAGGAGTGGTGATGGGCTGGGGGGATTTAGGAGTGGTGATGGGCACTGGGCTGGGGGGGGTAGGAGTGGTGATGGACACTGGGTTGGCTGGGGGGGGTTAGGAGTGGTGATGGGCACTGGGCTGGCTGGGGGGGTTAGGAGTGGTGATGGGCGCTGGGCTGGGTGGGTTAGGAGTGGTGATGGGCGCCGGGGGGGCTTAAACTAAAAATTGGGTGATGGGGGATTAGGACTGGAAATGGGCTGGTGGGATTAGGACTGGAAGTGGGTTGATGGGGGGTTAGGACTGGTAATGGGCTATGGGGGGGCTTAAACTGAAAATTGGGTGATGGGGGATTAGGACTGGAAATGGGCTGGTGGGATTAGGACTGGAAGTGGGTTGATGGGGAGTTAGGACTGGTAATGGGCTAAGGGGGGGCTTCAACTGAACATTGGGTGATGGGGGATTAGGACTGGGAGTGGGCTGATGGGGAGGTTAGGACTGGTAATGGGCTCTGGGGGGGCTTAAACTGAAAATTGGGTGATGGGGGATTAGGACTGGAAATGGGCTGGTGGGATTAGGACTGGGAGTGGGCTATGGGGGGCTAGGACTGGTAATGGGTCGGGGTTGCTAGGACTGGAAATGGGCTGAGTGGAAGGGGGCTTGAACTGCAAATAGCTGTTGGGGATGGGGCTTGGAATGGAAATGGGCTGAGGGGAAGTGGGGGGCTTGAACTGCAAATAGCTGATGGGGACGGGGCGTGGAATGGAAATGGGCTGAGGGGAAGTGGGGCGCTTAAACTGCAAATAGCAGGGGGGGAGGGGGACTTGGAATGGACATCGGCTGAGTGGACGGGGGCTTGACCTGCAAATTGCTGTTGGGGTTGGGGCTTGGATTGGAATTGGGCTGAGGGGATGTGGGGGGCTTGAACTGCAAATAGCTGATGGGGACGGGGCTTGGAATGGAAATGGGCTGAGGGGAAGTGGGGGGCTTGAACTGCAAATAGCTAATGGGAAGGGGGGCTTGGAATGGGCTCTTAGGGGAGGGAGCTAGGACAGGAACTGGGCTGATGGATGGGCTAGGATAGAACTGAGAATTGGGTGTTGGGGGAGCTAAGATTGGAAATGGGCTGTGGTGGGGGCTTGGATTGAAATGGACTCATGGAGGGGCTAGAACTGGAGGTAGGCTCATGGGGGGCTTGGATTAGAAATGGGCTGAGTGGAGGGGAGCTAGGATTTAACATGGGCTGATGGTGGGGCTAGGAAAGGACTAGAAATGGGCTGATGGGAGGCTGGTATTGGAAATGAGCTGATGAAGGGACTCGGATAGGACTGGAAATGGATGGGGGAGCTAGGACTGGAAATGGACTGATGAGGGGACTAGAAGGGAGCGGATACTGGGTGGGGCTGGAACTAAAAGGGAGCTGATGTTGGGGGAGATTAGAAGGGGATGGGGCTGGGAGAATGAAATGGAGAGGGGAAAAATATTTTGTGTGTGAGGGAAGAAAAATGTACAATTGGCCGGGTATTGGGAGAGTAAGTGGGGATTGAGGATGGAGGGGTAAAATTTGAGTGGATGAAATAGGAATGAGGAAAGAGCAAAAGGAGAAAGATTAGTATGTTAAAGCGGATGTAGAGAGAGAGAATGGAAAAAAAAACTAGAAGAGAGAGAGAAGAAAGGACAAATGGACAGCAGATGATGGAGAGTTAGCAGAAAACATGAAGAAACCAGAAGAAAGTGGCTGGAGCAATTGCAACTGTGTAACTGAGCTGAGGTATTCTGTTTATGTAATTCCTTTTTGACATTGCCACTTGTTCTCTTTCCCCAGTAGGTCATGTATTGTTGTTCTCTGAAATGTATTGGTTTAATATTTGCAGTGTTGCCTTTTGATAGGTATGGTATGGTGCTTTGTGACTCCTGGTAGTGCTGTTAGGATACAGCGGGTTTGCTATTGGTTCTAAATGGGCAGTGTTTGTAGTAGTTCCTAATGTGCCTGGCGGTTGGCACTGGATTATAGTAATGTAGAAATCTTTTAGTCTGTCTTTATCCATACACTCATTAAGAGACATGTTTACTAAAAGTTAGTGTATGTTAGCAATCTCCAGGAACAAGCAGGAATATGTCATCACATATGGGTACGTCGGCACCGACGGAGCCCGCGCGGGAAAGCTCCCCAGCTTTTCAGATTAAAAGCTTTTGGGGCCTCCCACTGCACATGCGCGCTGCCTTCCCGCCTTCCTGACCAGCTCTCGTCAGTTTCTTTTTTTCCGCGGAGCCAGCAGGTCGTGTTCCTGTCACCGCTGAAGAAATTGTTGATTTTATTGTTTTCTTTAGACCGCGTACCTGCCTTCCCCATTCTGAAACCGGTACTGCCGGTCTCTCTTTCTTTCTTTTAAAAAAAAAAAAAATATATATTTTTCTTTTCTTCAGCACAGCTTGGTACTTTGTTAGGCCTTCAGGCCTACACAAATTCTCCTCATGGAGAAGCCAGTTCCTGGTTTTAAAAAGTGTACCAAGTGCAGTGCTGTCATTCCTCTTACAGACACCCATGAATGGTGTCTTAAATGTTTAGGACCTGACCATTCCATACCGGACTGCCCATCCTGCTCCCAGATGTCGAAACGCGGATTGCAGAACCGGGCCAACAAGTTCCATGTGCTGTTTCCTTCAGAAGCATCACAATCATCCAGGTCTTCTTCTCCGGATGGATCTCAGGTAACCAAAACTCCAGTGGGCAAATCCTCTAAAAGCAAATCTCTTTCTAAAGATCGAGAGGCTCTCAATTCTGAGTTCGAGGATTCTGCCCAGGCCAAAAAACCCCGGCGGGAGGCTCCGGCCTCCAAAGCAATCATGGGGTCACAGGTTGACATCGATGGCGCGGCCTCGACAGATCACCTGTTGTACTGCTCTGGGGTACCGGCCCATACCGGTACCGACATCCAGGCAGCAGTGGCGTCTATGGGCAATACTGTCCAAGTCATGCAGCAGGCCATTCTGGCTTTTATTAATGCTGCTACGCCCTCGGTACCGCAGCCAGCGGTACCGGGTCCGGTTCCGGTAATGGCTTCCATACCGGAACCGAGGCCATCGTCTTCCAAACGCAGATCGGTTCCGCATGCCGGATCCGGGCTTTTGCCCGGTACCGATCCCATACCTGGTACGCCCGATGTCGATACCGAACGGTATGCGTATCGTGCGTTGGAAGCACATAGAGGATACTCTGCTTCTTCAGAGGATTTTAACTCCTCTGATGATTCTGATGAGTTCTCCCTTGATCTTCCTGAGGAGCCTTCTTCTCCTAACAGGAGAATGTCTCCACCAGAGGATTTGTCCTTTCAGGACTTCATCATAGAAATGGCTAAAGGTCTTTCTATTGCTTCATCCTCTGAAAAGGAACCCAGATCAAAGAAACTGGATATTTTAGGATACTCTAAGTCTCCTAAAGAGGCAGTCACCCTGCCTATCCATGAAATCCTTCAAGAACACTTGATGGACTTATGGGAGGCTCCTCTAACATTGTCTCCTTCTTCTCGCAGGTTGGACACCATGTACCGTGTCCCCCCTTCTCCTGGTTTCCAAAAAACCCAGTTGCCTCACCATTCTATTGTGGTGAAGTCTGCAATGAAGAAGATAAAGAGTACCAAAAGGCACTCTTCTACTCCTCCAGGGCGAGAATGTAAGACTCTAGACTCTTTTTTGGCAGGAAAATTTTCCAGGCTACTATGCTTATAGCCAGGATTAATTCCTATAGTCTTTACATGGGCATGTTTCTCAGTGAAATCGCTCTAAAAGTTCGGCATTTTGCCCCCTTTATCCCTGAGGATAAGAGGGAACAGTTCATTTCCTTAGTGAAACACCTTTTGGATATTTCAAAGTTCTCCAACAGGGCAGCTTTTGATTCCTTTGAGGGTGCTGGTAGGGCTTCGGGCATTGCTATAGCAGCCCGACGTCTTGCTTGGCTCCAGGCTTCTGATCTAGAACCTTGGGTCCTAGATGGCTTACGAAATCTGCCCTGTACAGGTGAGAACTTATTTGGTGAGGAGTGGCAAATTAAGGCCACTCAAATGGATGCAGAAAATGCCACCTTAGATAGACTTTCTAAGTCTACCTCCACTCCTGCCAAGAAGAAGTCTTTTAAGAGGCCTTATTACAAGAAGTCCAGATTTTCTACAAATACTGGCCAACAATCCTCTCAGCCTCGTTTTGCTGCTAAACGTCAGCAACCTAAACAGGCAAGGTCAAAGCCTGCGGCGTCTGCTACGCCTCAGCAGGCTCCACCCCCTCAGGGGTTTTGACTTGCCACTAGAGAACTTAACTTTTCTGGCTCTAGAACAACCAGAGCCCCTCACCATACCCGGAAGGTTAGCTCACTTTGCTCCCAGATGGGAGCAAATTACATCAGAGCAATGGACCCTCTCTATCATCAGAGAGGGTTACAAACTCCATTTTTCCGACCTTCCTCCTTATACTATGGTGAGGCAGTTCAATTCTCCCCCATCTCTCCTGGCCCTCTTGGGTCAGGAAGTCTCCTCCCTCCTTGCCCAGGGGGCAATAGAGGAGGTCCCTCTTCTTCAACAGGGGACGGGATTCTACTCCCCTTATTTTCTAATACCAAAGAAGACAGAGGGCTTCAGACCAATTCTGGATCTGAGAGAATTGAACAAATTTCTTTTCAAGGAGAAATTCAAAATGCTTTCTCTGGGCATTCTCCTTCCATACCTTCAGAGTCAGGATTGGCTTTGTTCTCTAGACCTAAAGGATGCGTATACACACATACTCATCCACCCATCCCACAGAAAATACCTTCGATTTCTGTTTCAGGGAAAACATTTCCAGTACAGAGTACTCCCCTTCGGTCTAGCCTCTGCTCCAAGAGTGTTCACCAAATGCATGGCAGTCGTAGCTGCCTTTCTAAGAGGCCTGGGAATTTTCATATTCCCATACCTGGACGACTGGCTCATCCGAGCTCCCTCTCAGTCCCAGGCCCAAATTTCCCTGGACCGCACAAGGCGTCTTCTGCAGTATCTGGGACTGGTAGTAAACCTTCCCAAGTCTCAACTAATCCCTACTCAGTCTCTCGAGTTCATAGGGGCCCAGTTAGACACCATCACTGCAAGGGCCTACCTGCCTCAGGTCAGGGCCCAACGCCTGCTGAGTTTGGCCTCCCAAGCTCAGTCCAGCAGTCATTTGACAGCCCGGGAAATGCTGCGACTTCTGGGCCACATGGCCTCCACAGTACATGTGGTGCCCTACGCTCGTCTGCATATGAGAGCAGCTCAATGGACCTTGGCCACCCAGTGGACTCAAGCATCTGGAGCGCTCTCCGACCAAATACTCACCTCAAGCCGTCTATTTTGGTCCCTCCAATGGTGGACATCCACCAAGAATCTGTTGTTGGGGGCCCCCTTCCAACCTTTGTTGCCCCAAGCAACCCTCACAACAGATGCCTCCCAACAGGGTGGGGAGCTCATCTTCAGAACCTCTCCACTCAGGGCACTTGGTCTCCACAGGAGGCCACCCTTCATATCAACCTCCTGGAACTGCGAGCGATTTACCTTGCCCTCAAGGTCTTCTATACCCTCCTTGTCAACCTGACTGTCCTAGTTCAGACAGACAATCAGGTAGCCATGTTCTATATAAACAAACAAGGAGGGACAGGCTCTCTGTCGCTTTGCAACGAAGCTCTCAGAATATGGGCCTTCGCCAGAGAGCATCAAATTCACCTTCTTGCAGTGTATCTTCCAGGAGTTCAAAACTCTCGTGCAGACAGACTCAGTCGAGTTCTGCTTCCACACGAATGGTCCCTACATATGGACCAGATACGCAGAATCTTTCAGGAATGGGGGACCCCGGACATAGACCTCTTTGCAAGTCCGTGGAATGCCAAACTTCCCCGGTTCTGTTCCAGAACTCAGTGTCAGGGAGCTCAGGCCCACGATGCCTTCCTCCTGCATTGGGGTCAGGAATTCCTCTATGCCTTTCCACCCATTCCTCTAATATCCAAGACTCTGTTCAAGCTCCAGAGGGATCACGGGACTATGATCCTCATAGCTCCCCGCTGGCCACGCCAGGTGTGGTTCCCTCTACTTCTGCATCTCTCCCAGGGATCCTCCCTGGACCTGGGAGCTGCGCCAGACCTTCTGTCTCAGGAGGAGGGGACTTTGTGGCACCCAAACCCCAAATCCCTACATCTCAGAGCTTGGTTACTGAAGGCCTAAGTCTTCAAGACTTTAATCTTTCTCAACCTGTGACAGATATCCTTCATGCCTCTAGGAAACCTTCTACGAGGCGTTCTTATGCTTTCAAATGGAAACGTTTTTTCCATTTGGTGTGCTCAGCAGGGTCTTGACCCTCTAGCACTTCCTTTGAATTCCCTCTTGGACTATCTCCTGCATCTTTCAAATGCAGGCCTTAAGACGAATTCAGTAAGGGTCCATTTGAGTGCTATTGCAGCATCCTTAAAACCTATAAATGGACAACCTGTCTCCTCTCATCCTCTTGTTGCACGTTTCATGAGAGGCCTGACTCTAACTAAACCTCCCATCCGACCTCCTCCGGTAGCATGGGATTTGAACCTCGTTCTAGGTCAGCTTATGAAGCCACCTTTTGAGCCTTTGGACTCTACCTCCTTCAAATTTCTTTCCTGGAAGGTTGTTTTCCTTATTGCAGTCACTTCGGCTCGCCGCATCAGTGAACTGCAGGCTTTAGTGGCTCATCCACCTTATACTAGGTTTCATCATGATAAGGTGGTCCTTAGGACGAATCCCCACTTTATGCCCAAAGTGATCTCGCCTTTTCATCTTAATCAAGAGGTATATCTACCTGTCTTTTTCCCTGCTCCTCATGCATCCAGTGCAGAGAGGAACCTTCATACTCTGGATTGTAAAAGAGCTCTTGCCTTTTACCTCAACAGGACTCAACCACATCGAAAGTCTTCCCAACTTTTCGTGGCTTTTGATCCTTCTCATTTGGGACTTCCAGTCACCAAGCGTACACTTTCCAATTGGATCGCTCAGTGTATTTCTTTTGCTTACCAGAGTAAGAACATTTCTATGGAGGGCCATGTCACAGCTCACAATGTGAGGGCCATGGCCACTTCTATGGCTCATCTTCACTCTGTGTCCATAGATCAGATCTGTCGAGCAGCCACTTGGGCCTCGGTTCATACCTTCACAGCCCATTACTGCTTGGACAAGGACTCCCGCCGGGATGCCTTGTTTGGTCAGGCTGTCCTCAAACACCTGTTCCATACTTAAACAACTCCTGCCCACCTTCCCTGGATGGATGCCTGAGATCCATGCGAAGATGGTTTACCCTTGGAGGGGGATCTCCCAGGCATCTTAGCTAGGGAGTCCCCATATGTGATGACGTATTCCTGCTTGTTCCTGGAGATAGCATAGTTACTTACCTGTAACAGGTGATCTCTGGGAACAGCAGGAATTAGTCATCACAACCCACCCACCTCCCCTAGGAGTTGTATGTCTATCTATCTATCTTCCTGTCCTCTCTCTATTGTCTCAGCTTTAAACTCGAACTGACGAGAGCTGGTCAGGAAGGCGGGAAGGCAGCGCGCATGTGCAGTGGGAGGCCCCAAAAGCTTTTAATCTGAAAAGCTGGGGAGCTTTCCCGCGCGGGCTCCGTCGGTGCCAACGTACCCATATGTGATGACTAATTCCTGCTGTTCCCAGAGATCACCTGTTACAGGTAAGTAACTGTGCTTTATGCAAATATTTATGCAAATTGACGTGCTGGCACTTTGAGGAAATTCTTTGGTTTTGTGCGGCAGTTTGGGCACTCGGGCTCAAAAAGGTTAGCCATCACTGATATAGAAGGTGACATTTTACTTACCAGTTAATGTCCTTTCTTTGAGTCCTGCTAGACCAGTCCAGGGCCCTCCCCTGAAACTGTATTTGCTCTGTTCTTCTGCTGCAGTACCCTTGGGTCCGCTATGATTTTTATACTTGACTCTGAAGGTTCATCTTCTACAGATAGCCTTCTGTTATGCTTTCCTGTACGTAGTTCTCAACTGTTGATTACTCCTTGTAGCCCATGATTGAGGTTGTGTGAGGCTTGCTATATTTTCTCCCATATGCTTTGGGACGAATACTGAAGACTTCTGGCTGAGTTGAACAGAGGCATAGGAGTGATGTCATTGAAACCTGGGCTTTTCATTGGGTCTTTGTCTTCACCAATCTTCTGGTAGGGGAACACAACCTACTTGTCTGGACTAGTCAAGCAGTATTCAAGGAAAGGACATTAACTGGTAATTAAAATGTCACCTTCCTGTTTTCTAGCATATTATTTAAATTAGTCCACTTTCTCTCATGTATGTTGGTGAATGGGATTTTAAAGCATATCTTATTTATTCGTTTAAATTTCAGGTCAAAACTTGGAGTTTGCAATGCATTGGACTCCAAATTGACAAAGAAATGAGGAGTCTGGTGCATGCGCAGTGTAATAACTTTTTGGTTAGAGGGGCCAAAACAATTTGCTATTCTGTTCCCAAGCTCTTAATTGCCTATGTTTCATGAGGCAAAATATTGATCAGGCCATAGCCTCAGTGGCCCATCCCATTCCATTCCATTGCCTATGGTCTTGAGCACTTGATTCAAGGATCCCATAGATGTTTTAGTCAGTAGCTTTATTTGCTCTTCTGTTAGCTTAATAAATGTCTTTCGTCCTTATTTTGTTTCTTTATTATGCACTCTGTAGTCATTCTGGACAGTCGGAGGGTATCTTACCTGTCCCAAATTTTTACCCCTTTCGTGTCTGATTTGTGCATTCATTTCTAGAACAAACTCTTTATAGTAGAACATAAAGATTCCTTTGTTTATATTCTGAATTCTGTGTGTCTGCGGATAGCCATTTAGTCCTGAATTGATAGCGGATGGAGCTGCTGATGGGATTACTAAACTCCAGGGTTTTACAAAGTATTTGTTGGACCTAAGATGGGGGTGGAGGAGGGGCGCTGTGCCCTGTGGAATGTGCTGCTTTCCTTATCCCGCCTCTGCCAGTGGTTTCGTAAACTAGATAGAAATGACAGCCACTGTTGGTACACTTAAGAAAAATCCTTCTCTTTCTATTAGAGCAGGCTCTTGTTCCATCTGTTTTATTGTTTTATCTTTGGTTTTCATTTTACAATCATGAGAGACATGTCAACAAACCCATGTAGTGTAATAATTACATTTATTACACGTTTATAAGCAATCCTAAAACATTAACATTCAAATGGAAACCTCTTGCTTGTTGCAGTTGGCAGAGTCCAAAATGATTTCGGCCTTGTTTTGTTTCCTCATGTGAATGTTGACTTTAGCTCACACAGCCCTGGGAAGGAGGGTGTGACTCTACAAATTCATAGACAGATTACCCCCCCCCCCCCCCCACACACACACACACATTACATACAAGAAAGGAGATAGTACCTCAACAACCAGAAAAAAAATGTGCATTTGGGAATGGGCAGGGCAGAAAATCAATAGGGGACTGCACAGGCTTCCTTTGTTTTTTTGTTTTTTTTTCTCAGAAATAAGAGGCTTGGAGACAGATGGTCATGGATTAGGGTCTAATTAAATACAGAACTGTTTGTATTTTCATAATGCCGCAAACATTTTAGTGTTGTGCCAGGATGTAACTATAACAAAAAATGTTTTATTTATTTGTGGAGATTAATGTACTTAAAGCATATAAGTTGGTGGTCCTCATGTTTTGCCTGGGAATATTTTGGTTCCCTTTTTAGATGGTCGCCAATACCCCTTTCAAACAGCTTGAAAGTGTGAGCATGCTGTTTTGTGTATTAAAGTGGAACACAAAGCACATGTCTTATCTACTATGTTCAGCTCACTAACGCGCCATCTGTACAAGTGCAGGCAAGCAGCACCTACAGATACCATTTCACTGTGATAGAGACCACTCCCTGTTCTTAGTGGAACATGTATTGTTGGATGTCAGAAGCTAAGCAGGATCGGGCCTGGCTAGAACCTGGATGACAGACCACCAGGGAAGGCAGGGTGCTATAGACTGCAGATGGCAATAGCAAACCTTTTTTGCAATATTCTGTCAAGTAAAGGTAACCAGCACTCTGGTGGGGCCATGATCACCCTAACCCTTAACACCCAGAAATTGGTAGAAAGTGAAGCTACTTACCTGTAATGTGGGTTCTCCATTGACAGCAGGATTAATCAGCCACATCTGTTTAGCTGATGAAAGCATAACTACCACAAAGAGCAGATACAGTAAACAAGCTTGAACTCGCTTAACTGATAACGACTGCTAGCTATTTCCCTTTTCTCTTCTCTGGCGTTGTCTTGGACTATATACCTCCCTTTTTGAAGTAAATCTTTTCTGTTGATTGAGTATAAACATGCAGATCTAATGGAGACGAAGAGCAGGATTTGGCTGACAGCAGAGCCTTTGGCTGCTGCTGGGAC
This sequence comes from Ichthyophis bannanicus, assembly GCA_033557465.1. Lineage (NCBI taxonomy): Eukaryota > Metazoa > Chordata > Amphibia > Gymnophiona > Ichthyophiidae > Ichthyophis > Ichthyophis bannanicus. The sequence continues at coordinate 176,215,826 of CM066043.1, read as the reverse complement.
TCTGCAGTTAACGGCAGGAAATAGTGTTCTTTTAGATATGGTACTTTGAGATTCTACTTGATGGTTTGAAAACTGTAAAGAACAGGAAATTAGTAGTTTTCCAGAATGTGAGAGACAGGCCAGAGCTCCAGTTCTGTTTATTGCCATTCACAATCTTAAAGGAGTTTTATTATTCTCGGAGGCCTTGTTGGATCAGTACAATATGGCATAAAAATAGCACAAGATGAGGTAACTGCTGCTGTGACTCTTTATGTGGTCGAGACAGATATTCCAACAGTGCCCATTTTTAGATGGGACAGTCCAGCTACATTTATTCAATCCTCATCAATGGGACAGACTTCTGTAACTCTCTCTGTATCAGATCTTATTCAAAGAACAATTAGAAAGCTGCGACTTCTGAATACGCCAGAAAGGGTATTAACTGAGACAAAGGTTACTGGCCATAGTACTCTGATCCTCGAGGACAGGCCTTGACAAATTTTCTTGGAATTTAGGAACCAACCGCCTAGACTTAGGTCACAGTGCCCCTCACTCACCACCAACAGGTGTATTTGTAGCTCTGATTTTTAAGGGTCTGATTTACTGTTTTCCCATTTTCTATGGGAAAAGAAAGCTTAATAAATGCCAATAGAAGGCAGTGACCCATCTCCTCCTCCTCCCTCCCACCACCCCCAATAAGTATGTTGTCAGTAGCATATTGGTTACCCTTTATAGTTGCACCTGAGACAACTTCCTTTTTTGCTTCACATATCGCCATTGCCTGGTAATATGTGAAGCAAAAAAATAATTCTTCACTCTTCCTCTGCAATTGTTTCTGCATGTAGTTTGAGCTGCACAGAGAAAGAAGTTTGCAGATCTCACAAGATTTGAAACAGCGAGATTAGCAAAGTTTCTCCACTGTGCAGAGCTGATCGTGGTGGAAGAGTGAAGAACACTGGAACAGCAGTGAGACATTGGGCGATGGCAGGGGGAGAGAGGCAATCAAATTCTGGGTGCGAAGGCGCAATTTGTAGTTTCCATGGCATTCTGGCACCCACGATTTGTCGAGCTCTGCTCGAGGAGTTGCAGTGGTCTTTGTTAGTTTTAAGATGCCTAAATTTGGTTGGCTAATTATATCTGAGCAATTTGCCGCATCACTATAATTTTTCTAGGCTGCTCAGGTCGTCTTGGCAAATTTTTGAGTAGAGGAATACCTAATAGAGCAGTGATCTGAGAACCAGGGAAGCCAAGATCCAAATCTCACTGATTCTCCTTGTGATCTTGAGCAAGTTACTTAACTCTCCTCTGCCTCATGTACAAGATTACAAGCACTCTAGGCACAGGAAAATACCTACCGTACCTGAATATAACTTACCTTTAGCTACCACTGAAAAGGTGTGCACTAAATCCAAAGAAACTGTTCTAATTGCTATCTCTCAGCTCGCAGATCACCTCAAACATAACTGCTTTGTACCGCTGTCAGTCAGGCTTCCAACTCCATCACAGCACTGAGACTGTAGCCACCTCTGTCCTTAATGACCTTCACTGTATCCTCGACCAGAGTTCTTTCGCACTTACTATCTCACTCAATCTCACTGCCGCCTTCAATTTGGTGGACCACAACCACCTTCTTTCACGTCTCTTTGATTTCAGCCTTCGTGATACTGTCCTCTCCTGGTTTTCTTCCTTTCTCAGCAACCACTCCTAACAAGTTCACTTCCACAATATCTATTCTGCCGCATACACTCTACCCTATGGTGGTCTCCAGGGCTTGGTTCTTTTGCCGCTTCTTTTCAACGTCTTCCTTAGCCCCCTGGCTACTCTTATGCAGTCTCAGCATACTTTTATATATCTACACTGATGACATCCTTCCTGTTGACTGGCCCCTGATCTCTCCTCAACAAACCTGCCCTTGAAGCCATCTCTGCCTGGCTGTTTAATAATTCCCTGAAGCTTAATCCATCCAAGACCATTGCCACCGAGATCACCAGCACAGACGCTGCTCTGTCTCTGGCCCCTTCCCTGGGCCCCATCAGTCAAGTATCCCATCTCCCTACACTCATCAGTCAAGTATCTGGGAATCCACATCGGCACTGTTCTGTCCTTCTCCCCCCATATCAGTGGCATTACTAAATGCACTTTTGCCGCCGTACACCATTTCAGAGCCCTGCTTCCTCTCCTTGATCGGACAGCCCAAACCACTATTCTCCTTAGTACCGTTATTTCACGCCTAGGCTATTGCAATGTGGTCTATGCAGGCCTCCGCCAACATCAGATTAAAAAGCTCCAGTCCGTTCAGAACACTGCCATCCATGCTCTCACACGTGCCCATAAATTTCATCATGCCGCCCTCCCTTTCTCATCCATCCTCATTGGCTCCCTCCCCCAGTGGGTTCAGTTTAAAATCCTTACACTTGCCCACAAGGCCCTAAATGACAAAGTCCCTCTCTACCTTTTCACTCTCCCCTGCTGCTTGCACTCCCTCCACAGCCCACGCTAGGTATGAATCCACAAGACGCTCTGCCGCCTTCTTTCTTGCCCCCTCCCTCTGGAACTTCTTGCCCTCCCACATCCACCTTGAACTCTCCTTTCCCGAAGACATACCTTTTCAAATGGGTGCTTGACCCGAATGCAGTCTAGGTGTCCTGCAACTGTATGTAATTATGTTACTGGTTTGAAAGACTCCTCTGGTGTATGCTGTCTGCCGCCTTCTTTCCTATAACACATTATAGTTCCTTTCTCGACTCTTCTGTCTATTTGTTCTTGCTGTGCAAACCGTTCTGTATGCCCCACAAATGGCAGTCTATCAAATACTGAATAAATGAGAACGATATCCTGGTTTCTTCAGCTAGTTTGGTCGCTGCACAATATAGATTGTGCTGTTTTTTTGTTCTGACTGCCTCAACCTTGATCCAATTAAAGGCAAGATTGGAGCTCGCTTGGCTTTCTCTTAATGATTAAGATATGGCTGTTTAACTGATCATTTGTTTACTCCCATATAAGTAGGCCCAACCAACTCTGCCTAGCTGTTAATCTTCATTTAAATGCATGTAAGTATGAAGTACTGACACAGCAAAGTATACAAAAACATTCAAGGATGTGTAGGCTTACTATAATCACCATTAAGTTAAGCTCGATGCAGGTTACAACAACATAATAAATAAATTACAGGGTTTTTTTTAACCCGACAGGTTGCACTGAACCAGGGCTTGACAAATTCCAAATGCTAGGTTGCCATGGCATCTAGAAATTGCTCCTTGGTTCCTGGGATTTCATGGCCCCGAATGTATGTTTCTTTAGTGATATCACTGGGCATAATGGCCTAGGTTTTAGTAGTCCACTCCTAAATTTTTAGGCTGGCTTCTAAACTCAAAGCAAATTTCTCAAGGCCTGCACTAAACAGTATACTACAATAGTGAGGCACAACTGCTCTAAGATGCCAGGTCACACAGAATGTATATGAATAATAGTAAAAGCCTAAACAGTCAAATGCCCCAGTTGTTTTTACAATTGTCAACGCACCATATAGCACGCCTTTTCAAGGGAAAAATGCCCAAAAAAACAAAGCTGAAGTGCAGCAACTGGATAAGCTTATGTCCTCCTAAGCCAGTACTTGGTAGAAGCATCTTTTGGCAAGATTTACAGCCTTTTAGGATAGATCTCCACAAACATTGCATCTGTGATTTGAAAGATTTCAGAAAAAAGCTTAAGACGCACCTCTTCCAATCCCATTTCAATGTAACCTAGCATCAGTACCCCGCCTCCTCTTCACTCCACCACTAACCATATACCTTGGAATGGGAAAGCCACCCTACACTAAGTATTAGCCCAACGGGTAATGCACTCAGCCTATATGTATATATGTATATAATATTTCCTGTTTGAAGTGTTCCCAACAATCAACTGTAAAATGTAACTCTATGATTGCCGTGCTCTTTTCCCCCCCCCCCAATCTCAATGTATACCCTTCTAATTCTTGGCCCGTACAGCCACCCTTACCTTGTATAGCAACCGCTGCTGATCGCTGGAAGCAGCGGGATACAAATGTATGCTAAATAAATAAATAAATAAAGATTTGTCAATATTGGAGCATTTGACTTTATAAAACTGTTCAGGCTCTGTCAAATTGTGGAGACTTGGTGGACCACAGCCTTCAAGTCATGCCACAAATTTTTGATTTATTATTTATTTAAACATTTTTATAAACCATCTTAGAGGCCTGTTTACTAAGATTTTTTTTCCATAGACACAAAATGAGAAAAGACCTTTAATAAACAGGGCTGTTAGTGATTTCATCATTCAAAATGGTTTACAACTGAAATTTAAAAAAAAAAATTACAATAATTACAAAACAGCGATAGTAATACCTTTTATCAAAAAATGACCAAAAGGTCTAAGAATGTCTCCGAACTTTAATTATATCCGTTTTCTTTGGGAAAAGGAGAGGCTTTTACACCTTTTCTAAAGTTCAAAAGATTAGTTTCCGATCTCAGACTAAAGGGTAATTTATTCCAAAATTCCAGGCCTACTAGACTAAATACTGGTTGCTTTCAATATGCTTTACAATAAATTGATGAGTATTGCAGGATTGTATGGTTTGATGGTATACAAATATTATCCTAAATTTTTTAGCATGGTGTCTAAATGGAAGAATGTAATTAGCTTTTCTGAAGATCATAGCTCAAAGACTTTTAAAAGCTCTTTGTTATTAAATGAGAGAAATGAAAATACTGATTGTTCAACATGGGAGGAAGTAATGAAGCTGAAGAAGAGGTGACTCCGGTACCGTATGGTGATACGTTGGCACAGTTGGGTTTATATACCGCCTTTCTCCAGGTCACAGCCGTTTACGTTAAACAACATGCAATAGCTACATTAAGCACTGGGTTAACTTTATTTGCAATTTAGCAGGATAGGAATAAAGTAAAGGAGAAGTTTAACTTATTTACATATTTACAGTTTCCAGTGTAGATCAGTGTGGGCTGGAGAGTTGGGATCATGGCTTAATTTCTTGAGTTCTCAGGGGGGGCCATAATGTTGAATGAAGAGGTGAGTCTTCAGTTTCTTTCGAAAGTATCTGATGTTTGCTGGGAGTGTGTTCCATAAGGATGGGGCATACAGTTGGAAGGAGCGGGTGCAGGCTTGGTTGTTGTGTTTGGTTCTGGCATGTGGGATTACTATGTAGTTGTGTTTTGCTTGTCTTGTGGCTTTGTGGGGTTTGAACTCTTGGAGGAGAATTCGTAGGTGGGATGTCTCTTGGTGGTGGATAGCTTTATGGGTGAAGAAGAGAGTTTTGTATTGGATGCTGCTCTCCAGGGGGAGCCAGTGGATCTGTTTCATGATAGGTGTAATGTGGTCGTGTTTTTAGCTGCTTTTTGAATGATGCGTGCTGTTGTGTGCAGGGCTATGCATGGGGGGAAGAGTGAGGAGCAGAGGAGTCCCTGTTATATGGCATTATAGTAGTCGAGGTGGGGGAGTGTCATGGCCTGACATACTGTGCGAAAGTCCTGTAGATCTAGTAGAGGGTGGAGACGTTGTAGGATTATTGCTTTGAAGTATATTACTTTTGTGGTTTTGGCTATTTGTTGTTCAAGTGATAGTTTGGGCTAAGGTGATGCCCAGGTATGTTGTTTGTGGTTGTACTTTTATCTGGGTGGTGTTTAAGGTAAGATGAGTTGGTGGTTGGACTGAAGGGTCCTTTGTTATGAATAGTGCATCCATTGTAGTTGATAGGTTGTTTTCATTGAGCCATTTGGCGACATCGGTGAAGTATTGGAAGAGCTGAGGATTTGTGGGGTTGTTGGTTGTTGTTAGTCCATATAACATGATATTGTCTGCATATATGTGGAAGCCAATGGTGTGGGATTTTATGATTGAGCAGAGGGGTGGCAGGTAGGGGGTGGAAATGTTGGTTCCAGTCCATATATTCAACATCAGATGATTCCTTGGGGTATACGATTAAAGAGCCTAAGCTCTTTAGCTCTGATACTGAGTTTGTGTCCAAATGGAATACTAATCTTGCAATAAATTGAAACATCAGGGACTTCAAGAAGATTGAATTGAGATTGGGGTTATGACTGGTCCACTCAAGGACATTCACCTGTTGTTTCTTAGCCACTCTACTGTAGCATTGGGTGTGCTTCAGGTTGACATAATACTGAAAGGTCGTTATGCCGGGACAGTTTCTGCTTTCTTGCAGAGGGCAGCAGGTTTTCCTCAAGGACATTTCAGTACCCTTCTCCATTCATAGTTCCTTCTAACCTGACAAGTGTCATAATCCCTGCCAGTGAGGAACATCCCCATAACCAGAATGGCCCTACTATTAGGCATCTGCCTAGGGAGGCACAATTTCAGGGGTGATGTCCGTACTAGTGCGGCAGAAGTCAGCAGTAGTTAAACCCCCCCCCCCCCCACACACACACACAACCCTCCCTCCCCCTCGGCAGCACTAAAGACAATTCGGAACAGCCAGAATAGGGTCTCGGAGCACATCTGTACACTCTAAGCATGCCCCCTCCAAAATAGGCCTTCTGCTGGCTGCCTTGAATCTTACTTAGTGCTCCCAAGAGAGGTAGCACTGGCAGCAGCAGAGGTAAGCCTAATAGCGGGGAGAGAAGGGGGGGGGTGTTGGATACCTGGATACCTGTCCAGCATCTTCCCTACTCCCCTCCACCTGGTAGTGGAGGGGAGTAGGGAAGAAGATGCTGGACAGTAGGGGAAGAGAGGGGGAGAATCTGGACACTTGTGGGGTGTGGAAGGCAAAGGGTGATGCTGAACATGGGATTGGGACCTTAAGGTGTGTGTGGGGGGAGGGGGCACACTACTGAAGCTTTGTATAGGGTGTCGGATACCCTTGGACCAGTCCTGTTTAGGGTGTCGGATACCCTTGGACTGATCCTGTACATAATACTATACTGCTACCATGCCTCATGATAGGGATGGTGTTTTCTGGGTTATGTGCTGTGTTGGGCTTATGCCAAACATAATGCTTTGAATTCAGGCAAAAAAGTTCTTAGTTTTGTCAGTCCACAAAATATTTTGCAACTTGGTTACATTATCTTCTAAATGTTCCTTTCCATGCTTCAAAGTGGTCTTTCTTGCATCATGGCTTTTTGTTTAACATCCTACCATACAGGCCAGATTTGTGGAGTGCTTGGTTGCTGTCACATGCACATTTGTAACAGATCTTGGAAGCCTGCAACTCTTCAAAGGTTGCAGTTAGCCTCTTGGTTGCCTCCATGATCAGTCTCCGTGCTTGGTCATCCCTTGTGAAGGGACAGCCTGATCTAGGCAGCTCTAGATGGTGCAGTACACCTTCCACTAAATAATCATCTTGACCCCGCACTCTGTGGGATATTCAGGGACTTCTGCAATTCTTTTGTACCAGTCTTCTGGTCTGAGCCTGTTCACAGTTTTGTCCTGGAGTTTTTATGGCTTTTTGCTGCTCATGGTTAGGTCTTTGCTTTGAAATATACAACCCAGCAGAGGGAACCAAGAAGAACTGGTGAATTTAATTTACTTGGTGTGTGCTTTTGAAGGTGATTGGTTACACTAAAGAATTTAGGGTAGCCATAGCAGTACAAGGGGAGTGGATAGATATTAAAGCAAGGTATTCCTTGGGTTTTTTTTCCATTTCATTTGAGACAGATTGTTGGAATTTTTCACTTGGCTGTTATAGGGTAGAATGAATGGTTATACAGAACAACAATTTTAATGCATTTCACTTCCAGGTTAAAGGGGACTGGGAAAATCTACTGCTTTCCTCTGGGATAAGCAGTATGTAATCTGTTTATCTTTTGGGTACTGGACAAGTACTTGTGACCTGGATTGGTTACTGTTGGAAACAGGATACTGGGCTCGATGGACTTTTAATAGTATGGCATATCTTGTATTCTTAAGGCAAAAAAAGTGAGCATTTCGGCAGGAGATGTAGACTATCCAGAGCTGCTGTATAAAAGCAGGTTACCAAGATCTACTGCTTATATGAATTATGGTTTTCCTTTAACCATTTTTCTAAATTCTTATAGATTTTTGCTGCATAATCTTACAGAAGGAATGATTTTATGTTTGGGTTTGTTTAGAACAAGCTGTTCAAGCCTGATAAATAAGTCATAATTTCTTAATACTGGTAGTATATGAATTTTTAATATTCCTCTTCTGTGATCAATTCTCAGTTTTGTTATACTTGGTGATCTAATTTTCATACTATTCAAATGAAATATGTGTATTTTTAACACACTGCAATAGGATTTATGGACAAAATGGTTTAACATGCCACTTTTCACAAGGTATTAGGAAGGAACAATGAAAATAAAAAGTTTTGATGTGCTTATTGAGATTTAGAATGGGGGTACCCCAGTCTCTCTTAGCATGGGTAGATGGGAATTTAGTTTGGGGGTGGCTCAGGGGCTAGCTATAGCTGAAATTTTCATCAAGGAGTCTTTTTAGCTCTGATTCTATAATCTCTGCTGCAGTCCTTCAAAGCTTATTAATCAAGGATCAGAGTATAAGGCCCAGGCGTTCCAGCATGTTAAACAGGCTCATTACACCTGCTGAATTTCAACGTTCTTATCAGTCTACTGTCAGAAAAGCCCCTTCACTTGTTTGTTATGTTTATTGCATTTAATATACCACCTTTAAAGCAAGCAATCAAGGCAGTTTACGATTCACAAATAGAGTAGAGGGCCACTGGCCATGAAAAAAAAAAGGAAATTACAATATTTAGACAGGACAACAAAGGATAAAAGCCAGGCATAATCAGACAGTACACGGGAAAAACACAACAGCAGGAGAGAGAGGGATACCAGGATGGGTGCAGACAGGAGAGGTTACAAAACATAACAGGACAAACATAAGACAATGATACACAATAGATAATGCATGTGGAGGTAATGAATTATGTGGCTGGAGGGGAGAGGTCAAAAGCGATGGAAAAAAAAGAGGTTTTCAGACGGCCTTTAAATGTACTATATTTCTGTTCTAATCTAAGAGTGAGGGGTAAGGAATTCCAGTGCTGCTACTGCTATTTGAAACTCTTTTTGATCAAATAAGATCTACAAGGGATATAAAAGACTCCCGTTTTAATGTTAAAAACATTTTGGTTTATGGATTCAAGAATCCCTATTCCACTAGCAACTTTACATAACAACTTTAAATAGATAAAAGAAATCTTTAAATCAAAGATGCAGACAGCAGTCCAGCATCAAGATGGGGGCTATCCAGTCTTTTGCACTGAGTGTTATATGTGATTTTCTCCCAATTGGTGAGAGGTCCTATGTATGCACTAAGTGCAGAGAGCTCTTTGCTCTTAGGGGACGATCTCTGGAGGCTAGAGTAGCGCATTTGGAGGAGCTAAGGCAGACAGAGAGGTATATAGACAAGACATATAGGGATATAGTAAAGAAGTCCCACCTCTAGTATGGCAGCCTCTCTGCAGTCATAGAGGAGAGAGGTCACATGAAAGGAGAGCATCACCTTGGTGTGGCAGGAAGCTTTAGCTAGGATCTGACTAAGTGATGTAATACCCTCTCACACTGAGGATGTGTCTCCAGGGCCATGTGCCCTCAGGGCCATGTTTACATGAGGGAAGGGCTAGGATGGCAGTTATGGTTGGCGATTCAATCATTAGGCAAGTAGATAGCTGGGTGGCTGGTGGACGTGAAGATCACCTGGTAACATGCCTGCCTGATGCAAAAGTGGCGGATCTCATGCAGCAGCTAGACATGGTTTTAGATAGTGCTGGGGAGGGCCCTGCTTTCTTGGTACATGTTGGTAGCAGTGACATAGGAAAATGTGGGAGGGAGGTTCTGGAATTCAAATTTAGGATTTTAGGTAGAAAGTTGAAATCCAGAACTTCAGAGTAGTGTTCTCAGAAATGCTTCCTGTTCCACATGCAGGACCCAAGAGGCGGCAGAGCTCATGGAGTTTCAATGCGTGAATGACATGATGGTGTAAGGAAGAGGGTTTGGGATTTTTTAGGACCTGGGCAATATTCTGGGGAAGGGAGGATGCTTTTCTGAAAGGCAGGCCCCAACTTAACTAGGGTGGAACCAGGTTGTTGGCATTAACCTTTAAAAATGAGAGAGAGCAGCTTTTAAACTAGATAATGGGGAGGGGGGGGGAGAGGAAAGCTGACAGTTGCCTAGGAATGCATGGTTCGGAATCATGTATCCTTGAAGGATTCTAGCAAAACAGGGAAGCCGGGGCATCCTGATGGAGAAGTTCCAAAAAAGGTGAAAGTAATCAAGGTACCTTTTAAGTAAAAATCAGACAGAGTTGAAAGATTCTAGATTAACCCTGTCATCAAATACCCAGACTGTTAATATTAGCAAAAAACAAACTGAAATGCCTGTATGCAAATTCTAGAAAACTAAAAAATAAGCCGGGAGAGTTAGATTATATAGCAATGAATGACAGGTTAGCTGTAATTGGCATTTCAGAGACCTGGTGAATGGGACACTGTGATTCCAGGCTACAAATTATGTCGCAAGGACAGGGTAGATCACATTGGTGGAGGGGTGGCTCTATATGTTAAAGAAGGCATTGAGTCAAACAGGATAAAGGTTTTGCAGGAAACAAAATACACTGTAGAATCTTTTTGGATAGAAACTCCATATTAAAATGGGAAAGGAATGGCAGTGGGGGTGTACTACCATCCGCCTTGAACATAATGAACAGACAGATTATGAAATGCTAACAGAAATTAGGGAAGCTTAACAAAGTTTACAACACAGTAATAATAGGAGATTTCAATTACCCTAGTACTGACTGTGCCAGTGTCACATCAGGACATGCTAGGGAGATAAAGTTCCTAGGTAAAGTAAATGACAGCTTCATGGAGCAACTGGATCAGGAACTGATGCTATTTTAGACCTAGTCCTCAGTGGCATGCAGGATCTAGTACAAGAGGTAACTGTTTTGGGGCCGCTTGGCAATAGCGATCATAACACAATCACATTTGATTTAATAAATGGAAGGATGATAGTAAGGAAATTGACTGAGTTAGCATTTAGCTTTCAAAAAGGAGACTATAATTTATTTATTTTATTTTATTTATTTATTTATAGTCTTTTCTATACCGCGCTATTCAGCATCAGCGCGGTTTACAGTAAACAATGAACACACACATTTCCAATAGTACTTTGTGTTTACATATGAACAGGAGATTCAACTTGGCTAACAGGGGAACTATATACAATAACAATATATAATATATATTATATATAATAAAATGAGGAAAACGGTTAAGAAAAAACTAAAAGGAGCAATTGCAAAGGTTATGAGTTTACATCAAGCCTGGGCATTTTTTAAAAATACTATCTTGGAAGCCCAGACCAGATGTATCCCATTCTTTAAAAAAAAAAAGTGGAAGGAAGGCCAAACAGCCAGCATGGCTTAAAGATGAAGTTAGAGAGACTGCTATAGCTAAGAGAGAATCTTTCAGAAAATGGAAAAAGAGCCAAATGACAAAAACAGGAAAATTGTAAGTACTGGCAAGTTAAATGCAAGGCAAGCAAAGAGAAAATTTGAAAAGAAGCTTGCTGTGGAAGCAAAAGTGCATAATAAAAACGTTTTCAAGTATATTTGTAGCAAAACACCTGTGAGGGAGTCAGCTGGACCATTAGATGTTGGAGGGGAAAAAGGTGCACTGAGAGAGGACAAGGCTATAGCATAGCAGAGAGATTGACTGAAGTTTTTGCTTCAATCTTTACTGAAGATGATGTAGGAAACTTATTCATGCCAGAAATGATATTTAAAGATGATGTATGAGAGGAATTGAAACAAATCTCAATAAATCTGGAAGATGTAATACAACTAATTGATAAGCAAAAGAGCAGCAAATCATCTGGACTGGATAGCATACATCCCAGGGTACTGAAAGAACTGAAATAGGAGATTGTAGAACTACTATTAGTAACCTGTGATCTGTCATTAAAATCATCTGTAATACCCAAAGATCGGAGAGTGGCCAATGTAATGCTAATTTTTGAAAAGGGTTCCAGGAGTGATCCAGGAAACTACATACAGACCAGTGAGCCTGACATCAGTACTGGGCAAAATGGTAGAAACCATTATAAAAAACAAAATTACTGAACATGAAGATAGTCATGGTTTAATGGGAGAAAGCCAACATGGATTTAGCCAAGGAAAGTCTTGTCTCACCAATCTTTTATATTTTTTTGAAGGTGTGAATAAACAAGTAGATAAAGATGAGCCAGTCGATATAGTGTATCTGGATTTTCAGAAAGCCTTTGACAAAGCTCCTCATGAGAGACTCTTGGGAAAATTAAAAACATGGGATAGAAGGGCAATGTACTGTTGTGGATCAGGAACTGGTTGAAAGACAGAAAACAGAGATTAGGACTAAATATCCAATTTTCTCACTGGAGAAAGATGAATAGTAGAGTTTCCCAGTGATTTGTGCTGGGCCCACTGACATATTTATAAATGACCTGGAAATGGGAATAACGAGTGAGGTGATCAGATTTGCAGATGATACCAAATTATTCTAAGTTGTTAAAATGCAAGAGAATTGTAAAAAATTGCAAGAGGATAAATTGGGAGAATTGGCGTCCAAATGGCAGATGACATTTAATGTGGACAAGTGCAAAGTTATGTACTTGGAGAAGAACCACCCAAACTACAGTTACATGATGCACGGTTCCACATTAGGAATCACCGCCCAGGAAAAGGATTTAGGCGTCATCGTGGATAATATGTTGAAGCCCTCTGTCCAGTGTGCTGAGGCAGCCAAGAAAACAAATAAAATGCTGGGAATCATAAAGGAAGGAATGGAGAATAAAATGAAGAATATTATTATGCCTCTGAATTGAACCATGGTGCGAAGTTTGGTTACCGTATCTTTAAAAAAGGATATAGCAGAATTAAAGGTACAGAGAAGAGCAACAAAAATGGTAAAAGGGATGGAAGGTTATCCCTATGAGGAAAGGCTTAAAAGGTTAGGGCTCTTCAACTTGGAAAAGAGACAGCTGAGGGGAGATATGATAGAGATCTATAAAATAATGAATGGAGTAGAACATGCAAATGTAGCTTCTCCTTCAAAAGTAGAAAGACTAGGGGATTCACAATGAATCTACAATGTAGCGCATTTAAGACTAATCGGAGAAAATATTTTTTTTCATTCAACGCGTAATCCAAACTTTAGAATTTGTTACCAGAGGATGTAGTAAAAGCTGTAAGTGTAGTTGGATTTAAGAGGCTTGGACAATTTCCTGTAAACCACTATTGAAGAGTACTGGGAAAATCCACTGCTTACCCATTGGACAAGCAGCATAAAATCTGGATACCTTTTTTTGGAACCTGACAGGTACTTTCAAAATTTTACTAATTACATTCAAAGCCTTCAAAGAACTCTCATCTTCATCAATATCAGACTTGATCCAAACACCACCCCTCAATAGAGACAGAAGGTCAGTAACACTCAATACTCTGTTAGTCCCTAAATCAATATCACAGTGTACCAAAACTACTTCAGACAGGGCCTTTTTATTCTGTGCACCAAGGTGTTGGAATAGCCTCCCTCAAAACATCCGAGCAATACCAGACCTTTTGCAGTTTCGCAAAGCTTTGAAACACTACCTCTTCCTTTTATCTTATCCAGTAAACAATAAAGACATCTCAACCAACCCACAGACCTTCCACTCATACACATACAATACAGATACCCCACAGACCACATACACACAAAACTGAAGCCATGATGATATTATGACTATGTTTATTAATTATATACCCTGTTATCCGAGTTATATTCTCCTGTTTTCTGTAAACACAAAGTACTGTTGAATTGTGTATCTCACTGTTTTTTGTGAACCGCGCTGATGCCTAATAGTGCGGTATATAAGAGTCTATAAATAAATAAAATAAATAAATAAATACTTGTGTCCTGGATTGGCCAGTGTTTTGGATACTGGGCTTGATGGGCCCTTGGTCTGACTCAGTATGGCATATCTTTTCTGTTCTTATAACTCCATCTGTGAAAAGATAGTACCACAAATATTACACTGTGTCCTTGAACACCCAAACTCCTACCGAGGGAAGTGACTTCTACAGATCTTCAAACAGAAACTACAGATTAACAGAACTTGATCAGAGGCTAACCTAATGCAGAAAAAGGAACCACAGATTAGAAAGAGAAACATGCAGGGCCGCTTCAACCCCTTATGGGACCCTGAGCAAATGTTTCTGACAGAGCTCCCCCTATTTGTGTGGGCCCTTCTCCTCCTGCCACCGCTGCCGCCCCTTTCAGGGACATGCAAGAGCAGCAATACATTAAAAAGTCACCGCAGCACCGGACTTGCCTTCTCTTCTGGCACCGCAGTGCCATTCGCGCTTCTGCCCTCCCTTCAACTGGCACTCCCATTGCTCCTTTGTCTCTGTCCTTCCTCAGCCTCCAATATGCCCTCTACCTTTCATTCACTTCCCCGTCCCCCGTTTTCATCTACTCTCCACTGCCTCTTATCCACTGCCTCACTACCTCCAGCTCTTTCCCTGTCACTCATTCCGTAACTTGCATTAAGGACATTCTTCTATCGCCCCTCTTCACCATCCTTTCATTCCCGTTTCCACTTTGACTAACCCTCTTCAGAGACCTACCCTTTTTCCTCTCTCCCACCCTTCCATAATACCATCACTCCTTTTCACTGCCTCTCATCTTCTTTCCAGTCCACCAGATCATTCACCCGATGTCTCAACCTCTTCTCACCCTTTATCCCTTCCTCTTACCCCCACATCACACCCTCACTCATTTTCCCAACCCATGTAATGCATCCCCACTCAGCCCTTCCAATTTCCCACTCAGTCCCTCCCATACCCAAATCTCTGTTCTGCCCCCCTCCCCCATTGCCCCACACAAGCACCATATCTCTGTTCTTCCCTGAGTCCCATTCTTCTTCTGTACTGTCTCCCCTGGCCCCCTGAGTCTCTCTATTCTGCTCCTCCAGTCTCCCGAGTCCTTTTCATCATCTGCTCTCATAAATACCTGTTCTTCCTTCTCCCCCCTCTCTTTCTAACTTGGGCCAGCAGACCGCAGCATTCCTGTATGCCGATAAGGCTAGGGGGCGACGCCATCCAGACACAGGCACCTTCAGTCTCCCTCCCTTTGCTGCTAGCATCGACTGTGTGATTAAAATACGCGCCGTCTGAACCACGGGGTTGGGTACTTAAGAAGTATCGAGCGATTCAAACATTTTCAGTCTGAACTGTGTGGTTGAAATACAGTGATATTTTAACCATGCACAACCCTGTAGGTGCATAGCCCCGTGGTTCAGACAGGACATGTTTCAGTCTGCTGCTGCTACTACTACTTATAAGAACATAAGATATGCCATACTGGGTCAGACCAAGGTCCATCGAGCCCAGTATCCTGTTTCCAACAGTGGCCAATCTAGGTCATAAGTACCTAGCAGTTTCCCCAAAAGACACAGGTTCCACAATGCTTGTACTGGGTCAAGCATTGATATCCTGGGTCCCTTCTTAATAATGGTTTATGGACCTTTCCTCCAGGAACTTGTCCAAACCTTTTTTAAACCCAGCTACACTAACAGCCTTTACTACATCCTCCAGTAACAAATTCCAGAGTTTGATTACACGTTGAGTGAAAAAATATTTTTCTTTTATTAGTCTTAAATAGTTTACCCTGGAGCTTCATTGCATGTCCCCTAGTCTTTCTATATTCTGATAACGAAAACAATCGATCTACGTTTACCCGTTCCACTCCGTTCATTAATTTATAGACTTCTATCATATCTCCCCTCAGCCGTCTCTTTTCCAGGTTAAAGAGCCCTAACCTTTTTAGCCTTTCTTCATAGCAGTATCCTTCCATCCCCTTTACCATTTTGGTGGCTCTTCTCTGAACTTTTTCTAATATCGCTATGTCCTTTTTAAGATATGGCAACCAGAATTGCACACAATATTCAAGGTGCGGTCTCACCATGGAATGATTATAGAGGCATTATAATATCTTTTGTTTTATTTTCCATTCCTTTCCTTATAATACCTAGCATTCTATTTGCTCTCTTGGCCGCCGCTGCACACTGGGCCGAGGGTTTTAACATGGTATCCACAATGACGCCTAAATCTTTTTCCTGGGTGGTGGTTCCTAATGTGGAATCTTGCATCGTGTAACCATAGTTTGGGTTCTTCTTCCCTAGGTGCATAACTTTGCACTAGTCCACATTAAATTTCATCTGCCATTTTGATGCCCAGTCTTCCAATTTATCAAGATCCTGTTGCAATTTTCCACAATCCTCTTGGGTTTTAACAACTTTAAATAGTTTTGTGTCATCTGCAAATTTGATTACCTCACTCGTTGTTCCACTTTCCAGGTTGTTTATGAATATGTCAAAAAGCAACGGACCCAGCACAGATCCTTGGGGTACACCACTATTCACCTTTCTCCATTGCGAAAATCGGCCATTTAGCCGTACCCTCTGCTTTCTATCTTTTAACCAGTTCCTGATCCACAGTAGTACACTACCTCCTATCCCATGACTCTTTAGTTTTGCCAAAAGTCTCTGATGAGGGACCTTGTCAAAGGCTTTCTGAAAGTTCAGATACACTATATCAACCGACTCACCTTTGTCCACCTGTTTATTCACACTTTCAAAAAAACATATCAGATTAGTAAGACAAGATCTTCCTTATCTAAAGCCATGTTGGCTGTCTCCCATTAGGCCGTGACTACATGCTGAGTAATTTTATTCTTTATGATGGTTTCTACCATTTTTCCCAGTACTGATATCAGGCTCACTGGTCTGTAGTTTCTCGGATCACCCCTGGAACCCTTTTTAAAAATTGGTGTTACACTGGCGATCCTCCAATCTTCAGGTATTAGAGATGGTTTTAATGATAGTTCACAGATTACTAATAGCAGGTCTGCAATCTCATATTTCAGTTCCTTCAACACCCTTGGATGTATACCATCCAGCCCAGGTGATTTGCTACTCTTCAGTTTATCTAATAGTTGTAATACATCTTCCCAATGTATCGATATTTCCTTCAATTGTTCCGCACCTTTAAATACCACTTCAGTCATGGGTAACATCCCTACATCTTCCTCAGTAAAGACCGAAGCAAAGAATTCATTCAGTCTCTCCGCTATTGCCTTGTTGCCTCTTAGTGCCCCTTTAACCCCTCTATCATCTAATGGACCAACTGACTCTCTCACAGGTTTTTTGCTACGAATGTACTTGAAAAAGTCTTTATTTCGCGTTTTTGCTTCTGCAGCAAGCTTCTTCTCAAATTCTCCCTTTGCCTGCCTTATCAATGCCTTGCATTTGACTTGCCAATGCTTGTGCTGTTTCCAGGTTTCGTCGTTTGGCTCTTATCATTTGTATAGTGCTAGAAGGTGTGCACAGTGCTATACAGAGGCATGTAAGAGACAGTCCCTGCTCATAAGAGCTTACAGTCTAGTCAAGACAGACAACACTACAAGTGGGAACTAGGGTTTATCTAGGGGAATGGTAAAAAAAAACACATAGGAGTTGAACAGAAGACCAAGGCGATCAGGATCCAAAAGCAGTCTGCAAGAAGTGAGTTTTTAGCCTGGATATGAACAGGGCCACAGGTAGAGCCTGACGTACCGACTCAGGTAGTTTGTTCCAGGCATAAGGAGCAGCAAGGTAGAAAGAGCAAAGTCTGGAGTTGGCAGTGGAAGGAGGAGGGCACAGATAAAAGGGATCTCTCTCAAGAGCGGAGTTCCCGAGGAGGGGTGCAGGGAGAAGCAGTAAAGGGAGAGAGGCAGTAGTTGCCCGTCCCTGGACGGAATAGCATCCCAGTAAAGGGGGAGGCAGCACTGGCAAGAGGCGTTCAAGGTGCAGGGGGGGGGGGGTAGACCTAGCTAGGCTCTATGGCTAGGTCAGGTTATACCAGATATTACTTTGTAACCAGACGCTGTACAAAAAGCTTCAAAACCAGACCATCCATTCAAAAACCAGGCAGTTGGCCATCCAGATAGCACCTACCTTTTTGTGACTTGCATGTAAACATTTCCAGATGCGTTATTTGAGTGGAGCTGGGGTGGATTTGTGATATATTTATTCTACAAAATATGCACGTATATTTCCCACTAGCACTCCTTGTGGCCTTGGGCAAGTCACTTAACCCTCCATTGCCTCAGAAGAAAGGCCTGGCAATCTACTTCCAGTCACACTGCTAAAGAAACCCAGGAGCTGATGGGTTGCCAGGAGTCAGCACTGTCTCGCAGGCACACACTGCATTGCATTTATTTATTTATTTACATTCTCTTATATACCGCGCTATTCTGCATCAGTGCGGTTTACATTGAACAAAGTGATATTACATTGAACAGGGCATTATAACTTGGAGATAACTATTTTACAGGGAACATGGGCTATGGAGGGTTAAGTGGCTTGCCCAAGACCACAAGGAGCACCTGTGGGACTAGAAACCCCAGTCCTTCCGGCCCAAGGTTGCTGTCCTCCAGTGGGATTTGAACCCCCGACCTTCCGGCCTGAAGTACCTTGCCCCAACCACTAGGCCACTCCTCCACTCCACACATTGCATACATGCATAGAGTACATGCACATATTTACCCCCGTGGTACAGATTTAAATTAATGTAATCAGAATTCATGTGCTACTGGGCATCATCGTAGAAACCTATTTTATAAAAGCATAAAAGCACATTTGTTGCCAGTATGAAATGGGCCCTTTTTGGCATTTCACATAGCTGCGTGGTTGTGAAATTACCCCCTTTTAGAGGGTAATTTTTATAAAAGATCTAAGGTGTGCTAATGTTAACACGTGTTATTAGTAGCTAGGTCTCATTGAATAACATAAGACCAGTGCTAAAATAACATTTCTTATCTGTGAATTAATGCATGTTAACATTAGCATGGACCTCTTAAGTGAACAGTGTTTGCTCACTCAAATAGGCTCTTATAAACTTACTTGGGGGTGTGCACAGAAATATAGCACTCGCTTTTGTACCATCTATGCATAGGTGTTCCTGGTGCAGAGAACAGTAAGAGCAGGGGTAGGATTTGCAATTCTATGGGTGACCAGGGAGTCGGACCGAGGGAGAGCCCTAGATGTGGTGTATTTGGATTTCATTAAAGCCTTTGACACTGTTCCTCACGGGCAACTTATAAACAAACTGAGCACCCTAGGGATGGACCCTAAAGTTACTGCTTGGGTTTGAAATTGGTTGGGCGGGAGGCGACAAAGAGTACAGGTAAATGGAGCTCACTCTGAGGAGAAGGATGTTACCAGTAGTGTGCCCCAGGGATCTGTCCTTGGTCCGATTCTTTTTAACATCTTTGTTAGTGATATAGCGGAAGGGCTGTCGGGTAAGGTTTGCCTCTTTGCGGATGATACCAAAATCTGCAATAGAGTAGACACCCAGGAAGGTGTAGATAACATGAGGAGGGATCTAGCTAAGCTTGAAGAATAGTCTAGAATTTGGCAGCTGGGATTTAATGTTAAAAAAAGTAAGGTCATGCATTTGGGCTGCAGCAATCCAAGGGAGCAATATAGTATAGGGGGGTGAAGTACTTTTGTCCACTAAAGAAGAGCGGGACCTAGGCATGGTTGTGTCTGATGATCTTAAAGTAGCTAAACAGGTAGAAAAGGTGACGGCAAAAGCTAGAAGGATGCTTGGGTGCATACGGAGAGGAATGGCTAGCAGAAAAAAGGAGGTGATAGTGCCTTTCTATAAGTCTTTGGTGCGACCTCATTTGGAGTATAGTGTGCAATTTTGGAGACCGCACCTTCAAAAGGATGTGAACAGGATGGAGTCGGTGCAGAGGGTGGCTACTAAAATGATTAGTGGGCTTCATTATAAAGCATATGAGGACAGACTGAAGGATCTTAATATGTACACCTTAGAGGAAAGGCGGGATAGAGGTGATATGATTGAGGTGTTTAAATACCTCCGTGGCATAAATGTTCAGGGAGAGAGCCTCTTTCAATTGAAAGCAAGTTCTGCTACGAGGGGACATGGGATGAGGGTGAAGGGAGATAGATTCAGGAGTGATATGCGGAAATATTTCTTTACAGAAAGAGTAGTGGATCTGTGGAATAGTCTCCCAGTGGAGGTGGTAGAGATGAGGACAGTAACTGAATTCAAAAAAGCATGGGACAAACACAGAGGCGCTCTAAAGGTAAAAAGTGGACTGTTGTAGTTGTTAATATGGAAGGACAGACTAGATAAGCTATGTGGTCTTTTTCTACTGTCATGTTGGTCATGTTCTACTGTCGGAGTGGAGGAGTGGCCTAGTGGCTGGGGCAACGTACTTCAGGCCGGAAGGTCAGGGGTTCAAATCCCACTAGAGGACAGCAACCTTGGGCCGGAAGGACTGGGGTTTCTAGTCCCACAGCTGCTCCTTGTGGTCTTGGGCAAGCCACTTAACCCTCCATTGCCCATATTCTCTGTGTATGTGTCTCATGTTAAATGTATCCCCCAATTGTGCTGTGACCACTTTGATTGAAGGATAAGGTGGTATACAAGACTGTCTAAATAAATAAATAAAATAAATAAAAATGTTTCTGTGTTTCTATGTTTGTATTTTTATAAATTATGCCTTTGGCTCATAATCTCCCATCCTTATGTTTCAGGTCCTTTTATCCTTCTCTTTTCATACTACTGTATGTCCGTCCTTTTAG
Organism: Ichthyophis bannanicus; assembly: GCA_033557465.1. Classification (NCBI taxonomy): domain Eukaryota; kingdom Metazoa; phylum Chordata; class Amphibia; order Gymnophiona; family Ichthyophiidae; genus Ichthyophis; species Ichthyophis bannanicus. The sequence goes on along the minus strand of CM066043.1, from coordinate 176,195,202 downwards.
ATTGTAAGCTGGACGAGCAGGGACTGTCTTTTCTGTGCCTGTACAGTGCTGTGTACACCTGGTAGTGCTTAATAAATGCTCAGTAATAATAATACTACTTCTTATTACTGACACATAAATGCACACAATTACACCAGCTCTGGAGTAGGTTTAAATGCGTGTTCCTACTTTTCCAGGGATGATGATATAAAGACATACGGGCATGAGTTGCACCTTCATATAAAGATATGCCTATGTGGCTTTCTTACCTAGCCGCCCTATTATAAAAGTATCCTGTTAGTGTGACAGTGTTACGTTTCCTCCCCCACTGTTGACAAACCCAGGCATGTTTGTGTGAGGATTCTGTAGGGAGGGGTGTGGATGGGGTGTATGTATTGTGTGGGATGAGGTTCGCATGCATGGAGAGGTGTGTATATTTGCATCTAGGAGGAGGGTGTTGGGTGTGTGTATGTGTGTGTGTCAGTGTTTGACAAAAGTGTCAACTAAATTGTAAGCTCTGATGAACATGGACCGTCTCTTACATGTCTCTACAGTGCTGCATGCACCTTGTAGCACTATACAATGATTAGTAGTAGTAGTAGATGGGGGTGTGTGGGGGTATTGGAAGGTTTTGATTGTGTGTTGGCTATGGGGGTAGGTATGCAAGAGAGGGTAGTGGAGTGTGTCAGGTGTGCATGTGGAGCATGTATTGTGTGAGGGGGGCATTAGGAAGAGTGTAGGATGCGTGGTGGGGTGAGGGGCTATCTCTCTATATATGTGTGCATGGGGTGGGCATATCGAGTGGATGTCTGTATGCCTGTATTTCCTTATCTTCCCCATAAACCAGTCCATGCTCCCCAGCCAGTGGGTGGAGGCAGACTTGAGCAACTTTCAGTGATGACATCACTACTATGTCCTCTGGTGCAGCAGAATACTGGAGAAGCCTGTATTTGCCTGCAGCAGGTGGCAAGTTGTTTGGGATGGGCAGCATTGCAGATAGGCAATGATCATGGGCCAATGGCCTGTGTGATTGAGACTTGTTGGCTGTTTTCAGTTCCTACTAGCTAATTGTCAGCACCATTCATGTGGACCTGGGGCCCTCGTGCACCACTAACAGATACGGGAAAGTATCTGGAAAAGTGTCATAAAAGGGATCTTGATTGGTGCAAAACCCAAGAACATGGCTTTAAACTAATGTTTCTTAGCCCTTGTGTGCTAAAGTAATAGCTAGGTCGGAGGACTCCAGGGAAGCCTGGTCCCTTATATTTCTAGGAATGTGCTTCAGAACAATGTCTTTTTTGTGGAGATCAGTGTTAAAATAACAAGCAGCATTTAATCTGCACATTCTGCAAAGTTGACTTTTATACTGAATACGGGAAGCTTGCCAACTGTAGTGCCGAGCATGTGGCACAAAAACAGAGAATTATTACAAATACCTTTTAAAGTGGTCTGGCAGAGCTACAATTACGAGGTTCAAGAGGGAAATGAACGATAAATTTTGCATAGGAATTTGCTCAAACTTCAGTTTAAACTGGTGAAAGGCTATCTTCTGAGCATTTCACAAGCCCGTCCCTACAGCTCAAACAGTAGGTTTGCTGTGGTTAGCATGTATTAGAATTGCACAGGATAACAGAAGCAGGGTCTGATAGAAGAGCCATGCTGTAATGTCCCAGAAGATTTTGGGGAAGAGAATACAACATATTTAATTCATGCAGAATGAGCTAGTTACCCAAAGAACACAGCCTGACAAAGATCCTTTTTTCCTCTCTTCCATCAGGGCTTGATAAAATTTGTAGAAAATCTAGAATGTTCTTGAAATTAGCATTTCTCCACATACCTTTGTGTGTAACAAGAGCTTGCAAATGTATGGGCTGTGTGAAATTATTCAGAGCAAGGGTTTAGTGGAAGAGGTGGATAGGAGTAGGGCTTTAGACGGTGTATATGGATAGTGTAATCTTTGGCCTATTTCAGTGTTGCACGTCAAGTAGTCTTTGCAAGCGAGATTTTATCCCACGTATGAGCACGTCCATACAAAACCTTGTAGAGGGCAAGAGACGTTGCACGTGTGCTTGGGCAGTTAGCATTTTCTAGTTTTAGCCGTAACATATCTCTGACTTAATTTCCTGTGATGAAATTTCATTTGTGTAGTCTGAGGTTAAACAGACATTTGTATTGCTTTGTGTGTAATATTCACAGACCTAAGTTTGTGTCCCAAGTACATTTATTATTTTTAAGTGCTGTGTATTTGCATTGATCTTAACAAATTTGTGTGAGTAGTAATACTGCATTATTCTCTTTCTCTTTGTTTACTTTCATATCCACCCACAAGCACATCAGCCATAGCTCCTCTTTTCTTTCCTTTTATTTTGATATGTCTCCATTTCTACAGCAAATTATGATTTTTCTTTTAGCAGGGCTGTGAAAAACCGACCAAGCGAACCAGAATACTGGCTATCGGAAAAGAATCTGAAGGACTCTGCTAAACGATGGCACTGCCATTCCGAAAAGAGTTGGAAAAGTACAAAGATATCGATGAGGATGAAATTCTTGACAAACTCTCAGAAGCTGAACTGAAACAACTGGAAAATGTTCTGGAGGAGCTTGATCCTGAGGTGTGTATCGGGGAACAGAAGCGTGTCTTGTACACTGATGTAGCATATAAGATTTAACATAGGAAGTTGCGTATCTTACTCTTGTTCTGCATTAGGCGTTTTACTCGCAGGGGAATTCTGAGCAACACAGAATTTGCCTTTCTCCAAACAGAATTCACATTGCCATGCTAATGCGAGCCGGCTATGTAAACGGTCAGTTCTGTGAACTGGTAGGAGGGGGGGAGCTTCCAGCACAGTTGTGTCTGTCCAGTTCTGCGTACATCCAATAACGTAGTAAGTAGTAGTAAAGAGCTGGGTTTCACAAGCCTGCTAGAGGAGGAGTCTGTATCATCATCTTCCTGCACCCCATGGCCCTGAGCATGAACTGCATATCGAAACGTCTGTGCTGTTTTCCTGACACTTTGAGAACAGTGCACAGTGCAGGAAGAAGACCGTTCAGAAAGTGGTGCCTACAGTCCCTTTGGAAGCTCAGCAGGTGAGGAAAGGATAGGGGGGTCAATTGGGGTGGAGGAGGGAAGAGACTGACTGGGAAGGGATTGGGATGAAAGAGATGGGGAATGAATTGGAGGAGTGGGAACATGTTAAGGAAGAGAGTCAAGCGGAAGAAGGGCCTTGTGCAGGCAGGGCTGGCCTGTCCACTAGGCAGACGAGGGTGGCAGACCAGCCTGCAGCAGGCCATAACTTCAACATGAAAACCGTGGCCTGCCATTCCTGCCCCCCTCTGATGCAGCTTCCTATCAGAGAGGGGCAGGAGTGGCAGGCCATGTGTGCATGCAGCGAAGCACATGGCCTGCCTCAGGCACCAACGTGGTGGTGAAAGCTGCCGCTTTCCAAACAGTTCTGCCGCTGCTAGGGACAGCGTTAAGGGTTGCAAACGGGGCAATTGCCCTGGGCTCCCATGCCACAAGGCGCCCCACGAAAAGCTAGAAGGTGGGCTTTGGGGCCACCTCCACAGTTTCTTCTCTGAGCCCCTGTATGTTTAACACATGCTGTGGCCACCACTGCCCCCTCCTCCCCCCCGCAAGATGAGGCGGTGGATTTGGGCAGTGGTGGTGGCAGTGGCTGAGGTTTCTGCCTGGGCTGGCCCTGTGTGCAGGAAGACAGGGGTGAGTCGGAAAGAGAGGAAGTGTTGGAAGGAGGGGAGGAGTGAAGAGTGTATATGAAGAGATGGGGAGTGAGTTGGGGGGGGGGGGAGTGAAGCGTGTATATTTATTTATTTATTGTTTTTTTCTATACCGCACTATTCACCATCAGCGCGGTTCACAGGGACTACAATGCACTTACAATAAACAATATATGAAGGGAGAGAGTATCTTACTGCCTTATTGGTGGGGCTTTCAGTTTTCAGGGAGATTAATTTGGCCGCCAAGAGAAGCTGCAAGTAACACAGACTTCCTTCAGCTGCTAACATTTTATATTTTATATTTTATTGACAGCCGCATGCTATCAGCACCCTCCTTACCCACTCCAGACTCCATGGATTGCTGAAGTAACATGACCAAAAGCTGGACTACTGAACTATTAGTGTACTCTTGAGGGAATTCTGCACAAACAGCTTAATTTAAAAAGTTGCATCTTTAAGTTAGAACTTCTTTCTGTTTTGAAGTTTAAATTAATATACATATGGTGGTTATTTTGATTACTCTGTTATGCAGAATTTAAAATATTGTGCACTAAGGTTTTGCAATGGAAACCATGATTTCAGTGCGTCTGCATAGTCCATTGAAAGAGTTGCTGATATCAGGATCACTCACCTACGTCTTCCGTGCTCTCTACGTCTGCCAGCTCCATAGGGCGACCATCATGGCATAAGATGCAGGACAATTTTAGGTCTTGTTTTTCTTAAACGTTTAATACAATTGTAAGATACTTTTGTGATATCTTGGGCATGGTGCTAGGAATGACTGAACACTACTGAAATCTGAAGAGGTCTACAATAACTCTTAACATACCCTGCACAAGCAGGATATTTTTTTCATAATTTATTAGAAAGAAAATTAAATGTTTTTGAAATCATTCAAATGGTGTGTGTCACGTTTTCAAAAGCCCGGCTTAGTATACCTATTCCTTCAGTAGTTGACATGCTCCTTCAATGCCAAATTACAGCAGTCCCTAAAACAAATATTCTCAGACTGTTTTATTGAATGCTTTCTCTGCATCCAAGTTTACTGAGACCTGGGCCTCAAAGCTACTTCCTAGTGATTGCAGGGTTACTAATTCTTTAGTTTAGTTTATGATCTGTTTATTAGGTTACTATGTCTTTAAGTTTAAAGTTTGTTGAGATAAACTTCCTTTTACAGAACCAGCCTAGTCTTGATATGTTAAGACATGTTAGTGTATGTTAAGTGTCGCCAGAGCCCATTTTATTCCTATGGCGGTGGCAGCACTTAACACATGCTAATAGTCATTATTGTGCATTAACCTTTAGCAGACATGCCCCTTAGTCTATTAGCTAGTACTGATGCCAGTATTTTTATTCTTTCCATACCAATGGAAATTTGAACGAATCCTATAAAAGGGGTCAGAATGTCCATCTGTCCTTTTGTCTGAAGATAAAATAACTCTTAGGAAATTTCAGTGGATCAGAATGAAACGTGGAATGTAGGAGAAACTGATAAAAAGACATTGAGTTAAAAAATGGGCCAAATCAGACCAGACATTCAGGAGAAATAAGCCGCCCCCTCCCCCCCCCCAAAAAAAAAACTATCCCAGTGTATTTCTGTGGGGGAAAGATTTTCAGCTTCTGTAGCGTAGAAACTTGCATGCAGTGAAACATTGCAGTTAGGGACTTGCTCCTTTCAGATTCCCTCTCCCTGTTCTCTGCTCTCTCAACCCTCTCCAAACTGCCTCACCCCCAAAACTATCTTACCCCAAAAACTACCTTGTAATTGTCTTATCAACCTGTAAAATGTTGCCATCATGAAAAAAATACACCCCGCAACTGGGTCACCACCAATGTTCCCTCTAATTTTCTGTAGGCTGTGTGCGCATAAAATATCAGCTGTGCAGTTTTTGAAGGAAGGTTAAATTTTTGTGCGGCACATAACGACACTCGGAGTTCTATACTTTAAAATTTGACTACACGTCAGAATACAGTATGTACACCACATTGATTGCACTAGATAATATTGTAGAACTTGTGAAAACCGTAAATACACAACAACTTTTAAATTTTAAGATGTCTGTGTTGTTTTCTATCAGAATCAGAACCGTAATTTTTGTGCGCTCTGTTATAAAGTATGTGTGCTCGCTCGGCGAGGTGTGTGCGCGCGCACACGCGCACAGCTTAGAGGGAACAGTGGTCACCACCCTCCCACCCCAATAAACAACCTTTCGCAATTGCCTCACCACCTGGCAAAGTGCCCCACCCCCAAAACTATACTCCTGCAACTGCTCCAGCATACAGCATACTGCAAACTGCCCCACCCTAATCAACAATCTCCTTCCTGCAAACTGCTCCACCCCTCAAAACTACATCCCTACAACTGCCCCCCAACACATCAAGCTGTTCCCGTAAAAAATACCACCCCAAAACTGCCCTACCATCTTACTAAATGCCTCATCCTGAAAAGCTATCCTCCTGCAATTGGCCTACCACCTCACCAACTCCTTACTGCATCTGTCCCATTCCCAAAAACTATTGTCCTGCAATTTCTCTACCCCAAAAAACTGCCCCCTCACAACTGCCCCACTAACCTGCACACTGCTCCTACCCCTAAAATTAGCATTCCTTCTCAATTGGCCTACTACTCCACAAACTTCCCCAACCCTAAAAAATATCTCTAAAATGGCGCTACCACCCTGCAGAATGCCCCATCCTTAAAAACGGCTCCCTGCAACTGGCCAACCACCTCATCAAATGACCCTGAATCTCCCCATCACCCCACAAACGGCCTCCACTCCATAAAACTACTGCCCCATCCCAAAATCTACTCCTCTGCAACATCCTGTGAGTGAGTCTGCCCTGCTTGCTTCCAAAGTATCTAGCAATAGACACGTGTGCGTAGGATCCAGGCAATGGGAAGGCTGTGGGGGCGGAGCAATGGAATGTAGCCTTAGCCACACAAAGTGGGAGGAGGTGAGCTGGGAGACCTTCCTGTGCTGACAGGTTTAGTCCTGCTTGTAGTAGAAAAAGGAAGAAAAATGAAGGCCCCCTTCCCCCCCATAAATGCCGCAATGCACATATGTGGTGACACACAAATGCATGCACATTCATATGAACATACACAGACATACCAAGCCACAAATATACATATAGACATCCACACAGAAAATACTTCCCTATCCTGTTAAACCAGTCCAGGCAAATGGGTTATGCTCCCCAGGCAACAGGTAGAGGCAGATCAGAGAAACATTTGGTGGTCATCACTTGTATATACACATTTAATATAACCCAAGGGGGTCATTCTGAACAGTGAATAGCAAGGATGTACGTCCGGTTTGGATGTACAACCCCTGCTATTCGCTGTTTGCCTATTCTGCCCCGAAATCTCCTTGCACATACAGAGCCGTTGTGTGGGGAGCTCCGGACGGAGGTGGGAGGGGCTGGCGACAGGGTGGAGAGTAGGTAGGGCAAGGGTGGGGCACACATCCCAGACATACAGGGCCTATTCTGGTCACGGCCCTGTACATCTGGCTGGGGGCAGATGGATGTGGGACTTATTCCACCTCCAAGATGGAATAAGTCCCATAGATGGCAGTGATCCGGCCAGGAAGGACCCCCCCAAAGCAGGGAGCAGCGTGAGGTGAAGCCCCTCTGCCCAATCCTGGCCCTGGCAGACCCCGCTGAGGCTTGGGTGGCGGGGAAGGGGCACTGTCAAGTACGTCGGGCCTTTCAGCACTCCTGCATGGTGTCCCAGTGCCATGGTAACAAGACGCCACGGCACCGGGCTCCATCAGGAGCATAGGGAGGGCTAGCCAGAGAAGTAGATGAGTGTCCATTGCTGTGGAATCGGGGCACGTCCGGCCCATCCATGGGAACGTCTAGCTCCTGCAGGTGCAGAATCGGGTGCACTTTTAGGCCTTCCATTTTTTGGACATCTGGGCGGCCTGGATCAGAATCTGCCTCCAAGTGAATTGCAAAAAGGAATTTTTTTGTCAGACCCACTCTTCTCCAGCTACATTATAAAGACCTTCTGATATAAAGGTCCATTTTATTTTATTAATAATAAAATCTTTTAAACCTATATATTAATGTGCAATCTTCTAAATCTTTAGTTAGCCAATAGAAAATTTGCCTTTGCCGACATAACTTTGTGTTTCGAGCCAAACCCACTAAAGAGTTGTCCAAAGTGGTTCACAAATGAAAATAAAGGTAATCTCTAAAGTTTTCACATACTCTCCACAATGACTCCTGAAATATATATATATATTTTTAAGGTTCCTTACCTTGCATTTGTCCACATTAAATTTAATCTTTCATTTAAATTCAGTTTCGTAATCCCACTAGTTCCTTCTTCAGTTCTTCACAATCCTCTGTCATTTTAATGATTTTGAATAATTTTGTGTCCTCTGCAAATGCGATCACTTAACTCGTTACTTACTGTATTTTTCCAGATCATTTAGGAATGTGCTAAATAGCCCAGGTCCCAGAACAGCTCCTTGGAGCACTTCACAATTGACATTTTCCCATTTAGAAAACTGACCATTTTGTCCTCGCTCTTCGTTTTCTTTTCTTTTAGCTAGTTCCCATCCACAGTACGACATTGCATCCTACTCCATGACTTTTTAATTTCATAAGGAGTCTCTTATGAGGGAATTTAAATTTTCAGGAGGTATTTGACAAATACACTATTGCAGAATTGGATTTTCCTCATGTCCTTTCTCAGGCGTTCAAGGCAAGTTACATTCAAGTATAGGAGGTATTTTTCTGTCCCTAGTGGGTTTAAAATCTAAGTTTGTACCTGAGCCCAGTGGAGGGTTAATGACTTGGCCAAGATCGTGGGATTCAAATCCTGGCTTCCTGGTTCTAGCTCACTGCTCTAACCATCGAGCTACTCCTCCACACCATATCAACTGGCTTATCTTTACACCTTCAAAAAATGTTATAAACTGGTAAGACAAGACTTTCCTGTCCTAAACTCAAGCTGACTCCTCCACATTACGTCTTAGTTATCTACATGATCAGTCATTTTTTACTTAGCATAGTTTCTGACAATGTGGTGGCATGGTCCATCTGCTCACTGCTAGCATGGAATAGATGAATTTTTGCACCTTTTGTAGCTTTTATCTCTTTCCTATAAAGCACCATTAGCGTCAGTTTTTCTACATAATTGTAAATGTTTGCTGTGACCAGGCATGGCCTACCAGTGCCATCGCATAGGATTCCCATGCAGTACACTCTTTCTCTAATTTCATCAAGCTTTCCTCCTTTGTTAGGTCCAACATGCCTAGCGGCCATATCTCCACTACCCGGTATAGTTCTGAATCCTAGATTAGTTTCTGGCAATCCTATTAACCAAATAGTATTTTTCCTGCCTGAATTTTTCTTAATCCTTGATATGATCTAATAATTTATTTTTGCAAGTCCCCAGGCTTTCCACACGCTAGTCCATTTCTTCAATCAAATATTTTTATTCTCTGTTTGTATTTCTATGAGCAGGGAGTTCAAGCTCGTCTTGAATTTCATCTATGAATAATTGTACTTTGGACAATGTCTTCTGTGCTGCTATTCAGGTTCTTGTGAGCTCGTTGGCTGCCTCTTCCTGCAGTCTGAAAAGTGGTTGGCTAGTCTCATGTCAGGCTTGCTGTTATCTCTGATTTGCTATTATTGACATGGGGGTTATTCTGAGTCACGAATAGTGGGGATGGACGGCCCAACCCTGAATAACTTCCCCGCCAGTTGTGCAGGGACGTTAGATGGGAGCGGGGAATGGGCGGCCCGGGAACGGAGAGTGGGTGGGCAGTCACCAGCCCCAGATGTACAGGGTTGATTCTAATGTCGGCTCTGTATGTCCAGGGCCGGCAAAATGTCCTCTGAAGTGGAATAACTTCCCTGGATGCTTTTTCCTTTGCTGCCGGGGCGCGGATGGGGCAGGGGGGGCCATGGTTTATTCCCCGCAGCCCGACCCTAGCCTTAGGAGGCCAGATTGGAGGTCAGGCTGCAGGAAATAAACCCTTTTTCTTGGCGGCCATCATCGCGGCTTTTAAATAGAGCCGTGGTACCACTGCAACAGGATGCCATAGCGCTGCGGCTCCTTTTAAAAGCCCCGACTGGGTTAGTTGGGCTTTTAATGCACGTGCAGGCCAGACTGAATCACGGTCTCGGCCTGCACGTACATTGCTGTTCGCGATTCTGATCCCGCAGGGCTAGACGTGCCCTGCGGAATCAGAATCGTGATCCCCTCTGCATGTCCGGTTCAGACCGGATGCACAGAGGGGATGTACGTCTGGGACGGAATCGGGCCCATAGCATTCATTCAACTTAAATGTAAATACGCTATTCTTCTTCCAAAATCTTGTAGTTTAAATAATGTTAAAAACTAGATTCATTGGAGATGGGTGAAGAAGGCTCCCAGGTAAGTGAAACATTAAATATCTCTGTAGAAATGGGTAAAAGGGACAACTTCTGGAAAGCGGTGGGTATAAATGCCCTTAGCATGGGAAATAAGATCCCAGATATTGAGGCTTTAATAGAAGAGGCTGACTTTGATTTAATGGCGGTTATGGAGACATGCTTCATGGACAACCACCACTGGGATGTAATTATACCAGGCTAGAAAACAGAAGAGCAAGGAAGAAGGCCAAACCCTCTATATGTGGAATAGACTTTATTGAATAACCCCTACACTGACAGTGTTTCAGCCTTATGAGCCTTCATCAGGCGGTATATGTAGCCAAACTGCCAACAAAACAGAAGATAGATAAGAATCAAAAAGAATATAAAACTCTGTACATATATAAATCATATAATGAACAGAATAAATCATCAGTATGATTCCTGTTATAAATAACAAGTTAAAAACAATCATAAATAATCACAAACTTAAGAAGGATCCTTTTTAAAAAAAAGGATAAAAAGGAACCAATAGAATAATAAACAATCAAAACACATACATAAATGATATTTTCATATATAAAACTGACATTAAAATAAGCGGACAACTACCCAGGAGACTAAAAAAAGGGAAGGGGGAATAATTCAAGATAACAATATGCAATTACTTAATAAAATAAGGAAAACCAGGAAAGGGTGGATAAAGTAAAAAAAGGGGGTAAAGGGAGAGGGAGGAAGGGGCGGCAGAGGGGAGAGGGAAAAGGGAGGGGGAGGGAAAGTGGGAAAGGAAGTGGGGAAGAGGAATGGACTCCCTGTCTTCCACTTCAAATGCGTATGGTATACAAATTTGTTGTGCTAAAAACAGTGTCACTACGGGACACAGGAAACATTAGGAATTGAAAGCTTTTACAGTGTAATGCATATATAACTATCAGAATATAACTGATATTATAAAGACTTATGAGATAGGTACATAAGAGAATCACACAGTGGAAGGAGGGGGAATAAAACCGTGCATTGGGCAACAATGAGCTCATAGCCTAATCATGCCAATTTAGCATAGCAGTAAAAGTTTAACTTGGCACTATGAGCAAAACTAAAAGAAAGCTACTACCTCACGAAGTATATAGATTCTATGGCCGTAATGTATGAATAAACCGGCAGATTGTTGAATATATTGTGTATTCTATCTTTTTTTAGGGGGAAATTAATCTTTTTTAAAAAATCTTATTGCCTTTCATTTTTTAACCCCATATTAAGGATAATCATACTTTCTCACATAGCCTGTCAACGGCACATATAAAAAGAAAAGATTAAGAAATGCCAATTTTCAGGAGAAAGATTACATAATGACAAAGAGGGAAGTACAAGATGTGTCCTTTTTTAGCGCAATTCAGCAGCGATACGCTCAAGTCAGGAGTCTTCACGTCAAGCCGGCCCAATTTTTAAAGGGCAATAAATTATTGGAAATACTGCTAGAAGGGAGGATAGTGAGGTTTCTGGAGTTCAATGGATTGCAGGATCCAAGGCAGCAAGGGTTTACCAGATGCAGGTCTTGTCAGACAAATCTAATTGATTTCTTTGACTGGGTGACCAGGAGGTTGGACTGAAGGAGAGCCCTAGATGTGTTGTATTTATATTTCAGTAAAGCTTTTGACACTGTTTCGCACACTACTGGCTACTAAAATGGTTAGTTGTCTTGGTTATAAAGCATATGAGGACAGACTTAAAGATGTTAATATGTATACATTAGCGGAAAAGCAGGATAGAGGAGATATGATAGAGATGTTTAAATATCTCCGTGGCATAAATGCACAGGAGGAGAGCCTCTTTCGATTGAAAACAAGCTCTGCTACAAGGGGGCATAGGATGAAGGTGAAAGGGGATAGACTCAGAAGTAATATGCGGTAATATTTCTTTATGGAAAGATTGGCAGATGCGTGGAATAGTTTCCCAGTGGAGATAGCAGAGACGAGGACAGTATCTGAATTCAAAAAAGCATGGGACCAACACAGAAGATCTCTAAAGGAAAAGAAAGGACTATAGTATTTGATATGGAAGGGCAGACTAGATAGGCCATGTGATTTTTTTCTGCCGTCCTGTTTCTCTGTTTCTACTTGAAAAAATATATTGGGGGAAGGTGGGGGGATTTTCAGCTGTGGCAGGCAACATTTTGTTTTCAATATCAACCATGCTATATAAATTAATAGTATATTGAGTGTCACTATATATAGATAGTCAGTGACACTGAATGTGTGTGATAATACTGATTACAGCTCTATGTGAAACAGATCATAACTAAGGACCTCTTTTACTAAAGCCTGTTAGCTGGTTAATGGGCGTTTTAATACACTGGTACAGGCAGTCGGGAACACTAACGCCTGACAGTGTCTGCCTTTGTGCACATTAATCAGTGATTGCAGGATGGGGCAGGGAATGGGCGGAGAGTGGGCTTGGAGAGCGCACTGCTTTTAGCGCCGGGACGATTGCTGCGCGCTCGGCAACAACATGGCTCCTAACATGAGTTCACCTAATGACTCCTCTAAAGTAATGGGGCACACGTTAGGAATACCCTTTGCATGTTAGCTGCCCAGGACATACCAAACGCCCCCAGCAGCTAACCTGTGGCCTTTGTCATTTACATAGGTGAGCAGCGCATCAATGGCACATCCGTAGCAGGCTTTAATAAAAGGGGCCCTAAATATATAGCTCATCTGCATAATGGCTGCAAATTGTCGATATCCAGATAATACTGTTGCACCACTCATTTTCCGCACCTCCACTGTAGAGATTGTTCCATGCATTGTACTCGGAGCACAGCACAATCCATATTGCTTTTAAATATCTATGGATAAGGAAATTATACATTTACTGGTGGCCGGTAGACATGCAACACAATGCAAAACAGTCTCTTAGGATACTCACTTCAGAGGTGGTGGAAGTATTTTAATTGTGAATGGTCTTGGCATCTCATTTGGATTAAAAGTTACTGCATACATCCACATTATTATATCAAATGGGCCAAATAATTGCGCCTCTCTTGCTGAGAGCTAGTAACGTTTTGTAGGAAAATTACTAATTTAACACCTTATTTCTTTTTGTAGAATGCACTTTTGCCAGCAGGCTTTCGACAAAAGGACCAAACTACAAAAAAAGCCTCAGGTTCTTTTGACAGGGAGCAGCTCCTGACATTCTTGGAGAAGGAAGCATTGGAGTGCAAGGACAGGGAAGATTTTGTGCCCTTTACTGGAGAAAAGAAAGGTAACCATGCACCTTCCAACTCTGACAGAAAGTGTGTGTTTAAAAAAAAATTACCAGAAATATGGTTACTTTATCCAAATAAGTTTCCTTCTCAGAGTCAGAACAATTTTTACACTGTAGAAAAGTGAAGTATGTGTGTGTGGTGCATCTTCATTAGAATGAATTTACAATTTGCAGTTTTCTCCCCATGTAAAGAAGTTTAGCCTTCCATCTAGTGAGTCCCCTAAGGAAGACAGAGGTCTTAGTACTGAAAGCTAACATCTTGAAGCATTTGTCATCCTAACAAAGAGATCGTATCCTCAACAAATTTTATTTTGGTAAAAATGAAACAGTGCCTGATGGTAAATTATAGATAACTAGCAATGATTCTATAAGATGCCAGTAGCCTCTGTGTTATTTTTGTTATTACTGATTAATATAGCTATTGTTCTGGAAATTGTGTTTCAGTATTTATTTATTTATTTATTTACATTCTCTTATATACCGCGCTATTCTGCATCAGTGCGGTTTACATTGAACAACTGAAATTACATTGAACAGGGCATTATAACTTGGAGATAACTATTTTACAGGGAACATGGGCTATGGAGGGTTAAGTGGCTTGCCCAAGACCACAAGGAGCACCTGTGGGACTAGAAACCCAGTCCTTCCGGCCCAGGGTTGCTGTCCTCTAGTGGGATTTGAACCCCCGACCTTCCGGCCTGAAGTACCTTGCCCCAACCACTAGGCCACTCCTCCACTGTTCACAATGGCACTTCCTTCCCGTATTCTTCCTCTAAAAATGTTCAGAGAAGCAGCCATATTAGTCTTGAGTAGCAAAAACGACAGAAGCTGGTGGCACCTTTATAGATGAACCAACTTATTGAGCGTGAACTTTCAAGGACAGGAGTCCATTTCATTTAGGTGCATGAAATGTAGTTCAGGAGGTAGATGTTGAGGGGAGGTGGAATTGAAAAGTGCAGGGCAAGGAGTAGAAAGGGAATGATAATAGCTGCATATATCATCTAACTGACAGTGATGATGAGGGATGGAATAGAAACAAAAGGCAGGATGATCTGAACTGAACTTGTCAAGCATGATAGGAAAATCAGGCTATTTTGTGATTTATTTCTCTTGCTGATTCTCTTGCTAAACCTATGCATGTATCAAGATTAATAAAATGCACTTATGGTGTTATGCTTCATGTAAATTATAAACTTCTTTGTAGAAGCAGTCATGATTTTATATTGATTTGTCCTTGTATACCTCCATTGAAACATAGAAACATGATGACGGAAAAAGACCACATTGCCCATCCAGTCTGCCCTTCCATACCAACTACTATAGTCCCTTTTTTCCCTTTAGAGGTCTTCTGTGTTGGCCCCATGCTTTCTTGAATTCAGATACTGTCCAGGTCTCTACTACCTCCACTGGGAGACTATTCCACACATCTACCACTCTTTCCATAAAGAAATATTTCTGCATATTACCCCGAGTCTCTCCTCTTTCACCCTCATCCTATATCCCCTTATAGTAGAGCTTGCTTTCAGTCGAAAGAGACTCTCCTCTTGTGCATTTATGCCATGGAGATATTTAAATGTCTCTATCATATCTCCTCTATCCCAACTTTAGTCTAACGTATACATATTGAGATCTTTAAGTCTGTCCCTATATACCTTATGATGACATCCACTAACCATTTTGATAGCCACCCCCTGCACAGACTCCATCTTGTTTATATCCTTTTGAAGGTGCAGTCTCCAGAACGTCACACAATACTCCAAATGAGGTTGCACCAAAGACTTATACAGAGGCAGTATCACCACCTCCTTCCTGCTGGCCATCCCTCTTTCTACGCACCCAAGCATCCTTCTGGCTTTTGCCATTGGCTTTTCTACCTATTTAGCCACCTTAAGATCATCAGAAACAATCATCCCCAGGTCCTGCTCTTCTTTTCTGGACAGAAGTACTTCACCTCCTATATTGTACTGCTCCCTTGGATTTTTGTAGCCCAAATGTATGACCCTGCATTATTTAGCATTAAATCTCAGCTGCCAAATTCTTGACCATGCTTCAAGCTTAGCAAGATCCCTCCTCATGTTATCTACTCCTTCCTGGGTGTCTACTCTCTTGCAGATTTTGGTATCATCTGCAAAGAGGCAACCCTTCAGCAATATCATTAACAAAAATGTTAAAAGGAATTGGACCAAGGACAGATCCCTATGGCACACCACTGATTATATCCTTCTCAGAGTAAGCTCCATTTTTTTTTATTTTTTATTTATGTAATTTTACACATAAAACAAGAAAGTTACATGAAACCATTCTTGCCGAAATAGAGGTGGCAAACGGAAAAGTATCCGAGTATACCCAGAATACATTAACAAAATTAATTAATCACAAGAAATTACTAAAGGTACAAAGCCTGCCAACTCTCCCTAGCCCACTATACGAGGGGAATTACCTATCTACAATCCATAAACAAAACATAAGAAGAAACCAGCCAACAGTCAAAATCCAGAAGTACTACTATATGAGCATTAAGGGGGATCAATAGAGGATTCCGTTACCTGGGTGTAACACTGGACCAAAAACTGGACATGAAGACCCATATTGGCAACATGGTCAAATCAGCATATCTAAAAATCAAAACACTCAGACATCTACGCCCCCTACTGCAACCGGATGATTTCAGAACGATATTTCAGGCGTTAACTATTCCACATCTCGACTATGCAAACGCGATACTGCAAGGGTTACCTCAATCCACCCTAACTCCACTCCAACTCGCCATGAACTCCGCAGCCAGAGTTCTAAATGGGGCCTCAAGACGTGACCATATAACACCGATCCTCAAAAGTCTCCACTGGCTCCCAATTCACGGTAGGATTACCTTCAAGATCTTACTACTAACATTCAAGCCATCAACGGACTCTCCCCCTCATCACTTGCAAGCCTTACTTTCATGACTCCCCCCACCAGAGCCAGACGAGACACAGCAATAAATACTATAATAATCCCCAAAACAATAACCCATTGCACACAGTCAACCGCAAACAGAGCTTTCAGTCTCTGCGCACCTAGAAGCTGGAATGCCCTGCCACCTAGCATACGAGCAATCACAGAGATAACTAAATTCAGGAAGGCCCTGAAGCATCACCTCTTCCTCAAGTGCTACCCTGAAGTAGGTACGCCAAAGTGCCCTGCATGCAATACAGATCCTTAACCACCTGGTAACCATTCCACAATGTGATTTACATAGGGTATTCACCTTATGCCTTTTGTGTAAATAGTTAACATGCTATCCAAGTTAATCTCCCTGTTATCTGTAATTTTACGGTGTAACCCCATGGTAAAACTTCTTTGATGTTCCATGTAAACCGCGCTGATGTCGAATAGCACGGTATATAAAAGTATTAAATAAATAAATAAATTCCAGCCACCTGGCACTTATGAAAGCCAGCAATTGGGCGGGCTCATAAAATACATAAGAAATCGACTGGTATTTCACCAAACACTTGCATGGATGCTTAAGAAAAAGAGCCCACCCAATTGTATAACCCCAGACCGGAGCAGCAGAAACTCTCTGTGCCGCTTCTGGGTTTCTCTTGATAAATCAGGATATATACGAACTGATAAACCTCGAAATAAAAGTTTCCGCTTCTGAAAAAATAATTTTAACAACCATTCTTTATCGGATAACAGAGCAAAAGTTATTAACAATGTAGCTGGTACCTGAGATTCATATCCAGAATTTTCTAGGAGGTCTGAGACATTCTAGATTGCCTCCTATTTCTCCTTGAGCCAGAGCTAACTTCGCCTTAGGCAAATAATACATTTTTACCAAAGGGCGAATCAGCTCAGAAGAGACTCCCAATACCTCTACCAAGTACCTTTTAAACATATCTCTAGGAGAAATTGACGCCACCTTAGGAAAATTAATAATTCTCAAATTATTAACTCTGGATTGATTATCCAAATGTTCCAATTTTAGTTGGAGTGACAGAAAGTTCTTTCTATATGCATCAGAATACTCCTCCAAACTCACAACTCTGTCCCTTATATCTTCCCTCTTTGCTTGCATCGCAGAAACTTTACTCTCCAAATCACACATTGCACCTGTAGAAGCGTTCACTTTAGTAGCCAAGGAGGGTTCTTGAGGTAGAAGAACTTCTCCCAATGATACGATAGCATTCCAAATAGCTTCCAAGGTAAAGTTCTGTGGTCGTTGTAAAGAGAAAACCACTTCTGATTCAGCAACAGGTTTCGCTGGCTCCATAGACGCCGACAGTTGGTCTCCTCTTGTGGAGGGAAACTCCTTCCCCCCACACACCTCTCCAAATGCAACCGAAGATTTTATTGAGCATGGCTCTCCAGAGCCCACTCTCTCTGGCACCAACAGCTCAGCCCTTCCTGGCCCTCTCAGGCAGTTTCCTCCCCCAACCAACAGAGGAGAAACTAACTGCAGGAAGCCTTCCGGCAAGGGTTGGCTGCAAGTTAATTTCGGCGGCGGGCTCAAAACGGGGGACAAAGTTGATGCCGAAGCAGAAACCGGGCACTCCAATTCCGGCGTATCTGCAAGCCGGCTAGCTCCACCCGCACCTTCCGAAGCTCGTGCCACGTGAACAAGAAACGGATCCAGAGGACCCACCATCTGATTAGCAATCGGCGTGGAGGAGTCAACAGGCTGAGAGGGCAACGGCCCCGACTTCCCCTTTCGCTTCTTCCCCATAGTGCGCGCTCATGCAAAGCTGACTGTGGCTGCATCCATCTTGGAAACGCCCCCCAAAGTAAGCTCCATTTACCTGTACCTTTGTTGCCTCCCACTAAACCAGTTTCTAACCCACTCAGTCACTTTAGGGCCTATTCCCAGGATGCTCAATTTATTTATAAGTTGTCTGTGTGCAATGGTGTCAGTCTTTGCTGAAATCTAAGTATACCACATCTAGGGCTCTTCCTCGATCCAACTTTCAGGTCACCCAGTCAAAGAAATTAAGTAGATTTGTTTGACAAGACCTTCCCTTAGTAAAACAATGATGCCTGGGATCCTGCATTCCACTGGACTCTTGAAACCTCACTATCTTCTATTTTAGCAGCGTTTCTATAAATTTACTTACCACAGAGGTCAAACTAACTGGCCTGTAGTTCTTGACCTCATTCTTACTGCTACTTTTGTGTAAAGGGACCACATGCGCCTTTCTCCAGTTCTCTGGGACCACTCCTGACTCTAAAGAAGCATTGTAAAGGTTAGACAGTGGAGCCGCTAGAATTTCCTCAGGTTCCTTCAATACTCTGAAATGTATCCCATCCGATCCCATTGCTTTGTCTACTTTTAGTTTAGCTAGTTCCTCACGAACAGTCTTCTGAAAATTATTCAAGATCCCATTCAGTAGGGTTCCTATTCATGGATGTTTCTTAGGTCCTGCTCCTGGCCTTTCATCTATGAATACTGAACAAAAATATTTGTTAAGCAATTTTTCTTTATCCTCATCAGCTTCTACATATTCCTCCCCTTCACCTTTGAGTCTGACATTACCACTTTTTCACCTCCTCCTCTAACATATCTGAAAAATGCATTGGCTATTTTTCTTCTGTTTATATCTTTGCTTTCCTGACTGCTTTGCTTACTTCTCTTTTCCGAATATTGATCCTCTTTCTGTGGTCTCTTGTATTTTATGATGGCCGGTCTCTTTTTTTTTTTTTTTCTACACCTTTTCAGCTACTTCTTTCGAGAACCATAGTGGTCTCCTTTTCCTTTTACATTTATTTACTTTACTAGCAAAAATATTTGTTGCTCTTTAAAATATCCCCTTTCCATTTTGCCCATTGCTTTTCTACATCCCCTCCAGGTGTTTGCATCCTGCTAACATCTCCTTGATGTATTGTCTCATCTTGGCAAAGTTAGTTTTCCTAAAATCTACGACCTTCACTTTTGAATGGCCTTTATCAGCCCTAGTCCTAATACTGAGCCACACCATCTGGTGATCACTGGATGCGAGATGATCCCCACTGTATCATCAGAAATACTTTCCCCATTGGTAAGCACCACGTCCAGTATGGCCCCTTCGCATGTGGGTTCTGTTACCAGTTGCCAGAATAGTTCTTCCTATAGAGAATCCAGGATCTCCTTACTTCTAGATGACCCTGCAGCAGGGATGTGCCAATCAACATACGGTGATTGAAATCGCCTATCAGCAACACTTCTCCTTTCATACTGTGAATGTTTTCATTTAAAACTCTGTCCACTTCTTCTGCCTGTGAAGGAGATCAGTATATCACACCAGTGCAAATGGATTCTGCATTCTCTCTTTCTAGTTTAACCCACAGTGTCATCTCCTTCCCTTGTAAGCCCTATAGTTGTGTAGCTTTAATATTCTTTTTTTACATATAGTGCTACTGTTCCTCCCCTTCTTCCTACTTTGTCCTCCTGAATCAATTATAGCCTGTTATAATTACATCCCAGTCATGGTTGTCCGTGAACCATATCTCCGTAAAGGCCACTAAATCCAAGTCAGCCTCTTCCATTAAAGCCTCAACATCTGGAGTCTTATTTCCCATACTACGGGCATTGATGCACACTGCTTTCCAGACATTGCCCCTTTTACCTATTTCTACAGAGGTATTAAATGTTTCACTTACCTGAGGACTTCTACTTATCTGGGGGCTTTCTTCACCCATCCTATCCTTTAACCCATTGATGAACCATTGGATTAAATCTTCAGAGTTTCAAGATTTGTCCTGGAAATGTCATTTTCCTTGGTAGCAAACCCCATTGGCTTAGTGGACTGGAGTATGATTTAAGTTGCATGAGGGTTTGTTTTCAGTTTATAAAACTATGCTAATTCCTACACTTCAGTGGACTGTGGTCAGAACTAATCATACATAGAATGAGGAACGCTAAGTCACATCACTAGGGAAGTCTTTAAGAATCATGAGCTCTTGTGTCCCCTTTCCTGTTTTTTCTTAAACTATCCCTTTATTGGTGGCTGAGAATTTCTATTGCTAAATTCAATCACACTTATAAAAGGATGACGTTTTCAGCTGACAGTGTTAGCCTGATCTGTTAATTTTTTACTCAGTCTTAATGGAAACAAAAACCTGCAGGGCTGAATCAATCCTCTCATTTTCAGTCCAGCTGGAATTACAGCTAAGTTCTGATAGGCATCAAAGAGGAGCTCATAGTCTTTTTGTGATTTTTGTGATTTTTAGCTAACTTGCTGATAAGTCAGCATCTCCTTTATTTATTTTTATTTAGTGGTATTTAGCTGTCCAGTATTTCAAAGCAAGTTACATTCAGGTTCTGTAGGCATTCCCCTACCTCAAAGGTCTTACAATCTAAGTTTGTACCTGAGGCAATGGAGGGTTAGGTGACCTGCCCAAGGCCGCAAGGAGTTCCAGTGGGATTTGAACCCTGGTCTTTCTGGTCCCAGGCCATTGCCCTAAGCACTGGGCTGCTCCTCCCTTAATAGCCTTAAAGAGTAGATCAAGTCCTGGGTCTTTATTGCATATGCAAATAGCAGTGATTTTTATACAAAAGTATATGCATATAACACTGTCATACCAGCTAACAAATCTGTGTTCTTTTTGTCCTGGAAACACTTTATTTATTTTATTTAACAGGTCTTTTATACCGCTTTATCATTTTAGTCAAAGTGGTTTACATTGTAACTTGGTAATGTACATTAAACAGGGACATTGATAACGGATTCTTCTGAGGCAATGGAGGGTTAAGTGACTTGCCCAAGGCCACAAGGAGTGTTAGTGGGAATCAAACCCTAGTCTCTTGGTTCCCAAGTCAATGCTCTAACCACTAGGCTACTCCACCACGCCAAACATTTGGGCGTGGCAGATGAATTAGCAGTGTTCATATAACAATACTTAGTAATTGCAGGTCCGCATGTGTAGGGTTTTAGTCCTTTTGAAGCGTATTGTACAACCAAGAAGAAAACTGTGCAGCATTATCTGCTGTGTATTCACTGTTGTTAAAATGTGGTAAATTCTTGTGTCTTAACTGTAAGACGCATTCCCAGACCAATTGCCATCCATTTCCACCCCATTCCATGATGGCTGTTAATTCAGAAATTGCCATATGTTATTTGCTAAAATGCTGTGTTAACTGTTAGCATGTGTTAATTCCCACATTAACAGCTAAATAAGCTCAGTAAATAGGCCCTTTGAATGAAGTAAGAAATGGGTAATTATCACTGCCTAACATTCATTTGCTTGTATACCTTGGAATCAATCATTCTATTCCTACAGAAAGGTACTCGCTTTGAAGCAAAACTTGAGAAGTACCCATGGCCACAAAAATTATTTGTGCACGCCATCTGAATAAGTTTAGCTAACTGCATTACATTATTTGCCATTCAGTTTGTTGTTGTTAAATGCCTTCGAGTCAATGCCAACTCATGGCGACCCTCTGGATAGCAGTCCTAAACTGTTTTCAGTCTTCAGTCAAACAGTAATTGTTGATAGAGTTGTATCCATGAATCCATCTCATTGCTGGTCTTCCTCTTTTGCGTTGACCTTCAACCTTGCCAAGCATGATGTCTTTTTCTAATGACCTCTGTCATCTCATGATGTATCCAAAGTAGGAAAGTCAAAGTTTTGTCATCTGAGCTTCGAAAGAGGCCATCCAGTTGAACGTCCAGTAAAGAACTTTTCTCTGCATTAATTGTTGGACATTTCCAACATCTTGCCATTCAGTTAAGAGACAGGTTTTGCAGTTATCACATGTTCATTTTGGACATTAACCTCATAACTGCAAATTCTTATCACACTAGTTAAAAGGCCCCTAAATGTTTTCACTCCATAATTGCTGAACTTTCACTGACAAATTTTGTCATCATGGAAGATACTGTTCATTCACCCATTAGTTATCCGGAGCCTTATACAGCAATACTTGGCAGAATTTTGATGAGTGCCCTTTATATGTATCTTCTGCTTTGTGCTAAAAAGTTTATTAAAATTCTTCACTGTATTCTGCAGCGTACTACTACGCATATCCTGTGTTCTATAAGCCCTTACAGAATGTGCTTTTAAAATTTCAAAAATGTTACTATAAGATCTTTTTTTATTTTATTTTCAATGTTGTGATCTACCTAGTTGACATTCGGTATAGCTAAAGAACGTTTTCAAAGCTGTTGTTCTGTACCTGGAGTCAAATTTATGTTTGGATAAAACATTTGCCTAAAGCTTGTAAATCTGATTGCTTGCAGTTTTTGAGCAGCTCCATCTTAAGTTTTTGCTTCAGGATTTAATTTCTTGCAATTTTACAGAAGGGAGAAAAATGTGCAAGCAAAATGTTTTGTCTCTAAAGCGCTGACATTTTTTAGCCTGATTTCTTTAATTTAGCATGTTTCCTCAAACGTTTCCCAGATGTTTTTGCTTGCGCAATTTTTTTCCACCACTGCATTTCTTGGGTAGATGCTAGGTGTGGTGATTAAATCAAAGCCTTCCAAACCATACAGTAGTAAAGTGCCAAGATTTATATGACTAGCCAGGAAGTTCTTTCAGAGAAGCAGAAAGCTTCATCAATCATGCTTGCTTTATTAGAGCTCCTACAATGGGTGGTGCTGACAGTGCAGATGAACTGTTGATCACGTGAAACCAGTTGTGCAAGGTAGTAGTAAGAATATTTAGCTCTACATCTGAGATGGAAATAATTAAAATAGGTTATCTTCAATATCTCATTCCATTTAGTGCATTCATTTACTATATTTAAAAATGTTTATAAATAAAACTGTGCCAGAAATTTGCATGAATAACTCTGTTGGGCTGTGCTGTACTCTCTATTTTTAGTAAAATCAGCTGCAGATATACAGACCCAGGGGCATTCCAATCTGTTTTGAATCTACTACCTGTTAGTTTCATGGAGGAAGACTTTTATTCATTCTATGTACAATTAGTCTGCGTAAATTTTACCAGAAAAGTGGTCAGGGCATCTAGCATAGCTAAGGTTTTTTTTGAAAGGGGTTTAGAGAAGTTCTTGAAAGAAGTCCATAAACAGTTGTTAGTTGTGTAGAACCTATCCTTGAGGAGTGTACAGAGTTGCCAAGTTACCCAATTCCAGGAGTGAGATCTTTTACCATGTCTGGTTTTAAATTTGACTTGCAAATCAGCATGGTATTTTTAGTTTCTGAAATCAATGCTGCAAGTCCCATAATGTGTCAGAAACCCAGGACTGGCTTAAAATCTTACTCTTGGAACTGGGTATCATGACAACTCTTGAGTGTATATGTTCTTTGCAATCTGCTGGGTATTTCCTGGTGATAAGAATATAACTTAAGAAATGCTGTACTGGGTCAGACCAAAGTCCATCAAGCCCAGTATCCTGTTTCCAACAGTGGCCACATCACAAGTACCTGGCAGGTTTCTGAAAAGGTACATAGATTCCACAATGCTTGTCCCAAGATAAGCAGTGGATTTCCTCTTTAATATTGGTTTATGGACCTTTCCTCCAGGAACTTCACCAAAATATTTTAAACCCAGCTACAGTAACAGCTTTTACTACATCGATTCGAGTTTGATTACGCATTGCATGAAAAAATATTTTCTCTTATTAGTCTTAAATGGGTTACATTGTAGCTTCATTGCATGTCCCCTAGTCTTTCTACTTTTTGATGGAGTAAACAATCTATCTACATTTACCCGTTCCACTCCAATCATTTCATTTTATAGACCTATATCATATCTCCTCTCAACTGCCTTTTTTCCAAGTTGAAGGTCCCTAACGTTTTAAGCCTTTCCTCATAAGGATATCCTTCATCTCTTTTACCATTTTGGTGGCTCTTCTCTGTAGCTTCTCTAATTCTGCTATACCCTTTATAAGATATTGCAACCAGGATTGCATACAATATTCAAGGTGCGGTCGCACCATCGAATGATACAAAGGCATTATAATATTTTTTGTTTTATTCTCCATTCCTTTCCTTGTGATTCCTAGCATTCTATTTGCTTTCTTGGTCGCTGCTGCACACTGGATGGAGGGTTTCAATGCCTTATCTAAAATGATTCCTAAATCCCTTTCCTGGGTGGTAGTTCCTAATGTGGAACCTTGTGTATTGTAACCGTAGTTTGGGTTGTTCTTTCCTAGGTGCATAACTTTGCACTTGTCCACATTAAAATTCATCTTCTATTTGGATGTCCAGTCTTCCAATTTATCATGGTCCTCTTCCAATTTTTCACAATCCTCTTATGTTTTAACAACTTTGAATCATTTTGTCCTATATGCAAATTTGATTGCTTGACATTTTATTCCCATTTCCAGGTCATTTATGAATGGGTTAAAAAGCAGTGGACGCTGCACAGATCCTTGAGGCGCTCCACTATTCACATTTCTCCATTGAGTAAACTGGCCATTTAGTCTTCCTCTCTATCTTTAAACCAGTTCCTGATCCATAATAGTACACTGACTCCTATCCCATTACTTTTTAATTTCACCAAGGGCCTCTCATGAAGTACCTTGTGAAAGGCTTTCTGAAAATCCAGATACACTTTATCAAACGGCTCACCTTTATCTACCTGTTCATTTGCACCTTCAAAACAACATAACAGATTAATAAGACAAGATCTTCCTTTGCTAAATCCATGTTGGCTTTCTCCCATGAAACCATGCTCAGTAATTTAAGTCTTTGTAATGATTTCTATTATTTTACTCGGTACTGACGTCAGGCTCACCACTCTGTAGTTTCCTGGATCGCTTCGGAAACCCTTTTCAAAAATTGGCGTTACATTATCCGTTCTCCAATTTTTAGGTACTTTTGATTTTAATGATAGTTTACATTACTAATAGTAGGTCTGCATTCTCATGTTTCAGTTCTTACAGTGTGTTTTGCTTCTTGCAAAACCTTTATCCTGTGTGACTCGGCGTCCTGTCTAACTTAGAGTACAACCCCTTGGCCAATTTGATCTACCCTATCATTGCAATATAGTTTGTACCCAGGTATCAAAGTATCCCACTGGTTGTCCTCCTTTCACCAGGTCTCTGAGAAGCCAATTATATCTAACCTTTCATTTAGTGCTATATATTCCATCTCTCCCATTTTATATTTTTTAGACTTTAGCATTTGCATACAAGCATTTTAGAGGTTGCATTTTATTCATATTAACAATCTGGTTTTCAGTTGACAAGGGTCATTTTGAAATCTTTCAGCTCTGTCTGTTCTGTACTTAAAGGCATCTAGGTTACTTTTATCTTTATTGGAACCTCCCTATCAGGATGCTCTGTCTTCCCTCTTTTGCTAATATCCTTCAAGGATACATTCTTCCAAGCTATGCGCTCTTGGTTGACTGTCGTCTTTCCCCTTTTATCTAGTTTAAAAGCTGCTCTATCTTCTTTTTAATGCCAGCAGCCTGCTTCCACCCTCGTTAAGGTGGAGCTCATCCTTTCGTAAAAGCCCTTCCCTTTCCCAGAATGTTGCCCAGTTCCTAGCAAATCCCAAACCCTTTTCCTTGCACCATTTTCTAATCCACACATTGAGACTCTGGAGCTCAGCCTGACTTTTGGGTCCTACGTGTGGAACAGGAAGCATTTCTGAGAATGCTACCCTGGAAGTTCTGGTTTCAACTTCCTACCTAAAAACCTAACTTTTGCCTCCAGAACCTCCCTCCCACATTTTCCTATGTCATTGGTACCAACATGTTCCAAGACAGCAGGCTTCTCCCCAGCACTATCTAAAACCTTGTCTAAGTGGTGTATGCCGCTACCTTTGCACCAGGCAGGCATGTATTCAGGCAGTCCTCATGTCCACCAGCCACCCAGCTATCTGCATGCCGAATGATTGAATCACCAAATATAACAGCTGTCCTAGCCCTTCACTAATGGGCACATGGCTTTGGAGAAACAACCTCAGTGCAAGAGAGTTTTACATCATCTGAAAGACAGGTCCTAGCCACAGACTCACTTCCTGACACACTAAGGTGATGCTTTCCTTTCATGTGACCTCTCTCCTCTATGGCAGCAGAGAACTGCCAGACTGGAAGTGGGGCTTCAGCACTACGTCCCTGTAGGTCTCGTTTAAATACGATAGATTCAGGAGTGATATGCAGAAATATTTCTTTACGGAAAGAGTGGTGGATCCGTGGATTAGTCTTCCAGTAGAGGTGGTAGAGATGAGGACAGTATCTGAATTCAAAGAAGCATGGGACAAACACAGAGGATCTCTAAAGGAAAAAAGGGGAATGTTGTAGTGGTTGATATAGAAGGACAGACTAGATAGGCCATGTGGTCTTTTTCTATCATCATGTTTCTATGTTTCTATACCTCTCTGTCTTCCTTAGCTCTTCCAAGTCTGCTACTCTAGCTTCCAGAGATCTGACTTATTCCCTGAGAGCAAAGAGCTCTTTGCACCTAGTACACATGTAAGACTCTTCACCAACTGGAGAAAATCATACATGTGACACTCAATGCAATAGACTGGATAACCCCTATCTTGCTGCTGGATTGCTGTTTGAATCTTAGTTTTAAGGATTTGTTTAGGTATTAAAGCTGTTAGGGTTACTTTTACCAATACAACTATATATACTGTAACAAGTTTAAAGAACTTTGTTCACCTCAAGATTAATTAATTTCAGGACCTTAATTGATCTGTTCCTAATGAGGATAACCAGCTGAACCTGAAAGTGAATTTGACCACCTCTTTCCCTTTAATAGGTTTAAAAGCCTATAAATCTAAGATTATGCCTAGGGTGGGTGGGAAGGAAAGAAACACTTTGTAAAAGCTGGCTTGCTGCAAAATGCCCTGACCTGTGCTTCTAAGGTAATCTCTTAACGTTTTCCTGGGTGATTCACATAGCTCTTGGTTTGTCAGAGGGAGCCTTTCAAAGTGCCCCTTTGATCTGTCACTTGGTTTTAACACCTTTTTAAGACAATTTCACTGGTCTCTTGCCTCCTAACCAGAAGGCCTCTTTGTAAAGGTCTCTAGAAACTATTTATTTCTACTCAAAGAATATCTACCTTATTCTGCCATGTATGCTAAGCTATACTCTGATTTGATTTAAATGAAAAGCTCTCTGGTGGTACTAAGCCCTGACTGACTTAACAAACACACTGAATTCTAAAATACACAGATTTATCAGCTTTAAGCCAAAGAATTCCCTTTTCCCAAGATTTAGAGAATTTCCCAGCAGGTACATACTGACAAGTGCAGATTTCTTTCCAGCAATAGCAGTAGCTTTTGGTAGTCCTTTGGTCTCTGCCGAAACTCTCTTCTGGGCTTGATGGATCTTTTGGTCTCACCGAGCACTATATGCGATGAATCAAGCTTGCAGAGTGCCTGTTACATGACTCCCAGCGGATTAATTCTATATGATAACTGAACTGATGGAAGGGCCTATAAACCTGCAAGCTGTTCTTCATTGCTATTGTATAAGGATGTTTGTTTATTAAAACATTCTATACTGCCTTATACTGGGTAGCATCATAGTGGTTTACATCAACTAAAATTACACAAATGGAAAAGAACACAAATTTAACATAGGAAAGTAGTGTGCATTAAAAGAAGGAACAAAGAGCCAGTGCAACCTTCACCCTAGGCTCAGTAGCTCCCAAAAAGCTCAACTAAAAAAGTGGGTTATTAAGAGTCTTAATGTTTTTATAGGAGGACTTGGCGCATAAGTGCATAGGAAGGGAATTCCATAAGGATGGGGCCAGGAAATACAATGCTGAATGACATGATGCTTCCCTACGAGCAAGAGAAAAAGGATGGATGATTAGTAGATTTGCATTCTGGGAAAGAAGAGTGAGGGAAGGACAATAGAGGGTCAATACGTTTGAGAGATAAATGGGAAAACCAGTGTAGAATGCTTTATGAGCAAGCATAAGTATTTTCAAATAGAACCTGTACGAAAGCGGAAGCCAGTGGTGCTGGAAGAATTGGGGGGGGGGGGGGGGGGTGACATGGCCATATCTAGATGCATTGGTCAATAAACTGATAGCAGTTTTCTGAACCAGTTGCAATTTTTTTAGTTTGGTGGACTGAAGACGGCAATAAATGGAGTTTCAGTAGTCAAGGTGGGATGTGACAGGGGAATTGGATGAGGGTATGTAAGGCCTGAAAAGAAAGAAATGGTTTGATTGAACAATGAGAAAAATTGAAATCTGACTATAGCAGCTGTTTGTTGATCTAAAGACAGCTGGGTATCCAAAATAATACCCAAGTGCATAAGTGAATTAACCAGAGGAATGAGAGAACCATGGATTTGAAGAGGATGATGAATTCTTTGTAACCCCTTCAGATTGTTGTGGTGATAGCAGAACTAAATAGACTTCCACTGGTAGCATTTTAGTAGTTTTTTTTCTTGCAATAGTTGCAATAATATTCTATAGATTTATATTTTCATTTTCTTCCATTATTTTTGAACGTACATATATTGTTTTTTATTTAATTTAACTATGGATGTTTATATTCATTATCTGTATTTTAGGTTTTATGTGCGTTTTGATAAAACATTTGTGAATTTTCAGTAGCAATCTTGATGATTGAATGGCTTTAAATTGTATTTATTTTATATACTGTATATTGTACTGTACATGGCCTTGAACTTCCTTTGGAAAAGCAAATCAAAAATTTGAATAAGTAAGTCTACATGGTAGTGCTAATGAGCTCAATTGATTGGCATTCTTGTAGAGCTATTCTGTTATGGTTCACTGTTCATTCGCTTGGATCATTTCCTGAAACGTCTCACCTCACTCCACCTAATGCACAAAACTAATGTTCAGCTCACTTGGAATAAAATCTTAAGCAAGTATCTCAGTAAATCTTTGTTTTGGCTGTCTGTGCCGGAGAACATGCACAATACATGTTTTTCAGTGGGCTTGTAGTGAGGAGGAGGCAATTATAATCCTTGCCACAGACCAGATACTCGTACTAGCAAGAAAAGCCTTTTGCTGGCACACAGTACAGATAATGATTGTTACAAAACCACAATTTGTGTGATGCAATATCTGCACATTATGCATACTAAAGAAGTAGCTTTTGAGAATAGCTATCATAAATACAGGTTTGCCCTGCAGATTTCAGGGCATGGTGTTCTCACATAAAGCTTGAAGTAGACGCTCTATTATGGTTACAGTGGAGAAGCTATAATTACAGATTCCTAAATTCAGTGATTGGATTCTGTGGTGTTTTATGACCCCAGATGCAGGCATGTTGTTGCCGAAACACGTCCATGTCAGGTCACTGGTTTTATCTCTGCTGTGCTTATTCTGCTTGAATTTTGTTTTATTGGTCAGATTTATGGATTATAAGAACTCGAGTTGTGTTCACTACTTATCTTTATACAACACATCACCAAATATTTTATTAGATTAGCTTATTCATTTCATTTCAGGGAAGTATTAATTGGTTCGCCTGGAATTCTTGGCCAGTAGTGTATAATAGATAGTATGAACCCTTGTGAGGGAACTGGGAGGCAAAGAAAATATTGAATTGCTCAAGCATAGTCAACATAGCTTGAACATGATAATGGCATACTAAGGAGAAGTAAGGAAACTCTTATTGATAGTATTGTGTCTTCAGCCTGATCTGCTTGACTCATTATAGAAAGTTTCTATTCTCCCCTCAGATTTGGTATTCCTTTTGGCAGTTTTGCTCAGTCCAATTTAAAATGAGCAGTTTGCACAGAGACATCATTACCATTTAATGGGTCCGCTGCCAAGAGTTTCTTTCATGTAGTGCTCACAAGAGGTAATGAGCATATCTCATCTCTGTGATTATAACAGACCCCACCGACAGCGTACTATGGGCCTCATGATTATATGCATTACATCCTGTTGAGCCATCAGTTTTTCATTAGAGGTCTGAGCCTCCGCCATGCCTGAGTTTCGAGTGCACATCTGGTTTCCCAACTCTTAAGTAGAGTTGGCATCCATCTGAAGGAGGAGGAGTACTCCCATCCCTTTACCCAATTTAAATGTTTTCCAAGAGCCTTATGCTGTCATGGGTTGTTGAATTCCTGCAGCTTTCTTTGTATTTTCATAGTAGCCAGAGCCTCGTATTGAAGGATTCAGCTGTAATCCTCATCCAAAGCCAGCACAAACGCACTGCTGTTTCCTTTATCCTAATGATCTCAAGTGGACCAGATCCAAATAACTGAATGCAGACGTAGGTTGGAGTAAATGCAACCTTCAAGGCAGCTTAAGAAATAAAATAAGGGGATAATTTTATAAGGGACTTGAGGATATACAGCTTTATGTGCTGAAGAGGGCTTCTATAAAACTGCCCAGAGGTATATGTGCATATGAAGTAGGGGCAGAGGGAGATAGCATTTACCTTTTATACAATATATGTGTAGGCTTTCCTGGGGTGGAGAATAGACAGAGCAGGAGCTGAATTGATTTCTACACATTTATTGATTTTATATGTGCCCGTTCTTTCTGGTACATCCATGAACACAGTTCCACATGCCTCTGAGCAGGTATAAATCTGTACGGCACCTGCATCTTATAATGGCACATAGGCACAAGATATGCACCAGTGTCTCTCAGCCTAAGCACTCTGACAGAAGCAGCTATCCAGAAGGAAGGTCATTTTATAAGATTTATATATTTATTTAATTAATTAATTTATTTATTTAATAGTATTTATATACCGCCTTATCAAACAATCAAAGCGGTTTAACAAGAAATACAAACGCAGTGAAAATATGAACAGACATTAATGACAAAATACATAGTTAAATAAATTTGTGTGTTTTACATAGATATAGTGTGCTATAAACATTGTGTACTATAATACAATGTGAGCTATAATACAGCTAATTATATGATTGCTTTCTCTCTTACAAACTGAATTGCTTATTCAGTAGAACCATAATGCTCAATAAACAGGACAGTTTTTAATTGCTTTCTAAAGTCTTTAAGGTCCTGAGCAGCTCTTAAATCATTTGGGAGGGAGTTCCATATATTTGGTGCCGCAAACGAGAATGCTCTATCTGTTGTATCTTTACGTGCTTTTCTAAAGTCAAGAGATGTGCTGACTCTGTTGGTAGATCCTAATCTTCTAGGTCTTATAGTATCATCTGATTGAATGAGAGTAGCCAGACTGTTTGCAGAACATTGATGTTTTATTTTAAAAATGTATATAATAGTTTTATATTTTATGCGATGTGCTATAGGTAACCAATGCAGCTCCCTCAAAATGGGTGTTATGTGTTCCTGGCTTGATACTCCAAATATTATTCGAGCTGCAGTGTTTTGAGCAAGTTGTAAGGGTTTAATTGACTGCTTATGAAGACCAAGGTATATGGGATTACAAAAATCGAATAATGGTGTGATTAAAGCTTGGCAGACGTTACGAAAGTGGGATGTTTCAAGTAGTGGTCTTAATCTTCTAATAATCTTCATTCTATAATATGCGCTCCTGATTGTCTTACTGATATGTTTTTTAAGATTCATTTCTTTGTCAAGAGTGACTCCAAGATATTTTACTGCAGATTTTATAGGAATATTAGAGTTTTCTATCATGATATCAGGAAGAGGAGGGAAATCATGGTTACGTGAAACAAATAAGGCCTCAGTTTTGCTGAAATTAATTTCCATATTATTGCCTTTACACCACGCAGACATTTGTTGCTTGACAGAGGGGAAAGAGGAAAACTTTCAGCCCCGATGAAACCAGTGCTGGGATCCCTACGCCTTAAGCCTTCATTCACAAACGACCAGGGTTTTCTTCCCCTATTGCAATAAACTCTTCCTCCAACTGTTCGTAGTCTAGCTATTGCAACAACAGCCCTGTGTGAACACCGCTTCCACAGACTCCCCAGCACTGGCAGTTCTGCGGTACAAAGAACTTATTTGCCGAGAGAATTTGCACCATTCCATGTAGCGGTGCACAGCGCAATTCCACTGAGACAGGAGGCTGGACTGAAAACATTTTCTTTTTAAGATTACTGCTGTGAAATTAATATTTATTTTAGTTTTATCTGGCAGGGACTAGAATATGCAACACTATAAAAAGTAAACGGAGTTGAGGTCAACATTCAGTGGTGTAGCCACTATTTAATTTTATAGTATAATATATATGTTTAAAATACTCATTTTCAGGAGCACTATCTGTACAAGTGCCAGTTTTGAAAATCCACATATAAGTTAAAATGTTAAGGATAAACGACAAAAGTTAGACTTGCTATTTACGCGACACCATCAGAGGACCATGGAAGGACAGATTAGATAGGGAGGAGGAGTAGCCTAGTGGTTGGGGCAAGGTACTTCAGGCCGGAAGGTCGGAGGTTCAAATCCCACTAGAGGACAGCAACCTTGGGCCGGAAGGACTGGGGTTTCTAGTCCCACAGATGCTCCTTGTGGTCTTGGGCAAGCCACTTAACCCTCCATTGCCCATGTTCCCTGTAAGTATTAGTGTATGTGTCTCATATCCCCGCGTGTTAAATGTATCCCCCAATTGTGTTGTGACCGCTTTGATTGAAGGATAAGGCGGTATACAAAACTGTCTAAATAAAATAAATAAAATAAATGTGGTCTTTTTCTGTCATCATGTTTCTATGTTTCTAGAGGTTTAACTTTTTTGCCTGCCTTTGCTAAAGTGCTAAAGAAACAAAACAATTTTCTTTGCACTAGATAATGCAGTTTTCATTGAAGTGACTTTGAATTACGTTATCAATAATTTGCTGAAATTTTGATCCTTTCATATGTTCTAACAGTGGTCACTCGTGGTTTTTTTTAGTATATATAGAATGAGAGATGTTCCTTACGCAAAGTAAATAAGTGTGGAGTTATGCCCTCTCTTGGAGTCCAGGTACATGCAGGCTGTGTATGTAAAATATACCACAAATATGATATCTTATGAAAATACATAAAGAAGAAAATTTGAAAGAAGACAAACATTTTTTACATACCCTGGTGGAGGACCCTTTATACCGATTTATTTTTTTTCTGTACTTGTTATGGACAATATTTGCTGGTTTGCTGTTAGCGAAACTTCTGAGCTGGGGAACTTATCTTCTCAATTCTAACAATGTTTCAGTGTCTGGAGCTTACTGGTGGAGCTGGAGAAGAGGAGGAGGAGCAGCCAAGCCGGAAAGAGCATTGGCCGCTGGTTCAGGAAACAGCAGTGGTAGCCCCAGCCAGAAGGTGGGTTGGGCTGTAGAATACGTTCACATCTAGGGCAAGAAGGAGAAGATGCACTCCCAGAGCTATAAGGAGCAACAGCATCAGCCCCATGCTGCAAAAAATAGCAGCCAGTAGGGCCCAGGCTGAGCAGCAGCAGCCTCAGGAAACAAACATCATCTAATGCCCGGGCCAGGGCCTGACCAGGAGCAAATAATAATGGCTGAAAGCAGGCTGGGAGCAAACTGCAGAAAGGAAGAAGTGGGGAAAAACATTTGGGAGGGACATGTAAGAAGTTGAAAAAGAAAACAAAAGAAAAATAGGCAAAACAACAAGGAAAAAGTTTTTTTAAATTTTTTTTTTCTAAAATTGTAAACATTTCCTCCCTTACATGCTTCCCAGGCTCCAAAGAATTTTGGCTGGCACTTTGATTACAATGGAACAAGCTGATTGCTATATTTTAGCCTCAGTTCAGTTTGAAAAGAGGCTTATCAGGTGGTAAAATGTTTCTCGGTGGAGGAGCAGTGCCTCCAAATGGGTAAGTTTTGCACATAAACTACCTAAAAAAACACCTTAAGAGCAGAACAATTCCCAAAGAGAAAGTTCTTAGTTAAATACAAACTGCACCTTTTCTTCTAACTCTAATATACCATTACAACTTGTCCAGATAACAGTTCAATACTCATGTTGTTGTTAAGTGCCATTGAGTCGGTGTTGACGCATGGCAACCCTCTAGATTGTTGTCCTAAATTGTGTTCGGTCTTCAGTCAGGCGGCTCATTGTTGACAGACTGGCACCTGTAGCTGCTGTTATTGTATCGATCCATCTCATTGCTGGCCTTCCTCTTTTGCGTTGACCTTATCTCCAGGAACAAGCAGGAATGAGTCTTCACATATGGGTATCGTCGTTACCGACGGAGCCTGCACGGGAACGCTCCCCAGCATCCAAAAGGAAAGCTTTTGGGAGCATCCCACAGCGCCTGCGCGCTGCCTTCCCACCTTTCCCAACCGCCTCTCTCTAGTTCTTCTTTTCCGCGGAGCCAGCAGGTCGTGTTCCTGTCATCGCTGAAGAAGTTCTTTATTTTATTTTATTTCTTTGGTCGCACGTCTGCCGCCTGCGACGTCGGACCGGTATCGCCGGTCTTTCTTTCTTTCTTCCTTCTTAAAAAAAAAAAAAAGACTACTATTTTCAGTTCTGTGCATTTTTCTTTTGGCCTTAGGCCTATGAAAAATTCTCCTCATGGAAAAGCCCGCTTCCGGGTTTAAAAAGTGCACGAAGTGCAGCGGCACTATTTCTGTCACTGACACCCATGACTGGTGTCTAAAATGTTTGGGTCCTGACCACTCCATCACGGATTGTGAGTCCTGATCCATGATGTCTAAAAGAGGTCTACAGAATCGAGCAGCCAAGCTCAATACCCTGTTTCCCTCTGCTGCAGCTTCGGTAGCATCGATGTCTTCCAGGGCTGCTTCTTCCTCCCATGGATCTCAGGTAACCAAACTCAAGTCCAGCCGGTCCTTGAAGGGTAGATCTCCCTCTAAGTATCGAGATGCCTCCAGGCTTGCTCTCGAGGAATCCGCACCGGCAAAATTACCCCGGCGGGAGGCTCTGGCTTCCAAAGCTTTATCTATGGGGTCACAGGTTGACATCGATGGCTCGGCCTCGACCGTCTATGGGGTCACAGGTTGACATCGATGGCTCGGCCTCGACCGATCACCTGTTGCCATGTTCTGGGGTACCGGTGGTTCCCACTGGTACCGACATCCAGACATTGGTGGCATTGATGGATCAGAATATTCTGACCATGCAGCGTGCCATTACGGCATTCATACAAGCTGCGATGCCTTCGGTACCGGTTCCGGCACCGATACCGGTTCCGGTGCCGGTACCAATTGCAGTGACATCGGCTTCGGTGTCAACTGCAGCGGTACCCTGTTCTGTGATGCCCATTGGTACCAAATTGGTACCGATCACTCCCGATGTCGATACCACTCGGAACGCATATCGGGGCTCTGCAGGAGCATCCAGATAGGCGATACTTCGATTCCTCTGAAGACTCTGATGAATCAGAGGTTTCTGTCAAAGCATCGCTACTCCTTCCTCAGGAGCCCTCTTCTCCAAAAAGAAGAATGTCTCCTCCAGAAGACTTGTCTTTTCAAGACTTCATTAGGGAAGTGGCCAGGTGGCCTCTCCATTTCAGTGGCCCCTGAGGCAGAGCCTAGAGCCAAAAAATTGGATATCTTACAATATCCTAAGGCTCCTAAAGAGGCAGCTACTTTACCAATTCATGAGATGCTTTATGATCACATGTTGGACATATGGGAGACACCTCTCACCACCTCCCCTCATTCTCGTAGGTTGGACACCATGTACCGTGTTCCTCCTTGTCCTGGCTTTCATAAGACTCGGCTTCCTCACCACTCTATTGTGGTGGAGTCTGCTATGAAGAGGATAAAGAGTGCAAAAAGGCACTCATCTAATCCTCCAGGAAGAGAATGCAGAACCTTAGATGCTTTTGGCAGGAGAATTTTCCAGGCCAATATGCTTGTTGCTAGAATCAACTCCTATAGTCTCTATATGGGGATGTTTCTAAAAGAAGTTACAGATCACCTGCAAACTTTATCTCCTTTTGTTTCAGAAGATAAAAGAGAGGAGTTTCTCACCTGGCTTGGACATTCCAAGTTTTCCAACCCTGCAGCCTTTGACTCTTTTGAGTGTGCTAGCAGAGCCTCGGCTATTGCCATAGGTGCACGCAGAGTTGCTTGGCTACAAGCTTCTGATTTGGAACCCTGGGTTCAGGATGGACTAGGAAATCTTCCTTGTACAGGTGAAAACCTTTTTGGCAAAGATTGGCAAGCAAAGGCCACTCAGATGGATGCTGAAAATTCTGCTTTAGATAGACTTTCAAAGTCTACTTCTGCTCCTGTTAAGAAAAGGTTGTTCAAAAAAGGATTTTTTCCCAAAAAGGGGAGATATTATCCTATTTATGGTCAACAGGCATTTTCTGCAGGTCATTTTGCTGCAAAGCGACAGCAACAACCTAAACAGGCCAAGCCTAAGGCTGCAAGGGCTGCTACGGCCCAACAGCCTCAGCCTCCTCAGGGCCTTTGACTTTCAACTAGAGAACTTAGCCTTTCTGGCTCTAAAAGAACCAGAGCCTCTCACCATTCCAGGAAGGTTAGCTCACTTTGCTCCCAGGTGGGAACAAATTACAGCAGAGCAATGGACCCTCTCCATCATAAGGGAGGGGTACAAGCTTCATTTCTTGAACCTTCCTCCTCACACCATGGTGAGACAGTTCAATTCTCCAACATCTCTCCTCGACCTTCTGGGTCAGGAGATTACTACCCTTCTTGCCCAAGGGGTAATAGAAGAAGTACCCCTTCAACAGGGCTCAGGGTTCTACTCCCCCCTACTTTCTTATCCCAAAGAAAACAGGGGGCTACAGACCCATATTAGATCTCAGAGAATTGAACAAGTTTCTTTGCAAGGAGAAATTCAAGATGATTTCTCTCGGTGCTCTCCTTCCATACCTTCAGAGTCCGGATTGGCTTGTTCTCTAGACCTCAAGGATGCGTACACCCATGTCCTCATCCATCCAACACACAGAAGGTTCCTTCGCTTCCTTTATCGAGGAAGTACTACCAATACAGAATGCTTCCTTTCGGTCTGGCCTCTGCACCAAGAGTGTTCACAAAATGCATGGCAGTGGTAGCTGCATTTCTACGCACTCTAGGGATATTCGTATTCCCATATCTGGACTACTGGCTCATCCGAGCTCCATCCCAGTTAGAGGCTCAGACTTCCCTAGCCTGCACAAGGTGTGTTCTTCAGTATCTGGGACTTGTAATAAACATCCCAAAATCCCATCTCACCCCTACTCAGTCTTTAGAGTTCATAGGGGCCTTGCTGGATACCACAACTGCAAGGGCCTATCTTCCTCAGGCCCGTTGCCTACGCTTGGTGCAGTTAGCCTCACAAATTCAGTTAAAATCCCATTTAACTGCTCGAGAGATGTTACAACTGTTAGGCCACATGGCATCCACTGTGCATGTGGTTCCTTACGCTCGCCTTCACATGAGGGCAGCTCAATGCACTCTGTCCACCCAATGGACCCAGGCATCAGGGTGCCTGTCAGACAAAATAGCAACCTCCAGTCGCCTCTTTTGCTCTCTCCAGTGGTGGAAGTCCACTCAAAATCTGTTGCTGGGGTCCCCCTTTCAACAGGTGCTACCCCAAGCAACCCTTACAACAGATGCCTCTCCAAGGGGTTGGGGAGCTCATCTACAAGATCTCTCCGCTCAAGGCATCTGGTCTCCACAGGAGACATCTCTACATATCAACCTCTTAGAGCTCAGAGCAAATTTTCTAGCTCTCAGAGTCTTCCACACCCTGCTCAGCTACAAGACAGTCCTCATCCACACGGACAACCAAGTAGCCATGTTCTACATAAACAAGCAGGGTGGGACTGGCTCTCTGTCTCTTTGCAACGAAGCTTTGAGATTGTGGGCCTTCGCCAGAGAGCATCAAATTCATCTCATGGCAGTGTATCTTCCAGGGGTTCAAAACTCTTGGGCAGACAGACTTAGTTGAGTTCTGCTTCCACACGAATGGTCCCTCCATGGGGACCAGATAGCCAGGATCTTCCAAATTTGGGGAACCCCGGACATAGACCTGTTTATTTATTTATTTTATTTAGCTATTTCTTCTATACCGCCCCCTTCCAGAGATCAGGGGCGGTTTACATGGAACAAGTAAACAAATTTGTATACTAATGTATACATTACATGAAACAGAGATTTTTTTAACTTTATACAGATAATAGTTGTTAACAGAGATTTATAACATTGTAACTTTATACAAATAACTGTGCATTAATTGTCAAAACTATTTACATTTTATATACATTAATAAGTTTCTGTATCGTAGTGTTGATCTAGTGTTGATCAGAGTTTTTTCTACCTTTTTATAGGTAGTCAGAGTTTTCTACCTTTTATATGTGTGTGTGTGTGGAGGAATTTATTTCCTTTTTTCATCTCTTGGGAGTATTTTGGGGTGTATGTGGTGGGTGTATGTGGTGGGTGTATGTGTGTGGGTAGTTGAGTGTGGTTTTAGGGCTTTGTGTTTGAGTGTTTGGGGATGGTGTGTGGTTGGACTAGGGGGTCTGGGATTTCATAGTGTTCGGAGAAAAGGTATGTCTTGAGTTCCTTTCTAAATTGGGTGAGGTCTTTTATGATCCGAAGGTTTATTGGGAGATTATTCCAGAGCATGGGGGCAGTGAATGAGAAGGCTCTGTTGCTGGTGGATTTTTTAGTTTTTTTGAATGAGTTTGGTATTTCAAGTGAGTGTGTTGCGTTTAGTCTGCGCGTTCTTGATTCTGATGGGGCATGTAATAGCATGGATAGATATGATGGGGCGATGTTGTTCAGGAGCTTGAATGTGATTAGGAGGATTTTATATCTGATTCTGCTGTTTATAGGGAGCCAATGCAGTTCTAGCATTATTGGGGTTACGTGGTCTACTAGGCGGGCTTTTGTGACTACTTTGGCACAGATGTTCTGGGCTCTTTGAAGTAGGTATGTACTTTTTTGTGGTAGGCCAATTAAGAGACTATTACAATAGTCAAAGTGTGGGGTGATGAGTGTGTTAACAACTGATCTAAAGTCATGGGTGTCAAGAAGGGGTCTTAGATGTTGTATGGTTTTGAGTTTGTAGAATATGGTTTTTACCGTCTGTTTTATATGTGGTAGCATGGTGAGTGTATGGTCTATTATTACCCCTAGGTATTTTACCTCTTTTTTGACGGGTATAGTTGTATTTATGATTGAGATTGATGTTGGATAGATGTCCTCAGTCACGGGTGATCTTGTTACGAACATTGCCTCAGTTTTTTG
The DNA here is from genome assembly GCA_033557465.1 of Ichthyophis bannanicus. Classification (NCBI taxonomy): domain Eukaryota; kingdom Metazoa; phylum Chordata; class Amphibia; order Gymnophiona; family Ichthyophiidae; genus Ichthyophis; species Ichthyophis bannanicus. The sequence continues at coordinate 176,155,917 of CM066043.1, read as the reverse complement.
AGGTTGATGGTAAGGTAGTTAGATTCCATCCAGGAGGTGGTCTCCACCATGCATTTTGATAGGGCATCGTAGGTAGGATTTTTGGTGGATATGGGGAGAGCAAGCATGATGTCATCAGCATAGATAAAGTGACTAATTTTGTGTTTTCTGAATATTTTTGTAATGGGTTGGAGGTACAGGTTGAAAAGGAGGGCAGAAAGGGCGGATCCCTGGGGTATTCCTTGTCCTTGGGGGAAGGTTTCTGACATTTCCTGGTCTATTTGAACACGTATTAGTCTGTTTGTGATGTAAGACTTAAACCAATTGAGTACTGTCCCACCTATTCCTAGATTTTCTAGTCTATTGATCAAAGTAAGGTGGTTGATGTTGTCAAAGGCGGCAGAGATGTCTATGAAGAGGAGTAGGAAGCCTTGACTGCTATCATCTGTGCCTTTGAGGAAGTCTATCAGTGTAGTTAGAAGGGTTTCTACACCGTGATAGGGGCGGAAGCCAAACTGGTGAGAGTCTAAGGGTTTGTGTTCATCGATATGGTCTTGTAATTGTAATTGGATGTTTTTTTCTATTATTTTAGCTATAAATGGAATGCTGGCTATCGGTCGGTAAGAGTTTGCAAGTCCGTGGAATGCCAAACTTCCCCGGTTCTGTTCCAGGATTCCGTGTCGGGGAGTTCAGACCAGGGATGCCTTCCTCCTTCATTGGGGGCAAGACTTCCTCTATGCCTTTCCACCCATTCCCCTAATTCCCAAGACACTGTTCAAACTTCAGAGAGACAAGGGGTCTATGATCCTCATAGCACCACATTGGCCACGCCAAGTGTGGTACCCTCTACTTCTGCATCTCTCTCAAGCTCCTTCCCTGGACTTGAGATCTGCTCCAGACCTCCTGTCCCAGGAGGAGGGAACATTGTGGCACCCAAATCCCCAGTCTCTTCACCTCAGAGCCTGGTTGCTGAAGGCCTAGACCTTCAAGATTTGCATCTTTCTCAGCAAGTGAAGGATATCCTTCATGCTTCCAGAAAGCCTTCCACTAGACGTTCCTATGCTTTTAAATGGAAAAGGTTTACCATTTGGTGTGCAGAGAGGGGTCTTAACCCTCTTGCAATACCTCTGAATTCTTTACTAGAGTGCTGCATTTATCCCATGCAGGCCTTACAACAAATTCAGTAAGAGTCCATTTGAGTGCTATTGCAGCATCCCTTAAACCTCTCAATGGACAGCCTATTTCCTCTCATCCTCTTTTATAGCAAGATTCATGAGAGGCCTTCTTTTGACTAAACCTCCCATTAGACCACCTCCAGTGGCATGGGACTTGAATCTGGTTCTTGGCCAGCTTATGCAGCCACCCTTTGAACCCTTAGCCACTACCTCCTTGAAATTCCTTTCCTGGAAGGTTATTTTTCTCATTGCAGTCACTTCAGCTCGCCGCATCAGTGAGCTTGCAAGCCTTGGTGGCTAATCCTCCTTATACAAGGTTTCATCATGACAAGGTAGTCCTCAGGACCAATCCGCACTTTATGCCTAAAGTGGTCTCACCTTTTCATCTGAACCAGGAGGTGTATTTACCTGTCTTTTTTCCAGGACCTGTCATACGGGTGCCTGGGTGAGAATGTTCACAGTCTTGGCAAAGGCATATATCAATATGATTTGCAAGGGATTGTGGGAAATGCAGTCCATTCACACCAGACACAGCCGCTCACAATAATTAGTTGTGCTTGAGTGTAAAGCCAATAAGATATTTATTTATGGGGTTATTTCTCCCAACACAGATATGCTTGGTAGCACATAAAACAGGATACTTGCTTTCAGTGTTAAACTTAGAAAAACAAAATCAGGAAAACAACAGTTGAACTTGTCAGGCAATCAAATCAAAAGAATAAAGACCTGGTTGGTAACAAACTGGTCTTTTCTGTAGGCTCTAGCTAATATTTTCTTAGCAGTGCTTTAATCAACAAACAAAACCCACAAAGTAGGGAAAAACTGTTCTTTTCAGGTTAACTTCTTATATCTTCACACATAGACTCAGAAGTGATTTCCTCAGAGCTCACAAGCAATTAGGTAAGGCTCAATTGCTAGCAGTTACCCAGCTGAAACCCCTTAGCTGGCTTGCTCTCTACTGCGTGGCTCAAATCCTACTCAGGAGCTTTTCTGAGTAGATTAAAGAACAAGTTTGTATTTCTTTGTGATGGTTGTTGTACTTTGTAACAGTAAATTACCAAAGGAGTTTAGACAGAGAGCAATCCATGTATTCACAGCCTGTATCTACCACCTCTCCCCCTTCTTCAACAATCATGGGTTCAAAATCATGGATTGGCACAGAGGAATTTCTCAATGGAGCACTTTCAGGAGAATACTTGTTTCCCTGCTGTCTTTGAAGGGTATAGCTAGGGCATAGATCAGTGTTCATACCTGAGCTTCCATTGCTGTTAGAGTTCCTCTCTAAATAGCCTGGCCAATATGTAGTCCAGTTCTTATGTCCAGCCTTCCAATCCAGATCCCTGGACACTGGGTCTCTCTTCACATACCTTTTGGCACGGGTCTTAGGGTCCCTTCCAAGTGCAGCCGTCTCCCTCACAGGTACCGTCTGGAGATTCCTAGCTCTGCAGCACCACTCCTCTGGTTTTCCCCAGTCCAATGGTGTATGCTGGCCTTTTGAATGTCTCCCAGTATACGTACTGCTCTGGACTCCTTTAGACCTCCCAAATGCTTTTCTCTTCTTTCTTCCATAGGGTTTCTTGCCCCCTCTGTCCGTCCGCTCTGGCTTCTGCTTCTGATGATCCTCCAGATGATGAAGCTGTCCAAGATCATGAAGATGTCCAAGCTGAATCTGAGGATCTCCAAGATGATCAAGATGAGGATGATGTCCAAGCTGATTCTGAGGATGATTCTCTGTAGAATAAAGTCTACCTTTATTCTGCTTAGATGAGTGCTCCACCCTAGCACAGCGCAGCTGTGCTGAATCAGGCCCTGCCCTTTGAGATGAGTGCTTGGGGATTACCTTATAGCCCTCCTGATTGAACACATGTTTCCCCACTTCAGCTCCTCTAATGGCTGTTGGAAACCTGGTGCATTCTGGGACTGGTAGTCTTTTATGGCAAAATTTTGTTTTCTTATTTCTACCAGAACTGACAGGTTGCTTGTTCAGAGTCACTTCAGCTTTTCTATAGCTCCTTCCTGAGCTATGATAAGCTTCCTTATCACAGACCTCATGCATCAACTGCAGAGAGGAATCTCCATACCCTGGATTGTAAGAGAGCGCTTGCTTTTTACTTACAAAGGACACAGCAACATAGAAAGTCCTCTCAACTCTTTGTTGCTTTCGATCCCTCTCATTTAGGACTTCCAGTCTCTAAGAGAACTCTGTCCAATTGGATTGCTCAGTGTATTTCTTTCGCCTACCAGAGTAAGAACCTTTCTCTGGAGGGCCATGTCACAGCTCACAATGTGAGGGCCATGGCAGCCTCTATGGCTCATCTAAATTCTGTGTCCATCGACCAAATCTGTCAAGCGGCCACCTGGGCCTCGGTTCATACCTTTACAGCCCATTATTGCTTGGACAAGGACTCCCGCCGGGATGCCTTGTTTGGTCAGGCTGTTCTCAAACACCTGTTCCATACCTAATCAACTCTTACCCCCCATCCCTGGTTGGATGCCCGAGATCCATGGGGGGAGGTAGAGCCCTTCTCAGGGACTCACATCCTTGGGGATCTCCCTGGCATCTCTAGCTGGGGAGTCCCCATATGTGAAGACTCATTCCTGCTTGTTCCTGGAGATAGCACAGTTACTTACCTGTAACAGGTGATCTCTGGGAACAGCAGGAATAAGTCTTCACAACCCACCCACCTCCCCTAGGAGTTGTATCTCTCTATCTATCTTTCCTTTCCTTTCTCTCTCTCTCTTTGTCTCAGCTTAAAACTCGAACTGGAGAGAGGCGGTTGGGAAAGGCGGGAAGGCAGCGCGCAGGCGCTGTGGGATGCTCCCAAAAGCTTTCCTTTTGGATGCTGGGGAGCGTTCCCGCGCAGGCTCCGTCGGTACCGACGATACCCATATGTGAAGACTTATTCCGGCTGTTCCCAGAGATCACCTGTTACAGGTAAGTAACTGTGCTTTACGTTGCCAAGCATGATGTCTTTCTCTAATGATCTCTGTCTTCGCATGATGTGTCCAAAGTATGAAAGTCGAAGTCTTGTCATCTGAGCTTCTAAAGAAAGCTTAGGTTTGCTCTCCTCTAGTACTGACTGGTTTGTTCTTCGGGCAGTCCATGGGATACACAGTATTCGTCGCCAGCACCATAATTCAAAGGCATCAATTTTTTTCCTGTCTATCTTTTTCACTGTCCAGCTTTCGCATCCATATGATGCTATTGAAAATACCATGGCTTGAATGAGTTGAATATTTGTATGGAGAGAGACATCTCTGCTCTTGAGAATCTTGTCTAGGTCCTTCATAGCCATTCTGCCAAGAACAATGCGTCGTCAGATTTCTTGACTGCTAGTCCCTTTCTTTATTGATTGTTGATTCAAATAAGTTAAAGTTGTCAACTATTTCAATTTCTTCTCCATCAATGATGAACTTATTGATTTTGCCAGTTGTCAGGATTTTGTCTTCTTTACATTAAGGTGCAGGCCCATTTTAAGACTATGTTCCTTGATCCTGAGAAGCAAATGTTTCAGATTGTCTTTACTTCAGCCAGTAATTTATTTACATTTTTATTTATTTACATTTTCTTATATACCGCGCTATTTTCCATCAGTGCGGTTTACATGGAACATTTTACATACACATTTCAAATGACTTGATTTGTGTTTACAAATTTATTTTATTTATTTATTTATTTAACAGTTCTTTTATACCGCACTCTTTATCATCAGCGCGGTTTACAGTGAACAAAACTACTCACGAACAGCAATAGGCAGGCATGAGTTTACATATAACAGGGAAATTAACCAGGATAAAAACTTTGGGAAACTTTGTACATTTATGTTATTACAACTTTATACAGTGATAGTGTTCTATTTACATAATGTGTGACGTGCGACAGAACAATTGCGGCCTCATACTGAGGGATTCAGTTGTGTTGGGGGAGTCTGTGAGGGGTTATGGTATTGAGAGAAGTGTATAAGGAACAGGTGGTGCTTTAAAGCTTTTCAGAATTGCTTGAGGTCCGTGATTGATCCAATTGTGGGTGGAAGGTTGTTCCAGCGTCTGGGGGCGTAGTGTGCGAATTACAGGACTAGGAACTTGGAAAGAAATAGTTACCCCTGTTTCTGTAATGTGGTATCATCAGCATAGTGAAGGTTGTTGATGAGTCTTCCATCAATCTTCACACCTCTGTTGTTTTCATACAATCCTGCTTCTCTGATGATTTATTCTGCATATGAATTAAACTTGTAGGGGGGAAAGTATGCTGCCTTGTAGTTACGCTTTTGCTGATTTTAAACTATTCTATTTCTCCTTGTTCTGTTCGAACTGTTGCTTCTTGGTCAATGTATAGTTTGTGCAAGAGAGTGATCAGGTGTTCTGGTATAACCCATATTTCTTAATGTGGCCCAGAGTTTCAATGAAGCACAAATAGATCTCCTTTTGGTATTCTTTAGTCTTTTCAAGGATCCATCTTGCATCCGCGATGATGTCTCTTGTTACTCGCCGTTTCCTGAACTCTGCTTGCACTTCAGGTAGTTCTCGTTCCAGGTATGTTTGTAGTCTCTGTTGAATAATCTTCAGTAGAAACTTGCTGGCATGTAGGATCAGTGCGATTTGTGCGATAATTTCCACAGTCCGTTGGATTACCTTTCTTTAGTATTGGTATAAACACAGATCTTTTCCAGTGAGTTGATCATGTTGTCTTACAAATTTCCTGGCAGAGCCTTTGTAAGTATGGTAACAGCTGCATCAGATTGCTGTAATACCTCTATGGTGTAATTCTTCTAAGATGTAATATGTATAGGCAACCTGTCACGGCATACTTGGAAATTGCTTTAAATCGAGCCTGTGGTACCTTATAGGATGTGTGTGTTTCATCGTATAACTTTGGAATGGTTGGACCTAGCTGCACCAAATTTTCAGGCCTATTCACTAAAATGGGATAATCCATGCTAAGTTAAGGCTGACTTTAGCGGGGGTTAATGTGCATGTTAATTGCCACAACCTCATTAAATTTAATATGGCTGCTTCATTAACCTGTAGTAAGTTAGGTTTAGTGAATGGACTGTTAGTGCAGCGAGAGAGGTCCTTGGGGATGATAGCCGACTTTTCCACTTCCACTTTTCAGAAGTTGCTACGTGTTTTGAGGGAACACAAGAAAGGGGCAACATTTGATACCTTTCCAAAAGACATGCACTTCTTTTTGTTTTTTGTTTTCACTGAGTTTATCTACAACGTCACACTTTCTGCTTGCTAAATTACCTCTTTGTACTGCCTTAGATTCCAGGAAGCCTCATGGGAAAAGAGATTCTACTATAAAAAAAACAGGAGGGAGGGTTGGAGTAAAGAAAATAGGACATGTTTGTTTAAACAGAGGTATGATCTAAAATGTAGTTTTGCTTGCCTGGGAATTACCAGCCAAACTGACTGTGCATATCAATGTGGTGTGATGTTTATTCATCTCCTTAATGACTGTAAAGTGTTTGCATGCAAATCAGACCTGGAAAGGACATTCTCTGTCAGCATTGAATTAAACCAGATCACAGCATCCCAGCACTTACTAAGCTTAAGGAGAAAGAATTGCTTTTTCTTTTCCTTTTCCTTTCACAAGTTAACATTTGGAAGTTTTCCAGATGTTTAAATGGATTAATGTTTAAATTCTGCTTGAGCTGCTTGAGTTCCCTTCGACGCCACTTTATTGGCAGACTCCACTGACCTGTTTCAACATGTTGGGCAACCAAACAGAGCAATGGTTCAAACCTCTGTATATGTGATCTTGTTTAGACCTCTGTTAGCTGTGGGTGCAGGTGTCCACCACTTCCAAAAGTTAAATGTCATATTTTTTAAGAATATTCTTTAATGTGTCATTCAGAAATGAACTGAATTTAAATGAGAATTTTGACCATTTTTTATTGCATATTTGTATTTGCTATTTTGACCACAGGAAGTGAAGTGGCACTTTATCGAAATCTTTCGGTGAATACCACACGTTTCTGCAAAAGTACTGCTAAGAGCAGAGGCAGCTTTCTTTGTAGCAGTTACTTGCACATCTTGAGACTTGCACAGTATGTCATTGTTTTCTGAGACATGGTCGTGGCTATGGATTGATGTAATGATTTGTTTTCATTTGACATTCGCGGCAAATAACTGTGATAAAACAAAAGTAATTTTGTTCCCATCTCTATAAACATGTCTGAAAGAAACCATGCATGTTGCTAACTTTAGATATTGAGTCCATTTAGCTTTGAATTTTACTGCCTCCCCCTCCAAATTCCTAATACGTTCTGGGTTTTTTAAGCTTTTTTCTTCCTGAAGAGCACATGAGGTGTCTTGCATCCCTACTTATCTTCCTCCTCTCTGGCTGCGGAAAGCACAGTTAGGCATGTGCTGTCTTTTCACATAGAGGAGCTAACTTTTTATAACAGGATGCCTAAGTGAAAGGTCCAAACAGGCACCTATTTTATAAAGGCAACACAGGCACTGATGTGCCAACGTAATACCAGTTTTTAAAAAGGGTTCCAGGGGTGATCAGGAAACTACCTGAAGTTCATGCTGGCAAAATAGTAGAAACCATTATAAAGAACAAAATGGAGAAAAAAACCAAGGAGTGGAGGAGTGGCCTAGTGGTTGGGGCAAGGTACTTCAGGCCGGAAGGTCAGGGGTTCAAATCCCACTAGAGGACAGTAACCTTGGGCCGGAAGGACTGGGGTTTCTAGTCCCACAGGTGCTCCTTGTGGTCTTTGGCAAGCCACTTAACCCTCCATAGCCCATGTTCCCTGTAAAATAGTTATCTCCAAGTTATAATGCCCTGTTCAATGTAATTTCAGTTTGTTCAATGTAAACCGCACTGATGCAGAATAGCGCGGTATATAAGAGAATGTAAATAAATAAATAAGGATATTATAATGCCTCTGTACATAAGAACATAAGATATGCCATACTGGGTCAGACCAAGGTCCATCAAGCCCAGTGTCCTGTTTCCAACAGTGGCCAATCTAGGTCATATGTACCTAGCAGTTTCCCCAAAAGACACAGGTTCCACAATGCTTGTACTGGGTCAAGCATTGATATCCCGGGTCCCTTCTTAATAATGGTTTATGGACCTTTCCTTCAGGAACTTGTCCAAACCTTTTTTAAACCCAGCTACACTAACAGCCTTTACTACATCCTCCAGTAACAAATTCCAGAGTTTGATTACACGTTGAGTGAAATTTTTTTTTCTTTTATTAGTCTTAAATAGTTTACCCTGTAGCTTCATTGCATGTCCCCTAGTCTTTCTATATTCTGATAACGTAAACAATTGATCTACGTTTACCCGTTCCACTCCGTTCATTAATTTATAGACCTCTATCATATCTCCCCTCAGCCGTCTCTTTTCCGGGTTAAAGAGCCCTAACCTTTTTAGCCTTTTTTCTTAGGAGTATCCTTCCATCCCCTTTACCATTTTGGTGGCTCTTCTCTGAACCTTTTCTAATAGCGCTATATCCTTTTTAAGATACGGCGACCAGAACTGCACACAATATTCAAGGTGCGGTCTCACCATGGAACGATATAGAGGCATTATAATATTTTTTGTTTTATTTTCCATTCCTTTCCTTATAATACCTAGCATTCTGTTTGCTCTCTTGGCCGCCGCTGCACACTGGGCCGAGGGTTTTAACATGCTATCCACAATGACGCCTAAATCTTTTTCCTGGGTGGTGGTTCCTAATGTGGAACCTTGCATCGTGTAACCATAGTGTGGGTTGTTCTTCCCTAGGTGCATAACTTTGCACTTGTGCACATTAAATTTCATCTGCCATTTTGATGCCCAGTCTTCCAATTTATCAAGATCCTCTTGCAATCTTCCACAATCCTCTTGGGTTTTAAAAACTTTAAATAGTTTTGTGTCATCTGCAAATTTGATAGCCTCACTCGTTATTCCACTTTCCAGGTCATGTATGAATATGTCAAAAAGCAGCGGACCCAGCACAGATCCCTGGGGTACACCACTATTCACCTTTCTCCATTGGAAAAATTGGCCATTTAGCCCTACCCTCTGCTCTATGGTGCAACTGCACCTCGAATATTGTGTGCAATTCTGGTCACTATATCTAAAAAAAGATATACAGAATTAGAAAAGGTACAGAGAAGAGCATCCAAAATGATACACGGGATGGAAGGTTACACCTCCGAGCAAAGGCTTAAAAGGATAGGGCTCTTAGGCTTGGAAAAGAGAGCTGAGGGGGAGATATGACAAAGGTCTATAAAATAATGAGTGGAGTAGAATGAATAAATGTAGATCGGTCGTTTACTTTTTTGAAAAGAAGAAAGACTAGGGAACAGCAATGAAGCTGCAATGTAGCACGTTTAAAATTAATCTGAGAAAATATTTTGCCACTCAATGCATAAACAAACTCAGGAATTCATTGCCAGAGGATGATGTAAAAGCTGTTAGTGTAACTGGGTTTAAAAGAGGTTTGGACAAGTTCCTGGAGGAAAAGTCCATACACCATTATTAAAGTGGACTGAGGAATTCCACTACTTACCCCTGGGATAAGCAGCATGAAATCTATCAATCTTTTGAATACCTGACAGGTACTTGTGACCTGGATTGGCTACTGTTGGAAATAGAATACTGGACTTGAAGGACTTTTGATCTGATCCAATATGGCATATCTCATGTTCTTATGCATATACCACCTATTTATTTGTTTTTCTTATTTTTATTTTGACTATTTTTGGTGGCTATACTACTCCTGTTTCTTTAATACAGAACTCTACATTCAGTAAAGCTGAAACTGTAATGATCTTTCAAGAAGTGGAGTGGAGGAGTGGCCTAGTGGTTGGGGCAAGGTACTTCAGGCCGGAAGGTCGGGGGTTCAAATCCCACTAGAGGACAGCAACCTTGGGCCGGAAGGACTGGGGTTTCTAGTCCCACAGGTGCTCCTTGTGGTCTTGGGCAAGCCACTTAACCCTCCATAGCCCATGTTCCCTGTAAAATAGTTATCTCCAAGTTATAATGCCCTGTTCAATGTAATTTCAGTTTGTTCAATGTAAACCGCACTGATGCAGAATAGCGCGGTATATAAGAGAATTAAAATAAATAAATAAATAAATAAAAAGAAACAATTGGGGATATTCAAGCTATATGCAGCCTTTTTGTTGAGCATCTTGGTCTTAAAAGGTTATCTGCTCTTCTCAGCTCTCAGGAAAGCATTTGGTGCTACATTACTTAACAATGCGACCAAACCAAGGTGGTGGGGAAAACCTTAGCAACTAAAGTCCCATAAATTATTTCTATTGGGCCCAATTCTGTCCCGGACGTAGATATCCTCTGTGCATCTGGTCTGAACTAGGCGCACAGAGGGGATCGTAATTCTGATCCCACGGGGCAAGTCTAGCCCCACGGGATCAGAATCATGAACGATCCTATACGCGCAGGCTGGGACAGCGATTCTGTCCGGCCTGCACATGCAGGACTGCACCCGGCTAACTCAGTCAGGGCATTTAAATGGAGCTGCGGCACCATGGCGTCATGTTGCCACAGCACCACGGCTCCATTTAAAATCCACGATGCCAGCTATCAACCAAAATGGTACATTCCCTGCAGCCCAATCCCCGATCCAGCCTCCAAAGGGTCGGGCTGCGGGGAATATCCCCTGGCCCCCCCAGCCCCTTCCGTGCCCCGAATGTAAAACAAAAAAATGTCTAGGGGAGTTATTCCACCTCAGAGGTGGAATAACTTCCCTGGCCATTTTGTCGGCCCTGGTTGTACAGGGCCAACATTAGAATCGGCCCTGTAAGTCCAGGGCTGGCAACCGCCTACTGCCCGCCCACTCTCCGCTCCGGGCCGCCCCTTCCCCACCCCCGACTAACTTCCCTGCACAACCGGCAGGGAAGTTAGTCAGGGGCTGAAGCTGACACGAACAGTAGAGATGGATGTCCCATTGGGATGTCCATCCCCGCTATTCGTGGCTCAGAATGACCCCCATAGCATATACACAGTAGCACTATTTTACCTAGCTATGCTATGTGCTTCAATTGTTGCTGCAACATTATTTAGCCTGTTTCGCATTTAACACAAATATTGAATTAGGGAATTCCACTGTTCCCAGAAAAATACCTCTCCATGGTAGACAGAAATCAGTCAAGTGATTGAATTGGTAAATAACTCCCTCTCTTCACCCCCCTACCCTTTCCCTTGCAATGTATTCGAGGTTCATGTTTAACCGATACTCATCCTCTATGTGGTGCATTGTTGCTCAGTTCTAGATTGCCATTAGTCGGTGAGCTTACGTTTATCCAGATGGAAGTCTGGCCTGCTAGATAGGAATTAGGCTGCTGGAAACTGCCTGGTTATTGTTAAATGTAATTCTCAAATAGATGGTTCATCTATTTAGAAATCAGGGAGCTTACGTAAAATGGAAAACAGACAAATATATTGCATCCTGAGTATAAAGCAACCAGGCGATTGTGTGAGGTGACATTTTAGAGGTAATTTACAAAGGATTACATGGGAGTATGGGCATATCAAAGATGGAGTTATGCATATACATGAAGGAGTATAAACATCAAGAAGTTCTAGAAAGCAAGAAAATGCGTGCATGAAAAAAGGGTGGATTGGGCATGTTGTGGAAATATTATGTATGCTTTTTTTTTCTTTTTCTTTTTTTTTTTTTAACACCAGTAGGTGTATACAACAGACAATCACGCATGCTTTTGCACCTGCTGTATAACATGCTTAAAGTAAGATTAACTTGTCTGTTGGGACCTGATGGTTTGGTCTGTGCTAGAAAATTGCTTGCAAGTTTTTGATCGGTGCTTGTCTATCCTCTTGGACGTCTTCACTTACAGACTGGTATCGGTCTCTCCTGCCTGCTCACTGTTAGTCCCTGTTTCTGTCTGTCTGTTTTGTTTCCATCCACTTGCTTGCCTTCTCCTTTAGTGTGTGTGTGTCTGTGAGCATAGCTGGGTCTCCGTATGTCTGTGTGGCCGACTTCCCTTAGAATTACTGTGCTATACACCTTTGCCTGCACTGAGATACACATTCACATATGTCCTGACGGCTGCAAACAGTCAAGCCCATCTAGCCCACCTGTCAGATGTCCTTATCCGGGACACATTTTGTGTCTCCTAACTTAGTACTGCACGATCTTGGGCAGAGAAATACCCATTTCACACATCAGATCCTCTCTCGTTCATCTTCTTAAGTTCTAATTAGTAGTTCTTTTGTCAACCACCTTTTACTAGGGCAATCCACTGCTCACCCCTGAGATAAGCAGCATGGAGTCTGTCTACCTTTTGGGATCCTGCCAGGTACTTGTGATCTGGATTAGTCACTGTTCGAAACAGGATAGTGGGCTAGATGAACCTTTGGTCTGACACAGTATGGCAGCTCTTATTTATTTATTTATCCAGTTTTATATACCACCTTATCCTTCAATCAAAGTGGTTTACAGAGGATGGATAGGTACATTCTAAGTAAGTAAGGTAAAGGAGTGAGGGGGTGAGGAATGGTAAGGGTACACATATGTACAATTTACAATTTCTTATGTTCACGCCTCTCTTGGGTATGCATTGTAGTAGTACATGAACCCCATTATGCAGCAGCCCAGCCTCTTCTACAAGCTGGGCTCAGCCTGGTACATCAGGCTGCATCGGTGGTTCAAATCCCACTAGAGGACAGCAACCTTGGGCCGGAAGGACTGGGGTTTCTAGTCCCGCAGGTGCTCCTTGTGGTCTTGGGCAAGCCACTTAACCCTCCATTGCCCATGTTCCCTGTAAGTATTAGTGTATGTGTCTCATATCCCCTCGTGTTAAATGTATCCCCCAACCGCTTTGACCCGGTGAAAAGCGGGATATAAATGCAGCTAAATAAAATCTCTGGTCCTATTTAGATCCAGGTTAAAAACCCACCTCTTCAAGGCTGCTTTTATAGCCTAATCCCCTTATTCTCCTCTGTACAAGTCATGTGCTCGACAAACCCCAGGCATCAGATCACCATGTCAACTAAAAAATTAGGCCTAGGGCTCGGAACATCTGTGCAGCAGCATGAAGATAGCAAAGTGCTGATGATTGCAGCTGGGACCAGCTCTGGCTGCTGCGGGGATCCCATCTCCCATGGACAGAAATGTTGCCAAAGATCATGATACTTCAGCCTGTGGGAGATGGGATCCCCGTAGGTAGCCAGCACCAGTCCTGGCTGCGATCGTGGCCTTTAGCAATACTTCTGCCTGCAAGATGGGATCCCTGCAGGCAGAAGTGCCGACTGTGCGGCCAAGACTGCTAGGATTGCCTGTAAAACAAACAAATTTTAAAAAGTTAGACTTGAAGCAAGGAAATTTGCTTCACAGAAGGCTGAAGACATTTAAAAGGGCAGTAGGTTTAATAAGCATGGTGGTAGGAATGGAGAGCAGGGCAGTGCAAGGGAGGAGGGAAGAGAGTCTGGGGAGGAAACGGAGAGATGGGGGAAGGGAGAGAAGGAGAGGGGTTGGAGTGGGTGGGGAGAGGGAAGAGTCCAAGGGATTAGAGGGTGAAGAGTTAAACACATGGGAAGTAAGGGCACAATGTTTATGTGCAAAAGGCATACCCCTCTCCCGCTACACACACACAGGTACCCCACTACTGCACCACACTCGTACACAATACACAGGCACTCCACCTGTTGAAACTGTGCAATGATGCATTAAAAGCAACACAGTTTTAGTATATCAGGCCCTGAAATCTAAGAAAGTAACTGTGATACACCTTTGGGGGGGGGGGGGATCAGGGCAGGCACTCTGACAGGTTTCAGCAGCCAGCAGCTAGATTTTTAGGCTAGTCCTAGATTCTAAGAGAATTTGTCAAGGCTAGTTATAACCACTTCTTAGTTTTGCAAGCAGTAGTGATCAGGGACTGTCTTTTTTTTATATGTATGTGTATGCAATGCGTACCTTAAAGTCCTGGTGACCCAGCAACTCCTGGGTTTTTCTTGGCAGCGTAACCAGCCTTTCTTCTGAAGCAGTGGAGGGTTAAGTGACTTGCCCAAGGCCACAAGAAGTGCTAGTGGGAATCGAACCCTGGTCTCTTGGTTACCAAGCTAGTGCTCTAACCACTAAGCTACCCCTTCACTCTGCATATGACTTGTAGCACTTTACAAATGATTAACAGTAGTACTAATTGCTCTGCCTTAGAAACAATTAATTGCATGAAAAGCTGCATATCTCCTCTTGAAAATTTGGGCTTGCAGGCCCACAAAACCATTTTACTGATTTATTTATTTTTATTTATTTTATTTATTTATTTGACAATTCTTATATACCGCACTATTTGCAATCAGCGCGGTTTACATGTAACAAAAAACATCCGACAAAATGCATATGTCTGGTCATTACATTGAACAGGGAGTGGGATTTGGAGAACAAGTATCAACTATATAAAGAAACTTGGAGAACAAAGGTGAACTATTTACATAAGAAGTGTACATAAGTGACTGATGCTTCCACTCATTCCTGGAAGCATCTGATTTACTCAGGATCTCAGAAAACACCGACAAATAAGGAACAGAAGTGAAGGGGGATCTTGAATGATTTTCAGAAGACTGTGTCCCTGAAGAACTAGCTAAACTAAAAGTAGACAAAGCGATGGGGCTGGATGGGATACATCTGAGAGTATTGAAGGAACTTGGGGAAGTTCTAGCAGCTCCACTGTCTGATCTTTTCAAAGCTTCTTTACAATCAGGAGTGGTCCTAGAGGACAGGAGAAAGGCGTATGTGGTCCCTTTGCACAAAGGGATAGAGGGGTAAAAGGAACACTAAGAGGGGACAAGGCCATAGCAGAGAGACTGAATGAATTTTTTACTTTGGTCTGTCTCCATGAACAAGCAGGAATGTAGTCTTCACATATGGGTATTGTCGTTACCGACAGAGCCTGCGCGGGAACGCTCCCCAGCATTCAATAGGAAAGCTTTTGTGAGCATCCCACAGCGCCTGCGTGCTGCATTCCCGCCTTTCCAACTCTCCCTCTTCAGTTCTTCTTTTTCCGCGGTGCCAACAGGACGCATACTCTGTCACCACAGAAAATCTATTCTTATTTTTTGTTCTTTTTGTGGTCGTGTCTGCCTTCATTCGACACCTACCGGTACTGTCGGTTTTCTTTTCTTCTTTTTTTCCAAAAAAAAAAAAAAAACCCCTATCTTTTTCTGAAGGATTTCTTTCTTCAGGGGCCTTTCCCCTCTCGGTGCTAGGCCCCATTTTGGGCACTAGGCCCATTTTTCTTCAAACATGGAGAAACCAGCTAGTGGTTTCAAGAAATGTTCTAAGTGTGGCGGTACCATATCCGTTACCGACACCCATGACTGGTGTCTTAAATGTTTAGGTCCTCACCATTCTCCATCGGAGTGTCTCTCCTGCAGAAAGATGACAGAGAGGGGCCTGCAGAATAGAGCTGCAAAACTCGGTACCCTTTTTGCTGCAGATATGATGTCCGTTGCATCGACATCTTCCAGGGCTTCATCTTCCTCTCATGGATCTCGGGTAACTAAACTTAAGTCTTTTAAGACTGGCCGGTCCTCAAAGGGTAGATCTCCTTCCAAGTATCAAGATGCCACTGGCGTTACACTTGAGGAAAGTTCAACGGAAAAACAGCCCCGGCGTGAGGCTTTGGCTTCCAAAGCACTAACAGAGCTCCAGAATGTTACAGAGGCTTCCACCTCTGCAGAATTACTTTCTGGGGACATGGCCGCTTTCACCGGTACTGATACCCAAGCATCGGCAGGGGCAATGGATCAGAGAATCCTCGCTATCAAACGCAGTCTAGCGGCTCTTAGCAGCTTTCAGTACCGCTAAGACCTCTACAGACGGTTCCACAGGTATCAGTACCGACATCAATGCCAGTACCGACTGCACCTGCCTCGGCCGGTATGCTTCCCCCCCCCATACCGAGCCTTGAGTCTATCTCAGGTATTGAAAGTATGGTACCAAGACACCCCGATATCGACTTCGAACGGTACCGGTACCGGTACCGTGCTTTGCAGGAACACCCAGCACAGAGACACTTCGAATCTTCCGATTCCGATGATTCTGACGACTCTGCCGGTACTAGAGCAATGCTTCCGGAGGTTTCTCCTCAGCGTAGAATGTCTCCTCCAGAGGACATGTCCTTCCAGGATTTCATACATGATTTAGCTCGAGGTCTTGCAATCACGGTGACTCCGGAAAAGAAACCCAGAGCAGAAAAATTAGAGATTCTTCAATACCCTAAGGCTCCTAAAGAGGCAGCTACTCTGCCCATTCATAGGATCTTGCATGATCTTATGCTAAGAATGTGGGAAACTCCTTTATTGGTGTCTCCACACTCTCGACAACTCGATACCATGTATCGAGTTCCAAGCTGTCCTGGTTTTCAAAAGACTTAGTTACCACACCATTCAATGGTAGTGGAATTGGTGATGTGTAGAATTAAGAGTGCTAAAATGCATTCTTCCAACCTCCAGGCTGTGAATCGAGGACACTCAATGCCTTTGGGTGTCGATGTTTCCAATCCTCCATGTTGTCAGCCAGGATCAGCTCTTACATTCTCTATATGGGAATCTTCCTCAAGGAGGTTGCAGGAGAAATGGAGCTCATGAGCCCTCTTCTTCCTGAGGACACAAGAGGGGAATTTCTAACTCTGGTCAAACATGCCCAGGATGTTTCAAAGTTTGTAAACTGTGCAACCTTTGATTGCTTTGAATGCATTAGCAGAACCTCTGCTATCTCCATCGGTGCATGTCATATTGCCTGGCTTCAGGCATCAGACTTAGAAATATG
The DNA here is from genome assembly GCA_033557465.1 of Ichthyophis bannanicus. Lineage (NCBI taxonomy): Eukaryota > Metazoa > Chordata > Amphibia > Gymnophiona > Ichthyophiidae > Ichthyophis > Ichthyophis bannanicus. Next base: position 176,139,008 of record CM066043.1, on the reverse strand, counting down.
GGTGCAAGGTAAACTGGGAAACATTTCTTGCACAGGAGAAAATCTCTTTGGCAAGGATTGTCAAGACAAGGCTAATCAGATTGAATCTGAAAATACCACTTTGAACAGACTATCAAAGTCTACAACCAATCCAGCAAAGAAAAAGTCAGTCAAGAAACCCTTTTTCAACGAGAAAAAGATGTTTTACCCATCTTACACCCATCAGGGTCACTGTCCAGTTCATATTCCCCAAAAGGGGCAACAACAGAACAGACAGCAGAGGAAACCACAAGTTCCAAGAGCTCAGCCAGCTCAGCTGACTCAGCCTCCTCAGGGGCTTTGACTCCTTCCTAGAGAACTTAGTCTTTCTGCCCCTGCAAGATCCAGAACCCTCCACCATCCCTGGCAGGTTATGCCATTTTGCCAAAAGATGACAACAAATAACATCAGAAAACTGGACTCTGTCCATTGTACGAGAGGGGTACAGACTTCATTTTCACAGCATGTCCCCTCCTACAATCATAAAGCAGTTCAATTCTCAAGTCCCTGCCACCGATCTCTTAGGCCAAGAGGTCGCATCACTTCTTGCTCGGAGAGCAATAGAAGAAGTACCCATACCCCAACAGGGTACGGGATTCTACTCCCCCTATTTTCTCATCCCAAAGAAAACAGGAGGACACAGACCTATACTGGACCTCAGAGAATTAAACAAATATCTGTTCCAAGAAAAATTCAAGATGATCTCCCTCAGAACACTCCTGCCATACCTTCAGAGTCAGGATTGGCTATGTTCTCTAGAGCTAAAGGATGCATATATGCATATTCTTATCCATTTAGATCACAGGAAATTCCTTAGATTCCAATACAAGGTTCTTCCCTTCGGTCTGGCTTCTGCATCTTCACAAAATGCATGGCAGTGGTAGCAGCATTCCTGAGAACTCTGGGAATATTCGTCTTCCCCTACGTAGACGACTGGCTCATTCAAGCATCGACAGCTCCAGCAGCCAGCTTCGCTCTTTTTCGCATGATGCGAATTCTTCACTACTTGGGACTGGTCATAAACCTCCCAAAATCTCATCTCACCCCTTCTCAGTCCCTGGAATTCATAGGGGCTCGTCTAGATAACAGACAGTCAAGGGCTTTCCTACCACAGCCCCGCTGTCTTCATATAGTGCAACTGGCATCCTAAGCAGCTATGAAAGTCTTCCTTACTGCTTGGGAAATGCTTCAGCTTCTGGGGCATATGGCATCCACTGTCAATGTGGTTCCCTATGCTCGCCTTCACATGCGAGCAGCACAGTGGACCCTATCCTCTCAGTGGACACAGGCCTCGGGTCGGCTAACGGACAAAATCAGAAACTCCACATGTCTCATTTCGTCCCTTCAATGGTGGCAATCGCTGGAAAACCTTCTCATAGGCTCTCCTTTCCAGCAGCCTCTATTCTAAGCCACCCTAACAGATGCGTCCAAGTTGGGTTGGGGGGCTCACTTGCATGATCTCTCGACTCAGGGTCTCTGGACCCCACAGAAGGCTTGTCTTCACATAAACCTCCTAGAACTTGGAGCCATTTTCCATGTTCGAGTATTCCAGGCCTAGCTCAGCTACAAGACAGTCTGGGTCCAGACCGACAATCAGGTAGCCATGTTCTATGTGAACAAGCAGGGCGGAACGGGCTCTCTGTCGTTATGCAACTTAGCTTTGCGACTGTGGGCCCTCGTCAGAGAGCGTCAGATCCACCTCCTAGTAGTTTATCTTCCAGGCATTCAAAATCTTTGGGCAGACAAACTCAGTCGAATACTGTTGCCACACGAATGGTCTCTTTACTCAGACCAGCTTGCTCGAGTGTTTCGAATTTGGGGAACCCCAGATATAGACCTCTTTGCAAGTCCACAGAATGCCAAACTTCCCCGAATCTGTTCCAGAATTCTGGCTCAAAACTGTCAGGCAAGGGATGTCTTCCTCCTCCACTGGGGTCGGGACTTCCTCTATGCCTTCCCACCCATTCCCCTAATTCCCAAAACATAGAAACATAGAAACATGACGACAGAAAAAGACCACAAGGCCCATCTAGTCTGTCCTTCCATAACAACAACTAAAACGTTGTTCAAGCTTCAGAGAGACAGAGGTCGTGTGATACTCATAGCTCCACGTTGGCCACGGCTAACGTGGTATCCTCTGCTTCTACATTTCTCTCAAGCCACGCCTCTGGAGTTGAGATATGCTCCAGATCTTCTTTTCCAGGAGGACGGGATGCTATTGCACCCGACTCCCCAGTCCCTGCATCTCAGGGCCTGGTTGCTGAAAGCCTAGAACTTCTGGATATCAACCTTTCTCAACAGGTAAAGGATATCCTTGTGGCTTCCAGAAAACCCTCCACAAGGCGATCCTACGCCTTCACGTAGAAAAGGTTCTCTGTATGGTGCCTGTGGAATCGCTACTGGAGTATCTCCTCCATTTATCAAATTCTGGTTTTAAAACCAATTCGGTAAGGGTCCATCTTAGTGCCATTGCAGCTTCTTGCAAGCCTCTGGATGGGCGACCTTTTTCCTCTCATCCACTTGTAGTAAGATTTATGAGAGGTCTACTCTTAACAAAACCTCCCATTAAGCCACCGCTGGTGGCATGGGGTCTGAATCTTGTTCTTGGGCAGCTCATGAAACTGCCCTTTGAGCCTTTAGCCACTACAGCTCTAAAGTTTCTTTCCTGGAAGGTCATCTTCCTAGTTGCTCTCACTTCTGCAAGATGCATCAGTGAGATACAGACCTTAGTGGTGGATCCTCCTTATACAAGATTCCACCATGATAAGGTGGTAGTTAGGACTCATCCTCACTTTATGCCAAAGGTGGTTTCGCCTTTTCATTTAAACCGAGCGGTTTACCTTCCTGTATTCTTTCCTAGGCCTCATGCCTCTAATGCAGAAAGGAACCTTCATACCTTAGATTGTAAAAGAATCTGGCTTTTTACCTTCAAAGAACTAAGCAATACAGAAAAGCTGCTCAGCTTTTTGTTGCTTTTGATTCTAGTAATTTGGGACTTCCAGTTTCCAAAAGAACTCTCTCTAGGTGGATTGCAAATTGCATATCCTTTGCTTTTGAGAGTAAGGGACTTTCTCTCGAAGGCCATGTCACAGCTCACAATGTGAGAGCAATGGCAGCCTCTATGGCTAACCTTCGTTCTGTGTCCATTGATGATATCTTTAGAGCAGCCACTTGGGCTTCTGTACACACCTTTATAGCCCACTACTGCTTAGACAAGGACTCCCATCGGGATGCCTCGTTTGGCCAGGCTGTTCTCCAGCATCTCTTTCAGACTTAGTACAACTCCTACCTGCCGTCCCAGGTTTGGATGCCAGAGATCCATGGGAGGAAGCATGATCAATCTCACCATGGATTTGCAGCTTCCTGGGGTCATCCCCCTGGCATCTCTCAGCTGGGGAGTCCCCATATGTGAAGACTACATTCCTGCTTGTTCCTGGAGATAGCATAGTTACTCACCTGTAACAGGTGATCTCCGGCAACAGCAGGAATTAAGTCTTCACAACCCACCCACCTCCCCTGGGAGTTGTCTCTCTCTCCCTCTCTCTCCTTTTGTCTCAGCTATAAACTCAACTGAAGAGGGAGAGTTGGAAAGGTGGGAAGGCAGCACGCAGACACTGTGGGATACTCCTAAAAGCTTTCCTATTGGACGCTGGGGAGCTTTCCCGCGCAGGCTCAGTCAGTACAGACAATACCCATATGTGAAGACTTAATTCCTGCTGTTCCTGGAGATCACCTGTTACAGGTGAATAACTACGCTTTACTGAAGAAGATGTAGGGAATTATCCATGACTTAAATGGTGTTTAAAGGTGATGCATCGGCAGAATTGAAAGAAATATCGATAAACCGTGAAGATGTATTACAACTATTTGATAAACTAAAGAGTAGCAAATCACCTGGACTGGATGGTATACATCAGAGGATGTTGAAAGAACTGAAATATGAGATTGCAGACCTACTATTAGTAATCTGTGAACTATCATTAAAATCATCTGTAATACCTGAAGATTGGAGAATGGCCAATGTAACGTCAATTTTAAAAAGGATTCCAGGGGTGATCCAGGAAACTACAGACTGCTGAGCCTGACATCAATACCGGGTAAAATGATGATAACCATTACAAAGGACAAAATTACTGAACATGTAGATGGCCATGGTTTAATGGGAGAAAGCCAACATGGCCTTAGCCAAGGAAGGTCTTGTCCTCCTAATCTGTTATATTTTTTGAAGGTGTGAATAAACAGGTAGACAAAGGTAAACTGGTCGATATAGTGTATCTGGATTTTCAGAAAGCCTTTGACAAGGTCCCTCATGAGAGACTGTTGGCAAAATTAAAAAGTCATGGGATAAGAGGCAGTATACTATTGTGGATCAGGCAGTGGTTAAAAGATAGAAAGCAGAGGATAGGGCTGAATGGCCAATTTTCCCAATGGAGAAAGGTGAATAGTGGAATATCCCAGGGATCTGTTCTGGGTCCACTGCTTTTTAACATATTCATAAATGACCTGGAAATGGGAATAACGAGTAAGATAATCAAATTTGCAAATGGCACAAAATTATTCAAATTTGTTAAAACCCAAGAGGATTGTAAAAACTTGCAAGAGGACCTTGATGATTGGAAGACTGGATGTTGAAATGGCAATGTAATTTAATGTGGACAAGTGCAAAGATATGCACCTCGGAAAGAACAACCCAAACTATTGTTACACGATGCAAGGTTCCACATTAGGAACCACCACCCATGAAAAAGATTTAGGCATCATTAAGGATAATACTTTAAAACCCTCTGCCCAGTGTGCAGCAACAGCCAAGAAGGCAAATAGAATGCTAGGAATCATAAGGAAAGAAACAGAGAATAAAACAAAGGATGATATAATTAATGTGTATCGTTCCATGGTGTGACCGCATTTTGAATATTGTGTACCATTCCGGTTACTGATTCTTAAAAAGGATATAGTGGAATTAGAAAAGGACAGAGAAGAGCCATCAAAATGGAAAGCGGGATGGAAGGATACTCCTATGAGGAGAGTCTTAAAAGGTTAGGGCTCTTCAACCTGGAAAAGAGACGGCTGAGGGGAGATATGATAGAGGTCTATAAATTAACGAATGGAGTGGAATGGGTAAACATAGATCGATTGTTTACTCCATCAAAATGTAGAAAGACTAGAGGACGTGCAATGAAGCTACAGTGTAACCCATTTAAGACTAATAAGAGAAAATATTTTTTCACTCAATGCATAATCAAATTCTGGAATTCATTACCGGAGGATGTAGTAAAAGCTGTTAGTGTAGCTGGGTTTCAAAAAGGTTTGGAAAAGTTCCTGGAGGAAAGGTCCATAAACCATTAAGAGGACCTTGGGAAATCCATTGCTTGCCCCAGTACAAGTATTGTGGAATCTGTGTCTTTTTGGGAACCAGCTAGGTACTCATGACCTGGATTGACCACTTTTGGAAATAGGATACTGCGCTTGATGGACCTTGGTCTGACCCAGTCTGACATATCTTATGTTCTTATGTAAACTGACCCGTCTTTATGGTTGGCACTATGGCGCTGTGCCAGGGGCCCCGTGCACTCCAGCATTTGCTTGTTGTAATGTTTTAGTTTTATAAGTCCTTTTTATGTTTAAGACACTTAAAGTTTAATTTTTTTTATTATGTTATTTCTTTACTTATTCTAGTTTCAATTTATTTTTTTTACATTTTTATTTTACACTCGTAAAGTTTTTTAAAGTTATTTTTAAATGTTTTGGTCCTTCGTTCAGCTTTTTCGGTGTTCCTGAACAGTAGACTGTAGACCGGGAACCAGGCTACCATAATCTACTTCCGGTTTAACTTGTAAACACTGAAAGATGCTGACACCTCACCTGACAGCATAACATTTAATTTAAATAATAATAAATTGTATTAAACTACAAAGAAGTCTGAAGGTCTGATATGTTATATAGTATAATATTTGTTTGTTCTTTGTAATGTAAATGTGATGTAAACACAAGTTTTGTCACAGTCGTCTGCTATTGCTAAGTTTTGCTGGTTTAATTTAACCGTGTCTGTGTGGTTAGTTTTACTGGTTACCGTAATATTAACTTGCTTATATATTTTATATCACAGATTATATAACAAAACTGCAGTTAATATAATAGCATGACTTCAAGGGAGCGCGACATAAACCGCACGTATAAGTCCGGTTGGCAAAAACGCCATGAACAGGCGCAGCGGGATGCTGCTGCTATAACTGGAATGCAGTTGATTATGACATACTTTGGGCAGACAACTCATCCCTGCATGACCGCTCCAGCTCAGGAGGCTGAGGTAGGAGTAGATGTCGAAGCTTTAATGACTGTGACTACTAACGTAAATGAGACAGCAGTTAAAACTAAAGAGAAAATGGAAGTGGACTGTCTGCCATTCCAGCAGGCAGAAGACATTCAACGGACATTACCGAGTTTCTAGAACGTGATGATGTTCCAGTTCGGTGTCTATCTGCTGTCTGCTACTCTACAGACCTCGGCGAATGGCCTGTCGAGATTGTCGACGACATGAGCAAGTACTGGGTGACAGCAGGTAGTGTGCAGTGTGCCCACTGGGACTCAGATTTCACTCCAGCCAGAACTGTCTATGCAGCCAATGGAAAACCAAGGGAATGCTCTTGTGATCTGTTCAAAACAACTTATCAGCTGTCGAAGAAACCTATCGATTGTGACTGGCTTTGCTGTTCACCATCTAAGCTTCGTCTATTTTGCTTTCCATGCAAGCTAATGTCATCAGAAGTTGTAGCCTTCGGCACAAAAGGTTTTTGCAACTGGAAGCATAAGAAGCAACAAATCATGGAGCACAAGGTCAGTTCTACTCATCGAGCATCCATGATTAAACTGCTAACACGACGTGACACAGCAAAACGTGTTGATCAGGCACTAGTAAAGCAACGTGACAAACAACGTGAGTATTGGCGTGCTCTTCTCGAGTGGTTGTTTGAAACTATTTCCTTTTTATCTGAACCGGATCGTTGGCTCTGCCCATAATGGCAGTTATTTGGGAATCCTTGAACTTATATCAAAATTTGATCCCTTCATGGCGCAACACCTGCAGATGCATGCTAACAAAGGAAAAGGACACACTTCATACCTGTTTTCCAACATCTGCAATCAACTAATTCAGCTGATTGGCCAGTCAGTTGTCGATCGGATTAAGGCCGAAGTTCAGTCTGCCAAGTACTTCTCAATCTCAGTTGATTCGATGTCTGATATAACACACCAGGATCAGCTGACAGTGATTATTCGTTACATGTTGCCATCTGGCCCTGTTGAGCGGTTCTTTACATTTCTACCTCAGCAAGGTTACAAAGGTGAACAGCTTGCAGATAGCTTGCTTCAGTTTCTGCACAGCTGGGGGATCAACATTGATGATTATCGAGGACAGTCGTATGATAACGCCAGCAGCATGAGCGGCAAATACAGAGGTATGCAGGCTCTTATACGGCAGGTAAATCCTCATGCCGCCTACATACCCTGTGCAGACCATTCCTTGAACCTCGTTGGTCAGTGTGCAGCAGCCTGTTGTGCCGATGCCGTATTGTTCTTTGACTTTGTCCAACGGCTGTATGTGTTTTTTGCTGGTTCGACAGCACCCTCGGCCATCCTTAAGGACAAGCTGGAACAGACTACAGGCCGGCTAACACTAAAGCGACTGTCTGACACACGGTGGCCAGCACGATTCGATGCAGCAAATGCTCTGGTGAGGGACTATGATGAGATTGTCGAAGCTGTGGAGGACATTATAGATGATAAAGTGGGCGAACACAAGGCAGAGATGTGTCAAGAAGCCAGAGGATTGCACGATTGAATGCAGTGCCTTGAGACGGGCATAATGGCTGCTTTCTGGCAGAAGGTTCTCGCAAGATTCCAAGCGAACAGCGTGTCATTGCAGTCAGCTGATCAAAACTTGAATTCTGTTGCTGCAATTTATGACTCACTGCAGATGTACGTCCAAAGCCTTCGTGAACAGTTCGACCACTTTGAAGCACACAGCAAAGACCTGTCACGCTGTGAAAACTATCGGGCTGATCTCAGCAAGAGAATATGCAGACGAAATCGCAGATACAACGAATCCGGCACGGACACTGAGATTCAGTTGCAACCACGTGATAAATTCCATACTGACACATTCATCGTTATCATCGACAGCCTTGCTGCTGCACTGTCGAAGCCCAAGGAAGCATATGCTGAATTGGCCAACTGATTTGCTTTCTTGCGTAAAATTTCATCACTTTCTGATGCAGAAATTTGAGAAGGTGCAAGCAAATTAGTGCCTTCGATCTGCAGCCTGAACTGGTGGAAGAGTTAGTACAATTTAAGGCAGCTCTGCAAACAAAGTTGGGCAAGGAAGCATTGCAGGCATCGGAGTTGGACGACCTGGAGGAAGATGAGAATGACGATCCAGATAATGCTACAATCTGCAGCAAGATCGAAATTCAGTTGCATCGCTTCATCGTTGATAATGGCCTCACAGAGATCGCACTGTGCATTTTCCTCTGCCTCATGGTGACAAACTGCTCAGGTGAGCGGTCATTCAGCAAGCTGAAGCTGATTAAGAATCATCTTAGATCAACGATGTCGCACGAGCGTCTGAACATGCTTAGCTTGTTGAGTATCGAGCAGGACTTTCTGAAAGACGTTGACTCTGAGTGCATTATCCGTGACTTTGCATTAACACATGTTCGAACTTCGACATGTTGATACTTAGCTAACTGTCAGCAGTCAGCACGTGGAATATGCATTAATGCATTGCAAAGTTAGAATGCTTGAAACTATAAATTTCCAATTCGATTGTTAAGTGTTTGACAGGCTGACAGATGTTTGTGAATTGTGATGTGGACATATGATTGTCGCCTTTGTCGGTCAGTTTGTCAGTAATTGATTAAAGTTGATTTCAATGATTTGTAACGAAATGATGTCACGAGTGACTTTAGTGAGGAGTCCATGATATGGGCAACTGGGCTCATCATGTGGGGTCCGGCCCATCCGGGGCTCCTGCAGGCAGCCAGGTGCCAGGGGCCTCACACTGGCTAAAGACAGGCCAGTATGTAAAGGATGAGGTTGAGACCTACAAGTCGGTTAGTCTGACCTCTTTGGTGAGTAAATTAATGGAAATGCTGCTAAAACAGAGGATAGTGAGTTTTCTGAAGTCCAGTGAACTGCAGGATCCAAGACAGCATGGGCTTACTAGAGGCAGGCCTTGTCAGACAAATCTGATTGATCTCTTTGACTGGGTGACCAGAGAATTGGACTGAGGGAGAGCTCTAGATGTGGTGTACTTAGATTTCAGTAAAGCCTTTGAGACCATACTGCACAGGCGACTTATAAATAATTGAGTACCCTAGAGATGGAACCTAAAGTGACTGTTAGAAATTTGTTGAGTGAGTGGCGACAAAGAGTACAGTAAATAGAGTTCACTTTGAGAGAAAGATGTTACCTGTGGTGTGCTGCAGGGATCTTTCCTTGATCTGATTCTTTGTAACATTTTTCTTAGTGATATTACGAAAGGGCTGTCAGGTAAGGTTTTGAGACTTGTACAGTAACACAAGAAGTATAACACTGACAGTTATTGCACTCAGTCTCCTTCAAAGTAGTCCCCTTCCAATAAAATACACTTCCACCAGCGGTCCTACCACTGCTGGAAACAATTTTGAAATGCCTCTTTCGTTATGCTGTGAAGCTGCTGTGTCAAATTTTGCTTAATGGTCTCCAAGTCATCGAATCTCCTTCCTTTCAGTGGTAATTTCAGTTTTGGAAATGAGAAAAAGTCACAGGGTGCGAGGTCAGGTGAGTACGGAGACTGATGGACTTGTTTGATTTGATATTTAGCCAAGAACTGTTGGACAAGACGTGATACATGAGCTGGGTCGCTACCATGATGAAGCAACCATTCACCATTCCTATGTAACTCTGGTCTCTTACGACAAACTGCATCTCTCAAACGAGTCAGAACTTGGACACAGTACTCCTTATTGATGGTTTGGCCTTTTGGAGCATACTCATGATGAACAATATCCTGGTAATCAAAGAAAACTGTGAGCATGACCTTGACATTGCTTCTTACCTGACAGGCTTTCTTGGGTCTGGGAGAGACTGGAGTCTTCCATTGTGAGGGTTGAGCCTTAGTTTCCAGGTCATAATCATAAACCCTTGATTCATCACTAGTAGTAATCTTTTTGATGAAATCTGAGTCATTTTCAGCACATCCCTGGCTGCAGTCAATCTTCTTTTTGGTCAGGAGACAGGAGTTTCGGCACAGATTTTGCAGACTCGCATATCATCCCCACATCGACAGTAAGAATAGACTGTACCGACCCAAAACTGATGTCCACGTCATTAGCAAGCTCCCTGATAGTCACTCGACGATTTGAGTGTATTGTGGCATGCACTGCTTCGACTTTGTCTGCATTCCTGATTGTGAATGGCCTTCTAAAATGTTCATCAATGTCAACACTTTGGTGGCCCTCATGAAAACGTTTGTATCAATCATAAACTCGAGCATGATGCATGCATTCATCGCCATACACTTGCTGCAATTTGTCATAAGTCTCTTTGCATGAATGTCCAAGTTTCTGGCAGAATTTAATACAAATTCGCTGTTCAGTTTTTTCACTCGTTGTAAATCTGACAAACTGCTTTTACACAATACCAAACATCATGTGATTAAAAAAAGTACAAGTCTGCTGCAGCCATACTACATTCTGCACATGCGAGCACATAACTAGATGCTCTGCTTAATAACATTGTGATGCGATGTATTATATAGCTGCACAATAAGTCTCAATACTTTTTGATCACACCTCGTACAGAGAAGGGCAACCAAAATGATAAAGGGGTTGGAAAGAATCACCTATAAGGAAAAGCTAAGGAGGTTAGGGCTCTTCAGCATGGAGAATCGTTGACTGAGGGTGAAATATGATAGAGGTTTATAAAATCCCGACTGGAGTGTAGAATGGGTAAACATGAATCAATAACACAGGTACACTACCAAAAAACTGCCTCCAGTTTTGCAACTGATTCCTATAGATTTTGGGGTGCTGAATCCAGGAAAAATAGCCAAAATGTTCCATCACGTCACGTTTTCTTGCAAAATTAGATTTCTTACCCATATAAGGAATGTTCACATAATTTCTTTTTAGCCGACTGCAGTTTATTTTCTTGGCCCAAAATAGAGGTTGTAATGGTTAACTAACTAGAAACACTCCCTCATGATATTTTAGAGTGTTTTGTATTCATTTTATACATTAACAGGACAATTGGGAGGCGGGGGACTAAATCCAGTACTCGCGCTGGCGCATGTTCTTTCCTGTTCGCCTCGCCTCGTTCGCTCGCTCAAACACGGTGGTTGCGACATGAACGTTCCTGTCAAATTTCAGTTTCTTGCAAGTTCATTATTACCTTTTGTTTGCTCAGTCGTAATCCAGCTTTATTCCGAAGTGGTTCACTACAGTTGTAGTTTGCAGTGCTGTGTATTTGTGAGACTCATCAGATGGCTTTTCCCGATGAGTCCAGTACTTCCGAGTTTGAAACTGAACCAGATCCGAAACCTGAACTTTTCTCTCAAGCTGAATTGAATGATTTAGTCCGGGATTTAGGACTCCCAAAAGATGCTGCCCAACTGCTAGGTTCTCGGCTTAAACAGAAAAATCTATTGTCACCAGGAACAACTTTTTATTGGTACCGCAACCGCGAGACACAATTTTTGAAGTATTTCAGCAAAGAGGAAGATTTGGTATTTTGCAACGATATATACGGAGTGATGGAAAAGTTTAAACTCAAGTATGATCCTGCTGAATGGCGGCTGTTCATTGATTCGTCAAAAGACAGCATAAAAGGTGTTCTTCTTCATAATGGCAACACATTCGCTTCAGTTCCTATTGCTCACTCTGTTATTCTCCAAGAAAAATATGAGAATTTGGCCCTGATTCTTCAGAAGATTCGTTATGATGAGCATAAGTGGATGATTTGTGGAGACTTTAAAATTCTATCCATGCTATTAGGGCAGCAATCCAGTTTCACCAAATATCCCTGCTTCCTTTGCTTGTGGGATAGCCGGGCCCGCGACCTACACTGGGGGAAAAAAGACTGGCCAATTCGGGAGTATTTGAGACCCGGTGAGAAAAATGTTCTTCATGAGAGCTTGGTACCTCGTGATAAAATTCTATTACCACCTCTCCACATTAAGTTGGGTCTCATTAAGCAATTCATCAAGTCCCTTCCAAAAGATGGTGAGTGCTTTCGGTACCTTTGCTCAAAGTTCCCCCGACTTTCTGAAGCAAAGCTAAAGGAAGGAGTGTTTGTTGGCCCTGATATAAGGAAACTCATTTCAGATGGAGCATTCGCTGAAACGATGTCTGAGAAGGAAAAAGAAGCCTGGGATTCCTTCAAGGATGATGTTCTCAAATTCTTGGGGAACAGGCGGGATGAGAACTATAAGGATATTGTTGCCAGGATGCTCAATGCCTTCAAAGAACAAGGCTGTAACATGAGCCTGAAAGTCCATTTCTTGCACTCCCATGTGAACTACTTTCCCGAAAACATGGGGGCGTACAGTGAAGAACAAGGTGAAAGGTTTCACCAGGACATCAAGGACGCAGAGAGAAGGTACCAAGGAAGATGGAACACCACTATGATGGCTGATTTCTGCTGGTTGCTGCTGCGGGAAACCCCAGATGAAAAATACGCCAAGCAGCGCACCAAGAGAAGCATTCGGGGGAAGAAGAAACGGGCCCACCAGGAGATTGATTGACCCAAGAATGACTTTAAAATCTAAACTGTGTTGACAAATATCGTGTTTTTACTAAACTTTGAAATAAAAATTTGCTAGTTATTACCACAGTGTCGGATCTCATTTATTAGAATTTTATTTTCACACCATCGGGTGTTTGTCTTCATGTATTGCAATGGTGCGGTTTGCGTTTTCTATTCTTACATACATACCTGTACAACATTTTTTGCACATTTCTTTGCTTTGCTTTGTGTCTAACCTCGCTATTATATGCTCAATGTTTGTGCACATGTATGTGGCTGTTTTAAGTGCAGACAATTTTGCTACCATCACAGTGTGTTTTGTTGACATTACTCTATTCTTATGTGCTGCCTTGTTACAATTTTCTTTATTCTTATTTGAATAACTACTAAACAATTAGTATAAAGAATTCATCCAAGAATCTTTTATCTCGATCGCACTCAATCTGAAACGTTCACCTCAAACTGCTAACCCAATGTAGCAAAAAATCTGTACGTGATGGAGCAAATTGGTTACCAGATTTGGATTCAGCGCACCAAAAAACGTAAAAATCAATCGAAACATTAGAGGCAGTTTAAAAAAAAATTTTTTTAGTGTACCTGTGTAATTTTTCAAAAAGTACAAAGACTAGGGGATATGTCATGAAGTTACAAAGTAGTATATTTAAAACAAGAGGAAAAATATATTTTTTTCTCTCAATGTATAATTAGTCTTTGGAACTCATTACCAGAGGATATGGTAGAAGCAGGTAGTGTCGCTGGGTTTAAAAAAGATTTGGACCAATTCCTGGAGGAAAAGTCCATAAACTGTTATTAAGGTAGACCGAGAGAGAACTACTTCACTATGATGGATGCATTTCAGTATACCGGATGGTGAATAGGAGACCCTTGCTGTGATGTCATCTAGAAGTAAGAAGATCTTGGATTCTCTACAGGAAGAACTATTCCGGCAACTGGTAACAGAACCCATACATGAGGGGGCCATGTTACACCTGGGGCTTATGAACGGGGAGAGTGTTTTTGATGATATAGTGGGTGATCATCTCACATCCGGTGATCAGTGGATGATGATCATTAGGACAAGGGCTGATGCAGTCCATGTTAAATGCGAAGGTCCTAGACTTTAGGAAAACAAACTTTATCAAGAGGGGGCAATACCTTAAGAAATCATTAGCAGGATGGTTACAGCTGAAGAATATGGAAAAACAATGAGGGAAACTGAAAGGTGATGTTTTAAGGGCCACAATCCTTTTTGTTAGGAAAGGAATATATGTAAAAGAAGAAGGGGAGGAGGCCACTATGGTTCTTGAGTGAAGTATCTGAAAAGGTGAAAATAAAAGGAGGAGGCCCTCATTAACATACAAGAGATCACAGAAAGAGGAAGACAAGCATCAGTATTTGGAAAAGCTAAGAGATGCTAGGAAAGTAATTGGGAAAGCAAAGATACAAATGGAAAAAAAAATAGTCACTGCTGTAAAATGGGAAGGCCAAAACATTTTTCAGATATGTTATTGAGGGGAGGATGTGCAAAAGTGGTATTGTCGGACTGAATGGTGAAGGTGAGGAATACAGTATGTAGAGGTTGAGGATAAAGTGGGACTGCTTAACAAATATTTATGTTCTGTGCTCACAGATGGAGGGCAGGAGCAGAACCTCAGAAAACACCGACAAATAGGAACAGAAGTGAGGCAGATCATGAATGATTTCTAGAAGACTGTGTTGGCAAAAGGTTAGCCAAACTAAAAGTAGACAAAGTGATGGGGCCAGATGTGATACATCCCAAGAGTATTAAAGGAACATAGGGAGGTTCTAGTGGATTGGAGAAAGGCTCATGTGGTCCCTCTACGGAAGTAAGGATGAGGTTGGGAACTACAAGCTGATTAGTCTGACCTTTTGTGGTGAGTTAGTTAATGGAAATGCTGCTAAAACAGAGGATAGTGAGGTTTCTGGAATCCAGTGGATTGCAGGATTCAAAGCAGCATGGTTTTACTAGTCAGGTCTTTTCAGACAGATCTAATTAGTTGCAACACAGCGGGTGGAACACTTGAAGCAGGGTCTTTCTGGGTCCCGAAACATGCATGTCGTGCATTAAAAAAACAAAACAGCATTTATCAGAAAGGCCGATTATTGCCGAGGACTAAGAGAAGTCTTTTTGATCACAAACACATAAAAAAAAGGGCTTTATGGACATCCGAGCAGGGAGGTTTGTTTTCTCTCTGCTCCTGTCTGTTCAACCCGACATTCAATGTGTGTTCAGTTTTTGGTAGCAGCGGGATGTTTCACTGATGACTTCTTTGATTATTAGTTATGTATGTGTCATTGGTTGCACCGAGGTAATTTTGTTCTTAAACAAGTAGAAAAGGCAGTGGCAACAAAAGCCAGAAGGATGCTTGGGTACATAGGGAGAGGAATGGCCAGTAGAAAGGAGGAGGCAATAGTACCTATGTGTAAGTCTTTGGATAGACCTAATTTAGATGATTGTGTGCAATTCTGGAGACCACAACTTCAAAAGGCAATAAACAGGATGTTGTTGGTGCAGAGAGTAACTTCCAAAGTAGTCAGTGGTCTTTGTCATAAGGCATATGAGGACAGACTTAAGGATCTCTATATGTACATTTTGGATGAAAGGTGGGAGAGGGGAGATATAATAGAAACATTTAAATACCTCAATGGCCTAAATGCACAGGCGGAGAGCCTCTTTTAATTGATAGTAAGTTCAGCAATGAGGGGGCATAGGATGAAGGTGAAAAGGGATAGACTCATGAGTAATATGCGGAAGTATTATTGACAGAAGGAGTGGTAGATGCATGGAATACTTGTACTACTTTGTACTAGAAACAAAGACTGTATCTGAATTCAAGAAAGCATGGGACAGACACAGAGGATCTCTAAAGTTAAAATAAGGACTGTAAAGCTTAGAAGTTGGTATGGAAGGGCAGACTGGATAAGCCATATGGTCTTTAACTGCCCTCATTTTCTGTTTTCTTCTTATCCCTAGGGATAAGTAGCATGGAACTGGTTACTTTTGGGATATGCCAGATACTTGTAATCTGGATTGACCACAGTTGGAAAGGAACACTGGGCTTGATGGACTTTGGTCTGGCTCAATATGGTAAATCTTATGTTATGTTTAGATGCACAAGAGATATCTGAAGACCCCTTTGAAAACTAGATAACATGTGAATTTTTATAATTAGTGATTATTTCTTGCATTCTGAAATGTCATCTCTGCTTTCCCTTTGAATTTAGAGGACAGATTTGCTGTTGCCAGTCCTTACTTTTAAAGTTAGCATTTGAGCAATATAAGGAAGCTGCGATCCCAGAGTTTAGTGTCTGTGAACTTGAATATTTTCTTTTTACTGTGTAACAGCACTCGCAGTACTGTTCACTGGTTGGAAAGTCTTGGAGATTTATAGCCAGGCTTCCTCCACTATATTTATTGCTTGAAATCAAAGTACCAGGTGTCATTTCAAAAGAATTACTACTTAGCAACCAAAGTTCAGCTACCCGAGAGTACATTTTGTACTTGGATAGAAACAGAAAAAAAGACAACAGATGAAGACTGTACAGTCTATCCAGTCATCCTTCCATACCAACTCCTAAGCTGTACAGTCTCTTTTTTTTCCCTTTGTGATCCTCTCTGTTTAGGTGCAGAATATATAGAATATATATATGTTTTGCTGTGATTATTTGAGGGCAGGGATGGCCCCAAGGTTGGTTCAAGATGTTGGCACCCTAAGCAAACCTTCTCTCTTGTCCTCCACCCCCCCCAGTCAGAATCTATTGTTGCACTTTTTCTGGGAACAAGCAGGAAGTCAGTCTTCACATATGGGTGACATCAGCGCCGATGGAGCCCTCTTGGAAACATCCCCCCAGCTTTCAAAGAAAGCCTTTGGGAGATGCTACCACGCATGCGTGGTCCCTTCCCACCCAATGGTGCCATCTTGCTCAGTCTCCTTTCTTCCACGGAGCCCTTCAGACGTCTCTCTGGCTTGTCCCCAGAATAAGTTGATTTTTCAGCCTGAGTTTCATACTCTCCTCCACTACTGCACCGGTACTCCGCCACACCACCTCACTGTCTCAACATTGAGTTCGGGTCTTTTTTGTAGTTTTTTCCTCCTTGGCATCTTTGTGCCCTTTTTTCCAATTGGCAACTTGGCGGGTCTTCGACCTCGGGGTACGTTTTCCCCCCATGGTTACCAGTGATTTTAAAAAGTGTGATTGGTGTGTCAAGATTATGTCTTTTACCGACACACATGAGTGTTGCCTGCGCTGTCTTGGGCCACACCATGACCCCACAACATGCGGTCTATGCAAAAAAATGTCCAACAAGGCCCTCAAGAGCCGCCAGCATCAGTACGATAAGTTTTTTTTCCCTGAGTCCCCGGTAGCTCCGAAGGCCATGGTTTCCTCTGAAGCTACGGCATCTCGGGGTGACTCCACAGAATCCGAGCGGCACCATGGTTCTTCAGAGAGGGGATCTCCCTCGAGGGAACCCAAGAAGAAGAAGACGACTATCTCGAAGGCGGCATCCCTGGATGGATCCGACAGGTCGGGTGCATCCCGAGCCAGGTCCTGCAGTCTGAGACACTCGTCCAAGGGATCGGAGAAGGAGCGGCCTGCAAAGGTTCCCCGAATGGACTTGACCTCAGACTGGCCTCCGTTGCCAGACACCATCCTTGTCGAGGATTCCCCTTCGGGGGAACTGGCATCGGGCCCGATCCCTTCGGTGCCTGCGCTGATGGCTGCAGAGCCTTCTGGCTTGGAGTCCAGAATGGCAGCCCTGGAGCGCAGTTTGTCTGCCTTCATGGACCAGCAGCGGGCACTGTTGTCTGACATGACCAGTTCCTCTGCCCTAACCACTGAGCCCTCGACATCGAAGACGTCCCCAGAGGCCGAGTCGATCCTCGAGACCCTTCGGCCTCGAGTCGATCCTTGGCCGAGGTCTTGATCCGGTTCCCACTTGACGGGGCCATGACCATCCCCAGCCAATGCGCTTGGCGCCAGCCACAGGCCATTGGAGGCTGCGGCCCAGGGTCAGCACAGGAGCACGCAAACCAGCCTTCCATCAAGTCCTCAACAGACTACTCCTAGTGGGAGATGGAGGACGAGGATTCACCCGACCCTCCCACTTCAGAGACCCAGCGGCAGTCTCTGCCAGAGAACATGGCATTCCCTGACTTCGTTAGGGACATGTCTAAGGCCCTAGTGTTCCCGACTGAATCGGAGGAGCTGGAAATCCTCCAGTACGAGTCCCCTCCGAGAGAATCGCTTACGGTGCCCATCCCTCCCATCCTGGAACAGCTAATGTGCTTCGTATGTGGGAGACACCGGCATTAGTGCCAGTGGTGAGCAAGTGGTTTGACTCGATTTATCGAGTCCACTGGAGCCCAGGCTTCCAGAAATCACAGCTGCCACATAACTCCACGGTGGTGGAGTCAGCCATGTGTCGACTGAAGAGTCAGAAGACACACTCCTCAGTGCTTTCCGGTAGGGAAGCATGCACCCTGGATGCCCTCGGCAGAAAGTGTTACTAGGACTTGATGCTCATCGGCCGCATTCAAGCCTCCCAGCTGTACATGGGCATGTACCTGAAAGACCTGGCAAAGGAAATTGCTGGGTTCTCGGCTGGTCTGTCCGAGGAGCCCCTGCAGCAGTTCAAGAACCTGGCCAAGGCCCATCTGTGAGTGCAGCCTATGATGGCTTTGAGTCGGCGGCTTGAGTAGCGGCGGCAGGCATCGGTGCCTGACGCAAGGCTTGGCTACATTCGTCCGACCTCGAGCAATAGGTTCAGAACAAATTGGCCAATGTCCAATATCAAAGAGAGAACCTCCTTGGCAAACCCATGACCACTGTTCCCTCTAAGCTGTGCGCATGTGCGCGCGCACACACCTCGCCAAGCGAGCGCACATACTTTACAGCAGAGCGCACAAAAATTACAGTTCTGATTCTGATAGAAAATAACACAGACGTCTTAAAATTTAAAAGTTGTGATTGTAATTACTGTAATTTTCTGCTTCATTTAGTAATCATCTGTTTTCATTTAATTTGATTAAAATCAATGTGGTGTACATACTGTATTCTGATGTGTAGTCAAATTTTAAAGTATATAACTCAGTGTCGTTATGTGGCGCACAAAAATTTAACCTTCCTTCAAAAGCTGCACAACTGATATTTTATGCGCACACAGCCTACAGAAAATTAGAGGGAACATTGCCCATGACTGACAAGAATGCTAAGGTGGAGACCGAGTTCATGATGAGGTCCAGGCTCTCTAAAAAGACCACTGACGGAAGGGCTCAGGTAAGAAGCCCTTCTACCCGAGAAAAGGGGCTGCTTACAGAAACTACCCATCTTTCCAGCCCTCCCCGGCTCCCCAGCAGGGTCAGCAAGCCAAGGGACATGGGCATGGCCCTCGTAAGCAGAAGGTTCCCAAGCTCCAGCCCAGGCCTAGTCATTAGGGAGTTTTTGACTCCTTGGGCATAGCCTCTCCACCCCAAGGAGGTCAGCAGCCCACAGGGGGACGTCTGATCCACTATGCCTTAAGGTGGCTAACTATCACCACCAATTCCTGGGCACTTCCGGTGGTCAGGGAGGGCTACCTCCTCCATCTGACTCAGACACCTCCATCTTACTTTCCGGTAGACCCCCTCAGGTCTCCCCTTCACCAGGACCTTCTACTGAAGGAGATCGCAGGTCTTCTCGAGAACAAAACAGTGGAACCAGTGCCCCACCATCTGAAGGGCATGGGGTTCTACTCCAGGTACTTCCTTGTGCCAAAAAGGACTGGAGGCCTAAGGTTTATCCTCGATCTGTGCAACCTGACGTTCCTATTGAGGAAGAAGTTCAAGATGCTCTCCCTTGGAACATTACTGTCTTACCTCCAGCAGGGAGATTGGCTATTCTTCTTGGATCTGAAGGATGCTTACACCCACATCCTCATTCACCCCAACCACAGGCAGTACCTGCAGTTCATGGTGAGGGGGGCCACAACCAATACAGGGTTCTGCCTTTCAGCTTGGTCTCCACCCCAAGGGTCTTCACAAAATGCCTGGCAGTCGTAGCCACCATCCTCCGCCTCTAGAGGGTCTTTGTCTTCCCCTATCTGGATGACTGGCTCATAAAAGGAGGCACAGCAGGCAATTGCACCATTCAGGTCCTGCAACACTTGGAATTTGTGATAAACTACCCCAAGTCCCACCTCTTTCCGACACAATGTCTGGCGTTCATAGGGGCAAGATTGGATACCCTCCAGGCAAAGGCCTTTCTGCCCAGAGCTGAGCCGACCGTCTCAGGGCCCTGGCCCTGGACATACAACATCGCTCCTTGGTACCCACCCAGGTCCTCCTGCGCCTTCTCAGGCATATGGCCTCCACAGTCCATGTCACACCAGACACCTGCCTCCACATGAGGGCTGCGCAGTGGTGCCTTCTGGACCAGTGGACACATGCCATGGGATGCCTCTGGGACAAGGTTTCAGTGACCCGCCAGTTGGCAGACTCCCTGACCTGGTGGCAGACTCCCCAAAACCTTGAGGCAGGGATGCCCTTCCAAGCCCCGAGCCCCTGAGGGTCTTCACCACAGATGCCTCCCTGCTCAGCTGGGGAGCACACTGTGAGGAGTTCTGCACCCAGGGCAGCTGGTCGCCAGAAGAGAGAAACCAGCAGATCAATCTCCTGGAGCTATGGGCCATATACTTAGCCCTCCAAGCCTTTTGTCACCACCTATGGCACCAACTGGTGTTGGTCCAGACGGACAACCAAGTGGCAGTGTTCTATTTGAACAAACAGGGGGGCATGGGGTCTTGGGCCCTCTGCCATGAGGCAGTGGTCCTCTACTCCTACGCACTCCGGCAGGGTATACTCCTGTGGGCAGTATACCTGCCAGACCAGAGCAACTCGCTGGCCGACAGACTGAGCAGGGTCCTATAGCCGCACAAGTGGCAGCTGGATCCCAGTGTGGCCTACCAGCTCTTTCAGTCTCTGGGGGGAACCCGAGATAGACCTGTTCGCCAGTCCAAACAACTAACAGTTGCCCCACTTCTTCTCCTGGCAGGCCCACCCCTCCAGGGTGGCAGCAGATGTGTTCCTCATCTCATGGTGAAAGGCCTCATGTAAGCCTTCCCACCCACTCTACTAATTGCCAAGACATTCTTCAGGACCCTCTGTGACAAAGCCTCACTCATCCTGATAGCTCCTCGATGGCTCAGGCAACTATGGTTCCTGCTACTCCTCCGGTTATCAGTGGATACTCCCATCCCATTGGGGAACTCTCCAGGGCTCCTGTCCCAGGAGGGGGGGGCTCTCTTCTGCACCCCAATCTGAAGTCCCTGTCGCTGACAGCGTGGCTGCTGAAAGGCTGACACTAGCCCTTTCAACCTCTCGGGTGAGGTAGAGGAAATCCTGCTGGCCTCTCGTAAGGCTTTCACTAGGAAAGTGTATGCCCTCAAATGGCATAGGTTTTCAATTTGGTGTGCAGAGCATGGGACTGACCCAGTCTCCTGTCCTGTGTGACTGGTACTACAGTACCTTCTCCATCTCTCGCAATCCAGGTTTAAATCGAACTCCATCAGGGTGTACCTCAGTGCCCTGGTGGCGCGCCACCACCCGGTGGATTGCAAACCCCTCTCAGTCCAGCTGCTGGTGACCCACTTCCTACGGAGTCTGCTCTTATCGAAGCCTCCGGTTCGCCCTCCGGCGACCTACTGGGACCTCAGTGTGGTATTGGGGCAGCTCACTCGCCCACCCTTTGAGCCTCTGGTTACCTGTCACTTGCAATACCTCTTGTGGAGTTCCTAGTTATGCTCACCTTCACTCACAGGGTTAGCAAGCTTCAGGCCTTAGTGGCGAAAGCGCCATACACCAGGTGCTACAAGAACAGGGTGGTGCTCTGCACACACCCTAAATTCCTTCCGAAGGTGTATCGTCCTTCCACCTCAATCAGGAGATGGTGCTTCTCACCTTCTTCCCAAGACCTCACTCCATTAGGGGGGAGACAGTCTTCCACACTCTGGACTGTAAGAGGGCCTTTTCCTTCCACATCCAACATTCTCAGGGCCACTGCAGAGCTGCTCAGCTTTTCGTCTCGTACGACTAAAGTAGACTGGGGGAGGCAGTATCCAAATGTACACTGTCTACCTGGATGGCGGACTGTATCGCCCTCGCCTATGAGCAGGTAGGGCTCCCGCTGGAAGGCCGAGTCATGGTGCACTGTGTCAGGGCTATGGCAGCCTTGGTGGCAAACCTGCACTCCATCCCGATGGTTGACATCTGCTGGGCCGCCACCTGGTCTTCAGTCCATACCTTCGCAGCCCATTATTGCCTGGAAAGGGATTCCTGATGGGGCAGTGCCTTCGGCCAGGCCATGCTCCGTAATCTTTTCAGGGTTTAGGCAACTCCTACCTCTGATCATTCTGTGTTCAGGCTACCGGAATGCTGGTTTCCATCGGACATAGGTGTCCTACTTTAGTCTGTAGCTATGGACTTAATTGCTGCTGCTCACGGTTCCCCTTGAGGCTGACCGTGTTTTTCGCTCTGGGCTTTCGGTAGCCTGTAGCTGGGGAGTCCCATATGTGAGGACTAACTTCCTGCTTGTTCCCGGAGAAAGCGTAGTTCTCACCTGTAACAGGTGTTCTCCAGGACAGCAGCAATCAGTTCTCACAACCCTCCCTCCTCCCCTTGGAGTTGCTCCTTTACTGTCTTTTATTTATTTTTGCCATCTTTTAGCTATGTCATCTGACTGAGCAAGATGGGTGGGAAGGGGACCACGCATGTGTGGTAGCATCTCCCAAAGGCTTTCTTTGAAAGCTGGGGGGATGTTTCTGCAGGGCTCCGTCTGTGCTGACGTCACCCATTTGTGAGGACTGATTCCTGCTGTCCCCGGAGAACACCTGTTACAGGTGAGTAACTATACTTGAAATGTCCTGCTCTTTGCTGCCCTCTATAAATTGCCACTGTAGGTGACTGCCTCGTATGCCTGATAGTTAGGCCTGCCCTGTTTGAGGATGAGGCATGCTGTGATGGCAATAACTGGAGATTCCATAGCAATAATTCAGCCCATTTTACAGAATGATCAGAGTTAAGGAGCACTTTTTTTTTTTTTTTTTGTGCCATCAAGTCAGTGTTGACTCATAGCGACCCAGCTACATCTGGGTTTTCTTGGCATTGTATCACCGGAAGTAGATACATTTTCTTCCGAGGCAGTGGAGGGTAAAGTGACATGCCAAGGTCACAAGGAGTGCCAGTGGGAATTGAACCCTTGATCTTCTGGATACTAGGCAGTTGCTCTAACCATTAGGCGGAGTACATATTAATACTAATACAAACTTCTATTGCTGCCGCATAGAGCAATTTATCAAGGGATACCTGAATATTTAGGGAATTGTTTGAATCATTACACTCCTTGACATACTCTTCAATGCCACGGGGGTTATTGTTTAACTATTCCACCTCCAATACTTGCTTGTTTGGAATTTATTTAGAACTCTGCATCCTTGTATTTAGGACTTATACTTTGGAGCAGTCACTTTTATTTATTGAAATTAAAAATATCTTATACGAAATGTAAGGTAGGGCTAAAAACAATTTTTTTTAGACAGCTTATCATGGTTATTTATGACCCATATTATACTTTTTGTAATGAGCCATCATACAGTCTTTCAGGCCTGTAGAGAGAGAGCTATTTCATGTTGATTCTGGTGGTGTTTGTCTCATTTGTTTGGCTTTGATATTGTTTTTTTGTTTGTCACTGTAGTTTGTTGCTTACTCATTTGTAATGTTTATCTATTTTGGCTTTGTATTATATATTTTATGTTTTTATTATTACATTTCTTTGTAAAGTGCTCTGTAAAGTTTTAAAGGACAGTATGTTGTTGTTGTTAAGTGCCATTGAGTCTGTCAACTCATGGCAACCCTTTGGATAGTTGTCCTAAACTGTGTTTGGTCTTCAGTCAGGTGGCTCATTGTTGACAGAGTGGCACCCATAGCTGCTGTTATCATATCGATCCATCTCATTGTTGGCCTTCCCCTTTTGCGTTGACCTTCTACCTTGCCAAGCATGATGTCTTTCTCTAATGAAAGTCAAAGTCTTGTCATCTGAGCTTCTAAAGAAAGCTTGTGTTTGATCTCCAATAATACTGACTGGTTTGTTCTTCAGGCAGTCCATGGTATACACAGTATTCATCGCCAGAACCATAATTCAAAGGCATCAAATTTCTTCCTGTTCATCTTTTTCACTGTCCAACTTTCACATCCATAGGACGTTATTGAAAATACTATGGCTTGAACAAGTTGAATCGTTGTATAGCGAGACACATCTCTGCTCTTGATAATCTTGTGTAGGTCCTTCATAGCCATTCTGCCAAGAGCAATGCGTCATCGGATTTCTTAACTGCTTGTTGTTTCTTCATTGAAATTGATCCAAGTAGGTTAAAGTTGTCTGCTATTTTGATTTCTTCTCCATCAACGATGAACTTTTTGATTTTGCCAGTTGTCAGGATCTTTGTCTCCTTTACATTAAGGTGCAGACCCATTTTAAGACTGTTCCTTGATCTTGAGAAGCAAATGTTTCAGATTGTCTTCACTTTCCGCCTGTAATGTGGTATCATCAGCATTGCAAAGGTTGTTGATGAGACTTCCACCAATCTTCACACCTCAGTTGTTTTCATACAGTCCTGCTTCTCTGCATATAAATTAAACAAGTAGGGCAGGGGTCGGCAACCCGCGGCTCCGGAGCCGCATGCGGCTCTTTCTCACCTTTGCCGCGGCTCCGGAGCACACTGCCCGCCCGGTATTTATGGCGTTATGGGCTCCCTCCCTTCTTCTGCAGCCGCGGCTCCCTGCCTCTTAGGGAACCGCGGCTGTGCTTTTAAAATCATCTCGGAGCCCTTCCTGTCTTGACGTGCTCCGTGCAGCATTGTCCCGCCTCTAAAGGAATGGGGGAGGGGGGCTGACATGGAGGGAGGGGGGCTGACATGGAGGGAGGGAGCTGATATGGATGGAGGGAGGGGGGCTGACATGGAGGGAGGGAGCAGATATGGATGGATGGATGGAGGGAGGGGGGCTGACATGGAGGGAGGGAGCAGATATGGATGGATGGAGGGAGGGGGGCTGGGATGGAGGGAGGGGGCTGACATGGAGGGAGGGGGGCTGACTTGGAGGGTGGGAGCAGATATGGATGGATGGAGGGAGGGGGGCTGACATGGAGGGAGGGAGCAGATATGGATGGATGGAGGGAGGGGGGCTGACATGGAGGGAGGGAGGGAGCTGATATGGATGGAGGGAGGGGCTGACATGGAGGGAGGGAGCAGATATGGATGGATGGAGGGAGGGGGGCTGAAATGGAGGGAGGAATCAGATATGGATGGATGGAGGGAGGGGGGCTGAATGTGGATGGAGGAGGGGCTGACATGGAGGGGGCTGACATGGAGGGAGGGAGGGAGCTGATATGGATGGAGGGAGGGTCTGACATGGAGGGAGGGAGCAGATATGGATGGATGGAGGGAGGGGGGCTGACATGGAGGGAGGGAGCTGATATGGATGGAGGGAGGGAGCTGATATGGATGGAGGGAGGGGCTGACGTGGAGGGAGGGAGCAGATATGGATGGATGGAGGGAGGGGTGCTGATTATTTTTCCCGGTTCCGTAATGATTTCATGGGCAACGATTTTGGTTTCCCCTGGCAATGTCGTCAGGACATCGGAGAATCTATCTAACACCCTTCTAAGTTCCTGTTGCTGTTGCACTGATAACTCGTCCCCTATACGTGGTCCTGGAGTTTCCCTCCAATCGGCGGGCTGTGGACCAAAATCGTCCTCCTTTTGTTCTTTGGTGACAGCTGTCAGCCCTTTTAAGTCTCCCACCCCGGTAGACCCGAATCCTCTTTCTCCTCTCCCCGTGGGGGTTAATGAGGCTACTTCTACTACCTGTACTGGGAGCAAAAACCCTGATTGGCTTTTATTTCCAATACCAGCCATTAATGCCCTGCGTGCATCACAGTCCCTTTGAAAATGTCCTATGCCCCCACATTTAAAACATTTTCCCCTCATATTGGACATATATACATTTTCATCAGGCCATTTATTTAGTACATTTTTACTCCTATCACCAGCCTTTGCTGCACCTGGAACGCTTGATTTTGGGGCTTTGGTAAACTCAGCCTCAAAATATCGCTCCGTCATACCAGCTGCTTCCTCTGCAGTTTTGCAATCTTGTAGCATGAGGAAGGTTTTAATTTCCGCTGGCACAGCCTCTAAATATTGTTCTAAAATTAGCTCATCCATTATGGACTCAACCGTTCTATGCTCCGGTTTTACCCATTTCCAGGCCAAGCCTTTCATTCTATAGTAAAGGGCCTTTGGAGTTTCTCCAGACCTCAACTTGGCCTTCCTAAATTGGCGCCTATAGAATGAAGGGGTCAGCCCAAGCCTATCCCTCACCACCACATTTTTAATTGCCTCATAGTCAGTTGTTAATGCAACAGGCATTGACTTATAAGCTAATAAGGCTTCACCAGATAGGGACATGGCAAACCTGAGAGCCCATTGCTCCCTAGGCAGCTTCATAGCCTCTGCCAGACGCTCAAAGGCATCCACATAATCATCAAGGTTATCTGTGGAAGACAACTGTCCCAGCCTAAAGACATCCCCACCAAACAGTCCTACCCCACGGGTATACTCGGGCAAGTCTTTTGTTGGCTCCTGTTGCTTCTTTACCAACAGCTCCATTAACTCCTTCATCGGCTTCTGTTGTTCCATAATGGCAGTCATGGCTTGGTCCTGGACTCTGCGGGTCATCTCCAGCTGTTTGTCCCACTGTAGAGACATCCACCTTAGCATCTCCTGTGGATCCATTTTCGCTGCTCAGGTACCTGGAAAACACACAAGAAGAAGACCCAAGTGCGGTCCACACACAAAAAAAAAAATTTTCCTCTTTTTTTTTTTTTTTTTGACCCTTGTGCACTACTGCTGTGCACTACTGCTGTGCACTACCTTTCTCTGTTTATCCCTCTACACTTATGCCTAGCCACAATTACCTGGGCTCAGTGCAGAGTCAAGCACTGAGAAAGTAGTTTCTTTGTCTGACCGGTAGTCAGTCGAGCACCGGCTCCTCCTGGGTTTCAGCTGCTCCTTGCTGCTGGACTCTTGTCCCTCCAGGTGTCCTTGAAATCCGAGCAAAATCCAAACTACTACGCCATTGTGATCCCGCCCCTTTGCCAGTACCCGTAGGTAGGGGTTAAGGAGTTTGTTCCTTCTTCAAACTAATGTTCTGCTACTTCCTGGAGCAGTGCTCGTAGGGAAATGTAGTTTATCACCAGTTCAAATGAAGAGTAGTGTGACTCAGAATGTTTTCAAGCAAAAAGGGATTTATTTCCCCTCCCGGGGTTGGACTCCACAAGGATAAAAAGGTAACACAAAATTATCTGCTCTTTGGCAGAAAAGGACAAAAATAAGAATAGCTTCATTCAGCATAAAATAAACATTTCTTTCCAGCAGGTTAAACTTCACCACATTGTTTCATACAGCTCTGTTTTTCTCACAGCCAGCTTATCTTTTCTCCAGCATATATTTCTAACACAAAGATATTATCTGTTCAGATAAGGTAATCGTGCAATCCATTTCCTCTGTGGGGTAATTCATACAGGATGGCTCTGTGTCCATAAGTTCCACCTCTGAGGTAGGAATAGTCTGACCAGTTCTTTCTAGGGCCGCGCCCTTTTCTCCAACCCTGAGCTTTTCAATACATTCAGGATTTATGTACTGTTTAAAACCAGTACCGTAGCCCCAACCTTCCAGGTCATTAAATTCACAAGGATTCCTGTAATCCCAGCCCTTGGGTTTACCTGGGGACCTGGCTGTGGAAGCCTTTCTCTGGGGTTTAAAAATACCGGTTGGTTCCCTGCTGAACCTGTGTGAGGCAGTTTCCAAATGCCTTCTTGGCTGCTTATAATCCCGAGTATGCTTCAGCTGGTCTGGTCTTCTCCTCCTATAGCTCTCAGCCGGAGCCTCTGACCTCCCTTCAGCTGGAAACTCCGTCCACCTTCTGACTGGACGTCCGCTTTCCTCTCTCTCTCTTTTCTCTCTGCCTGCTGGGGCTTCCTTATGAGACAGCTTTCCTGGGTAGGGCCTGGCTCCACCCCCTAGCAGGTGTTCAGACTTTCCCCGTGACTCTTTGCTAAGCTGATAGCAGGGGCATGTTTCCTTCTCTCGTGCCTGGTTTCCCTGACAACTGGTAGCCATGTGCCTTTGTTTATCTTGCAGCCCTGCACTTTCTACCTGGTTTTTAAGCATTTTCTACCGGGCCAGAAGGACTTGCTATGTGTCAGTCTTCAAGACTCTTCTCATAAGTCTTCTGACGCAGGCTCCAAATCATTTTGGTCGCCTTTCTGTGAACTGTTTCCAGCCTTTTTATGTCCTTTGCGAGATATGGTCTCCAAAACTGAACACAATATTCCAAGTGAGGCCTCACCAGCAACTTGTATAGTGGCATTAGTACCTCTTTCTTTCTGTGGGTAATTCCTCTCTGTATGCGACCCAGCATCTTTCTGGCTTTTGCCACCGCCTTGTCACACTGTTTTGCCACTTCAGGATCCTCAGAAACATGCACTCCGAGGTCCTTTTCCTGGTCCATGCACACCAACCTCTCGCCCCCTATTGCATACAATTCCCTTGGATTTCTGTTTCCCAAGTGCATGACACTGCACTTCTTCACATTGACTCTTAACTGCCAAGCATTAGACCATTCTTCCAGCTTTTGTAGATCTTTCCTCATGTTATCTACTCCCTCAGAGGAGTCCACTCTGATGCAAAGTGCCCGATGCCAGTCCTTTTCAGTTCGCTGACACCCAACAGATCGAGTTGTACATGTTCCATTTCATTCTTGACCACCTTCAAATTTTTGTGTCATCTGCAGAAAGACAGGCTTTTCCATTCAGTCCTTCAGCAATATCACTAACAAATACATTGAACAATGCTGGTCCCAGGATCGAACCCTGGGGCACACCGCTAATCACCTTCCTTTCATCTGAGTGTGTTCCATTTGCTGTCACTTTCTGTTGTCTATCAGTAAACCAATTTCTGATCCAGTTCATCATCTTGGGACCCATCCCCAAGCTATTGAGTTTATTAATAAGCCTCCTAAGAGGAACAGTATCAAAGGCTTTGCTGAAATCTAGGTAGAACACATCCATTGCATGCCCTTAATTAAGTTCTCTGGTCACCCAGTCAAAGAACTCGATCAGATTTGTTTGGCAAGATCGTCCTTTGGTAAAACCATGTTACCTCGGATCATGCAACCTGTTTTGTTTTCAGGAAGTCCACTATTTGCTCTTTCAGGAGCACCTCCATTACTTTTCCCCCCACTGAGGTAAGGCTTACTGGCCTGTAGTTTGTCACTTCTTCCCTACCGCCACTTTTGTGAAGAGGTATCACATCAGCCCTTCTCCAGTCCTGTGGAACTTCTTCGGTCTCCAAAGATCTATTAAAAACATCCTTTAACAGCCCTAAAGAACCTCTCTGAGCTCTTTCAGTATCATGGGATGTATCCCATCTGGTCCCATGGCCTTGGCCACTTTCAGTTTTGCAAGCTGCTCTAACACATCATCTTCTGTGAATGGTGTGGTATCTACTCCATTCCCATTTGTATATTTGTCAACCACATGTGGTCCTTCTCCAGGATTTTCTCTAGTAAAAACAGAGGAGAAGTATTTGTTTAGCATTTTTGCTTTTTCAATGTCACTTTCCACAAATCCGTTCCCAGCACTTTTCAGTCCTGCAATTCCACCTCCTGATTTTCCTCCTCTCCCGAATATACCTGAAAAAAGTTTTGTCACCACACTTCACATCTTTAGTCATCTTTTCTTCTGCCTTTGATAAGGCTTTCAATGCTGCTTCGACTTCTTCTTTCATCACCAATGGTTCCTGCTGAAAAGCATCAGGATGAAACAGCTATTGGTCCACTTGATCTTTATCGTATAATGACTCTGTATAGTCTTTCCATCTTTTCTTGATGATCTCAGCATCATTCAACATGATCCTTGAGCATCTTGTAACATTCCAATTTGAGGCTGGAATTTTTTCTTTAACTCTTGTAGCTTTAGGAAAATTGATTTTGTTCTTCCTCTAATAGCTTCTGCTTCTATTTCCTTGCATGTGTCATTGTAGTACTTCTCCTTGTCTTGTCTTGCTGCACATTGCAAATCTTTGTTGAGTTTTGTGATTGCCTCTCTTTCTCCTCTTGCTTTAGCTTCTCTGCGTTTCTGGGTAATTTTCATAGTTTCTTTGGTCATCCATTTTGGCCGTTTTTGCTTTTTCACCTTTTGTAGAGATTTCTCACTTTCTTCCAACACAACCTTCTTGATGTCATCCCATAAGTTTTCTGGAGCTCTTTCATTTGTATCAGTAGCCTGCCTGATAGCTAATTACTACACTGTTGCCAACAACCTTATCATTGTTATTTTACTGTCGTCACTAGCTATACTCTTACCTAATTGCTATACTGCTACCAGTAACCTTACTACTAGCATAAACCACCAGTGTACTGCAACTTGTTTTGTCCTATCACCACTATACTGTTGTCAATTGTATCTGATCCACACTTGCACCATGAACCCACCCACAGCATCAAATTCCCTACATATCCTTGCAGTTTATTGCATGCTGTTCGCCCTCATGCACTACTCCCAAGCCCTCACCTATAACTCCATCCCTGTGCTACATAGTGCATGGAAGAGACATCACACACCTCCCTACATACAACCTGAAAGACATGGGCAAGCCCTACACCCCCATCTTATCTACGTCGCCATCCAGCAGACCCTCCCACCCAAACCTGAGACTCCCTCCCCCCCATAACCTGAAGTGCGCACTCATTAATGCCCGCTCCATCCGTAAGAAATGGCCTGCCATTACCGGCATGCTTGCTGATCACGATCTCGACATCCTATGCATCACTGAGACATGGATGTCTACCTCAGACTCTGTCCTCCTCCACCAACATGTTCCTCCTTCTTTTGCCATACACTCTTGTCACAGGACAGACCGAACAGGAGGTGGAGTAATCATCCTCACTAAGGACAGCTTACAATTCCAGCCCATCTCCTCTAATAGTTCCCCCCATCTCGACTACATATCCATTACAAACAAGAACCATACCATCAACCTGATATATAGAGCACCTTCCCCAATACCTGATGACCTCTCAGTAATTGTTGACCTCGCATGCAACCCTAGCAAACCCCATACAGCTAACTGGGTATTAGGGGACTTTAATCTCCCCGCACTGCAAGACACCCAAGCCAAGGCCTTCCTTGATGCCCTCAAAGCACTAGATTATACTCAAATAATTAACTCCCCCACTCATATCAAGGGAAACACTCTCGACTTGATATTTGCTCCTCAAATAGCCAACTACTCCTCACAAGTTTAATCTCTCTCTGAGCCCAGTTCCATGGTCTGACCACAGTTTAATCAGATTCTCGTTGCCTTCCCTTTGTGGACCCAACCACCCCCCCACCCCAGCGGATAACACCATTACTACACGGACATGCTACCTACCTTTCAACGAGCAGGAGATCATTGAGAAAGTACACCCTCTCCTTGAAACTCCCGAACTCAACCTAGACGACATGATAACATTATGGAACAAGTCCCTCAACGCAGTAAGTAACGTCCCAACTACCAAGAAAAACCACAGGGGTAGGAAAAAAGCACCTTGGTATTCACCTGAACTTACAGCGTCCCTCCGCCGGTTGCGTCAACTTGAAAAACGATGGCGAAGATCAAGGACAACCGAGAGCCAGGAAGCCTATAACACCCACCTCGACGTTCATAGAACTGCTGTATCTACCATGATGAAACAATACCACTCAGATATTCTACTGAGAGCCATAAACAAACCACGAGAACTATTCAATCTGGTCAAAAATCTGGCAAAGGAGCCCTCCCCCAACCAATCAAATTTACCTGACCCCCAGGAATATGCAGACTACCTTCGCTAGAAGACGAGTCATCACATTGCCCCTGCAAATCACCACCCCCTGGAACATACAACCTCACTACCTCCCGTCTCCTCCCCCCTAAATGAGACAGCAGACAACCACCACATTCTTACTCCTTCTCCCCCCCAACAGCAAGGGAGATCCAAGATACCATCACATGCATTAACACCATCACGGCCCCAAGCGACCCGTGCCCGGCACAATGGATAAAGGTGCTAAAATCAGACCTCAGCCCTTTCCTCGCCAAACTAATAGGAACATCCTTCATGTCAGGGATATTCCCACAGGACCTGAAACAAACTTCTATAAGACCCCTACTGAAGAACAAAAAACTTGACCCCACAAAGATGGATTCTTACAGGCCTATATCGAGCATCCCGCTCCTAGCTAAAATCATGGAAAAAACAGT
Organism: Ichthyophis bannanicus; assembly: GCA_033557465.1. Lineage (NCBI taxonomy): Eukaryota > Metazoa > Chordata > Amphibia > Gymnophiona > Ichthyophiidae > Ichthyophis > Ichthyophis bannanicus. The sequence continues at coordinate 176,106,812 of CM066043.1, read as the reverse complement.
CCAACAGCAACTAACCCATCACATCGAAGACAACGCTCCCCTTGATTACTGCCAGCATGGGTTCAGAGAGTCCCATGGTGTCGATACCCTTCTGACTACATTATTCAACTCCCTTACCATCGGGCTTGATAACATCTGGAAAGGCTTCGCCCTTATCTTTCTGGACATCGCAGCCGCCTTTGACTCGGTGGACCACAAGATACTCCTATCTCGCCTCACTGAGAAGGGCATCCATGGCAGTGCTCTAGCATGGTGCACCTCATACCTGAGCAACAGATGGCAACATGTCCGGTCCGGCTCCTCTTTATCAGACCCTTTCCCACTAGAGAAAGGCGTTCCGCAAGGTTCATCCCTCTCAGTCCTATTATTCAATATCTATATGCAGCCCATCTGCAGCCTTATCCGGTCCTTTAACATCAACTGCCTAGTATATGCTGACGATGTCCTAATGTTCACCCCAATAGACACAGACCACCCAAACCTTGACCAGCTCTCCTCTTGCTTCAATGCCGTCACAGACTGGCTACACAACCAAATGCTCAGAATAAATCTAAAAAAGACAGAAGTCTTATTCATTGGAAGGGACCAGTCATTCATTCACTCCCCCCTCATCAATCAAGGTGAACAACGCAGAAACTCATCTCCAAGACAACGATCAAATACTTAGGCGTAACACTTGATCAGCACCTGGACATGCATGCTCACATAGACAATACCATCAGGACAATCTACCATAAATTACGGACACTACGCCTCATAAAGAACACCCTGGAACCAAATGACTTCAGAACAGTCTTTCAGGCCATAATCATGCCCCACTTCGATTACGCCAACTCCATCCTACTTGGCCTCCCAATGAGCTCGATAAACCCCTTGCAGCTGGCGATGAATACCGCAGCTAGAACCCTCTATGATGCATCTCGCAGAGATCATATCACCCCCATTCTGAAGAGCCTGCACTGGCTCCCCGTTCAATACAGGATCACATTTAAGATCCTAACCATGACCTTCAAAGCAGTCAATGGTATCACCGCAACTACCCTGTCAGATCTGATTCAACCTACACCAGACAACAGATTAAGAAGAGCCACATCCTGCAATACCATCCTCCTTCCAAAAGCCATCACAAAATGCAACAAATCCACTAGAAAGCGTGCCTTTGCTTTGTTTGCCCCTTCATGCTGGAACTCCCTTCCAACAGAAATCCGGACCATAAACAACCTCCCCCAGTTCAGAAAAGCTCTCAAACAGCACCTATTTATACAACACTTTTCTAACTCTGACAGCATCACCTAGACAGTATCACATGACCCTACAGTCTCTCTACCCGATGCCGCCTAACCAATCTCCTACGATAACTCTCCACCTCATCCAACCCCCCCTTAGGGCCTGTATCATAAATTCAGCTATGATGCAATCCCCTCTTGTATATAATGTATAAAGTTCAATTGTTATCCATGCTTAAATTCCCCTTTTGTATATTATGAATAAAGTTCACCCGTTATCCATGTTTAAATTCCCTGTTTTATGTAAGTTCAATGTACGGTTACTCCACATTGTACCAACTTGTTACTTGTAAAACGCGCTGATGCCGAATAGTGCGGTATAGAAAAACATTAAATAAATAAATTAAATAAATAAATAAAATCTAAAGCAGCAAATCAATTTTGCAGGCAGTCTTTAAATTCCGGTGGTGAATTCTTAAGGTCATGTTTTGCTACATTCGTGAGTGGCTTGCTCTTTTTCCACTTTAGCTTGAGTTTGCATACTAGCAGTTGGTGATCTGTACCACAGTCAGCTCCAGGTTTTGTCTTTGTTGATGTTATCAAGCTTTTCCATCGTTGACTTCCACAGATGTAGTCGATTTTGTACAATCCATTGGATGAAGTCCATGTGTACAGTCGCTGTTTGTATTGCTGGAAGAAGGTATTTGCAGAATTCTATCAGTCTTTCTCCAGCTTCATTTCTTTTGCCAAGTCCATATTTTCCAACGACTTTGTCGTCTTCTTTGTTGCCAACCTTTGCGTTCCAGTCACTCACAGCTGTCAAGATATCTTGTTTGCATGTTCTGTCAATTTCAGCTTGTACTTGTTCAGAGAACTCATCAACTTCATCATCATATATGCTGTTAATTGGCACTGATGTCCGATGCAGGGGCGTGTTTCAAAATCTCTGCACAAAAAATTTCCATAGGCCCACAACTCATTAAACCTTTGCTGTGAAGAATTAATAAGTAGTGGGTCCATGGAAATTAGGCTGCTTGTCCCTGATGCAGATTCTTGAAACATGGCACTATGTCAGACATAGGAACCTTCTCTCTTTCACAGAATCCCCATTTCCATCTTCAGCCCTCATCTGCTTTCCTCTGTCTTTCTTCCCTTTATCAGCCCATGTTCTTCTATGTACCGGTAGGTCATTCACTCCCTACTTTTTCCTCAGTCTCTGAGAAATTTCTCTTTTCACTATTTCCCAAGCTCTGTTAGCAAGCATATTGGTGAGAGGAGGATGCAAACAGATCCCCTATAGTATCAACATGTCCTGCATCTCCCTTCTTTACCCCCTCCATGCCCCTAGCATATCAACTCACTCTCGCTCTCTCCCCCCACCCTTTCCCATCCAGCAGCATTCCCTCAAAAGCGCACAGGAGTTCTCCACCTGCAGTCCTACCATTGGACATGATGCAAGAATATCACAGTTTCAATGAGGAAGGGCAGGTAGGTAGGCAGGTACATTGGAAATCCTGCAGAACTTAGTTACCCTTTACAATTGAGATTGTTATTGCTCCATCATTCCCAAAGGTAGGAATGGCATGCAAGTAGACTGCCAAGCATCTTCGGAACACTGGCTTCCAGCATCTGCCACCTCCCCCTGCTCCTTCAACCCCACCTTCCAGCATCTCCCCCTTGCTTCCCCCTCAATCCAGCATGCCTTTTCCTTAAGAGGGCAGCACATAAAAAAGCCAAAAAAGCAGTGCTGCATGCCCCCCATCCTCCCAATCCAGTATGTCCTTGCTTCAACAAGCAGCGCAAAACCCCCACAAAAATATTTTTTTCTCTGGGAACAAGCAGGAAGTCAGTCCTCACATATGGGTGATGTCGACGCCAATGGAGTCCACGTAGAGCAAATCCCCAGCTTTCAAAGAAAGCCTTTGGGAGTTGCTACCATGCATGCGTGGTCCCCTTCCCGCCCAAGGGTGCCATCTTGCTCGGTCTCCTTTTTTCCATGGAGCCAATCGGACGATTGTCCTTCATGTCCCGGAAAAAGTGATTTTTCTCTGCCTTTTTGGCAACCGGTCGACACCGGTATCCTTCACGCATCCGTCTTCGGTACTTCGGTATCGGGTCGGTCCTGTTTTTCTTCGTTTTCTTACCTTACGCGTCTTTGCATCTTTTTTTACAACTTTTCCTCACTGGCTGGTAAGGTCTTCGACCTAGCCGCCGGGGTTCTTTTTCCCCCAATGGCCACCAGCGAGTTTAAAAAATGCAATCGGTGCGGGAAAATAATGTCCTTCACCAATACGCATGACAGCTGTCTCCGGTACCCTGGTCTGGACCATGACCCAGCGGTCAGTCCTCTATGCAAAAATATGTTGTCCAAGGTCTTGTGGAGCTGCCAGCAGCAGTATGACAAGATTTTCCTGAAATCCCCCATGCCTTCGAGAGCCAGGACCTCATCTGAGGCCTCAACGTCTCGGGGGGATCACTCCAAGCCCAGCATCGTCAGAGCTCCTCAGAAAGGGAGTCTCCCTTGCGGGAGCACAAGAAGAAGAAGACGTCCTCAAAGGCAGCGTCGCTGGATGGCTCAGAATGACCAGGTTCCTCGCGGGACCGATTGCAAAGCCCCAAGCATCGGCCGGGATCGTTGGAGGAGTGCCCGGCCAAAATCCCTCGACGAGGACCAGCTGAGGCAAGTACCAACTCTTCTGGTCATGGACTCCCCTCTGGGGGAACCGGCGTCAGGCCCGATGGTGTCGGCCCCCGAGCCGGTAGCTGTGGAGCCTCTGGAACTCGTGTCCAGGATGGCGGCCTTGGAGTGCAGTTTTACTGCCTTCATCGAGCAGCAGCAGGTGCTGATGTCCAGCATGTCCGGCTCCTCTGCCCCGACCACCAGGCCCTCGACTACTAAGCCAACCCCGGAGGCCGAGCTGATCCTCGAGACCTTTCGGACTCGAGTTGATCCTCAGCCGAGGTCACTCTTGGCCTCCTGTTCAGGACAGAGGTCATCGGGGCAGATGGTGCCGAGCCCCTCGAGTTCTCCTCGGAGGCCTCGGCCTGGGAGAAGGAGGATAAAGAGTCCCTGGATACCCGGAGGCATCGGGACGTTCCTTCTGATTCCCCCGTGTCTGAACCTCAGAAAGGCTATTCCCTGGCAATAATAGTAACTATGCTAGCAGCTAGGAAAAATCAGTCTCTTGTACATGTGATAGGATCTGGATAAGGTTTGCATTTTGATTGCAAGAAGAAGGGGGTCTGTTTTCTAGCCCTGGTCCCTAGAGTTCTAGAGTTTCTGCAAGGAGGACTGGAGCAGGCTCTATCCTTTAAGCACCATGAAGATTCAGTTGGCAGCTCTTTTCTGCTTCAAGGGTAAGGTAGGCTGGAAAACCTTCGTAGTTCATCCATATATCAGGTTCTTGAAAGGGGTGAGACACATTCGTCCTCCAGTCAGGCCACTGGTGCCATCCTGGGTCTTGAATCTGGTGCTAAAGTCCTTGATGAGAGTACTGTTTGATCCATTAAGGCAGATCCAGTTGAAGGAATGCCTAGGATATGGTCATCGTAGTTGCAGTATGTTTAGCAAGAAGGTTTTTCTGATTTGTAAACACTCTATATAGTCCTTTATCCACCTGACAGTGTTACCTTCACTGCTGCTTGACCTTTCCTAGGTCCTGTGCACATGACAGAGAGCTTATCAATATGTCAGACTGGTTCTGTGACCTTCAGAAAATGCTTAAGCATCCTGCCAACATCCAACTGATGGAGATCCCAATGGTTCTTGCCTTCCAGCTTCTATTCAAAGGTTGGCAGGATTCATATGGCAATGTGGCACCACCTTCATAAGGAATGAAGGTACCAGATGCACCTGCCTGTGTAAATAGTGACTTTGTGAAATGCCCATTACATGGCTGTAAAGTCTACTCATTAGATGCTGTTATTTCTACTTGTGGTTGCTTCTAAAATGACCTCCTGTATGTTTTCGTAATGCCACTTTCTCGATGGTCCTATTTACCTATGATAATCACATAACAGACAGCTTTTTGATCCCTGTAAATGTCTTGAACTGATGTTGAAGCATAAAGAACATCACTTAGAGGTTTTTGCATGATCATGTCCCTTTGTTCAGTTGTCCTACCTATCTTCTGACACTATGTTGCGAAATGCCAGTCAGGGAAGTAACATCATACCCCTCCATCTTTCTGAGTGTAATTGCCAAACCCCACTCATGCCACACTGGTATGTGTTATACCATAGCCCCCAAAGGGAGACAATTAAATATCTCCAGGAACAAGCAGGAATGTAGTCTTCACATATGGGTATCGTCGGTACCGACGGAACCCGCGTGGGAACGCTCCCCAGCGTCCAATAGGAAAGCCTTTAGGAGCATCCCACACCGCCTGTGTTCTGCCCTTCTGCCTTTCCAACTGTCTCTCTCCAGTTCTTCATTTTCCGCGGAGCCGACAGGTCGCATACCCTGTCACCGCAGAAAATTTGTCTTTAGTCTTTGTTTTTGTGGTCGTGTCTGCCTTCCCTCGACGCTATACTGGTACCGCTGGTTCTTTCTTTCTTTCTTCTAAAAAACAAACAAACTAACAAAAAAAAAAACTATAGTTTCTGAGGTGGTTTACTTCAGCAACTTTTTTCCCTTGGTGCTAGGTGCCATTTTGGGCACTAGGCCCAATTTTTCCTTAAACATGGAAAAACCTACTTCAGGTTTTAAGAAATGTTCTAAATGTGGCGGTACCATTTCCGTCACCGACATCCATGATTGGTGTCTCAAATGTTTAGGTCCTGACCACTCTATTTCAGAGTGCCTCTCCTGTGGAATGATGTCAAAAAGGGGCCGGCAGAACCGAGCTGCTAAACTTAGCACCCTTTTTCCCTCGGACACGGTGTCTGTTGCATCAATGTCCTCCAGGGCTTCACCTTCCTCCCATGGATCTCAGGTAACTAAACATAAATCTAGCCGGTCCTCAAAGGGTAGATCTCCTCCTAAGTATCAAGATGCCCCTGGCGTTGCCCTTGAGGAATTTTCACAGGCAAAATTGCCCCGGCTGGAGGCTTCGGCTTCCAAAGCGTTAACGGGGCTCCTGGATGTTCTCAAGGCCTCAACCTCGGCAGAACTACTGGCGCCATTCTCTGGGGTTCCGGCCGCTTCTACCGGTACCGACACCCAGGCATCGGCAGCGTCAATAGACCAGAGATTCCTTGCTATCGAGTGCAGACTAGCAGCTCTTCTCACGGCTTCGGGTACCATTGAAACCGCTTCAGACACTTCAATCGATACCGATACAGACACTGGTACCGGTACCGACTACATCGACATCGGCGGGTATGCCACCCATACCGAGTCATGCGTCTCTCTCCAGCATCAACAGTTCGGTACCTGAACAACCCGATATCGACTTTGATCGGTACCGGTACCGTGCTTTGCACGATCACCAGGATCAGAGATATTTTGAATCCTCGGATGAGTCTGAAGACTCTGCCGATACCAGAGTACTTCTCCCCGAGGATTCCTCTTCTCCTCAGCGCAGAATGTCTCCACCAGAGGATATGTCCTTTCAGGACTTTATCCATGATGTAGCCTGAGGCCTTTCCATCACAGTAGCTCCTGAAAAAGAGCCTAGGGCAAAGGAGATGGAAATCCTCCAATACCCTAAGGCTCCCAAAGAGGCAGCTACTCTGCCTATTCATGAGATCTTACATGATCTTATGCTAAGGATGTGGGAAACACCTTTAACCATATCTCCTCATTCTCAAAGACTCGATACCATGTATCGAGTTCCACCTTGTACTGGCTTTCAAAAAACTCAATTACCACACCATTCAATGGTGGTGGAATCAACCATGAGAAGGATGAAAAGTGCAAAGAGACATGCATCCAATCCTCCAGGTCGTGAATGTAGGACTCTCAATGCCTTTGGGCGTCGATGCTTCCAAGCTTCCATGCTCTCAGCTAGGATTAGTTCCTATATCTTGTATATGGGAATGTTCCTTAAAGAGGTCACAGGGGACTTGGAGCTTATGAGTCCCCTTCTTCCTGATGACAAAAGACAAGACTATCTCACTCTTGTCAAACATGCTCGGGATGTTTCCAAGTTTGTTAATCGTGCAGCCTTTGACTGTTTTGAGTGCATAAGCAGAACATCTGCTATTGCCATTGGTGCACGTCGGATTGCCTGGCTTCAGGCATCTGACTTGGAAATTTGGGTACAGGATAAATTAGGAAACATTCCTTGCACAGGAGAAAATCTCTTTGGCAAGAATTGGCAGGAGAAGGCTAATGAAATAGTTGCTGACAATATCACATTGGATAGATTGTCCAAATCTACAGCTGATCCTGCAAAGAAAAGATCCTCTAAGAAACCATTTTTCAATAAGAAAAAGAGGATTTATCCTTCCTATACACAACAGGGACACCATCCATGTCAGACTGCCCAAAAGGGACAGCAGCAGCAACCTAAACAACAAAAAAGGCCAACAGCTGCAAAACCTCAGCCAGCTCAGCAGGCTCAGCCTCCTCCGGGGCTTTGACTCCTTTCTAGAGAACTTCACCTTCCTGTCCATGAAGGGTCCATAACCCTTAACCATCCCAGGCAGGTTATGTCATTTTGCCCAAAGATGGTGCCAAATAACAGCAGAAAATTGGACTCTGTCCATTGTACGAGAGGGGTACAAGCTTCATTTCCACAGCCTGCCCCCTCCTACAATTATAAGACAGTTCAATTCTCAGACCTCTCTCGACAATCTCTTAGGTCAAGAAGTCACAATGCGCCTTGCTTAAGGAGCAATAGAGGAAGTACCCATTCCCTATCAGGGTACAGGGTTCTACTCCCCCTATTTACTTATTCCAAAGTAAACAGGAGGACACAGACCCATTTTAGACCTCAGAGAATTGAACAAATATTTGTTCCGAGAGAAGTTCAAAATGGTCTCTCTAGGAACTCTGCTGCCATACCTTCAAAGTCAGGATTGGCTTTGTTCTCTATATCTCAAGGATGCGTATACTCATATTCTCATCCATCCAAATCACAGGAGATTCCTCCGATTCCTGTTTCAAGGAAAGCACTACCAATACAAGGTTCTTCCCTTTGGCCTGGCTTCTGCACCAAGAGTGTTCAGAAAATGCATGGCTGTGGTAGCATTCTGGGAATATTCATCTTCCTTTACTTAGACTGGCTCATTCGAAGTCCTACAGTGCCAGAAGCCAGCTCTGCTCTGTTTCGCACAATGCGAATCCTTCAGTATTTGGGACAGGTCATAAACCTCCCAAAATCCAATCTTGCTCCCACTCAGTCCCTAGAGTTCATAGGAGCTCATCTGGATACCAGACAGACAAGGGCTTTCCTTCCACAGCCCCGCTGTCTTCGCATAGTACAACTAGCTTCCCAAGCAGTGCTCAAACCTTGTCTCACTGTTCGGGAAATGCTACAATTGCTAGGCCACATGGCATCCACTGTGCATGTGGTTTCTTATGCTCGCCTCCATATGCGAGCAGCCCAATGGACTTTATCCACTCAGTGGACACAGGCCTCAGGTTGCCTGTCGAACAAAATAACAAACTCAAACCGTCTTATTTCGTCCCTCCAATGGTGGCAATCACCCAGAAACCTTCTGGTGGGGTCTCCTTTCCAGCAACCCATATCCCAAGCCACCCTAACAGATGCATCACAAGTGGGATGGGGAGCCCACCTGCATGATCTCTCTACCCAGGGTACCTGGACTTCACAGGAGGCCTGTCTTCACATCAACCTCCTGGAGCTCAGAGCAATCTTCTTTGCTCTTTGAGTATTTCATGCCCAGCTCAGCTACAAGACAGTCCTAGTTCAAACGGACAATCCGGTAGCCATGTTCTATGTGAACAAGCAGGGCGGAACAGGCTCTCTGTCACTATGCAATGAAGCTTTGCGACTATGGGCCCTCGCCAGAGAGCATCAGATTCATCTTCTTGCAGTGTATCTTCCAGGCATTTAAAACTCTTGGGCAGACAAACTCAGTCGAGTTCGGCTTCCACACGAGTGGTCTCTCTATGCAGACCAGGTTGCCCAAATATTTCAGATTTCGGGAACCCCGGACATAGACCTTTTTGCAAGTCCGCTGAATGCCAAACTTCCCCGGTTCTGTTCCAGAATTCTGGCTCGATGTTGTCAGGCAAGGGATGCCTTCCTCCTTCACTGGTGTCAGGACTTTCTATATGCCTTCCCACCCATTCCCCTCATCCCCAAAACCCTATTCAAGCTTCAAAGAGACAGAGGTCATATGATCCTCATAGCTCCACGTTGGCCATGGCAAACGTGGTACCCTCTACTCCTACATCTCTCTCAAGCTCCGCCTCTGGAGTTGGAATCTGCTCCAGATCCAAGAGGACGGGATGTTGTGGTGGCATTCAAATCCCCAGTCTCTGCATCTCAGGGCCTGGTTGCTGAAAGCCTAGTACCTCAGGATCTTAACCTTTCCCGACAGGTAAAGGATATCCTTCATGCTTCTAGGAAACCCTCCACAAGACACTCGTATGCCTTTAAGTGGAAAAGGTTTACCATATGGTGCTCACAGAAGGGTCTTAACCCTCTTGCGATACCTCTGGAATCCATAATGGAGTATCTCCTTCATTTGTCAAATGCGGGTCTCAAGACAAATTCAGTAAGAGTCCATCGTAGTGCTATTGCAGCTTCTTACAAGCCTCTAAGTGGACAACCTATTTCCTCTCATCCTCTCATAGCGAGATTTATGAGAGGCCTTCTTTTAACAAAGCCTCCCATTAAGCCACCACCAGTGGCATGGGACTTGAATCTGGTGCTCGGGCAACTCATGAAACTGCCCTTTGAACCATTAGCCACTACATCTTTGAAATTCCTTTCCTGGAAAGCGATCTTCCTCATTTCAATCACATCAGCACATCGCATCAGTGAAGTGCAAGCGTTAGTGGCTGATCCTCCTTATACAAGGTTCCACCATGATAAGGTAGTTCTTAGGACTCATCCACACGTTATGCCAAAGGTGGTTTCACCTTTCCATTTAAACCAAGCGGTTTACCTTGCTGTATTCTTTCCAAGGCCTCATGCCTCCAGTGCAGAAGGGAACCTTCATACCTTGGACTGTAAAAGAGCTTTGCCTTTTACTTGCAAAGGACACAGCAACATAGAAAATCTTCTCAACTCTTTGTTGCTTTTCATCCTAGTCATTTGGGACTTTCAGTTTCCAAAAGAACACTGTCCAACTGGATCGCACAGTGCATGTCCTTTGCCTATGAGAGTAAGAACCTTCCTCTTGAAGGCCATGTCGCCGCTCACAATGTGAGAGCCATGGCAGCCTCAATGGCTCATCTTCACTCTGTGTCTATCAACGACATCTGTCGAGCAGCTACTTGGGCTTCGGTACAAACCTTCACAGCCCACTACTGCTTAGACAAGGACTCCCACCAGGATGCCTTGTTTGGCCAAGCTGTTCTTCAGCACCTTTTTCAGACTTAATCAACTCCTACCCACCATCCCTGGTAGGATCCTAGAGATCCATGGGGGGAAATGGGGCCCTTTCGCAAGGGCTGACAACTTCCTGGGGCCATCTCCCTGGCATCTGCAGCTAGGGAGTCCCCATATGTGAAGACTACATCCTGCTTGTTCCTGGAGATAGCGTAGTTACTCACCTGTAACAGGTGATCTCCGGGAACAGCAGGAATTTAGTCTTCACAACCCGTCCACCTCCCCTAGGGCTTGTATCTCTCTTTCTCTCTCCCTCTCTCTTTTGTCTCCGCTATAAACTCAACTGGAGAGGGACAGTTGGAGGCGGGAAGGCAGCACGCAGGCGCTGTGGGATGCTCCCAAAAGCTTTCCCATTGGACGCTGGGGAGCGTTCCCGCGTGGGCTCCTTCGGTACCGACGATACCCATATGTGAAGACTACATTCCTGCTGTTCCCAGAGATCACCTGTTACAGGTGAGTAACTACGCTGTACTGTGTATGTTAGAAATGATCCTTAAATTGTGCTTTAAGATGTTACATTCAGGTACAGTAGTTATTTTCCTGTTCCCAGAGAGCTCACAGTCTCAGTTTGTACGTGAGGCAATCGAGGGTTAAGGGACTTGCCCAGATCACAAGGAACAGCAGTAGAATTCTAAGCAGGCTTCCCTTGTTAGCCACTGTTCTAATCATTAGGCTGCTTCTCCATTCTAAACAAGTTGGAAAGAATTCAGTATTTTGAACAAAGAAAAGGGCTGTCTTGGCCAGGACGTAGACCTTGGTCAGCTGCTTGGAAGGCAGCAGTGCTCAGTGCTATATCATATATCACCAATGCAATAAAGTTAGTAAGTTGCAAAATGGAAATATGTCATTTATTTGGAAAAAAGTGTCATTTGTCTTCCACCCATGTTTTAATCAGTACAAGCTGGTAGTGCAAACGTGAACAAGAATGAGCACTTTAAGAAAACAATAATCCATTTTTCATATCTTTGAGGCAGAAATATGCATCAGGCTCTTTCCTTTCGCCTTTCTCTTACTTGTCTAGCTTCCAACCACCAGCTGGATTTCTGTCTTTTTTTTATGCAAGTTGCAGCTCTCTTATCCAGGACTTTATTTTTACAAGTGAGTCCAAGCAGCTACTGCCTTACAGCAATTTGATTCAACACGCACATTTCTTTACTTTTGGAAAGTTTCTTTTGGACAAAAGATTGAGGCTTATTAGTTGTGCTTTCTGGAAGCATGTGGTATGGTGGTTTGTTTATATTGATATGTGTGCTGCTTTTTGTCCTGAATGGACCTTGGGAATTCTCTCTGCCCAGGTTAGTGTGCAAGGTATTCAGTAGAAAGGGAGGAGGTGAATCTTGCACTATCCTGTACTTAGTGCTGTCATACTTCAGAGATGCTTGCTGCAGTAGGATTCACAATGCAAGGGACAAAAAGTCAAATAGCTATGTGGAAGAAAACTTACAGAATACAGAGGATTACAGTGACACAGGTTTCGAGGCCTGATGGTAACTGTTGCAACGGAGCCTCAAATCATAATATCATCCTTGATTAACATGTAGGATTTCCATTGAGAGAGAAAAATCAAATATTGCTCTGATGATTACTTTGCATAGTATGATCTTGCTTAATTCTGATACTGTAAAGTATGTGGTCGTTAGGTGATAGATGCTAGTTTCTCCTCAAGAGAGAAGGTAGCTTGGCCTCTGCTATTGCAATATGGACAGCAGGCAGAAATGTCATGAATTATATGTGTGCTATAGTATTTCAGAAGAAGAAAAACTGCACATTGGACAGAGGTATTTTATATGACTTGGACCCTAGCCAGGTACGCTTACTATCAGAATCCAAGATTTTAGTCTTGATTGACAAATAAGGAATAATGAAAATAGAATTTAGAATTGTTGTTATCTGTGATGTGCTTTTAATCACATATTATATAGATTATGAAATATTTAGCATACAGTTAAATCAGAATTGTAAATATTTCAACTCGGCACAGTGGCCAGCTGTTTAGATTCTCATGAGTAGGCATAAAGTGCTGTAAACATAAATATGTATTATATGATATATATTAATCCCAGTTTTGCATAGGGTGTCTATATAGAAATGGAGATTCCCAAGCTGGGAAGGTCACAGTTCCTCAAATATTTTGTGAAAGGTTCTGCTGAACATAAAGTGGTTTGTGAAACGCATATGATGTCAGGAAATGCATGTGTATTTGCTGTCGTCTCCAGCAGCAGTCATCATTTAGAAAGACACATGCTGGAAGGGGGGCAGGGGGAAAGAGCAGTATCAAGCAGGGCTTCATGCATCTACGTGCCAATTTCACAACATATGTGTGCATTTGCCGGCACTTACTCATGTGTCTGCTGGATTTCACAAAACCACACCTATAAGATGAGCCAAGGGGAATAATACTTTTTTTTTTTCTTTTAATTATTGAAGTGGATTAAGGTACCACAGAGGTAAGCACAGTTGATCCCTCAATCACTGGTGTAGGCCCTAGGTCCAAACAAGCAGATACAGTAGCTGATTTTATTCCTGTCTCCAGGGCTGGCCCTTCCCTTAAGCGGCACACATCTGGAGACATCAATGGCATGACAGACTTCAACAGTCCTAAATCAAAGCTAGCACTGCCACCCTCCATTAGGCCAACTTGCACACGTTCCTCCTGATGCACATTCCCTAGTCCCAGAGCCCCCAACTATACACACATCCCCCAGTCCCAGAATAACATCACCAAGGCTGCGGTGTCTCCTCAAGACTCCCCTCTCTCTCAGCCTAGTTTATGCAAGAGCAGGATGGTGGTTCAGTTCAATTCAATTTATTAAAATTTTTGACACCACACACGCCTCCTGCGATTCTTTCCCTCCCGAATGGGTCAAAGCTGATCTAAATCACACAGGAGGGAGAGAAGTCGCCGCTGGAGAAGCGGGCGTGTTGTCAGAATGTTGTTCTGCGGGTCAGGGCTGTGGAGAACACAGCTACTCGCCTTTCCTTGGAGTCACAGGCCTGGAAACAGTGTTGCTTTCTCTGGACAACACATCAGTTCAGATCAGCCCCATTCCATCAGCATCAGCGGCACTTAATAGAACTTCAGCTTCCTGTGTGCACACGGTCAGTCTGGCGAGACTGGTCCTGAGCAGCACAGGAAGTTATAAGGATTGGGAAGGGACTGTGAAAACAGCACAGGCCACTGGCAAAAGGTGAGGAAAGATCAGAAGAACAGGATTGGCCTTGCCATCCCACTACTCCACTCTAAGGAGAAAGGGGGGGATTCCTACACCTCTGTCCCCGCTGGAATTGGGGACAGGTGTTTACTGCAGGCAGTTTGTCTGGGGACCCTGGTCTAAAATGAGGGACAACCTCTGAAAATGGTGGAACTCTGGTAACCTTATTGCAGCTTAATGTTTAAATATGTGTAGTGCATATATATATATATATATATGTAAAGCTGTTACTTGCATGTGTAAAAGCCACAAAAAGCCTTCTAAAATGATCTCCATTTATTCTTCTATCCTTTTCCTTAAAATGTTTTGACTTCCTTTCTTCCTGATAAGTAGCTTAATTGTAAACTGCCTTGATGTAAGGCGGTGTATAAGGTCAAATAAACCTAAACATATAGTAGTGTATAAAAATTAATGCTGTTACTCACACCAAGAAATGAGGCATTTCACAAAGTCTCTTGTGAGAAACTCCTTAAGAAATTAGAGTATGGAATGAGGGCAATGCCCTTTTGTGTACTAGAAAGTGGTTACAAGAGAGGAAACGGAGAGAGGGATTAAATGGTCTGTTATCTACACGGAAATTCCTGGGGTTCTTTGAATGCAAATTTAATATTGGGCATTATGACGTTTTGTTGTCTCTGTGGCAAATAGCTTTTTAAAATAGTTTGTTAAAATAAAAGTAAAATAGACGTAGTGATACTGAGCTGCTATCTGCAATATGGAAGGTCCAACAAAAATTAGGTTGAGGCTAATTTTCAGTAAACCTATTTTGTACGCTGTTAGATTTGTTTGCTGAAAGATCCTTGAAGAATTTATTTTATAAAGGCAACATAGGTGCCTATGTGCCTTTATGAACTAAGATCCTACAGTGATCTCCAGTACTGCACAAATCTGTGTCTGCTTAGAAGAAAGTATAAGTGTTTGTGTGCATGTGTAATATATAAGAACATAAGAAAAGCCATACTGGGACAGACCAAAGTCCATCAAGCCCAGTATCCTGTTTCCAACAGTGGCCAATCCAAGTCACAAGTATCTAGCAGGTTCACAAAAAGGCACACGGGTTCCACAGTGCTTGTCCTGGGGTAAGCAGTGGATTTCCCAGTTGCATGCATATATTTTTTTTTGTAATTTAAATTTTTTTATTAGCACACATCATACAACACTATAGATAACAAAAAACCATCACCACATCTGATTTAAACCATTAACCATTCCAGACTCCTCTTACAAAAGGGGAAAAATCCCCTCCTCCGATGTGTACCGGATTTCCGTCCATTTTTATGTTATGCTATACAATTTCTAACACCAATATACTTTTGCATGACATAAGAACATAAGAAGCCCCCCCTTCCTCTAAAAGCTCCCCCCATTCACTAAAAAGCTAACCTCCCCCAACTATAGACCTCGGAGGTAAAACCCCAGGTTACCAGACCGTAACTATTCCCCCCCCTCCCCCTCCATACTAGAAACACACCCACACCCTCCCCTCCCCGCCATAATATTTTACAGCATAAAGCAAAAAGCAAAAATCTGTACCCCTGTCTCAAATAACCTGTTATATCAATCATACATTGCAATCCCCATAAGTACTCAGAAAGGTTCCACAGCAAGAAGAGGTGGCAAGATTACTGCCCTTCCCAGATCTTATACCAGTGATGGGAATTAGTGTTGGACATTAGAATATAGCTAATCCTAACCCTTCCCGTCATCCTGCCCCCTCTCCCGCCCCTGCTCACACCACTCTTCTACCCCCCCCATCCTCCATTGTGCATACTGTCCCCACACCCTATCTTTGAATACAGTCAAACCTCGGTTTTCATGATTAATCCGTTCAAAAAAGTCTGACTATAACCGAAACGGACTAAAACCGAAGCAAGATTTCCCATAAAAAATAATGTAAATTCAATTAATCCGTTCCAGACACCCAAAAATATTGACAAAAAATACATTTTATAGAGAATAACTATCTTTTTACATACAGAAAACAATGAGAAATACATATAAATGACTAATGAAATGGATAAATGAGCATGTAACATCACTTTTACCTTTATTGAAGACTTTTGTTGGCATATGGGACGCACTCCAGCCAGCTCCAGCTGCTCTCCCCTCTGGGGATCGAGCAATCACCACCAGCAGCGGAGGTGGGAACAGCCATCTTGGCCGTCTGCACAATCGGGGCTCCAGCCTGCCTTTTAACTTAGCAGCCATCACACCCAGTTACCAAGCTCACAGTGTCAGGAGAGGTAGTGCCAATGTCAGCAAAAGTAAGGGCACCAGAAAGAGGACAGTGCCCGAAGTCACACCAGCCTGTAGGGCAGCCACTCCTACACAGTGTCGGGAGAGGTGGAGAGGCAGTGTCAGCCAAGCAGCAGGCAGTTGAGAAACAGTGGGACAGAGAGTCTTAGGCTGCCTCCGGCCCCCCTAAGGTAGCAGCCTGACACAGGTGAGAGTCAGAGAACAGCGTGGGGCTGTGCCAGCAGGAGCCTGCAGCTGCAGACTGCAAGGTTTCAAGGAGAGGCCGCGTGTGCAGGCCTGCAGGACACCCAGAATCCAATCGGGAGGGCAGGGGCCCCGGCGGGAGACTGGGCCGCCAAGGAGAAGCAGATTCGGTCACCAGCTCCTGTCCCGGTTCAAGGGATGTGCAGGGGAAGAGGCAGCAGGCAGACGTCAATCGGGGGAGAGTCCGGGGCAGGAAGCAGTTTCGGGCAGGCCACGCTGGAGCGTTGAACTCCTCGGCTCCCCAGAGGTCCCGCAGAATCGCTGGCTCAAGCTCCGTGGGAGATCGCTGGCTCACGCTAATCCATGGCAGGTACGGGGGGGGGGGGTAAAATGCTGTACGAAAACCGAGACAACGTACGAAAACTGAAACAAAATCTTGATGAAAAAAGTCAACGAAAACCGAATCGTACGAAAACCAGGGCATACGAAAACCGAGGTTTGACTGTAGTATGTTTTTGATGCGCTTCAATAGCACAGAAGTTCCACAATTGCTCCAGTCTCCCCACCACCTCCGCTAGCGGAGGAACCGCCGTCCTCTTCCACCAATGGAAAAGGCTCATCCGACCCGCTATTACACAGTACCCCTGTAGTCTCCCTAACTCCTCATCTCCCCCCCTCCACCCCCTCGTTCAGTATAACCATACTGGGAGTGAACTGCACCCTCACCCTTGTAATAGCTATCGTAAGCCTTTCCACCCCTAACCAATACTCCCATACTTTCGGGCAGCTTCAAACCAGATGCAGCAAGTCCCCTCGAGCCCCACACCCCTTCCAACAACATTCTGGACTTTCAGGATATAATGCGTGGAGCCACACCGGGGTCCAATACATTCTCAGCCTTAACTTATAGCTGTTTTCCAGCATACCTGTCCCCGGTGCCAACTTGTGGGTCCGGGCATAGATACGCTCCCACCTCTCAGAATCCCACTGTCCTCCCAACTCCTCCTCCCACTGTAGCTGGCCACGTACGGCCCCCTGCTTGGATTCTCCCAAAAGCTTGTATAGCTTAGAGATTATCCGGGTAGGCAATCCATTACTACCCATCATCTCTTCAAATGGTGTAGGTTTTGCCCCCCAATCCTTTTGCACCTCCCTCCTTTGTAGCCAATACCATAGTCTGACATACCCGTATCTATCCCGCTCCTCCAAGTGATATTGATGTTGGAGCTCCTCAAATCTCCGGACTCTCCCCCCATCCTCCAGCAATTGACCAAGTTTCCACAGCCCTTTCTCCCCCCGCCTCCTAAAAATCCCCACCCCCTCCCCCGTCTTACCCTTCATCACCGTCTGGATGTGAGTTTCCCTAGAGTACTGCTTCCCTCCTAGCAAGTACCCCCTCCATTTCACCCAAACCTGCCTCGTAAGCGCTCGGTATGGATTCTCCTCCACCCGTCCCCTTCTGCCCACCCCAGGATCCCAAATCCAAGCCCCTGCGCTGTCCCCCTCCTCCCTTTCCATACCTACTCACCCCGGTCGCTCTATCCCCTCCTTCCACGCAAACAAGGCCCGAAGTTGCGCCGCCTCATAGTATCGAAGCAACGACGGGACCCCAAGTCCCCCTTCCTCTTTCGCCTTATACATGGTTGCCCTGGCTACTTTTGGACGTTTTCCATCCCAGATAAATTGTAAAAGCAGATTTTGCATCCTATCTAGTTCCTTCTTTGCCAACCTGCAGGGCAAAGACATATAAACAAACAGCAACCTTGGAAGAACGTTCATTTTCACAACAGCAATACGACCCATCCAGGACAAAAACAATCCCCTCCAGCGGGATAAGTCCTGCCTAATACCCTCCACTAATCCCTGATAATTCCAATGCTTGATCCGTGTTAGAGGAACCCCCAACTGGATCCCCAAATAGCGAAAACTCCCGGTCACCCACCGGAACTTAAAATAGTGTCTCAGGCTCTCCTCCACCCTAGACACTAAATTAAAACCCAACAGTTCGGTCTTACCCTGATTCATTTTATACCCTGCCATCCCACTGTACCGTTGAATAGCCGTCATCAACACCGGTAAGGTTGTTAGCAGCTGCGTCAAGGTAAAAACATAGAAACATGATGACAGAAAAAGACCACAAGGCCCATCTAGTCTGTCCTTCCATAACAACTACAACAGTCCACTTTTTACCTTTAGAGATCCTCTGTGTTGGTCCCATGCTTTTTTGAATTCAGTTACTGTCCTCATCTCTACCACCTCCACTGGGAGACTATTCCACGGATCCACTACTCTTTCCATAAAGAAATATTTCCGCATATCACTCCTGATTCTATCTCCCTTCTCCCTCATCCCATGTCCCCTCGTAGCAGAACTTGCTTTCAATTGAAAGAGGCTCTCTCCCTGAACATTTATGCCACGGAGGTATTTAAACATCTCAATCATATCACCTCTATCCTGCCTTTCCTCTAAGGTGTACATATTAAGATCCTTAAGTCTGTCCTCATATGCTTTATAATGAAGCCCATTAATCATTTTAGTAGCAACCCTCTGCACGACTCCATCCTGTTCACATCCTTTTGAAGGTGCGGTCTCCAGAATTGCACACCATACTCCAAATGAGGTCGCACCAAAGACTTATACAGAGGCATTATCACCTCCTTTTTTCTGCTAGCCATTCCGCTCCGTATGCACCCAAGCATCCTTCTAGCTTTTGCCGTCGCCTTTTCTACCTGTTTAGCTACTTTAAGATCATCAGACACAACCACGCCTAGGTCCCGCTCTTCTTTAGTGGACAAAAGTACTTCACCTCCTATACTGTATTGCTCCCTTGGATTGCTGCAGCCCAAATGCATGACCTTACATTTTTTAACATTAAATCCCAGCTGCCAAATTCTAGACCATTCTTCAAGCTTAGCTAGATCCCTCCTCATGTTATCTACACCTTCCTGGGTGTCTACTCTATTGCAGATTTTGGTATCATCCGCAAAGAGGCAGACCTTACCCGACAGCCCTTCCGCTATATCGCTAACAAAGATGTTAAAAAGAATCTGACCAAGGACAGATCCCTGGGGCACACCACTGGTAACATCCTTCTCCTCAGAGTGAGCTCCATTTACTTGTACTCTTTGTCGCCTCCCACCCAACCAATTTCTAACCCAAGCAGTAACTTTAGGGTCCATCCCTAGGGTGCTCAGTTTGTTTATAAGTCGCCTGTGAGGAACAGTGTCAAAGGCTTTACTGAAATCTAAATACACCACATCTAGAGCTCTCCCTCGGTCCAACTCTCCTGGTCACCCAGTCAAAGAAATCAATCAGATTTGTCTGACAAGACCTGCCTCTGGTGAATCCATGCTGCCTCGGATCCTGTAATCCGCCGGACTCCAGAAACCTCACTATTTTCTCTTTCAGCAGCGTTTCCAATAATTTACTCACCACCGAAGTTAAACTAACCGGCTTGTAGTTTTCAACAACATCCTTACTTCCGCTTTTGTGTAAAGGCACCACATGAGCCTCTCTCCAGTCCTTTGGCACCACTCCCGACTCCAACGAGGCATTGAAAAGGTCAGTCAGTGGAGTTGCTAGAACGTCCCCAAGTTTCCGCAGTATTCTAGGGTGTATCCCATCCGGTCCCATCGCTTTGTCTACTTTAAGTTGAGCTAGTTTCTCACGAACACAGTCTTCTGAAAATTGTTCAAGATGTCCCTTGCTTCTGTTCTTATTTGTGGGTGTTTTCTGAGGTCCTACTCCTGGTTCTTCATCTGTGAACACAGAACAAAAATATTTGTTAAGCAATTCCGCTTTATCCTTATCAGCTTCTACATATTCCCCCCCTGCACCCTTGAGTCTGACAATACCACTTTTGCCCTTCCTCTTCTCACTAATATATCTGAAAAATGTCTTATCCCCCCATTTTATTGCATTGGCTATTTCCTCCTCCTTTTGAATCTTTGCCTTCTTGACTACTTTGCTAGCTTCTCTAAGTTTTTCCAAATACAGATGCCTGTCTTCCTCTCTCTGTGATCTCTTGTATTTCATGAAGGCCTCCCTCTTTTTCTTCACTTTTTCAGCTACTTCCTTCGAAAACCATAGCGGTCTCCTGTTCCTTTTGCCTTTATTTACCATTTTAACAAAAAGGTTGGTTGCCTTTAAAATACCCCCTTTCAGTTTTGCCCACTGTTTTTCTACATCCCCCAGTTGTTCCCATCCCACTAACGACTCCCTGAGGTATTGGCCCATCTTCGCAAAGTTAGTCTTCCTAAAGTCTAAGATCTTCACCTTGGAATGGATTCTAACAGCCCTAGTCCTAATACTGAACCACACCATCTGGTGATCACTGGATGCAAAATGATCTCCCACTACAACATCAGAAACACTTTCACCATTGGTAAGCACCAAGTCCAGTATGGCCCCTTCACGTGTGGGGTCTGTTACCAATTGCCTGAATAGTTCTCCCTGTAGAGAATCCAGGATCTCCTTACTTCTAGATGATACTGCAGCAGGAATGTGCCAATCAACATCTGGCATATTGAAATCTCCTAGCAATAGCACTTCCCCTTTCCTAGCAATGCTGCGTATGTCTTCAATTAACTCTCTGTCCACCTCTTCGTCTTGTGAGGGAGGTCTGTATATCACACCAATGCAAATAGATTTCTCTTTCCCTCTTTCTAGTTTAACCCACAATGCCTCCTCTCTCCCTTTAGGTGTTAGCAGTTTCTGAACCTGAGGAGGTTACAGAGTTCAGCAACCTACTGTGCTCAAGTAAAAGTTCCCCTAAAACAGCAAAAATGAAAGTAACCTTGCTTTAAAAAATATACACAAAACCCTTTTAAGAGCTCCCAGTCAGAGAGCTAGCAATGTAATAAAAAAAAAAAAAACCCAAACAAAGAAACCCTCAAATCCTTACTTACTGTTTGATGTGTGGAGCCCTGGTTAGGAGCCTGGTTGATGTGTGGAGCCCTGGTCCACAAAGAGTCCAATTTTTTCCTCCTGCCCTCGTATCCAAACTCCCTTTATATCCCCCGCCCGCCTGATATACGCCGCTAACGGTTCAATAGCTATTGCGAACAATAAAGGCGATAAGGGACATCCCTGTCTAGTACCCCTATGAAGCTCAAAACTCTCTGAATACCCCCCATTAACCCGGACTCTAGCACGAGGCCCTTGATATAAAGCCCTTATCCATCCAATATACTTCCCTCCAAACCCCATTTTCTCCAAAACTTGGAACATAAAAGGCCATTCCACTCGATCAAAAGCTTTTTCCGCGTCGACAGTAATCACCACTGCCGGTTCTTTAGTCCCCTGTAGTTGCCACATAATGTTCAAAAGCTTTCGTACATTGTCACTGTTGTTCACTACCCGAGTGAAGACAGGTATGATATAGTCCGACATTACCTTATAGAACTTTGCCGTATACCCGTCCAATCCCGACGTCTTACCAAGTTTCAAGGTAGCTATAGCCCTCTGTACCTCTTCCTCCTGAATTTCCCGTCCTAGACTCTCCCGTTCCTCCCCCGACACCTGCGGTAAATCACATTCTTCCAAAAACTCCTCAATCTCCGCCCCCCCGCCCTAAGTTCACTATTATACAAGTTCTCATAAAATTCCCGAAAGACCCCCCTAATTCCCTTAGCTTGATATACCCACTCTCCTTTAGTATTGCAAATGCCCTCTACGTGCGCTGCTTGCCTCCTTCCCTTAAGCCGGCTTGCCAACAACCTCCCCGCTCGATTTCCTCCTTCAAAATGGGCCTGCTTCAGTACCGCAAGGTGGTAAGCTATTTCTTGGGCCCTTAATTTACTCAGCTCCGCTCTTACCCTATGTAATTCCGCAATTATATGCGGATCAGACACTCTCTGATGGGCTCCTTCCAATCCTCTCAGTTGTCTTAACAGTTCGGTTTCCTCTGCCCCCTTTTCTCTTTTTACTCTTGCCCCCAAGCTAACCAACTGTCCCCGAATAACCACCTTTAACCCATCCCACACCACCCCATGGGCACTTTCCCTGTGTCATTTAACCGAAGGTAGTCCTTTATATGCTCCTTCAACTTTCCCACATGTCGCTCTTCCTCAAGCAGGGAGTCATTGAGTTTCCAAAATTTTAAACATTCATCCATTCTGCCCATATCGAACTGAACACTCACTAGCGTATGGTCTGACCAAGTTATTGAGCCATGTTCCACTTCTTTTGTTCTCTCTATCCATGGACTACCCACCCAAATCATATCCAACCTGCTGTAGGTGCCGTGTACTGGGGAGTAAAATGTGTATTTCCGTTCTCCCGGATGCCAGCTTCCCCATATATCTACTAAACCCAATCGTTCTCTCATTTTATGCAAACTTCTCTGATCTCCTCTCCCTCCACCCCCCTGCCCACCGCTAGTATCCACTCTGGGATTACACGTCAAATTAAAGTCACCTCCCAGGATGATTTGGGTATTTCCAAATCCCTCCAACTCCTTCAGAATCAGCTCATACGCCTCCCCCTGCTTCTCATTGGGGCCATATAGGCTTACCACCCACACCTCTTCCCGCTCAATTTGCAATAACACCCCCACCCATTGCCCTCCCTTCCCCCGCCTAAAACCCTTCACCATATTCTGGTATTCCCCCCCCCCCCACCAAGATCCCAACCCCCCCCTTTCCGAGGATTAACTCTTTGACCCGCCAAAAACACCTTGGGGTATTGCCTAGATTCCAACATATACTCCTGCCCCACTTTCAGGTGTGTTTCTTGGATGCACAAAATATCCGCCCCCACTCTTCTGCCCTCCCTCTCCACCAAACTTCTTTTCTGTCGCGAACGTAAGCCCTTCACATTCAAGGTTATAATTGTTAACCTTCTCCCCTGCCCCTGGAGCTGCCTCCCCTCCCTTCCCCTCCTCCCTTACCCCTCCTCCTCGTCAGTAATACCCACAAGTCTCCCCAATCTCTGCTGACCCTGCTCCCGCTCTCCCCTCCCCCTCCCACCCCCTCCATCCCCCCTCATCCTCCTGCACTTCCAGAGGATAACTCAAGAGTAGTGCGCCCCCTACCCACACCAGCCTTTAATCTTCCACAAACTTCCCCCCCTCCCCCTCTCATCCCATGCCTCTCTCCCCCACCCTCCTCCACCATCCCATGCCCAAACACCCCCTCCCACACCCCCTCTCCATCCACTGCACTCCTACCCTCTCCCTCATGTTCCACTCCCCACCCCCACCCACCACCCATTCAGCCCCAACGTAACAGATTTCACAAGAACTTACTATTAAACATTCTTAATCAACATACATAAACAATCTATTCCCCCCTCATCCCTCCATACAGAACCAGCAAATCTCAGTCCACAGGCAGCTTCAAGTTGCATCCACCCTCCGATCCTCATGCTGCTCTAGCCCTTGTTCCACCATCCGCTTGTTCTTCCTCTCTTGGCTGCCTCCACATGGCTCCTGCTCCCGTCCGGTTGAGGGACCCGGCCCCAGGGGTGAAGCCTGGGACCCTAGGCCCGCATCGCGTAGTATCCTCATCGCCGCCTCCGGTGTCTGTGTCCTCCAGGACCGCCCTTTAAGGGTAAATGATATTCCGAACGGGTGCAGCCATCGGTACTTAACCTTCGCTCACCGCAGAAGTTGCATAGCTGGTTGCATCGCCTTCCTCCTCTGTAGCGTGCCTGCTGATTTTTATTTATTTATTTATTTACATTCTCTTATATACCACGCTATTCTGCATCAGTACGGTTTACATTGAACAAATTGAAATTACATTGAACAGGGCATTATAACTTGGAGATAACTATTTTACAGGGAACATGGGCTGATAAGTCCTCATAAATGTTCACTGGGTATCCCTGCCAGATCAGGGTTCCAGCCCTCTTCATCCTGTTGACAATTTTCTCTTTGGTTTTATATCGAGCTAAACAAATTATAATATCTCGGGGCCTATTTCCAACTGGTGGCCCCAGTGCTCTGTGCGCTCTTTCAAGTTGTATGTCGACATCCGCCATCTCCTCACCAGCCGTCTGTAGTGCTTCAAGACACACAGACTTTGCCACTTTCGCACAGTCTTGGAATTCTTTCTCTTCTGGAATTCCACGAATTCGCAGATTATTGCGCCTTGTTCTATTTTCCAAGTCTTCCAGCTTGTACAGTAAGGCCTCATATTGCAATCCCAACTTCTCCTCCGTCCGCCCCTCTCCTGCTTGTTTCAGTTCAAGCTCTTGCAATCTGTTTTCGTGGTCTCCCATTCTGCACAGCAGCTCTCCCACTTCCTCTTTCAGAGGCCCCAGCAGCTCATTAAGTTCACTTTTCACAGACTGTACTTCTTCCTTGATTTCAAGAAACCAGTCCCGAAGCTCCGCCCTGGTGATATTTGGTGCAGGATCCACTCCAGGGGCTTTCACAGACACTATCTCTCCTTCTCCCCCCGGCTCTCCGGGCCCCTCGTGGTGCTTTTTGTTCTCATTCTGCCCTGGTTCATTCCTCCCTCCTTGTACCCCAGAGTAAACGTATTCTCTGAGGTCAGCTGCTGCTTTCCTTCTGGTTGTCATCTTGGTGTTACTCTGGCCCCCAAGTATTGGCAGGCACTTCAGCCCAATTTGCAGACTATTTCTGTCTGTTCGCAGTCCTCCTGGGCACTCCCTCTCCCTGCTGTCTGTAGGGCAGCTCCCGATCTGCTCACTGCCCCTCCCGGGGTTCTCCGGCCGTATCACACTTCCCTCCGGTCTCTGCGCTGCAGATCTCCTACACCCGTTGCCAGCACTATGCTTGCTACCAGCACTCCTTCGGTTCTTCTCACCTCCAATTCCTCAATTTCTCTGCTGCAGTGCTGCCCGAAGTACTCCCGGTGGTGGGGAGTATAGGCCTCCAGCTCCTCACTGCTTGTTGCCTGCTTCTCCCGCTGTTCCCGCCATAGCTCCGGGCGCCATTTTGCTCACACACGCGGCTGCCCTCTGCTCCCGCGGCGACCACTCACCGCCGCCGAATTTAGCTATCTCCGGCGTTCTGCCGACTCCCTCCGCCTCCCGCCAGCTTCCCACACCCGGGGTGACAATTTTCCACCTCCGGGGGCTCCACTATCCTCCCGATGCCGGGGTAGGTGCCGGAGCAGCTTTCTCAGGCTGCCATCGGCTCCGGTGACGTCACTTCCTCTCCGTTGCATGCATATTTTATAGAATACATGTATACACCAACTTCGCCTTCAGCTCTTCCTAGAGTACGCCCCTGAGAATGCCTACCTACAGATTGCATAGACATAGGATAAGAGGAGGAAATGTCTTTTCAGGGCACCTACGTTTTACATGTATTATGTTGTTGTTCTTAAGTGCCATCGAGTCTGTCAGTTCATGGTTACCCTCTGTCCTAAACTGTGTTCGGTCTTCGGTCAAACTGCGCATTGTTTATAGAGTGGTATCCATAGCTGCTGTTACTGTTGTTATTGTAACAATCCATCTAGTTACTGGACTTCCTTTTTTGCGTTGACCTTCAACCTTGCCAAGCATAATGTCTTTCTCTAATGATTTCTCTCTTTGCTTAATTCGTCCAAAGTGTGGAAGTCGAAGTCTTGTCATCTGAGCTTCTAAAGAAAACTTTGGTTTGATCTCCTCTAGTACCGACTAGTTTGTTCTTCAGGCAGTCCATGGTACAGTTGTGTTCAACATTATTGACACTCTTGCATTTAAACCCCTTAATATCCAATATCTCCTAAAAAAAAAGAAAAAGAAAAGTGGCCAGTGAAATGACTTTGGGCTATATATAGTTTCCCCTGTTATACCCAAGTTACTACCCTGTTCATTGTAAATGCAATGTTGCTTTATGCATTGTAGTATATTTTGTTCAATGTGAACCGCACTGATCTGAATAGCGTGGTATAAAAGAAATGTTAAATAAAATAATAAATAAATATATGCACACATTTGACACATAAAAGAATCAAATAAAACAAGATCAATTGAAAAAGGAAATTGTAGGAAATATTATAAAAAATGGTGCCAATAATGTTGACCACAATTGTATACATGGTATTATTTGCCAGCACCTTACTTCAAAGGCATTGATTTTCTTCCTGTCTATTTTTTTCACTGTCCAGCTTTTGCATCCATAAGATGTTACTGAAAATGCCATGGCTTGGACAACTCAAATCCTTGATGGAGAGACATCTCTGCTCTTGAGAATCCTGTCTAGGTCCTTCATAGCCATTCTGCCAAGAGCAGTGAATCGTTGGATTTCTTGATTGCTTGTTGTATACTCTTACGCAATTTTATAAGAGCCATTTTCTGTATGTAAATCTTGCTTTACATGCAGGAAAAGCTTTATTACCCACTAAAGGGGGCAACTTACCCACAGAGAGAGAGAGTCCCTTTCAAAACTAATTTCCCTTCCCTCAGAGCCGGCTCAAGGGTTTCTGCCACACTAGGCAGAAACCCTGGCTTTGCCACCCCCTCCCCCATTGATACTGCCTTCCAAGCTGACTCCGCCCCCTTCAGCTGCTGCTGATTCCATCTTGGGAGGGCGAGGAAGGCAGGCAGGCAGCAGCAGTATTTCTAAAAGCGGGAGGCTTTTTGCCACCATTTTTGGAAATACTGCTGCTATCCGCCTCCCCCCCCCAAACGGAATTGGCGGCGGGAGGACGGTGCAGCTGCCTATGTGTGCCGCTGCTGCCACCGCCCACCTGGGTCAGCCGCCTAGTTCAGTTAGTGGATGGACTGGCCCTGCCTTCTCTCCTCCTCCTAGCATGGGTAAAATTGGCAGTGCTAGGGCAGTTCTGACACAGTGCTCACGGAAGCTAAAGATAAACTCCTATACCCGAAAACTTTGTGCGTACTTATGTCTACAGTCCCTAACGGGCTGGAAATATTCAAAGGAAAACTCTGCATGATCAAATTCTATTACTCCTTGTATTCTTCAATAATTTTTTTCTTAGGTCCTCGCTGTTAGTTATTGTTTTGGCGCAAGGACAGGTCAATTTTGAAACACCATTTACCTTGGTACACTGGCAGCTTGAGAACTTCTCACTCTTTCTGCAGAAAAAAGTACAGGCAGGGTTAACAACAAGCTGTCTTTTACCCATGGGAAAAAGCAGGAAGATTTTATGGTAGGGTTACAATGGCAGAAGCAATAATGCATAGTTTTGCAGTTGCATGTGTAATATTAGGGGGTACTTGTGGTCACACAGAGAAAAAGAGTGAAATACGCTGAGTACAAAAATGCTAAACACCGGTAGACAAACCTGTAACCGGTGCAGTGCTGTTAACCACATGTAGGAAAAACCACCGCACTGCACCGGTGTGTGTGTGACCGCAAGTACCTCCTAATATATTTTTAAAAAGAGATTTGTTACATATTTGGTGCTTGTTTATTCTGCTGTAGCGATGTGATATTGGTTTGCAGTATGGCTGCGGCGTTATACTCCAAAAAACAGCAAACTGCCACGTGGGCAACAGGAAACCAGTCAGAAGACGTGGCAGGAGGTTCTAAAGTCGCCTTTATTGTTCCACGGATCAGGTGTGCCAACCCAACACAGGCCGTGTTTCGTATACCACTTCCTCAGGGGTTAAGGGCTCACTATAAAACATTCATATACATGTTAAATAAAACAACAGCAAATAAAAACTTTTATATAAATACATTAACCAAGCGTAAATAATAAAATATGTTCCATCTCACAAAATAATATAAAAAAATAAATAAATACATCAAAGAAGTTTTGTTTCATATTGGCTGGTAACAGTGGTAGGTTTTTATTTTTATTTTATACTTTGTGAGTGGTTCACATTCATTTTTACAGCAGTTTCCCTAGAGACTCTATTTTTTGGTTTTAGTTTTTGGTTTTAGTTTTTAATCTTTGCTTGTTGAAGTATATTATGTAGTTATTTTTAACTCTCATATAAGCACCAGTGCTTATACTATGTCCCTCTAGTCTTCCTCATCCCTCCGTCTTTCTCCTGTGTTTATGGTTTTAACTGTGTTCTGATTGTCTCATATATACACACATACAGTTGTTGCACGTATATTTTAAGCTCAGTTCTTTTATTATTATTATTATTTATTTTTTTATCTATGATGTATTTATTACAATGGTTTGCTTGGTATTAAATGTTTTTTATAATATATGTTTTTAATTAGTGAGTTATCACATTATAATTATTTATGTATTTATTTATTTTTTTATATTATTTTGTGAGATGGAACATATTTTATTATTTACGCTTGGTTAATGTATTTATATAAAAGTTTTTATTTGCTGTTGTTTTATTTAACATGTATATGAATGTTTTATAGTGAGCCCTTAACCCCTGAGGAAGTGGTATACGAAACACGGCCTGTGTTGGGTTGGCACACCTGATCCGTGGAACAATAAAGGCGACTTTAGAACCTCCTGCCACGTCTTCTGACTGGTTTCCTGCGGCGTTATACTCTCCATCCCATTCTTTGCCAGTGACTGAGGTTGTAATTTTTAAAAAGAGCAGATGTTTTCTTTAAAAGTGCAGATGCGTTGGTGTTTCTTTACCTTGCTGTACCAAAATGATACCGATCACCTGTATGGCTACAGCGCTGTTGTCTTCATTACATTCTCTGTCACTGACTGGGGTAGCACTTTTTTAATTTAAAAAAAGAGTAGTTTTTCTTTTAAAGTGCAGATGGGGTTTTTTACTGCCTTTCTCACCAATGCTTTTATAACTGCAATAATATTATTTCTTTTCCCTTCTCCTTTCTTTGCTTGCTACACGGATTTCATTGTTTATTGTATCCGTTGTTAGTAATGTAAACCGCTCTGATTACCTGAAATAGCAGTACATAAAACACACAAATAAATAAATAAGTAAATAAATATAAATAAATTTAGTCTCTGTATCTTCCCATGGCTTCTCAATCACATTTTACTACTTTCCTTTTGCCCTTGCCCTGCCCCCCCTGTTTTTTTCCTCTCCCCTTGCCCCCTTTCCCCTCTCCCCTTGCCCCCTTTCATTTTCCCCTCTCCCCCTTTCCTTTTCCCCTCTCCCCTTTTCCTCCCTTTCCCCCTCCCCCCCCTCTTTTTCAGGGCATCCTTGTTGGCTTTTTCATCAGTGGTCTATTTTTGCTTTTTCATCAGCATCCATTTTTGTTTTGTTTGGCTGCATGACTTTCAGTTTTTAGCATTTTTGTCATTCACTTTTATCAGTCATTCTTATTGTCCATTTTTATTATTCATACAGCTTATATTTTTGCACTTTTTATCTTAGCAGGCTGCTCTCTATATATTTTTATGTTTATACCCTTTTTCCATGATTTTATGTTTTTATGCTAATCTCCAGGAACAAGCAGGAATGAGTCTTCACATATGGGTACGTCGGTACCGACGGAGCCTGCGCGGGAACGCTCCCCAGCGTCCAATCAGAAAGCTTTTGGGAGCATCCCTCAGCGCCTGCGTGCTGCCTTCCCGCCTTTCCAACTGTCTCTCCTCAGTTTCGTTTTTCCGCGGAGCCGGCAGGACGTCCTCCTGTCACCGCAGAAAATGTTTTCTTTAATTCTTTAAATCTTTTTTTCTTGTGGTCGCGGCTGTTTTTCCTGCCGCCTCTGGTACCGCCGGTGGGATTTTTCTTTTCTTTTTTCTCAAACTCAGGGAAGTTTTTCCCTCAGTTTCTGTCTAAAATTTTTTGGGCCTGTAGGCCTCTCCATCATGGAGCCTTCTTCTCCTAAGAAGTGCCTTAACTGTGGAAATACAGTTTTCTTTTTAGACTCCAACAACTAGTGTCTAACCTGTTTGGGTCCTGACCCTTTTCCTCTGGAGCCATGAGGCTACAATTTTATGAGAAGAGATTTTCCATTTCGAGTTTCCCTCGATACCGCGTTCCCTTCCAGTGTCAGGGCACCGACCATTTCTTCTCTACAGGATCAGGTAACCCAAAAACAGTCTGTTAAGACTAGCCAATACTTGAGTGGTAGGTCTCATGTCAAGCATGATGACGGCTCCGGCCTTGCCCTCAAGACCCTATTGGCTTCAAAGCCCGGCGGGAGTCTTCGGTCTCCAAAGCCTTTCAGGGGTTTCAAGTTGTTCCTGGGGCTCACCCCTCACAGAACATACCTGAGCCATGCTCGGTGGTGGCATCCGCTTCGAGCGGTACCGATACCCCGGCATCGGCGCTGGTGTTGAGTGATCCACTCTTTGCCAGGGATCGTCATCTGGCGTTCTCGGTGCCTTCGGGACCGATCGATACGTCCCAGATTGACTTCCCAGTATCGGCAGCATCGCCGGTACCCTCTAGACATGCATCGATAGACTCGCTTCCTTCGATGCCGAGTCTGGAATCGATCTCTAGTCTGGAAGACTGGGTACCGACGCGTCTCGGAACCGATGCTTATCGATTCCGGATGTGCGGTACCGAGGATACTCACCAAGGCTTTTTGGTTGCCTCGGTGCCGCTTCAGCAGCCTCCGATGACTGCTTCGATGGCGGTATCGCCTCCGATTCCGGCACAGGTATCGGTATCGATGCCGGTTCCTGCAGTAACATCGGGACCAGCCACTTCCATGCCTTTTTCACCAGGATCGCTCCTTTCTATACCTAGTTTGGAGTCGATACCTGGCATGGACGATGCAGTACTGACTGTCTCAAGTCGTAACTGCCAGTATCAGTTTCCATCTAGTGGGGCTCTTTTTCTGCACCGGACCACTACATCCTCCGGTGCCCAGGCTACTGCTTCAACTTTAGCCTATCCAGGGATGGTTCCCATTGGAGATCCTTCTTTTCAGAAATTTCTCCTTGACATGGCAACATTCCTTGTTATTCCTATCCCTGGCTGTGATCCTACTCAAGGCTCTCCTGCGGAAAAGGAAAATATAATGCTTCCTTTACATCATTCTTTGCAGGATCTTCTTCTGAGAATATGGGAAACACCTTTAAGGGTTTCCTCACCTTCGGCAGCAACTGATGATCTGTATCAGGTGCCCCCCTCTCCAGGGTTTCAAAAGACTCAACTTCCCCATCATTCCATTGTAGTGGAATCAGCACTGAGGAAGGTAAAAAGCAAGAAGAAGCATTCTTCTTATCCGCCAGGTCGTGAATCTAGAACACTTGATGCCTTTGGACGTCAAACCTTCCAAACATCTATGCTGGCAACAAGGATTATCTCTTATATTTTTTATATGAGTCTATCTCTCCAGGAGGTCACAAGGAAATTATCTCTTTTGACTCCTTTTCTATCAGAGCCCAAGGCTGCAGACTATTCCTTACTTCTTAGTCATAGCCAAAATATCTCTTGGTTTCTCTCTCATGCTTCTCTAGACTCTTTTGAGTCTGTTAGCAGAACCTCTGCTATAGCCATAGGAGCACGACGTAGAGCCTGGCTCCAGGCTTCAGACTTGAACAGATGGGCACAACAAAGACTGGGTAATACTCCTTGTACTGGAGAAAATCTCTTCAATAGGGACTCTTTACATCAGGTTGCTCATTGCTCCACTGACTTCCCTGTTTCTGGGGGCTATCCTAAGCCTTCTCCTTCCCCAGTAGGTAGGAAATGCCCTACCAAACCTTCTTTCCCTAGGAAAAGAAGGTTTCACTCTTCTCCTGCCCATTATACAGATGTTCCCAAGCAGGGGAAACCTCGCCCTGGTCTGAAGAATCCAAACTCTAGCCAGGCTGAACAAACCCAGCAACCATAGGTTCCTGAAGGTTACAACCTACAGTTAACTTCTTCTTAGCAGACGTTTTTTCACTGTTTTTTCCTTCAAAACTCTACACATGGATTCCTTTCTTCAGGACATCCTTTTCCTCCTAGATATGCTGAGCTGTCAGGATATTCATGTCTATGGGTCACAGGTTTCTCCTCTTCTTCCTACCAAGAAGAGAAGCAACAACTATCCCATGATAGTTTTTCTGTTCCAACATGAATTTTTTCCTTCCACAGACATACCATATGGTAAGTCACCCCTCAGCTCCTGTTTCTCTACCCTTTCATCCAGGGTTCCCCCTGAATGAGTGTTACCATGTCACTGCAGGGCTTCTCTAGCCTTTCATTCCAGTGTAGAGTTTTTTCCCTTGAATAAATTCCCTTCTTTTCTCTGGGCAGCTCATCAGACAGGAACAGGAATTCTCCTCTCCTTTTGTCTGTTCTCTCTGTTTTACACAGGAAGATTCTCTCTGCTGTCTCATTCAGCAGCTGCCCATGCAGGAGTTCCAGTGATTGGACTACTGGTACTTTTCCACAAGTTCCAGTCTGTCTTCCACTACTTTCTGTCTGGCCTTAGTAGTGATTCCAAGATAGTGCTTTCATCTATCTTGGATAATCCTAATCACTTCAGGTTTATCACACTATCTTCTTTTCTTGCCATCTCCACTTTCTTGGATTTGGCAGCAGAGTTGACCTACAGCCAGTTTTATTTCCTTATTCTCCTGCATAATGCTCTCTGCAATCTTCCAAGAAGCTTTCTACTGTGGGCCCTTGCTAGAGAGCATGGGGTTTTGTCTCTGATGACTATTCTATATGGTTGGGAAAGGCTCCTCAGTCATTTTCCATGACTGTGAGGGTTCTCCACACCCTGTTATCTCCTGTTATAATACAGGATATAAGCTTTTCTGCGTGAATGTCCAAAGAGTTTTCCAATCCTGCAGGAATATACTCTCTTTTCCTTGCAGCTTGTCCTCATGGTATCCTACTCCTTTATGGACAGCACATATTCTACTAGTAACGCATGATACCCCTTGTGTCCCTCCAGTGGGTCAGCCTGGTATCTCATCCTATGCGTTTTCTGTCCATTTACCATCTCAGAGTTCTACAAGACTCAGGACTTGCTGTTTACAGACTGATATTATCTTCTGTTTTTTCACGCAACCATCCTGGTTATTTCACTGGATAGCATTCCTGCACCATCTTAGCCAGGAGGAATAGATTCTCTATATAACTTCTCAAGTAGGTTCCACCTTCTTGTTATTAGATGAATCGTTCTCCTTCACCTCTCTCATGTGAATGTTCTTATGGGCATATCTCTATCTGCTACTTGCAGACGTATCTTTAGACATACATATTCATGTATGTATATATCTCTATATACTTCTATAGATACATATGTCTGTAAGCTGTGTGTGCATATATTATGCCCATATATATATATATATAATATGTGTGTGTGTGTGTGTATCTGTCGAGATGCTTCCTTATAAGTAGATATGTATTTATATACTTATCTCCCTAACTGTCTATGCTATAAAGGTTTTTACCTTCCTAGAAGTTCCAGACAGTGGGCTTGCATTTGTTCTTACTGTCCCTCAGTATGTAGGGGGTATTATGCACACAACCACTACTGTGGTACTAACAGCTACCACTTTACCTCTAGATCTCGCTATCCCTGAAGTACCATGCTTCAATATCTTTCCTATCTCTCACCAGCTAGGAAAGACAGGATAGATCTTCACTAGCTCTAAGGTTTCAGCCCTTCACACATCTGTCCTCCTTGGGAATACGGGCTTTTTCCCATACCCCTTCTTCCCTACAGGACTGGGCTAGTTGTCCAAATCGGTCAGTCTTTCTCTTTTACTCCTACATGTTAATGACTCTAGCTAAAAGAGTTTTCAGCTTTTTCCCATAAAGCTTTCCACTGAAGACCTGCCGTTTTTATACTACTCCAGTTGACACCTGGGTCACCTGCAAATTCCAGATTGGACCTTCACCTTCACTGACGTGAGGACACCTTGAGGATTCCTCTACTGAATCTCCAGTAGACTCCATCAGCCTCTCTACTTCCTGCAATCCAGTAGGTAAGGTCCATATTGTGATTACTCATTCAATATTTTTAATAGTAATTATCAGACATACCAAGGACTCCTCCCCTGTAGTCCTTAGGTTAGCTGTTTTCCTACAGCTCCTCTCTTTTCAACTCCTACCCACCATCCCTCATGGGATGCCAGAGATACATGTGTGGAAAGTGCAGTCCTGTTCCATGGACACGCATTTTATGGGATCTCCCCCTGTCATCTACATCTAGGGAGTCCCCATATGTGAAGACTCATTCCTGCTTGTTCCTGGAGATAGCACAGTTACTTACCTGTAACAGGTGATCTCTGGGAACAGCAGGAATAAGTCTTCACAACCCACCCACCTCCCCTAGGAGTTGTATCTCTCTATCTTCCTTTCCTCTTTCTCTCCCTTTGTCTCAGCTGTGAAACTCAAAGGCGGGAAGGCAGCACACAGGCGCTGAGGGATGCTCCCAAAAGCTTTCTGATTGGACGCTGGGGAGCGTTCCCGCGCAGGCTCCGTCGGTACCAACGTACCCATATGTGAAGACTTATTCCTGCTGTTCCCAGAGATCACCTGTTACAGGTAAGTAACTGTGCTTTTCAGTACTTTGATTTTACATATTTCACCCATGTGCCCTGTATGCTATTTATATGTATTTTATTAGATATGTACACTTTTATGTTTCGTTTTTTTGTATTTAGCCCATTTATTTATTCAGAGATTTTTGAGTTGATGTTTTTTTATCTCCCATTGTAGGCAATTCTGTTCTGTGACCAGTCTTTGCTCTGGTAGGGCATTTGCTTTATCTGTTTGTTCATTATGTATTGTGATCTCTTCTCGATGCTTTTGTTACTGTTTGTTGCCTTTTACTGTTCTTTATTTGGTTCTCTTATGATATATTTGTTTTGGACTTTATTTTATTCATTTTGTATTCATTTTTGAGTAACACCAGTTGTTTTCTAGGTCAATGCATGCTTTACCATCTGTTTTGCATGTGTATCAAGTTGAAAATTGACTTCCAATTCTAATGGTAACCTTCCATTTAATGATTACTGTTGTTTGTACTGTCTGTTTTATAGTCTTTTTATATAGTATTATTTTACATATTTATTGTTATTTATTTTCAATTATTTTCTGTGAATATGTAATATGATAAATTTATAACTTTTTGATTTGTACTTTTTTAGGATGTTTTTATTGTATTTAGATGTATTTAGATGTTTTTATGCTTCAGACCCCTGATGCAGGCTTTGATGCCGAAACCTGGCCATCTGGTCCTTTTAATAAAATTGGCTTTGAAGATATTGCTGGTGTGGCTGTGGTCATTCTCCACTCTTCTATTGGACTGTTGCTTGTTGCAGAGGATTTCCTCTTTTCTGTTTCTCCGAGTACCCACTCAAAAGCAAACTGCCAGCATTGACCCATTTGCTTTCTGGGGAGTTATTCTACTTCACCAAGTTTGAGATTGCATTTGGTCACGCATATAGAGTTTTAAGTAAAGCTTCTTGCTGATATGTGAATTTTCTTGCAGTACTGAATGGTACCCAGAAAGCATATGGTGATAGTGGGAAGGGACCTGTAATAAAACCGTGAGAGAACTGATGTATCCGAGACGTGATTATAGTAGTGAAACATAATGGTTACTGTATTTATTTATTTAGGGCCCGATTCCGATCCCGACGTACATCTCCTTTGTACGTCCGGGCTGACAAAGGAGACTGTGATTCTGATCCCGTGGGGCACATCTAGCCCCACGGGATCAGAATCGGGAACAAGTCTGTACATGCAGGCCGGGACTGCGATTCAGTCCTGGCCTGCACGTACAGGCACTGCCCGGCTAACTCAACCAGGGCTTTTAAATGGAGTCCTGGTGCCATGGCATCATGTTGCCATGGCACCGCTACTCCATTTAAAAGCCATTATGCCAGCCGCCTGCTACAAAAGTTAATTGCCCGCAGCTCAAACCCCGATCCAGCCTCCTAAGACCAGGGTCGGGCTGTGGGGAAATAACTTTGCTCCCCCCCAAGCCCCTTCCGTGCCCTGATTCAGAACAAAAGAAACGTCCAGGGAAGTTATTCCACCTCGGGGGTGGAATAACTTCCCCGGACATTTCGCTGGCCCTGGACATACAGGGCCGACATCAGAATCGGCCCTGTATGTCCAGGGCCGGCGACCACCCACTGCCCGACCACTCTCTGCCCCCATGCCTCCCCTTCCCCGTATAGCTTCCCCACACAACCAGCAGAGACATTATACAGGGGCAGGAGCCAGCACGAATAGCGGGGATGGACTTTCCCATTGAGACGTCCATCCTACTATTCCTGCCTCAGAATGCTGTAAGGATGCTCTTATGGAGGGATTTGAGCCATGAGATCACGAAAGGCTTATGCAGACCAACAAGAGGATTGAGTCAGAGAGAGATTGTTTAAAGACCGTCTGTAATAATGGAGACAATGTTTGTTAACAGAGGTTTCTTTGTTCCTAGCGGCATAGGTCACGACTTAGGTCATTTGTTTGCTTTAAGATTCCTGGATGTAAGCTCGCTCCTTATCCATCATTTTCTTAACCATGTGCCACAGGATAGTGTTTTTTTATCTGAAAAAAAAGCTGGATGCTCATTGCCATTTTGAGATTAGATAAGATTAGGTACTTGTTCATAAAAGTTCAAGAAAGGTCATTTTTAGGATCCTTCCACTAGCTAGATGAGAGCAAAAAACTCTGTATTCCTTGATTTTACAGGTAAAAATGTCCTCACAGTAGACACTTTGGGGCCCATTTATCATCATTTATATAACACTATAAAGTATACCCTGCGCTTTACAAAAGCACATAACAAAGTCCTGCTACTAAGAGGGTAATTAGTTAAACATTGTTTATGCACTCCTGACCTTTGCCAACTTACGTCCTTTAAAGATTTAAGGGAACTATTGCTGCCCTACCTTCATTCTATCATTACTACAGATCATTGCTGCCCTACCTTCATTCTATCATTACTACAGAGTGGAGGAGTGGCCTAGTGGTTGGGGCAAGGTACTTCAGGCCGGAAGGTCGGGGTTCAAATCCCACTAGAGGACAGCAACCTTGGGCCAGAAGGACTGGGGTTTCTAGTCCCACAGGTGCTCCTTGTGGTCTTGGGCAAGCCACTTAACCCTCCATAGCCCATGTTCCCTGTAAAATAGTTATCTCCAAGTTATAATGCCCTGTTCAATGTAATTTCAGTTTGTTCAATGTAAACCGCACTGATACAGAATAGCACGGTATATAAGAGAATGTAAATAAATAAATACATAAATCACTGGAAGCAGGTCATAGTCTGCCCACATCTCAAGGACCCAAGAAAAAATTCTCTACTTATGCCCAACTATCATCCAATATAGAATCTGCCATTTATCTCTAAATTGTTAGAAAAGATAGTAGCCACTCACTTTTTCAGTTCTTTGGTAAAAATAAACTTATCACCCTTGGCAAACAGGCCTTTTGTCCACTTCATAGCCCAGAGGTGACTTTAATAAACATTGCAGAACATATCCATGCCAATCTTGACCAGGGGAAGATCATCCCTTTAATCTTACTGGAAATGTTGTTGGAATTTAACATTGTGGACTATTTGCTCGTTCTTAACAGACTTTCATATTAGCTTGAGGGGCACTACTATCCTCTGGTTTTGGTCCTATTTAGCAGATGGGTTCTGTTTTCTTTGGAATAACTTCCTTTTGGAAAGTCTTAAACTTCAATATAGGGTAACATAGTTCTATGTCCTAGCCCCAATGTTTTTCAGGGTTTTCCTTGCCCCTCTTGCAATTCTACTTGAGGCATTTATATATCCTGATGGTATTCAGCTTTTCAGAGCCTTTGATTATTTTAATCCCGATTCTGTCACCAAAATTAACCATAACCTTGAATTGGTGGTTAATGGATCGATGACAATAAGTTAAAATTAAATCAAAAGAAGGCAGAAGTTATCTATTATACTTTTCTAGGGAGAGAGGTTTACGTGCTCTTAACATACCTGAGCTATGTGGATCGTTAATTAATGTGAAAGAGAGCACTAGGTCAGTGATAATGGACAACCAGCTGTCATTTGATCAGCCAATCAACACATTCATTAGGAATTTTTTCTATACATTGTGAAATCTACATTCTTTTCAAAATACTTTTGATTACAAGAAGCTCCATACCATGACTCTTATGCTAAATCTCTCATAGCTAAATTACTGTGGCACTCTGTCGGGGTGTAAAACTGTCTGAGACTAAGACATCAGTTAATACAAAGCACATTCATCAACCTACTCAATGGAGTAAAGAACTATGATCATATGGGCCCCCCTCACTTTTACAAGCACATCATTGGCTCCTCATAACATATAGTATAGTGCACAGGATCTGTGCTGGGCTGCCACTTCTGTCTAGTTCAGTGGTTCCCAAACCAGTCCTCGGGTTCCCCCTGGCCAGTCAGGTTTTCAGGGTGTCCACAATGAATATGCATGAGATAGATCTGCATGCATGGCTTCCATTGTATGCAGTCTATCTCATGCATATTCATTGTGGATATCTTGAAAGTCTGACTGGCCTGGGGGTACCTGAGGACTGGATTGGGAACCACTGGTCTAGTCTCATTATCCCTTTTATACCAATACAGACTCTGCTTTCCTTCACTCAGAGCCTTTTGGTTGTTCCCTCTTTTTCTAAGGTACACTATGAAAATATAAGATGTACTTCTTTTTGTGTGATAGTCACTACCATCGGGAATACTCTATCATTGGACATTAGACTGGAATCATCATATAAAAAGTTTAAATCCAGCTTGAAAATGCATTACTTTAGGTAGGCTTATGGCCTTTAAGAATTCTTCTCTATGACAGGTGTACTGTGCTTAACTTCTCGGTTGACATGAGGGGAAACAGCAAGGGCACAAGGAATGTGTTTTAAATTTCATTCCCTTCTACTCCATTCTGGCTCTGCTAACTTTTTTCTTTAATCTTTGCTTTTCATCTGGATTAGTTTAGTTGTAATTGTTTATTGTAAACTGCATAGGTATTCTGATTGATATGCAGTAGATCAAATATAATAAATGTTCACGCATTCCTTTAATTTTGAGCCCAACTATTGATTACTCTACTAGACATAACAGTGCACACATCTTCTATGATACTAATAATAAGGAAGAAACTCTGAGTTCCGGACTGTCGAACAGTCAGAGAGGAAATTTAAGCAATAGAGTCTAAGTAGAGTGTAATGTCTGACTGGGAATATAATAGGTCACCTATGTGTGAAGGCAACGTAGGTGCCCATCTTTAGCCTATGTGTTTTTATAAAGGACTAAAACAAATCTGTCAGAAATAGTGGCTAGATTGAAGCCACAGGCATAAGCAAGTATAAATGAAAGCACTTAGTGTGTGTACGCCGTTGAGTCAATGCTGACTCCTGGTGACCCAGCCCGTAGGTTTTCTTGGCTGTGTGCGATTGGAAGTACATTACTAGGTCTGCCTTCCATGCAGTAAGTCTACAGAACCTGGTGTTCCAAGGTGGCCTCCCATCTGAAATCAGCTGAGATCAAGCTCATTCAGGACATATGAAGTATGCTCATATTTTGCAAACTAAAGGCATTTACACAGTTTACAGCCCTGTAAGCCATGTAGATGCTGTTATCTGGAATAGTCAATGGCACTAACACGGTTAGTGCCGCTGAATATCTTGTCTCTTCTCCCTTACACGCCCCAATGCTAACTGCTTAGCATTTGGGCATGTCAGGAGCGTTCTGGGGAGGAGCAGAGGCGGCAACTGTCCCTAACCCAGCAGCAGCGATATTGCCTTCTGCCCGGTTAGCGACCGCCGCCTAAAAGATAGACAAGAAAAACCTTTGCTTATCTTTAAGCGCAGGAGCTAACTGGGCGGCATGCAATATCGCTGCTGCCCGGTTATCGACTGTGGCTGTGAGGTGGTGCGACGATCCCAGATATTCAGTACTGGGGCTGCACATGACCCTTTCATTGAATATCCGGGGTTAGAAGTTGAGGGGGAAAGTCTATGTGCCAAAGCTACGCATAGCTCTCCTATCACAACATCGGGCCCAATGTTTATAAATTGTGACTCCACCCATGCTCCATCCAAACTCCTCCCTTGAAGCACCTACTTGATCTCAATACAAATATATGCCACATTGAACCATGCATAATTTATGCATGAACTTTAATTTTATGCAAGAGGCCATTTAGGTACATTAGGGTTATGACGTTTTTGTAACCCTATGTTCCTGTGTCATAATTCAATGAACAATTATTCAAAAGTAATGAAAAAGGTATCAGTTTAGTTTTTGAAAAAGGTCACCCCCAAAAGGAAAATTCGATTCTAAGATATATACGTGTAATGCCGTATATAACTGAATATTTTAAAAAATTAATTTTTAGAAGTATTCTGATATAATTTGATAGTTCTTGTGCAGTTTTGGTTTTGCTATACTTTTTTTTTTAATGCATTTCCAACAACTTACAAAAGCAAGCCTATAAGCAACCTTAGTGTTTATACAAAGCATAAAAATAAAACATGAAAAGAAAATACATACCAGCATAACACTATCACTTAGCCCACAATATGGGGAGATATTACACAAATAATTTCGTAAAGAAAAAAAAATAGCATTAACTCTAAAACAAAAACAAAAACAAAAAAACCCAAAACATGACAGCACATCTTTATATTCACCACCCGCCTCCTATTTATTACCGTGTCCCTCTTTACTATCCAGAAAAGTTACCAACTGAGAAGGATCTAAAAAAAAAAAATTAGAACCCTGAAATGAAACCAAACATTTACAGGGATACCTAAGGAAAAATGTGGCCGGTAAGGCCTCCACTCTAGGTTTCAGAGCCAAAAAGGCCGGTCTCCTAATTTATGGTTTTGCTATATTTTTTTTGTTTGGTTGTGGACTGTTCTTCTGACTTTACAGACTCTTCATATTCACCCTCGGTTTCTGATTCAACAGTTGGGATTGTTATTGCTATTGTTGACGTAGGCTCCAAGGTCATTTTCCTTCTTTTGGATGGATGGATAGTTTTGAAACTCGAAGCCTTCCCAGTTGCATACCCAACCTGGCCCTTGCTTTCGATCTGAAGGTGATATAACCTTCGGTCCTCGCTGCATAACCATTCACCATTTTCTTTTGTGCTGTCAAAACCTTCATTCAAAGGATCATATTTTCTTCATTTTACACATTCATCGTAGGTGTGCAGGATTTGGTCCAGTTTGGCTTGTACAACTTGAATTGATAAAGTTGGAAAATTAAATTCTTTTGCCATAAACTTGCTACTACTTTCGCGATTTCCTTTACACATTCTTTCCTTCCTTTAATTGATGCTCCAAGGAACAGATAGCGACCAACAATTTGGATTTTGAGTGGTATTCTGCTTTTATTTTCCAGTGATTCTTCTTCCAGTGGAACAGTTCTTCTTTTTCTATGTGTTTCTTTAAATCACACGAGATTCTTAGTCCAAATCTTCTTGTTTTTTTCAGTTGTAGAAGCACTTTTCTTATGAGACATTGTGAATAAAAAATAATCTCAGAGATCTAAAAATGATACAGAAAATCAATTAGCATGCTCAGTCATAAAGCCTATAGAAAATTCCATAAAGTTCCAGAAATTTTAAGAAAGTTCTAATGGGCTCCAGATAGTTCTATTACCTGCATATACTACTTATATAAGATTTTAGAAATTTCGTGTGCGGGGTGACATTTTTTGAAAACAAAACAGAATTAAACCGTTTATCATCACTTTTTAGCAAATGTTCATCGATTCATGACACAGGAATTCAATAATTTTGCAAAAAGTCAAAAAGTCATAACCCTAATGTACATATATTTCCATATACACTTGAAAAATCCACATAAGACTGCCTCTATACTGTATTTCATGTTCACAGTAACGCGAGTTATTGCAGCATGTTTAACATACAATTCATGAAAGACATTACAGTCATTAGTGAACAGCATGTTAAAGCACCACAATAACTTGTGTTTATAACACAAAGAAGGTCATTTTGGAAAGTGTGTGTGGCACTTGCATGTTTAAAAGGCCTGACACGTGTAAGAAGTGATTTCAGAAAAGCCACTACTTACATGTGCATGAGCATGTCCTAGGCGTGGTTTGGGCGAGCCTGGAAAACATGCCCTTATTTCCTATTTTGCAACAGTAGTACATTCATACTTCATAAGGTCTACATAAAATTATTACCTGGTCTAAGGCGCACATGCCAGTTGGCTGTTTGTTTGGATCTGGGATTTGGAGGTGTGATAGAGTGATAAACTCTGCTTATCTCTAGTATTAAAAAACACTTGGAAAATGCAAAGCTTAAGAGTGTTGTAGTCTTGCTGCTTTATTGGCTCCCCTTGGACATCCAGTTTTGTAAAATCAGACATTTCCACATGTAAGTGGCAACACTTACACACATGGGCTACAAGATCACTGCGTGTATGTGTAAGCACCGGCACTTACATGCCCAAAGCTGCAAGTGATGGCCCGTTATCTTTGGTCATGTTTTGCAAAATGGCTGTTCCTGCTGGACATCTTGCAGAATTAACATGTTCTTCCTACAGCCTTAGAGGTATTTTACCAAATAAGCCCAATGATATATTTCTGTTCCTCCCAAGATAATATTGGTAACAAAAATTAATATGAAGGAAATGATTTTTTATGTACAGTTTTATGCCTATATTAGATGTTGTCTGTGACGCTATATAATGTGATCAACACATGCACTTAAATGCAATACTTTTTTTTTCTCTCTTTCCAGGGAAACTTTTTATTCCCAAGAAGAAACCTGTAGAATTTCACACACAG
Organism: Ichthyophis bannanicus; assembly: GCA_033557465.1. NCBI lineage: Eukaryota > Metazoa > Chordata > Amphibia > Gymnophiona > Ichthyophiidae > Ichthyophis > Ichthyophis bannanicus. The sequence goes on along the minus strand of CM066043.1, from coordinate 176,063,944 downwards.
GAGACGGTGTCCTTGGATCCTGAACTGGAGGAAGCCTTGTCAAGTGCCACAGACACAGAGTTATGTGACCTTGCAGGTCAGTTCCTGAAACATGACTCTGTGTCTGCATATTCATTCCTGTTTACTGTGCACATTAAATATGTTTCATGTCTGTCGCCTTAAGCTTAGGACAACAAAGAAAGTCTGCTGCTTTGTTAATTCTAGTTGCAATAATAACATGGTGCAGCTTTTTAGCACCTTGTAGCTTTATTAAATTGCCACCCAAAATTCTCTTCTTCGAGCAAGTAGTGTACAATATATTGCAAGGAGGCAAGGTATTATGCAAAATCAGCCCTGTGAAGAAACTATATCACTAGAATATGTGATCATGAAAAGAGGTAGCATGTGTGCAGAGAATAATTGATTGAGCTATTCCCACTATACCCTTCTAAACTAAATTCACCTAAATCTTGAGTGTCTATTATATTTGGCAAAGCAAAAAAGAATATCTAAATAAATATGCAAGCAAACACATTTAAAAAGGGTGTGGCTAGCCCAGAAACTGCTCATTCATGCCAGCATTAGCTTAAAAATCAAATACATGCTATAACCATGGATAGCATTTCTGACACTTGTGATGGCATGAACCAGGCCTGCTAGAATTGTGGAAGTTAATTTCATAACAGAACACCTATGTAAAATGCCCAAAAGGGGCCTATTTCATAAAGGCTTTGATATAAGACCTCAAAATCTAGGAGAGATTCATATAACAACACATCAAAAAATATACTCCCAGGAGTTGACTGCAGTTGTGCGGAGGTGCATTGTGCCCCGTCCATCAGGCTGAGAGAGACTGCCGGGGCTGCTTTTGTGCTGCCGATGCCGATATTACCTGGCTCCTATCGGGCAGGCACGCCTGGGGCAGCCTGCTCCTGGTGGGGCTTCTTTCTGATTATTAGACTTTGTCTTTTTCTCTGCGACCGCGAAGCGCGACGGTGGGGCATGATTCGAAGGGGCGTGTTCAAAGGGGCAGGTCCTGCCCCTTTGACGTCACTGAGGTGTTTTTGCTTCTTAAATTTTGTTTTCTTATTGAGTTAGTTGGAGCTTAATGATAAGGTTTGTTTAACATTGTGCTTTCATTTGCTAAATTGCTTTTGTTTATATTTTGGTTTGTATAATTGCATTATGGACAAGGCCAAAGTATATAGCAGACCCCAGACTGCTGATACCGGGGGTATGAAACCGGTTGGCCCTCTGGACAAACATTTCGATCCCCTTCCTTTAGCGCAGTCCTCTCCCGAGGGCGCTTCTTTGAGCCCAGATGGGAGATCTCCTCCACCTTGTCCTGTCTCTGGTTTATTAGTTACTTCTAGGGAGCCATCTGAGTTAGAAAGGAAAGCAAATGTTGTGGTAAAATTGCCTACCCCAGTCCAGTTTGTGACTTCTGGAAGCTCGTTTGAGCTTCCAACGTTACATCCTGAAGCAGAGGTTACCTTGAAAGATGTCTGGGGGGCATTACAGTGTATTGATACAAAGGTATCTTTTAAGTTCCCTATGTACTTTTTCTCAGGAAGCTGCTGTTTCCTTGAAGCAACTTGATGAGAAAGTATCTTTGATTGATATGGCTTGTGTTAAATTAGAATCTCAAGTTCTTCCACTTTATTCAACTAATGTGGCAAAAGTTTCTTTAATATTACATTCAAAGTTGGAAGTACTTGAAAATTCTATGCGTGTTTGAGGAAAATTTAAAAACTGCAAATTACAATCTTCCCTTTTATCACCTAAAATCCTATTGGATAAATTCTTGAAAGAGATATTGGCCATACCAGACCCTATTGAAGTTTCACAAATTTACTATATTCCCTCAGGCTCTAAAAAGGTTAACTCTGCTGAAGGAGAGCTGGATGAAGTGGTTCCCTCTATGTCTAATTTAACTGCCTTTCTAGAGGACTCTAGATATCATCAGTTTACGCTCTACTTTGCTGGTTACCTTTCCATCAGTTTTGGTTAAGCAGCGTATTCTCAGGGCTTTTTTCAAGGTTAAGTCAGCCAAGTTTTGTGGACAGACTGTTAATGTGTTTCCTGATGTGTCTTGTGACACCCAGCTACGACGGAGGCAATTTCTATCTTTAAAGACTCAGGTCCTAGCATTGGGTGCCACTTTCTTTTTCAAATTTCCTTGCAAATGTATCATCAATTTTGATGGTGCCTCATATGTTTTTGTTGATGTGACACATCTTGAAAAATGTTTGTCAGACAGGCAGGGTATAGTTAGAGAAGGCAGTGTTTGATTATAATTACCTCCTAGATTGTGGGCTTATTGCCTTTTTTCCGAATGTTTCTCAATGTGTTTTATTTGTATTGCAGTTGGACTCTCTTGATGTGGACTTTATTTCCTGCTGTGTATTGGGGTTTTTTTCACTTTATTGATTTGAGAGAGTGTCTTTGTATCATATTTGGTTATTGTATTTTGACTAAAAATTCATAAATTTAAAAAAAAATAATACTCCCAGAGTCCAGTACCTATTTCTTATATATCCAAGTGTGGTATCTACAAATTTATTTTTCAGTCTTTAGTAGCATTGCCAACTGGCTCCGGATGTGCCCGACATGCTGGATCCAGTCCTGGGTTTACCCCACTGCATGCAGGGACATGTAGTTCTGATTTTTCCATTACGCTCCATAAGAAAAGCAAGACTATATGTCCCTGCATGCAATGAGGCAAACCCAGGACTGGATCAAGCCTGGCAGGTGCATCTGGAACCAGTTGGCAACCCTAGTCTTTAGGGACCTCATGAGAGCTGACCATTAGAGGGTTTGCATGGCACAGCCAATCATCCTTCATCATCAGTTCCCAAAAGTATATTTTATTTTTTATATATATAAGCATGTAAAATCAATAAGAGAGATTCCGTTTTACCGGGCAGTAATATTTAAAAATAGTGGGCTCTATATTCAGCACCGGCACTGAACTTTAAACTCGGATATTCAATGCTGGGGTCATATCAGGCTCCGGCTGCCCGAATCGCCGCAAAGCTCAGCAGCAGCCCGGTCAGCTTCTGCAGTGAAAGTTAGGCCAGTGTTTCCTATGCCTGACCTTCGCTGTGTGTTGCCATCCCAGCATTCCCCGATGCTAACCAGCTGCCCAGTCTTTTTCACATTATTCACAAAATGTTCTGCCCTTCTATTTTCATCTGATGGCCAGGTACCTTCATTTCAAAATCAGTCTGCATCAGTGATATGCTGTCATGCGGCCTCTATTTTCCCAAAAAGATTGCCTTATTCATCCTTTTGTTTCCAGAGTAGTCACGCCTACAAAGAAAATGGCATCAGCATTTTTCTTTCTTTCTTCTTGATAAGCTAACCTAATTAACCAATCGGCTCAAAGGATCATTCAGTAAACTTTAAACTATCTCTATCGACCTTGTGTATCTGTACAATAACAGCATTCAGTGCCAAAATAGTCAGTGCCTATCGACACCGACTCGACGGAACTTAAGAACAACATAGAGCCCGATTCAGAGATGGGGGATGTCCAGGTCTTCAGGATGTCCCCAAGGAAGACAGGCCAGTTAGGACCAGATTCTGGACTGCGGGAACAAAATGTTCCTGCAGTGCACAGAATCGGACCCATGGACAGGCTGGTGTGCAGGCACCTCCGACTCCCGCCGCTTAGGCCCCCCTCTTATCTGCTGCCTGACCCATGGCTGGCCTGGATTGGGCAGCAGGGCCCCCCCCCCCCCGCACCTGGCCCCAGGGGGAGATCCTTGGGCCCAGTCGCCAGGTCGGCGCTGCTTATTCCATCTTCGAGGTGAAATAAGCAGCACATCCCCTTTAACCTGGCAGGACATACAGGGCCGACAGGGTCATGACCTGAATCAGCCCTGTGTGTCTTGCCAGACTGGCCTGCCTCCGCTCCGCCCAGATCCTGCCCCCCCCCCCCCCCCGCCTGCTCTCCCCGTCCTGCTGCTCAGGACATACGGTGAGAGCCAGAGGGGGAATTGAGCCCAGACGGCTTGTGGGACTGCACGTCCCGCTGGGACATGCAGCCCTGCAACCTGCGTCCCAGAATCGAGCCCATAGTCTTTCAAGTTAGTCGTTTTATTTATTTATTTACAGTCTCTTATATACCGCGCTATTCGGCATCAGTGCGGTTTACATGGAACATAAACTCACAACAGGGCGGCAAGCCGCTCTGTGTTTACAGAGAACGGGTACTAAAAACTTGGCTAACAGGGGGTAACTATTTTCACATAGGCGTCATATTTAAGTCATATCGGGGTAGACTGAGTTGAGGTTGGATTGCCTGTATGTTGGTGTTGCTGTACTAGGATGGGGAGGGGGTTGTTCGTGTGCTGGCTTCCGGGTAGTACTTGAGGAAGAGATGGTGCTTCATTGACTTCCTAAACTGGGTTAGGTCAGGAATTGCCCGGATGGTGGGTAGTTCACTGAACTTCTTGATTCAGCCCATATGGTATTATTGAGCATGTTTTAAAGATTCGTAGCTGCTCTTTATAAGACAGTGTCTGCTCATAACTACCACCTCTCCAATATTCTTCCACCTTATCGATAATTCTTCATCGAATATCCTTTGTCATCTTTTTTTCTTTAGCCAATATTGCATCAATGGTGCTGTGCCCTTTCCCGTCGTAATTTTCTTTGTAGGCATGACTACTCTAGAAATGAAAGGATGAATAAGTCCATCTTTTTGGGAAACTGCAAGCAGCATGAGAGCATATCCCTGATGCAAATCGATTTGAAAACAGTCTTCTTCACATTATTCTGTTTCAAAATATCCGGTGAAAGTAATATCTCCTATTGATTTTACCTGCTTATATATAAAAAATAAAATTGTCTCTGCCACGCAAACCCTCTAATGGTCAGCTGTCATGAGATCCCTAAAGACTGTATAATAAATCTGTATATGCTATACTTGGACTATACAAGAAATAGGTACTGAGCTCTGGGAGTGTATTTTTTGATGTATGGTTATTTTATAAAGGCAATATAGGCCGCTTGTGTATCTTTTTATAGGAGAGGCTCTCAGAACTATCCGTAATGCTACGCATATGTACATCTACTCTGAAGAAGTGTAAAATATGTGTACGTCACAACCTCTTTCAGATTACGCAGCCAAGAATGCCTCCACACAAATTGCCTACTCATAAACCCATTTCTACATGTGTATAGCCATGAGCAATTCAAAAATAGCCATTTTTTGCATATATTTATTATTTATTTATTTATTAACAATTCTTATATACCGCACTATTAGACATCAGCGCGGTTTACATTAAACAGAAAACATCCGACAGTTTACATATGTCTGGTCATTACATTTAACAGGAGGTATAACTTGGCGAAATAGGGGAAATATAATATATAAGATGCTTTTCATGCAGAAAATGCTTTCGAACATTACCTCAAAGAGGTTTGGTAATCTTTTACCCAAACTTGATTCAGTAGGTTGGTCTCACTGAGAAAAAGGGAAGTTTCTTGTTGGACAAAAGTAGGTTTGTGTCATCCAAAGAAGAGACAACCTGTAACGAATCCAGATTTCGCCAGGATCGCTGTGCCTGCTAGAATTCAGAGATTACTAAACAGTGCATTGTAGAGGATTTCAGATAGTGTCCATCTCCAAAGTACAGCACTAAAACCCTCAGCCTGTGACTAATAAACAGAGAGTGCAAATCTGAGGCAGAGTGAGTGGCTAGAGCTGTACTTATGGTAGTTTTTGACACAGTAAAAGCAAGGAGCTTAATTTGGAGGAAGTACTGTAACAATAAAAAGAGAGGCCTGAAAATCTTTCTCAAGTTTGAAAACTTGTGAAACACTTTTTGGTCTGAGAGACTATTTATAGTTTTGTTTCTTCTTGGTTTGGATTCTCATCTTCATTTACATTTGGGTTTCTCTAATGATAGCCTTGAGGCCTTATGTAGATCATTGCTCAAGGAAGTTTTGCAAGTTCTGCTTCAGCTCCTATGTCCTGGAAAAGACTGAACACATAGGGGGTCATTCAGTACAGTGAATAGTGGGGATGGACGTCCCATTTGGACTTCCATCCCCATTATTCACTCCCCTGCCGGCCCCGGCTAATGCCTCCCTGTACAAACAGAGGGTGGAATAAGTCCTCCTGGACGTCGGGAGAGCCTGCTGCTGGGCACAGAAAAAAAGGTAGGGAGGTCAAGTAAGTTCCTCGCAGCTGGACTCTGGCCATGGGGGTCTGGCTGCGGGGAAAGAATGAAATGGGTGGCAGCCGGCATTTGCAGCTCCTGAATGGATCCACGGTGCCATGGTGACAGAACGTCATGGCACTGTGGCTCCATTCAGGAGCCTAGCTGAGGTAGCTGGGCATGTGGCTGGGTGTGCGGGCCAATCAGAATTGGGGCCTGGCCTGCAAATTCAGTCCGTTGTCCCGATTCTGATCCCGCGGGCACGTCTAGCCCCCGCGGGATCAGAATCGGGTCTACCTCTGGGCGTCCCGAATCTGATCAGCCGCACAGGGAGCTGGATGGCCAAATTAGAATGTGCCTCCACGTGTCTCAGTTTTAGCTTAATAGTTGCAGTACAGGCTTGAGGTCCTGGTGTTTGGTTCGTTATCCACTACTCACTGTGTGTCTCGAAGGGAATCCTTTAATCTCCCTTTGCCAAAATCTCAATATTAAGCTATTTGGGGAAAAGCAGTTGGTAGTTTTGATTGCTAATCTGTGAACCCAAGAGGGGAGCGAAACAGTTAAGCACCGGGGCCAATTTTTACATAATAAAACTGAATACTGTTCCCAAGCCAGCTGGAAAAATCGCCTCAAGCAATCATCTTCAGCTGTCTGACCATTTGAAGAGCTCAGGAATTTTGCAGCCTGACAACCCAATATGAAAATACTGTTCAAGCAGGACTCACACTGTAAATATATATGTAAATGTATAGCTAAAATATATTAAAAAAAAACAAAGCACAGTCAAACACATTAATGCTTCTCGGCTTGGTCTTCTACCTTCAGGGAATAATGATTACATCTATATAGCTACCCATGTTCGTATATATTTTTTTTGACGATGGCCACATTCCAAAATCAGGCTAACTGAACCAGATAGCCATATTAAGAAACACATTTATGTTGTAATTCTTTGGTCTTTTAATTTTTTTCAAAAGATTTGTTTCCAGTGTAATGTCTAGTTTGAAATCGTATATCTGTCTTGTTTTTCTTCTTCTTGGACAGCTATCCTGGGAATGCACAATTTGATACCCAACACTCAGTTCTGTGATGCTGTGGGCATCAGTAATGGTGTCAGCAAAGATGGATTTTCAAGTGAGTACAAGCTGGCCCACTTGGCTCATGCCAGTGTTGATCACAGGTGCACATTAACACACACAAAACTTAAGAAACTAAGCCACATCTTATCAAACAACACAGCCAAAGCAGCTCAGAAGGCAGTTAGTGAAGGATTTATGTATTAGGTCTACGACCACATCACTCTAGTACACCCGATCTTGGAAGTTAAGTAGGGTCAGGCTTGGTTAGTACTTGGATGGGAGACCACCTTGGAATCCCAGAGACTATAAACTCTTGCATGAAAGAAAGGTCTGGCAGATCTACTTCTGGTCACACCTTGCTTCATGTGAAATTGTTGTTGTTTCTTGTAAACCGCTTTGATCTGAAGAAAAGTGGTATAGAAAAAAAAATTAATAAATACACACAGAGGACAGTCACAACATGGACAGCTATCCACAGGGTCACCAGAAGTCGACATAGACTCGATGGCATGTAACAACCATTGCATAGATGCCATTGGATATGAGGTTATTATATAACACCCTAAAATATAGTGATCATTCCAAACCCACCGTTTATTGGTTTCTTTCTGTTTTGAGGAGCATTGTTTTTATGTAAATACAAATTTTATAATAAAGTAAAAGTGTTATAAAAATATAATGCTAACATGTTTATCTTGGAAGATCTGGAGATCAAGATATAACATACTCACACTTGCTACACTATAAGATGGCCTTTTATTTTCAGACTGAGATCCTGTGTATGGAGAGCAAGCTCTCCTCAGAGGTTCCCAGAGACTAGGTGTGGCAAAGTGGCTTTGAAGGGGCAGGAGGAAGTGAGGAGTTTAGGCGTTATCCTGGATTCCCTTCGCCAGTTACAGAGTCAGGTCTCAGCAGTGGTTAAGAAGGGACATTGTAGGCTGAGGTAAATGAGGCAACAGTGACCCTTCCTCAGACACAGGATCTCATTGTAGCGATGCTTAGCTACGTAGATTACTGCAATATAGGTTTCCCTGAGGGCCTTCTCCACAGATTACAAGTTATACAGAATTTGGCAGCAAAAATGTTACTGAGAGATAGACTTTGGGGTAGGGCTTCCCCACTTGTGCTAGAGCTCCACTGGCTGTCAGTTGAGCAGAGAATTAGGTTTAAAATGCTTTGCTTTGTTTCTTGAGCCTTGAAAGATGTTAGTCTTGGGTATCTGCAGTGTAAGATCGGGGGGGGGGGGGCGCTTCTGGGGGGAGGGGGCGCTCTTCAATCAAATTAGTCCAGAAACTTCGAAATCCCAGGAAGAAAGGAGTTGTGGGTAGCTCCGCCCCTCTGGGATGGGCTCCCAATGAAATAAGAACATAAGATATGCTATACTGGATCAGACCAAGAGTCCATCAACTCCAGTATCCTGTTTCCAATAGAAGCAGATTGACTGATTACTGGGACTACCAGGATTTTCAGAAATATTTTAAAATATCTGTCTATGGGCCACCGATTGAAGTAAGCCTGTGGGTGTTTGATATGTTGATAGTAATTAGGTGTGATTGTGTTCATTCAAATGAAAGTCTGTGGTGGGTGGTTGGGTTGATGGGACGTATTTGCTTGGAAGTTGTTTTTACTGATATGACATTGTGATTCACCTTGAACTGTTTTCAAGGTTGGAGATAGAGATATTTAAATGTTTAATTAAAATAGATACTTTACAGTTTGCTTTTTGAGCTGCCTTTATTGTGTTTAATCACAGGTGCAACCACCTTTCTCATCTGGTGTATTTTTCGTGCCTCCTGTCCTGAGGTTCAACACCAGAAGAAATGTGAAGAGATGGCGCCAGCACATTAATTCTAGTAGCCCAGACTTGTAGTGCGTCCTATTCAACATGGAAATTTTTGTAATTGCTCTTTGTAACTATACTAATGTGTTTTAAAAATAAGTTTCCAGCTGGACCTTAATAACACATGTTGCCTGCCACCCTACTTTGCCCATTCCTGGGTAGGCTTACCCAGGTGACTCAGGTGAACCTGGAGAGGTGCTTCTGTACCAACAGCTGCCATCTTGTCTTCCCTGTCTGGACAAAACTCATCCAGCTGAAAAGAGATAGCAGTTCAGGCATTCTGGTAGTGCAACCTTAGTAGTTTAGTCAGATAACAGTGAATATTAGTGCTGTCTGGCTAAACTTAACTAGGTATCTTTAATCACAGCGGAGGACTGTCCTAAAAATTAACTAAATATCTCTATTTGGTTAACTTAGCTGGAGAAGTGCTACTGAATATATGGGGCAAAGCTTACCTGATAACGATTTCTGGTTAACTTTACCACTGAATGCAGTTCTCAGTACTGGCTCCTTTATCCTTAGTGATGCTGCTTATTTGTAAGCCATTTACCCTGTCGTTCCCTTCAAAATTAAATGTGAGTAAAGCTGTATAACTCATTTAAAAAATGCTGACTACGCTGAACTTCAGACAGTAGTCCCAGCAATTCTGCATTGGTGGAGTATCCTCCTCTGAATTCCTCCTGGACCCGCAAGGGACATGAGATTTATTTATTTATTTTATTTATTTATTTATTTAACAAGAACTTATATACCGCTGCTTCCGTAGTTCAGCTGCGGTTTACAGATAACAACATTCAACAAAGCATAGTTTGTTTTACATATAACATCAGATATCTATAAGCAATATAAAATAAACAGAGTAATATTAAACTGAATGGCACAGAACTGTGCAACTTATATACATTATTTACATATAGATATTATGGGGGTATAATCATGGAGAGAAGTTTAGAATATGATAGGGAGAGTTTTCTTTTTAAGTTGTAGTGAGATGTCAGACAAAGAATGGTTAGCCTTTATCTAATTCTTTTGAGTGGATGTCTTTACTATTGTAGTGTATTGTGAATAGATGGGAGATGAAGACTCCTCATCGCTACAAAGTTTAGGGAGGACCAGGGTTAGGACTGGCAGTAAGCCAAGCCAAGCCAAGCCCAGCACAGTACTTCTGCTGGCATTTAGCATTTCTTTGGTTATGAAAACGGGGCACAGAATAAATATGTGCATAGCAGCGTCTCTAATCTGTAAAAGGGCAAGAAGTTATCTCCAGGAACAAGCAGGAATGTAGTCTTCACACATGGGTATCGTCAGTACCGACAGAGCCTGCACGGGAACGCTCCCCACCGTCCAATAGAAAAGCTTTTGGGAGCATCCCACAGCGCCTGCGTGCTGCCTTTCCAACTGTCCCTCTCCAGTTTTTCGTTTTCCGCGGAACCGACAGGTCGCATATCCTGTCACCGCAGAAAATTCCATTCTTACACTTCTTTTTTGTGGTCGAGTCTGCCTTCCCTCAACGCTATACCGGTACCGCCGGTGGTTCTTTTCTTTCTTTTAAAAAACAAAACAAAAAAAAAAAACTTAGTTTCTGGAGTCTTTCCTTCAGTAACTTACTTCTGTGGTGCTAGGCGCCATTTTGGGCACTAGGCTCAATTTTTTCCTTAAACATGGAAAAACCTGCTTTGGGTTTTAAAAAATGTTCTAAGTGTGGCGGTACCATCTCCGTCACCGACACCCATGAGTGGTGCCTCAAATGTTTAGGTCCTGACCACTCTATTTCAGAGTGCCTCGCCTGTGGAATGATGTCTAAAAGGGGCCAGCAAAACCGGGCTGCTAAACTTAGCACCCTTTTTCCCTCCAAAGCGGCGTCTGTGGCATCGACGTCCTCCAGGGCTTCATCTTCCTCCCATGGATTTCAGGTAACTAAAGATAAATCTAGCCGGTCCTCAAAGGGTAGATCTCCTTCTAAGCATCGAGATGCCTCTGGCGTTGCCATTGAGGGAACTTCACCGGCAAAATTGCCCCAGCAGGAGGCTTCGGCTTCCAAAGCACTAGGGGCTCCAGGATGTTCTCAAGGCCTCAATCTCGACAGCACTACTGGTGCCATACTCTGGGGTTCCGGCTGTTTCAACTAGCACTGATACCCAAGCATCGGCAGCATAGATAAACCAGAGATTCTTGGCTATTGAACGCAGGCTGGCGGCTCTTCTCACGGCCTCGATGCCCCTGAAACCGCTTCAGACACTTCAACCAGTACCAGCACCGACTGCATCGACATCAGAGGGTATACCACCGGGAGCGAGTCATGCATCTTTATCTGGCATCGACAAGTCGGTACTGGACCACTTCGATACCGACTTAGATTGGTACCGGTACCGTGCCTTGCACGATCACTGTTACCCCAGTTACTTCCAAGTTGATCTCCCTGTTTATTGTAAATACAACTCAAAGTTCCTTGTGTTGTATAGTTGATGTTAAATGTAAACCGCTCTGATCTAAAATAGAGCGGTATAGAAGAACTGTTAAATAAATAAATAAATAAATAATACTTCGAATCTTCAGATGACTCTGAAGACTCCAAAGAATCTGCCGATACCAGAGTACTTCTTCCCGAGGATTCCTCTTCTCAGCGTAGGATGTTTCCACCAGAGGATATGTCCTTTCAGGATTTTATCCGAGATGTGGCCCAAGGTCTTTCCATCACAGTGGCTCCTGAAAAAGAGCCTAGGGAAAAGGAATTAGAAAGCCTTCAGTACCCTAAAGCTCCCAAGGAGGCAGCTACCTTACCTATTCATGAGTTCTTGCATGATCTTATGTTAAGGATGTGGGAAACACCTCTAACCACATCTCCTCATTCCCGAAGACTCGACACCATGTATCGAGTTCCTCCTTGTCCTGGGTTTCAAAAGACTCAATTACCACACCATCCCATGGTGGTGGAATCAGCCATGAGACGGATAAAGAGTGCAAAAAGGCATGCATCTAATCCTCCAGGACGTGAGTGTTGAACTCTTGACGCCTTTGAACGTCGATCCTTCCAGGCTTCCATGCTCTCTGCTAGGATCAGTTCCTATATCTTGTATATGGGGATGTTCCTTAAGGAAGTCACAGAGCTTATGAGCCCTCTTCTTCCTGATGATAAAAGGCAAGATTATCTTGCTCTTGTTAAACATGCTCAGGATGTTTCCAAGTTTGTGAATTGTGCAGCCTTTGACTGCTTTGAATGCATAAGCAGAACCTCTGCTATTGCCATAGGTGCACGTAGGATTGCCTGGCTCCAGGCATCTGACTTGGAAATCTGGGTACAGGACAAATTGAGAAATATACCTTGCACAGGAGAGAATCTCTTTGGCAAGAATTGGCAGGAAAAAGCTAATGAGATAGATGCTGACAATATCACTTTGTATACATTGTCCAAATCCACAGCTGATACTGCGAGGAAAAGATCCTCTAAGAAACTGTTCTTCAGCAAGAAGAAGTAGTTTTATCCCTCCTATACCCAGCAGGGACATCGTCCAGGTCAGTCTGCCCAAAAGGGACAGCAACAGCAACCTAGGCAACAAAGGAAGCCAAAAGCTGCTAAGCCTCAACCGGCTCAGCAGACTCGGCCTCCACAGGGGCTTTGACTCCTGTCTAGAGAACTTTGCCTTCCTGGCCCTGAACGGACCAGAACCCTCCACCATCCCGGGAAGGTTATGTCATTTTACCCCCAGATGATGTCAGATAACAGCAGAAAATTGGACTCTGTCCATTGTACGAGAGGGGTACAAGCTTCATTTCCTCAGCATGCCCCCTCCTACAATAGTAAGACAGTTCAATTCTCAGATCTTTCTCAATGCCCAGTTAGGTCAAGAAGTCACAATGCTCCTTGCTCAAGGAGCAATAGAAGAGGTACCCATTCCCCAACAGGGTACAGGGTTCTACTCCCCCTATTTCCTTATTCCAAAGAAAACAGGAGGACACAGACCCATTCTAGACCTCAGAGTATTGAACAAATTCCTGTTCAGAGAGAAGTTCAAAACGATTTCTCTAGGAGCTCTGCTGCCATACCTTCGGAGTCAGGATTGGCTTTGTTCTCCAGATCTCAAGGATGCGTATACTCATGTTCTCATCCATCCAAGTCACAGGAAGTTCCTTCGATTCCTGTTTCAAGGAAAGCACTACCAATACAGGGTTCTTCCCTTTGGCCTGGCTTCTGCACCAAGAGTGTTCACAAAATGCATGGCTGTGGTAGCAGCATTTCTCCACACCCTCGGAATATTCATCTTCCCTTACTTAGACGACTGGCTCATTCAAGCCCCTTCAGGGCCAGAAGCCAGTTTTGCTCTGTCTCGCACAGTGTGCATCCTTCAGTATTTGGGACTTGTCATAATCCAATCTTGCTCCCACTGAATCCCTAGAATTTATAGGAGCTCATCTGGATACCAGACAGACAAGGGCCTTCATTCCACAGTCTCGCTGTCTTTGCATTGTACAGTTAGCTTCCCAAGCAGTGCTCAAACCTCATCTCACTGCTCGGGAAATGTTACAATTGCTAGACCACATGGCATCCACCGTGTATATGGTTCCTTATGCTCGCCTCCATATGAGGGCAGCCCAGTGGACCTTATCCACTCAGTGGACTCAGGCGACAGGTTGCCTGTCAGACAAAATAGCAAATTCAGATCATCATATTTTGTCCCTCCAATGGTGGCAGTCACCCAGAAACCTTCTGGTGGGGTCTCCTTTTCAGCAACCCCCACCCCAAGCCACTCTAACAACAGATGCTTCACAGGTGGGTTGGGGAGCCCACCTGCACGACCTCTCTACCCAGGGTACCTGGACTCCACAGGAGGCCTGTCTTCATATCATCCTCCAGGAACTCAGAGCAATTTTCCTTGCTCTTCGAGTGTTTCACACCCAGCTCAGCTACAAGACAGTCCTAGTTCAAACGGACAATCAGGTAGCCATGTTCTATGTGAACAAGCAGGGCAGAATAGGCTCTCTGTCGCTATGCAACGAAGCTTTGCGACTATGGGCCCTCGCCAGAGAGTATCAGATTCATCGCCTTGCGGTGTATCTTCCAGACATTCAAAACTCTTGGGCAAACTCAGTCGAGTGCTGCTTCCACACGAATGGTCTCTCCATACAGACCAGGTGACCTCGGACATAGACCTCTTTGCAAGTCCGCTGAATGCCAAACTTCCCCAGTTCTGTTCCAGAATTCGGGCTCGAGGTTGTCAGGCCAGGGATGCTTTCCTCCTTCACTGGGGTCAGGAGTTCCTGTATGCCTTCCCACCCATTCCCCTAATTCCCAAAACCCTATTCAAGCTTCAGAGAGACAGAGGTCATATGATTCTCATAGCTCCACGTTGGCCACGGCAACCGTGGTATCCTCTGCTCCTACATCTCTCTCAAGCTCCGCCTCTGGAGTTAGGATCTGCTCCAGATCTTCTCTCACAAAAGGACGGGATGCTGTGGCATCCCAATCCCCAGTCTCTGAATCTCAGGGCCTGGTTGCTGAAAGCCTAGAACTTCAGGATCTTAACCTTTCCCAGCAGGTAAAGGATATCCTTCATGCTTCCAGGAAACGCTCCACAAGACGCTCTTATGCAGTTAAGTGGAAGAGGTTTACCATATGGTACTTGCAGAAGGGTCTTAACCCTCTTGCAATACCTCTGGAATCATTACTGGAGTATCTCCTTCATTTGTCAAATGCAGGGCTTAAGACCAATTCAGTGAGAATCCATTTGAGTGCTATTGCAGCTTCTTTCAAGCCTCTAAATGGACAGCCTATTTCCTCTCATCCTCTCATAGTGAGATTTATGAGAGGCATTCTTTTAACAAAGCCTCCCATTAAGCCACCACCGGTGGCATGGGACTTGAATCTGGTACTTGGGCAGCTCATGAAACCGCCCTTTGAACCATTAGCCACTACCTCTTTGAAATTCCTTTCCTGGAAGGTTATCTTCCTCATTGCAGTCATATCAGCACGTCGCATCAGTGAATTGCAAGCGTTGGTGGCTGATCCTCCTTATACAAGGTTCCACCATGATAAGGTAGTTTTTAGGACCCATCCACACTTTATGCCAAAGGTGGTTTTGCCTTTTCATTTGAACCAAGCGGTTTACCTTCCTGTATTCTTTCCGAGGCCTCACGCCTCCAGTGCAGAAAGGAACCTTCATACTTTGGACTGTAAAAGAGCTTTGGCTTTTTACTTGCAAAGGACAAAGCAACATAGAAAATCCTCTCAACTCTTTGTTGCTTTTGATCCTAGTCATTTGGGACTTCCAATCTCCAAAAGGACACTGTCCAACTGGATTGCACAGTGTATATCTTTTGCCTATGAGAGTAATTTTCAAACAACACCTTAAAACTCATCTCTTTTCACTGGCATTCAATATCCCCTCTCCTTTTGTATGAATCTGTTCCTGCTGTACCTACCCACCTGTTGTATCATGTCCCGTACTTGCTGCGTGTTAGTCCCTATCCTTTTTAAGAAAATTGTAAATTTCCTTTCCTTTCTGGCCATGGCCAAAGTTTTTATGTATTTTGTTTTTATGTTTTGTATAATTTATCTATTTTATGTATTTTATGAAATTTTATGTATTTTACTACCTGTACACCGCTTTGATTACCCCAGAAAGGCGGTTATATCAAATGAATAAACCTAAACCTAAGAACCTTCCTCTTGAAGGCCATGTCACAGCTCACAATGTGAGAGCCATGGCAGCCTCAATGGCTCATCTTCACTGTGTCTATCGACGACATCTGTCGAGCAGCTACTTGGGCTTCGATACATACCTTCACAGCCCATTACTGTTTAGACAAGGACTCCCGCCAGGATGTCTTGTTTGGTCAGGCTGTTCTTCAACACCTGTTCCAGACTTAATCAACTCCTACCCACCATTGCTGGTAGGATGCCAGAGATCCATGGGAGGAAGTGGAGCCCTTTCACAAGGGCGCACAACTTTCTGGGGCCATCTCCCTGGCATCTGCAGCTAGGGAGTCCCCATATGTGAAGACTACATTCCTGCTTGTTCCTGGAGATAGCATAGTTACTCACCTGTAACAGGTGATCTCCGGGAGCAGCAGGAATTTAGTCTTCACTACCCACCCACCTCCCCTAGGAGTTGTATCTCTCTATCTCTCTCTCTTTCTCTCTTTCCTTCTCTCCTTTGTCTCAGCTATAAACTCAACTGGAGAGGGACAGTTGGGAAAGGCGGGAAGGCAGCAAAAGCTTTCCTATTGGACACTGGGGAGCGTTCCCGCACAGGCTCCGTCGGTACCGACGATACCCATATGTGAAGACTAAATTCCTGCTGTTCCCAGAGATCACCTGTTACAGGTGAGTAACTATGCTTTGTCAGCATTGAAATGCCTCGTAAATCAGTATTACTAGGAACTGATTTTTTAAATAGAGAATTTAAGTTGGCAGGTAGAACAAATTCATTAATAAATAGATAAATTATGATTTCATTTATAAAGCTTGATAGACCACTATTCCATAGTAAGATTACAAGTGGTGCCTTATATGTCAATTTTTATAACCAAAGAAATTGTGTTCATTGTGGCTTTGTTTCATTCACTTTGTAATTAATATTTCAGATGTGGTCAGAGGTGAAAGGGTCAGACCCATTTCTGATGAGCCACCTAATCCCACAAATGTGGAAGAGACTTTACAGAGGATTAAAGACAACGATTCTCGCCTGATAGATGTTAATTTGAACAACATAAAGGTAATATATTTAATAGTAAACTCATGTTTCAGTGCCTTAAATAAATTAACATTAATCCAAGTAATGTTGGAAGGGATATAACAGTAGCATACCAAACATTTTAGCATTTTGTGCCCTGAATTAGACTCCCAAATTAGGGTGGCATAACTGATAAAACCAAAACATTAGCTGTTTAATATTGCTTATGTGTTTCTTTGTCAAATTCTGCAGCATTTAATGTCTTGGGATATACTCCTGATGTTTGCCTGTATTGTATATTTTTGTTTGTGGTACAAGTCTTTGGACTGGCGAGGGTTCCCTAAACCACCTATGCGAGACATCTGAGGAGGAAAAATGCTGAAAAAGATCCAAGGAAATAGATATTTTCTTCATAATTCAAGGGCTTTGTTACAATAACCATACAATTAGTGTCCTTTAACCCTGTTAGGGGAAGGATATGGCTAGTTTACCGGCCCAGAGAATGGCCGGAATATTCCATAGACAGTGCAGGATTATAAGAAGAACCGAAAAGAAAGCTTTTGATTAGCAGAAAAACTATGGAGAAATGTCTTTTTTTTTTATATTCAAGAATATTCCCATTCCAACACTGAAAGATTATGCAAAAGCTTTGGAAAAGAACTCCCGTGTGAAGACATGCAGCCTGGCAGCAACTCGAAGTAATGATCCTATCGCTGTTGTAAGTACTATCCCGCAGAAAAGGAAATGCAAACTGCAGCAACTAATCATTTTTCATTAGGGAAAGGAGTTTGGATTTAGCTCATGCCTTTTGTCAGTGGTAGCTCACGGTGAGCTACATTCAGGTACAGTAGAATTTAATGGAATATTGGGTCAGCCTGGTGGCTTAATGTGGTGTGTCGTTCTGCACCATGCCTTGCGAAGGACAGCAATTTTTATTCCTTCTCAGGCTGGTCTGGCCTGGCCTGGCCTGGCCTGGCCTGGGAGATATTATGGTGGAACCCCAAACTCTTGTGCTTTAAATTTGGTCACTAAGTACTACCATTGTGCAGTGTCGACATCTAGTGGCCAGTTTTAGAGCCCATTATTTCAGGGTTTCAGAAGGGGCTTTGGGGCATGCCTATCAACCCCAGGCTATCACTGCAGTGCCTAAACTAAAGTAAATTGAACGGGGATATAAAATAAGGGAAAAAATCCCCAGGTAGTTGCAAAAGCAAACAATCCAGTTTTAACTGTGTCTTCTCCTTATTTGCACCTACTATTTGGAACTCCCTCCCGACTGACTTGAGAGAATATTTGGACCTCTCCAACTTCAGAAAGAAGCTCAAAATACACCTTTTCCAAGAACTTCTCCACAACAGTAACCCACGCGTCACAACCCAATGTGACCTAAATGATTTAACCTTTCAGCCTAACCAGTCCTCCCCTCCCTCCCACCTCAGATATATGCCCCACAACCCCCTCTACCCTCACTCGTCCCCCATTGTACATAGTTTTGTTACAATGATCTCAGCTATGTAACATAGCATGCTATGCTGTAATATATTCCTGTTCCTGTCCCTTGTAAAGCAGTTGTCCCCACACTGCTCTGTTGTGTTCTATGTACACTGCCTTGAATTGTAGAAAGGCGGTATATAAACAATTTTAAATAACTAACTAACTAAATAAAATTGTGTCTCCCATTCACTGCCCTGGTTCCTGTCAAGGTCCTCAAAGGAGCAGGAGGGAACTTCTGGATTAAAAATAAAACGAAATAGTGCTGCCTGGCATTTATTTGCAAGTTTTAAGGGCTGTAGTTAGTAAGACAAATTTGAGAAAGTTGCCTCCCTCTGGCCTTAGTAGACACATGCCATGTCTGCCAGCTTTTTCATTTTAAAATAATATAGTTGTCAACAATTGGGGAAGGCAAGATGGCAGCAGAGTATAGCTCCAGTGCAACCAGCTCCTGCGACTGAACTTCTCTTCAGTGTTTTTTGTGTTTTTTGGCTCTATGCTATGGGACGGAGGAAGTGAAAACAAGCCTACTTACCGTCAGGTGAGGCTGGAACCAGCTTCTCTGAACAGAAAACTTTGGATCCATGTGGCTTTGTGAGTGTGAGAGCTGGGGCAGCATCTTCGACAGGTCCGTAGGGTGATATTTTGGTGGACCTGAGTGCTTCAGGAGTATGGCTTTCCCCTGAGCAGCGGAACCCCCCCCCCTGCCGCGGCCCGGAAGTGTTGCCTCAGCTGGTATAGTGCTTTCCTCTGGCCTGCCGACAAGACACCATCGCAGGGAAGTGAAGAGGGCTCACCAGCTTTGCCTGCTCACCTACCAGTGGCTGCCTGTGTTGTCGGAAATACGGCAAGAACATCGTCTCTTGATCTTGAGTCACTGTCTGCGGTCTCTGGAGGGGTGCTCACTCCAGGAGCCAGGGGTTTGGTGAAACCTGCTAAAATTACATTGGATGCTCTGTGGGACCCCATTGCGACTATGAATACTTCCCTTTTATCAGCTGTGGTAAGTACTGAGCTTATTTCATTCAAGAATAAACTTCAGGATTCCTCCAGAGTGCAAAGGGAGCAGGAGGGGAAGAACTGGGATAGCTTTGGGGGTTACAGGTTGCCCAGATGAAGGATAGGACTGTAACCTCCAGAAAGACTGAATATCTTGAGAACCAAGTTGGAAAAATAATCATAGACTGCTTAATTTTCCTAAATCTCCTATTCAGTCTCCTCTGGAGATGGTGCACAGATACTTCCAGGAGGTTTTAAAATTCCCTGGGGTGATTTACCTCCCCCGCCCCCTCCCCCCAGAGAGCTGGTCCTGAGAATCCCTTGGAAGCCAGTGACCTTACGGAGTTTTTCGAGAACTCCCTAGAGGTGATCACGGCTCGTTCTACCCTCTTTGTTACATAAGCATTGCTATCCCTTCTCCAGCAAAGAATGTCTCTGCTTGTCTTGTGCTTTCTTGAACTCTGGCACTGCTCTTGTGACTATTACCTCCATCGGGAGGCCATTCCATGCATCTACCCTGCTTTCTGTGAAGAAATATTTTCTTGGATTACTTGTGATTCTTCTCTTCTTTTCACTCTCTTCTCATGAAGCGTAGTTGTAGAGCTTTCTTTGCATTCTAAGAGGCCTGAATCGTGTGCATTTAGGATTAGATTTACTAAAAGTGCTCCCATGTTAGCCCACATTGTAATGCATCCTAGCACCATCAGTGTGCACTAATGTAGTACATTTTTTTCTGTACGGATGCCCTCTTCTCTTCAGCATTACCTTGACTGTGGCCGCAAGTGCTGGGTTTTGATAGACAATCTCTGCACTTCCTGAAATTCTGACCCAGGGGAGGGCACAGAGAGTTCAGCTGTGGCTTCTCCTTTGGCTCCCCTCATGTCAGCCCCGCTGAGAGATGTCTGTCTTCCTCCTGTTCTTTTGCCGAAACAAGTGCAACCTCCTGGGGACCCGATTCTTCCCAGTTTATGTTCTTGTTTCATTAGGCCAGGGATTTTTGGCATTCTGGCTCTGTGGCTATTCCTTCCAGAATCTCCTCTCCAGGGCCTTTTGATCTGTGAGCATACAATGAACCATCAACCAGAAAGCGAGTGAGCTCTACCTTGCCTGCAAAGGAGGTTACTCATGCTTCCCCTCGTGATCACATTACTCCAGTTTTACAACACCTTCATTGGCTCCCATTGAACTTCCGAATACAATTCAAGATTCTCATTTTAGTGCACCAGGCTATTTACTCTCACAGACCCCAGTACCTAGCTGATTTAATAACTTTTCATACACCCACTCGTAGCCTCCGTTCTATCCATATCAACCGCTTACACCTCCCTTCCCCCTCACTAGATTCCAGAAATCATATTGTCTGCCATTTTAGCACTGATTTAATCACAATAGAGGTCAGACTAACTAGTTGGTAGTTTCCAGCTTCTTCCTTCTCTTTTTGTTTATTTGACAGGGTTTTTTTATACTGCTTTATTATTTCAGTCAAAACAGTTTACATTGTAACTTAACCTTGGTAATGTACATTAAACAGGGACATTGATAACTTGGATTTTCCTGAGGCAATGGAGGGTTAAGTTCCTCTGTGTTTCTTCAGGTTAAGTGACTTACCCAAGGCCACAAGGAGTGCTAGTGGGAATCAAACCCTGGTCTTTTGGTTCTCAAACCAGTGTTCTACCCATTAGACGACTCCTCCACTCCACTTGTGAAGAGGAACTATATCTGCCTATTTCCAGTCCTTTGGAAGCACTCCTGTGAATTATTGAAAATGTCTGACAGTGGAGCAGCCAATTTCCCAAGTTCCCTTAATATCCTCAGATGTATTCCATCAGACCCTCATTAAATAAAAAATGTACAGTAACCTCAGATTTAACAAGAAGTTGCATGCAGAATTAATGGAGCTTGCTTTCTGAAACAAATGCTTCTGCAAATATAGATGGATCCACCACCCTCTCCCTCCTCTGCTGCCAAAAAGAAATTACCCTTTCAGGATCCTCTTGGACACACACATAACCCCCCACACACACCTTGTAAGTAGGGCTTTTGATCTAGGTGCTTATAAATTATGGGCTCGATATTCCAAGACAACTACATGGCTTACAGACAGGGCCGTGCTGAACCCTGTGTGAGCGGTGCAGCTGCACAGGGCACAAAGACATAAGGGGCACATTTCGGCTCTCTGCAGTTGCCTGCCGCCGCCACTTTAGTGGCAGCAGGCAGCAGCAGAGAGCCGAAATGTGCCCCTTAAGTCTTCTCGCCGGCACACTAAGCAGGGATGGTCTCTCCGGGAGGGTCCAGACCTACTTAGTGTGCCGGCGAGTTGCACATTGGGTGTGTGCCTCTTCTCTCCCGCCCCCATAAAGTGGCTAGATGGAGGTGCGGGAGGGGGGGCGTGCGCCCAATATGCAACTCGCACGGGGCGCTTTTCACCATCGGTACGGCCCTGCTTACAGAGCTGTAAACTGTGTAAATGCCACTGAATGGCACATCCCCAACTAACCGCTTAGCATCAGGGTGTGCCATGGGCGGCATCAGTAGATAACCAGGTAGCGGCAATATTGCACTGCCACCTGGTTAGCTACTGCGGGTAAAAGATAAGCTAGCTTTTGCTGTGCGGCAATATTGCACTGCCACCCGGTTAGCTACTGCGGGTAAAAGATAAGCTAGCTTTTGCTGTGCCTATCTTTTACCAGCAGTAGCTAACCGGGTAGCGGTGCAATATCATTACTACCCGGTTAGCACATAAGAACATAAGATATGCCATACTGGGTCAGACCAAGGTCCATCAAGCCCAGCATTCTGTTTCCAACAGTGGCCAATCTAGGTCATACGTACCTAGCAGTATCTCCAGGAACAAGCAGGAATACGTCATCACATATGGGTACGTCGGTACCGACGGAGCCCGCGCGGGAAAGCTCCCCAGCTTTTCAGATTAAAAGCTTTTGGGGCCTCCCACTGCACATGCGCGCTGCCTTCCCGCCTTCCTGAGCAGCTCTCGTCAGTTTCTTTTTTTCCGCGGAGCCAGCAGGTCGTGTTCCTGTCACCGCTGAAGAAATTGTTAATTTTATTGTTTTCTTTAGACCGCGTACCTGCCTTCCCCATTCTGAAACCGGTACTGCCGGTCTCTCTTTCTTTCTTTTAAAAAAAAAATATATATATTTTTCTTTTCTTCAGCACAGCTTGGTACTTTGTTAGGCCTTCAGGCCAACACAATTTCTCCTCATGGAGAAGCCAGTTCCTGGTTTTAAAAAGTGTACCAAGTGCAGTGCTGTCATTCCTCTTACAGACACCCATGAATGGTGTCTTAAATGTTTAGGACCTGACCATTCCATACCGGACTGCCCATCCTGCTCCCAGATGTCGAAACGTGGATTGCAGAACCGGGCCAACAAGTTCCATGTGCTGTTTCCTTCAGAAGCATCACAGTCATCCAGGTCTTCCTCTCCGGATGGATCTCAGGTAACCAAAACTCCAGTGGGCAAATCCTCTAAAAGCAAATCTCTTTCTAAAGATCGAGAGGCTCTCAATTCTGAGTTCGAGGATTCTGCCCAGGCCAAAAAACCCCGGCGGGAGGCTCCGGCCTCCAAAGCAATCATGGGGTCACAGGTTGACATCGATGGCGCGGCCTCGACAGATCACCTGTTGTACTGCTCTGGGGTACCGGCCCATACCGGTACCGACATCCAGGCAGCAGTGGCGTCTATGGGCAATACTGTCCAAGTCATGCAGCAGGCCATTCTGGCTTTTATTAATGCTGCTATGCCCTCGGTACCGCAGCCAGCGGTACCGGGTCCGGTTCCGGTAATGGCTTCCATACCGGAACCGAGGCCATCGTCTTCCAAACGCAGATCGGTTCCGCATGCCGGATCCGGGCTTTTGCCCGGTACCGATCCCATACCCGGTACGCCCGATGTCGATACCGAACGGTATGCGTATCGTGCGTTGGAAGCACATAGAGGATACTCTGCTTCTTCAGAGGATTTTAACTCCTCTGATGATTCTGATGAGTTCTCCCTTGATCTTCCTGAGGAGCCTTCTTCTCCTAACAGGAGAATGTCTCCACCAGAGGATTTGTCCTTTCAGGACTTCATCATAGAAATGGCTAAAGGTCTTTCTATTGCTTCATCCTCTGAAAAGGAACCCAGATCAAAGAAACTGGATATTTTAGGATACTCTAAGTCTCCTAAAGAGGCAGTCACCCTGCCTATCCATGAAATCCTTCAAGAACACTTGATGGACTTATGGGAGGCTCCTCTAACATTGTCTCCTTCTTCTCGCAGGTTGGACACCATGTACCGTGTCCCCCCTTCTCCTGGTTTCCAAAAAACCCAGTTGCCTCACCATTCTATTGTGGTGAAGTCTGCAATGAAGAAGATAAAGAGTACCAAAAGGCACTCTTCTACTCCTCCAGGGCGAGAATGTAAGACTCTAGACTCTTGGCAGGAACATTTTCCAGGCTACTATGCTTATAGCCAGGATTAATTCCTATAGTCTTTACATGGGCATGTTTCTCAGTGAAATCGCTCTAAAAGTTCGGCATTTTGCCCCCTTTCTCCCTGAGGATAAGAGGGAGCAGTTCATTTCCTTTTGGATATTTCAAAGTTCTCCAACAGGGCAGCTTTTGATTCCTTTGAGGGTGCTGGTAGGGCTTCGGGCATTGCTATAGCAGCCCGACGTCTTGCTTGGCTCCAGGCTTCTGATCTAGAACCTTGGGTCCTAGATGGCTTAAGAAATCTGCCCTGTACAGGTGAGAACTTATTTGGTGAGGAGTGGCAAATTAAGGCCACTCAAATGGATGCAGAAAATGCCACCTTAGATAGACTTTCTAAGTCTACCTCCACTCCTGCCAGGAAGAAGTCTTTTAAGAGGCCTTATTACAAGAAGTCCAGATTTTCTACAAATACTGGCCAACAATCCTCTCAGCCTCGTTTTGCTGCTAAACGTCAGCAACCTAAACAGGCAAGGTCAAAGCCGGCGGCGTCTGCTACGCCTCAGCAGGCTCCACCCCCTCAGGGGTTTTGACTTGCCCCTAGAGAACTTAACTTTTCTGGCTCTAGAACAACCAGAGCCCCTCACCATACCCGGAAGGTTAGCTCACTTTGCTCCCAGATGGGAGCAAATTACATCAGAGCAATGGACCCTCTCTATCATCAGAGAGGGTTACAAACTCCATTTTTCCGACCTTCCTCCTTATACTATGGTGAGGCAGTTCAATTCTCCCCCATCTCTCCTGGCCCTCTTGGGTCAGGAAGTCTCCTCCCTCCTTGCCCAGGGGGCAATAGAGGAGGTCCCTCTTCTTCAACAGGGGACGGGATTCTACTCCCCTTATTTTCTAATACCAAAGAAGACAGAGGGCTTCAGACCAATTCTGGATCTGAGAGAATTGAACAAATTTCTTTTCAAGGAGAAATTCAAAATGCTTTCTCTGGGCATTCTCCTTCCATACCTTCAGAGTCAGGATTGGCTTTGTTCTCTAGATCTAAAGGATGCGTATACACACATACTCATCCACCCATCCCACAGAAAATACCTTCGATTTCTGTTTCAGGGAAAACATTTCCAGTACAGAGTACTCCCCTTCGGTCTAGCCTCTGCTCCAAGAGTGTTCACCAAATGCATGGCAGTCGTAGCTGCCTTTCTAAGAGGCCTGGGAATTTTCATATTCCCATACCTGGACGACTGGCTCATCCGAGCTCCCTCTCAGTCCCAGGCCCAAATTTCCCTGGACCGCACAAGGCGTCTTCTGCAGTATCTAGGACTGGTAGTAAACCTTCCCAAGTCTCAACTAATCCCTACTCAGTCTCCCGAGTTCATAGGGGCCCAGTTAGACACCATCACTGCAAGGGCCTACCTGCCTCAGGTCAGGGCCCAACGCCTGCTGAGTTTGGCCTTCCAAGCTCAGTCCAGCAGTCATTTGACAGCCCGGGAAATGCTGCGACTTCTGGGCCACATGGCCTCCACGGTACATGTGGTGCCCTACGCTCGTCTGCATATGAGAGCAGCTCAATGGACCTTGGCCACCCAGTGGACTCAAGCATCTGGAGCGCTCTCCGACCAAATACTCACCTCAAGCCGTCTATTTTGGTCCCTCCAATGGTGGACATCCACCAAGAATCTGTTGTTGGGGGCCCCCTTCCAACCTTTGTTGTCCCAAGCAACCCTCACAACAGATGCCTCCCAGACAGGGTGGGGAGCTCATCTTCAGAACCTCTCCACTCAGGGCACTTGGTCTCCGCAGGAGGCCACCCTTCATATCAACCTCCTGGAACTGCGAGCAATTTACCTTGCCCTCAAGGTCTTCTATACCCTCCTTGTCAATCTGACTGTCCTAGTTCAGACAGACAATCAGGTAGCCATGTTCTATATAAACAAACAAGGAGGGACAGGCTCTCTGTCGCTTTGCAACGAAGCTCTCAGAATATGGGCCTTCGCCAGAGAGCATGAAATTCACCTTCTTGCAGTGTATCTTCCAGGAGTTCAAAACTCTCGTGCAGACAGACTCAGTCGAGTTCTGCTTCCACACGAATGGTCCCTACATATGGACCAGATACGCAGAATCTTTCAGGAATGGGGGACCCCGGACATAGACCTCTTTGCAAGTCCGTGGAATGCCAAACTTCCCCGGTTCTGTTCCAGAACTCAGTGTCAGGGAGCTCAGGCCCACGATGCCTTCCTCCTGCATTGGGGTCAGGAATTCCTCTATGCCTTTCCACCCATTCCTCTAATATCCAAGACTCTGTTCAAGCTCCAGAGGGATCACGGGACTATGATCCTCATAGCTCCCCGCTGGCCACGCCAGGTGTGGTTCCCTCTACTTCTGCATCTCTCCCAGGGATCCTCCCTGGACCTGGGAGCTGCGCCAGACCTTCTGTCTCAGGAGGAGGGGACTTTGTGGCACCCAAACCCCAAATCCCTACATCTCAGAGCTTGGTTACTGAAGGCCTAAGTCTTCAAGACTTTAATCTTTCTCAACCTGTGACAGATATCCTTCATGCCTCTAGGAAACCTTCCACGAGGCGTTCTTATGCTTTCAAATGGAAACGTTTTTCCATTTGGTGTGCTCAGCAGGGTCTTGACCCTCTAGCACTTCCTTTGAATTCCCTCTTGGACTATCTCCTGCATCTTTCAAATGCAGGCCTTAAGACGAATTCAGTAAGGGTCCATTTGAGTGCTATTGCAGCATCCTTAAAACCTATAAATGGACAACCTGTCTCCTCTCATCCTCTTGTTTCACGTTTCATGAGAGGCCTGACTCTAACTAAACCTCCCATCCGACCTCCTCCGGTAGCATGGGATTTGAACCTAGTTCTAGGTCAGCTTATGAAGCCACCTTTTGAGCCTTTGGACTCTACCTCCTTCAAATTTCTTTCCTGGAAGGTTGTTTTCCTTATTGCAGTCACTTCGGCTCGCCGCATCAGTGAACTGCAGGCTTTAGTGGCTCATCCACCTTATACTAGGTTTCATCATGATAAGGTGGTCCTTAGGACGAATCCCCACTTTATGCCCAAAGTGGTCTCGCCCTTTCATCTTAATCAAGAGGTATATCTACCTGTCTTTTTCCCGGCTCCTCATGCATCCAGTGCAGAGAGGAACCTTCATACTCTGGATTGTAAAAGAGCTCTTGCCTTTTACCTCAACAGGACTCAACCACATCGAAAGTCTTCCCAACTTTTCGTGGCTTTTGATCCTTCTCATTTGGGACTTCCAGTCACCAAGCGTACACTTTCCAATTGGATCGCTCAGTGTATTTCTTTTGCTTACCAGAGTAAGAACATTTCTATGGAGGGCCATGTCACAGCTCACAATGTGAGGGCCATGGCCACTTCTATGGCTCATCTTCACTCTGTGTCCATAGATCAGATCTGTCGAGCAGCCACTTGGGCCTCGGTTCATACCTTCACAGCCCATTACTGCTTG
Organism: Ichthyophis bannanicus; assembly: GCA_033557465.1. Classification (NCBI taxonomy): domain Eukaryota; kingdom Metazoa; phylum Chordata; class Amphibia; order Gymnophiona; family Ichthyophiidae; genus Ichthyophis; species Ichthyophis bannanicus. The sequence goes on along the minus strand of CM066043.1, from coordinate 176,036,799 downwards.
GACAAGGACTCCCGCCGGGATGCCTTGTTTGGTCAGGCTGTCCTCAAACACCTGTTCCATACTTAAACAACTCCTGCCCACCTTCCCTGGATGGATGCCTGAGATCCATGCGAAGATGGTTTACCCTTGGAGGGGGATCTCCCAGGCATCTTAGCTAGGGAGTCCCCATATGTGATGACGTATTCCTGCTTGTTCCTGGAGATAGCACAGTTACTTACCTGTAACAGGTGATCTCTGGGAACAGCAGGAATTAGTCATCACAACCCACCCACCTCCCCTTGGAGTTGTATCTCTATCTATCTTCCTGTCCTCTCTCTCTATTGTCTCAGCTTTAAACTCGAACTGACGAGAGCTGCTCAGGAAGGCGGGAAGGCAGCGCGCATGTGCAGTGGGAGGCCCCAAAAGCTTTTAATCTGAAAAGCTGGGGAGCTTTCCCGCGCGGGCTCCGTCGGTACCGACGTACCCATATGTGATGACTAATTCCTGCTGTTCCCAGAGATCACCTGTTACAGGTAAGTAACTGTGCTTTCCCCAAGGGACACAGGTTCCACAATGCTTGTACTGGTTCAAGCATTGATATCCTGGGTCCCTTCTTAATAATGGTTTATGGACCTTTCCTCCAGGAACTTGTCCAAACCTTTTTTAAACCCAGCTACACTAACAGCCTGTACTACATCCTCCGGTAACAAATTCCAGAGTTTGATTACACGTTGAGTGAAAAAATATTTTCTTTTATTAGTCTTAAATAGTTTACCCTGTAGCTTCATTGCATGTCCCCTAGTCTTTCCATATTCTGATAAGGTAAACAATCGATCTACGTGTGGTGACCCCTGATATTCAATGCCGGGGCCACTTATGACCCTGGCAGTGAATATCCAGGGTTACGGTTCAGTGCCGACAGCTAGGCACTGTACTCACGCCTAGCTGCTGACGTTTAATATCGGGCCCTATAAGTCTAGCTATGAATTTTCAATCAATTTATTGATTTTGGAGGGTACTGAAAACTTCTGTGTTGGTGTTTTCATGGCATGAACAGTACTTCTTGTTAAAATTTTCAGTTGATTCAGTTTTAATAAAACAATTTTATGTTTTTTTATTAAAAATAAATAATTGAATTCATACAGAATAAATCTTCACAGCCCCAGCACTCTTACCACCACCTGGCACAGACCTTGCGCATTAGCAGTACTCACTTTCCAACAAATATGTATTATCAGAAGCCCTACTGCATAGCTGTCCACGCTCTCAGCCTTTTCAGCACAGCGCTCTACAGTCCCAGCATTCTCTCCCCCCCCCCATTGAACTTGAGCACTGCATTGTACCTCTTTCCTTCAAAACCACCAGGCTTGCCCTGCAGACATTTTTAGTAGCAGCTGGGGCTAGTTCAAGGCCCCACTAAATCATCACCAGCAAGGTCCTGAGACTGAGCCAACAAGCATGCTCTCCTTCCATGTCTCTCCTCCCATATAGAAGCCAGGAGGAGACAGGGCTTGGGAGGAAAATGCACATTTACAAATTAATTTCTTGAAAAAGGCGACAAGGCACATTGTAGAAAGACTATTTAGGTGCTCCCTGGGATTATTTTTTTTTTTTAATTGCCATCAAGTCAGTGTTGACTCATAGCGACCCAGCTACCTCTGGGTTTTCTTGGCAATGTATCACCGGAAGTAGATTGCCAGCCTTTTCTTTTGAGGCAATGGAGGGTAAAGTGACTTGCCCAAAGTCACAAGGAGTGCCAGTGGGAATTGAACCCCCTGATCTTCTGGGTGCTAGGCAGTTGCTCTAACCACTAGGCTACTCCTCCACTCCGCTCCCTGGGATATGCAAGTCAAAATGTCGGAAATTCCATGGGAAGAGCAACAGAGAAGGATGTGTGTAAATGCATTCTAAAATCAGCCTGTCACCTCTCCAAAAGATAAACGTTTCCGCAAACATATAAAGAAAAAAGGCACCATTCTGAAACTGCACGTGGATCTTTTTATCGCCACCCTGGATACCCGTCCGTCACACCCCCATGCTACATAAAAGTAATTGCTCCAGATATGTAAATTTTGTCCTTTATAAAGTGGTTCTCGGGATGTGGATGTGTGTGTCACGTCTGAATGGACCTTTTCAGATGTGCAAATCATGAATAAATCTCCTAAAATGACCCCTCCAACCTGTACACTGTGGGGCAGGTTTACTAAAATGCAGAGGTTTACCGTCTGTTCATCCCCAAAAATTAATGTGCAGGTGGTGCCAGGCTTGTGCGAATGAATGGGAGGGTGCACAGCATGTTCCTATGCAGTTAGTATGGATCCAATCTCCAGTGCCGCTCCAATGCTAATCCGACCCTTTAATAGTCTTCTTCAACGTACCCTTTAATTGGAACTGCTTTGAGAAGGCGAGGCAATGCTAAAAATTCCAGCAGACCTCGCTTATCGTGAAGGAGAGTAATACTCACCAAATTAGACATTTATGTATGCATTTATTTAGCAGGTTTTTTATACCCCTTTATCATTTCAGTGAAAGCGGTTTACATTGTAACTTAAACTTGATAACCTACATTAAACAAGAACATTGATAACTTGGATTTTTCTGAGACAGTGGAGGGTTAAGTGACTTGTCCAAGGCCAAGTCAAACCCTGGTCTTTTGGTTCCCAAGTCACTGCCACTTTTTGAAGTATATATTAGCGCTATCACATCCGAAGTCTTTGAAAATTAGTCTTGCTGCTGTATTTTGTGATATTTGTACTCAAGCAATCTGTCACATAGGAAGACATAGCAAAATATGTGTTACTCATACAGTAGTCCAAATAAGGAATAGTTACAGTCAGTGGTGAAAGTTCTAATGAGGGGCCCCCAAGCAAACTTTTGCTGTTTCCATTCTTGCCCCTCCCCCTCCCCCATTGTAGCATACACACACACACACTCGCAAGGAAAACTTACTTTTTATTTGTTTGCCATGCTGCCTCCACTTCAAGTCTTGCAGAAGTAAGTTGCCGCACTGCTGTGTGGACCGCCTTCCTGCCCGAGCCCCTCTGCATTGCGGGGACTGCTTGTGTGGCATTTACACCACTGGTTACAGCCTGAACTATTCACTTAAGATGATGTAAATTAAAATAATCTCTTATTTGGTGCAATATTGTCAATATAACAATTTCCAAACTATAGCTGACACCTGATATTTCATAGCTACTCCATGATTTTTCTGGGTTAAGTTTCAACTGATGAATCTCTTAAACAGTGGATAATACTCTGTAAATAGTAGGAATGTGCATTCATGGGTGCGCATTCGCATTTGTTTAAATGCCTAAAAATTTAAAGCGTACGCATAAGTATGTGCACTCGTATACACATATTGTATACCTGTGAATTTATACACCTACAATTGATTGTGAGCTTAAAATATTCTTCCATGCCTACAATGCATGCTTAAAACAAAACACACAAGTGAAATAAACCAAAAAAATGCCTGACAACTAGGAAAAAGTTTGTTTTTAATGAACACATGGAGGCATGTTTAGTGAAGAATAACACTCGTTACTGAAATTAATGCGTGTTAAGTGCCGCTGTGCCCACAGAAGTAAGAGAGTTGTGGGTATTTAATGTGTTAATTTCATTAATGAGCATTAAAACCTTTAGTAAACATGCACCATGGTTTTTGGCCATGCACACACCCCTAGTAAATAGTTCATGCTTGATACTCAAGCACTGATAGAATGAGCTGGATATCATCTGTATGAATGAGCTGATCCTCAGGAACAAACAGGAATGCAGTCTTCACATATGGGTGATTGTCACCGATGGAGCCTGTGTGGGAATGCTCCCCAGCATCCAATTGGAAAGCCTTTGGGAGCACTCCACTGCACCTATCTTCCCGCCTTCCCAACTCCTCTCCTCAGTTCTTCATTTTCCACAGAGCCAGCAGGACGTACAATCCTGTCCGTGCTGAAAAATGTATCTTTTTTGTGGAACATCATGCTTCTACCTTCCCGTCGCCGCCAGTTCCGTCAATTCCAACACCTGCCCAGATAATTCTTTCTTTTTTATTTTATAAATTTTCTATTTCTTTTCTCTTCATTTTTAACATAGATTTCACTTCTAAACAAGACCTCCATAGCCTTATCTTCAGTCTCAAAGACAAATTTTTTGAGGCATGGAAAAGCCAACTAGTATTTTTAAAAAAATGTACCAAGTGTGCCGGTACCACATCAGTCACTGATAAACATGACTAATGTCTAAAATGTTTGGGCCCTGAGCATCAACCCAATTCTTGTCCTTGGCAAACAGGGTTCGCCATCACAGTAGCCTCGGAAAAGGAACCGAGGGCAGAGAAATTGGAGATACTCCAGTACCCTCCAATGCCCAAGGAGGTGGCTACGTTACTGGTGAACTGGATCCTGCAGGATCTTATGCTCCACATGTGGGAGGCCCCACTCACAGTTCCGCCTGTCATCTAGAAGCTTGATACCATGTACAAAGTATCAGAGTACTCAGGCTTCCAAAAACTTCCGCTTTCACACTGCTCAATAGTGGTGAAATCTGAGATGTGCCAAATAGAGCACAAAAAAACCATTCATCCTTGGCTTCTGGAATGGACTCAAGGTCTTTGAGCATCAATGCTTCCAAGCATGCATGATGGTCTCCAGAGTAAACTCATACATGCTGTACATGGGCATGTTTCTGAAGGATGCCACCAGGGATCCGGAGATTTTCACCCCCCTGCTTCCTAACAAGTGGATAAGCAGAGTATATTCCAGACACTTATCAAACAAAGCCAAAATACTTATAAGTTTATTATCAGGACCTCTTTGGATGTCTTCAAATCAACAAACAGAGCTTCAGCAGTCTTCGTTGGAACTTGCAGAATGGCCTGGTTACAGGCATCAGATCTTGAGCAATGGGCCCATAATTAACTGTCTAATATACCATGTACTGGATAAAACCTTTTGGAAAAGGTTGGAGGGAAAAAGCAGGAAAGATTGAGACAGATGATCTCACCCTAAAACACCTTTCCAGGAAAACAGCTGGGACCCATCCAAGAGAGAGGCTCTTCCTAAGAAATCTTTCTGTTCTAAAAAGAAGAGATACTATCCTTCTTACCCACCTTCAGCTGTTTTTCAACCTTAGCATCCTCAGCAGAGACAGCAGGGCCCTCGCCAACCTAGAGAGCAGGGCCATTCTGCCTCTGGAAGGTCTCCAGTTCCTCCACATAACAGGCGGACTCTTCCACTATGCCCACTGGTGGCACCTCATAACATCAGAGCAGTGGACACTCTAGATTGTCCAAAGGGGTTATCAGCTTCACTTCAAAACCTTACCTCCCCCCCCCATCAGCTTCACAGGGGATTATCCCACCTAACCCCTTCAAAGCACTGTCTTAAAAGAAGAGGTGACCATCTTGTTGTCCCAGGATGCCATAGAAAGAGTTCCTCCTCAAGATGGGATGGGCTTCTACTCTCCATATTTTCTCATTCCAAAGAAAACAAGAGGATTCAGGCCCATCATGGATCTCAGAGACTTCAGTTCATGGTCCGAGAAAAATTCACAATGATTTCTGTTCTATACCTCCAGAGACACGATTGACTATGTTCTCTAGACCTAAAAGAGGCATATGTGCATTTACTGATCTATCCCTTGCACAGACAGTATCTGTGCTTCATGTTTCATGGAAACCATTATCAATACCAGGCTCTCTGCTTCGGTCTAGCCTCTGCACCAAGAGTCTTCACAAAATGCATTTCAGTGGTCACTGCCTACCTACGGACTTTGGGGGTATTTGTCTTTCCTTACTTAGATGACCGGCTGATCAGGGAAGACTCTACTTGGTGCTCCAACATCTGAGATTTGTCATAAACTTCCCCAAGTCTCACCTCGCTCGATTCCAACAACTCACATTCATTGGAGTGCTCTTAGATACTCAACAGGCCCGGGCTATCCTCCCACAGGATCACTGCAAAGCTGAGTAAACTTCAAGAGATGCTATGACTTTGTCCTTTGTCCTCCCACCACCTTCATCTGCTCTCCCCAACCCGGGGATCGAGCATCCAGAGGCAAGAGGAACAGCCGGAATCAACCCGCCCATTCGGGGCGCAACGAAAAGGATTTTAAAAGCTCGCGCCAGCAAGCGCGTTGTCCTTTGTCCTCCCACCACCTTCATCTGCTCTCCCCAACCCGGGGATCGAGCATCCAGAGGCAGGAGGAACAGCCGGAATCAACCCGCCCATTCGGGGCGCAACGAAAAGGACTTTATAAGCTCGCGCCAGCAAGCGCGTGGTCCTTTGTCCTCCCACCACCTTCATCTGCTCTCCCCAACCCGGGGATCGAGCATCCAGAGGCAGGAGGAACAGCCGGAATCAACCCGCCCATTCGGGGCGCAACGAAAAGGACTTTAAAAGCTCGCGCCAGCAAGCGCGTGGTCCTTTGTCCTCCCACCACCTTCATCTGCTCTCCCCAACCCGGGGATCGAGCATCCAGAGGCAGGAGGAACAGCCGGAATCAACCCGCCCATTCGGGGCGCAACGAAAAGGACTTTAAAAGCTCGCGCCAGCAAGCGCACCCGCGCCTTGCGGGCCCGCGCCTGAGGGCCTCGCCAGAGGGCCCTTTGGCGTGGCCCTTAGGCGAGAACTGAGGCGAAAGTACACGCTATAAGAACAAAAACACAGAATACAAACGGCAGTGCTACAGTCTACTACAAAACCGATCTCAGCACCACTAAAATCACAGAATTAAACTCCGGGACACTCTAAAGATCAATATCCAGGCTACAAATCAACGAGAAAGAATTCACAACGACGCTAGCAACATAACAAAAGAAATAGAACACCAGGACTGAAACGAAGTACATATTTCTAAACATCAGATCCTATACCCCACAGCAAGTATAAGAATTTCAATTTTAATATCTATCCTGTCACTTTTTCCAAGTTGAAACGGGTACTACAACCAATCCCTGTTACTACAATCACATCTGCTCCTGCACTTACTCAGCAATTAAACCTTGGTTGCTCCCAGGAGCTTTAATGTTGCCACTAATCCTAAACAGCACCTGCATTACACTGAAAGTACCCATTCAATGTTAACAGTTTTGCCAGCTGTAATTGCATAACCATTGAAACTATTGTGATACTGTTGTCTGCATTGCCAGCTGTAACTGCTTTTCCATTGAAACGTTATTTATACTGTTGCCAGTTTCAATAGCAATACCTGCATATCCATTGAAACTATCTTATATTGTTACCAGTAGTTTCAAATGTAACGACCATTACATAGAATTTACCCTTTCTACTGTTTCCAACCTATTCAACTGTACCTACATTTACATAGATTTTATTATTTTACTGTTGATAGTATAATATTCAATATAATATTTCAGCAAAAATGCAACCATTTAACTCCCATAATAGAAAAATCATATTTCTTAGCATCACGATAGCAATGCTAATAACCCTTGCCCATAGCCTACAATACAACAACATCAAAAACATCCCCATCATACACAGTCTAACTAGAAACAACCCCTCATCATGGCATACACACACAGCACAACACCCCAAAATGAGCAGCCACAGATTAATCCATATAAAATATTCCTCACCCACTAAATTATCAAACCCGACGCCGTACAAAAAGCTTGAATCAAAATCAATAATACTAGTCAATGCCAGATCAATGAAAAATAAGTTACCTATATTCACAGAACTATTAGACAATCATAACCCAGATATACTATGTATAACTGAGACATGGCTATCAGACACAGACAGCGTCTACTTGAATCAACTAAGCAACAGTAACTATGACACATTCTACACACATAGAACTCACAAAAAAGGTGGTGGAGTTCTAATAATGTTAAAAAAGGATCTAAAAGCTAAAAAACTAACATCCACCCTTCCTAGCAACATAGATACCATCCTTGTGAAAATCGACAACATAACAATCTGCTTAATTTACAGACCACCAGACCAACAAGCAGAAAATTTGGACCCATTAATCGACCTTCTAAGTTCATCAACTGATCAATACCCAATTCTAATGCTTGGTGACTTTAACCTCCCATCCTTACCAGCCTCATCCGCCTCTTTCTTTCTAGAATCTACAATTGATATGGATATGCACCAAATAATAAACACCAGCACACATGGAAAAGGTAGTATCCTTGACTTGGTTTTCTTACCAAATATACTCTACCAGCATTATGACCCCACCTCCCTAGGTTGCACACCGATTCCATGGTCAGACCATTACATCATAAACTTTAGTATCACAATAAACAAAACACCAGCTAAACAAACTCAAAATAATGCACCAACCTCAAGATTCAATAAATACAATGAAGAAGAATTCCTTGACCTCATAATTCCTAACTTGTCTACCTCTCCACTAGACCTAGATGATGCAGTAACCAACTGGCACAAAACTATTAATAATGCAGCAGCGAAAAAACAAATAACTAAGAAAAACACACAATCCAAGGCTAATCAAACCCCATGGTACAACAAGGAGCTAAAACTACTGAAAAAGAAATTAAGGAAAGCCGAATGTAAATGGAGGAAAAATAAAGACACAATCACAAAAGATATATACCTTACGCTCCTTAATAAGTACAAAGACGCAATAAACAAGGCCAAGAAAAATTATCATACCACTATACTAAATAACGCAATAAATAGACCCAGAGAACTTTTCTCAATAGTACAAAAACTGACTAATAATATTCACAACTCCAGCAATGAAATCACGGACATTACGCCTCAGACATTGGCAAATCACTACAAGAACAAAACAACATCTCACCCCTTACTACCAACACCAGTAAATACTTCTCATATAATTAACACAGACGAATGGTCCGAATTCCAACCCCTCACCAAAGTCGAGCTCAAAAACCTAATCAACAATATCAACACAACCACATCTCTACTTGACCCGTGTCCAGTGAACTGGATAAAGAATTCCCTAGACATACTATCCCAATTCATACTCCCAATAATAAATCTTTCACTAAAAAATGGATACCTACCCCCTACACTAAAACACGCACAGATCCGCCCAATCCTAAAAAACTCCACCCTTGACAAATCATCACCTAAATCCTACAGACCCATATCAAGTATCCCGTTTATGGCCAAATTAATTGAAAAAGCAGTACAACTCCAAACTCAAGAGTATATTGACAGCTCAGCCCCTCTTGATGAACAACAGTATGGATTCCGCCCAAGACATGGCGTTGAATCACTCCTAACAGTTCTATTTGACACGCTTGTCAGAGGAATAGACAACTCAAAACATGCTTTCCTACTTATATTCATTGATGTCTCCGCAGCCTTTGACAGTGTACACCATGCAACAATGATTAATAACCTTAGGCAAATAGGTATAAAATCGACAGTTCTAAAATGGTTCACCTCTTACCTAACAGACCGAACCCAAACGGTTCAAATCGGTAACCTCACTTCTGAAACATACAATCAAGAAATAGGCCTCCCACAAGGGTCAGCATTATCAGCGTTACTATTTAATATCTACTTAAAACCTATTTGTAATATCTTTAAAAATTTAATGTCCTCTATCACCTATACGCGGATGACATTATGATGTATGTCCCTTTCAAAATACCTAACGTTCCCATACAACTAATTAATGAATGCCTCAATGAAATAACCACCTGGCTAAGTGAAAAAAACCTCTACATTAACCACGCAAAAACAGAAGCTTTAATAGTAACAAAAAGCACAACTTTCACTCCCCCAGCACATATAACATTGCAGAATAACAACATCATACTGAAAGATGAAATACGTTATCTGGGAGTTATTCTGGACAGACACCTTAACATGGATACTCACGTAAGAAATATAACAAAAAAAGTCCACTTTAAACTGAAAATATTAAAGCAACTCCGCCCCCTAATGCTCTTACAGGATTTTCAACGAGTAATACAAGCTATCATAACCCCCCATTTCGACTTCGCAAATCAAATCCTACTTGGTGTAACTAAGCAAACCGTAAAAAAACTACAATTAGCACAAAACGCGGCAGCAAGGACCATTACGAAGGCCCCACCTTTCCAACACATTACCCCGATTTTAGAATATTTACACTGGCTCCCAATTCAAAGCAGAATAGAATACAAAACTCTCTTAACCACCTACAAAGGCATAAATAAAACCGCACCATGGACAATAAACAACCTCATCAAGACAGAACCCACCCATATTTATTTAGCTTATTTATTTATTTATTTAGCTGTATTTATATTCCGCTTTTCACCGGGTCAAAGCGATCAATTGGGGGATACATTTAACACGAGGGGATATGACACACATACGTTAATACTTACAGGGAACATGGGCAATGGAGGGTTAAGTGGCTTGCCCAAGACCACAAGGAGTGCCTATAGGACTAGAAATCCCAGTCCCTCCGGCCTGAGATTGCTGTCTCCAGGTGGGACTTGAACCCCCGGCCCTCCGGCCTGAAGTACCTTGTCCTAACCACTAGACCACTCCTCCCATAATCCCCAAAGGAGAGACCAGCTAAATAAACTAACAATACCAAAAGAATTCATTAAGGCTAAAAAATCCACTAACAAAAAGGCATTCTCCCACGCAGCCCCCACATTGTGGAACGCAATTCCAATAGAACTACGACAATTACCTGAAATCATGGAGTTTAGAAAAAGACTCAAAACTCATCTATTCACACTGCACTATGGTTCCGAAGCAAACTCACCCAGCACCGCCCAGCTTGATAAAGGATAACTCTACCATAGCTGATACATATTAAGATAAGGGAAAAGGTACTGTGGCAATAAAATAAGATATTGAAAACTGAACAACAAATAACCCTGTATATAGTTTAATCCTGTACAAATGTAAATAGTTCTCTAATTGTTAATTGTTAACTGTTAATTTGTAAATGTAGCCTTCAAGTTACTACTGTTATATGTAAAACAGCCTGCTCTGTTAATTGTTGTTATATGTAAACCGCATCTGATCAATGGAAGAAGCGGTATAGAAAAACCTGTTAATTAAAATTAAATTAAATTAAATGACTATTAGGACAAATGGCCTGCACAGTCCATGTCATCCCCTACGCTCGATTACACATGCAACAAGTGCAATGGGCTCTGTCTTCCCAATGGACTCAGGCAAAGAGGTGTCTTGGAGCAAGATCCAAATCACTCTTTATCTGATCAAATCCCTTCAGTGGTGATGTTCACCTTTTCAGTTGTCTCGATGCATCCTTGACAATGGATGCATCCAAGTATAGAAAAATGGTAGAACCTAATCAGAATCACCATAAACCCCAGACAAATACCAAAATTCCAATTATTAAAGAATCCCCTTCAAAATTTAAGTAAACTTTTTGTCGGAGCTAGTCAGCCCAGTGCATGGGAAACATTCTCAGCACCACTGTGACCTCTCCTTTTATTAAATAATTTTATATAAGTAAAAGTCCAAACTTAACTTAAGGTTTGTATCCAAGCATCAGAGCCAAAGTTTTGCCAAAAACGCCAAAGAGACGACGTGGCTCACGTTTCGGGTTTGTATCAAATTCTCCAAAAAACCCTGCTTCAGGTCCATCAGTAACCAGCAATTGACAATTCTTTGCTGAAGAATGGATGCATCCAAGCTGTGTTGGGGGGCATATCTAAACAACCAAACCATACAGGAACTATGGACACCACAGGAATCTGCCCTGCAGATCAACCTGCTGGAACTACGGGCACTGAAAAATGCTCTATGGGTTTTTGAACACCAACCTTTGGGGCAACCTTTTCAAGTCAGGACGGTCAACCAAGTTGCCATATTCTACGTGAACAAACAGGGGGGAATGGAGTCCCATTCCCTCTGCAAGGAAGCGATTTGCCTGTGGTCTTTTGCCATCTCACACCGCATTTACCTCAGAGTGGTGTACCTCCCAGGCAAACTCAATGTCCTTGCAGATAAGCTAAGCCATATCCTTCATCCACACGAATGGACCTTGCATTGGGAGACGGCTACTTGGCTCTTCCAGACCTGGGGAACCCCACTCATAGATCTTTTTTCCACTCTGCAAAACACGCAGCTTCTTCTCGTCTGCTCCAGGGTTCAGTCACTGCACCGACAGGCCCTGGATGCCTTCCTTCTACACTGGGGGCAGGAACTGCTCTATGCATTCTCTCCCATCCTCTTGTTCTCCAGGACCAAGCAGGAAGTCAGTCCTCACATATGGGTGACGTCGGCGCCGACGGAGCCCTCGCGGAGCAATTTTCCCCAGCTTTCAAAGAAAGCCTTTGGGAATTGCAGCGCGCATGCGTGGTCTCCTTCCCGCCCAAGGGTGCCATCTTAGCCAGTCTTCTTTTTTCCGCGGAGCCCTACAGACGTACCCGTCGTGTCCCCGCGAAAAAGTTGATTTTTATAATATATTTCTCTTTTTTCCTTCGGTTCGACGCCGGTCTTTTTCCTGCCCGGACTCGCGACGCCGTCACGAGTCTTTCTCTTATTTTTCGGTTTTTCTGATTTTACTCAGTTTCGTTTTCGGTTTTTCGCTGGCAGCCCGGTCCTTTGACCTTGCAGGGGCCCTTTTTCCCCCGATGGCTGCCAGTGGTTTCAAGCGGTGTGGTCAGTGTGACAGAAATATGTCACTCACTGACACACACGATAATTGCCTCCGCTGCCTGGGCCCGGATCATGAAGAAATGATCTGTGGGGCCTGTGGCAAAATGTCCTCCAAAGCGTTGAGAAGTCGGCGGCACCAGCGGGATAGAATCTTCGCTGACCCCAGCCGTACCCGGACCTCGTCGGAGGCTTCGGCGTCCAGAGGTTCCAGCTCTGACCATCGCCGAAGCTCCTCCGACAGGGGTTCTCCCTCCGGGGACCATCGACGGAAGGCGAAACCCGCGAGGGCGGCGTCGGTGGACGCTCCTGGCTCCGCGAGGGCCAGGTCGCATAGCCCCGATAGCCGTCCCGGATCCTTGGAGAAGGAGCACCTCCCGAAGCGACCTCTCCTGGAGTCGGAGTTGCCTGCTCGGGTAAGTCCTGTAGTCCTCCTGGACTCGCCTCCGAGACTGCCGACGTCGGGCCCGACGCCGTCGGGGCCCGAGTCGGGGGCTGCTGGGTCACCTGAGGTCGGACTCAGGTTGACGGCCTTGGAGAGCAGACTGTCTGCCTTCATGGACCAGCAGCGGGCACTGATCGCTAGCCTCGCTGGCGCCGCTGCCCCGACCGCCGGGACGTCGACGTCTAATTCGACCCCGGAGACCGAGCCGATCCTCGAGTCCATGCGAACTCGAGTCGATCCTCGGTCGAGGTCACCCTCGGCCTCCCGTTCGGGACTGAGGTCGTCGACGCCGACTCCCTCGGTGTCGGGGCGGCCGACGTCTGCGCCCGCCCAAGCCGACCCCACCGATTCCTCCTCGGAGTCGGTCTGGGAATCGGAAGAGGAAGAGTCACCTGATTCCTTTCGGACTCGGTCTGGGAATCGGAAGAGGAAGAGTCACCTGATTCCTTTCGGACTCGGTGTGTCCCCTCGGACTCGCCTGAGTCCGAACCTCGGAAGCAGTCCCCTCCGGAGGATGCCTGGTTCTTGGACTTCGTCAGGGATATGGCCAAGGCTTTGGCCTTCCCTGCGGATCCCGAGGAGGAGCCTCGAGCCGAAGAGCTCGACGCCCTCCAGTATGACTCTCCCGCCAGGGAACACTTTACTGTACCGGTTCCTCCCATGCTGGAACGACTACTCTTCCACATGTGGGAGAGGCCGGCCTCCTCGCCGGTCTTAAGCAAGCGGGTCGATTCCATCTATCGAGTCCGCAAGAGTCCTGGCTTCCAAAAAGCACAGCTACCACACCATTCCATGGTAGTGGAATCGGCCATGCATAGGCTTAAGAGCCAAAAGATGCACTCCTCGGTGCCTCCTGGCAGGGAGGCCCGTAACCTGGATGGCCTTGGTAAGAAGTGTTTCCAGGGCTCTATGCTTGCTTGTCGTGTCCAGACCTACCAGCTATACATGGGCATGTATCTCCGAGACCTGGTTAAAGAGCTAGTCGGATTCTCCGCTGGATTGTCCGAGGAACCTTTGCGGAGGTTCCTGGCCTTAACGACTGGTATTCGGGAATGCTCCAAATTCATGTCCCGAGCAGCCTATGATGGCTTTGAAGCATCGGCTCGAGTGGCCGCAGCCGGCATCGGTGCCCGCCGACAGGCTTGGCTTCAGTCGTCTGACCTTGAACCCTGGGTGCAGGACAAGTTGGTCGATGTCCCCTGCCGAGGTGAGAACCTCTTTGGCAAGCCCATGGCGGACAAGGCTGCACAGATCGAGACGGAGACTCTCACCAGGACTAGGCTTTCTAGAAAGACCTCCGCTCCTTCCCAGAAAAAGAAGGGCTCGGGAAAGAAGTCCTTTTACCCGAGAAAGGCGGCTGCCTATAAACACTACCCTCAATATCAGGCCTCCGCGGCTCCCCAACAGGGCCAGCAGGCCAAGGGACGGGGTAACGGGTCCCGTAGGCAGCAAACCCCCAAGCCTGCACCACCAGCCCCTGCTCAGCAGGGTGGGGGTTTTTGACTACATCAGCATAGCCTCTCCCCCTCCGCTGGCTCCTCCCAGCACCGGAGGCCGGCTGGTTCACTTCGCCCACAGGTGGCCCAACATCACTTCCGATGCGTGGGTGCTTCAGGTCGTACGAGAAGGCTATCTTCTCCACTTCCATCAGGTTCCTCCCTCTTATTTTCCGGGAGAACCTCCACGACTCCCTCTGCACAGGGACTTACTCCTTCAGGAGTTAGCAAGTCTCCTACAGGAACAGGCTGTGGAACCGGTGCCCCACCACCTGAGAGGTCAAGGCTTTTATTCCAGGTATTTTCTAATACCAAAAAGAACAGGAGGCCTCAGACCCATCCTGGACTTGCGCAACCTCAACAAGTTCCTCGTGCGAGAAAAGTTCAAAATGCTTACCCTTGGAATCCTTCTGCCCTACCTCCAGCAGGGAGATTGGCTATGCTCCTTGGATCTAAAGGATGCCTACACACACATCCTCATCCACCCAAGCCACCGCCAATACCTACGGTTTGTGGTGGCAGGAAATCATTACCAGTACAGAGTACTGCCCTTTGGCCTGTCCTCCGCACCGCGAGTCTTCACAAAATGTCTCGCGGTGGTGGCGGCCCATCTCCGGCTTCACGGCCTCTATGTCTTTCCGTACCTCGACGACTGGCTCATCAGAGCAGCGTCCACTCCGGAGGTCACCAACGCCACGCACCGCACGGTGACCCTTCTGCAGTACTTGGGCTTTGTCATAAACTTCGCAAAGTCCACTTTGCTCCCCTCACAGGATCTCGAGTTCATCGGCGCAAGACTGCACACTCCTCAGGCGCGAGCTTTCCTGCCTCTCGACAGGGCTCAACGGTTCATGGACCTAGCCGGCCGTTTTCGCAGCCAGTCCCTGGTCTCCGCCAGGCGCTTCCTGAGACTGCTCGGCCATATGGCTTCCACCATCCATGTGACCCCCAATGCCCGCCTGAATATGCGGCCTGCTCAATGGTGCCTTCGCAAGCAGTGGCAGCAAGCCACCGGCGGTCTAGCCGACTTAGTGCGCATCTCCGAGCTGCTGGCCTCTTCTCTCCAGTGGGGGCTTCATCGGCCAAACCTGGTACTCGGCATGCCTTTTCAGTCACCTCAGCCGGCTCAAGTGCTGACGACAGATGCGTCCCTCCTGGGTTGGGGAGCACATTGCCAAGGGGCATGTACTCAGGATCTTTGGACCGCGTGGGAGTCTGCTCAACAGATCAACTTCCTGGAGCTCAGAGCAATTCGTCTGGCGCTCAGGGTTTTCTCCCACCTGACTTCTCACCAGTCCGTCCTTGTCCAGACGGACAATCAAGTGGCCATGTTCTATGTGAACAAACAGGGGGGCACGGGCTCCTCCCTTCTCTGCCGCGAGGCTCAGAAGCTCTGCTCTTGGGCCGTCAGTCACGGCATCCTTCTCAAGGCAGTTTATCTCCCAGGCCAAGAAAATTGCCTGGCGGACAAACTCAGCAGGATCCTCCAGCCGCACGAGTGGCGCCTGGATCCCTTGGTAGTTCAGAAGCTCTTTCTAAAGTGGGGCCTCCCCACGATGGATCTCTTTGCCAGTCCTCTCAACCGGCAACTTCCTCGCTTCTGTTCTCGTCAGCCACACCCCCTTCGAGTTGCGGCGGATGCTTTTCTACTCTCATGGTCGGAGAGCCTTCTGTATGCTTTTCCTCCCATCCCGCTAGTCTCTCGAACTCTTTTCAAGGTTCTCCGAGACAAAGCTTCCATGATCCTGATCGCTCCTCGCTGGCCCAGACAGCCGTGGTTTCCACTCCTGCTGCAACTAGCGGTGGAGGATCCATTCCCTCTGGGGTTTCAACCGGATCTCCTCACTCAGGATCAGGGGTCTCTGCTACACCCCAATCTCAGATCTCTCAATCTAATGGCCTGGCTGCTGAGAGGGTAGTCCTTGCTCCCCTTCTCCTGCCGGCAGAGGTGGAAGAGGTCGTCCTAGCTTCTCGGCGACCTTCTACCCGCAAATGCTACGCCCTTAAATGGCGTCGCTTTTCCGTTTGGTGTACCCAACAGTCTCAGGATCCCTTCTCCTGCTCGGTGTCGGTGATCTTGCAGTACTTGCTCTACCTCTCTAATCTGGGACTTAAGTCCAACTCCGTCAAAGTTCACCTCAGTGCTCTTTCAGCACATCATGTGCCGGTGGACGGCAGACCTCTTTCCAGCGACCCTCTCGTAGCGAGGTTTCTCCGAGGTCTCCTTCTACTTAAACCACCTCTGCGCCCACCAGCGCCTGACTGGGATCTGAATGTGGTTTTACAGCGGATCACCTGTCCGCCTTTTGAACCTATGGCCACCTGTTCTCTCCGTTTTCTTTCTTGGAAAACATTGTTCCTGATAGCCCTCACTTCCGCTAGACGCGTAAGTGAATTGCAGGCCCTCGTGTCTGATCCCCCTTACACTCGGTTCTACAAAAATAGGGTAGTCCTACGGACTCACCCAAAATTTCTTCCAAAAGTGGTCTCCCCTTTTCACATCAATCAGGAGGTGGTACTTCCGACCTTCTTTCCCAGACCACACTCCAGCTGAGCTGAAATGGTCCTACATACCCTGGACTGTAGAAGAGCACTGAACTTCTACCTTGACCGTACGCGGGAGCACCGTAAAGCTGCTCAGCTTTTTGTGTCTTTTGACCCCAATAAATTGGGGCTCCCGGTCTCCAAGCGTACTCTGTCCATCTGGGTTGCTGACTGTATCGCTTGGGCTTATGGGGCAGCCGGACTCTCGTTAGAAAGTCGAGTCACGGCTCATTGTGTTCGGGCGAAGGCTACGTCAGTGGCTTACCTCCACTCTGTTCCGCTGGCAGACATCTGCCGGGCCGCTACTTGGTCTTTGAGCCAGACTTTTGCGGTCCATTACTGTCTCGAGAGGGAGTCCCGCAGGGACAGTGCTTTCGGACAGGCAGTCCTCCGAAATCTCTTCGAGGTTTGAGCAACTCCTACCCTCCATCCCGGATGTGGGCTACCGGTGGGTAATAATTCAGTGAAGATTCCTTCCTTCTGTGCCGCTGAGCTAGAGGGAGCTCATTTTTGTGCTTAGGGTCTCCGGTAGCCTTAAGCTTGGGAGTCCCATATGTGAGGACCGACTTCTTGCTTGGTCCTGGAGAAAGCGTAGTTACTCACCTGTAACAGGTGTTCTCCAGGAGCAGCAGGAATCAGTCCTCACAACCCTCCCTCCTCCCCTTGGAGTTGCAATCATCTGCTTTAGTTTTTTTGCAAAATTTATGCTGTCTTTTAGCTATGTCATCAGACTGGCTAAGATGGCACCCTTGGGCGGGAAGGAGACCGCGCATGCGCGCTGCAATTCCCAAAGGCTTTCTTTGAAAGCTGGGGAAAATTGCTCCGCGAGGGCTCCGTCGGCGCCGACGTCACCCATATGTGAGGACTGATTCCTGCTGCTCCTGGAGAACACCTGTTACAGGTGAGTAACTACGCTATACCCATGATGCTGTTCAAACTACAGGCCGACAGGGGCTCGATGATTATCATAGCCCCCTTCTGGCCCTGTCAACCATGGTTTCCTCTGCTTCTTCATCTGGCGCAGACTCAGCCACTCAATCTGGGATGTACACCCAATCTCCTCTCTCAGGACCATGGGACGCTCCTCCATCCCAATCTTCATTCACTATGCCTGACAGCATGGCTGCTGAAAGGCTAGTGCTCACTGACCTCGATTTACCACAGGTGGTCAAGGATGTCCTCCTAGATCTTGTAAGAATTCCACCAGGCTGTCTTATGCCTTCAAATGGTGTAGGTTTGCCCTCTGGTGCTCCCCAAAGGACATTGACTCCTTTTCTTGCCAGGTGGAGTTGCATCTACAATAACTCCTCAACTTATCCTTGACAGGTCTGAAAACTAACTCAGTGAGAGTTCACCTTAGTGCCATTGTGACCTCTCACAGACCAGTGGATGAACAACCTATCTCCTCACACCCCTTAGTAGCATGCTTCATGTGGGGTCTTCTGCTGTCCAAGCCATCATTAAGCTGCCTCCAGTGGCCTGCGCTCTGTAAGTGGTTCTGGCATAGCTTCTAAAGCCACTTTTTGAACCTTTAGCTACCACTTCACTGAAGTTTCTATCTTGGAAGATCATCTTCTTTATTGCCCTCATTTCAGCTGCTGCATCAGTGAGCTGCAAGTACTAGTAGCGGATCCCCATATACCCTATTCCACCATGACAAGGTGGTTCTCCGTACCCATCCACACTTCCTCCCGAAGGTGGTTTCCTCTTTCTATCTAAACCAGTCAGTAATCCTCTCAATTTTCTTCCCTAGACTGCATGTGTCTTGGGCTGAAGCAGCGCTACACACCTTAGACTGCAAGCGAGTGCTGGCTTACTACTTGGATAGAACTAAGGATCACAGAAGATCCTCGCAATTATTCATCTCCTTTGATCCTAGTCACATAGGTCTACTGGTGACAAAACTTTCTCTATCCAGATGGATAGCAGATTGCATTTCTTTTGATTATTCACAAGCAGGATTCTCTTTGGAGGGTCATGTCACTGTTCACAATGTGCCGGCTATGGCAACCTCGGTAGCCAATCTCCGTTCAGTGTCCATTGAGGATATCTGTCTGGCAGCTACCTGGTCCTTCATTCATACCTTTGCTGCGCATTACTGTCTGGACAGAGACTCCTGACTGGATGCTGTCTTTGTCCAGCACTTCTTTGGGACTTAAATTCAACTCCTACCCTCCGTCCTGGACTTCTATAAGATACCAGACTATCATTGGGGAAGTATCACCTCCTAGAATCAAGTCCAGTGGCACACAACTCGTCCAGCCTCTTTGGTTACCAATTTTTTTCCCTCAGGGATTGCATTGCTCTCCCCCTCCCCCCCATATCTGGTACCTGGGAGTTAGTGAGTCCCATATGTGAAGACTGCATTTCTGCTTGTTCCTGGAGATAGCATAGTTACTCACCTGTAACAGGTGATCTCCGGGAACAGCAGGAATCAGTCTTCACAGCCCGCTCTCCTCATCTAGGAGTTGTAGGGTTTTTTGTTTTACTCTTCTGCTCAGCTGTAAACTCAACTGTGGAGAGGAGTTGGGAAGGCAGGCACACAGGCACAGTAGAGTACTCCCAAAGGCTTTCTAATTGGATACTGGGGAGCGTTCCCGTGTGGGCTCAGTCGGTGACGTTCACCCATATGTGAAGATTAATTCCTGCTGTTCCCGGAAATTACCTGTTATAAGGGAATAAGTACACTTTAGAGTCCGAGCATTATGTTACATTTCTATGATTATCAATCAATATTTTGGCTTTCTATGCATTCTGATCTAGTTAAAGCATGATATTAGTTTAAGTAAATATTGTTCTGTTCATTCAAGGCTTTCGCTGATATGCTGAGAGTGAACCGAACGCTGAAGAGTCTGAATATAGAATCTAATTTCATCACTGGAGTTGGTATCCTGGCACTGGTGGAAGCACTGAAAGAGAATGAAACTCTAACAGAAATCAAAATTGATAATCAGGTAAGACTGAGAATTCTAGGCTGCAGTATAATTATGCCTTTTACTGAATAATCATCTTGCAAATACAGTAATTTGGTGCAGATTTTCTTTGCCATACACCCATAATTAACACAGTTGGTGTCTGTCTTGACCTTTTTCTCACACTGAGGAAGTTGGACCATTTGATTTTCTTTACAGCATATATTGTTCCTTTGTTAGCCAGCAGCAGAGCAGTATTGTATAGAATGAATAGTTGTGGGATCTGAAGGCTGGTACCACAAGTGGACATTTTAGACATAGGCAACAGCCTCTGATAGTAAAAGGCTCATTTACTTAAGTGCATAAATGTCCAAATTACTGCATGGTAAATACTGGGGGTATTCCTAGTATCTGCCCTTGCAGTTACCACAGAGGGAAAACCTTTATCATGCATTAAGAGGGTAATTTTAATAACTTTTCTCGACTACTCAACAAGGTATGCACATACAAGTATGCAACTCACGTGTAGGCGTTTCTGGGGAGGAATTTGTGTAGAGTGCAAACATAGAAACAAGGTTTGCACAATAGCACAGATTGTTTGTGTGTACATTTATACTAATGTCCAAGCCAGTGTAAATGTCCATGGCTTCAGTCTAGTTGCAAAATAGCCAGTTTACTCCAGTATTTTATAAAGACGCCCAGACACCTAAGTGTAAGGGTATCTGTTCTTTCCTTTCCCAGCACTTACCCTTGGGACGTCCTCTAATTCTCTGGGTCGAGGAATTATCTTATCTTCTCTGTCTGGGATCCCAGGGGAACAAACAAACACACACACACACACACACACACACATAAGTCGCATGTAAGTTTATTCCGTACGTTAGAAGTGCAGTCTGTCTTTTATACAGTAGCAAAAACATATATACGTCATAAACCCATCCCAGCAGCATAGCCCTGCACCTGATATTGCTAATTAGCAATCGTACAAACTGGTACCTGTCTCTGTGAAGATCACTGAATCTTGTCTTAGCACAACACATTCCTTTCTATCTAGGTATTCACAGATGGGCCTCATGGTCCCTCTGTACACAAGAAACTGATTTCCCCTTACAATTCCCCCCTTTGGGCCTGTATAGGCCCACTAGAAGAACAGCCTAACAATCTACTACAAAATAACAAAATAGGCAATATAAACGGAATATCTGTACGCAGCAGCTCAGGTACATCAGCCGCCGTAAAAGCAGGTGTATAAGAGTACATAAAAGTGGTGGAGCTCTGTAGGGCCTTCCGACAGCAGCCAAGAACAAATGAAAATATACAACAGAAAAGAACAAGGATTATAAAACCGCTCCATAGGGCAATAATCTGCCCTTTGAGACCAACCCAAAGGAAGATACATCAGAGAGTAAGCATGAGAAACTGCTGTAGTTGAAGAACAGTATAGAGCAATACAGTATAGGAGGTGAAGTACTTTTGTCCACTAAAGAAGAGCGGGACCTAGGCGTGGTTGTGTCTGATGATCTTAAAGTAGCTAAACAGGTAGAAAAGGCGACGGCAAAAGCTAGAAGGATGCTTGGGTGCATACGGAGCGGAATGGCTAGCAGAAAAAAGGAGGTGATAATGCCTCTGTATAAGTCTTTGGTGTGACCTCATTTGGAGTATAGTGTGCAATTCTGGAGACCGCACCTTCAAAAGGATGTGAACAAAATGGAGTCGGTGCAGAGGGTTGCTACTAAAATGATTAATGGGCTTCATTATAAAGCATATGAGGACAGACTTAAGGATCTTAATATGTACACCTTAGAGGAAAGGCGGGATAGAGGTGATATGATTGAGATGTTTAAATACCTCCGTGGCATAAATGTTCAGGGAGAGAGCCTCTTTCAATTGAAAGCAAGTTCTGCTACGAGGGGACATGGGATGAGGGTGAAGGGAGATAGATTCAGGAGTGATATGTGGAAATATTTCTTTACAGAAAGAGTAGTGGATCCATGGAATAGTCTCCCAGTGGAGGTGGTAGAGATGAGGACAGTAACTGAATTCAAAAAAGCATGGGACCAACACAGAGGATCTCTAAAAGTAAAAAGTGGACTGTTGTAGTTGTTGTTATGGAAGGACAGACTAGATAGGCTATGTGGTCTTTTTCTGTCATCATGTTTCTATGTTTCTAAGTATTAGACAGGCTAAAAGCAGAAACAATAAAACAATCTGTAGCATTAAAACTAGAGACAGTTTACAATGGGCAAGGGACCAAGTCATATCCCAAAGAGGGGCGAGTAACACCAATGTGATACAAGGAAGTAGAAAAAGAAACATGGGGCTGGGTGCAGTTTAAATTGTCAAGTACAGTAAACTTCTGCATTTCATACAGATTAGAAGGTACAGTAATGAGACATGTTGAGAGTAAAGCTCCAGCTTGTAGCGAGCTGCGCACACAAAAGGTAAGGCAGTCTGGGCAAGTAGTATTGCCGTATTAACAGTTCCAGAGATGGGCTGAAGGAGGCGCCACATGAGTGGTAGGAGGAGTCAACACAGTCTTGTGCGTGATGGTCAGGAGGCTGGAGGGCGGTCTGGAACCGAAGATGATGTCAGTGGAGACGATACACGTTTGATTCTTGACGCATGGATCCACGAAGGGCAGGAGTCCCACAGGATGGCTGTCCATGTGATGGCGATCACTGTAGTTGGAGGTCCGTAGGGCGGGTCTAGGGTACTGTGCTTGTGAGGTGCACTGACCTGTACCTGGTCACCAACCTTGAAGGGATATGTTGGTTCGGTACCTCTAGGCCGAAAGCTGCTTTTCTTCAGGAGTCTTCTCCTCTCCTCTCCAGTTGCTAGGGCCTTGGCTGCCCCGGCGTCAGCTACTTCTCATCCTGGTCCTGAAGCCAGATCTATAGATGGAGAATGTTTCCAGCGAGGGCAATGGCTTCAGGATCTTTTAGCCGCCACCTTCACTGTAATCGGTGTTATCAGAAGAACTTGGAACGGTCCCATACTGGAAAAGGGGCTTGTACTGTGTGCTGGTGGTATGTCTTTACCAAATCCAGTCTCCAGATTGAAAGAAAAGAGCTGAGTCATCCAGCAGAAAGGACTGGACCTGCTGAGCATACCTGTGGAGGGAAGAGAGTTGCCTCTGCTGCTAGGAAATACAAGAGATAAATGTGAGGCTCAGGAGTATAAAAAGTAAGCAGTCTTCCATATAGCAGTTCAAAGGGAGAAAAATTTCAGTCTACTCCCTTAGGGCAATTTGTTTGGTTTTGTTTTGTTTTTTTTGTTGAACAGAGTCAAAGGCAAGACAGTTTAGTGTCTTTACAAAGTTTTTTTTTAAGGTTTCGGAGGTTCCCCCTTCGTGGGTTGCTGTTTGCATACAACAGCCAAATCCTAAGCAACTCAATTTAACTACTACATTTTGACAAGATGCCCACACTTCCTCAATTTTTCACAATTTTAGAATTATACCAATTTGTAAAATTTTGTGTAGGTAAATTTCCTCCCTTACCTTCATGTGTCAGGCCAGGACACATAGAGGCAAAAAGGGATAAAAGCATCTGAAAAGCACCACATGGCCAGTGTGGGTCTCCCCAAAGCTCATTAGGATGAAAAGTGCACTCAGCCTATCTTCAAGTGTCTATTTCCAATTATTCGGTATATCTCTGGGCTAGATGACTTCCAAAATTGGAGTTAATGGGGATGGCATAATCAAATATGGTAGAGTATTCATTGTCAGTTTTCTTTCTAGGTGGATACATCGGATACATCATTTCACATTTCAATTCACCCTCACCATTTTATAATGTTAATCTGAGTTCTCCTTTCCAACATGAATATTCCATCACACTCCTCTCAACACCACTTTTTTTCCACTTACATCGTTCCATCAAACTACATGCATAGGTCCTTCTGTCTTTTTTATACCATACTAGTGTATCCTTATTTGGCAAGGCTGCTAAGAACATCAAACAATTGTTAAACACTTAGTATTTTTATAAACAAAAGGTATATATAAAATATAAATGTAGATCCTTTTCAATAAGCATAACAATATGAGTAAACAGTGCTCATTCTAATTAGCAACTGCCTAAACAAAATATAGGTAAAGTCCTTACAATATAGACTAGTGCTTCACGGCATTTTATAACATCAATCCCAATAGGAAGGAGTATGGCGTCTAACAGAACAGACACATAATCTCTCAGGTGTGACTAAAGTCTATCTTATACCCGGTTCCCAGTGAGAGTGCTGTGGAAACTTAATATTTGAGGACTGATCTTATAATTGCAGTGCCCACAAGGATCTGTGCAAGTTACTCACTAATCATGGTGTTTAAGAGATCCTTTTGAGGTGAGAGGCCTAAGAAGGTTCAAGGCATTTGTGGTTGTGCCTCATGATGATATTTCCTCGGGTTCTTCTTGGCCTACCTTCCCCTGCCTATTCATGTCTCTGCCGAGGCATAAATATACAAGATTCATGTTCTTCAGGCCTTGGGGGTCCTCGAGGAGTCTTAAAGCAGTCAGAATTCCGGTGGCCCAGATCATCACACTCGGAGCAGCATGTTTATTGCCTTTCCCAAGGCTGTAGCCTCACCTTCTGTCTCTCTCTCTCACTCTCTGCTTCTTTTTTTTTTCAACCGCCCCGGATCATTGCTGACAAGCAAGATCTTGGTTTGGGTTTTTTTTTTTTCCAATGAACTCAAGTTAATGTTATTGTTTTATTTGTCTACTAACTTTACAAATATTCTCATATTTCCTGGGAACTAAGCTTCATCTTTCCACTAAATGAGATCTATGTGCTTGGGAACAAAACAATTTCAGATCAGCCTCTTTCCAAAATTCTATAATTTCTGTGTATACTGAACCTCTACATAATGTACTGCTACAAGTATTTTGGTAACATAAGTGCAAGTGTGTAAACTAAAGAAAATTTGTATGTCATAGTGCTACAATATACTGTATTCCTAAAACTGAAATGTTAAAAACTTTCAAAACAAAGTACAATTTTTTTTCTCTGGACCCCAACACACAAAATTCAAATACAGGAAAACAGATGAATTTATCCTAAAATCCAATATTGTAATAAATTAAACTGGAAAGATCAATATAGCCAGCACTCATGGTGCTACTGTCCTGTTCATCAGCACCAAGCTAAACAATGCAAAGTAATTAACTTAAATCTTACAGTTCAGGAAACAGACATTCAAATAACATGAAACTGCAAAAAGGTGAATTCAGAATCATACTCTGTCACATTTAAATTAAAACCTTATACATAATACTTGAGACTGGTATCAAACTGATCTGAAACAATGAAATTATGTTAAAGCAATTTGCTTAGAGTAACAGTTCAACCTTGATGTTATCTCAAACACAAATAGCAAAGTAAACAGCAGGCTCTTTTGTGTCCAGATTCCTTCAGGCAAATGCAGATTACTATATAGTTGAACAAGAGAGAGAAAAGTCACAAATATTAAGAGTTTAAAAATAAAAAGTTGTGTTGCTTGAGAATTGTCACTAGTTGTGATTACTATTAAATTCCTATCGTTACACAGCTGGAGAAAAAAGTCTGAAATTTCTCACACGTTGGCATACACCCAGCCAAGCAGATATCAGCTTTATCTTTATCTTTATCTTTATTGAACATTTTATATACCGCCCATTGTCGAAACATGAGGGCGGTTTACAATAAAATATAAATGCTGGCGTTAAAAGAAAGGAACTCCATTGAAATAAAGAGAAAGAAGGGCCAAAGGGGCCACCAGACAAAACAGTAAATTCAAACAATAACCAATCAAATCCAATGTCAAAGAGACAGATGAGAACTAACAAAGTCAAACAATACTCAAACTAGGTGGTAAAACAACAGACATACAGACAAACGAAGGACTATACAGGACACCCAGGGGGGAGGTCAAACGCCTGTTGGAATAGGTGAGTTTTTAATAGTGTCTTGAAGTTCTGGTAGGAGGGTTCTAGCTGGAGGGAGGGAAGAAGTGAGTTCCATAGGGAGGGTCCTAGAAAAAAGAAAGCAGCGTGACGTGTTTGTTCCAGATGAGCCTGTGAAGGGGAAGGAAGGGATAAACGATTGGCATGCAAGGTGCGAAGCTGTCAGTAGGGAGTATGGAGAGAGATCAAGTCAGCTAAATATAGGGGATTGGAGGAGTAAATGACTCTATGAGTTAGTATGAGGAACTTATATCGGAATCGGAAACGCAGAGGAAGCCAGTGAAGGCGATACAGAAGAGGGGTGATATGATCAGATCTACGGGCAGAGGTAACCAGTCGGGCAGCTGTGTTTTGCAAAAGCTGCAAGCGTTGAAGCTGGTAGGCCTCTTAGTTTTAGGCAAAGGTAACTCCACAATACCCTTTATTCTCTCCGGATTTATTTTCCTCTTTCCTTCACTTATGAGGTGTCCCAAATACTTAACCTCCCTCTTCACAGATTGTAATTTTTTATTATTTTTTATTTATTTATTTTTCTCTGAACTTAGCAGGCCCAAACACGTACCTCAAATCTACTACACTGAACCATGTGTGATCATGCAGAATTTTGCTCAACAAGTTATATAAGGGTTTGGGACCACAGGATGCTGGGTCTAGACAATCTTATTCAAATTCCTTAAATGCTGCCCCATCCACTAAAACATATGACAGAGGTTTTTAATTTAAACAGAAGACAAGTCAAAGCTTACAAGTGCTTTCTTAAGAAATTTCACCCTGCATAATGAACTAGACCCTCGGGGTACTTGGAACCCACCCCTCTCCCTTGATTTTCTCCACTTCAGACTTACCAGTCACATAAAGGGTTAACACCTAACAAATCCAAGCAACCAAAACAGCAGGAGGAGGGATACTTTCCTTTGTGCAAAAGAAACAACAGTATTTCATCATTAGCATCTTACAGTTCTTATCATTCTCCCCCTTTTCCTTACCGCGGTCTGTGCACAGAATTACTCAATTGCTGCAGTGCTTGCTTTTAAAGCAACGATTTCCACAATCTGGTTCACAACACCTCTGTGTTTTTTTTTCCAACTCCGGGACCATCACCAGCTAGCAGAGAGACCTCTCTGCAGAGGAGGAGGTGAGACTGTTGAAATCAACAGGACGCGTCTTTGCACCTCCACTCAGCAGGAGTCACTCTACTGTGGGAAAATCCCGGCGAGCCCCAGCTGTTATTTACACCTTTACCTGTGGCCAGTTCACCTTTGGCCAACCTGGCCAATGAGACTCAGAGAGGAATATTATGAAGCAGGTTAAGAGCTCTTTTAGTATTGTTGTTATTCAGTACATTGCTATAGCAATGGGTGTCTAAATACAGACACACCCTTTTACATATTTCAGTGACAGTTATACCGTTGTTGAGTACAAAAGTAATTTTTTTTGGTTTGTTTTTTTTCTATTTAGCTTGTCTTCTTACAATATGGCAATAAATAGACACTGCAAATAAATAATAATTTACGTTTTAGTATGCCATTTAACTTTAAGTTTCTATTCTGTCTGCCTGTCCGTAGCCTTTGAACACAAAGAACAGGAAGGGAGGGGGAGGGAAGAGCAGAGCATGTGTCGCTCAAGCTCTACTATCTCCAGATGCAGCAAGTTACAGCACACATCGAAAAGCATCTAAAAGAATTACTTGTACTTAATTTCAGTATTTATAAAAACAACAAAGTAAACTGCTAAAAACCTAACAACTCCCTCAGTGATTAGGCGATTCGGCATCTACGGGGAGGGGCCCCGGGGGTACAGGACAACTGGAATACAAAGTCTGCTTAACAAGAGATTTAAACCTAATGAAAACCGGGCTGGTCCCCTTTACCCAGGAACCCCCCCCCCCCCCCTTTTTAGTTAAAGAAGATAGGAAAGGCGTGGAAGAATAGAGAGACAAATAAACAAACACCGCTTGTCACTTGCATTCCAGGGACTCTGAGTCATCAGTTTTACCTTCGCCAGAGACTGGGGGGGGGGGGGGTGTGTCGTATAGGCACAGAGATAAACTAAGCACAGTAAACATGCTAACAGACTTCTTCAGCAGAATTAGCAAATGTCCGGTAACCTATACCAAATCAAAAAAACTCACTCTATTAAAACAAACATCATGTCCTTGATTTAAACAAACACTACGATTATTTCTTGTTTAACAAACCAACATGGTAAGTGTAACCTACACCGACAGCATATGTAAGATGCCTTTTTTAACTGCAGTTTTAAACCTTATCACAACATGTAGCTGCACACGCATTCCCGTGGATTCTGAAGCGGCCCCCTTACCTTGGGACCCCCCCCATCCTCTAATGAAGTCACAACAAACGCACGTCTGGCCACTTGCTTTCTGCACAGTACCCGTCACTAGCGCTATTGCTTCAGAGTACGGCAGGGGCATTTTGCCAAACTCACACAAGCACACAGAGAAGGAGAAGGATATTACCACAGACCCAGCAGGACGTCCCTGTTATTTACTGCGCTACCCAAGCACATTTTCCCAGCACTACCCAAGCACATTTTCCCAGCGCTACCCAAGCGCATTTTCCCAGCGCTACCCAAGCGCATTTTCCATGACGAGCTACCAAAGCAACGTCAGTTAAAAAATCCTTGTGCAGCTACCAAAGCTGCTTCAATTTAGAAAGTGCATCAGGGAAATCCCACTTCTGACACCAAATTGTAAGAGTATCTGTTCTTTCCTTTCCCAGCACTTACCCTTGGGACGTCCTCTAATTCTCTGGGTCGAGGAATTACCTTATCTTCTCTGTCTGGGATCCCAGGGGAACAAACACACACACACATAAGTAGCATGTAAGTTTATTCCGTACGTTAGAAGTGCAGTCTATCTTTTATACAGTAGTAAAAACATATATACGTCATAAACCCATCCCAGCAGCATAGCCCTGCACCTGATATTGCTAATTAGCAATCGTACAAACTGATACCTGTCTCTGTGAAGATCACTGAATCTTGTCTTAGCACAACACATTCCTTTCTATCTAGGTATTCACAGATGGGCCTCATGGTCCCTCTGTACACAGTAAACTGATTTCCCCTTACACTAAGTGTCTTTATAAGATAAGCTAGAAATAGATGGCTTCTTACCCTCTTAACCTAGGCAACCTGTTATATAGACGCCTGCTTTATGCATTGACAGTGCGGAAGCACTTACTCCTGTTGAGGTTGTATTAAGTCATCTGTGCTATTTTCCGCAATAACTGCATGAGGTAAGTTACTGTGCACTAACTGCAAGGCGCAGTCCCTGCCCATTTTCCTGCCAGTACACCACAAGGATCTAGGCACTACTGTTTTCCAAGAAGGAAGTGGTGAGGGAAGGATGCTGCTGGATGCCTCCCCAAGTAAGCAGAATTGGTCCGGTCCCCCACTACAGTGACATTCAATGCAAAACTATTATCAGTTGTGGCAACTTGCATTGTTTACAAGGTTACCACCATCTTCGGTCATTCACAAACATAATAGCGTAAAG
Source organism: Ichthyophis bannanicus (assembly GCA_033557465.1). Classification (NCBI taxonomy): domain Eukaryota; kingdom Metazoa; phylum Chordata; class Amphibia; order Gymnophiona; family Ichthyophiidae; genus Ichthyophis; species Ichthyophis bannanicus. The sequence goes on along the minus strand of CM066043.1, from coordinate 176,007,359 downwards.
CATTTTCTCACCCTAGTATTCAAAGAGCCTAAACCAAGCTAGTTTGCATATTTTCCTGAGATTTATCTGCATATCGTAACTTTAGTTTATAACTGGTAGAAGATACCAAAAATGACCAAATTGAGTTTTGCAATTAGTGATGTGAAAGGTTAGAGAAAAAGCAGAGGGTTTTTTTCCCCCTTAGGCCAGAAGTGGAACATTTTGAGACATAGGGGGAAACCGTCTTTTCTTTTTTCCTGACTCTTCATATCTCCAGCTGCCATTGAAGTTCAAAATTGGAGTTTAAAATGTGAAGCAGGTTTTGAGCTAAGCTTGGACAAAATCATTTTGAGAGGGAGAATGAAGTTGGCTGCAACCCAAATGGATAAGAACATAAGAAATATACTGGTCAGAGCAAGGTCCATCTAGCCCAGTATCCTGCTTCCAACAGTGGCCAATCCAGGTCACAAGTACCTAGCAGGTTCCCAAAAAGACATACGGGTTCCACAATGCATGTATTGGGGCAAGCAGTGATTTTCCTGAGTCTTTTTTAATAATGGGTGAACAAGGGGGACACCCCTACCTGCAATAGAACCAGGTACAAGAAGAGCAGGAAAGCTACAGGCCACTGGATAGACAGGAGCTTTATGGGTGTCTAAAGGTCATCCCAACACATGTTTCTGCCAATACCCTTCTTCAGGGGACAGCGACCAATCTGAGAAAGACACCTAGGAAGTGCTCTCTATTACTAAAGACAATTGCTGAATAGCTTACTCCAAGGTTCCGGAAATACACAAACAGCTTTTACTACATCCTCTGGTAACAAACTCTGGAATTTGATTACGTGTTGAGTGAAAAAATATATTCTCTTATTAGGGATATCCTTTACCATTGTGGTTGCTCTTCCCTGTACCTTTTCTAATTCCGCTATATCCTTTTTAAGATATGGCAGCCAAAATTGCATACAGTATTCAAGGTGCAGTCACACCATGGAACAATATAGAGACATTTTAATATCCTTTGTTTTATTCTCCATTCATTTCCTAATGATTCCTAGCATTCTATTTGCTTTCTTGACCACCGCTGCACACTGGTTGGAGGGTTTCAACATATTATCCACGATAATGCCTAAATCTTTTTTCCTGGGTGGTGTTTCCTAATGTGGAACCTTGCATCGTGTAACCATAGTTTGGGTTGTTCTTCCCTAGGTGCATAACTTTGCATTTGTCCACATTAAATTTTATCTGCCATTTGGATGCTCAGTCTTCCAATTTATCAAAGTCCTCTTGCAATTTTTCACAGTCCTCTTGGGTTTTAACAACTTTGAATAATTTAATTTGAATAAATAATTTAAATAATTGAATGCTCACTTTTGAGCTTGAAAGCTGCGGGTGGAACTCTGCCCGTTTTGTTGCTTTACCTACTTATACTACTTTTACAAATGCCCCTTTACTCTAAGAAAAAAAAAAGGAGAAACTATGGCAGTGGCTAGACTAATGGACACATTTGTTGTCAGCAGCATCGGTGTGATGGCCTGGAGGGGGGCAGCTTACAGGGATCAAGGGGTATGGATGCAGGAGTAGGAAATATCTTTGAAACTAGAGCCTGTGAATCATCATGTTATTCACTGCTATTACTACTACTTATAATATCCATAGCGCTATTAGGCATACACAGCATTGCATATGCTGACTCTCCTGCCTTTGATGTGAAAGGAATCAATAATGGTATTGCAGCAGTATTACCTGCAGAGTTCTTTGAGATGAACTCCAACCTGAGACTGATATTTCCCCTGCCTGTCCTGAGGGAGGAGTCTGCACAAGAGCAAATTGCTATCTCCAGGAACAAGCAGGAATGTAGTCTTCACATATGGGTAGCACCGGTACCGACAGAGCCCGTGTGGGAACACTCCCCAGCGTCCAATAGGAAAGCTTTTAGGAGCATCCCACAGCGCCTGCGTGCTGCCTTCCCGCCTTTCCCAACTGTCCCTCTCCAGAGCCGACAGGTCGCACATCCTGTCACCGCAGAAAAATTCCCTTCTTATACTTCTTTTTTTGTGGTCGCGTCTGCCTTCCCTCGACTCTATACCGGTACCGGCGGTGGTTCTTTTCTTTCAAAAAAACCCCCTTTCTTTCTGGAGTTTTTTTACCAGGGGTGCCACACGCCGTTTTGGGCACTAGGCCCAACTTTTTCCCTCAGAATGGAAAAACCCGTTTCAGGTTTTAAAAAGTGTTCTAAGTGTGGCGGTACCATCTCCGTCACCAACACCCATGAGTGGTGCCTCAAATGTTTAGGTCCTGACCACTCTATTTCAGAGTGTGTTGCCTGTGGGATGATGTCAAAAAGGGGCCAGCAGAACTGAGCTGCTAAGCTTAGCACCCTTTTTCCCTCCGATGCAGCCTCCATGGCATCGACGTCTTCTAGGGCTTCATCTTCCTCCCATGGATCTCAGGTAACTAAACATAAATCTAGCCGGTCCTCAAAGGGTAGATCTCCTTCTAAACATCGAGATGCCTCTGGCGTTGCCCTTGAGGGACTTTCACCGGCAAAATTGCCCTGGCAGGAGGCTTCGGCTTCCAAAGCACTAACGGGGCTCCAGGATGTTCTCAAGGCTTCAACCTTGGCAGAACTACTGGTGCCATGCTCTGGGGTGCCGGCCTCTTTATCCGGCACCGATACCCAAGCATCGGCAGCGTCGATAGACCAGAGATTCTTGGCTATTGAATGCAGTTTGGCGGCTCTTCTCATGGCCTCGATGCCCCTGAAATCGCTTCAGACAATTCAACCTGTACCGGCATCGACTGCATCGACATCGACTGCATTGACATCTGCAGGTATTCTACCGGGACCGAGTCATGCGTCTCTATCCGGCATCGACAAGTTGGTACCGGACCACTCCAATGCCGACTTTGATTGGTACCGGTACCAGTACCATGCCTTGCATGATCACCCAGATCGGAGATACTTTGAATCCTCGGGTGAGTCCGAAGACTCGGAAAGCTCTGCCAATACCAGAGTACTTCTTCCCGAGGATTCCTCTTCTCCTCAGCGTAGGATGTCTCCACCAGAGGATATGTCCTTTCAGGATTTTATCCGAGAAGTGGCCCGAGGTCTTTCCATCACAGTGGCTCCTGAAAAAGAGCCTAGGGCAAAGGAATTAGAAATCCTGCAATACCCTAAAGCTCCCAAGGAGGCAGCTACCTTACCTATTCATGAGATCTTGCATGATCTTATGTTAAGGATGTGGGAAACACCTCTGACCACATCTCCTCATTCTCAAAGACTCGACACCATGTATCGAGTTCCTTCTTCTCCTGGGTTTCAGAAGACTCAATTACCACACCATTCTATGGTGGTGGAATCAGCCATGAGACGGATAAAGAGTGCAAAAAGACATGCATCTAATCCTCCAGGACGTGAGTGTAGAACTCTTGACGCCTTTGGACGTCGATCCTTCCAGGCTTCCATGCTTTCTGCTAGGATCAGTTCCTATATCTTGTATATGGGAATGTTCCTGAAGGATGTCAAAGGAGACTTAGAGCTTATGAGCCCTCTCCTTCCTGATGATAAAAGGCAAGATTATCTTGCTCTTGTTAAACATGCTCAGGATGTTTCCAAGTTTGTGAATCGTGCAGCCTTTGACTGCTTTTAATGCATAAGCAGAACCTCTGCTATTGCCATAGGTGCACGTAGAATTGCCTGGCTTCAGGCATCTGACTTGGAAATCTGAGTACAGAACAAACTAGGGAATATACCTTGCACAGGAGAGAATCTCTTTGGCAACAATTGGCAAGAAAAAGCTAATGAGATAGATGTTGACAATATCACTTTGGATAGATTGTACAAATCTACAGCTGATCCTGCGAGGAAAAGATCCTCTAAAAAAACATTCTTCAGCAAGAAGAAAAAGTTATCTCCAGGAACAAGCAGGAATGAGTCTTCACATATGGGTATCGTCGGTACCGACGGAGCCTGCGCGGGAACGCTCCCCAGCGTCCAGAAAGAAAGCTTTTGGGAGCATCCCACAGCACCTGCGCGCTGCCTTCCCGCCTTTCCTAACCGCCTCTCTCCAGTTCTTCTTTTCCGTGGAGCCAGCAGGTCGTGTTCCTGTCACCGCTGAAGAAGTTCTTTATTTTTCTTTATTTCTTTGGTCGCGCGTCTGCCTTCTTCGACGTCAGACTGGTACCGCCGGTCTCTTCTTCTTTCTTTTTTTAAAAGAAAAAAAACAACCTATCGTTCCCCACTTCTGTGCATTTTTTCTTTTTGGGCCTTCGGCCTAGAAGAATTTTCCTCATGGAAAAGCCCACCTCCAGCTTTAAAAAGTGCACGAAGTGCAGCAGTACTCTTTCTATTACCGACACCCATGACTGGTGTCTCAAATGTTTGGGTCCTGACCACTCCATCACTGATTGTGAGTCCTGTTCTATGATGTCTAAGAGGTCGACAGAATCGAGCGGCAAAGCTCAGTACCCTGTTTCCCTCTGATGCAGCTTCGGTGGCATCGACATCTTCCAGGGCTGCTTCTTCCCATGGATCTCAGGTAACCAAACATAAGTCCAGCCGGTCCTCGAAGGGTAGATCTCCCTCTAAGTATCGAGATGCCTCCGGGCTTGCTCTCGAGGATCCTGCACCAGCAAAATTACCCCGGCGGGAGGCTCCGGCTTCCAAAGCTTCATCTATGGGGTCACAGGTTGACATCGATGGCTTGGCCTCGACCGATCACCTGTTGCCATGTTCTGGGGTACCGGTGGTTTCCACTGTACCGACATCCAGACATTGGTTGCGTCGATGGATCAGAATATTCTGACCATGCAGCATGCCATCACAACATTCATACAAGCTGCGACGCCTCCGGTACCACAACAAACTCCGTTGGCGGTACCGGCACCGGCACCGATATCGGTTCCGGTGCCGGTACCGATTGCATCGGCATCGGCTTAGGTATCGACTGCAGCGGTACCCTGTCCTTTGATGCCCATCGGTACCGAATCGGTACCGATCACTCCCGATGTCGATACCACTCGGTACGCGTATCGGGCTCTGCAAGAGCATCCAGACAGGCGATACTTCGATTCCTCCGAAGACTCTGATGATTCAGAGGCTTCTCTCGAAGCATCGGTACTCCTTCCCCAGGAGCCCTCTTCTCCAAAAAGAAGAATGTCTCCTCCAGAAGACTTGTCTTTTCAAGACTTCATTAGGGAAGTGGCCAGGGGCCTCTCTATTTCAGTGGCCCCTGAACCAGAGCCTAGAGCCAAGAAATTAGATATTTTACAATATCCTAAGGCTCCTAAGGAGGCAGCTACTTTACCAATTCATGAGATCCTTTATGATCACATGTTGGGCATATGGGAGACACCTCTTACTACCTCCCCTCATTCTCGCAGGTTGGACACCATGTACCGTGTTCCTCCTTGTCCTGGCTTTCATAAGACTCAGCTTCCTCACCACTCTATTGTGGTGGAGTCTGCTATGAAAAAGATAGAGTGCAAAAAGACACTCATCTAATCCTCCAGGAAGAGAATGCAGAACCTTGGATGCTTTTGGCCGGAGAATTTTCCAGGCCAATATGCTGACTGCCAGAATCAACTCCTATAGTCTCTATATGGGGATGTTTCTAAAGGAAGTTACAGATCATCTGCAAACTTTATCTCCTTTTATCTCAGAAGATAAAAGGGAGGAGTTTCTCACCTGGCTTAAACATGCCCAGGATGTTTCCAAATTTTCCAACCGTGCAGCCTTTGACTCTGAGTGTTCCAGCAGAGCCTCGGCTATTGCCATAGGTGCACGCAGACTTGCTTGGTTACAAGCTTCTGATTTGGAACCCTGGGTCCAGGATGGATTAGGAAATCTTCTTTGTACAGGTGAAAACCTTTTTGGCAAGGATTGGCAAGCAAAGGCCACTCAGATGGATGCTGAGAATTCTGCCTTAGATAGACTTTCAAAGTCTACTTCTGCTCCTGCTAGAAAAAGGTTATTCAAAAGGGCTTTCTTTCCCAAAAAAGGGAAATATTATCCTGGCTATGGTCACCAGGCATCTTCTGCAGGTCGTTTTGCTGCAAAGCGTCAGCAACAACCTAAACAAGCCAAGCCTAAGGCTGCAAGGACTGCTACGGCCCAACAGCCTCAGTCTCCTCAGGGCCTTTGACTTACAACTAGAGAACTTAGCCTTTCTGGCTCTAGAAGAACCAGAGCCTCTCACCATTCCAGGAAGGTTAGCTCACTTTGCTCCCAGAAGGGAACAAATCACAGCAGAGCAATGGACCCTCTCCATCATAAGGGAGGGGTACAAGCTTCATTTCTTAAACCTTCCTCCTCACACCATGGTGAGACAGTTCAATTCTCCAACATCTCTCCTCGACCTTCTGGGTCAGGAGATTGCTACCCTTCTTGCCCAAAGGGCAATAGAGGAAGTACCCCTTCTTCAACAGGGTTCAGGATTCTACTCCCCCTATTTTCTTATCCCAAAGAAGACGGGGGGCTACAGACCCATATTAGATCTCAGAGAATTGAACAAGTTTCTATGCAAGGAGAAATTCAAGATAATTTCTCTCGGTGCTCTCCTTCCATACCTTCAGAGTCAGGATTGGCTTTGTTCCCTAGATCTCAAGGATGCGTACACTCATGTCCTCATCCATCCAACACACAGAAGGTTCCTTCGGTTCCTTTATCAAGGAAAGCACTACCAATACAGAGTGCTTCCTTTCGGTCTGGCCTCTGCACCAAGAGTGTTCACAAAATGCATGGCAGTAGTAGCTGCATTTCTACGCACTCTAGGAATATTTGTATTCCCATATCTGGACGACTGGCTCATCCGAGCTCAGAGGCCCAGGCTTCCCTAGCCTGCACAAGGCGTGTTTTTTAGTATCTGGGACTGGTAATAAACATCCCAAAATCACATCTCACCCCTACTCAGTCATTAGAGTTCATAGGGGCCTTGCTGGATACCACAACTGCAAGGGCCTATCTTCCCCAAGCCCGTTGCCTACGACTGGTGCAGTTAGCCTCACAAGTTCAGTTAAAGTCCCATTTAACTGCTCGAGAGATGTTACAACTGTTAGGCCACATGGCATCCACTGTGCATGTGGTTCCTTACGCTCGCCTTCACATGCGGGCAGCTCAGTGGACTCTGTCCACCCAATGGACCCAGGCATCAGGGTGCCTGTCAGACAAAATAGCAACCTCCAGTCCCCTCTTTTGGTCTCTCCAGTGGTGAAAGTCCACTCAGAATCTGTTGCTGGGGTCCCCCTTTCAACAGTTGCTACCCCAAGCAACCCTTGCAACAGATGCCTCTCCAAAGGGTTGGGGAGCTCATCTACAAGATCTCTCCACCCAGGGCATCTGGTCTCCACAGGAGACATCTCTACATATCAACCTCTTGGAGCTCAGAGCAATTTTTCTAGCTCTGAGTCTTCCACACCCTGCTCAGCTACAAGACAGTCCTCATCCACATGGACAACCAAGTAGCCATGTTCTACGTGAACAAGCAGGGTGGGACTGGCTCTCTGTCGCTTTGCAAAGAAGCTTTGAGATTGTGGGCCTTCGCCAGAGAGCATCAAATTCATCTCATGGCAGTGTATCTTCCAGGGGTTCAAAACTCTTGGGCAGACAGACTCAGTCGAGTTCTGCTTCCACACGAATGGTCCCTCCATGGGGACCAGATAGCCAGGATCTTTCGAATTTGGGGAACCCCGGACATAGACCTGTTTGCAAGTCCGTGGAATGCCAAACTTCCCCGGTTCTGTTCCAGGATTACGTGTCAGGGAGTTCAGGCCAGGGATGCCTTCCTCCTCTATTGGGGGCAAGACTTCCTCTATGCCTTTCCACCCATTCCCCTAATTTCCAAGACACTGTTCAAGCTTCAGAGAGACAAGGGGTCTATGATCCTCATAACACCACGTTGGCCACGCCAAATGTGGTACCCTCTACTTCTGCATCTCTCTCAAGCTCCCCCCCTGGACTTGGGATCTGCTCCAGACCTCCTGTCCCAAGAGGAGGGAACGCTGTGGCACCCAAATCCCCAGTCTCTTCATCTTAGGGCCTGGTTGCTGAAGGCCTAGACCTTCAAGATTTGCATCTTTCTCAGCATGTGATTGATATCCTTCATGCTTCCAGAAAGCCTTCCACTAGATGTTCCTATGCTTTTAAATGGAAAAGGTTTACCATTTGGTGTGCAATACCTCTGAATTCTTTACTAGAGTATTTGCTGCATTTATCCCATGCAGGCCTTAAAACAAATTCAGTAAGAGTCCATTTGAGTGCTATTGCAGCATCCCTTAACCCTATCAATGGACAGCCTATTTCCTCTCATCCTCTTATTGCAAGATTCATGAGAGGCTTCTCTTAACTAAACCTCCCATTAGACCACCTCCAGTGGCATGGGATTTGAATTTGGTTCTTGGCCAGCTTATGAAGCCACCCTTTGAACCCTTAGCCACTACCTCCTTGAAATTCCTTTCCTGGAAGGTTATTTTTCTTATTGCAGTCACCTCAGCTCGCCGTATCAGTGAGCTGAAAGCCTTGGTGGCTAATCCTCCTTATGCAAGGTTCCATCATGACAAGGTAGTCCTCAGGACTAATCCACACTTTATGCCTAAAGTGGTCTCACCTTTTCATCTAAACCAGGAGGTGTATTTACCTGTCTTTTTTCCAGGACCTCATGCATCAAGTGCAGAGAGGAATCTTCATACCCTGGATTGTAAGAGAGCACTTGCTTTTTACTTACAAAGGACACAGCAACATAGAAAGTCCTCTCAACTATTTGTTGCTTTTGATCCCTCTCATTTAGGACTTCCAGTCTCTAAGAGAACTCTGTCCAATTGGATTGCTCAGTGTATTTCTTTCGCTTACCAGAGTAAGAACCTTTCTCTGGAGGGCCATGTCACAGCTCACAATGTCAGCCTCTATGGCTGACATTGGCAGCCTCTATGGCTCATCTAAACTCTGTGTCCATCGACCAAATCTGTCGAGCGGCCACCTGGGCCTCGGTTCATACCTTTACAGCCCATTACTGCTTGGACAAGGACTCCCGCCGGGATGCCTTGTTTGGTCAGGCTGTTCTCAAACACCTGTTCCATACCTAATCAACTCCTACCCCCCATCCCTGGTTGGATGCCCGAGATCCATGGGGGGAGGTAGAGCCCTTTTCAGGGACTTACCACCTTGGAGATCTCCCTGGCATCTCTAGCTGGGGAGTCCCCATATGTGAAGACTCATTCCTGCTTGTTCCTGGAGATAGCACAGTTACTTACCTGTAACAGGTGATCTCTGGGAACAGCAGGAATAAGTCTTCACAACCCACCCACCTCCCCTAGGAGTTGTATCTCTCTATCTATCTTTCCTTTCCTCTCTCTCTCTTTGTCTCAGCTTAAAACTCGAACTGGAGAGAGGCGGTTAGGAAAGGCGGGAAGGCAGCACGCAGGCGCTGTGGGATGCTCCCAAAAGCTTGCTTTCTGGACGCTGGGGAGCGTTCCCGCGCAGGCTCCGTCGGTACCGACGATACCCATATGTGAAGACTTATTCCTGCTGTTCCCAGAGATCACCTGTTACAGGTAAGTAACTGTGCTTTATCCCTCCTATACCCAGCAGAGACATCATCCAGGTCAGTCTGCCCAAAAGGGTCAGCAGCGACAACCTAGACAACAAAGGAAGCCAAATGCAGCTAAGCCTCAACCGGCTTAGCAGATTCAGCCTCCACAGGGGCTTTGACTCCTGTTTAGAGAACTTTGCCTTCCTGGCCCTAAATGGCCCGGAACCCTCCACCATTCCAGCAAGGTTATGTCATTGTGCCCCCAGATGGGGTCAGATAACAGCAGAAAATTTGACACTGTCTATTGTAAGAGAGGGGTACAAGCTTCGTTCATTTATTTATTTGTTTATTTAACAGTTCTTATATACCGCCTTTCATGATATCAAGGCGGTTTACATTGAACAAACTGAAATTACATTGAACAGGGCATTATAACTTGGAGATAACTATTTATCTCCAGGAACAAGCAGGAATGAGTCTTCACATATGGGTACGTCGGTACCGACGGAGCCTGCACGGGGATGCTGCCCAGCTTCCAATCAGAAAGCTTTTGGCAGCCTCCCTCGCTTCTGCGCGCTGAGTTCCCGCCCTTTCCAGAGCCTCTCTTCAGTTTTCGTTTTTCCGCGGAGCCGGCAGGACGTCCTCCTGTCACCGCAGAAACTTACTTTAATACTTTAGGTTTTTTTTCTTTTCTTGTGGTCGCGGCTGTATTTCCCGCTCCCACCAGTACTGCTGGTGGATTTTTGACTTACTTCTGAGAAACTTTTTTCTTCAGTTTTTGCCTTAACTTGTTGGGCCTACCAGGCCTCTTCATTATGGAGCCTTCTTTTCCTAAGAAGTGCATTCGGTGTGGAAACACCTGTTTCTTTTTAGATACCAATGCTTGGTGTCTTAACTGTGTGGGTCCTGACCCTTTTTCCCCTGGCAAGTCGTGGGATATTTCTGTGCAGAAACCTTCAACTTTTAGAATTTCCCTCGATACCGTTTTTTCCTCGGCAGTGAGGGTACCAGGTTTCTCTACTTCACAGCATCAGGTAACCCAAAAACAGTCTGTTAAGACTAGTCAATGTTTGAGTGGTATGTCCCATGCCCAGCATGGTGACGGCTCCGGCCTTACCCTCAAGAATCCATTGGCATTACCCCTGCGGGAGTCTATGGGCTCCAAAGCGTTAAAGGGGTTTCAGGTTGTTCCTGGGGCTCACCCCTCACAGAACATACCTGAGCCATGCGCGGAGGTGGTATCCGCTTCGAGCGGTACCGAGCCTCCGGCATCGGCACCGGTGTCGAGTAGCCTACTCTTCACCAAGGATTGTCATCGGGCATCCTCGGTACCTTTGGGCCCGATCGATTCGCACCGCATTGACTTCCTTCAACCTCAGCCATGCTCCGGGCCGGTACCGGCGTCGATCGGTTCCGATACCCTGGCATCGGCATCGAGGTGGACCACCTTTCCCTTTGAAAAAGGTGTTCATCGGGTATCCTCGGTACCGTCGGTATCGGTCGATGTGACCCAGTCTGCCTTAGGGGTATCGGCATCGCCGATACTGCCATTGGCGTCGGCGCCTTCGCGACACGCATCGATAGTATCACTTACTTCGATGCCGAGTCTTGAGTCCATATCTAGTCTCGATGACTCCGTACCGACGTGCCCTGGAACCGACTCGGATCGATTCCAGATCGGCAGTTTCAAAGATCATAGTCATAACTCTCTCATGATCTCGCTACCACTGCAGCAGCTCCCGATGGCTGCTTCATCTGCTACTCCTGTATCAGTATCGATGCCTCTTCTGGCACCCATGCCTACTTTAGAACCGATACCTGGCATTGGTGTAGTCCCCTGTGCCTCCTCTGGAGCTCCGGCTTTTTCTTTAGCCGGGCCAGGGATGGTTCCCATAGGAGATCAGTCTTTTCAGGCTTTTCTCCGGGACATGGCAACCTTTCTCAATATATCTATCCCTGGTAGTGGTCCTACTCAGGGCTCACAGGCACAGATGGAAAATATACAATTTCCTTTACATCCTGCTCTGCAGGATCTCCTTCTCAGGGTCTGGAAATCACCCTTACGACTTCCTCCAGTTTCTACAAACATTGAGGTTCGGTACCGGGTGCCACCTTCTCCAGGGTTCCAGAAGCCTCAACTTTCTCATCGTTCACTTGTAGTGGAATCGGCTCTGAGAAAAGTTAAGAGCAAGAAGAAGCATTCTTCTTATCCACCGGGTCGTTCTTCAAGAACACTCGATGCTTTTGGTCGTCAAGCCTTCCAAAACTCTATGTTGGCCTCCAGAGTTCTCTCATATATTTTTCACATGAGTCTAACACTCCAGGAAGTCACAGAGAAATTGTCTCTTTTGACCCCTTTTTTACCAGAGCCCAAGGCTACTGATTATTCCTTACTCATCAATCACAGCCGGAATATATCTTGGTTCCTGTCTCGTGCTTCTATAGACTCTTTTGAGTCTGTTAGCAGATCCTCTGCTATTGCCATAGCAGCACGTCGCAGAGCCTGGCTTGGAGCTTCAGACTTGAGTAGATGGGCACAAACTATACTGGCTCATTCTCCTTGTACAGGAGAGGGTCTCTTCAATAAGGAGGCTTTAAGTCAGGTTGCTCAATGCTTCACTGACTCTCCTTCCACTAAGGACCTTTCTAAGCCACCTCCTTCTTCGAGAGGTAGGAAATGTCCTACCAAACCTTCTTTCCCTAAGAAAAGAAAGTTTCATTCCTCTCCTGCCCATCATTCGGCTGTACCTAAACAGGAGACACCTCAGCCTAGTCTGAACTCCTCCAGCTCTAACCAGTCTCAGCATTCCCAGCAACCATAGGAGCTGGGACTTATACTCTATACTTTCCGTCTAATTCATTAGAAGTTTATACACTGTGTTTCTTTCAGTGTACTACCTTGTGAAACATTTTATGTTCAGGGACTGCTAACTTCTCCTCTTCTTATCCTCTAGAAGAGCAGTTGCACCTATCCCGTGATGGTTTTGTCCCAACTGAACATTCTTCCTTCTGTTGACTTCCCTATGGGTATGTCACCCTCTAATTACTTGCTCTACCCTCTCCAAAGGGGTTTTTTCCCTAACGGAGGGGTACCATACTAAAAAAGTTTTTACCAAGCTTATTCCACAGACAGGGAGAAGTTATATCTCCTCCCTCTTTATCTGTTTTTTCTTTATGGGGCACAGGGCAATCTTTCTGCTGTTTCTGTCAGCTGCTGTGCCTGCAGGAGTTACAGTGATTGTATTACTGGTACTTTTGCCAAGTTCCAGTCTTTTGTTCAATTTCTGTCTAGCCTTAGTAGTGTTTCCAAGCTATTCGTTAGCTACCTTGGATCCTCCTACTCCCTTAGGCTTTCTCACATTATTCTATCCATCTCCTCTCCTAGGATATGGTAACAAATCTAACTTCAGTCAGTTTATCTCTCCTGCACAATGCTCTCTACAATCTTCAGAGCAGCTTTCTACTATGAGGGCCTGCTATATTGACCTTGTCTCTGAAGCTTCGCTATTAGTAGGAAAAAGCTTGTTCACCCTTCCCATGCCTGTGAAGGTTCTCCACACCCTTTAACCTGGGGTGTTAGCACGAGATATATTCTTCTGCGTGAAGATCCAAGGCTGACTTTAATGCATGCTACCTCTGGGTCCCTCTAATAGGTCCCTCTGGTATCTTCCCCTGCATTTTACACCTCTGCCGTATCAGTGTGCGGTGGAACTCCCGCCTTGTTCCTTACAGATTCATCTTATAATCTGTTCTCACGCAATCATCACGGTTATTTTGTTGGATTGTCTTCCTGCATCCCTCAATTCATAGAAATAGATTCTCTCTACATATCCCAAGTGGCTTCACCCTCTGGTAGTATACAGAATCTTTTTATTTTTTATTTCCCATGTCACAATCATGGGGCTGGGTGCTAGACATGTTCTTCAACCTGTCATCTTGTCTGTAGCATCTCTATATATGTCTACATGCCTATATCATTTCTCTGGTGGTGCAATTCCATGCCCCACAAAGATATCTATAATTACGTATTTCATATCTATATTATATATATATATATATATATATATATATATATATATATATATATATATATATATATATTTTGATATATCTCTCCACCCATGTCCTGATTATGCATCTGGACATATCGATTCAGGTTTAGATCCCCCCTCATATATATATAAACATCTGTATATATATGTGTCTCTTGGGCGGTTTCTTAAGGGTTCATATCTCTATACTCTCACCCTTACTGTCTATACTAAATGTTCCCTCCTAGAGGATTTAGACAGTCCATCGCCCTATTTCGCATACCATATTACCATGCAGAAACTGTTAGACACCACTAACCATTGTGGTGCTAACTTCTCTATTTTTTTCTTAAACCCTTGAAGCATCAAGCTTCAATATTTGTTTTTTTCCTATCTCTCGCCAGTTAGGAAAAACGGTGTACATCTTTATCTTTGAGTACACAGCTCTTCTCCTTGGGAATAGGGATTTTTTCCACTTTCCCTCTCCCCGTCAGGACTGGGCTAGTTCTCCAACTCCGTCAGTCTTCTTCCTTAGTCCTCCCTGTTAATAACATTATGACTAAAGGAGTTTTTCAGCTTTTTCTCATAAAGCTCTCCATTGAAGACATGACGTCCCATCCTACCCAGTTGACACCTGGATCGTCTACTACCTCCAGGTCTGGACCTTCATCCTCACTGCTGGGAGGTCCCTTCAAGATTCCGCCACTGCTTCTCCAGCAGACTACATCAGGCGTTCTACTTCCTACAGTGCAGTAGGTAAGTGACCTATCAATTGGTACGTTACATGTGTTTCATGTGACTCCTCATATACACCAAGGACTCCTACAATCTGTACGGCCCTCTAGTCCTTGGCTATGCTGTTCTTCCTCACAGCTCCTTTATTGTCAACTCCTACCCTCCATCCCACATTGGATGCCATGGATTTCTGGAAACAAAATGCACCCCTGGTCCAGGCTGCTGCATTTTTATGGGATCTCCCCTTGGCATCTCCAGCTAGGGAGTCCCCATATGTGAAGACTCATTCCTGCTTGTTCCTGGAGATAGCACAGTTACTTACCTGTAACAGGTGATCTCTGGGAACAGCAGGAATTAGTCTTCACAACCCTCCCACCTCCCCTAGGAGTTGCATCTCTTATCTTCTTCTCCTTTCTCTCCTCGCCTTTGTCTCAGCTTTGAAACTCAACTGAAGAGAGGCTCTGGAGAGGGCGGGAACTCAGCGCGCAGGCGCGAGGGAGGCTGCCAAAAGCTTTCTGATTGGAAGCTGGGCAGCATCCCCGTGCAGGCTCCGTCGGTACCGACGTACCCATATGTGAAGACTAATTTCTGCTGTTCCCAGAGATCACCTGTTACAGGTAAGTAACTGTGCTTACAGGGAACATGGGCTATGGAGGGTTAAGTGGCTTGCCCAAGACCACAAGGAGCACCTGTGGGACTAGAAACCCCAGTCCTTCCGGACCAAGGTTGCTGTCCTCTAGTGGGATTTGAACCCCCGACCTTCCGGCCTGAAGTACCTTACCCCAACCACTAGGCCACTCCTCCACTCCTCAGCATGCTCCCTCCTACAGTAGTAAGACAGTTCAATTCTCAAACCTCCCTCAACGACCGGTTAGGTCAAAAAGTCACTATGCTCCTTGCTCAAGGGGTAATAGAAGAGGTGCACATTCCCCAACGGGGTACAGGGTTTTACTCCCCCTATTTCCTTATTCCAAAGAAAACACGAGGACACAGACCCATTCTAGACCTCAGAGAATTGAACAAATTCCTGTTCAGAGAGAAGTTCAAAATGATTTCTCTAGGAACTCTGCTGTCATACCTTCAGAGTCAGGATTGGCTTTGTTCTCTAGATCTCAAGGATACGTACACACATGTTCTCATCCATCCAATTCACTGAAAATTCCTTCGATTCCTGTTTCAAGGGAAGCACTACCAATACAGGGTTCTTCCTTTTGGCCTGGCTTCTGTACCAAGAGTGTTCACAAAATGCATGACTGTGGTAGCAGCATTTCTTCGCACCCTGGGAATATTCGTCTTCCCTTACTAGGACGACTGGCTCATTGGAGCCCCTTCAGAGCCAGGAGGCCGGGATGGCTCTGTCTTGCACAATGCGCATCCTTCAGTATTTGGGACTTGTCATAAACTTCCCAAAGTCCAACCTTGCTCCCACTCAATCCCTAGAGTTTATAGGAGCTCATCTGGATACCAGACAGGCAAGGGCCTTCCTTCCACAGCCTCGCTGCCTTCGCATTGTGCAGCTAGCTTCCCAAGCAGTGCTAAAACCTCACCTCACTGATCGGGAAATGCTACAGTTCCTAGGCCACATGGCATCCACCATGCATGTGGTTCCTTATGCTCGCCTCCATATGAGGGCAACCCAATGAACCTTATCCACTCAGTGGATTCAGGCCTCAGGTTGCCTGTCAGACAAAATAGCAAATTTAGATTGCCTTATTTTGTCCCTCCAATAGTGGCAGTCACCCAAAAACCTTCTGGTGGGGTCTCCTTTTCAGCAACCCACACCCCAAGCCACTCTAACAACAGATGCTTCACAGGTGGGTTGGGGAGCCCACCTGCATGGCCTCTCTACCCAGGGTACCTGGACTCCACAGGAGGCCTATCTCTATATCAACCTCCTGGAGCTCAGAGCAATCTTCCTTGCTCTTCGAGTATTTCACACCCAGCTCAGCTACAAGACAGTCCTAGTTCAAACGGACAATCAGGTAGCCATCTTCTATGTGAACAAGCAGGGCGGAACAGGCTCTCTGTCGCTGTGCAACGAAGCTTTGCAACTATGGGCCCTCGCCAGAGAGCATCAGATTCATCTCCTTGCAGTGTATCTTCCAGGCATTCAAAACTCTTGGGCAGGCAAACTCAGTTGAGTTCTGCTTTCACGCGAATAGTCTCTCCATGCAGACCAGGTGGCCAAAATTTTCAAATTTGGGGAACCCCGGACATAGACCTCTTTGCAAGTCCACTGAATGCCAAATTTCCCCAGTTCTGTTCCAGAATTCCGGCTCGAGGTTGTCAGGCCAGGGATGCTTTCCTCTTTCATTGGGGTCAGGTCTTCCAGTATGCCTTTCCACCCATTCCCCTAATTCCCAAAACCCTGTTCAAGCTTCAGAGAGACAGAGGTCATATGATCCTCATAGCTCCACGTTGACCACGGCGACCATGGTACCCTCTGCTCCTACATCTCTCTCAAGCTCCGCCTCTGGAGTTAGGATCGGCTCCAGATCTTCTTTCTCAAGAGGACGGGATGCTGTGGCATCCCAATCCCCAGTCTCTGCATCTCAGGGCCTGGTTGCTGAAAGCCTAGAACTTCATGGTCTTAACCTTTCCCATCAGGTAAAGGATATCCTTCATGCTTCCAGGAAACCTTCCACAAGACGCTCTTATGCATTTAAGTGGAAGAGGTTTACCATATGGTTCTCGCAGAAGGGTCTTAACCTTCTTGCGATACCTCTGGAATCATTACTGGAGTATCTCCTTCATTTGTCAAATGCAGGGCTTAAGGCCAATTCAGTGAGAGTCCATTTGAGTGCTATTGCAGCTTCTTTCAAGCCTCTAAATGGACAACTTAGTTCCTCTCATCCTCTCATAGCGAGATTTATGAGAGGCATTCTTTTAACAAAGCCTCCCATTAAGCCACCACCGGTGGCATGGGACTTAAATCTGGTACTTGGGCAGCTCATGAAACTGCCCTTTGAACCATTAGCCACTACACCTTTGAAATTCCTTTCGTGGAGGGAGGGAGGAGTTGGCTCAGTGGTTGGGATAGGTTACCTCAGGCCGGAGGGCCGGGGTTTCAATTCCCGCATGGGGACAAGCATCCTCAGGCCGGAAGGACTGGGGTCTTTAGTCCCATGGCCACTCCTTGTGGCCTTGGGCAAGCCACTTAACCCTCCATTGCCTCAGGTACACTTAGATTGTGAGCCCTTCGGGGACAAGGGAATAAAAAAGTACCTGTTAGTATACATGTAAACCGCACTGATTCTAAAGAGCACGGTATAAAAAAGAAATAAATAAAATAAAAAATAAAAAAAAGATTATCTTTCTCATTGCAATCACATCAGCACGTCACATTAGTGACTTGCAAGCATTGGTAGCTGATCCTCCGTATACAAGGTTCCATCATGATAAGGTAGTCCTTAGGACTTATCCACACTTTTTGCCAAAGGTGGTTTCGCCCTTTCATTTAAACCAGGGGTCTCAAACACGCGGCCCGCGGGCCGCATGCGGCCCGCGAGACAACTTGGTGCGGCCCGCGACGGAGGAAAACAAAAAACCCCCAAAACCCTGGCTTCTGCCGTTGCCGCCGTGGCAGCGGCAGAATCAATTGTCAAATTTTAAAAAAACCTGGCTTCTGCTGCTCAAGCAGCAAAATCAGCTGTCCTGCGGTCCCTTCCCCTGTGCCCGGAGATCCGAGTCTGCTCTATCAGCGGCGTGCTTTTCAAGCCGCGAAGAGAGTATTCCCCTCTCGCGCGGTTTCAAGCCGCGCGAGAGGGGAATACTCTCCTCGCGGCTTGAAAAGCACGCCGCTGATAGAGCAGACTCGGATCTCCGGGCACAGGGGAAGGGGCCGCAGGACAGCTGATTTTGCTGCTTGAGCAGCAGAAGCCAGTTTTTTTTTAAATTTACCGGGGGGGGGTGTAGGACTGGAAATGGGCTATTGGCAGGGGGGGGGTGTAGGACTTGAAATGGGGTATTGGCTGGGGGGGGTGTAGGACTGGAAATGGGCTATTGGCAGGGGGGGGGGGTGTAGGACTGGAAATGGGCTATTGGCAGGGGGGGGTGTCGGACTGGAAATGGGCTATTGGCGGGGGGGGTATGACTGGAAATGGGCTATTGGCGGGGGGGGGGTATGACTGGAAATGGGCTATTGGCAGGGGGGGTTATGACTGGATATTGGCTATTGGCAGGGGGGGGTTATGAATGGAGATGGGCTATTGGCAGGGGGGTTATGAATGGTAATGGGCTATGGTGGGGGCTAGGACTGGAAATGGGCAGGTGGGGGTTAGGAAGGACTGGAGGTGGGCTGATGGGGGGAGTTAGGACTGGTAATGAGCTATGGAAGGGCTGACTGAAATGGGGTAATGGGGGTTAGGGCTGGAAGTGGGCTATTGGCAGGGGGGTTATGACTGGTAATGGGCTATGGGGGGGGTAAGACTGAAAATGGGGTGATGGGGGGTAAAACTGGAAGTGCGCTATGGGGAGGTTAGGACTGGTAATGGGCTATGGGGGGTCTAGGACTGGTAATGGGCTGGGGGGGGGTTGCTAGGACTGGAAATGGGCTGAGTGGAAGGGGGGCTTGAACTGCAAATGGCTGATGGGGAGGGGGGCTTGGAATGGAAATGGGCTGTGAGGGGAGGGAGCTAGGATTGGAAATGGGCTGATGGGGGGCTAGGATTGGAAATGGGCTGATGGTGAGGCTAGGATAGGACTGGAAATGGACTAATGGGGGGACTAGAAGGGAGCGGATGCTGGGTGGGGCTGGAACTAGAAGGGAGCTGATGTTGGGGGAGGATTAGAATGGGATGGAGCTGGGAAAGTGAAATGGAGAGGGGAAAAATATTTTGTCTGGGAGAGAAGACAAATCTACAATTGGCCAGGTATTGGGAGAGTAAGTGGGGATTGAGGATGGAGGGGTAAAATTTGAGTGGATGAAATAGGAATGAGGAAAGAGAAAAAGGAGAAAGATTAGTATGTTAAAGCAGATGTAGAGAGAGAATGGAAAAAAAACTAGGAGAGAAGAAAGGGCAAATGGACAGCAGACGATGGAGAGTTAGCAGAAGACATGAAGAAACCAGAAGAAAGTGGCTGGAACAATTGCAACTGAAAAAAATGCACAAAAGGTAGAAAAATATCTCTTTATTTTGAATTTATTAACTGGAATATGTCAGCTCTGGGAAATGTGCATCATTAATGTTTGCGCTTTGTTTAGTACAAGAGGAAATTAATTTATAGTTTTATTTCTACAGTGTTGTTGTACATTCCAAGTTTGGCTTTTGGGGTTCCCAGTTTAATTATTGTCTTCTTGTTTCTAAATCTTTTAGTCTTTCTTTATCCATACTCATTAAAGAGGCATGTTTACTAAAAGTTAGTGTATGGTAACATTATGCAAATATTTATGCAAATGAGGCCCCTTATGCAAATGAGGCCCCGCGTCTTATGCGGCCCCCGGGTTACTTTACAAGTCCTCATTTGGCCCTCAAAGCAATTTGAGTTTGAGACCCCTGATTTAAACCAAGCGGTTTACCTTCCTGTATTCTTTCCAAGGCCTCACGCCTCAAATGCAGAAAGGAACCTTCATACTTTGGACTGTAAAAGAGCTTTGGCCTTTTACTTGCAAAGGACACAGCAACATAGAAAATCCTCTCAACTCTTTGTTGCTTTTGATCCTAGTCATTTGGAACGTCCAATCTCCAAAAGGACACTTTCCAGCTGGATTGCACAGTGTATATCTTTTGCCTATGAGAGTAAGAACCTTTCTCTTGAAGGCTATGTCACAGCTCACAATGTGAGAGCCATGGCAGCCTCAATGGCTCATCTTCACTCTGTGTCTATCAACGTCATCTGTCGAGCAGCTACTTGAGCTTCGGTACATACCTTCACAGCCCATTACTGCTTAGACAAGGACTCCCGCTGGGATGCCTTGTTTGGTCAGGCTGTTCTTCAACACCTGTTTCAGACTTAATCAACTCTTACCCACCATCCCTGGTAGGATGCCAGAGATCCATGGGGGGAAGTGGAGCCCTTTCACAAGGGCACACAACTTTCTGGGGCCATCTCCCTGGCATCTGCAGCTAGTGAGTCCCCATATGTGAAGACTACATTCCTGCTTGTTCCTGGAGATAGCGTAGTTACTCACCTGTAACAGGTGATCTCCGGGAACACAGGAATGTAGTATTCACAACCCGCCCACCTCCCCTAGGAGTTGTATCTCTCTACTCTCTATCTCTCTCTCTTTCTCTCTTTCCCTCTCTCTTTTGTCTCAGCTATAAACTCAACTGGAGAGGGACAGTTGGGAAAGGCGGGAAGGCAGCACGCAGGCGCTGTGGGATGCTCCCAAAAGCTTTCCTATTGGACGCTGGGGAGCGTTCCCACACGGGCTCCGTCGGTACCGACGATACCCATATGTGAAGACTAAATTCCTGCTGTTCCCGGAGATCACCTGTTACAGGTGAGTAACTATGCTTTACCTTGCCAAGTGAGAGAGAAAAACTTCACATGCTCTTTCCAGCAAGGATTTGCAGCAAAAGCTACAAGACCTTGACCAGATTAGCATTCTGGGGATAATAAAAGAAAAATTACTTTGCAAGAAGTTTGGACTTCCATCAAATTGGAAGCTGCAGTTATGTCTACAATGAAGAAGATTAGCTCCTTGCTTAATTTATTTATATTTATTTATTTATTTATATTCTCTTATATACCGCGCTATTCTGCATCAGTGCGGTTTACATTGAACAAACTGAAATTACATTGAACAGGGCATTATAACTTGGAGATAACTATTTTACAGGGAACATGAGCTATGGAGGGTTAAGTGGCTTGCCCAAGACCACAAGGAGCACCTGTGGGACCAGAAACCCCAGTCCTTCCGGCCCAAGGTTGCTGTCCTCTAGTGGGATTTGAACCCCCGACCTTCCGGGGTTAAGACTTTGAATCTAAATTTTATATGCAAAAGAAGAAACTTAAGAGACATTTGACGTGGATTTAGAATGTTGATCAGCGGTTGGTAACCTTCAACAGTTACTAAAACTTTAGGTTATTTTTCTTCACTTGGTTCAAGATATTTAGCTCTTATTTATCATCTCACTAGACCAGTCCAGACAAGTGGACTGTGCTCTACAAGCAGCAGGTATAGGCAGACCAGAGCAACTTTCAGTGATATCATCACTTGGTATATCCTTGGTGCAGCACTGAGAGAAGCCAGTATTTGTCTGTCTCTAACAGATATAGCAATCTCCTCTGTTAGGTTCTCACAGCAAAATACATATACAAAACAAAACGTCAGACCACTACTAAGTCTAAATATTCAAAATGTAACCTGAGTATTATAAAGAACCTCGGCGGTAAGAAAATATGTTAGGGTCTCAAACAGCGGGAATTCATCAATCTTTAAGTGCCGATATAAACACCTCTCCAATATCTTTCATCAGCCCAGTGACAACTAAGAATTTTCAGATTTTAAACTGCATTTAAAAACTCAAGAACCACTTAGCTGAAAACTTAGGATGACCCCTTGAACGCTGAAGAATTAGTGGCTGAGAGACGATCAGTTGACCTGCGTTTTGCCATAGTAATTTTAAATGGCTGTCTCAGAAGAGATGAACCCAGCTCAGATGACTGGAATACCTAACACAGCCAATGTGGCCATTTAAATAGAGGCAGCAATGAATAAGCAGGCATAGATTTTCAATCAAGTGACGTCAAAGAACTGAAAACCATTCCAGTTCTTCATTAAGGCCATTTGGTTGCAGTGCATCCAGGGCAAATATCCAGCGCTGTTCAAAATGTGCTAAGCAACCTTCAATATTACCCTTGTAATGGTTATGAACACAAGTCTATCACTAACATCTTAGATCTTGCTATTGATGGGACACATCTAAGCAATGCTGAACCATCGGAGCAGTAGTGACAAGATTGACCAATCTAGACTTACGTTCGCTAAGTCTGATTTTAATCAATCGACAGGACCTGCCTACCTAGATCTTTGCGCAGGGACAAATAATTACGTAGACCACCTAAGATGTATGGTAGTTGGTGGTATGCTTCAAAGGGTACTGTTGACCAGTCCTAGCATCGACCCAAGGCCTTGGGAAGAACATGTGTATTTGGTGGCACATACAGTGGGAAAACACATTTTACAAACCATGACATTCAAAAAAAGAACGGCATCTCTCAGAACTTTGTGCACGTAAGTGGCAGAATTTGCTATCTACATTTCTTCGTCCTGGAGTTTGTCTCCCCTTAGATATGCAGTTTACAATCAAAGAGCCAAGGTAGTTTTGAAAAACTGAGGTAAACACAATTTCCCCTTCAATCATGTTTCCAAATCCCAGGTGATAGATATGAGTGCCTCAAAGCAGAAATAAATGTCAATGGAGAAATTTCTGAAGTATATGTATATTTTCATTACAAATATGGAAATACATGTATAATTTCTAAGTACACCCACACCACACCCCTTGTATATTTGTGCAAGCTGAATGCATACACGAGTACTACGTTTTTCTAAAATCACTACTTATAAAGGTATGCTGATTTATACATGCAGTGGTGCTTTTACACATGCAAACCTTTTAAAATCACCTCCTTAGTATCCAGCTTCATCCTCCCCACCCTTCAAGGTCATTTTTATTTCCAGGAGGCCTTTTCAAAAGGAAAAAACGAAAAGAAAAAAAAAACAGCTACTTGCCAAGTTAAAACTTGGTTGCTGTTGTTAAAAGCTTATCCCATTTGGGGCAGGAACCTCCTATTTACCAGGGAAATTTTGCATCGGGGCATTCTCTTGTGGTCTAAGTGGTGCTGCACATGCTAATTAGCCTAGTGGTGAATCATGCGTCGGGGAGTCTTTGAATGTCATGTGTTAGCTTCACCTTTGGGGAACCTGACAGGTACTTGTAACCTGGATTGACCACTATCGGCAACAGAATAATGGGCTTGATGGACCCTTGGTCTGACCCAGTATGGCATATCTTACCAGTGTGGTTGTGTCTTGTAACCATGCTGGGGACACAGGAAACCAGCCTAGCATGTGATAAAGTACATAGAGTGCTTGGCTACACTATAATAGGAAACTGGATACAGGTACAAGAACAGTGCTTGTGTAATTTTTGTCATGTTTGGGTTAAAGTTGTGAACTGTTTAATTTTATAGTGGAGAAGGGAATGAGAGGAAGGAAGGAATATTTTAGAAAATTCTGTGAAATTAATATGCATTAATTTTACTGTTTTTAAGGATTTTTCTCTTTTGCTACTTTCTTTTTTTCTGTAACTGTTTTGAAACCTTTAAATAAAAAAAAGTCCATTCCCAAAATTTTTGCAAAATAATAAAACATAGAATCAACATTGCAATCAAATGCCATAACACAGCCTTTTTTTTTAAAGAAAATCCCATTATAACCCAAATTCCCTACTCATCTACTTCCCTGTCCCCATGTTTCTCTCGCTTCCCGCCCTGCTACAGAATCAGACAGGTAAAGGGCATCCCGTCCCCATGATATTACTAAGAAGGGGGAGATAACAAGTCCCCGTGTCTAGGAGTGGACCTCTTTATATATCTCCAGTTAAGTTAGTGATGATACCGGCGCTGAGCCGTATTTTCTTTTTAAACATTATTTGCAGGACATTCAGAAGGCTTCCTCTAAATCCCTTTAACAGCTGATGATTATTATTTCTTCCCTGTATCTAAATCAAATCTTCAGACTACTAGGTGTCCTGTTAAAGATCTTCTGAGCTCTAGCAGTTACTATTTATTTATTTTATTTATTTATTTAACAATTTTTCTATACCGCCTTTGTCCAAGACGGTTTACAAGGAACAACATAACAGTTATAAAGGAATTGCTTTTACATTGAACGTGGGAATTCATCTTGGAGATAAATATGGGGTTGTTTGATGGATAGATATACTATACAATAGCAACAAATATACACCAAATATCTATAGATTACTTTAAGATTAAGGTTGATTTATTATGCTTTAACTATGTGATATTCAAACTGATAAACCTTGTGTGTGCTTCTAGGACAATTTTCAAATTTCCTGCCTTGGTGTAAAGTTTTTTTCAAAGGGAATGTTATATACTTTCCCCTTCAGAAATTGCAACAGATGTGATGTACCCATGAAGTTTGCACTTGATTTTTATGCTGCTAACATTTCAATGGAAAATAACATGCATAGACATGAAAATACAGTCTGCGTATTGTTTTCCAATGCTGCCTAAAACATTCCTCGGGGAATGCCTTCCTCAAAACATGGCTAAAAATATTCACCTTGTGGAGTGCTATGGGGCATGTTTACTAAACAACAGTAGCCTCTTCTGCACAGAAAGTCCAAAACCTCCATGAGATCTGCAGGGGGCATTCCCAGCTTTCCCCCTGCAGATACCACAGAGGTTTTGGACTTACCGTGAAGAACGGTGATCCCTGCATCGGTGGGTAGCATGAGAAGTCCTGCAGTATCTGCCAATTCAGAGATCACGGGTTTCTGCAAGGGGGAGGACAGGTAGCGATTGGGTGGACAGAGCTCTTACTAACTCTGTCGCCCAATATCTACCAATTTTCCCCCTCCCTCCCCCGATTTGTACAGATCCATGGTACCAACAATATGAAGGATGTGCAATTTTCAGACAGCTAATTTACACTGATGAATTGCTGTTTATTCATATATATTTTGAAAACTGCTGACTCAAAAGGTTCATAGGAATAGAATCATTATTTTATTTTGTTCACGTTATTCTTAGTTCTATAGAAGCTGATGCTTTCGTTTACTTATTTTGCCTCTTTTTATGTTTATTATTTATATATCATCTGTATATTATATTTTATTTTCATGATTTATAATATTGTATTTTTCCGTTTTCTGTTATCTGCCTAGAGCCATATGTTAAAAAGGCTCATTACAACAAAATCATTTTTTCTGACAACCATCATGTGGATAGGGATTAGAACTGAGAGAGTCTATACCAAATTTCAGGAAGAAGGGATTTGCTTGTCTAATTTATTTGCAAGTGAAAATCACAATTTAAGATAACTTTAATATTTGATACTACATATGGGGACCATGAAGTGGAGGGAGTAGCCTAGTGGTTACAGCAACAGCCTAGTATCCAAGAGATCAGGGTTCGATTCCCACTGGCTCTCCTTGTGACATTGGGCAAGTCCCGATCTCCAGGAACAAGCAGGAATGTAGTCATCACATATGGGTATCATCGGTTCTGACGGAGCCTGCGCGGGAACGCTTCCCAGCATCCAATCAGAAAGCTTTTGGGAGCATCCCACAGCGCCTGCGTGCTGCCTTCCCGCCTTTCCCAACTGCCTCTCTCCAGTTCTTCCGGTACCGCCGTTTTTTTCTTTTCTTATTTCTGTAAAAAAAAAAAAAAAACCATATTCTCTTTTTTTCTTTTTTTTCAGGTGCACGCGCCGTTTTGGACCTTAGGCCCAAAAACTTTTCCTTACCATGGAAAAGCCTACCTCAGGTTTCAAAAAGTGCACAGAGTGTGGCGGTACCATTTCCGTCACCGACACCCAGGAATGGTGTCTAAAATGTTTAGGTCCTGACCACTCCATCACAGATTGTATGTCCTGCGCCATGATGTCTAAAAGAGGTCGGCAGAACCGAGCTGCTAAGCTCAGTACCCTGTTTCCCTCTGATGCAGCTTCGGTGGCATCGACGTCTTCCAGGGCTGCTTCTTCCTCCCGTGGATCTCAGGTAACTAAACATAAATCCAGCCAGTCCTCGAAGGGTAGATCTCCTTCTAAGCATCGAGATGCCTCTGGCGTTGCCCTCGAGGATTCTGCACTGGCAAAATTACCCCGACGGGAGGCTTCGGCTTCCAAAGCATTATCGGGGTTCCAGGATGTTCTCGAGGCCTTGACCTCGGCAGAACTACTGGTGCCATGCTCTGGGGTACTGGCGGTCTCCTCCAGTACCGACATCCAGGCATTGGCAGCATCGATAGACCAGAGAGTTCTGGCTATGGAACGCAGTCTGGCGGCTTTCCTTGCGGCATCGAAGCCCTTGGAACCGCGACAGACAATTCCACTGGTACCGACACCGGTATCGGTATCAGTATCGGTACCAGTACCGATAGCATCTGCATTGGTGTCTGCTTTGCCAGTACCCAGTCATCCGATGACCTCCGGTACCGATACCCCAGTACCGGTTACTCCCGGTACCGACTTTTGTCGGTACGGGTATCGGGCTCTTCAAGAGCATCTGGACAGACGATACTTCGAGTCCTCAGAAGAATCTGAGGATTCTGACAGCTCTGTCGATGCAGCGATGCTTCTCCCAGAGGAGCCCTCCTCCCCTAAACACAGGATGTCTCCTCCAGAGGATATTTCCTTCCAAGATTTTATCAGGGAGGTGGCTCGGGGCCTGTCCATTACTGTGGCCCCTGAAACAGAGCCAAGGGCCAAGGAGTTGGAAATTCTAAAATATCCTAAAACTCCTAAGGAGGCAGCTACCTTGCCCATTCGTGAGATTCTATATGATCTCATGCTAAGGATGTGGGAAACACCTCTTACCACCTCTCTTCATTCTCGTAGACTGGATACCATGTATCGAGTCCCTCCTTGTCCTGGATTCCATAAGACTCAGCTTCCTCACCACTCTATTGTAGTGGAGTCAGCTATGAGAAGGATCAAGAGTGCAAAAAGACATGCCTCTAATCCTCCAGGACGTGAGTGCAGAACCCTAGATGCTTTTGGACATCGGGTCTTCCAAGCTTCCATGCTTTCTGCCAGGATCAGTTCCTATAGTCTCTATATGGGAATGTTCCTGAAGGAGGTCACAGATGATTTAGAGGCTTTAAGTCCTTTTCTTCCTGAGGATAAAAGACAGGCTTTTCTCACTTTGGTCAAACATGCCAAAGATGTTTCAAAATTTTCCAACCGTGCAGCCTTTGACTGCTTTGAGTGCATAAGCAGGACCTCGGCTATGGCCATAGGTGCACGTAGAATTGCTTGGCTCCAGGCCTCTGATTTAGAGCTCTGGGTACAAGACAAATTGGGAAATATCCCTTGTACTGGTGAGAACCTGTTTGGTAAAGATTGGCAAGAAAAAGCCAATGAAATGGATGCTGAAAATTCCACCTTGGATAGATTATCCAAGTCCACTGCTGATCCTGCTAGAAGAAAATTGTTCAAGAAACCATAATTTTTTAAAAAGAAAAAAATGTATCCTGCTTATGTTCAGCAGGGACGTTCTGCAGGTCATCTTACCAGGAAAGGTCAGCAACCACCCAAACAGAAGAAAGTAAAGGCTGCTAGGCCTCAACCGGCCCAGCAGGCTCAGCCTCCACAGGGCCTTTTACTCTTATCTAGAGAACTTAACCTTCCTGGTTCTGGAGGGACCAGAACCTTCCACCATTCCAGGAAGGTTATGTCATTTTGCCCCCAGATGGGGGCAAATAGCAGAGCATTGGACACTCTCCATCATAAAGGAGGGGTACAAGCTTCATTTTTCAAGCATGCCCCCTCACACAATAGTAAGGCAGTTCAATTCTCCGACCTCTCTCATCAACCTGTTGGGTCAAGAGGTCGCTATCCTTCTTGCCCAAGGGGCAATAGAAGAAGTACCCCATCAACAGGGTACAGGGTTCTATTCCCCTTATTTTCTTATTCCAAAGAAAACAGGGGGTTACAGACCTATCTTAGACCTCAGAAAATTGAACAAATTCCTTGTCAAGGAAAAATTCAAAATGATTTCTCTCGGATCTCTGCTGCTATACCTTCAGAGTCAGGATTGGCTTTGTTCTCTAGATCTCAAGGATGCGTACACCCATGTTCTCATCCATCCAACTCACAGAAGGTTCCTTCAGTTCCTTTTTCAGGAAAAGCACTACCAATACAGGGTGCTTCCTTTTGGCCTGGCCTCAGCACCAAGGGTGTTCACGAAATGCATGTCTGTTGTAGCAGCATTTCTCCGCACTCTAGGGATATTCGTCTTCCCTTACTTAGACGACTGGCTCATTCGAGCCCCAACAGAGTCAGAGGCCAGGACTTCTCTATCCTGCACAATGCGTATCCTTCAGTATTTAGGGCTGGTAATAAACATCCCAAAATCCAGTCTGACTCCCACTCAGTCTCTAGAGTTCATAGGAGCTTTCCTGGATACCACAAAGGCAAGGGCCTATCTTCCCCAGGCCCGTTGCCTTCGCTTGGTGCAGTTAGCTTCTCAGGCAATGCTAAAGCCTCATCTAACTGCTCGAGAAATGTTAAAACTACTAGGCCACATGGCATCCACCGTGCATGTGGTACCCTATGCTCGCCTCCACATGAGGGCAGCTTAGTGGACTTTATCCACCCAAAGGACCCAGGCATCAGGGGTGCCTGTCAGACAAAATAGCAAACACAAGTCGCCTCATTTTGTCCCTCCAGTGGTGGAAGTCCACTCAAAACTTGTTTCTGGGGTCCCCTTTTCAGCAACCCTTACCCCAAGCAACTCTCACAACAGATGCTTCTCCAATGGGTTGGGGAGCTCATCTGCAAGACCTCTCCACCCAGGGTACCTGGTCTCCACAGGAGAGTTACCTACATATCAGTCTCTTGGAACTCAGAGCAATCTTACTTGCTCTGCGAGTGTTCCACACCCTGCTCAGCTACAAGACAGTCCTCATTCATACGGACAATCAAGTAGCCATGTTCTATGTCAACAAACAGGGGGGAACAGGCTCTCTGTCGCTTTGCAACGAAGCTTTGCGACTATGGGCCCTCGCCAGAGAGCATCAGATTCATCTTCTGGCAGTGTATTTTCCAGGCATTCAAAACTCTTGGGCAGACAGACTCAGTCGAGTTCTGCTTCCACACGAGTGGTCTCTGCAAGCAGACCAGGTGACCAGGATATTTCAACTTTGGGGAACCCCAGACATAGACCTCTTTGCAAGTCCGTGGAATGCCAAACTTCCCCGGTTCTGTTCCAGAATTCCGGCTCAGGGGGCTCAGGCCATGGATGCTTTCCTCCTTTACTGGGGTCAAGACTTCCTGTATGCCTTTCCACCCATTCCCCTAATTCCCAAAACCCTGTTCAAGCTTCAGAGAGACAGAGGCCATATGATTCTCATAGCTCCACATTGGCCACGGCAAGTGTGGTACCCTCTGCTTCTACATCTCTCTCAAGCTTCCTCCCTGGAGGTAGGGTCTGCTCCATATCTCCTATCTCAGGAGGACGGAATGTTATGGCATCCCAATCCCCAGTCTTTGCATCTCAGGGCTTGGTTGCTGAAGGCCTAGATCTCCATGATCTTAATATCCCTCAGCAAGTAAAAGATATTCTTTTTGCTTCCAGGAAACCTTCCACAAGACGTTCTTGTGCTTTCAAGTGGAAAAGGTTTACCATATGGTGTTCGCAAAAGGGTCTTAACCCCCTTGCGATACCTCTGGAATCATTGCTGGAGTATCTTCTTCATTTATCCAATGCAGGTCTTAAGACTAATTCAGTAAGAGTCCATTTGAGTGCTATTGCAGCTTCCTTTAAGCCTCTAAATGGACAGCCTATTTCCTCTCATCCTCTTATAGCAAGATTTATGAGAGGCCTTCTTTTAACTAAGCCTCCCATTAGGCCACCACCGGTGGCATGGGACTTAAACCTGGTTCTTGGGCAGCTCATGAAGCCACCTTTCGAACCTTTAGCTACTACCTCCTTGAAATTCCTTTCTTGGAAGTTTATCTTTCTCATTGCAGTCACATCAGCACGCCACATTAGTGAGTTGCAAGCACTAGTAGCTGATCCACCTTCTACAAGGTTCCATCATGACAAGGTAGTCCTTAGGACTCATCCACACTTTATGCCAAAGGTGGTCTCGCCTTTTCATCTGAACCAAGCGGTCTACCTACCTGTGTTTTTTTTCCAAGGCCTCATGCATCAAATGCAGCGAGGAATCTTCATACTTTGGACTGTAAAAGAGCTTTAGCCTTTTACTTACAAAGAACACAGCAATATAGAAAGTCCTCTCAACTCTTTGTTGCTTTTGATCCTTCTCATTTGGGACTTCCAGTCTCCAAGAGAACACTGTCTAACTGGATTGCTCAGTGTATTTCCTTCGCCTATCAGAGTATTTATTTATTTTATTTATTTAACAATCTTTCTATACCGTCTTTCTACAAGTCAAGACGGTTTACATAGAACAGTTTTGGCAGTATATTTCAACTGTTTACATGGAACAAGATAACAATGGATACATATGGTAACGAGAAGAACTAAATACAAAGATCAAAGATCAACTATTTACATATGAGTTTACAATGAGCCAAATGGTTGTATAATAGAATTTGAGTGTTGCAGGAGGAGTAGGGAGGAAGAGTAAGAACCTTTCTCTGGAGGGCCATGTCACAGCTCACAATGTGAGAGCCATGGCAGCCTCAATGGCTCATCTGCACTCTGTGTCTATCGACGACATTTGTCGAGCAGCCACTTGGGCCTCGGTTCATACCTTTACAGCCCATTACTGCTTGGACAAGGACTCCCGCCGGGATGCCTTGTTTGGTCAGGCTGTTCTCCAACACCTGTTCCATACCTAATCAACTCCTACCCACTATCCCTGGTAGGATGCCAGAGATCCATGGGAGGGAAGTGGAGCCCTGTTCAGGGACACACAACATCTGGGGTCTCTCCCTGGCACCTAAAGCTAGGGAGTCCCCATATGTGATGACTACATTCCTGCTTGTTCCTGGAGATAGCATAGTTACTCACCTGTAACAGGTGATCTCCGGGAACAGCAGGAATTTAGTCCTCACAACCCACCCACCTCCCCTAGGAGTTGTATCTCTCTATCTATCTCTTTCCTTTCCCCCTCTCTCTCTCTTTATCTCAGCTTTAAAACTCAACTGGAGAGAGGCAGTTGGGAAAGGCAGGAAGGCAACACGCAGGCACTGTGGGATGCTCCCAAAAGCTTTCTGATTTGACACTAGGGAGCGTTCCTGCGCAGGCTCCGTCGGTACCGACGATACCCATATGTGAGGACTAAATTCCTGCTGTTCCCGGAGATCACCTGTTACAGGTGAGTAACTATGCTTTACCTTCCATTGCCTCGAAAGTAAAGGCCTGGCAATCTACTTCCATTGGTACCTTGCCAAGAAAACCCAGGGGCTGCTGGGTTGTCAGGAGTCTGCATTGACTTGACAACACTTAAAAAAAAAAATGGCATCACCATAAGAAATTAAGGTTCTGTTAGATTTAGCAAGGATTTTAGAAAATTGCCAATGTTGTCTTTCGACTTTCTCTGGATTGCTTCATGTCTAGGTTTACCATGTGACTGATTTATATGGAGAACAAAAAATAAAATATTTTTCTCATTATTACTTTCTTAATATTTTTGAATCTTAACACAGAGGCAGCAGTTGGGAACTGCTGTAGAAATGGAAATAGCACAGTTGCTTGAGGAAAATTCAACAATCATCAAGTTTGGATACCACTTTACCCAACAGGGACCAAGAGCCAGGGCAGAAGCTGCTATAACAAAGAATAATGACTTGGGTAAGCCACACTTGTGAAAAGTGGGTTAAGCTTAGCTATGAACAGTGAGGGTCTTGTTGCTTTCTTTTATATTTCCATTGGTGAGTTACATAACAGATGCTATGTCAAAGCAATGTGCAAAGTGAGTGCAGTAACTGAGGCTCCTGTAGGAGCAGGCAAGCGCACATACTGTACTGAATACAGACTTCCTAATACATAGAATGCTGTGGAAGTAAAACGTGGACTGGCTCAGCTTGTCCGCCATGCTCTGGAGTCAGCGGATGAGACACCTTATGTGAGGTGCTGTATTTGTAATAAGCTAGAATTCTGCAAATGATAATTCAATATTTTGCCATTTTTGGTGATTAATTTTAAAATGCAATACAGAAAAAAATCACTCAGAAACAATATGCTTTGTTATTTTGACAAGGTATGCAGAATTTTGCATAGTTCAGACCTTCTGACACACAATTTTGAATTTGTATGTAGAATTCCAGCAAGAGTATAAGACTAAATTTCTGATGGCACAAAGAGTTTGGTGTATTGATGGCAAGCGCTTCTGATCTCAAGGTGCTCTTATCAGTTGGATAAACACAGCCATAAATTATAATTTATTTTCAAAATGCAAAGGGTCAGAGGCAATAGATTTGATAATTAGTTCTGTGTTTTCTATCCTCCAGCTTCATATAGTTATCTATTTTTGTTCTACTTTATTCACTTTTTCACTAATTATGTTTCCCATTAATATCTTTTATGTTGTCATCTTCTGTTGTATTTTTTAGTTTGGAGCGTACGAATAAATGTTACTACAAATACATTGTCGTCTCTCCAGCCATGAAGCTTCAGGGACAGACAGGTTTTGGAGTATCGACCATAAGGCATTGTGCACGCGTGCTACTACTTATCACATATCACTGTGTGTTCTTTGGTCATTATATGCCTGGAGTGATTTTTGATTTTATAAGCTTTAATTCAGTTTCATCTTTTCCTCTTATATTTGTGATGCATGAGAACTTGGTGTATTTTTTTCTAACTGCATGTTGGTACCACTAAGAAACCAGTAACGTATGTTTGTAGAACTCTGGGTTTAAGGATGTACGTTGGCTTTGGACAAGGCTTTGTTGAGGCTATGAATGAGGTACTGTGGGAACGTTTGGGTCCTTACCTTAAGACAGCCTGGAGCGAAGATAAGTCCAAGGAGAGAAACAAAGTTTTAAAAAAAATACAGATGTTTGCTTTTGAGCTTAGGCTGTTGGAGCTACTGATTGGAAATGAAACTTAGGAAGATCTGCTGAATGCTTCCAAATGGAAGTCCCTGGAGCTGGGGCTGGTGACCCATAGCATACATGCTGATCACCCCTCCTTGAGAGGAGATATTTTGTCAGAAATCCCCCCTTTGTATACCTGTGAATTATAGATTAATGGTAATTTCATACTGAAGCAGAACAGATGTTAGGAGATGTGCTCCACAAAGAATGAAACAGGAATGTTTTACCAGGAACATTTGTGTTTAGCACTGTGTGCAGATTCGAAGTAAGGTTAAGTATCTTTATAGTGACAAAGGCCAAGTAGTTTCAGGTAGGGCTGTATATCTTGATTGTAATGGAAAATCTCCAGGAACAAGCAGGAATGTAGTCTTCTCATATGGGTATCATCGGTACTGACGGAGCCCGCGTGGGAACGCTCCCCAGCGTCCAATAGGAACACTTTTGGGAGCATCCCACAGCGCCCGCGTGCTGCCTTCCCGCCTTTCCCACTGTCCTTCTTCATTTCTTCATTTTCCGCGGTGCCAATAGGTCGCATACCCTGTCACCACCGAAAATTCCTTCTTTATTCTTTATTTTTTGTGGTCGCGTCTGCCTTCGTTCGATGCCTACTGGTACCGCTGGTTCTTCTTTCTTCTTTTCTCAAAATAAATAAATAAATAAATATATATATATATATAGTTTCTGAGGTATTATTCTTCATAAACTTTTTTTCCTCAGTGCTAGGCACCATTTTGGGCACTAGGCCCATTTTCCTTTAAAAATGGAAAAACTAGCTACTGGTTTTAAAAAATGTTCTAAGTGTGGTGGTACCGTATCTGTCACCGACACCCATGACTGGTGTCTTAAATGTTTAGGCCCTGACCATTCTCCATCGGAGTGCCTCTCCTGTAGGAAGATGACTAAAAGGGGCCTGCAGAATAGAGCTGCAAAACTCTGTACCCTTTTTGCCTCAGATGTGATGTCCGTTGCATCGACGTCTTCCAGAGCCTCATCTTCCTCCCATGGATCTCAGGTAACTAAACATAAGTCTAGCCGGTCCTCAAAGGGTAGATCTCCTTCTAGGCATCGAGAGGCCATTGGCGTTGCCCTTGAGGAAACTTCACCGGCGAAACAGCCCCAGCAGAAGGCTTCGGCTTCCAAAGCACTAACGGGGCTCCAGAATGTTCTCGAGGCCTCCACCTTGGTAGAACTACTGGTGCCATGCTCAGGGATTCTGGCCGCTTCTACCGGTACTGACACCCAAGCATCGGCAGTTTCGATAGATCAGAGGTTTCTTGCTATCGAATGCAGTCTGGCAGCTCTTCTCATGGCTTCAGTACCGTTGAGACCGCTACAGACGGTTCAACAGGCATCGGTACTGACGGCACCAGCCGAGTCTTGAATCTATCTCTGGCATCGACAGATCGGTACCGGGACACCTCAATACCGACTTTGATCGATACCGGTACCGTGCTCTGCATGAACATCGGGATCGGAGATATTTCAAATCTTCCGATTCCGATGATTCTGATGACTCTGCCGATACCAGAGTACTTCTTCTGGAGGAATCATCTTCTCCTCAACGCAGGATGTCTCCTCCAGAGGAAATGTCTTTTCAGGTTTTTATTTGTGAGGTGGCTCGAGGCCTTGCAATCATGGTAACTCCTGAAAAGGAACCTAGGGCACAAGAATTAGAAATCCTTCAGTACCCTAAGGCTTCCAAAGAAGCAGCTACTCTGCCTATTCATCAGATCCTACATGATCTTATGCTGAGGATGTGGGAAACACATTTAACCACATCTCCTCACTCTAGGAGGCTCAACACAATGTATTGCGTTCCACCTTGTCCTGTCTTCCAAAAAATTCAGTTACCACACTATTCAATTGTAGTGGAATCGGCTATGCGTAGGATGAAGAGTGCAAAGAGGCATGCTTCCAATCCTCCAGACCATGAATGCAGGACTCTCAATGCCTTTGGGCGTCAATGCTTCCATGCTCTCAGCCAGGATCAGCTCCTATATCCTATATATGGGAATGTTCCTCAAAGAGGTCACAGGAGACTTGGAACTTATGAGCCCCCTTCTTCCTGATGATATACGACAAGACTTTCTTACTCTTGTCAGACATGCTCAGGATGTTTCCAAGTTTGTAAACCGTGAAGTCTTTGACTGCTTTGAATGCATCAGCAGAACCTCTGCTATTGCCATTGGTGCATGTCGGATTGCCTGGCTTCAGGCATCCGACTTGTAACTTTGGGTACAAGATAAATTGGGAAATATCCCTTGCACAGGAGAAAATCTCTCTGGTAGGAATTGGCAGGAAAAGGCTAATGAAATAGATGCTGACAATACCACCCTGGATAGATTGTCAAAATCTACAGCCAACCCAGCCAAAAAGATATCCTATAAAAAACCCTTTTTCAGCAAAAAAAGGAAGTTTTATCCTTCTTATGCACAGCAGGGGCATGGTCCAGTTCAGGCTGCCCAAAAGGGACAACAGCAACAAACTAGACGACAAAAAAAGCCAAAATTTATTTATTTATTTATTTATTTAACATTTCTTATATACCGCCTTTCATGATATCAAGGCGGTTTACATTGAACAAACTGAAATTACATTGAACAGGGCATTATAACTTGGAGATAACTATTTTACAGGGAACATCTCCTCACTCAAAAGGGCTGAGAGCTCAGCCAGCTCCACAGGCTCCTCCTCAGGGGCTTTGACTCCTACCTAGAGAACGTAGCCTTATCCTACAGGCTTCTAGAAAACCTTCCACAAGACGATCATATGCCTTTAAGTGGAAACGGTTTACCATATGGTGTTCTTAAAAGGGACTTAACCCCCTTGCGATACCTCTGGAATCGGTACTGGAGTACCTCCTTCATTTATCAAATGCTGGTCTTAAGATCAATTCAGTAAGAGTCCATCTTAGTGCTATTGCAGCTTCCTACAAGCCTCTAAATGGACAACCTATTTCCTCTCATCCTCTTATAACAAGATTTATGAGAGGTCTTCTATTAAGAAAACCTCCCATTAGACCACCACCGGTGGCATGGGATTTAAATCTTGTTTTCAGGCAGCTCATGAAACCGCCCTTTGAGCCTTTAGCCACTACATCTCTGAAATTCCTTTCCTGGAAATTCATCTTCCTAATTGCAATCGCCTCCACACACTGCATTAGTGAATTGCAAGCTGTAGTGGCTGATCCTCCTTATACAAGATTTCACCATGATAAGGTCGTTCTTAGGACTCATCCACACTTTATGCCAAAGGTGGTTTCCCATTTCCATTTAAACCAAGCGGTTTACCTTCCTGTATTCTTTCCGAGGCCTCATGCCTCCAATGCAGAAAGAAACCCTCATACCTTGGACTGTAAAAGAGCTTTAGCTTTTTACATACAAAGAACACAGCAACATAGAAAGTCTTCTCAACTCTTCATTGCTTTTGATTCTAGTCATTTAGGACTTCCAGTTTCCAAAAGGACTCTGTCTAACTGGATTGCACAATGCATATCCTTTGCCTATGAGAGTAAGGGTCTTCCTCTTGAAGGCCATGTCACAGCTCACAATGTGAGAGCCATGGCAGCCTCTATGGCTAACCTTCACTCTGTATCTATCGACAACATCTGTCGAGCAGCCACTTGGGCTTCGGTACATACCTTTACAGCCCACTACTACTTAGACAAGGACTCCCACTGGGATGCCTTGTTTGGCCAGGCTGTTCTTCAACATCTCTTTCAGACTTAATTCAACTCCTACCCACCATCCCTGGTGGGAGGCCAGAGATCCATGGGAGGAAGCATGACTACATTCCTGCTTGTTCCTGGAGATAGCGTAGTTACTCACCTGTAACAGGTGATCTCCGGGAACAGTGGGAATTTAGTCTTCACAACCCACCCACCTCACCTAGGAGTTGTCTCTCTCTATCTTTCTATTTTTCTCTCTCCCTCTCCTTTGTCTCAGCTATAAACTCAACTGAAGAGGGACAGTGGAAAAGGCGGGAAGGCAGCACGCAGGCGCTGTGGGATGCTCCCAAAAGCGTTCCTATTGGACACTGGGGAGCGTTCCCACGCGGGCTCCATCGCAGGAACACTCCCCAGTACCCAACGATACCCATATGTGAAGACTAAATTCTGCTGTTCCTGGAGATCACCTGTTACAGGTGAGTAACTACGCTTTCCTGATGATACATGCTGATTAGGAAAAACAAATCCGACAGACTGGATTTTTATTTCAACATAGATTTCTATTATATGTTCCAAAATTAAATAGCCCTATTTTCACTTTATTTAAATTCTCACTGAAAGAAAATATGTCCCCATCTAAGTATATACAAACATGAGACCAAAATGAGCTTAGTATGTTTATAGCAACAGGACTAGCCATTGTAGATTCTTCAATGTATCAGCATATCTCTTGAATTTTTTTCGTCCACATATATATCTATCTATTTCATGGTGCAAAATAAGAGGTGGCTTTTTATAAGGCCATATAATTGTCCATGAATCTACTTTTTAGGCTCTGATTATTTGCATAGATTTGTAGCAGTGGTATAGGCTGAGCAGGGCTTCTGAAATTTTGAACATACATCTACACAGGAATAAAATATAGACCTCAGTATTTTTATAAAAAGTCATAGAATTTTAATAAAAAAATGATTAAACCACTGTTTTCCATCATTGTAAAAGCATGCAAATATTGAAAGCTAATGATTTACAAGAACTGTGGTTTTAAGTATTCCCGATGTAAGTATTTTAGATAATGAAATTTTTACAAAACAAATAAACTGTTAAGACTTATTTCACAAGAATATAATGAGCACCTAATACTGAGTCTTAGAAACTGTGTGTTCATCATTTAAAAAAACATAGGACTGAAATACAGATGCTAAGTACAGTATAGTACTATAGTAAATGCTGGGAGATAAAAACCATGTTGGCCATTCCATTCTGTCCACTTTGGCCAGATGAGTATATGAATCCACATCAGCCATCTCTGATTCTTTGCTTCATTTTTTTTGCCATTAGAGATCGTCTTGTATCTCCAGGAATAAGCAGGAATGCAGTCTTCACATATGGGTGACGTCAGCACTGACAGAGCTCGCGTGGTAACACGCCCCAGCATTCAATAGGAAAGCTTTTGGGAGCACTCCACTGTGCCTGCATTCCCAACTCCTTTCCTCAGTTCTTTGTTTTCCACAGAGCCAGCAGGACACATTGTTCCTGTCACTGCTAAAAAATGTTTCTGTTTTTGGTATAGTATCGTACTTCTGCCTTACCATCGAAGCTGGCTCTGTCGAATCTGACACAGATCCCGATAAATCTTTCTTTTTTAATTTTTCTTCTTTCTTTCTTTTTTTTCTTCGTGGTTTTCACTGCCATATTAGGCTGCTAGGCCTCCATAGCCTTCTCTTCAACTCAAAGACGATTTTTTGAAGGCATGGACAAACCAGTCACTGGTTTTAAGAAACGTACTAATTATGCCGGTACATTTTCAGTCACTGATAAACATGACTGGTGTTTAAAATGTTTGGACCCTGACCTTCAGCCCAACTCTTGTCTTTTATTTCAACAAATGACAAAGAGAGGTTTCAAAAACTGAGCCAACAAGTACAGATCCTTGTTCTCCTCGGTTTCAGTAGCTTCAACTTCATTGAGGGCATCCTCTCATGGATCTCAGGTTTCTTTTAAGTCCAAACACAAGAGTAAGTCATAATCTCTGGCTGTGCCCAAATCCTCGGCATTGATATCGAGAACTGATGCCCAGGTCAGAGAGCATAAACATCGAGACTTTCCTAGAGGTGCTTCCGATGCAGACCATCCAGCCAAATGGCCCCGGCGGGAGGATCTCTCTCTTCCAAAGCACAAGTGGGGCTCCGGGACATTCCCTGAGGCATTGACCACCTGGGAGTGACTGGTGCCATGTTCTGGGATGGTGGCGGATAGCCCCGAAGGTGACTCTACCCAGACATCAGCAATCTCCCTAGATCAGTGCATGCTGGCTCTTGAGAGGAGTTTGGTCGCACTCCTAGCAGCCTCAGTACCAATAACTTTAAGAGCTCCAGGAGAGCAGGCTTTAGTACCAGGCCTATAGCCAAGCCTCTCAGGGCTAATTACGGCCCTCGAAATGGCATCGTCTGTACCCTCATTGGAACTGATTGATACCCCTGGTGTCCAGCAGACACTCTGTTCTGATACCTCTGAGAATCGGCATCGACCTTCGATGTCCATGAAACATCGAGGTCAAAGCAAGGATCGCCAATACTTTGATTTCTTACCAAACTCAAATTCTAGTTCTTCAGAATCTGACGGGGGCTCACTCGGTTCTCAAGAGCATCTAGACATCCCTTCGGACCCTTCACCCTCTCAAGACCGGCATCGGTCCCCTCCAGAGGATATATCCTTTCAGGAATTCATCTTGGATGTGACAGCAGCACTCGCCATTACAGTAGTCTTGGAGAAAAAACCGAGGGCAGAGGAATTGCAGATACTTCAATACCCTTCAACGCTCACAGAGGTCGCTACATTACCAGTGTATCGTATCCTGCAGGATCTAATGCTTCGCATGTGGGAGGCCCTGTTCATGGTTCCTTCTGTCAGCAAGAGACTCAATACCATGTACCGAGTACCAGAGTACCCAGGTTTTCAGAAACCTCAGCTCCCACACCACTCAATGGTGGTGGAATCGGCGATGCGCAAAATTAAGAGCTTTAAAAAACATTCATCCACACCACCTGGCAGATTCTAGGACACTTGATGCCTTTGGGTGAAAATGCTTCCAGGCATGCGTGTTAGTCTCCAGAATAAACTCATACATGCTAGTCGTGGACATGTTTCTAAAGAATGTCACCAGGGATCTGGAAACTTTCTCTTTCAGATACTCATCAAGCAAAGCCAGAACACTTCCAAGTTTCTCACCAGGGCATCTTTCGATGCCTTCTAATCAACAAGCAGAGCATTAGCAGACTGCATTGGGGCTCATAGGATGGCCTGGTTACAAGCATCCAACTTTGAACAATGGGTTCAAGATGAATTAGCCAATATCCCATATACTGGGGAAGAACATTTTGGCAAGGAATGGAGGGAAAAGGCAGGGGAGATTGAAACAGATGAGCTCACCCTAAAATGCCTTTCCAGGAAAACGGCTGACCCTCCAAAACGAAGGTGCTTCCCAAAAAATCTTTTTGTGTTAAAAAGAAAAGATAATATCCTTCTTACCCACGTTCTGCTGCCTATCAATAACTTCCACAGCAGAAACAGCAGGGCCCTCACCAACCCAGGAAGCCAAAGGCTCCTAAGCCTCAACCAGCTGCACAGCCACAGGCACAGTCTGATTTTTGACTCTTTCCTAGAGAGCATTGCCATTCTGCCTCTGGACGGGCCCCAGCCCCTCCACATAGCAGGCAAACTTTGCCATTAAGCCCACAGGTGGTACCTCATAACATCAGAGCAGTGAACAATTCCGATTGTCCAAAGAAGTTATCAGCTTCATTTCAAAACCTTACCCCCCACCAGCTTCACAGGGGATTATCCCACACAAACCCTTCAAAGCACTCTCTTAAGAGAAGAGGTGACCACCCAGTTGTCCCAGGGTACCATAGAAAGAGTTCCTCCCACTCAAGAAAAGTTGGACTTAATATTTTCTCATTCCAAAGAAAACAGGAGACTTCAGGCCCATCTTAGATCTCATTGACCTAAACAAGTTTCTGGTTTGAGAAAAAATCAAAATGATTTCCCTAGGAACTCTTCTGTCATACCTCCAGAGACACAGTTGGTTGTGTTCTGTAGACCTCAAAGAGGCGCACATGCATATACTGATACATCCTTTGTACAGACGGTATCTATGCTTCATGTTTCAGGGAAACTATCAATATAGAGTTTTTCCCTTTGGTCTAGCCTCTGCTCCAAGGATCTAACCAAATGCATGGCAATAGTCACTGCCTATCTATGCACTTTGGGCATATTCGTCTTCCCTTACTTAGACGACTGGCTGATCAGGGGAGACTCCCCTCAAGAAGTAAAGTGCTCCAACATCTGGGCTTTGTCATAAACTTCCCAAAGTCTCACCTTGCTCCAACCTGATGAGTGGAGTTCATAGGAGCTTTCTTAGATACCCAACAGGCCTAGGCTTTCTTTCCTCAGGATCGCTGTACCCACCTCATTGAGCTGGCAGAGCAACTGCAAAAGCAGACCCGCCTTATAGCCAAAAGATGCTATGGCTCTTGGGTCACATGGCCTCCACAGTTCATGTGGTCTCCTACGCTCGATTGCACATGCGACAAGCACAGTGGACTCTGC
This sequence comes from Ichthyophis bannanicus, assembly GCA_033557465.1. NCBI lineage: Eukaryota > Metazoa > Chordata > Amphibia > Gymnophiona > Ichthyophiidae > Ichthyophis > Ichthyophis bannanicus. The sequence goes on along the minus strand of CM066043.1, from coordinate 175,966,101 downwards.
CCAATGGACGCAAATGAAGGGCCGACTCAGAGACAAAATTCATATCGCTCCTCAACTGATCGTCCCTTCAATGGAAACCTACTCGTTGGGTCACCTTTTCAGACGTCTCCACCTCAATGCACCCTGAGGACGAATGCTTTCAAGCTGGATTGGGGAGTGCATCTGAACGACTTAACTGCACAGGGACTGTGGACACAATAGGAATCTGCCATGCAGATCAACTTGCTGGAACTACAAGCATTGACAAATGCTCTTCGGGTTATTCAATCCCAACTTTCGGGGAAACCCGTTCTAGTCAGAACTGACAATCAAGTTGCCATGTTGTATGTGAACAAGCAAGGAGGGACGGGGTCCTGTCCACTCTGCGAGGAAGTGCTTTGCCTGTGGTCCTTTGCCAGGGAGGAGTGGCCTAGTTGTTGGGGCAAGTTACCTCAGGCCGGAAGTTCGGGGGTTCAAATCCCACTAGAGGACAGCAACCTTGGGCCGAAAGGACTGGGGTTTCTAGTCCCACAGGTGCTCCTTGTGTTCTTGGGCAAGCCACTTAAACCTCCATTGCCCCATGTTCCCTGTAAAATAGTTATCTCCAAGTTATAATGCCCTGTTCAATGTAATTCCAGTTTGTTCAATGTAAACTGCCTTGATATCATGAAAGGCGGTATATAAGAATTGTTAAATAAATAAATAAATAAATCTCACACCGTATTCACCTCAGAGCAGTGTACCTCCTGGGTGAACTCAATGTCCTTGCAAACAGGATACGCCATATCCTTTGTCCACATGAATGGACCTTATATCGGGAGATGGCTGCTTGGATCTTCCAGTTGTAGGAAACCCCACTCATAGAGCTTTTTGCCACTCTGCAAAACACACAGCTTCCTCTCTTCTGCTCCAGGGTTCAGTCACTGCACTGACAGGCCCTGAATGCCTTCATTCTACACTGGAGGCAGGGTCTGCTATACCATTCCCTCCCATCTCCTTGATTTCCGAGATGCTGATAAAACTACAGGCTGACAGGGGCTCCATAATCCTCATAGCCCCTTTTTGGCCCCATCAACTGTGATTGCATTTGCTTCTTCACCTGGCGCAGACTCAGCCACTCAACCTGGGATGTTTGCCCGACCTCCTCTCTCAGGACAATGGGACACTCCTCCATCCCAACATCCATTCCCTACACCTAATAGCATGGTGCTTGCTGACCTCAACCTACCACAGGACATCAAGGATATACTTCTTGCATCATAAAAAGACTCTACCAGACGGTCTTATATGTTCAAGTGGTGTAGGTTTGCACTCTGGTGCTCCCCAAATGGCATTGACCCCTTTTCTTGCTCGATGGAGTTCTTTACAATATCTCCTTCACCTATCCTTAACAGGCTTTAATATTAACTCATTCAGAGTGCACCTTAATGCCAGTGTGGCTCATCATGATCCACTTCAGGGACAGCCTATTTCTTCATATCCCTTAGTAGAACACATCATGTGGGGTCTCTTACTGTCCAAACCACCCATTAAACCACCTCCGGTGGCCTGGGATGGGATCTCAATGTGGTTCTTATGCAACTACTAAAGCCTCCTTTCCAGCCTTTGGCCACCACTTCACTGAAGTTTCTGTCATGCATCAGTGAACCGCATTAGTGAATTGCAAGCTTTGGTGGCGAACCTGCCCTATACCCGGTTCCACCATGACAAGGTAGTTCTACGGACCTATGTGGATTTCCTTCCGAAGGTAGTCACCTCCTTCCATCTGAACCAGTCTATAATCCTACCGATTTACTTCCTTAGACCACATGCATCTTGAGCAGAAGCAGCGCTGCACACTAGACTGCAAGCGAGCGCTGACTTACTATTTGAGTAGAACTAAGGATCACAGAAGATCCTCTCAATTATTTATCTCTTTTGATCCTAGTTACCTGGGCCTTCCAGTGACAAAATGGACTCTATCTAGATGGATAGCAGATTACATTTCTTTTGCATATGCAAAGGCAGAACTCTCTTTTGAATGTCATGTCACTGCTCATAAGGTATGAGCTATGGCAACCTCCGAAGCCAATCTCCATTCAGTATCCATTTTGGAGATCTACCGGGCAGCTACCTGGTCCTCCGTACATACTTTGGCTGCCCACTATTGTCTGGACAGAAACTCCCTTTGGGATGCTGTTTTTGGCCAAGCTGTATTCCAACACCTCTTTGGGATTTAAACTCAACTCCTACTCTCTGTCCCGGACTTCTATAAGAAACTAGACTTCCTTGGGGGGGGGGGGTCACCTTCTGGATTCAAGTCCAAGGTTCACAACTCTTCCAGGCTCTTTCTTTTGGTCTCATGGATCGCACTGCTCTACCCCCCATACCTGTTTGGTTCCGTGGAGTTAGTGAGTCCCATATGTGAAGGCTGCATTCCTACTTGTTCCTGGAGATAGTGTAGTTACTCACCTGTAACAGATGATTTCTGGGAACAACAAGAATCAGTCTTCACAACCCACTCTCCTACCCTGGGAGTTGTAGGGTCTTTGTTTTATTCTTCTTCTCAGCTACAATCTCAACTGAGGAGAAGAGGCAGAGGAATGAGTGGATGATGTGTGAACATAAGAACATAAGATATGCCATACTAGTTCAGACCAAGGTCCATCAAGCCCAGTATCTTGTTTCCAACAATGGCCAATCTAGGTCACAAGTACTGTCACACCCAGCCCCCGGCCACGTGCCTAAAGAGCTAGGGTGGACATTATGTCCTTCATAAACGGGTTGAAAAACTATCTTCAGCATTGAGGCATGTTGGGAGTTGTAGTTTCCCTTCTAAAAGTATAGCTGTGACAAACCAGTATGAAGGTAAATGATATAGGTTTATTTCCCCAATGTCACAAGGATCAACATAAAGCATCAGGATATTCTCTCCAGTTAGTATTTCCAAGGATATTTACAAAACTCAGGTTGCATGTGTTTCACAGTCATTACTTCTGTGCAGGCGTTTTAATCCAAAAACATAGCAGATAAAACAAAACACAAGCTTCTTCATTCAGCTAAGTAAAAATGTTCTCTTTTATCCTTTCATTCCTTAGTAACACCAAACACAGGTGATAGGCAATATTCCTTTGATTAAACAAGCTCTTACCTTCAACAAGGTCAGACTTCTTTACTCTGTTACTCAAAAAGCGCACATCCTGAAAGCTATTCCTCAGTTAAGGACTCCCTGTATCTCCAGGAACAAGCAGGAATGAGTCTTCACATATGGGTACGTCGGTACCGACGGAGCCTGCGTGGGAACGCTCCCCAGCGTCCCAAAAAAGGAAAGCTTTTGGGAGCATCCCACAGCGCCTGCGCGCTGCCTTCCCGCCTTTCCTAACCGCCTCTCTCCAGTTCTTCTTTTCCGCGGAGCCAGCAGGTCGTGTTCCTGTCACCGCTGAAGAAGTTCTTTATTTTATTTTATTTCTTTGGTCGCCCGTCTGCCTTCTTCGACGTCGGACCGGTACCGCCGGTCTTTTCTTTCTTTTTCTTCAAAAAAAAAAAAAAAGATACTTTCCGTTCCACTTCAGTGTATTTTTTCTTCGTTGGGCCTTAGGCCTAACAGAAAATTCCTCATGGAAAAACCCGCCTCCGGGTTTAAAAAATGCACTAAGTGCAGCGGTACCATCTCTGTTACTGACACCCATGACTGGTGTCTTAAGTGTTTGGGTCCTGACCATTCCATCACGGATTGTCCGTCCTGCACCATGATGTCTAAAAGAGGTTTACAGAACCGAGCAGCCAAGCTCAGTACACTGTTTCCCTCTGATGCAGCTTCGGTGGCATCGACGTCTTCCAGGGCTGCTTCTTCTTCCTATGGATCTCAGGTAACCAAACATAAGTCCAGCCAGTCCTCGAAGGGTAGATCTCCCTCTAAGCATCGAGATGCCTCCGGGCTTGCCCTCGAGGATCCTGCACCGGCAAAAGTACCCCGGCGGGAAGCTCCGGCTTCCAAAGCTCCTCCTATGGGGTCACAGGTTGACATCGATGGCACGGCCTCGACCGATCACCTGTTGCAATGTTCTGGGATACCGGTGGAATCCGCCGGTACCGACCTCCAGACATTCATGGCGTCGATGGATCAGAATGTCCTGACCATGCAGCGTGCCATTACGGCATTCATACAAGCTGCGACGCCGCTGGTACCGCAACAAGCTTCGTTGTCGGTACCGGCTCCGATATTGGTTCCGGTGCCGGTACCAGTTGCATCGACATCGGCTTCGGTGTTGACTGCAGCGGTACCCTGTCCAATGACTCCCGATGTCGATACCACCCGGTATGCGTATCGGGCTTTACAAGAGCATCCAGACAGGCGATACTTCGATTCCTCCGAAGACTCTGATGCATCGGAGGCCTCTGTCGAAGCATCGGTACTTCTTCCTCAGGAGCCTTCTTCTCCAAAAAGAAGAATGTCCCCTCCAGAAGACTTGTCTTTTCAAGACTTCATAATGGAAGTGGCCAAAGGGCTTTCTATCTCAGTGGCCCCTGAGACAGAGCCTAGAGCCAAAAAATTGGATATTTTGCAATATCCCAAAGCTCCTAAAGAAGCAGCCACTTTGCCAGTTCATGAGATCCTTTATGACCACATGATAGGCATATGGGAGACTCCTCTCACCATCTCTTCTCATTCTCATAGGTTGGATACCATGTATCGTGTCCCTCCTTGTCCTGGATTTCATAAAACTCAGCTTCCTCACCATTCTATTGTGGTAGAGTCTGCTATGAAAAAGTTAGAGTGCAAAGAGGCACTCATCTGCTCCTCCAGGAAGAGAATGTAGAACCTTAGATGCTTAGTCTCTATATTTTATTTATTTATCTATTTCTTCTATACCGCCCCTTCCAGAGATCAAGGGCGGTTTACATGGAACAGGTTAACACTTTTGTATACTTCGGTATACATTTACATTGAACAGAAACTTTCTAACTTTTTACAAATAATAAATGCGATAAACTGTCCAAACTATTTACATTGGTTATTTACAAGTGGTTATATACAATGTGTTACAGAATATTCATAGGTCATGCGTAAGTGGTGGAATTTATTTCCATTTTTTATCATGTTTTTTGTGTGTGTGTGTGGGAGGTCTGTGTGGGGTTAGCTAATTGTGGTTTTGGGAGTTTTGAGTTTGTGTTTCTGTGGATGCTGTGGGACAGGACTTGGGGGGGTAGGGGATTTCGAAGTGTTCGGAGAATAGGTACGTTTTGAGTTCTTTGCTAAATTGGGAGAGGTCTTTTATGATACGGAGGCCTATTGGGAGATCATTCCAGAGCATGGGGGCAGTGAACGTGAAGACTCTGGCACTTGAGGATTTTTTAGTCTTCGTGAATGTTTTTGGCATATCAAGTGAGTGGACTGCGTTTTGTCTGCGAGCTCTTAATTCGGATGGGGCATGTAGTAGTGTGGATAGGTATGAGGGGGCGATGTCGTTTAGGAGCTTGAAAGTTAGGAGAACTTTGTATCTGATTCGGCTGTTTATGGGGAGCCAATGTAGTTCTAGCAGTATAGGGGTCACATGGTCTGTTAGGCGAGCTTTAGTAATTACTTTTGCACAGATGTTCTGGGCTCTTTGTAATAGGTATGAGTTTTTTGTGGTAGGCCAATTAGGAGACTGTTGCTATAATCAAAATGGGGGTGATGAGTGTATTAACAACCGATCTAAAGTCATGTGTGTCAAGGAGGGGCCTTAGGTGTTGTATGGTTTTGAGTTTGTAGAATATGGTTTTTACTGTCTGCTTTATGTGCGGTAGCATGGTGAGAGTATGGTCTATTATTACACCCAGGTATTTTACCTCTTTTTTTTTTAACAGGTATAGATGTATTGTTGATTGAGATTGTTGTTGGATAAGTGTCCTCGGTCATGGGTGTTCTTGTAACGAACATTGCTTCCATTTTTTTGAGGTTGATGCTGAGGTAGTTGGCTTCCATCCAAGAGGTGGTCTCAGCCATGCATTCGGATAGGGTGTCGTAAGTGGGGGTTTTGGTGGTTATGGGGATAGCAAGCATGATATCGTCAGCATAAATAAAGTGACTAATCCTGTGTTTTCTAAATATGTTTGTGATAGGTTGCAGGTACAGGTTGAAAAGGAGGGCATAAAGGGCTGATCCTTGGGGGAAGGTTTCTGATGCTTCTTGGTCTATTTGAACACGTATTAGTCTATGAGTGATGTAAGACTTGAACCATTTGAGGACAGTCCCACCTATTCCTAAGTTTTCTAGTCTATTGATCAGAGTAAGGTGGTTGATGTTGTCAAAGGCGGCAGAAATGTCTATAAAGAGGAGTAGGAAGCCTTGACTGTTGTCATCTGTGCCTTTGATGAGGTAGTCCATCAGTGTAATCAAGAGGGTTTCTACTCCGTGGAAGGGGCGGAAACCAAACTGGTGTGAGTCAAGAGGTTGGTGCTCATCAATATGCTCTTGTAATTGTAATTGAATTGTTTTTTTTATTATTTTAGCAATAAATGGAATGCTGGCTATCGGTCTGTATGAATTTGGGTCTTTTGAGTCAAGTTTATTGTTTTTTATTATTGGGCGAAGCGGCGTGAGTTTTAGGGCATCGGGCATGATGCCTTGGGAAAGGGATTGGTTCACCATGTGTTGAATGTTTTCAACGAGTTCTTCCTTTGTACATTTGATCCATGACACAGGGCATGGATCGAGTGGGGAGGTTGTCGTGTTGATCATTGTTATGATCTTAAGAAGGTGTTTTTGGTCTACCGTGTGAAAGGTTGTCCAATTGTTATTAATTTCGGTGCTTGAAGGTAGTATTGCTGTTAGAGTATTGGGTTTGCACTTTAGTTTTTCTGCAAAGTGGGTTGCTAATGTTTGTATACTTATTGCTGATTGTTTTGGCTCGGAGTTCTTTGCTTTTGTCAGTGTTTTTACAATTGCAAATAGTTCTCTAGGTCGGTTGATGGCCAGATTTGTTACTTTAGAGTGGTAATCCCTTTTTGATTTGTTTATTGCGTTCTTGTATTCGTTAAGTGTGTTCATATATTGGGATTTATTTTCGTCTGTTTTAGTTTTCCTCTATCTCTTTTCTTGTTTCCTCAGTTGTTTTTTTAGTTTTGCTAGTTCTTTCGTGAACCATTTTTCTGTCCTTTTTGTTTGTCTATGCATAGTGTGTGTGGGGACAGCTGCTTCTTGTATTGTTAAGTTCCAATGATTTACAGTGGAGTTGATGTCAGGGAAGTCTGTGTTGAGTATGGGTAATACTTTGTCAAGGGAAGTATCTTTGTCAAAGTATGCAAAGCGTGATATATGGTGTGAGGTGCTTGTTGTATTCAGTGTTGCTTGTGCTGGGAGGTGGAGTGTTATGAGGTGATGGTCGGACCATGGTACTTCTGTTATAGTTGGAGGGGTAAGTTGTTGGTGATTATTAAGGGAGGAAGGGAGGAAGATGAGATCTAGGGTTGCCTTTTATGTGTGTGGGGGCATGAACTATCTGTGTGTATCCCATTTGGATCATGGCGTCCATGAAGTTATCTGATTGGGAATTGTTTAGAGAGGGAAGGTTTAGATCACCTAGAATTATTAGTGGTTTGTTTTGTGATGCTGTGCATGCAAGTTCAAGGATGGGGGAGAGGTTTTTTTGATCAGCTGAAGGGGGTCTATATATGAGGGAGAGTGCAAGGGTTCTATTTTCTATATTGATAATGTCCATTCCGTCTATATTATTTAAGCTTGTTAAGGTGTATTGTAGGACTTTTTTGGAGAGTATGAGAGCGCCACCTCCTCTTTTTACATCTCGATGGCAGCTGAATATATCATATTGATGTGTGGTTAGCTGGTTTAGAAGTGTGGTGTCCGTGGGTGTGAGCCAAGTCTCTGTGATGCAGATAATATCTGGGTTTTTGTCTTTTATCATGTCATTGATTATTGGTATTTTGTTTCGTATGGATCTGATGTTTATTAAGAAGAGCTTTGTTTTAGTGTCTATATTGGCTGCGTTGTCACTTATACCGCTATGTGGTTGATGTTTTATTTGAATAAGTCTATGAAGGCGTCTGCCTGAGTTATGACGAGAGTAATGGTTGTGGGAGTGTGTGTATGTTGAGCTGTGTGGCAGGTTTTGGTAGAGGTTATGGGTGGTGGGGATGTTATTATATGGGTTTTGGTAATGGTTATGGATGATGGGGATGTTGTTGTAGGGGCTTTGATTGGTTTTGTATGTATAAATGTGTTGTGTTAAGAGTGTTATTAGAAGGAGAGTGTGGGGGAGGTTTGCACGTTTTTTAGGAGACATTATGTATTTTTGAGGGGGGGGATTGAGTGAGTGGGAACTCTATGTATGGGGAGGACTAGTGGATGAGTAGGGAGATTGAGGGTTACTGACGACAGTACAACAGTATATTGAAAGATGGCTATGGAGATTAAAATTATTACTGGCAACAGGGTATATAGCAGTTGGCAACAGTTCCCAATGGTATGTATGGCTACTGGCAACAGTATAATGGCTACTTGCAATAGTGCAAGAACGATACATGAAAGATTACTGATAACAGAATATCTAGCTGATGGCAACGGTTCCAAATGATATGTATAGCTACTGGCCACAGTATAATGGCTACTGGTGATAGTGCAAGGTAGATATGTAGGGGGATTAGTGATTTCTTATAACAATATGTATAGCTACTGGCGACAGTACCTGAGGGATAGGTTGGGGGATTAGTAATTACGGAACAGTAAATTTAGGTACTGACCACAGTATATATAGCTACTGGTAACAGTACATGAAGGATAGTTATGAAAATTACTGGTTACTGACGACAGTGTGTAAAGCTACTGACCATGTTATCTAGGTTACTGAACAACAGTATATGAGGCTACTAACAATGTTATATAGGCTACTGACAACAGTATATGAGGCTATTAACAATGTTATATAGGCTACTGACAACAGTATATGAGGGTACTGACAAATAGGATATGTATGGCGATAATTGATTACTGACAATGGTATAATTAGGTGTGCTAGAAGTCTCAGCTGTAGTCAGTTCATTTAGAAGTGGTATACTTGCTGTGATCGATGGATGATCTGGTTTGAGGTGGGAGCGAGCTCTACCATAGGGGAGCTCCAGCTGGTTGGCTATAAGGTTGGCATCTCAGAAACGTGGATGAAGGATGGAAGTCTGTTTTCTAGTGCCCCGCCTAAGGGCCACGCCAAAGGGCCCTCTGGCGAGGCCCTCAGGCGCGGGCCTGGCGGCACGGTGAAATTTAACTGCTGCACGTGGCTGCCCCGATTGGGCAGGGATCAGATGGCCACAGCTCCTCCCGGTGCTGGAGGCTCGATCCTCCGGAGAGGAGAGCTAATGATGGTGCCGGGGGAGTTCTTGTGTTGAGCGCCTGCCGGCGCGGTGAATTTAACTGCTGCACGTGGCTGCCCCGATTGGGCAGGGATCAGATGGCCGCAGCTCCTCCCAGTGCTGGAGGCTCGATCCTCCGGAGAGAAGAGCTAATGATGGTGCCGGGGGAGTTCTATATGGGGATGTTTCTGAAGGAAGTTACAGATCATCTGCAAACTTTCCTCCCTTTTCTTCCAGACGATAAAAGGGAAGACTTTCTTACCTGGCTTAAGCATGCCCAGGATGTTTCCAAATTTTCTAACCGTGCAGCCTTTGACTCTTTTGAGGGGGCCAGCAGACCCTCGGCCATTGCCATAGGTGCACACAGAATTGCTTGGTTACAAGCTTCTGATTTGGAACCCTGGGTACAAGATGGATTAGGAAATCTTCCTTGTTCAGGTGAAAACCTGTTTGGCAAAGATTGGCAAGCAAAGGCCACTCAAATGGATGCAGAAAATTCTGCTTTGGATAGGCTTTCAAAGTCTACCTCTAATCCTGTCCAGAAGAGGTTGTTCAAAAAGGCATATTTTCCCAAGAAGGGAAGATATTATCCTGTTTATGGTCAACAGACATCATCTGCAGGTCGTTTTGCTGCAAAGCGTCAACAACCTAAACAGGCCAAGCCTAAGGCTGTAAGGACTACTGTAGCCCAACAGCCTCAGCCTCCTCAGGGCCTTTGACTTGCAGCTAGAGAACATAGCCTTTCTGGCTCTAAAAGACCCAGAGCCTCTCACCATTCCAGGAAGGTTAGCTCACTTTGCTCCCAGATGGGAGCAAATCAGAGCAGAGCACTGGACCCTTTCCATCATAAGGGAAGGGTACAAACTTCATTTTTCAAACCTTCCTCCTTACATCATGGTGAGACAGTTCAATTCTTCAACATCTCTTCTCGACCTTCTGGGTCAGGAGATTTCTACCCTTCTTGCCCAAGGGGCAATAGAAGAAGTACCTCTTCTTCAACAGGGCTCAGGGTTCTACTCCCGCTACTTTCTAATTCCAAAGAAAACAGGGGGCTACAGACCCATATTAGATCTCAGAGAATTGAACAAATTCCTTTGCAAGGAGAAATTCAAGATGATTTCTCTAGGTACTCTCCTTCCATTCCTTCAGAGTCAGGATTGGCTTTGTTCTCTAGATCTCAAGGATGTGTATACCCATATACTCATCCATCCAGCACACAGAAGGTTCCTTCGGTTCCTTCATCTAGGAAAGCACTACCAATACAGGGTACTTCCTTTTGGTCTGGCCTCTGCTCCAAGAGTGTTCACAAAATGCATGGCAGTAATAGCTGCATTTCTACGCACTCTGGGAATATTCGTATTCCCATATCTGGACGACTGGCTCATCCGAGCATCATCCAAATCAGAGGCCCAGACTTCCCTAGCCTGCACAATGCGTGTTCTGCAGTATCTGGGACTGGTGATAAACATTCCAAAGTCCCAACTCACCCCTACTCAGTCTCTAGAGTTCATAGGGGCCTTGCTGGATACCACAACTGCAAGGGCCTATCTTCCCCAGGCCCGTTGCCTACGTTTAGTGCAGTTAGCCTCTCAGATTCAGTTAAAAACCCATCTAACTGCTCGAGAGATGTTTCAACTGCTAGGCCACATGGCATCCACTGTGCATGTGGTCCCCTATGCTCGCCTTCACATGAGGGCAGCTCAATGGACTTTGTCCACCCAGTGGACCCAGGCATCAGGGGGTCTGTCAGACAAAATAGCAACCTCCAGGCACCTCTTTTGGTCTCTCCAGTGGTGGAAGTCCACTCAAAATCTGTTGCTGGGGTCCCCCTTCCAACAATTGTTACCCCAAGCAATCCTTACAACAGATGCCTCTCCAAAGGGTTGGGGAGCTCATCTTCAAAACCTCTCCACCCAGGGCATTTGGTCTCCACAGGAGACCTCCCTACATATCAACATCTTAGAGCTCAGAGCAATCTTCTTAGCTCTCAGAGTCTTCCATACCCTGCTCAGCTACAAGACAGTCCTCTTCCGCACGGACAACCAAGTAGCCATGTTCTATGTGAACAAGCAGGGAGGATCTGGCTCTCTGTCACTTTGCAACGAAGCTCTGAGATTGTGGGCCTTCGCCAGAGAGCATCAAATTCATCTTCTGGCAGTATACCTTCCAGGAGTTCAAAACTCTTGGGCAGACAGACTCAGTCGAGTTCTGCTTCCACACGAATGGTCCCTTCATATGGACCAGATAGTCAGAATTCCGTGTCAAGGAGTTCAGGCCAGGGATGCCTTCCTCCTTCACTGGGGTCAAGACTTCCTGTACGCCTTTCCACCCATTCCCCTAATTCCCAAGACCCTGTTCAAGCTTCAGAGAGATCGAGGGACTATGATCCTCATAGCTCCACGTTGGCCACGTCAAGTGTGGTACCCTCTACTTCTGCATCTCTCTCAAGCTCCCTCCCTGGACTTGGGGTCTGCTCCAGATCTCCTGTCTCAGGAGGGGGGAATGTTGTGGCACCCAAACCCCCAATCTCTCCATCTCAGGGCTTGGTTTCTGAAGGCTTAGACCTTCAAGATTGGCATCTTTCTCAGCAAGTAAAGGATATCCTTCATGCTTCCAGAAAGCCTTCTACTAGACGTTCCTATGCTTTTAAATGGAAAAGGTTTACCATTTGGTGTGCTGAGAAGGGTATTAACCCTCTAGCAATACCTTTGAATTCTTTACTAGAATATCTCCTGCATCTTTCCCATGCAGGCCTCAAAACGAATTCTGTAAGGGTCCATTTGAATGCTATTGCAGCATCCCTCAAGCCTCTCAATGGACAACCTGTCTCCTCTCATCCTCTTATTTCAAGATTCATGAGAGGCCTTCTTTTAACTTAAACCTCCCATTAGACCACCTCCAGTGGCATGGGACTTGAATCTGGTTCTTGGTCAGCTCATGAAGCCACCCTTCGAACCCTTAGCCACTACCTCCTTGTAATTTCTTTCCTGGAAGGTTATCTTTCTTATTGCAGTCACCTCAGCTCACCGCATCAGTGAACTGCAGGCCTTAGTGGCTAATCCACCTTATACAAGGTTCCATCATGATAAGGTAGTCCTTAGGACCAATCCATACTTTATGCCTAAAGTGGTCTCACCTTTTCATCTTAATCAAGAGGTGTATTTACCTGTCTTTTTTCCAGGTCCTCATGCATCAAGTGCAGAGAGGAATCTTCATACCCTGGATTGTAAGAGAGCTCTTGCTTTTTACTTACAAAGGACACAGCAACATAGAAAGTCTTCTCAACTCTTTGTTGCTTTTGATCCCTCTCATTTGGGACTTCCAGTCTCTAAGAGGACACTGTCCAATTGAATTGCTCAGTGTATTTCTTTTGCCTACCAGAGTAAGAACCTTTCTCTGGAGGGCCATGTCACAGCTCATAATGTGAGGGCCATGGCCACCTCTATGGCTCATCTAAATTCTGTGTCCATCGACCAGATCTGTCGAGCGGCCACCTGAGCCTCGGTTCATACCTTCACAGCATTACTGTTTGGACAAGGATTCACGCCGGGATGCCTTGTTTGGTCAGGCTGTTCTCAAACACCTTTTCCATGCTTAATCAACTCCTACCCTCCATCCCTAGTTGGATGCCTGAGATCCATGGGAGGAGGTAGAGCCCTTCTCAGGGTCTCACAACCTTGGGGATCTCCCAGGCATCTCTAGCTGGGGAGTTCCCATATGTGAATACTCATTCCTGCTTGTTCCTGGAGATAACACAGTTACTTACCTGTAACAGGTGATCTCTGGGAACAGCAGGAATAAGTCTTCACAACCCACCCACCTCCCCTAGGAGTTGTATCTCTCTATCTATCTTTCCTTTCCTCTCTCTCTCTTTGTCTCAGCTTTAAAACTAGAACTGGAGAGAGGCGGTTAGGAAAGGCGGGAAGGCAGCGCGCAGGCGCTGTGGGATGCTCCCAAAAGCTTTCCTTTTTTGGGACGCTGGGGAGCGTTCCTGCGCAGGCTCCGTCGGTACCGACGTACCCATATGTGAAGACTTATTCCTGCTGTTCCCAGAGATCACCTGTTACAGGTAAGTAACTGTGCTTTCCAGCCACACATAATGTGCAATCCATGGGAAACTCAGGCAGCAAGAAATCCTGTTCACTATGATCTATCTGCATTTCTTTCTGCTCTGAAGAAACATCAACTTGCTCTGAGCTTTCCCCGTGTCTCCCAGGATACACTTTCTCTGGGGATCTCTGTAATTCCCTCCAGCAGTGGTCTACCTGGTATAGAAGACCAGTATCTGGGTTTGAGCTATTACTTTCTGGCTAGGCTCACAAACCTCTCTCCAGCTGCGGTTAAACAGTTGCTGGCCTCCTTGCTTAAGTTCCTCTCTGGTGTTAATCGATGGCTCCCTGTTCCAGGCTGGGTTCTTCTGCCTCCTAGCTTGAGCCTTGGGCACCCACCTCTGAAAACGTTGAGACTGCCAGTCCGGCATAGACGTGGGAAGACTTTTATGCTCTCTCTCTCTGAGCTGTGCTTTCCTGGTACCTCGCCTGACGGCTTCTCCTTGGAGCTCTCCACCTTGGGACTACTGGCCTCTTTGGAACTTTTTCTTATCCTGCAACGACAGCCACTCTAGCTGCCTTGCTTGGTGCTGCTTCATCACCTTCTCCCTCTTCTTTCTTTTCTCTCCTTCTAAGCAAGGCTTATAAAGCTGCTTCTCTGTCAGGGTCTCTCTCACTCCCCCCAGGTGTGTGTGATCATCCCCTAAGTTTGTAACTACGTCAGGATAGCTTGGGTGTGGCAACCTAACTTCAGACTCTCTGTGCTTACGCCCTCTAGCTGCACTCTGCAGTGTGTGTATTGGAGACCTGTCACATTCTTTAAAGGTACATTCACTAGTTTTTCCTATCTCCATAGGCTCACTAGCATCTTCTTCATCACAGTACCTAGCAGGTTCCCAAACAGGCACACAAATTCCACAATAATTGTCCCAGGGCAAGCAGTGGATTTCCCACATCCTCTTTAATAATGGTTTATGGACCTTTCCTCCAGGAACTTGTCCAGACCTTTTTTAAACCCAGCTACAATAACAGCTTTTACTACATCCTCTAGTAACAAATTCCAGAGTTTATGTGTTGAGTGAAAAAATATTTTCTCTTATTAGTCTTAAATGGGTTACATTGTAGCTTCATCGTGTGTCCCCTGGTCTTTCTACTTTTTGATGGCGTAAACAGTCCCATTCCACTCCTTTCATTAATTTATAGACCTCTATCATAGCTTCCCTCAACCGACTCTTTTCCAGTTTTGAAGAGCCCTAACCTTTTAAGCCTTTCCTCTTAGGGGTATCCTTCCATCCCCATTATTATTTTGGGTGCTCTTCTCTGTACCTTTTCTAATTCTGCTATATCCTTTTCTAATTCTGCTATATCCTTTTTAAGATATGGTGACCGGAACAGCACACAATATTCAAGGTGCAGTCACACCATGGAATGATACAGAAGCATTATAATATCCTTTGTTTTATTCTCCAGTCCTTTCCTTATGATTCCTTTCTATTTGCTTTTTTGGTCACTGTTGCACACAGGGTGGAGGATTCGAATGTGTTATCCACGATGATGCCTATATCTTTTTCCTGGGTGGTGTTTCCTAATGTGGAACCCTGCATCGTATAATCATAGTTTGGGTTGTTCTTTCCTAGGTGCATAACTTTGCACTTGTCAACATTAAATTGTATCTGCCATTTGAACGTCCAGTCTTCCAATTTATCATAATAAATTTGAACGTCCTCTTCCAATTTTTCATAATCCTCTTGTGTTATAACAACTTTGAATAATTTTGTGTCATCTGCAAATTTGACCACCTCACTGGTTATTCCCATTTCCAAGTCATTTATGAATATGTTAAAAAGCAGCGGACCCAGCACAGATCCCGGGGGGGGGGGGGTACTCCACTAATCACCTTCCTCCATTGAGAAAATTGGCCATTCAGCCCTACCCTCTGCTTTCTATCTTTTAACCAGTTCCTGATCCACAATAGTACACTGCCTCCTATCCCATGACTTTTTAATTTTGCCAAGAATCTCTCATAAGGGACCTTGTCAAAGGCTTTCTGAAAATCCAGATACACTGTATCAACTGGCTCACCTTTGTCTACCTGTTTATTCACACCTTCAAAAAATATAACAGATTAGTAAAATAAGACCTTCATTTGCTAAATCCATGTTGGTTTTCTCCCATTAAACCATGACTATCTACATGTTAAGTAATTGTGTTCTTTATAATGGTTTCTACCATTTTGCCCAGTACTGACGTCTCTCCAAACGTAATAATATCACCAAACCCCTGTGAAACACACTCAACTTTTTTTGTTGGATAATACCGGAAAGGGACATGGACTGAAAACCATGTTCTCCACACGGCGATATCCTATTTAATCATTGTAGTTTAAAAAACTCGAGAAATCATCTGAGGGCTTTTTTTGTTTCAGTACTGACGTCTGGCTCATCAGTCTGTAATTTCTTGGATCACCCCTGGCACCCCTTTTTAAAAATCTGTGTTATATTGACTATTTGTCAATCTTCCGGTACTACAGATGATTTTAATGATAGTTCACAGATTACTAATAGTAGGTTTGCAATCTCATATTTCAGTTCTTTCAATACCCTCGGATGTATACCATACAGTCCAGGTGATTTGCTACTCTTCAGTTTATCAAATAGTTGTAATGCATCTTCCTGATTTAGTGATATTTCTTTCAGTTCTTCCGATGCATGACCTTTAAATATCATTTCAGGCATAAGTAACTTCCCTACATCTTCTTCCATAAAGACCAAAGCAACAAATTCATTGTCTCTCCACTGTGGCCTTATCCCCTCTTAGTGCCTCTTTTACCCCTTTATCATCTAATGTTCCAACTGACTCGCTCACAGGTCTTTTGCTACAAATATACTTGAAAATGTTTTTATTATGCATTTTTGCTTCCACAGCAAGCTTTTTTTCAAATTCTCTCTTTGCCTTGCATCTCACTTGCCAGTGTTTGTTTCCGGTTTTTGTCATTTGGCTCTTTTTTTTCATTTCCTGAAAGATGTTTTTGGGGTACAACAGTCTCTCTGACCTCATGATTTGTCTGGCGTGAAAAATGTTTGGGAAAGAGTGACAGGTTGGTAACATGGGATAGATCCCTTTTGAGAGCAAATGATTAACAGCCTGAAAAAAAGGGTTGTAGAAGGAGCTGAAATGCACATGGGTGCAGCTTATGGGATGGGTATGGATTAGGGATCCCCCTTTTGGGAAGGAGCTTCCAGTCTTATGGTATTTTAGTCTCTGCATGGTCCAGAGAAACATATGACTCCACTGATCTCTGCAGCCTATGGGAATCAAGTCTGATTGCTCATTGTAGACCGTGACGGGAGGTTGCATCTGAGTTATGAGTGTAGAAACATAGGCTATGTGGTCATTTTCTTCCATCATGTTTCTATCTAGTTTGCCCTTCCATATCAATTACTACAATAGGTCCCCTCTTTTCCTTTAGAGATCCTCTATCTTTGTCACATGCTTTTTTAAATTCAGATATTGTCCTCATTTCTAGCACCTCCTAAGGGAGACTATTCCACACATCTACCACTCTTTCCATAAAGAAATATTTCTGCATATTACTCCTGAGTCTATCCCCTTTCACTCTCATCCTATGTCCCCTCATAGTAGAGCTTGCTTTCAATCAAAAGAGGCTCTCCTCCTGTGCATTTATGCCATGGAGGTATTTAAACATCTCTATCATATCTCCTCTATCCCGCCTTTCCTCTAATGTATGCATATTAAGTTCCTTAAGTCTGTCCTCATATGCTTTATAACGAAGACCACTAACCATTTTAGTAGCCACCCTCTGAACCGACTCCAACCTGTTTATATCCTTTTCAAGGTATAGTCTCCAGAATTGCACACAATACTCCAAATGAGGTTGCACCAAAGATTTATACATAGGTACTATCACTTCCTTTCTTCTGATGACCATTCCTCTACCTATGCACCCAGGCATCCATCTAGCTTTCGTCGTCGCCTTTTCTACTTCTTTTGTGGACTTCACCTCCTACACTCTACTGCTCCCTTGGATTGTTGCAGCCCAAATGTATGACTCTGCATTTTTTTGGCATTAAATCTCAGTTACCAAATTCTAGACCATTCTTCAAGTTTAGCTAGATCCCTCCTCATGTTATCTACACCTTCCTGGGTGTCGGCTCTATTGCAGATTTTGATACCATCCTTAAAGAGGCAAAACTTACCTGACAGCCCTTCCGCAATATCACTAACAAAGATGTTAAACAGAATCGGACCAAGGACAGATCCCTGGGGCACTCCACTGGTAACTACCTTCTCCTCAGAGTGAGCTCCATTTACCTGTACCCTTTGTCAGCTCCCACTCTACCAATTTCTAACCCAAGCAGTAACTTTAGGGTCCATCCCTATGGTGCTCAGTTTGCTTATAAGTCACCTGTGTGGAACGATGTCAAAGGCTTTACTGAAATCTAAATACTCCACATATAGGGCTCTCCGTCAGCCCAACTCCCTGATCACCCAGTCAAAGAAATCAATCAGATTAGTCTGACAGGACCTGCTTCTGGTGAATCCATGCTGCTTCAGATCCGGTAATCCATTAGACTCCAGAAACCTCACTATTTCCCTTTCAGCAGCATTTCCAATAATTTATTCACCCACCAAGGTTAAACTAACCAGCCGGTAGTTTTCAACCACATCCTTACTTCTGCTTTTTTTTTTATAAAGGGACTGCATGTGCCTCTCTCCAAGCCTCTGGCACCACTCCCAACTCCAAAGAGGCAGTGGAGCTACTAGAACATCCCCAAGTTCCTTCAGTATTCTCGGATGTATCCCATCTGATCCCATTGCTTTGTCTACTTTTAGTTTGGCTAGTTCTTCACAAACACAGTCTTTGGAAAATCATTCGAACTCCCCTTTACTTCTGTTCCTATTTGTGGGTGTTTTCTGAGGTCCTGCTCCTGGCCCCTTCATCTGTGAACACAGAACACAAATATTTGTTAAGCATCCGCTTTTTCTTCATCAGCTTCTACGTATTCCTCCCCTTCACCCTTGAGCCTGACAATACCACATCTGCCCTTCCTCCTCTCACTAACATATCTGAAAAATGTGTTATCCCCCCATTTTATTGCATTGGCTATTTCTTCTTTTGCTATCTTTGCTTTCTTGACTACTTTGCTTGCCTCTCTAAGTTTTTCCAAATATAGATGCCTGTCTTCCTCTCTCTGTGATCTCTTGTATTTCCTGAAGGCCTCTCTATTCTTCTTCACCTTTTCAGCTACTTCTTTTGAGAACTCCAACAGCTTCCTTTTCCTTTTACCTTTTATTTAGCATTCTGACAAAAAAATTGGCTGCCCTTAAAATATCCCCTTTCAGTTTTGCCCACTGTTTTTCTATATCCACCAGCAGTTTCCATCCCGCTAATGACTCCTTGAGGTATTGGCCCATCTTGGTAAAGTTAGTTTTCCTAAAGTCTAAGACCCTAATTTTTTAATAGATTTTATCAGCCCTAGTCCTAATACTGAACCATACCATCTGGTGATCACTGGATGCAAGGTGATTTCCCACTGTGACATCAGAAACATTCCTCCCATTGGTAAGCACTAAGTTCAGTATGGCCCCATCATGTGTGGGTTGTGTTACCAGTTGCTTGAATAGTTCTCCCTGTAAAGAATCCAGGATCTCCTTACTTCTAAATGACATTGCAGCAGGGATGTGCCAATCAACATCCAATATATTGAAATCCCCTGTCAGGAGCACTTCCCCTTTCCTGGCAATGCTGTGTATGTCTTCTATTAAATCTCCGTCCACCACTTCTCCCTGTGAGGGAGGTCTGTATATCATACCAGTGCAATTGGATTTCTCTTTCCCAATTTCTAGTTTAACCCACAGTGCCTCCTCTCTCCCTTTTAAGCTCTGAATTTTCATAGTTTAATATTATTTTTTACATATAGTGCCACTCCTCCTCCCCTTCTTCCTACCCTGTCCTTTCTGAATAAAGTATAGCCTAGTATAATTTTATCCCAGTCATGGCTGTTTGTAAACCATGTCTCTGTAACTGCCACTAAATCCAAGTCAGCCTCTCCCATTAAAGCTTCAATATCTGGGATCTTATTTCCCATGCTAAGGGAATTTATACACACCGCTTTCTAGATGTTGCCCCTTTTACCAATTTCTATAAAGATATGGAATATTTCACTTACCTGGGGGTTACTTCACCCTTCCCTAATGAAACTAGTTTAAAGCCCTCTTCAGAAGGATTGCTAGTCTGCTACTGAAGACATGTCGAACCTTCTTGGACAGAAGGATGCCATCTCTGCTCTGTAGCCCTTGGAACATCACCCCAGGATGCGATCTGCTTTGCCTTGGCATTTGCCCTCAGCAGAGAGGATTGAAGAGAACAATACCTGTGCATCTATCTGCTTCACCCTCTGTCCCAGAGCCATAAAGTCACCTTTGACATGCTCAGAGGGATACCTGGCAGTACACCTTAGAGGAAAGGCGGGATAGAGGTGATATGATTGAGATGTTTAAATATCTCCATGGCATAAATGCACAGGAGAAAAGCCTCTTTTGATTGAAAGCAAGCTCTGCTACAAGGGGACATGGGATGCGGGTGAAAGGGGATAGATTCAGGAGTGATATGCAGATATATTTCTTTATGGAAAGAGTGGTGGACCCATGGAATAGTCTCCCAGTGGAGGTGGTAGAGATAAGGAATCTAAAGAAGCATTTGACAAACACAGGATCTCTAAAGGAAAAAAGGGAACTGTTGTAGTGCTTGATATGGAAGGGCAGACTAGATAGGCCATGTGGTCTTTTTCTGTTGTCGTGTTTCTATGTTATCATTTGTCGATATGGATGAGCCACATCGGGTAATAGGCTTGATGAGTCTCGGCAAACTCTTCACAACATCTCGGATTTTGGCACCTGGCAGACAGCATACCTCTCTGGGCATCAAGTCTGGATGGCAGATGGATGCCTCAGTACCCCTCAGAAGAGAGTCACCAACCACCACTACCCCGCTTCCTTGTGGTCACTGATTCTACAACTTTGGCATGCTCAAGCTCTGGTTCTTCCCTTTCCTGGGCTGCTTTCACCACCTCCACTTTCAGAGTTGCATAATGGTTCTTCAATTCAATGTCTGGATGAATTGGATTGGTGATTCTGTAGGCCCTTGTGACACGTATCCAACCTTCATCATTCTGTAGGCTCCCATCGTCACCTCTTTTGAAGAGCTTAGATGTTTCTAGAAGCATCTCATCAATGTACTTCTCGCTGTCCAGAATGCTCCTCAGCCCCACCATTTCTTCTCTGAGCTGCTCCTCTTGTTTCCTGAGAACTTCCTCATGGAACCTATCCTTCAACTGGCATTGCGATCTCTGTCTGGACACAGACAGAAGCTGTAATGGGGGCAACAGCTTTGGCAATACAATTTTTCCCAGCCATTGTTCAGTTTGTGGAGCTTTAAACCTGTTGAAGTAAAGGAGAGAGATCTACCAAAGTACCAGCCTGTTTCTCAGCTGTCCTTTCAGAGAAAAAGCAGTTAACCTCTTTTAAGTGTGTTCTAAAAATGCTTTTCTAAGTCCCTGTGTATAGCTAATTGGGAAGTTGTCCCATAAAGCAAGAATTGTCACATGGGGTGGGTGGGAGCTGGGGTGGGTAGGGAGGGAACTAACACCTGATGAGGTGTCAGTAGCTTCAAAGAACTGGGAAAGAGAAACTAAAAGCAGAGTTTTAAACGTAACACCACAAAAAGATATTTCACCGTTTGAAATAAAGTACCTAAAAAGAATGCAACTTTTTAAAAAATCTACACAAAAACCCTTTTAGGAGCTCTCAGGAAGAGAGCTAGTAATTAAAAGCCACACACTCTTACCTTGCTTGAAATGGAGAGACCCTGTTAGGAATGTTAGACGAGTTTCGAGCGGGAGTCGGGGGGGGAGGGAGAATCAACATTGCTGCCAGGGTAGTACACTAACTAAAACAGTCATTCTTGTGTGGACATCCACTCTCAATGTGAGATTAGATGGTTGTTTAATATCTAGTTTGTAATATAGCAAGGTTTGATGCATTGGAATGGGGTGTGATTGGGTACCCTGAGCCTCCAACAGATTTGCACCTATGGTAATGTAAGCTAGTATCCAGGCTTATGCTGGCACCAAGGAACATCAGAAAAATAAGAGTCGGGTTTTTTGAAATGCTTCTTTTGATTTCCTATATACATAGTCAAGATCTATCATGGATGGTGTCTAATAAAGGCATGTTTGGAGGCTCCACGGGTGTGTAGGCCACTTGATTGTTAAGGAGATGTGTCTTAGGACAGGGCTGTAAGTCCAAGGAAGTGCTTGGGGTACTGTTGTAGTTTCTGGAAGAGTTATATATGAGGACATAGCATCATCAGGATATGGTATAGAATTTTAAAAGGATTGGCATTTGCCAGATGAAGCCCTGAAGACACCGATAGTAGTGTGGTTCCAAAAAGGAACTTATGGCTGAGAAAAGAATCATGTTTAGAAAAGGGAAACAGGAAATTGTAGTCCTTGTCAATGTACTTTTAGTGGAATGTCCTGGATCACTTCAGAAATATGCAACTACATGTTTCCCCACAGGGAGGGGAAACCTAGTCCTGCATATATTGAAATTTCTTGCTGACGAAGTGGGACTTCAGATTTAGCAGCCTATGTATCATGAGCTATAACAAGGCATTGGTGGTTCAGTGGTAGCATTCTTGTCTCCCATGCAAAAGACCTGGGTTCATTTCATAGACGATGTAAGCCTTCCACACTTCCTTTACTGCTTTTCTACCTTTTGAGAACCTGACAGGTACTTATGACCTGGATTGTTCACTGTTGGAAACAGGATACTGGGTTTGATGGACCTTTTGTCTAACCCAGCATGGCATATCTTATGTTCTTAAGCACATAAAATATCACATAATGACTTGTGGCATAAGCAGGCCTTATTATAGGACAAAAATCAGATCTGTATTGTGCAAAAGAAGTGTTTGGATTTGTGTGTCATCTCTAGAAGGGACCTGTGTGTTCTTAAACCTGTGTACTATAGCTTTTCAAGTTCTAACAACAAAAAAAAAAGTTATCACAACCTTCTAGTACTCCAGTTTCCAGCTACTGAAATGGAACGATAGAAAGAATTTCTATGCATGTGATGATCAACAATAAGGGGATGCGTGTATGAAGTTGAATAAATATCAGAATCTAATCTACTACTACTACTAACCATTTGTATAACACTACAAGACGTACACAGCAATGCACAGACATATGTAAGAGACAGTCCCTGCTCATCAGAGCTTACAATCGTCAAGACAGTAGCTGTAAACATGGAATACATCTAGGGCAGTGGTTCTTAACCTTGTTGGAGGTACTGAACCCATCAGTTTCATATGCACATTCACCGAACCCTTCTTTATTGAAAAATAAAATATGATTTTTTTTCAAATTCAAGACATAGGTATATGTTTTACTGGTTCACAAAATGAATCGTGTATTAACATCACTTCAACACAGCTGGTTTTATGAGTGTTTCACCAATGGTGTGTGGTTTGCCCTGCTTTGCGATCAGGTAAGCAACTTCATACGATGCTGTGAGGATCGGTTTGTTGATGGGTACAAAGCCGAGAGCAGGCAGAGTAGCCTTTTCATCGAATCTGGCTCTCTTCACCTTGAATTCAGCAAGCGTTGTGTTCTTGTATTCCCCATCTCCATGCAGGTTAAGGAAGTGTTCCTTTAGTTTTGCCGGTACTAGACTAGAATTGCTTAACTTGGCATTGCAAATCATGCAGATAGGATGCTGACTCCCATCACGTTCTGTTATATATGCGAATCCATGTTGTACATATTCGTCCGACCACTTTCTTTTTTTGCTCGACATAGTTAGTATGGATTAAAATATTAAGAAAGAAATCACACGACATACCATCACGACAGTCACAAGTCGACTACTGAGTGCACCAAATTCCCTGCAGCACAGATTGGCCAAGCAATGTAGCGTGATCACCTGCAGCCAATGATGGCCAAGCGGGGCGTGTCATCACGAATCATATGAGTCGGGTGCGTGTCTTGTGTCTTGACCTCCACCGAACCCCTGAGACTGACTCACCGAACCTCTAGGGTTCGATCAAACCCAGGTTAAGAACCACTGATCTAGGGGGAATGGTAAAGAAGCACAAAGGAGATTAAGCGAATCAACATTTGAAAGCGGCAGCGAAGAGGTGAGTTTTCAGCCTGAATTTGAAAAGGGCCAGAGATGAAGCCTGACGTACAGACTCAGGTAGTCTGTTCTAGGCATAAGGAGCAGCAAGGCGAAAGAAGTGAAGTCTAGAGTGAACAATAGAAGAGAAGGGCACAGATAGAAGCAGTTTGCCAGAAGAGCGGAGTTCCCGAGAAGGGGTGTAGGGAGAGATAAGAGAGGAACGGTAGTGAAGAGCTGTAGAGTGAATGCATTCTGTATTTCTTTACAAAAAGGATGATGAATGCATGGAACAGCCTTCTAGGTGGGGAAGACAAGACACTTGAATTCAAGAAAACATGGGACAAGTACAAAGGATTACTAAGAAAAAGAAAGAGATTGTAGAGCTCATTGGGTGACGTGAATGAGCAGACTAGATAGGTCATAATGCTCTTTATCTGCCGTCATGCTTTTCATTTCTAATCTGCGCCAAAGCAGCATGAAAGTGAAAGCAATAACTAAGACTTCTGTAGGAGCGGGCAAGTGCACGTACTGTAGTAAATACAATCTAAAGAACTTGGATTCTGAAACACCTTTGTGATTCTGTACAATGGAGAAAGCTGCTCCTTCTCTGGTATTTTATGCATCTGCTGAATTATCCTCAAAGCAAGCCAACATCCATGCGTGGAAGTGAGGTGTTAAGACTTGCACAGTGATGACACACATTCTGAAATAATGTTGGTTGCCAATTGTTTATTTACAGTTCCCTAACAAGAATTAAAATAAAATCTCAGAGACAAGGCTTGGGGGGGGGGGGGGGTGTAGAGGGGGAAGGTAAGTTATCAAAGGCTTAAGACAAATGATGTAGCAACCCAAACAAAGTTTTTCTAACTCCAGTTTTATCTAAGAAAGACCCTGAAATGTTTGCCATCAATATGGAATTTACTTGGATGGACAATTTTAATTAAACAAAGTGCTACAGCAAATGGCATTAGTAGCTTAGTATATACTCTACTCTAAATTGGTGTTGCTAAAAGAGCAATCTTTCACATTAGATATGGTTGAGGTCCTGTCTTATCTGGCACTATATGCAAGAGTGGGGGTATTAATTTGGTGTCATGACTAAATGTACAAACTATGCTGGAAATCTAGACCCTGAGTATGCTTGGGGAACTACCCTCCTGCATGAATTACCTTTTGGATAAAAGTGCAATAGAAATTGAATAACAACTATTTATTAGGGGTGTGCATGTGTGAAGCTTACATTTCATTTGTTTGGGCACCTAAAATTTTAAAATGTGTGCAAGTTGCTTTATGTGTGTATACATATGAATTAACACATGTACAATCAATTGTGTGCTTAAAAAAAGTTCTTCTGTGGATATAATGTACACTAAAAAAACACAAATAGGTGAAATGAACACGAGAAATACACAAAAATCAGGAAAAATCTGTTTTAAATGATCACAAACTCAACTTTTTTGGCCAAGCACATCCGTACTCTACTGATCAGCTTAATAATTACACATTTTGGTAAATTCTTTTAACTATTTTTATTCTTTTATCCCCAAATCCAGTTCGCAAGAGGCGAGTTGAAAGAGATCATGAATAGGTCTTACTGCTGCCTGGAGAACACCATTTGGAGATTTCAGAGATCATCAGAGTATATCTGCTCAGCATGGACTTTGGCATCTCACCTCGTTTACCTGGGGAGAAGGGAAAAGACTGGAAACCACAATCCATTCATTTTTTAAAATACATTTATATCTGTGTGTCTTTTCAGCACTGTTTTTTTTTTTTAGTCTGAACGCTATCTCAACAACATTTCAAAACTTAGTTGTGTTACCTGATAAAATCATATTAATTGTATGAAATGATTTACATCTGAATTTCTAGCATATAAAGGATCGATGAGCAAGTACTAAATACAATTATGACTTGTCTTGCTGAATAAAAGAAAGTATTAAATAATGATGTTTAACTGGAAGGATATATATCTACGTGAGACCACTAACTTTAGTAAAAAATAGGATAGGTGACAGAAAACATTTGCGCTTTAAATTTATAAATTGTATTTGTGCCACCTTGTTTATATTCCTTGAAGTCTAAGGGGCTTGTTTACAAAGCCGTGGTAGCTGTTTCCGATTTGTAAACAAGCCCCTAAATCTTTCATAGATATTTGTTACAGTTCTGCCTTTTACTTTGTGCTGAAAAGATTATCCATTATTTAAAATCAAATTAGAGAAGAATTGCCCGGCAGATTTTCTGCATATGTGCTGGACATTTATTCTTTAAAAAAAATGGTCTAGTAAGGATTCCTAGAGCATATCTTGTGCATCAAGAATAGCCGAGATGGTGATATTCACACGCAGCAGCTTCATTTATCAAAAGAAATTTAGACTGACTTTGCAAACTCTGAACTGCCATGCACTGTAGGACTAGACTAGGCAGGAATGTGGCTCTTAATCTTTGATGTCTGAACTGAACCTACAAATCTGATTCTGTGAGTTGTTTTGGTTCTTTTTGGATATATTCTCTTTTGACATAGGTCCTTATATTCAAAGGCATTTACACGATTTGCAGACTTGAAAACTGTAAATGCCATTCTGCGGGTGCTGCCTCCGCACACCTCTATTAACTGCTTAGCAGTGGGGCATGTCGGGAGCATTCTAGGGGCAGAGCAAAGGTGGCATTGATCGCTAACCGGGCAGCGGTGGTATTGAACCACTGCCCGGTTAGCAATAAGCGGCAAAAGCCAAGTGCAGAAAACCCAAACCTAACTTTTGCTGCATTTTGCTTACTGGGCAG
This sequence comes from Ichthyophis bannanicus, assembly GCA_033557465.1. Lineage (NCBI taxonomy): Eukaryota > Metazoa > Chordata > Amphibia > Gymnophiona > Ichthyophiidae > Ichthyophis > Ichthyophis bannanicus. The sequence continues at coordinate 175,939,762 of CM066043.1, read as the reverse complement.
CGGCTCAATATTGCCACTGACCAGTTAGTGAGTGGCAAATGTGGCTAACCTGGATATTCAGTGCCGAGGCTTGATATGAACCTGGCATTGAACATCCAGGTTTAGATTTCAATGCCGGCAGCCAGCTGCGTTAGCAGCACTAACCACCGGCGCTGACTATCTGGCTCATAGTTTTTAAACTTGTTATACATAGGCCATGTTCTGTGCATTGAAACGGAAATTTATAATAGAGTGGCACTTCCTAGAACTAATATTTATGCAGTATATGGCACAGCTTTAGATAGCTGCCAGTAATGCGTGCAGGAAAGTGGTTTTATCGTGGCGGCTGAAGTGCGGCAGCTTTTACAAATGCATTGCAAAGATTAATTTTTATGAGAATAGGATAGAGTTTGGAAATACGGGGGGGGGGGGGGGGGTGTTACAAATTTTGAAAGTGATACCACTTTCTTTATTATACATTTGCTCGGAGTTTTCTTCTAATGATAGTGCTCTATTATAACCTATCATGTGATTATAGATGTACAGCGGTTACCCAAATCAAGCTTTTGTAAATAGTTTTTAATGATCATCTACAAATGTTCATCATTTTGTCTTATGTGCATAAAAATTGTTGGACAAATGCAAGCAAAATTGTAAAGTTCAGAGACTCTTATTGTCATGAAGCTGTAAATTTTTCAGTTGCATTCTCAGGTTCAACAGACCAAATGTTGACAAGACATGGGCATGAAGCAGAGCAGAAGAAATAAGACCTGCACATTTTAGAAATTCTATCATTTCAGCCTTTCCTGGCCAAATTGGCTTATATTCTGATACTGTATTTTATTTCAATATTTTCTGAAGTATTCTATAAATACAGGAATCAACTACCAGCCTAATTTTACATAAGGTTATTGGAAGTAAGAATATGTAGAGATGCAAATATCATTTTTCACTATGTGGCATAGTGCCAATTACCGCTACACTCATGTAGTGACCTAAAAATGAGTACAATTAAAGTTGTATTTTAAGGTAATTAATCTCAAAGGGGAACAAGATATTTGTAGGAGGTGAGGGTGGAAACGCGTGGTGAGCGAAAATTATGAAAGAAATGGCATGTGCAGAAAAACCAAAGATTTCCAACATCATTTGTAAAATTTGTGATAGGGAGACTAACTCATAGAAGAAAAAATAAAACTAACAACTTCTCTTGTGCTATTGGTTATGCTTTTATTTTTTTATTGTATTGGTATTTTGTAAGATGACTTTAATTTTAAGAGCAGTTTTAGCCTGTCCCTTGTCAGGTCATTCATCTGCACTTTTATATATAGCTTTTAAAAAGTATCTGGATGTAGTAAAATGGATATGGGCGTGTCAGACTATGTGATCAAAGGAAACTTTTTATATAACTAATAATTTTGTTTGCCTGAATCCTGTTAGACTAGTCCGGATGAGTGGGTTATGCTCCCTTGCCAGCAAGCAGAGGCAGACTAGCATTTTTCAGTGTCATCAGAAGGTATATCTGCTGGTGCAGCACTGACAGAAGCCAATATGATACTTTCCAAGCAGTAAACAATACTGAAAAAGTCTTAAAAAAAAAAAAAAGAACCCCTCAACATCCATTAGCATTAATAACCAGTCATCAATCGGAGCAAAAATTCCGAACAAGTATTTGGCTCTGTTACCATAGTTGATTCTGTGTCAGGCACTGAAAGCACCAAGGCAATTCAAAGGCAGCAGGGTCTCTCCACCTGTGGGAAAGCCTTCCAGGACGAGTCCTGAACTAATCTAGCAGAATTCAAGGAAAGAAAATTATCAGTTATGTAAAATTTATCTTTCCTTACCATCCTGCTAGTCCAGTCCAGATGAGTGGGACATAACCAAACAGTCAGGATCAAAGGTGGGAGGAAGATGACATTCTGGCCAGAACAACCTTGTCAAAGGTGCCATCAGCTACAGTTTCCAGGCTTGTGCTCTAGTAGAGCGAGCCCCTACTCCCTCCAACACTTGTTTTCCAGCTAAATGGTATGCCGAACCAATGGCCTCTTTGATTCAGTGAAAAATTGAAGACCACTAAAGAGAACAAAAAGATGGTCCAACGGTTGAAAGGAATTGGTAAACTCCAAGTATCTGAGTAACGCCCTTCTCATGTCTACCAGACACAGAGAGGGGTATGACGAAAATTCTTCCTCAAAGGAGGAGGACAGGATGACCACCTGATTGAGATGAAAAGGAATAGCACTTTTAGAAAAAAGGATGGCACTGTCTGCAAAGAGACAGACAGAAGCCATTATGATGACCACAAAGCGCTCCCAACAGGACAAGACCTGCAGTTCCAAGACAAGTCTGGAAGCTGTAATAGCCACCTTAAGGATCAAATCATTGAGAGAGGCCTTACAAATAGGCTTTAAGGGGGGCCCTTTCAATGCTTTCAACAGCAGAGAAAGGTTCCACTAGAGAATCACTGGATGCACTGGTGGGTGAATCTGTCTTACCCTCCTGGGAAAATGAAAAACATTAGGGTGTGCTGCCAAGGACATGCCTTGGATATGCCCCCAGTAATATGCCAGGGCCTCCACCTGAACCTTAAGAGAGTTCAGGGCTAACACTTAGTCCAAACCCACCTGCAAGAAGGACAAAAATGTATGACCATCTGCCCAGCCTCCAGGGCTTCAGAGAAACACCACTTCTCAAAACCCCTCCAAACTCATATAGGCTAAGAAGGATGAGGTCCTGTGGGCCTTAAACCAGGATATCCACTACTGCTCCAGAGTAGCCTCTGTTAGACAGCTTATGCCTACCTAAGGCCAGGCTGCATAGGAGGTGGCTCACTAAGGTCCACAAGGGGAAGACCACAAAGTATGGCCCCAGGAGGGTCTTCTGTATGAGGGCATCCAAGCCCGCTGCCCCCAAGTCCCTCCTGTGATTGGAAGAATTCCCCAAATTGGCATTCTTTCGCGTGGCCGTCAGAATGAACAATGGAAGACACTACTTTTGCAATATTAGGCTGAATACGTGGAGACTCAATTCCCATTCTCCAGGATCTATTATGTTCCGGCTCAAGACGTTGGCCTTAATGTTATCAACACCCACTATGTGGGCTGCTGACAGTGTGACCAGATGTTCCTCCACCCAACTGCACAGGGCAGCCACCCCAGCATTTTGAGTACCTTCTTGTTTGACATCTTTTTCTGTGTCCCCCTCTATTCTTGACTCCCCCATTCCCCTTCAGGACTCTGTTCAAATTCTTGGTGTGCTTTTTAACTATTGCCTCATGTTTTCTACCTTCATTTCTCACACCAAGCAGCAGTGCTTCTTTCTTCTCCGGGACATCCGTTCTATCTGCAGGTTCCTTGATTTGCAGTCCACCCATCTGCTTATTCTCTCCCTGGTTATTACTTACTTAGACTATGCTAACTCCCTTCTTTTTGGCTTGCCTCACTATCAAATTCACCATTACCAGCTGATCCAAAACTGCTATTAAGCTTCTGTATTGTGTCTGCAAATTCGACAGCATCACTCCCTTCTTTCTCACTGAGCACTGGCTTCTGGTGGCCTATTGTGTCTGTTACAAATTCCTTACCCTACCTTTTCATGTTTTCTATTTGGGCTATCCTTCATTTCTATCCCAATTTCTGACTTCATATGCCCCCTCCTATACTGTATGGTCAGCTTCACAGAATTTCCAGGTTGTCCCTGGCCTCCATCAAGTTTGTTCTTCTGCCGCTTGCTCCTCTGCTTTTCCGGTTGTTACGCCTGTCTTCTGGAGTTCTCTCATTCCCACCTTCGCTGTCAGCTTTCTTTCTTCTGCTTTAAGGTTTAGCTTAAGGGTCACCTTTTCGTTCAGGTATTCTCTTCAGCTGCCTCTCTCTAATTCCATTCTCCTGACCCTGATCTGTTGGTGGTCGCGTTTCAGCATTGCATTGCATTGCATTGCTAGGATTGCATCTCCCATGTGTCTTGTCTTTGTCCATCCTCACATTTCCTTCTCCCCTTTTGTGTTCTGTACTTACGATTATGCTGCTACTATTGTAACCTTGGTCTCCCCACCCCCTCTTGTCCTTGGTGTTTTGTCTGTCCTTTTTTTTTTTTGTTCATTTTGTTTGTTCTTATTTTTATTGTTCACCGCCTAGATATGTTCATAATGGGCGATATATCAAATAAACATAACTGTAATTGTGAGGTATGTCACTGTTGTGACATTGGGAAGACGCAGACTGCCTTACCATCCAGCAAGGACTGCAACTTCACAGATCACAATGGCCTCAAATCAGTTGATCCCCAGAAGGCTTCTTGAGGGGACCAAAGACCCTGAACCATTGGGCTCAGACAGTGAGCCCCACAGTCTTTCAGGATGGCATCTATGGTGACTATTATGTAATCCAGGGCTTCCAGGGGCATTCTGCTGATCAGATAGTGAGATTAAAGCCACCATGCCAACTGTTCTCTGATCTCCCAAGAGAAGAGAAGGTTGGGTTGAACAGCTGAAAACAAGGGAACCAGAGGGTCAACAGATATGTCTCTAGTGGGCACATATGCGGCCTGAAGCATCAACACCATGGACCTCAGAAGCTGCAGGTAGTCCAAGGCCCAAGGAGCAGACTGCACACAAATTCCCTGCAGCTTGAGGACCCTCTCCAGTGTGAGGAAGATCTAACCATGGTGAGTGTTGAAAGGAGCTCCAAGATACTGCAGATCATAGGAGGGGTTCAGGCTGCTCTTGGATAATGGATCATCCATTCCAGCCAGTGAATTACCAGGGCTGTGTCTTCTTTCAGCTTTTTCAGAGTCTGATCGAACCAGCTAACCATCCAGGTATAATGAATCTGCATATCTTTTTTGTGCAGGAATGCCATTATTTTTGTGAAGGTTCAAGAAACAGTGGTCAGGCCAAATGGCAGAGCTTGGAATTGGAAGTGGAGGCCCAGGATGCAGACGCAGAGAAAATGCTAATGTTGTTCCCTGATAGGGATATGAAAATACACCTCTGCCAGATCTAGGAAGGTATGGAACTCCCCTGGCCGAATGGACGTAATGTCTGATCTGATGGTCTCCAAGCAGAAATGGGGAACTCTGAGTCTAGAATTCATCATTTTGAGGTCTAGAATAGGCACAAAGGATGATCCCTTCTTAGGCACTACAAAGTAAATGGAATAATGGTCTTGACTCTGCTCTGAGTAAAACATGGGTAAAATAAGAACATAAGATATGCCATACTGGGTCAGACCAAGGTCCATCAAGCCCAGTATCCTGTTTCCAACAGTGGCCAATCTAGGTCATACGTACCTAGCAGTTTCCCCAAAAGACACAGGTTCCACAATGCTTGTACTGGGTCAAGCATTGATATCCTGGGTCCCTTCTTAATAATGGTTTATGGACCTTTCCTCCAGGAACTTGTCCAAACCTTTTTTAAACCCAGCTACACTAACAGCCTTTATTACATCCTCAGGTAACAAATTCCAGAGTTTGATTACACGTTCAGTGAAAAAAATATTTTCTTTTATTAGTCTTAAATAGTTTACCCTGTAGCTTCATTGCATGTCCCCTAGTCTTTCTATATTCTGATAACGTAAACAATCGATCTACGTTTACCTGTTCCACTCCATTCATTAATTTATAGACTTCTATCATATCTCCTCTCAGCCGTCTCTTTTCCAGGTTAAAGAGCCCTAACCTTTTTAGCCTTTCTTCATAGGAGTATCCTTCCATCCCCTTTACCATTTTGGTTGCTCTTCTCTGAACCTTTTCTAATAACACTATAGCCTTTTTAAGATACGGCGACCAGAATTGCACACAATATTCAAGGTGCGGTCTCACCATGGAAAATAGCCTGCAACTGCAAGAGGTGCAGTAGAGTTTCTTTGCCCACCATCCGCTTGAGTGGCGAGCTGTAGGGAGACTTTACAAAGGTATCTCCTAGGGGCTTTGTGAATTCAAGCATGTACCTCAGGCTCTGCACCTCCAGAACCCACTAGTTTGATGTGGTATGGGCCCATTCCAAGAAACAACAGCTAGAACTGCTCCAGCTGGCTGCACCTCAGAAGGGACCTGCCAGATCTCATTGTGGGGGCTTAACAGCTCTGGCAGGGGCTACCAATCAAGACCATTGAGAGCTCTGAAAGAATTGACCCTTCTTGGGCCTAGGTCCATAGAAAGAATGGGCCCTACCTGGACTCTTGACTGACCAAGGGCACGTCTGCCTCTTGAAAGGCCTTGCGTGGAGTTTGGATATAGCACTCTCGGGCCTATCGTTTGGAAGCCTCCAAAAGCAAGGACTCTCCCAAATCTCTTACCAACTTCTCAATCTTCCCCATAGAGCAACCTGCCCCTGAAAGGAAGCTTGCTCAACCACAATATTTGGAAGATGCATCTGCTGACCAATTGCAAAGCCAGAGCCACTGCCACTGCCTAGCCACAACCACTACTGCCATAGACTTGGAAGAGAACCTAATCAAGCCATATAGAGCATCCGCCACATAAGCAGTTCCCAACTCCAACCAGGCAGCCTCTGGGCTGTCTGGCAGTTGTTAAACTGACAACAAAAAGCACACTGGCCACCAGACCTGCACATAGTCACTTGAGAGCTGAAGGCCAAGACCACAAAGGCATTCTTCGGGGGGGGGGGGTCTACCTTCCTGTCATGCACCCCTTGAGCACAGCACCCCCTTCCATTGGAATAGTCGTGCACTTGTTCATCATTATGACAACAGTATCCACACATGGGAGCTCAAAAGGCTAATCCAGCTTGCCTTGGGGCAGGTGATACAACCAGGATAGGACCATTGAGCCCCTAAGGCCTAACTCTAGTTTTTCCCACTGGGAGACTAGGAGTTGTTCCATCAGTTCAGGTAAAGTAAAAAACCCAGAAGGATGTCTAATACCCCCCATAGGGGATAAAGCTGGGCTTCTGGAGGAGCGCCTGGGTGAAAGAGCAAGATGGGAAGCACTTGGCCCTCTGAACAGCCATGGCAGCCACACACAAGAGCCCATAGTCCTCCGCAGGCGAGGCCAGGGCCCAGGACACTGAGAAGAAGAGGGTTGACAAGCAGCCAAAAATAACAGAAAACAATGTGTGAGCTGTCCCCCTAGCTTCTGCTCAAATCTAGCAGATGGGGCCCCAAGGGGCCTGAGGAAGTCTGCAGACCCTAGCTTGAGGTGGTCTTGGCCTTCTGCACATCCCTCATATACTCTTTCAGGAAGGCTGCCTGTCCTGTGGGTGGGAAAGACATAAAGGACTCTTGAGGTGGCCCAAGAACCAACACTGGGCTCTCGACCCCCGTTGGGGTCCTGATGATGCCAAAAGATTCAGGCTCCTGACAATCCTCATCACACAGAGGGCAAAGGAAGCACCTGCTATGGAGCCAACTCTATATGTACCACAGGATGGACAGTACCAAGTATGTTTGCACGGCTTCACACAGTTATAAAGAAAGAAAACCAAAAAGAACAGTATAGGCCATGAAAAAAGGAATGACCAAAAACATGGCGGCACCACCACAACGAAAAGGGAGTCCCAAAAAGTGAATCCCAGTACCTGAAAGAGCAGTTGGGGGAAACCCAATTCAGAGTTCCCCAACCACCCACAAGGCCCAGGAAACCCTGCTGTTGAGGAAATGAGGCCCGACTGACTGAAGTATTTTTTTTTGTTGGTTTTTAATCTCCTTTATATAAGCAGAAAAGAGCCAGATATAGCCTAATAGAAATAAATGGGCTAAAGGAAAATTTTAGAAAAAATTTTGAAAAAAGACTTGCATGTAGGATAAGGGACAGCTAGAGGGAAGGATTCCTGGGCCTGACTTACCAACCCCCCTCGGGCCCTGTGGGGTCCTCCTGTTCCTCTTCGGCTCACCAGTGTCAGCTCCAGAAGACAAGAGTGTACCTGTGCTCCAAGCAACATTGGGCTCTACCAGCTTCAATCACACTGGCCACAGCACAGCACTGTTGCACCTGCCCTTATACTTTGCCATCTGCTGAAGGCAGACAAATACTTCTTTCAGTGCTGCACCAGCATATATACCTAGTGATGACATCACTAAAAGTTGCTCAAGTCTTCCTCTACCTGCTGACAGGGGACCATAACCCACTTATCTGGACTGGTCTAGCAGGATGATAAGTAAGGGTATATGCATAGTATGTGTATCTCATTTTAAAGCTAGTTTTTAATCATGCTATCTCATTTAAGCTTTATTGTAATACATTTTATAATAAAACTAAGTAAAACATTAGGAAAAGCTCTCCTTTTTTAAACACAAGATAATATAATTGTTGCACAATTTGGTACATTCCTACTGGAAACTAGCTTAATATATTTTAGCTACATACAGTCTTTGTCATGGAAGCAGGATAACTGTTTTCTAAGCTTAAGAAAAGATTTCCATGACACATGAGTAGGAATTATTACAGCAACCTTCTCTTTTGGCATTAACACAACTGAGAAAAGAGATTTTATGTCATAGTAACATAGTAAGTGATGGCAGATAAAAATCAACCTGGCTCATCCAGTCTACCAAGTAAGGTTTTTAAAGTTTTAACTGTCACTCTGTTCTAGTTACCCCCACTCTATGCTTTTTTGTTTGAATTAACATAGGCAGCGTTGACCCCACATCTCTGCCCCCACCAATCCTGGCACCTGATGTTAGGAACACAACTTGGACGCAGCTTTATTAACAAAACAAAACAACTGTGCAACAGTTCCTGAAGCAACAATCCCAAATACTACACATTTGTGTGAGACCAGTAAACCTGAATAATATGCGAGGATGATTTCTTGCCTGGCTTTGAAGCAGGAAAGGAATATGGTGTGGTCCAAGTGCCTGTTTATTTTAAAAGAAACATTTTTTTTAGATTCTGAGCTGAAAACCTCTTATCAAATTTTCCATTACCAGTATTATATAAATCAAAATGTCTTCCAGAGAATGTTAGGGCCATGAAGATGATGAGACTGAGCAAAAGAGCTATAGGGTAAGCTCCAAGAACAAGTAAAACAAAATCATAGAAACATGTCAGCAGAAAAAGACCATATGACCTATCTAGTCTGTCCTTCCTTGCCAACTACTATTGTCCCTTTTTTCCTATAGAGATCTCTACTACCTCTGCTGGGAGAATATTCCACGCATCTACCACTCTCCATAAAGAAATATTTACACATATTACTCCTGAGTCTATCTCCTTTCACCCTCATCCTATACCCCCTCATTGCAGAGCTTACTTTCATTTGAAACTGGTTCTCTTCTTGTGCATTTTTGCCACAGAGGTATTTAAACATCTCTATCATATCTCCTCTATCCCGCTTTTCCTCTAATGTATACAAATTAAGATCTTTACATCTGTCCTTATGGTATATAACAAAGACCACTAACCATTTTAGTAGCCACCATCTGCACAAACTCCATCCTGTTTATATCCTTTTGAAGGTGCGGTCTTCAGAATTGCACACACTACTCCAAATAAAGTTGCACCAGAGACTTATACAGAGGCATTAACACCTTTTTTCTGATGGCCATTCCTCTCCCAATGCACCCAAGCATCCTTCTGACTTTCACCATCGCCTTTTCTACCTGTTTAGCCACTTTAAGATCATCAGTAACAATCACATCAAGGTCCTGATCTTATTTCATGGACAGAAGTACTTTCACCCCTTACACTGTACTGCTCCCGTGGATTTTTGCAGCCCAAATGCATGATCCTGCATTTCTCAAGCTTAGCTAGATCCCTTCTCATGTTACCTACTCTTTCCTGGGAGTTTATTGCAGATTTTGGTATCATCTGCAAAGAGGCAAACCTTATTCGACAGCCCTTCCGCAATATCATTAACAAAGATGTTAAACAGAATGGGACCAAGGACAGATCCCTGTGGCACACCACTGGCAACATCCTTCTCCTCAGTGAGCTTCATTTACCGGTACACTTTGTCACCTCCCACTTGACCAATTTCTTACCCAGTCAGTCACTTTAGGCTCCATCCCTAGGATGCTCAATTTATTAATACGTCGCCTGTGTGGAACGGTGTCAAAGGTTTTACTGAAATCCAAGTACACCACATCTTGGGCTCTCCCTCAATCCAACTCTTTATTCACCTGGTCAAAGAAATCAATCAGATTTGTCTGACAAGACCTGTCTCTATTAAACCCATGCTGTGTCGGATCCTGCAATCCATTGGACTCCAGAAACCTCACTATCCTCTCTTTTAGCAGTGTTTCCAATAATTTACTCACCACAGAGGTCAGACTAACTGGCCTGTAGTTTTCAACTTCATCCTTGCTTCCACTTTTGTGTAAAGGGACCACATGTGTCTTTCTCTAGTCCTCTGGGACCACTCCTGACTCTAAAGAAGCATTGAAAAGGTCAGTCAGTGGGGTCACTAAAATGTCCCAAAGTTCCTTCAGTATTCTCAGATGTATCCCATCTGGCCCCATTGCTTTGTCTACTTTTAGTTTAGCTAGCTCCTCATGAACACATTCTTCTGAAAATTGTTCAAGATCCCCGTCACTTCTGTTCCTATTTGTGGGTGGTTTCTGAGCTCCTGCTCCTGGCCCTTCATCTGTGAACAGAAAACAAAAATATTTGTTAAACAATTCCACTTTATCCTCATCAGCTTCTACATATTCCTCCCCTTCACCCTTGAGTCTGACAATACCACTTTTGTACTTACTTCCTCATACTGACTTTGTTACAGTGTATCACATCTTAAATAGCATGTCAACAGAAAGCCTTAACTAAATGTTAATGTTTCTTGTAAACAAGAGAGCTGACCCAAGAAAGTTTTTTTTCAGTCTACAATTTACGGTTTTGGGAGGTTAAACTACTATTAGCTCTTAAAATATGCAGGAACTTTGTAGCATTACTATATACCCTGACATCTTTACTAGCAATTGTATGTTATATCAGTATGTTGTATCAAGTTCAGAATACTAATGTAAAAGACAAATTGTATGTAATCATATAGAATATAGATTTTTTAAAATAATATGCCCAACGTGCTATATAATTTGCTTTGTTAATTATAGAAAAATAATATCTTGTCTCCAAGCATTATGATATGGATTTAGTACTCTTTGGTAAGTTGCAAACTATAGTGTCAAGTTTCTGTTCAAGCATCTAGATTATCATTACCTTATGCAGTAAAAACTGTAGTAAATAAATGTTTTTTTTTAATATTGAATTATTGTTTCTTTTTTCAAGGGGAAGGTTTATTTGCCTACTTGATTTGATACAGCCTCTTGGTTATGGTGACATGAACCTTCATTCACAATAGCCCAACTTTTTTTTTATCGCCTCCCAATTCAGTTCAGTCATTACCACAGCTGTAGGCCACAGACAAGGGTTCCTTCTAAAGTCCTACAGTCACGACCAAAGTCTGGCATCTGGGTGTCCCTGTTGCATAATAATTGTGTCTCTGCTCTCCCCACAGGCAGTAAATGCTGTCTCTGCCAACCCAAGGAATGAAAAAACTGAACTGCAAATCAAACCTTACTTCTCCACGTTAGCTTGGCCATGAAGTATTGTTTGTAAATTTGCAATATTTAGTATATAATAAATGCACAATCAGGAGATAAACTGAGGATCTGTGATCATTCCAATAACACGTGTAAAGCTTTTATACCTTGGATAAGGGCCTGTTGAGCAATTTGGATGTGGAAGGATCTGGAGGAGTATGACTGCCTCATACAACCTCAATGCCCCCCCCCTCTCTCCTCCTCTGTCCCTCCTGCCCTCTTAGAAGATTTCAGAAAACTCTCAGAGGGATCTGCCTGTCTGCTACCTTATACGCAGTGCTGCAAAGCCAGCCAAACAGTTCCAGAGGAGTAGAGTTGAGCCCAGCACGGATTCTCTGTCTGGGGCTCTCGGGGTGAGTACCAAGGTTTGACTTTGTCATTATCTTTGATGGGGCTCCCCATTCTGTCTGTAGGGGATGCAATTCAGGGTAGACTGCTGGTGACCATTGGCGCTGGGTGGAGGCTTCCTGCCATCTTCTGCACATGTTAATAGCATTTTCTCTATTATGCGCCTGGCAGTCACGCAGTACTTGTGCGCATTCTGCCCAAGTGGTTCAAATGGGCACTCCTACCCTAGTGCCTGCAACACATGCTGTAGTAAAAAAACGCGGCCTTAGAGTATGCTGTTGTGACACTTGCCTTAACTCTTATGTCTTCTTCCAGGTGACATTGTTTGGCCTGTGGCAAGCATGGTGCCTCATATCCAGCTTCTGGATTCTGCTTCTGAGCATCCCTGGAGGATATTGTTAGCCTGACCTTGCCTCAGGACAGGAAGTGGCAGATGGCACTATGGGTAAGGATATTCAGCCAGCCAGAGGATCCGACATCCGTGCTGTGGGCCTCTCCCTGTCCTCTAAGGGATTGACAGCGACTATGCCTCCAAGTGTAGGGGGGTCATTTTCATGAGGAGAGCTCCTGGAGTCCAGATTGTCTTCCCTGGAATTCTTCTGCTTTGCAGCAGGCCTGGTCATTCTGGTGTGGACATGCCGACCCTGCGGCCTTTTTTCCCCCCCCACGTGCAATTTCATGGAGGCAGGCTGAGAGTGGAAGCCTTCTTCAATGGCAAAGCATCCCCAGCAGGAGTGCTCCAACTCTACCCCCCTCCCCCCGGGGATGGGGTCAGCTGGGGCTTGGGTTGAGATGTCTGACATGGATGAAGAAGAGCTCTCGCTTTCAGAGGATTGTAAGGAGGCCAAGGTTATTTTACTGTTCCTGGAGTAGGAACTGAAGGTGGTGATCCCAGAGCCTTATCTACTTCAAGCTTGGTGGAGGCTCCAGTCACGGAGCAGGAACCAAAGAGGCATCTGCTTCTGCAAGCGGTTTGGAAATCCACTACTGTCTTCCTGTTCTGGCCGGAATGGAATTATCCCAACTCCCCACCTTAGGGGCTAAGGGTGTATAAGAAGATGCATGCTCTCCTGGAGAGGGAGTACGTTGTGTGGTTGATATTTCCAAGGTGGATATGCAGGTCATGGCGGTTACCAAATGGACCACCATTCCTATTGAAGGCAGATTGGCCTTATTTATTTAACAGTATTTATATACCACCTTTTCCTTAAATCAAGGTGGCTTACATTAAAAGCTCCATCATTGAACTCAACTATTTACAATGCAATAAGATTTTTTAAAAACTCTATAACTTGTATTCGGTTTTAACAGTGTATTTTCATAAAGGGTACTCTGGACTGAAAGGTGGATTTGTGTTAAAGAAACAGTTTGCTGCAGCAGCTGCTATTCTTCATTTGCAGTATGTGTAATAAAAGTGATACAGAATTTCACTGAATCCAAGACTATTTGTAATGAATGAGACCATGGGATTCATCTGCCTGATATGTGCATTGTCAGCATGCATGTACTGAAATGAACACTGCTGAAAACTGACAGTATGATCTTCCACATTTGGAATGCCACTTTTAAATACTATATTTTACATTTCTAGCATAAATCTTTTCATTGTTTGAGAACATCTGTGCTATCAATTGCCTTATGCTTCCGAAAGTTTAAAAAGCTTGGCAGATCATTCATCTTTTTAATTAGTGAATCACAGTTTCCAACCCTATTCATCAAGAAATATGTGTCCCACTGTGAGATGAGTACCAAATATGTCTAAAATGCCCCATTCTTTAAATAGGAATAAGAAATGGGAACAATATTCATTTCTACCTGATAAAACAAGGCATAGGGAAGTATTAGCTTGCATGTGGTCATGCAAAATAGGTTACAAACATAGGATTCAAAGCAGAAGATCTTGCTTCCAAGTCACACACTAACCACAACAACAAACTCTTGTAATAATTCAATAAAAGATCAATGTGATGCTGCAGTTGTACTGTTGAGTCTTCCCAGCAAATGGGCCCTTTAGTATCCTTCAAATATAATCCCCAAATCTGTCTTCATTTCTTTAGATCATTAGTACATCTTTAGAAGAATTAAACACCACCAGGACTAATGTGGAAGAAATTCAGAAGAAAGCCCTAGGCTTTCCTGCAGGCAAAAAGAAAAAACTCTTTTGAAAGCTAGAATTCTTTATACTTAAGAACATCTGGTTATAATTGTATCTGAAGACTGCAAAATCTTCCTAATTTAATCTCAACAAGTAAGGATTAGATTGAGAAACATGTTACTCTGTCTCACTTTTTAAAAATTAGAAGCTAAGATCAGCAATGTTTAATTCAGCACTTCAGCATGTCAGAACCTAACTAGGTTGAGATGTTCTCTGTAAATGTGCAGCACTATACAGTCCTGGAAAGAGAAAATATATTTTCGTTGTCCCACTTCTAAGAAAATAAGATATGCCATACTGGGTCAGACCAAGTGTCCATCAAGCCCAGTATCTTGTTTCCAACACTGGTCAATCCCACATCACAAGTACCTGGCAGGTTGCCAAGAGGTAGACAGAATCTCCAGGAACAAGCAGGAATGAGTCTTCACATATGGGGTTCGTCGGTGCCGACGGAGCCCGCACGGGAATGCTCCCCAGCATCCAATCAGAAGGCTTTTGGGAGCATCCCTCGCGCCTGCGTGGTAGCTTCCCGCCCTTCCCACTGCCTCTCCCCAGTTTTCATTTTTCCGCGGAGCCGACAGGACGTACCTCCTGTCGCCGCAGAAACTTTTCTTGTTTCCTGTGGTCGCGGGTTTTTTCCCGCTGACTCTGGCACCGCTGATGCCCCCTTTTTCCTTATTTTTTGTTTTCCTTGATTTTCCTTCGAGGAGCATCCTCCTCGTGTTATTCTGAGGCCTACCGGGCTTTCCAGCATGGAGCCTTCTTCCCCTAAGAAGTGCCCCCACTGTGGAGACGTTGTCGTCTTCTTCGACTCCAACGCCTGGTGTCTCTCCTGTTTGGGCCCTGACCCCTTCTCCCCCGGTTCCCCGGGCTTCAGCGTTGGGAGAAGACCCTCCCTGTTTCGAGTGTCCCTCGATGACGTCTTTCCCACTGAGGTGCAGTCGTCGGCTTTCTCTCCTCGACCGGATCAGGTAACCCAACAACAGTCTGTTAAGAATAACCGAGCCTTGAGGGGTGAGTCTCATGCGCTGCATGACGACGGCTCCGGCCTTCCCCTCCAGTCCCTTACACCCCGGAGGGAGTCTTCGGGCTCCAGAGCCTCCATGGGGTTTCGGGTTGTTCCTGAGGTTCGCTCCTCACAGAACATTCCCGAGCCATGCCCGAGGGTGGCACCCGCTTTGAGCGGTGCAGATCCCTCGGCATCGGCGCCGGCGTCGAGTGTTCCACTCTTCGCCAGGGACTGTCAGCTGGTGTCCTCTGTGCCTTCGGGGCCGATCGACTCGACCCAGTCGGGCTCTACGGCATCCTGGCCCTGCACGGGGGCGGTACCCGCTTTCGGCGGTGTCGATTCCCCGGCATTGGCGTCGGTGTCGAGTGTTCCACTCTTCACTGGGGATCGTCGGACCAACCTGACCCGGTATGGTGTGCCCACACCCCTGCCATGTGCGGAGGTGGTGACCGCTTCGAGCGGGACCAAGTCCTCGGCATCGGCGTTGGAGTCGGTGGCCCCACTCCCCGCCGGGGATTAGCGCCGGGTGCCCTCGGCTCCGTCAGGGCCGATCGACTCGTCCCCGGCTTCCGCGGGGGCGGTACTGGCCTTGAGCGGCTCCACCCCTCCGGCGGCGGTCTCGGGAACAAGGGCCCCGTCCTTCGCCAGGGGTCGCCTCCGGGCTCCACCTGCGGAGCCGATCGATCTATCCCAGTCGGGCGGGTCGGCACCCCCATCTTGCGCGGGGCCGGGGCCTCCCCTGGACGCCACCGACCTCCCGGCATCTACGCGGGCATCGAGTGCTCCACTCGTCACTAGAGTTTGCCCGCGGGACCCGGGACCTTCGGTCGAGTCGACCCAAAGAAGTGCCGCGGAGCCGGGGCTGGGCGTCTCGCTCCCCGCCGGGGCTCGTCGGCGGGTTACCTGGGTGCCCTCGAGGCCGCATAGTACGCCCCGTAAAGGTTTCACGCTCAATAAAACAGGCGCGGGCAGAACCCCGGTGCCTAGAAGGGCCTCTCTCCCGACGTCGGAGCCGACTTCGGGTGTTTCCCTCTTCGCCGAGTTTCGGCCTGGGAAGCCCTCGTTGCCCTCGGCACCGATCGTCGCGACCCCGACTCCATTCACGGGAGTGGCAGCACCGGTGCGGCCGCCGACACCGGGGCCCCCTAAGGAGGCATCACTCGGTTCGATCCCCAGCCTCAAATCGATCCCCAGTCTGGAAAGCGTGGCTCCGACGCATTTCGGATCCGACCCCGGTCTCTTCCGACGGCGCAGTGCTGTGCTCGCCTGCTCTCCAGCTGCCTCGGCACCACTCCAGCCGCCCTTGCGGATTGCCCCGGGGGCGGCCCCGGAGTCGGGGCCGAGTCCCGCCGGGGACGTCGCTCCCTTCGATGCCATGCTAGTCTTCTTCGGACTTACCCTCGGGTACATCCCTCAGATTCCCCTCTGCCTGGTTCCCCTGGATTGAGGGGATCGCGCACCGAATCTCCTCCTCCCAGTGTAGGCCTTGGCCGTTACTCTCCGAGCATGGCCGAACCAATCCTCGACAGGGCCAGACCACCCCCCCCCCCCCGGTCCGTGTCTCCGCTCTCGCAGAGAAACCCCTGGTCTGTCAGGTTACGGTGGACAGGAGTCCCACTGACCCATGTCGATCCCCGGCTCCGCTCCCTGCACTCTTCGGAGCGGCGGGGGATTTTTTATATAGGCCGGAGATGACCCCCACGGTCACGCCGTGGCTATAGGGTTTTCTATCCTCCTGCCTTCCCTGTGGTACGGAGGACACATTTTTTTTTGCGTGGCTGTCAGGTGGACGCCTCAGGGGCCTACATACTCCTGATGTGCTCCTCCCCAACTGATCTGGCGGTCACGCAACCATACTGCTACTCTCGCCAATCTGCCCTGCACCACGCACATCGGCCCATCACTTTGGATGGCCCTCCCCCCGCCACCTTCCAAGTGGGCGCCCTCCTGTGGATCAAGGGCCGGTCCGAGTTGGCAGTATCGTTCTCACGTGTGCATACCGGTTTAGTAACCTGGGTGGGCGCTCCCAGTCCCACCTATAGCCCGATATACATCTATACCTGTATTGGATATATATCGATACAGGTGGGCGCTTTTGGGAATTGTTATAGCGCCCTGTGTCTTACCGACTATCTCCCAATTGTCGGTACTGACGTTTTGTTGTTTCTTACGGGGTCCGGCCGGCCCGCTTGCCTGCGTTCTGCGGCTCGGGTGCTCGGACCGGTTATGCTTAAACTTGCTGTGAAGTCAACAGCCCCTTGGTTTACGCCTCCTTGTCTGGAGGTTTTCGAACTTAATGTCTTCCTATCCCTTGCCGGCTAGGGTAGACAGTGTACCCCTCAGTATCCTGGGGTACACTCCTGTTCTTCTCCGGGCTGGGTTCTCCCAGATCGGTCAGTCTTCTGATTAGTCCTCCGGATTGGGGACTCTGCTCCTACTGGAGTTCTCAGCTTCTCTTAGAGCTCCTCGTGAAGACCTGCCGTCTTTCCGGTGCCGGTTGACACCTGCGTCTCCTGCCCGCCCGGACGGGGAACTTCGTCCTCTTGCGGTGAAGTTCCCTTGAAGACTTCGCTACTGCATCTACAGTACCCGTCGCAGCTCTGCCTTCTATGGAGTGGAAGAGTGGCCTAGTGGTTGGGGCAAGGTACTTTAGGCCGGAAGGTCGGGGGTTCAAATCCCACTAGAGGACAGCAACCTTGGGCCGGAAGGACTGGGGTTTCTAGTCCCACAGGTGCTCCTTGTGGTCTTGGGCAAGCCACTTAACCCTCCATAGCCCATGTTCCCTGTAAAATAGTTATCTCCAAGTTATAATGCCCTGTTCAATGTAATTTCAGTTTGTTCAATGTAAACCGCACTGATGCAGAATAGCGCGGTATATAAGAGAATGTAAATAAATAAATAAATAAATAAAATACAATCCAGTAGGTAAGCTCTAGATTGTGCTAGATCATTAATGGTTTAATGATATTTGACGTGGTTTTGAAGACTCCCCTGTAGTCTTCGGTTGCTGTGCCTTGGCAACTCTTCTCAACTCCTACCCTCCATCCCTCAGGGGATGCCGGGGATCCAGGTTGGGCGATGCCGCCCTGTCCAGGGGCGCGCATTCTGGGATCTCTGGCACCCTCAGCTAGGGAGTCCCCATATGTGAAGACTCATTCCTGCTTGTTCCTGGAGATAGCACAGTTACTTACCTGTAACAGGTGATCTCCGGAACAGCAGGAATTAGTCTTCACAACCCACCCACCTCCTCTAGGAGTTGTAACTCTCTCTCTCTCTCTCTCTCTCTCTCCTCTCCTTCTGTCTCAGCTATTAAACGCAATTGGGGAGAGGCAGTGGGAAGCTACCGCGCAGGCGCGAGGGATGCTCCCAAAAGCCTTCTGATTGGATGCTGGGGAGCATTCCCGTGCCGGCTCCGTCAGCGCCGATGAACCCCATATGTGAAGACTAATTCCTGCTGTTCCGGAGATCACCTGTTACAGGTAAGTAACTGTGCTTTCTATGCTGCTTGTCCAATGGGTAAGCAGTGGATTTTCCTAGTCCTCTTTAATAATGGTTTATGGACTTTTCCTCCAGAAACTCATCCAAACCTCTTTTAAATCCAGCTATAATAACAGTTTTTACTACATCCTCTAATAACAAGTTCTAGAGTTTCATTACGCGTTGAGTGAAAAAATATATTCTCCAATTAGTCTTAAATGTGCTACATTGTCGCTTCATTGCATATCCCCTAGTCTTTCTATTTTTTGAAGGAGTAAACAACCAAACTACATTTACCCGCTCCACTCCATCCATTCATTTTATAGAACATAAGAAATGCCATACTGGGTCAGACCAAGGTCCATCAAGCCCAATATCCTGTTTCCAACAGTGGCCAATCCAGGTCACAAGTACCTGTCAGGTTCCCAAAAGGTATACAGATTCTATGCTGCTTGTCCAAGGGTAAGCAATGGATTTCCCTGATCCTCTTTAATAATGGTTTATGGACTTTTGTCCAGGAACTTGTCCAAACCTTTTTTAAACCCAGCTACACTAACAGTTTTTACTACATCCTCCGGTAATGAATTCCAGAGTTTGATTACTCGTTGAGTGTAAACATGTTTTGTCTTGTTAGTCTTAAATGGGGCTTGTCACAGCCCCTCCCAGTGGCAGTGTGCCAAAGGGTCAGGGTGGACATTTTTAATTTTGTTGAAGAAAGAAAAACTTTTAGACCAAGTGCATTCTGGTCCTTGTAGTCCCTCTTCTTACAGAAAATAGATGTGTAAGCCTTGAGCAGGGTGAAACAAAAAGGTTTTTATTCCCTTGTTACGCAAAAGGTTCTTCAGGAAACAAAGTAGAATTTACCTTACTTCAGGTTTAGTGCCAAGAATATTTACAAAAGGTCAGCAACTGTTACAAATGCTTCACAGTTCTCTGTATCCAAGCAAGTTTCTCAAACAGCAAGAAAAACAAGACAAAACTTCTTCCTTCAGTTTTAACACAAGCAAAAGGTACTTTAAAACATGTGCTGCTGTTATATCTCGGTAAGAGATTCCAGGCTCTTGGTAATACACAGAGAACAGTCCATTGGTTCAAGCATCAATGGTTCTGGTTCTGCAAACTCAATTTGCATGGGTTCTAGCTCACTCATGGTGTCTTTTAATCCTGAGCTTTCCCTGGTTAACACAGGTTGCAGTTCAGTATTTCTTTCCCCCACTTTCCAGCCCTGCTGGCCTGGGTTTAGCAAATGACTGTTAGTGTTTTTCCCTATACCTCTCTGAACAGGGTTGCAAAACCTCCTCCAGCTTTGTTTCTTCTCAGAATGGCTTTTTAGGTTATCAGCCTTCCTAGGACCTGGCATCCATTTAATAAATGAAGTATCACTGTACCTTGGATCTCTGTAGCGTTTGCTGCTGGTGTTCTCTCCACCAGAGACTCTCCCTTTGTCACCGTCTTCCTTGAAGACTGGCTTATGGAGCTTTCTAAACTGGGCTTGTTCTCCCTGGAACTTAGCTCTGCTTTTCCATGTATCCAAGCTTCTCTGCCTTGCAGTGTATGAGGTTCCTTCCTCAGGTCCTTCCTTCATAGATCCTTTCTCTCTCTCTCTGTCAAAGGTCCTCCCTCAAGTTCCTTCTCAGATCCTCTCTGTCTGCTTCCTTGTGAGCACTGCTTAAAAAGGCGTTCCCCAACTGAGTTTCCTGGCTTTCTGCTCAGGTGCCTTTGATTAGCTACTGCATTGCTACAACCTGGGTGTGTCAGCTTAACTTCTGCAGCCTCGTGCCTGCTCCCTCTAGCTGCACTTCTAGGTAATTTGCACCCTCTGTAACTCAGTTGCTTCATAAGAAAGAGAGTTTTTTTCTACATCCATCGCTTCAATGGCTTCAGCTCCATCACAGGCTACATTGCATCTAACTTGTCAATGCTTATAATATTTCCCATTTTAGTCATTTGGCTCCGTTTTCATTTCCTGAAAGATGCTTTTTTGGCTACAACAACCTTTCTGACCTTTAAACTATGTTGGCAGTATTTTGGCCGGCCTTCAACTTTTCTTAAAGCATGGAGTACAGCTGCTCTGGGCTTCCAAGATAGTATTTTTAAACACCCAAGCTTGATGTAAGTCTTTAACCTTTGCAACTGCTTCTTTTAGTTTTTTCTTGGTGGTGTTCTCTGTACATTTCCTAATTCTGCTATATTCTTTTTAAGATATGACAATCAGAATTGCACACAATATTCAAGGTGTGGTCACTTCATGGAGCAATATAGCAGCATTATAATATTCTTCCTTTTAGTCTCCATTTCTTTCTTTATGATTCCTAGCATTCTACTTGCTTTCTTGGCTGCGGATGCACACTGGGCAGAGGATTTCAAGGTATTATCCACGATGATGCCCAAATCCTTTTCCTGGGTGATGATTCCTAATGTGGAACCTTGCATCATTTAACCGTAGTTTAGGTTGTTCTTCCCTAAGTGCATAACTTTGCACTTGTTAACATTAAATTTCATCTGCCATTTGGATGCCCAGTTTCCCAATTTTTCCAAGTCGTCTTGCAATTTTTTTTTGTATTTAAGTTTTTATTGTCATCATTTCCATAACATAACCATGTACATGTATCCATAACATTCCATCATCTATACATAGGGTACCCAGCAGCCTAAATTCCTATACAATAATATACTCCAAATAAGATATTAGTCATTGTTCCTTATTGTAAGCTTCTACTGCTATCCTAATATGTTTCCATAATAAACAGTGTAACTATACCTTGTCTCTATTTTGAATTATTACCCATTTTTGTCTACATTACCCAAGATTTCCCCCCCTAGTCTACCCGTATCATAAACCCCTTTACTCAATAGTAGTTGGTGTTCCACTGTCTGCACATTTTTTAAATTTTTATCTTTTTTTTCCCCATTATATTTAAATTTTTATTGTCAACATCCCTTTAACATATACATAAACACATTCCTACCACCATCCCCCTTCGCCCGAGAATATTGGTTCCTAACCCAAATGTACACACCTTTTCTGGCTTAATATATTACTTTCACACCCAAAGAAACATTTAACAGATTACTCAAAACAACATTCTCCATCTATGGTAGCTACCCCCATACCTGCGTAGCCTTCTCCTCCACCCCTCTATTCAATGTATTTAACTCAATTACCCGTATTAGTATACACCAAAAATATCTTTTAATTATTTTATATTTTAACGCTCCCACCACCCCCTAACTACTGACCCCCTACCCCCCTCTCCCTTTATTATTCCCCCCCTTTTTTATTCCCAACAACAAAGAACCCCCGCCCCTCCCCCTTTAGTCGATTGGAGTACCCTTATCATTCCCCTTCCACTGTCCACCCCTCCCCCTCCTCCCCCCATCTCCCCCTACTCCTTCCCTCCCCCCTAAGGCATCCCATAATTTCCCCCACCTTATTTCAAACTTAGCCCCCCTCATCTGTCAGGCTGCCGTTAACTTCTCCATCAGCACTATGTACCGCAGTCTCCCCTCATATTTCCCTACAGAAGGCGCCTCCTCCTGCTTCCATGCAGCTGCCACCTCACACTGGGCCGCACAAAGACAAGCCTGCACCATCCTACCCCCTCCAATACTTGCCCCTTCCCCCTCCATGACAATAAAAAACTTAGCGACTTCAAATCCACTTCCACCCCCAATTTCGATTGAATCCATCTTTGAATCCTTTGCCAATAAGCCTGCACCTTTGTACACCCCCACCAAATGTGCCAAAATGTCCCCACCTCCCCGCACTCTCGCCAACACATTGGGGATACCCCTGGATACATCTGGTGCAGTCTCTCCGGTGTATAATACCAGCGAAACATGATTTTATAGCAGTTTTCCTTAATACTACTGGAACAGGGCGTCTTCTTTATCTGATCCCATACCCCCTTCCACTCCTTGAGATTCATTGTCAGTCCCAATTCCCCCTCCCAGTCTAACATATATCTAAACTTCCCTTCTGGCTCCTCCTTTACCCCCTTATATAAAGCCGATATCATTCCTTTCGAACCCCTCTTCCCATACTACAATGCCTCCATTTGTGACACTTCCCTAGCCATCCCCGCCTTCCCCAACTCCCCCCCCCCCCGAGAAAGGAGCATACCTGCGTGTACGCGAATCTATCTTTATCCTCCAATCCAAACTCTTCCCTTACCACCCTAAACGCCTTTAGCTTCTCCTCCTCTAGTAACTGAAATCCACAGTCCAACCCTTTATCACTCCACCCATCAAACCTACCCCCTTCCCATCCTGGTTGAAAAGCTGTCTAGCTTCTCCACGGGGTCATCACCGAAAATCCGCTCCCCCTTCTTTTTATTTCTGGAGCTCTCAGTCGATCCCACACGTTCACCACATACCTCATTGCCGGGGTCCCCTTACCCAACTCCTTCCTCTCTGCCTGCGGCGCCCACAACCAAGCCTCCAATCTCCCTCCTCTCACCTTTGTTTTCTCCAAACTCACCCATGGTTTCTCCTCCTTATCCCCTCTCCAATCCATAACATGTTTAAGTCGGGCCGCTCTATAATAATCTCACAAATTAGGCGCCCCAACCCCCCTCCCTCCTCCTTGGGTGCAAACATTACCTCCTGTGAGAGTCTTGGCTTCCGTTTCCAAATATAAAGAAAACCTGTCTCTGCAGCGCTCGCATCGCGCCCTCTGGTATCTCCACCTGTAGAGCCTGAAAAAGATGTATCAGGTGCGGCAGAATGTTCATTTTAATCACCGCTATCCTTCCCAGCCATGAAATTTCGTACCTCAACCACCCATCTAAATCCTTATTCATGTCTCCTATAATTCTCAGGTAATTAACCTTATAGAGATCTGCATAGCTCACTGGAATTTGAACCCCCAAATAGCCTAACGAATTGCTGACCCACCGCAAAGGATATTGCCTGCGCAAGAACTCTTCTGCCTCGCTGCTCATATGCACCTTCAATACCTCTGTCTTGTCTACATTCATCTTAAACCCCGACACCTCCCCATACTTACCCACCTCCCCCATCACCTCCTGCATCGACTACTGAGGATGCCCCATATATAACAAAATATCATCAGCATATAAAGATATCTTATGACACCGTCCTCCCCTTTCCACTCCGAATATCCTCTTGTTCATTCTAATTCTTTCTGCTAACGGCTCCACTACCATTGCAAACAACAACAGCGACATCGGGCAGCCCTGTCTAGTCCCCCGCCCCAACCCAAAATCCCTGGAATACCTCCCATCAATTTTAACCCGCGCCCTCGGGTCTTCATACAATCCTCCCAACCATTTCACAAAATTCGGCCCACAACCCATCTTCCCCAGCACCTGCATTAGAAACCCCCAGTGCACCCTATCAAAGGCCTTCTCAGCATCTATTGACATCAATAAGAACTCCTCCTGTACTTGCCTCGCCTCCCACACCACTCCTACCGCCCTCTTGATATTATCAGGCTCCTGTCTCCCCATTATGAACCCTGCCTGGTCGTCCTTAATTATCCCCGGCAACCAATGGTGCCAACCTATCCGCTAAAATCTTTGCCAGGATTTTAACATCCACATTAAGAAGAGAGATAGGGTGATATGAACTGCAATTTAACGGGTCTTTCCCCAGCTTCGGCAAAACAGTGATCCCTGCAGTTAACATTTCCGAAGACAATTCCCCCCTCTCCCTTCCAGTACTCCATTAAATACCCTACCCACGATATCTCCTACTTCCCCCAAAAACACCTTATAAATGCTTCCTGGCAACCCATCTAAACCTGGGGCCTTCCCTCCCACCAACCCCCGTACCACCTTCCCTATTTCCTCCCCCCCCCGTAATACTCCCTTCCATCACAGCTTGCGCTTCCTCGGACAATGCCCCTAAATTTATCCCCTCCAAATACTCTGAAATCTCCGCTTCCCCTATTCCCTCCATCCTTGTATATAAATTCTGATAAAACTCCCGAAATCTCTCCTGAATTTCTTCCTCCTCCCCCCTACATGTCCCCCCCCCCGTCCCCTTAATCTGGTATATCGTTGAAGCCCCCTTTTGCTGCCGAAGTCTATGAGCTAACAATCTCCCCGGCTTATTCCCAAATTCATAATACACCTGCTTTACTTTCCTTAATGCAAAGGCTACCTGCTCTACCTGTAGCGCCTGCAACTCCATTCTCACCCTCTCCACCTCCTCCCTATCCCCTTTCGCTCCCGATCTCCGAAATCTCTCCTCTGCCTCCTTAAGCACTATCCCCAACCCCTCCTCTTTCTCCACTCTTACCCTTTTCTTCCTCGCCCCCCACATAATAAACCTCCCTCTTATCACAGCCTTCAACCCTTCCCACAAAGTCACCGCAGTCACTTCCCCATTATCATTATATAACAGGTATTCCTTTATCGCCCGCCTTACATCATCCACCACCTCCCTACTTTTTAATAGGCTCTCGTTCAATCTCCAAAATATCATCCCACCCGGATTCTTCCATCCAACTCTCACCTCCACTGCGCTATGATCCAACCACCCTATCGGCACTATACCCCCCCTCCTTAACCCCCATCATTCATTCCTTGTCCACCAGGAGCATATCAGTCCTGCTCCAACTCTGATGTGGCACTGAAAAAAATGTCTATTCTCTACCTCTAGGGTTTAATGTAGTTCTCTCCACGAGTCAACTAAGTTATATAGTTTCATTAATAGCTTCAAGCCTTGTCTGTTTCTCCTCCCCCCCCCCCCCCCCACCCCTCCCGGATCTCTTTCTACCCCTGGGGCTAATACGACATTAAAGTCCCCTCCCATAATGAGTTTCCCTTGCCCTACCCCATCCACTATATTCCGCACCCTTTTCCAAAACTCTACCTGATTACTATTTGGCCCATACACCGACATTATAACAATATCTTCAGACCCTATCTTCCCCTTTATCCCCATCCTTAAAGTCACTCATCACCCAAATCCCACACCCTACTCGCACCAGCAAAGCTACCCCCCCTTCTTTCCCCCCTCTTTGTCCCAAGAGTAAAATTGCTTCTGAAAGCGTCTGTTCCTCATCCTCCCCACATCCCCTCTTCTCAAGTGGGTTTCTTGTATTAATACCACATCCCAGTGATTCTTCTCCACCTCCCTGTACAGCAGACTATGCTTAGTCGGGGAATTTAGCCCCTTAACATTTATAGATCCTATTCGGATCATTACCTACATCCCCTCTTCCTCTATTCCCTGCTATGAGATGCCCATCCCCCTTCCCCCCCCCCACCCTCACCCTCTGCCCCCTATTCCCTTTCCCAGTCCCTCCCCCTCCTCTTCCCCCAACTGACTTTCCGTGTGTAAGATGTGTCCTATCCCATTACTTTTACCACCCCCCCCCCATCCACCAAGTACCCCTTTCCGCAGCGGGCCCCCTCATTCCAACTGCACCCTCCCCCTCTGTACCTCTTACTGAACTCCCCCCTCCCCTAACCCCATCCATTCACCCCATCACCCCCCTCACCCACCATCACCCCCCCTCCACCCCCCTTCACCATTCTTCCCCTGAAAGCCCTATAAGTCCAGTGTCCATCATCCAATACTCACTGGGGCTCTACCGCCCCATGTGGCCCGACTGCTCTGGCTTACTCCACCATCAGCCATCCTCCTCAGGTGTCCTCCGCCATCTGCGCCGTCTTCCGCTCCTGTGACATCCTCTTCAGCCTCCTTCCTTTTTCTCCCACTCGCTGCCATTGAGAGCTAGCTTGCACCTTGCCCTCCAAAATTTTAGATTGCATTCTCCGCTCTCTCTCTCCTGCTTTTCGTAGGTTCTCGCATCCCAGCTCTCCCAACACCGACCACGCTTCAACCGCCTCTTTCACCTTCTGGGACATCCCATTCACCGTCAACAGCAACCCAAAAGGGAACATCCAACGGTACCGCAGCCCTTTCCCCCGCAAGAAAGCTGTAACCTTTCAAGTTCCTCCTCTGCTCCAGCGTTCCTCGGGACAAATTATTAAATAATTCCACCTCATTGCCTTCCCACGCGATTCGTCCATACTTCTGTGCTACATTCAACACTCTCTAAGAGGGAAACTGCAAATGCAGGCAATGATGTCTCTCCTCTGATTCTCCCGCCGGGGGCCCATACTCCTGTGCGCGCTCTCCACTCCCACTGTTACCACTGGGATCTCCCCCTCTCCTTCCATGCGCAAAATGTGAGTACACAGTCTCTCTACTACCTCCACACAGTCCTTAGTGGCTTCACTTTCCGCCACACCTCTGATGCACAGGTTATTGCGCCACGCTCTGTCTTCCATCTTCTCCAATTTCTCCAACACCTCCACCTGTTGGGCCTTTATTTTCCCTTGCTCAGCAGCCATTTCTTTCAACTCCTCTTCATATTGCGCCACGTGCCCCTCCATCTCCTCCACACGCTGCCCTAAGCAGCCCACCTCCTCCTGAATCGATATCAGCGTGTCTTTCACATATTTTCAGATCCCTTTCAATTCCGCCTGCATTTCAGCCTTGAACACTTTCAACCAGGCTTTCATTGACTTCCCCTCCTGCGCTTCGGTAGACATCGCTTCGTCCTCCTCTGAGCTCCCCGGCCCACCGCCCTCTTCTGAGCCTCCTGATTCCGCCGCCGCCGCCATCAACTCCTTACACACATAAGCAGATTGAAACCCCGCTAGCTTCTTTCTCACCGACATGGCAAAGGTAGGAGTCCGCTGCCCTTCCACTTTTTTACAAGGGGAACGCTATATTTTGCAAAAAAACTATGGGAATTGGACAAAGCTAGGCTACTCTGCTGCCATCAGCTCCGTGACATCACCGGAAGTCTCTCTTGCAATTTTTTACAATCTTCCTTGTGTTTTAACAACTTTAAATAATTTTGTGTCAGCTGCAAATTTGATTACTTCTCTCATTATTCCTATCTCCAGGTCATTTATAAATATGTAGCAGTGGGCCTAGCACAGATTCCTGGGGTAACCCACTATTCACCTTTCTCCATTTAGAAAATTGGTCATTTAGCTCTGCTCTCTGTTTTCTATCTCTTAACCAGTTCCTGATCCACGTTGCCTCCTATCCCATGACTTTTTAATTTCCCTCTCTCATGAGGGACTTAGTCAAAGGTTTTCTGAAAATCGAGAAACACTATATCAACTGGCTCACCTTTATCTACCTGTTTACTCACATCTTCAAAAAATATAAGAGATTAACAAGACAAGACTTTCCTTGGCTAAATCCATGTTTGTTTTCTGCCATTAAACCATGACTATCTTCATGTTCAGGCTCACAGGTCTGTAGTTTCCCGGATCACCCCTGGAACCCTTTTTCAAAAGTGGTATTACATTGGCCAGTCTTCGGATACTACAGATGATTTTAATGATAGGTCACAGATTACACAGGTACACTAAAAAAATTTTTTTTTAAACTGCCTCTAATGTTTCGATTGATTTTTACGTTTTTTGGTGCGCTGAATCCAAATCTGGTAACCAATTTGCTTCATCATGTATAGATTTTTTGCTACATTGGGTTAGCAGTTTGATGTGAACGTTTCAGATTGAGTGCGATCGAGATAAAAGTTTCTTGGATGAATTCTTTATACTAATTGTTTAGTAGTTATTCAAATAAGAATAAAGAAAATTGTAACAAGGCAGCACATAAGAATAGAGTAATGTCAACAAAACACACTGTGATGGTAGCAAAATTGTCTGCACTTAAAACAGCCACATACATGTGCACAAACATTGAGCATATAAGAGCGAGATTAGACACAAAGCAAAGCAAAGAAATGTGCAAAAAATGTTGTACAGGTATGTATGTAAGAATAGAAAACGCAAACCGCACCATTGCAATACATGAAGACAAACACCCGATGGTGTGAAAATAAAATTCTAATAAATGAGATCTGACACTGTGGTAATAACTAGCAAATTTTTATTTCAAAGTTTAGTAAAAACACGATATTTGTCAACACAGTTTAGATTTTAAAGTCATTCTTGGGTCAATCAATCTCCTGGTGGGCCCGTTTCTTCTTCCCCCGAATGCTTCTCTTGGTGCGCTGCTTGGCGTATTTTTCATCTGGGGTTTCCCGCAGCAGCAACCAGCAGAAATCAGCCATCATAGTGGTGTTCCATCTTCCTTGGTACCTTCTCTCTGCGTCCTTGATGTCCTGGTGAAACCTTTCACCTTGTTCTTCACTGTACGCCCCCAAGTTTTCGGGAAAGTAGTTCACATGGGAGTGCAAGAAATGGACTTTCAGGCTCATGTTACAGCCTTGTTCTTTGAAGGCATTGAGCATCCTGGCAACAATATCCTTATAGTTCTCATCCCGCCTGTTCCCCAAGAATTTGAGAACAACATCCTTGAAGGAATCCCAGGCTTCTTTTTCCTTCTCAGACATCGTTTCAGCGAATGCTCCATCTGAAATGAGTTTCCTTATATCAGGGCCAACAAACACTCCTTCCTTTAGCTTTGCTTCAGAAAGTCGGGGGAACTTTGAGCAAAGGTACTGAAAGCACTCACCATCTTTTGGAAGGGACTTGATGAATTGCTTAATGAGACCCAACTTAATGTGGAGAGGTGGTAATAGAATTTTATCACGAGGTACCAAGCTCTCATGAAGAACATTTTTCTCACCGGGTCTCAAATACTCCCGAATTGGCCAGTCTTTTTTCCCCCAGTGTAGGTCGCGGGCCGGCTATCCCACAAGCAAAGGAAGCAGGGATATTTGGTGAAACCGGATTGCTGCCCTAATAGCATGGATAGAATTTTAAAGTCTCCACAAATCATCCACTTATGCTCATCATAACGAATCTTCTGAAGAATCAGGGCCAAATTCTCGTATTTTTTCTTGGAGAATAACAGAGTGAGCAATAGGAACTGAAGCGAATGTGTTGCCATTATGAAGAAGAACACCTTTTATGCTGTCTTTTGATGAATCAATGAACAGCCGCCATTCAGCAGGATCATACTTGAGTTTAAACTTGTCCATCACTCCGTATATATCGTTGCAAAATACCAAATCTTCCTCTTTGCTGAAATACTTCAAAAATTGTGTCTCGCGGTTGCGGTACCAATAAAAAGTTGTTCCTAGTGACAATAGATTTTTCTGTTTAAGCCGAGAACCTAGCAGTTGGGCAGCATCTTTTGGGAGTCCTAAATCCCGGACTAAATCATTCAATTCAGCTTGAGAGAAAAGTTCAGGTTTCGGATCTGGTTCAGTTTCAAACTTGGAAGTACTGGACTCATCGGGAAAAGCCATCTGATGAGTCTCATCATGATCAGAACCGTCCACACAAATATGATCCAAAGATTTTGGTGGTTCAGGCACAGGTACTTCGTTGCTATGAGGCATAGGCCTAATTGCTGAGGGAAGGTTAAATTCCAGCACCTACACAAATACCCGCACTACACACCACACACTGTAAATATACATTTGTAAAAAAGTTTGATGTTTTGTTCTGCTTTAATACCCACTAAGTTAAATTTTATTGTTCAATGTAAATAGTTAGTTTCTATTGTTCTATGTAAAGAATGTATACAAATGTGTACAAGACTGTTAACCTGTTATATGTAAACCGCCCTTGATCTCTGGAAGGGGCGGTATAAAAGAAATAGAAATAGTTAAATAAATAAATAAGGTTGGGGTAACTTATTACGTTCTTATTTTTTAAGTTGTATCCCTTCACAATGCAAGAGCAAAAATAGCAGTCACTGCTGTGGTCTCTTTGTTCACGCCACATCATAGGTATTCTGAAACGAAATGCTTGTTTTTTACCTTTCATCCATAAGCGTAGATCTTCCTCACATGTCTTGCACACTTTGTGAGGAGCCCACGGTTTGTCTTGATCGCCTAACTTCAAACCGAAATAGGCGAAATATACTTTTTAAATAAATGCAGAAATGTTCCTCTGCCGCTTTTTCACGGTATATTCCCCACAAATAAAACAAAAACTGTCCGGAGAGTTGACGCAACCTCTGGCTCTGTGAGCCATCACAAATACACAGCACTGCAAACTACAACTGTAGTGAACCACTTCGGAATAAAGCTGGATTATGACTGAGCAAACAAAAGGTAATAATGAACTTGCAAGAAACTGAAATTTGACAGGAACGTTCATGTCGCAACCACCGTGTTTGAGCGAGCGAGCGAACGAGGCGAGGCGAACAGGAAAGAACATGCGCCAGCGTGAGTACTGGATTTAGCCCCCCGCCTCCCAATTGTCCTGTTAATGTATAAAATGAATACAAAACACTCTAAAATATCATGAGGGAGTGTTTCTAGTTAGTTAACCATTACAACCTCTATTTTGGGCCAAGAAAATAAACTGCAGTCGGCTAAAAAGAAATTATGTGAACATTCCTTATATGGGTAAGAAATCTAATTTTGCAAGAAAACGTGACGTGATGGAACATTTTGGCTATTTTTCCTGGATTCAGTACCCCAAAATCTATAGGAATCAGTTGCAAAACTGGAGGCAGTTTTTTGGTAGTGTACCTGTGTTATTAATAGTAGCTTTACAATCTCATATTTGAGTTCTTTCAGCATGCTGGGATGTATGCTATCCAGTCCAGGTGATTTGCTGCTCTTTAGTTTATTTATTAGCTGTATTACATCTTCCTGATTTATCGAGATTTGTTTCATTTGTATGCTAAAAATTATATCTAAAGTGATGTAAGTTTCCTACATCATCCTCAGTAAAGACTGAAAAATCAAAAAATGTATTCAGTCTCTCTGCTATGGCCCTGTATTTTTTCAATGCACCTTTTACCCCTCCATCATAGAAACATAGAAAAATGACGACAGAAAAAGACCACATGGCCTATCTAGTCTGCCCTTCCATATCAACAACTACAACAGTTCCCTTTTTCCTTGTCCCATGCTTTTTTGAATTCAAATACTGTCCTCATCTCTAACACCTCCAC
Organism: Ichthyophis bannanicus; assembly: GCA_033557465.1. Lineage (NCBI taxonomy): Eukaryota > Metazoa > Chordata > Amphibia > Gymnophiona > Ichthyophiidae > Ichthyophis > Ichthyophis bannanicus. Next base: position 175,908,420 of record CM066043.1, on the reverse strand, counting down.
TGGGAGACTAGTCCACAGATCCACCACTCTTTCCGTAAAGAAATATTTCCACATATCACTCCTGAATCTATCCCCTTTCACCCTCATCCCATGTCCCCTCGTAGCAGAAATTGTTTTCAATCAAAAGAGGCTCTCCTCCTGTGCATTTATCCCATGGAGGTATTTAAACATCACAATCATATCTTCTTTATCCCACCTTTCCTCTAAAGTATGCATATTAAGATCCTTAAGTCTGTCCTCATATGCTTTATAATGAAGACCACTAACCATTTTAGTAGCCACCCTCTGTACTGACTGCATCCTGTTTATATCCTTTTGAAGGTGCAGTCTCCAGAAATGCACACAGTACTCCAAATGAGGTCACACCAAAGACTTATACAGAGGAACGATCACCTCCTTTTTTCTGCTAGCCATTCCTCTCCATATGTACCCAAGAATCCTTCTAGCTTTCACTGTCACCTTTTCTATCTGTTTAGCTACTTTAACATCATCAGACACAACCACGCCTAGGTCCCACGCTTCTTTAGTGGACAAAAGTACTTCACTCCCTATACTATATTGCTCCATTGGATTGCTGCAGCCCAAATGCATGACCTTGCATTTTTGAACATTAAATCCCAGCTGCCAAATTCTAGACCATTCTTCAAGCTTAGCTAGATCCCTCCTCATGTTATCTACACCTTCCTGGGTGTCTACTCTATTGCAGATTTTGGTATCATCCGCAAAGAGGCAAACCTTACCCGACAGCCCTTCCGCTATATCACTAACAAAGATGTTAAAAACAATCGGACCAAGGACAGATCCCTGGGGCACACCACTGTTAACTTCCTTCTCCTCAGAGTGAGCTCCATTTACCTGCACTCTTTGTCGCCTCCCACTCAACCAATTTCTAACCCAAGCAGTAACTTTAGGGTCCATCCCTAGGGTGCTCAGTTTGTTTATAAGTTGTCTGTGAGGAATGGTGTCAAAGGCTTTACTGAAATCTAAATACACCATATCTAGGGCTCTCCCTCAGTCCAACTCCCTGGTCACCCAGTCAAAGAAATCAATCAGATTTGTCTGACAAGACCTGCTTCTGGTGAATCCATGCTGCCTCAGATCCTGTAATCTGCTGGACTCCAGAAACCTCACTATTTTATCTTTCACCAGCGTTTCCAATTTACTCACCACTGAAGTTAAACTAACCGGCTTGTAGTTTTCAACCACATCCTTGCTTCCGCTTTTCTGTACCTCTCTCCAGTCCTTTGGCATTACTCCTGACTCCAATGAGGCATTGAAAAGGTCAGTCAGTGGAGCTGCTAGAAGTTAACATCCCCAAGTTCCCTCAGTATTCTAGGGTGTGTCCCATCGCTTTGTCTACTTTAAGTTTAGCTAGTTTCTCATGAACACAGTCTTCTGAAAATTGTTCAAGATGACCCTCGCTTCTGTTCCTGTTTGTGGGTGTTTTCTGAGGTCCTGTTCCTGGTTCTTCATCTGTGAACACAGTGCAGAAATAGTTGTTAAGAAATTCCGCTTTATGCTCATCAGCTTCTATATATTCCTCCCCTTCACCCTTGAGTCTGACAATACCACTTTTGCCCTTCCTCTTCTCACTAACATATTTGAAAAATGTTGTATCCCCCCTCCCATTTTATTGCATTGGCTATTTCCTCCTCTTTTTGAATCTTTGCTCTCCTGACTACTTTGCTATCTTCCTCACAGACAACTTATAAACAAACTGAGCACCCTAGGGATGGACCCTAAAGTTACTGCTTGGGTTAGAAATTGGTTGAGTGGGTGGTGATCCTGCTAGCAGCTTCCCCAGCTGTGGGGGGGGGGCTGTCAAAATGGCAGACCTCCCTCGAACGGTAGTCTTTCCTGCATCACTATCATGCCAGCGCGTTAACTGTTATCAGTGCATACTAACTGCTTAGCACACTTTAGTAAAACAACAGCTCAATGCATTTCTACAGGAAAACCAGTTCAACAGCTGCAGCACAGAAACATTGAAGCATAGGATTTAGGGAATTGCTCTTTTCATACTGCCCCTCTCCTCTGCTGGTCACAGCCACAGATAGAGCCAACACAGATAAACACACAAACACACACAGAGGAGTCTGAAAGAAATCCATGATGCATGCTCTTTTTTTTTTTTACTTTTTATTTATAAGTATTCACAAAATAAAATACAGGCAATATCCACAAGAATTTGCAATCTCACAGGAGAAAACAAATTATAGAAGCAATGGCTCCCTTTATAGCAACAGGATAAAATCAAAATAAGCATAACTATCTCTTATATCTGAACAAATAGGGGTGACCTACATGGAGCAGTGGGTGTACCCCTAAACAAAGTCATCGGGAGAGGTGACCTGCACAGAGTGGCAAGTGCACTTACTCTTGCTGCCTTGCTGGGCAGACTAGATGGACCATGCCGGTCTTTATCTGCCATCGTATATTATGTTACTATGTATTACCAACTCATCCACAAAGAGAATGTGAGGCAAGAAGAGAAATAAACTAAAGGAAATATACAAAAATAATGTAGAGACAGCGGAGAATCTCACCACATGTGGAACGCACAATATGGGTCTCCACCTTCAACCCTGGATTTCCCTTCACATGAAACCAGAAGGTCTAGGAGCTTCTTAGGAGTGGAGTGGAGGAGTGGCCTAGTGGTTGGGGCAAGGTACTTCAGGCTGAAGGATTGGGGGTTCAAATCCCACTAGAGGACAGCAACCTTGGGCTGGAAGGACTGGGGCTTCTAGTCCCACAGGTGCTCCTTGTGGTCTTGGGCAAGCCACTTAACCCTCCATAGCCTATGTTCCCTGTAAAATAGTTATCTCCAAGTTATAATGCCCTGTTCAATGTAATTTCAGTTTGTTCAATGTAAACTGCCTTGATATTATGAAAGGTGGTATATAAGAAATGTTAAAGAAATAAATTAGGCTCAGTAAAGAAATACATTTTAGCATCCAGACTAACTTAACATAAACAAGGAAACTTTAACAATCAAGTACCCCAAGCGCAAGAACTTGAGGCCACAATGCTAAAGGTTCTGTATGCCGGACTTTGGTATATTTAGAAATATCAGGGAACACAGGGACTATTGAGGCAAAAAACAGTTCCTTCATATGTCTGAAGTAAAGATGCAGTATGGAGTTCTTAACCTGTTCAAGAGTGAAAGTCACCAATAAAGTGGTAGGAGCAGTCACCAGCTCCAAAGAGCTTTCCATAAAACCAGTCAGATCCACCTGGTTGTGAGGTTGAATGGGGCTCCCGGATGCCCCACTAGTAGGAGATAGATAATATGCCTGGGTTATGGGGAGCAGATTGTCCGATGCCCAGCCAAGGATATCCACCAAGTACTTCTTTACCAAATCATTAGAGAAGCAGGATTGTATGAAGACAACAGAGGTGTGAAAATTGGTGGAAGACTCATCAACAACCTTAACTATGCTGATGATACCACGTTACTGGCTGAAAGTGAAGACGATTTGAAACATTTGCTTCTCAAGATCAAGGAATATAGTCTTAAAATTGGTCTGCACCTTAATGTTAAGAAGACAAAGAGCCTGACAACTGGCAAAATGAATAAGTTCATCATTGATGGAGAAGAAATTTAAATAGTTGACAACTTTTTTTATATTTTAATTTGTTTATTGGATATTTATTTATTTATACAGTTTTGTATACCACCTTATCCTTCATTCAAAGTGGTCACAACACAATTGGGGGATACATTTAACACGATGGGATATGAGACACATACCCTAATACTTATACGGAACATGGGCAATGGAGGGTTAAGTGGCTTGCCCAAGACCACAAGGAGCACCTGTGGGACTAGAAACCCCAGTCCTTCTGGCCCAAAGTTGCTGTCCTCTAGTGGGATTTGAACCTCTGACTATCTGGCCTGAGGTAACTTGCCCCAACCACTAGGCCACTCCTCCCCTGGAATATACCAATACAGTCAAGAAAATGAATGAAAGCAAATTGGCAAACAGGTAACATATTACAAGTGTAAGCAATTACAAGGAAAATATATCATTAACCAAAGATTAGCCCACAAAATTTAAAAAAGGAGAGGCAACAAGAAAAATAAAACTACATAATAGGAGATTATGAAATATCATGGCAATGTGAGACTTATGTGTCAGCTGTATGAGAAGCAGAAACAACCACTGGTTCCTCCCTAGTCACAAGAAACTCCAGCAGCTGGTGGGAAATTTCAACAAAAATGTCTCGGCGAGGGAAAGTACCTGGGGCTTAAACCCAGGAACTCCTTTCTCCTCAGCTGGGTATCCCTAGCAAGATCAGGAAAAATGCAGACATGAGAGCCCATAAACTGCTCACTGAAATTTCTAAAATAAGATCGAAGAATTAATGCTTTATTGGATTCAAGAGCCAAAGTAATAAGGAGAGTGGTACGAGTGGTGATCAATTCCACAGAGCCCTCCAGAAACCCCGTAAGGTCTCCGGAAACCCCTGGAGTCTCACCGCTAGCTCCCTGGTCACCCTGGCCCACAGACAGATACTGAGCCCTAGTTAATGGTGGCAGATCCTCCCTGGAGATCCTCAAGACCTCCTGGAAGTACCTGTGGACCATTTCCATGAACGAATGCAACAGAGATCTAGGAAAATTAATCAGTTTTAAGTTGTTCTTCCGGACTTGATTCTCAAAGTATTCCATTCTCCTAGAGGTCACACTCCAATCCTTAATGTGGGCACAAAGGAGACCTTGGAGTTGTTCAAGTTCTCCATTCAACTGGGCCAGCTTCCCCTCCTGTTCCTTTTGAATTCTTGAAACTTCTTGAAATTCCTTGCATAAAGAATTAGTTTCAGTACTTACAAATGCTGCAATAGTCACAGGGAAGAATTCATAGTTGAGATAGCGTCCCAAGCATAGTGGACCGAAGGAAGCCCAAAAACCATAAGTTATTCCTCTGGATCTGGTTTTCAAGATATTCCAGCTTCTGCCACAGCACCAAGCTCTCCTTAACACAGGCATCCTTTACAGCCCCCAACTCCTCCAGTTGCTCAAACTTAGCAGCATGTTGGAATCTACCTTTGCACCAAGTTTTTCAATATTGAAGTTCAGGGAAGCATCCAGAGTTTTGATGGAGTCCTAAAGCACCGTCAAGGTTACCGGAGAGCTACCCCCACCATCACGTGAACCAGGGCTCCCCCTGGGTAGATGGTTAACTGGCTTACCTCCCTTCTATAGCTTTTTGCCAGTTACCTGGGGGAAGACAGTGCAAGTGGAGAGCCCATTGAATCTCCCAGCTCTGATACAGCCTCTAGACTCTCAGGCAGGAGAACTCGCCTCCCTGAAGCAACATTTCTGGGTTGCAGGGGGAGAACTCTCTTTTCGGGGTTTAGAGACACCCCTACTGTGCTCCGCTCTGGAAGAAACCTGCTAGAGCGGTCCAAAGCAGTGGGAACCTCCTTAATCAGGTGAACCTCAAACTGATCGAGGGAAAGCTGGCACTTTTTTCCCAGATCTAGTCCTGGTGGGTGAGCCGGGTTCTTGCCCTTCTGCTTTGGCATCACAGCAGTAGGAAGAGCCAGGTCCCAGATGCACAGAGCTCACCATGCACAGCCCCACTACAAGCTGCCATCTTGTCCTAGCTTGATACCCCCCATGTTCTATATTCTTTTCCCACTTCTTTAATACATATATAGGTGTATTTTTTTTTAATTTCAGGGGCAATTTCTCCAAATGGGTTTTGTGCATACCATGACAGTCATGAACTTCATTCCTAAGCCCAGGGTATGTGAAGTATGATCTCAATCTCTCAAATTTACTAACGCTCTCTGTAATACTTGCATCATACCAAAGAGAGCTTTCTCCTGGAGTTTATAAGATGTTAAATACATAGGCAACTTGCTAGATGCAATTGGAAATTCTTTTTACCACATTTGCTTGGTCTCTGACTGCATTTCTTGGTACTTCAGGAACTTCTCCCTCTCCAAATCATTCACAGAATAATTGCTTTGAACCGACACCTCTATGCCATTCTGGTGTTTTTTTCCTTTACCACTATGTCAGGTTTCCTCGCATCCAGTTTCTTATTCATTGGAAAGGGAATGTTCCAAAATGATTACACTGACATTTTTTACAAATAATGAATTTAGGTATTTTGTGTTTTTTACCAGCCACATTTACATTATTTTTCAAAATCAGTATGAGCTATTGCTGAAATAGCAAAAGAGAAAAATTCTAATAAAATAATTCTCCATAGCATTTTTACTTTAACCCTCTCGCCTTCTACGCATTCCTCCTTTTTTCCTGTCGTACAATCCCACCTCTTCCCTTTCTCTTTTTGTTGACAAATTTGAAGTGTTGCCCCCTGGCTTTTACCAGCTTGACTCTTTTCTTACACTTGCACCTTTGTGCTCCAAACTACCCTCCATATTTTCTTTCAGTGGTACAAGATATTCTTCCCTGTGCTTCTCTTTTTGACAGCTAATATTTTAGCCTTGCTTTTTCATCCACCTTTTTTGTAAAACATACTTGTTTCTTTTCCTCTTACTTTTATTTACTTAACTAACATAAAGGGGCATGTTTACTAAGCTTTGCTAATGGCTAGCAAAAGCTATTTGCAACTAGATCCCATTGAATAACATGGGACCTAGTTACAAATAACATGTCCTAATCATTAGCCCAGCTTTGTAAACACGCCCCAAAGAGTTGATGCTCTCCTCTTAGTTTAGTTCATCTTTTTTTTCAGCTTCAGCCCTGCCAGCAACACTTTAACACTAGAAACCCCAAAGTGCGTCAATTGATGCAAATGCATCTTCGAAGTTGTATACCAGCGCCACTGCTACAACCATGTCAGTCATGTTGCATGACTTTGTTGGTAAGGTCAAGATGTTCAAATATGTGCATCGAAAATTAATGACAGATGCACCACCTAGTGGGAAAATGAATTTATACCTAGAAGCCCCAAAGTACATCAATTGATGCACTCAATTGTCTCAGATGCGTCAATTGACGTACTTTGGGGCTTCTAGGTATAAATTCATGTTCCCTCTAGGTGGCGCATCTCAATCACTGTTTACAGTTTTACTCCGACATTACAAACAATAAACACACGATGACGTCATGTAATGACATCACATGCTGCACGTATTTAACAAATAAGTAACTTCACATTAATTCGCATCTGCATTTCATGCTAAACGCAGTCGTCGTGATAGTGTGTCAATTGACGCACTTTGGGGTTTCTAGGTAAAATTCCTTTTGGGGCTTCTAGTTAAGGTACTCCCCCATTATAATAAAGTTGGCTTCTATATACATGCATGGCTAAACTGTCAACAAAATTCCAAGCCATTCTCCATATTATCCCTTTCAGAGGGTCATGGTACACTACTTCAAGTCCCCTTCTACAGTCCCCCCTCTAGTTCTTTAAAGAGTCACTACAAAATAATGGTAGTTTAAACAAGTCCAAGTCCAAAATAAATCATCTTCCACAATGGGGACCGTCTTCCACTTGGCTTTGCTGATGGCTCTTCAGAGTCCTAGGCACCACATCTGGTGAATTTCATCTTGCTGGTTGGAAGAAGTATTTATAAGTCTTTGTACAATTAGGATTACAATCATCCTGCAAATTAACCAAAACTATGTGACACTGTTTGTCATTGCTAGCTCTCAATAAGAATGTGTACAGAATAAGCTTTACCAATTATTTTTGCAAGCACTGTCTGCTTGCAGTGGCCAACTGCCTCTATGGATCTTTCAGTAGTTCAGAGGTTTACACTCGCATTCACATCATGACACCGGTCACAGCTCCAAATTCTTAAGCAGCATCTTTTCACTATGGGCTGCACTATGCACATCTTGAACTGAGTTTCATGGACTGTCCACCCAGGCTTCATGACTGCATATACATGAGTTGTCTTGAATCGCTGACCTTTGTTTCTAGTCAGCTTTCAATAGTATTACAGACTTCATTTCATTCACAGTAGTCATCATCTTCAGCCCGTAGGATTCAATGCATGTAATATATAATTTGCAGAACTAAAATGCACTACTACAACACTTCTCTGATTCCTCACAATTGCAAACAAACACAACTGCTAATACCTAATGGCAATATAGACTTGTTGAACAAAATTATCTTATCTAATGCTAATTAATTGCAATACACCTATTGCTAGCACTAAATTATCCCAAATTATTTGACTATATGTAGACCAAGCTAGCTTGTAGCATACTTCTGTTTTGCATCTACATTCCTTAATTTATTCTCTTATCTACCAAATTAAATGTTAGGCCACAGGCTAATAGACACACCTCTCTTGTCAGGTACACAATTGTACATATCACTAATTATGTTTGTGATTTATTTTCCAACTGCAACAATTTACAAGGTATAGTTAATCTTATTACTTAAGGAGTAACAAACATCAAAACATGTCGTCGTTGTTAAGTGCCGTCAAGTTGGTGTTGACTCATGGCGACCCTCTGGATAGTTGTCCTAAACTGTGTTTGATTTTCAGTCAGGTGGCTCATTGTTGACAAACTGGCACCCATTTATTGTATCGATCCATCTCATTGCTGGTCTTTCTCTTTTACATTGACATTCTACCTTGCTAAGCATGATGTCTTTCTCTAATGATCTCTCTCTTCGCATGATGTGTCCAAAATATGAAAGTCGAAGTCTTGTCATCTGAGCTTCTAAAGAAAGCTTAGGTTTGATCTCCTCTAGTACTGACTGGTTTGTTCTTCGGGCAGTCCATGGTATACACAGTATTCATCGCAAGCACCATAATTCAATGGCATCAATTTTCTTCCTGTCTATCTTTTTCACTGTCCAACTTTCACATCCATATGATGTTATTGAAAATGCCATGGCTTGAACAAGTTTAATCTTTGTATGGAGAGAGACATCTCTGCTCTTGAGAATCTTTTCTAGGTCTGTGATAAGGAAGCTTATCATAGCTCAGGAAGGAGCTATAGAAAAGGTGAAGTGACTCTGAACAAGCAACCTGTCAGTTCTGGTAGAAATAAGAAAACAGAATTTTCCCATAAAAGACTACCAGTCCCAGAATGCACCAGGTTTCCAATAGCCATTAGAGGAGCTGAAGTGGGGAAACGTGTGTTCAATCAGGAGGGCTATGAGGTAATCCCTAAGCACTCATCTCAAAGGGCAGGGACTGATTCAGCACAGCTGCGCTGTGTTAGGGAGGAGCACTCATCTAAGCAGAATAAAGGTAGAGTTTATTCTACAGAGAATTATCCTTATCCTGAGAATCAGCTTGAGCTTGATCAGTTTCATCTGAAAGATCATCAGAAGCAGAAGCCAAACCGGACGGACAGAGAGGGAAAGAAACCCTTTGGAAGAAGGAAGAGAAAAGCCTTTGAGAGGTCTAGAAGAGTCCAGAGCAGTACGTATACTGGGAGGCATTTCAAGGGCCAGCATACACCATTGGACTGGGGAAAGCCAGAGGAATGGTGCTGCAGAGCTAGGAATCTCCAGACGCTACCTGTGAGGGAGACGGCTGCACGTGGAAGGGACCCTAAGACCCGTGCCAGAAGGTATGTGAAGAGAGATCCAGTGTCCAGGCATCTGGATTGGAAGGCTGGACATAAGAACTGGACTACATACTGGCCAGGCTATATAGAGAGGAACTCTAACAGCAGTGGAAGCTCAGGTATGAACACTGATCTATGCCCTAGCTATAATCTTGAAAGACAGCAGGGAAACAAGTATTCTCCTGAAAGTGCTCCATTGGGACATTCATCTGTGCCAATCCAACAGCCCCACAGGTGCTCCTTGTGGTCTTGGGCAAGCCACTTAACCCTCCATAGCCCATGTTTCCTGTAAAATAGTTCTCTGTGTGCTGTGCTTTCCTGTCTAATCAATGTGTTTATACCTCAAAAATTTCCTGTCATGATTTGACAATTTCCAATCTGTAATCAAACCGCTGCTGATCGCTGGAAGTAGCGGTATACAAATGTATACTAAATAAATAAAATAAATAAATAAATATTGAACCCATGCTTGTTGAAGAAGGGGGAATGATAGCAGATGAAGAATCTGTTTACATGGACTGCTCTCTGTCTAAACTCCTTTGGTGATTTTCTGTTATAAAGTACAGCAACCATCACAAAGAAATACAAACTTGTTCTTTAATCTACTCAGAAAAGCTCCTGTGTAGGATTTCTGGCCACGCTGTAGAAAGCAAGCCAGCTAAGGGGTTTCAGCTGGATAACTGCTAGCAATTGAGCCTTACCTAATTGCTTGTGAGCTAGGAGAGAATCACTTCTGAATCTATGTGGGAAGTTATCAGAAGTTAACCTGAAAAGAACAGTTTTTTCTTTCTTTGTAGCTTTTGGTTTGTTGTTTGATACATGCTAAGAAAATATTAGCCAAGCCTACAGAAAAGACCAGTTTGTTATCAACCAGGTCTTATTTCTTTTTGCTTTGATTGCCTGACAAGTTTAAAGGTTCTTTTCCTGATTTTGGTTTTTTCCAAGTTTAACACTGAAAGCAAGTAACCTGATTTATGCGCTACCAAGCATATCTGTGTTGGGAGAAATAACCCCATAAATAAATATCTTATTGGCTTTACACTTGAGCACAACTAAATTATTGTCAGCAGCTGTGTCTGGTGTGAATGAACTGCATTGCCCACAATCCCTTGCAAATCATATAGATATATGCACTTGCCAAGACTGTGAGGATTCTCACCCAGGCAGCCGTCTGACAGGTCCTTCATAGCCATTCTTCCAAGAGCAATGTGTCATCAGATTTCTTGACTGTTTGTTGCTTCTTTATTGATAGTAGATCCAAGTAGGCTAAAGCTGTCAACTATTTCAATTTCTTCTCCATCAACAATGAAATTATTCATTTTGCCAGTTGTCAGGATCTTTGTCTTCTTAACATTAAGGTGCAGACCAATTTTAAGACTATATTCCTTAATCTTGAGAAGCAAATGTTTCAAATCATCTTCACTTACAGCCAGTAATGTGGTATCATCAGCATAGTGCAGGTTGTTGATGAGTCTTCCACCAATCTTCACTCCTCGGTTGCCTTCATACAGTCCTGCTTCTCTGATGATTTGTTCTGCATATAAATTAAAGAGGTAGGTGGAAAGTATGCAGCCTTGTCGTATTCTTTTGTCTTTTCAAGGATCCATCTCACATCCCCGATAATGTCTCTCGTTTCTCTCCCTTTCATGAACCCTGCTTGCACTTCAGGCAGTTCTCGTTCCAAGTATGGTTGTAGTCTCTGCTGAATGAGCCTGAGTAGAATCTTGCTGGCATTTGGGATCAGAGCAATTGAGCGATAATTTCCACAGTCAGTCGGCTCACCTTTCTTCAGTATTGGTATAAACACAGATCTTTTCCAGTCAGTTGGCCATGAATTTGTCTTCCAAATTTCCTGGCAGAGCCTTGTATGTATGGTAACAGCTTTATCTGATTGCTGTAATAACTCAATGGGAATGCCCGGTGCTTTGTTCTTTGATAAGGCTTTCAATGCTGCTTCGACTTCTTCTTTCATCACCAATGGTTCCTGATCATAAGGTACAGGTTGAAATGGCTATTGGTCCACTTGATCTTTATGATATAATGACTCTGTATATTCTTTCCACCTTTTCTTGATGATCTCAGCATCATTCAAAATGGATCCTTGAGCATCTTGTAGCATTTCAGTTCGAGGCTGGAATTTTTTCTTTAACTCTCATAGTTTTAGAAAAGCCGAGCTTGTTCTTCCATTAATAGCTTCTGATTCTATTTCCTTTCATGCGTCATTGTAGTGCTTCTCCTTGTCTTGTCTTGCTGCGCGTTGGAAATCTCTGTTGAGTTCTGCGATTACCTCTTTCTCCTCTGGCTTTAGCTTCTCTACGTTTCTGGACAATTTTCAGAGTTTCATCCATTTTGGCCGTTTTTTGCTTTTTCACCTTATGTAGAGACTTATTGCTTTCTTCCAATACAACCTTCTTGATGTCATCCCATAACTCTTCTGGAACTCTGTCATTTGTATCTAAAGCAGCAAATCGATTTCTCAGGCAGTCTTAAGTTCCAGTGGTATATTCTCAAGGTCATATTTTGCTACATTCATGAATGGCTTGCTCTTTTCAACTTTAGCTTGAGTTTGCATACTAGTAGTTGGTTATTTGTACCACAGTCAGCTCCAGGTTTTTTCTTTGTTAATGTTATCAAGCTTTTCCATTGTTGTCTTCCACAGATGTAATCAATTTGATTTCGGTACAATCCATTGGGTGAAGTCCACGTGTACATTTGGCGTTTGTGTTACTGGAAGAAGGTATTTGAAATCATTGGTCTTGCAGAATTCTATCAGTCTTTCTCCAGCTTCGTTTCTGTTGTCAAGTCCATATTTTCCAACCACTTTGCTTTCTTCTTTGTTGCCAACTTTTGCATTCCAGTCACCCATGACTATCAGGATATCCTATTTGCATATTCTGTCAATTTCAGCTTGTACTTGTTAATAAAACTCATCAAGTTCTCCTGCTACGCCTCAGAGAGAAGGGAGTTCAAGCTTCAGCTTTGTCATGGTGCGCTTCATACCTCACTGATCGTTGGCAACATGTCCGTTCTGGCCCCTCCAACTCCGATTCCTTCCCCCAAACTAAAGGTGTTCCACAGGGCTCATCTCTATCTGCCTTGCTATTCAATGTCTATATGCAACCCATTTGTGATCTCATCCAATCATTTAATATCAACTGCCTGGTCTATGCTGACGACGTCTTGATGTACATGCCAATTTCGACAGAACATCTTGAACTATCCCCACTTATCAGGTGCTTTGACGCTGTCACAGACTGGCTAAATGCACAAATGCTTAAGTTAAATTTCAAAAAGACAGAAGCCCTCTTCATAACCAGGAATCCGGCTTTTACTCCACCCCTGTCTATCAAGGTTCGCAACGCAGAGATCATATGCAAGACTACAGTAAGATACCTAGGTGTAACGCTTGATCAGCAACTTAATATGAAGGCTCATATCAAAAACATAACAAAGTCAGTGTACCATAAAATCCGGACCCTCCGCAATCTGCGTCAACTGTTAGAACCTGATGACTTCCGAACTGTCTTTCAGGCCCTAATAATGCCTCACTTTGACTATGCCAATGCGATCTTGTATGGTCTACCTAAGTGCACGACTAACCCCTTACAACTTGCAATGAATTCAGCTGCAAGAATCCTTCATGGAGCCTCAAGAAGTTCTCATATTACCCCAATACTAAAACAATTGCACTGGCTACCCATACAAGCCAGGATCTCATTCAAGATCCTAATTATGACCCATAAAGCCATCAATAAATACCCTGCTACTGCCATTACTGATCTAATTTCAATCACACCTCCCAATCGAGCAAGGAGATCGAATGCCGCAAATACTCTCATATTACCTAAGGCTAGCACGAAGTGTTCTCAATTCACTAGATCCAGAGCCTTCTCCTTCTTTGCTCCATCCTGCTGGAACGCACTACCAGCAACTATCAGAACCATCAGTGATCTCTCCCAATTTAGGAAGGCACTGAAACGGCACCTCTTTCTTCATCACTACGATGATGCAGTCTTCTCCCCACACTCACCCACTCTCACATCTCAATGCAGCACCTCAAACTCATGCACGTCACATTCCCAGACTGATCACTCGCAATCACACCTTCCCCTCCAACCACCATGAGAAACTTATGCAGTGCCGCATAACTCATTATATTGTTGCATAAAGTAGACTGTATTTATTCATCGTGTCTCCTTGTTAAGGGACTGGTTATTTATACCCTATTTTACCTGTTATACCTGCTTAATGCATACCCAAGTTTAATTTTCCTGTTTAATGTATACCCAAGTTATTATACCTGTTTCACTGTAAGCACAAATCACGAAATTGAGATGTGCAACTCTTATGTTCATTGTAAACCGCACTGATGTTGAATAGCGCGGTATAAAAGAGACTGCAAATAAATAAATAAAATAAATCAACGTTTTCCTCTTCTGCAACTGTTGTTGGGGCATATACCCTAATTATAGTTGTGTTGATGGGCTTTCTTCGTAGACGAATAGAAATTAAGCATTCACTGACTGCATTGTATTTCGTTAGAGTTCTTGCAAGTTTCTTCTTAACTATAAATGCAACACCATTTCTTCTTTGTCTTTCATTTCCAGCATAGTAAACCATATGATCATCAGATGCAAAGTGCCCAAAGCCAGTCCATTTCAGTTCACTGATACGCAATAGATCGAGTTGTACTCGTTCCATTTCATTCTTGACCAAAACATAACTAGTAGTTTATGGCAAATAAATTAAACTCATTTCAATTGTTTATCAAAAAGATTCTTAGGAAGGCTCTCTTATCTTAGGTTTGACTCACATTACTTTGATTATTGTCAGTAATATAACTATCTGATTACCACAGACATCTCAGCTCACAAACAAAGGAAATCAGGACACAAAACAAAACAAAACGAAACAGACACATAAACAGTCATTACATAGCCAGTACCAAGAATTGTGCTCAACAAAAGTAATGCATTCATAAGAACATAAGAACATAAGATATGCCATACTGGGTCAGACCAAGGTCCATCAAGCCCAGTATTCTGTTTCCAACAGTGGCCAATCTAGGTCATATGTACCTAGCAGTTTCCCCAAGAGACACAAGTTCCACAATGCTTGTACTGGGTCAAGCATTGATATACCACAATACATTTAAAAAATATAAAATTAAACTAATCAGAAATTCAATTTTCTGACCATACCCTCTCCCTCTAGTTGTGTCTGTGTCTTTTGGGGAAACTGCTAGGTACGTATGACCTAGATTGGCCACTGTTGGAAACAGGATACTGGGCTTGATGGACCTTGGTCTGACCCAGTATGGCATATCTTATGTTCTTATGTTCTTAGTTTTAAGCTTGAAAGGACCTGACTGAGTGCTTTCAGCTTTATGGCCTGCACGCTGTGGAACTCCCTGCCTTTTGATTTACGTTCTGAAAAAAATCTTTAAAAAAATTTAAATTGGGCATAAAACATTTTTTTGTATAAGGCAATGGTTTTCAACCCAGTCCTCTAGGACCCCCAGGCCAGTCAGGTTTTCAGGATATCCACAGTGAATATGCATGAGATAGATCTGCATGTACTGCTTCCATTGTATGCAGATCTATCTCATCCATATTCATTGTGGATATGCTGAAAACCTGACTGGGCTGGGTTGAGAACCACTAGTATAAGGCTTTTGATTCAATTTAGTGGATTGGGCTAAGTTAATATTGTTTGTTTCCTTATGTATCACTTATTTATATATGATTTTTTTTGGTATTTTGAATGTCATGCTACTTCATTCTTAAACTATTGTAACTGTTGTTATACCGCTTTGATGGCTATTTGTCTGAATGGCAGTATACCAAATCTTGTAATAAGTAAATAAATAACCTTGTAAGGCTGTATTTCAGTAGTGGGGTTCAATTTTTTTCTAAATGCAAATCTGTGACCATATTTACTAACCAAACTAAGGCAGACAAGAGAACACTCAGCCTATGAATGTTATGAACTGAGATGGCTTTTTGGGTGTGGAACCTAGGCGATTGCATAGGATGCCCATAGACAGGGGACGCTTGCATGCTGGCCCCATCCTCTTATGTCCTTCCACATTACGTAAGTAGAGGGAAAGAGAGAGACACAGCTCAATATTTTATTTATTTATTTATTTAGCTGTGCTTATATACCGGTATTATTCACCTGGTATAAAAAAATGCTTTTCTCTCCTCCATTGCTGAGTTACCTAATTCCAGAAGTGAGCTGTGTGCCTTGTAGTGCTATACAAATGTATGTATGTATTTATTTATTTTACCAGTTTTCTATACCGCCTTATCCTTCAATCAAAGTGGTTTACATTATGTAATTACTACAATTTAGAACTGTAGTAGGAGTAGCCTAGTGGTTCAAAGCAACAGCCTACAACTTAAGAGATCTCGGTTTGCTTTCCACTGCCATTCCTTGGGTCTTGGGCAAGTCACTTCACCTTCCATTGCCTTGCCATAAAAACCCAGGGGCGGTTGGATCACCAGGAGTCAGCATTAACTTGAAGGCAATTTAAAAAATAAAAAAGAGACTTCTGGCCAAAGCCAATCTGTCTACTAAGCAAACCTAAGTGGTTGCCTAGGGCAGCATGGCACACATGGCCTGCCACCCCCTCATGATGCTGCCATTGATTCTGCAGCAGTGGCAGGTGATGTGCTTTGGCACACAGGGCCTGCTTCTTCTCATGTGGCAGGCTATGGCCTAGAATGGTCTGCTAATATGAAAGGCCTGTAAGTTAGGCCTGGATTCCAACCCCCATTATAGCTAGAAAAGAACCAAAAAATCTGTGCAAAATGAGAGAACTGTTTTAAACTGCTTAATAAGAAGTTTTACATGAATTCATAAGTCTTTCATTATTCTCTTGTGTGCAAAAGAAATAAATGTTTCAATACATGCATTCCTGAAGCTAGAAACAACCTTGCAGTAGAGAAGTATCAAACCTAGAAACTGCACCATTGTTAGAACAGTCTTAAGGGAGGGAGCTGGGTGCTAGGCCCAGGAGGGATCTCTGATTGGACAGGTGCAGGGGGCATTGGAGCCAATGAGAAGTTTGCATGTATCAAGCTAGAACCAATAGAAAGTTCTCATGTATCAAACTGAAAAAGAGGTATAAATGAGTATGTCTCTGTATAAACTTTGCTCAGTTCCTTTTGAAGCTTTGACTGACTGGGCCTTGTGCACAATAAACTGGCTTGGACCCTGTCAATTGACTCCTGGATTTATTCATTGATTACACTTCACTGCAGCATATTCTTGGTGCGTTGGCTGGGAAGTGCGAGTAGTGAATGGTATTCAAGTGAATAATCTACGCAATTCGCCTCGAGGTTTGGCCCGGTTGGAACCGTGTCCGTCCGACCGCGGGGGAAACCTCAGGCGCCGCTGGCCCTTTTGTGCTGGAGAGGGTTCCGCCTGCCTCGGCGGGCCACTGGGTCCAGCTGGCCAACACCTCCGACCCGGGGGGGTGTCCAGGATCCAACCCAAGAACTGGTGTGGTATCGGGAACCGGATCCGGTGAGTAGACAATTTTGTGATTTGATAGTCAGTAAGAACAGCCTGGGAAAAAGTCTTGCATGCGCGAGACTGATTTGGTATAGACTAACTGGAGAAATCTCACATAAGTATACGCGAGACAAGAGAGCCTGATCACCTCTCATAAGGGCAGTCCTAGTACGCTCCGCATAAGAGAAAGCGGAAGCCGAAGCCATCGACCCTTCTTGTTTGAAATAGTCAGTTAGTCAGAAAACCTGGGCACTTGAAAAAAGATTCTTATGATAATATGATTGCCTGTGTGATTGAGAGGTCTTGAAATACAGACCGAGCGAGAGTGGACTCCTGAGTAGAGCAGTTCCTGGCCGGGCGACCGCGCCCAGGTCGCAAAAAGGAGGAAGCGAGTGGTGTACGTCCCCCCTCAGTGTTTTGTGGGCTGTACGGACCCCTTACCTACAGCCATACTACCTACCCTTACTGTTTGTCGTCTTGTACGTCATTACGTGTACGTAGTTACGTTTAGATTATGGGAGGGGCGGAGTCCACGCAAACTCTGTTGGAATGTATGATCAAGAATTTCCATAAAGGATTTTCAGGAGACTATGGTATAAAATTGTCTCCGTCTAGATTGAAAATGCTATGTGAAAGAGAGTGGCCTGCATTGGCTACTTCATGGCCCCGCGGGGGTACTTTTGATGTAGAAAAGGTTTTCCGTGTTCACCAGCTTGTACAAAAAGCGCATCCTGACCAGTTCCCCTATATAGATTCCTGGTTAGATGCTTGAGAAAGGCAGCCCTCATGGATGAAGCGCTGTTATGAGGAGCATTGTAGAATATTTGTAGCCACCACTAGGGGAACCCGGAGAGTTGAGGAGGAGAAGCCGCCTGTGTATTCTGCCCCAGAGTCCCCAGATATCCTGACCAGGTTACCGCAGTACCCACATAAGTTAGTTCCCCCAGCACCGCTGCCTGAAGTGGAGCCAGATGAGGAACCCCAGCAAGTGCCGCTGCATCAACCCAAGAAGCTCCCTCCCCCGAGTGATAGTCCTGAGTCAGACCCAAGCACGTCGGGGGGGCCCAAGTCCTCCGACGAAGTCGAGAGCGGAGGCTCTCCTGCCAGTTCAGGGTCACCCGCTAAGGAAGTTTGTGCCCGGGAGCCTTATGATTTAAGAAGTGTAACCCCGAAGAAGAAGGAGAAAGCAGGGCACCTAATGCCATTACGCCAAGTGCCTGGAGTACCTGTTTTGAATGATCAGGGCCAGATGGCACCAGGACCAACCAGTCTAATCTATGTACCCTTTTCTACTACTGATTTATTAAACTGGAAAACGCATTATGCATCCTATACTGCAAAGCCCCAGGAATTAACAGAATTAATGTCCAGCATTATGCAAACCCACCAGCCTACCTGGGCCGATTGTCGCCAACTCCTGTCCACCCTCTTTACTACTGAGGAACGAGGGCGAATTGGGCAAGCAGCTCTCCGTTGGTTAGAAGAAAACCCTGTAGAAGGAGGAGGAATAAATCTCCCACAAGCTGCCGCCGCGGCTTATCCAAATGAAGATCCCGGGTGGGACCCAAATGATGAAAGGGGGGCAGCGGCCCTGACGAGATTTCGCCAGGCCTTGTTGCAGGGCCTGAGGAAGGGAGGCCAGAGGGCCATGAATATCGGGAAGGTATCGGAAGTCCTCCAGGGTCCAGATGAGAGCCCAGCAGCCTTTTATGAGCGGTTGTCCGAAGCTTATAGATTATACACCCCATATGATCCCGCTGCTCAGGAGAATTTGCACATGGTAAATGTGGCCTTTGTTAGTCAGTCCCAGAGAGACATAAAACGAAAATTGCAGAAATTGGATGGATTTGCGGGTATGAATACAGCACAGCTAATGGAAGTCGCTCAGAAAGTGTTTGTGAATCGTGAAAATGAACGTGACAGAGAAAGTGAACGAAAGATGAAGAAGAAGGCAGATCTTCTTGCTGCCGCTATAGTTGAACGACGTGGAGGAGGTTTTCCTAATCAAAGGATTAGAGAACGTGGAAGAGGCCGCGGAAGCGAAAGGCCTCAATTGGGTGCGAATCAGTGCGCCTACTGCAAAGAAGAAGGACATTGGAGAAGTGAATGCCCGCATCTGGACTCCGCCCCCGCGAGGGGAGGAGGGGAGTCCCTGGAGAACAGGAGGTCGATTCCAAAGGAGGGGAGGAATGAACCGAGCACAGTTCCAGCGCGAGAGAGAAGAAGCCATTGAGGGAGTGGCAATAGCAACGGGCTATGACATGGATGACGTGGATGAAGACTAGGCCAGACCGGGCTCCAAGTTCACCCTGGGTCCCCAGGAGCCTATGGTCAGCTTAAAGATAGAGGACCAATATATGGACTTTATGGTAGATACAGGAGCAGAACATTCAGTAGTGGCTAAGCCAGTGGCTCCTCTTTCCTCTCGATCTGTCACTATTGTTGGGGCCACTGGGAACAAGGCCACAAAGTCATTCCTGCAGAACCGCATGTGTGAACTAGGGGGACAGAAAATAACGCACCAGTTCCTGTATATGCCTGAGTGCCCTATTCCACTTCTGGGCCGAGACATGCTTGCCAAGCTCCAGGCACAGATACCCTTTGCTGAAGGGGGAGAAATAAAAATGACTGTGAACCAATGTTCCCTCTAATTTTCTGTAGGCTGTGTGCGCATAAAATATCAGCTGTGCAGCTTTTGAAGGAAGGTTAAATTTTTGTGCGCCACATAACGACACTTGGAGTTATATACTTTAAAATTTGACTACACATCTGAATACAGTATGTACACCACATTAATTTTAATCAAATTAAAAGAAAATAGACGATTACTAAATGAAGCAGAAAATTTCTAGTAATTACAATCACAACTTTTAAATTTTAAGACATCTGTGTTGTTTTCTATTAGAATCAGAACCGTAATTTTTGTGCGCTCTGTTGTAAAGTATGTGCGCTCGCTTGGTGAGGTGTGTGCGCGCGCACACGCGCACAGCTTAGAGGGAACAGTGCTGTGAACCCAAAGCCTGCTGGATTAATGGTGCTGACTGTTCCCCGAGAAGAAGAATGGTGGTTCTATAGCGCACCTCCAATCAAGTCAACCAGTTCCTGTATACCTACCAACCTTATAGCCCCACCTGAAGTATTGACAGAAGATAATCCACCTGGCCTAGCGAAGAACATAGCCCCTGTCATTGTCATCCTCAAGCCAGGAGCGGAACCAGTGCATGTGAAGCAGTATCCTCTTCCCCGACCAGCCATTGAAGGTATCCACTGCCATTTAATGAAACTGCTGAAGTATGGACTTCTCAAGGAATGCCAGTCACCTTGGAACACCCCCCTTCTCCCAGTTAAGAAACCTGGGACAGGGGATTACCGCCCAGTACGAGATCTGAGGCGGGTAAATGACGCAGTTGAAACCATACACCCTGTAGTGCCAAATCCCTATACTCTCCTGGGACTGATCCCCGCTGAGGCTACTCATTTTACCGTCCTGGACCTGAAAGATGCCTTTTTCTGTGTGCGCCTAGCCCCCACCAGTCAACTTTTATTTGCTTTTGAATGGCAAGACCCCATAACAGGAAGGCGGAGCCAACTCACCTGGACCAGACTACCCCAAGGATTCAAGAATTCACCTACTCTCTTCAGTGCTGCCCTGAATCAAGATCTTTCAAGTTACCCAGTGAACCCAGGACAAAGGGTTCTCCTCCAGTATGTGGATGATTTGCTCATAGCCACCAACTCAGAAAGTGAATGTCTACAAGCTACTAGTGAACTTTTGTACCTTCTCAAAGAGGCTGGATACAAGGTCTCAAGAGCCAAAGCACAATTTTGCCAAACTGAAGTCAAGTATCTAGGATTCCAGTTGTCTAGCGGAATCCGACGTTTAGGACCAGAATGCAAAGAAGCTGCATGCAGTATCCCTACTCCAACCACTAGGAAGCAAGTAAGAGCCTTCCTGGGGGCCGCAGGATACTGTTGAATATGGATCCCCAATTTTGCATTGATCGCAAAACCATTGTATCAAGTTACTAAAGGAATGGAAAAGTCTCCACTAGAGTGGGGACCTGAACAGGATGCAGCATTCCAGTCTCTGAAAAGTGCTCTGATGTCATCACCAGCTTTAGGTCTTCCAAATGTCCAGAAACCTTTCCATCTCTTCGTCCATGAGTCACAGGGAAATGCGTTGGGGGTGCTGACTCAATCTCTCGGATCTTGGCAACGGCCAGTAGCCTACTTGTCAAAACAATTGGATGTAGTTGCAAAAGGCTGGCCCCCTTGTTTGAGAGCTGTTGCAGCAACAGCCCTCCTGGTGGGAGAAGCAGATAAGCTCACCCTGGGACAAAATCTACAAGTTACTGTACCACATTCTGTTCTGACTCTCATGGAACACAAAGGAAACTTCTGGCTAACAAATTCATGAATGTTGAAATATCAGAGCATGCTGTGTGAAAACCCCCAGATACAGTTAAAAGTCAGTCAAGCTTTGAACCCTGCTACGTTGTTCCCAATTGGTCCTGGACCCACTGATCATGACTGTTTAGAAACTATGGACACTGTATTCTCGAGTCGCCCTGATTTGACCGATGTCCCTCTAGAGGACCCTGAACGGACTTTCTTTGTAGATGGAAGCAGTTTGGTCATCAATGGACATTGTTGTGCTGGATATGCAGTGGTGACCCTTGATCTGGTAGTAGAGTCCTCAGCCCTGGCCCCAGGAACTTCAGCTCAGAAAGCTGAACTGATAGCCCTTACTAGAGCATTGACATTAGGAGAAGGACTCCGTTTGAATGTATACACAGATTCCAAGTATGCTTTCACAACTTTGCATGCACATGGAGCCTTGTACAAAGAACGAGGGTTGATCACCTCAGGAGGCAAGTCCATTAGGTATGGGCCCGAGATACTGATGTTATTAGATGCTGTATGGGCCCCTAAACAAGTGGCAGTCATGCACTGCCGAGGTCATCAGGCAGGAGCAGGGGAAGTCACCCGAGGAAACAGGTTTGCTGATGCCACAGCCTGAAAAGCAGCCACAACAGGACAAGTCAGGACCCAATATACCCCGATGCAAGCAGCTTTATTTCCTGTGCCCCTTAGTTCCCGGGCACCTCGATACACTGTGAGAGAGTTAGATTATTTCTGTGAAAAGGAGGGAGGGGTCCTGACAGAAACAGGTTGGATAGTGTTGCCCCCTCCAGAAGGTAGTTCACCTCCCGGTCCCACAGTTATTCCTGAGGCATTAGGGCCGGCCTTTGTCCATGCTTTTCATCAGGCCACACATTATGGAAAGACAGCCATGGAGAGAGCCCTAAGGCCCCATTTCTGCATCTCACTACTAGGACCCCTGACCACCTCAGTGGCACAGCGATGTTTGATATGTGCCAAGAACAATGCTAAGCAAGGTCCCATTCCACCCCCAAGAGTCCAGTCAGTAGGGGTGGCCCCGATGAGTGATGTGCTGGTGGACTTTGCTGAAATGCCCCGCGCAAACGGGTATCACTATTTGTTAGTGTTAGTCTGCACATTTTCCGGGTGGGTAGAAGCCTATCCCACCCGAACTGAGAAAGCCCGAGAGGTCACTAGGGTACTGCTCCATGAGATTATTCCTCGATTTGGAATACCATTGACTATAGGATCAGATAATGGACCCTCATTTGTGTCCCAAGTGACTCAACAGTTAGTTCGAGCTTTGCAAATACAATGGAAGTTGCACACTGCTTACAGACCCCAGAGTTCAGGGAAAGTGGAACGTATGAATAGAACCCTGAAATCTCAGTTGTCCAAACTCTGACAAGAAACACACCTAAAATGGCTTCAGGTTCTCCCTATAGCTCTTCTTAGGATACGTTCAGCTCCCACCAAGTCCCTAGGAGTTTCCCCTTTTGAGATTTTATATGGGCGACCTCCTCCCATTGTACAGGGAATAAAGGGAGACATGAGACAAATAGGATCCGAAATAACTAAACAAGAACTATTAGCTTTAGGTTTTGTTTTGCAGAGTCTCCATACCTGGGTGCAAGATCGATTGCCCATCAACCTGACAGAGCCTCTGCATCCCTTCAAGCCAGGAGCGTCCGTGTGGATTAAAGAGTGGAGAAAGACCCCACTGGCGCCGCATTGGAAGGGGCCCTATGTTGTCATCCTGTCAACCCCCACTGCAGTGAAAGTTGCGGAATTTGAACCCTGGATCCACCACAGTCGAGTGAAGCCAGCAGCCGCTCCTGACCCTGGCCAATGGACTTCAGTGAATGATCCTGAGACTCCATTGCGACTTACATTGCGGAGACAATCAGAATTATAAGAATCTTTAGCATCTGCATTTCTACTAGAAAAGGTACAGAGAAGAGCCACCAAAATGGTAAAGGGGATGGAAGGATACTCCTATGAAGAAAGGCTAAAAAGGTTAGGGCTCTTTAACCTGGAAAAGAGACGGCTGAGGGGAGATATGATAGAAGTCTATAAATTAATGAACGGAGTGGAACGGGTAAACGTAGATCGATTGTTTACCTTATCAGAATATAGAAAGACTAGGGGACATGCAATGAAGCTACAGGGTAAACTATTTAAGACTAATAAAAGAAAATATTTTTTCACTCAACGTGTAATCAAACTCTGGAATTTGTTACCGGAGGACGTAGTAAAGGCTGTTAGTGTAGCTGGGTTTAAAAAAGGTTTGGACAAGTTCCTGGAGGAAAGGTCCATAAACCATTATTAAGAAGTGACCGAAGATATCAATGCTTGACCCAGTACAAGCATTGTGTAACTTGTGTCTCTTGGGGAAACTGCTAGGTACATATGACCTAGATTGGCCACTGTTGGAAACAGAATACTGGGCTTGATGGACCTTGGTCTGACCCAGTATGGCATATCTTATGATCTTATGATCTTACTCTTATTGCATAAGGGTGACCGTTGGAACCGAAGAAGAAGGTTCTACGAGTTCATCGTACCCAATACTTCAGTTGACCTTCAAAGACTGTAATCAATATGTTCTTCCACTATTGTCTTGTGGGAGTGGTGATCCTTGGATTTCTGTGAAAGACTTTTGCTTTACCTCCTTGTGCAGCCTGCATAACTACCACCCGAACAGGACAGAAGGTCACTCAGACTTTACTTTATCATTCCTACTATACTTGCACTGGTACAGTCAGCCGGTGTATTTATAATGATACAGAATTAAATATCTGTACGAAAGGAAAGAGTAAGACTTGTTATAACCCCCGACAAAACCCTTCATATTATACGCTTGAGATACGCTGGAATGATGAGGATGGGGCCCTCATAAATGCCACAAGCCCCCTCGCAGACCCCACAAAAGATGTTGTTTTGAACTTTGATGCCTGTGATGTAATTAACAGAAATGCTTACCACAAGTGTGGGTCATGGGAACGAGCTTACTATCATGATGATAAATATATGTGTCCGGAAGGAGCGTACGGATGGGGACGGTGTACGGGAAAGAAATCTCCAACCACCGTCTACAGCACTGCATCTAAAGACGCTTACTTCTGTCCAAAGTGGGACTGTGTATACTTTGCTACTTGGCAGAATGCACCTGTAGGACGAGATGGTGATAGTCGAAAAGGCAGTCTGACAAGGATCAGATTACCTGAGCCCAAGAAATGCCAGAAAGGTGCCTGTAATCCCCTGCAACTTCTCATCATCAACCCCAGCCAATGGAAGCAAGGATACAGATTTGGATTGCATATAGCAGGAGGAGGCATAGATCCTGGAACCATTCTGCACATACAGTTAAATACCAAGACTCGTGTATCCTCACCCTATCGCATACATCACTCTTTTTATGAAGCCATGAAAGCAGAATTTGAGATTCCTCCTGCTTCCCAGAACTTGTTCCTTGAACTAGCGGGAGCAGTAGCATCCAGTCTCCACATCTCGGACTGTCTATTTTGTGGAGGAACAAAGATGGGAGACCAATGGCCTTGGGAGGCACAAGAATTGAACTATTCTGTTCCTTATAATCAGACTGACCTACATAATACTACTAGTGAATGGGTACTGGCCCACCCCATTGTGGGTAACTTATGTTTTGCTCGCTATGGACCACTGTTTAACATGGAGGTGGGGCAGCTGGTCTGTCTCAATCAGAGGTTCTACAACAGTACCACTAAGAAGACGTCTTGGTGGTCAGGAGTCAATGCTTCAGAACCCTCCAATCCTCTTGTCCGTTTCCCCAATCTTGCCAGCATCTGGACTAATCTAGCAGCTTATAATTCCTGGCAAGCACCACCTGGACTGTACTGGATTTGCGGAACCCAAGCATATGCTAGGCTCCCTCACCATTGGGGAGGCACATGTGTATTGGGAACCATACGAACATCCTTTTTCCTTTTGCCTACATCCCATGGAGAACAACTGGGATATCCTGTGTACAGAAGTTGACAGCTACAGGAGGCCTTGAAAATAGGCCAATGGGACAAATGGGATGCAACATCCGAAGAATGGCCACCTGAAAGAATTATCTCATACTATGGACCTGCTACTTGGGAGCAAGATGGGACATGGGGATATTGTACCCCTGTTTATATGATAAATCGTATAATACGCTTACAAGCTGTTGTTGAAATAATAACAAATGAAACTAGTAAAGCACTAACCCTTTTGGCTAAGCAAAGTACACAAATGCGCACAGATATTTATCAGAATCGTTTAGCTCTAGATTATTTGTTAGCAGCTGAAGGTGGGGTATGTGGGAAATTAAATGTAAGTAATTGTTGTTTACAAATTGATAATAATGGGAATGTTGTTGAGGATATAGCTATCCAGATGAGAAAGCAAACATTCGTGCCTGTTCAGACATGGCATAGTTTGAAACTAGATGGGTGGTTTGGTTCAGTATTTTCATGGTTAGGTGGTCTGAAGACCCTTGCATTTATTGTATTATTCATACTAGCTATGTGCTTGCTGCTCCCATGTCTCCTACCTCTTTGCTTACGCATGGTAACCTCAGTGATTGATAGTACTGTAGAGCGGAAGGCAGCTACAAAGATACTAGCTATGTGGTAATATTACCCTATACCCCAAGGTGATGCTGTTACACCAGTGTAATATATGATCTAATTATTGAGTGATTTAATTCTCACCCTTTCTCACTTGCGGGTGAGAATAATCAAAGGGGGGAACGTGGCAGGCTATGGCCTAGAATGGTCTGCTAATATGAAAGGCCTGTAAGTTAGGCCTGGATTCCAACCCCCATTATAGCTAGAAAAGAACCAAAAAATCTGTGCAAAATGAGAGAACTGTTTTAAACTGCTTAATAAGAAGTTTTACATAAATTCATAAGTCTTTCATTATTCTCTTGTGTGCAAAAGAAAGAAATGTTTCAATACATGCATTCCTGAAGCTAGAAACGACCTTGCAGTAGAGAAGTATCAAACCTAGAAACTGCACCATTGTTAGAACAGTCTTAAGGGAGGGAGCTGGGTGCTAGGCCCAGGAGAGATATCTGATTGGACAGGTGCAGGGAGCGTTGGAGCCAATGAGAAGTTTGCATGTATCAATCTAGAACCAATAGAAAGTTCTCATGTATCAAACTGAAAAAGAGGTATAAATGAGTATGTCTCTGTAAAAACTTTGCTCAGTTCCTTTTGAAGCTTTGACTGACTGGGCCTTGTGCACAATAAACTGGCTTGGACCCTGTCAATTGACTCCTGGATTTATTCATTGATTACACTTCGCTGCAGCACTCACACCCCTCCCCCCCCCCCCCGTTGTGTTTGCACTGCCTTCCACTGCTGCCACCCCCCTCTCAACTGCACTGCCAGAATCAGCAGCAGTGCGGCTCAGCATGCCAAGGCTTCTGCCTAGGGCGCCAGAAACCCTTGGGCCAGCCCTGGTTTTGAATTTACACCCAAAGCAGTGGGGAATTTATACTCCATGATTCCACCCAGTGAAATCACTGCTCTAGGCTTCCTTGCAAGAAAATAGGTTTGACAAAAATCCAGAAGTGGTCTAATCGCCCTTTTAGACTCCAGCAACCTGATGGTCTCTGTTGACAACATGATTTGTTTACATGGGTTTGCATTGTAAGGGTTGTTAAGTTAACCACACAAAAAAGAGTCCAAAATGACGAACTAGGACTATAACTTACTCTTTCCAATGGTTAGTTAGCTGCCAAATTTTCTTTGGTGCCAACTCGTACCGCGCTGTTTGCCATCCACAAGATGGCCGCCATGTCTACTACGCATGCTCAGTACGGACGACCTCTGGATTACGTTCAAACATTAGCCCGGGTGCTCTAGTTGCTTTCCGCCTCTTTTACCGTACTGCTGTGAAATAGGGGCGGAGTTTCTTAGGTGCGCCATGGCTGACATGAAGGATTTGTTCGGGAGCGATGCAGACAGTGAAAATGATCAGAAAGGTAAAGTTTTTGCTAGCGGGAGGATTGCGAAGCCGGTTAGAGGCACCGTGGTCGTCTTGTCAGATCACGTCAGTGCCATTGCCAGGAATGAGGAACTTGGTCGCCGCCCCGATGCCTGTCATTGATGGTAGTGGGTAGATTAGTGGTCGTTTCAAGCCTAAGGAATATAATATATCTGTTATGTATTAGTCTCTCTGTACATCGTCTTTTTCTGCTAGTTTTCGACAGTGACTGTACAGTCTTGTCATTTACAGATTGGAGAGCGCGGACACTTTAATACCAGCCGTGCTAACACATTTCACAGGACCCCATGGTTAGCCATATGGGAAGAACATTCAATGTAAGGGGATCCTACTCATGCTTCTTCTTTAAAAAGTGCAGAAAATGTGCTGAAAGATAGGATGGGGAAACCGGCATTATGTTTAAAGCAAGAATCGAGACACCAGATCAGAGGCCACAAAGCGAGGTTCCTGACTGTCATGGCATGAGCAAAACTAACTTATTTGAAGAAATTGCCCCCAGAGAAACGGACCAAAGTGACACCTCTGGATCTGGACCTAGGTCACTGGATCATGGCCTATGAGCAGGATACTAAAAGAGAACTTTAAAACAATACGGGAATGTAAAACTGGTAAAATTAAAATTTTCAAAAGCTTTCTCTATGGATAACTACAGAGGTTATCCAGATGAGGGCACTGGGAGAGGGATTCAGCAGCACCAGCTGGATAGTGCCACTGAAAATCTCCAGTATTTGTTTAATTGTTGCTGTTATCCAGAAAATTGCTGAAAATCACCGCTATCTGTATAAGTTTATGTGAATAGTTTAGGCTGCCAAAATAGCTGGTCTAAGTTGCTCTTCAGATAACTTATCTGTATCTAGATAGCAGCTGAAAGTCACCACTGTTCAGATAATTTATTTAATTTCATTTATTACAACTTATACACTGCTATTATGGCCATAAGTGAAACACATCAGTTAACAAAACCACATAAAAACAAATTACTAACAAACAATAAAATGCCTAACCGAAAAAAACAGCCTGACCTCCCCAGAAACCATATATTACTGACCTGTCCCATTTCTACTACTACTACTATTGAGCATTTATATAGCGCTACCAGTCGCACACAGCGCTGTACAGACATGTAATGAGACAGTCCCTGCTCGTCGGAGCTTACAATCTAGTCAAGACAAAACAAAACACAGAGCAACAGTCTATTTTATTTTATTTTATTTATTTTCATTCTGTTATATACCACGCTATTCTGCTACATTGAACAAACTGAAATTACATTGAACAGGGCATTATAACTTGGAGATAACTATTTTACAGGGGACATGGGCTATGGAGGGTTAAGTGGCTTGCCCAAGACCACAAGGAGCACCTGTGGGACTAGAAACCCCAGTCCTTCAGGCCCAAGGTTGCTGTCCTCTAGTGGGATTTGAACCTTCCGGCCTGAAGTACCTTGCCCCAACCACTAGGCCACTCCTGCACTCCACTATTCAGAGCAAAAACACAAAACACGGCATTTACAATCTAGACAAGACAAAAGACAGAAGTCAAGATCTGAAAGCGACAGTGAAGAGGTAGGTTTTCAACCTGGATTTGAAGAGGGCTAGGGAGGGTGCTATTTATAATGGTAGTGACTATCTGGATAGTGGCCACACAATCTGGATATTCAGTTGCAACAACTATCTGGATACCGCCGCTGAATATCTAGAGGATATTTATATATCACCATGGCATTTAAGTATCGGGAGCTCTGAACTTAGCAAAAATCAGTGTTTTCTAGCACATTATAAATTATAAAGTTTTGCTTTGTCACCTTCTGTTCACTCATACATCTCTCTCCCTTTTTTCTTCAGTCTATCAGTGGAATGCTTTTATGATTCATTTATATTTTAGTCTTGATTAGATTGTAAGCTTTGATGAGCAGGGACTGTCTCTTACATACTGCACTGTACAGTGCTGCATATGACTGGTTTATTTATTTATTTGTGCGCTTTTCTATATCGCCCCTTCCAGAGATCAGGGGCGGTTTACAGAGAACGTGGTAAACATTAAATTACATAGAACGTTTTGAGCACATAATAACTGGTAGCGCTATATAAATGCTGAGTAGTAGTATTGTCATCTTTTGCTTATTCTGTCATTACCTGGAGGAGGGGAGGGTGGAGGTTAGCTTCCAAAAGCTAGTCAAAATACATATCAAGTTAATAAAAAGATAACATCTTATATTATTTTTGTTGTTGTAGTTTTCTTTGTGTATGTTAACCTTTCTTATATTAACACTGAAGTAGTGAACATTCCAAAAAGAAGGGATTTTACTATTGGTAACTGCAGGAATAACTAAAAGTTGAATTGTGTATATTGAGTTTGTAATATTAAGACTGTTTGACTCTTATTTCCACACAAGCTGTGTCACTTTTTAATTGAACTGATTTATTATATCCGTGATAAGGTTTTGAGAATTATCCTGTCTTATCAGTGAAGAAACTGCATAGTTGTGCCTGTACTATTTAAAGGCAATACATCTAAGTGATTAGCAGCCTGTATATGCCATTACAACTGAATAAAAAGGGAAGGGTGGGTGGGCAGTACCCCTCTACAGTTGAAAGGCCCTATCTCTGATAATGGATAAAAGTCAAGGAGTCCTTTTGTAATAATTTTGAAGCGTTTAATCATTCTAATTTCAAATGATTTTTGTTATTATATACTCCTGAAGTTTCCTTTAAGTAAATTTATAGTAAGGTCATTAAGAGAGTGTTCTTCCTCGGGGCAGTTTACCCAAATGGGTTAATTTTGCGCATAATATGACAGTAGTGAACCTCACTGTTAAGCCAAAATATGTGGAGTATGATCTTGGTCTCCCAAAGTTACTACTAAAGCTTGCTGTAGTACATGCATTGTACCAAAGAGAGTTTCCTTCTACAATTCATAACATGTTACATGTATATAATATGAGGTACAGCCTAGTACTCAAAAGGTCCAGGTTCAATTCCCACTGGCACTCCTTGTGCCCTTGGGCAAGTCACTTTACCTTCCCTTGCCTTGGAAGAAAAGGCCTGGCAATCTACTTCCAGTCATACCTTTACAAGGGGCTGCTGAGTCGCCAGGAGTGGGCATTGATTTGATGGCACTTTTTTTGTTTTAAACCAGGTATAGGCAACTTATCACGGTGTGATTGCAAATTTGTCTTAATCAGGCTTGTGGTTCCCAATTACACTAGGAATATTTATTTATTTATTTATTTATTTATCTATTTCTTCTATACCGCCCCTTCCAGAGATCAGGGGCGGTTTACATGGAACAATTTAACAGTTTTGTATACGTTCGTATAACAGTACATTGAACAAGAACTTTTTAACTTTTTACATATAACAGAACAGTAAATTATTAAAACTATTTACAAGGTGTATAACTTGATCAGAAGTTTCTAACTTTTTACAGGGAATAGGCAGCGTGCTGACATTTCTATTTACAGGTGTTATTTACAAAAAGGTTAGGATACAGTGTAGTGAATTCACTATTCAAGTGTGTGTGTGTGTGTGTGTGTGTGTGTGCGTGCGCGTGTGTGTGTGATGGAATTTATTTCCATTTTTCGTGGGTTTTTTGTGTGTCTTTGGGAGAACTGTTTGAGGGGGGCTGTGTATGTTCAGTTAATTGTGTTTTTGCAGGTTTTTTTGTTTGTGTGTCTGTGGACGCTGTGTGGCTGGGCTTGGAGGGTAGGGGATTCCGAAGTGTTCGGAGAATAGGTATGTCTTGAGTTCTTTCCTGAATTGAGAGAGGTCCTTTATGATTCGGATGTCTATTGGGAGGTCATTCCAGAGTGTGGGAGCGGTGAATGTGAAGGCTCTGGCACTGGTGGATTTTTTAGTCCTCGTGAATGTTTTTGGTAACTCCAGTGAGAGGGTTGCATTTAGTCTTCGGGCTCTTGAATCATTTGGTGCGTGAAGGAGTGTGGATAGATGGGAGGGGGCAATATCGTTTAGTAGTTTGAATGTTGTTAGTAGTGTTTTGTATTTGATTCGGTTATTTATGGGGAGCCAGTGTAGTTCTAGCAGTATAGGGGTTACATGGTCCGCTAGGCGGGCTTTAGTGACTACTTTTGCACAAATGTTCTGTGCTCTTTGTAATAAGTAGATATTCTTTTGTGGGAGGCCAATTAGGAGACTGTTACAATAGTCAAAGTGAGGGGTTATGAGTGAACTGACAACTGATCTAAAGTCATGCGTGTCAAGAAGGGGCCTTAAGTGTTGAATAGTTTTGAGTTTGTAGAATATGGTTTTTACCGTCTGCTTTATGTGTGGTAGCATGGTGAGTGTGTGATCGATTATAACACCTAGGTATTTTACCTCTTTTTTAACAGGTATAGTTGTGTTATTGATGGAGATTGTTGTTGGGTAGGTATCTTCAGTCACAGGTGATCTTGATACGAACATTGCCTCAGTTTTTTTGAGATTGATGCTGAGGTAGTTGGTTTCCATCCAGGATGTGGTTTCTGCCATGCACTCGGATAGAGTGTTATAAGTGGGGGTTTTCGTGGTTATGGGGAGGGCGAGCATGATGTCATCTGCATAGATAAAATGACTGATTTTGTGTTTTTTAAATATTTTTGTGATGGGTTGAAGGTATAGGTTGAAGAGGAGAGCAGAAAGGGCCGATCCCTGGGGTATTCCTTGTCCTTGGGGGAAGGTTTCTGATGCTTCCTGGTTTACTTGAACTCGCATTAGTCTGTGTGTGATGTATGACTTGAACCAATTGAGGACAGTCCCGCCTATTCCTAAGTTTTCTAATCTATTAATCAGTGTAAGGTGGTTGATGTTGTCAAATGCGGCGGAAATGTCTATGAAAAGGAGTAGTAGGCCCTGAGTGTTATCGTCTGTATGTCTTATGAGGAAGTCCATCAGAGTAATTAAAAGGGTTTCTACACCATGGAAGGGGCGGAAACCAAATTGGTGGGAGTCAAGGGAATTGTGCTCATCTATGTGTTCTTGCAATTGTAGTTGAACAGTTTTTTCTATTATTTTAGCCATAAATGGAATGCTGGCTATCGGTCTGTATGAGTTTGGGTCTTTCGGGTCGAGTTTATTGTTTTTTATTATTGGGCGGATCGATGTGTGTTTTAGGGCATCAGGCATAATGCCTTGGGAGAGGGATTGATTTACTATGTATTGAATTTTTCCAGCTAGTTCTTCCTTAGTACTTTTGATCCATGACACAGGGCAGGGATCGAGTGGGGAAGTTGTGGTGTTGATAATTGTTATGATCCTGAGGAGGTGTTTTTGATCTATCGTGTGAAAGGTTGTCCAGTTGTTATTGGTTTCGGTGTTTGTGGGGAGTAGTGTTGGTGCAGTATTTAGTTTGCATTTTAGTTTTTCTGCAAAGTGGGTTGCTAGGGTTTGAATACTTATTGCTGATTGTTTTGGCTCTGGGTTTTTGGTTTTTGTCAGTGTTTTTATAATTGCAAATAGTTCTCTAGGGCGATTGATAGCTAGGTTTATTACCTTGGAGTGGTAATCCTTTTTTGATTTGTTAATCGCATTCTTGTATTCGTTGAGTGTATTTAAGTATTGGGATTTATTCTCGGCAGATTTAGTTTTCCTCCATTTCTTTTCTTGTTTTCTCAGTTGTTTTTTTAGGTTCACTAGTTCTTTCGTGAACCATTTTTCTGTCTTTTGTACCTGTCGCTGCGTGGAGTGTGTAGGGGCAGCTGCTTTTTGAATTGTGAGGTTCCAGTGATTTACAGTGGAGTTGATGTCTGGGAGGTCTGTGTTCAGTGTTGGTAGTACTTTGTCAAGGAAGGTATCTTTGTTGAAGTGTGCAAAGCGTGATATATGGGGTGTGTGTTGCGTGGAGTTCTGCGTTGCTTGTGCTGGGAAGTGGAGTGTAATGAGGTGATGGTCGGACCATGGTACTTCTGTTATTGTTGAATATCTTTCTGACACTTTTTTTTTGTGTTCTCTGACTGAAATTCTTGATACTTCAGGATCTTCTCACAGAATAATCGCTTGATACTGACACCTCTGTTATCTCATACTTCTTATCTGTCAGAAATGGAATGTCAACAAGTTATGATAACTTCTGCATTATTTGTAATTCTCTTAGGATCATGAGTCCAGTACTTTTCTGGTACAGTGATATTGTAGTGCTTGCAGAGTTTCCAGTGGATGAGGCATGTCACTTTATTGTGCCTTTCTGTATAGATATTTTCTGCCATCAGAACATAACAACCAGGGTGTTCTTGTTTCTTGCCGTCAGCTGGTTTAGTACATGCTCATATCAGACGTTCCCGCAAATGACAGGAAAAAAAAGGTCAATGATCACCCGTGATTTTGTTCCCTTAGCGATTGTTTTTCAAGTTGTATTAAGAGATCCCTGATATATTCTGTTTTTAATTCTGATCGTTTGATTTATTTATTCAGCTACCGTATTTATTTATTATTTTTACCTGTTTGGAATCTGGCTTTACATGGCCCTTTTAACTTTTTAGCAACATTAAGTGCATATTTTTTAGGGTAATTGGGTTTTATTGTAGTTTTATACATATGCCTCTTCTATTATTTATGACCCTTCGAGGGTTGTTTTAGCTCACATCTTTTACAGGTTCAGTTTATGTATGTATTAAGATACCCTCAAGATCATGCACTAGTCAAGTGGCTGTTTTTTATGTTGCACCTGGTTTTATTTGGCTTTTATAGCTCTTACTTTTCATCGTTCAATCTTTTAGCCGCTACGGGCGTCTACAGTTCTAAGAATGTGTCTCTAACAGGCCTCTTTACCTTTAAGCTACAAAGGACATACAGGATTTCTATATTTTGATTGGGACATCTAGTTGCTGTTTGTGTTTTTATAAAACATGTGTGATGTACATTGTTTATACACAAACACCGTGCTCGTCACGTTCCCACGACAGCTCATTTGGTTGGTGTATCAGTAGTCATGTTTTAATTTCTCTCTCCTCCCAAGCAAACAATTTTTTGTGGTTTAAAACAGATGCCTCTAGCTAACCTGGTATTGTTCCTCTTAAACTAACATGACATTTATTTGTATCACTTATAAGCTTTTATTTGGTTTCGTTTGTTCCTACATACATACCCCATCCCCCTTCATTCATGCCGATGCTTTGACAGTGTTTTACTACATGTAGCTACTGTATATTATATAGCATTGTTAGTCACTGATACTCTGTGATCATGATGTTTTATTCCTGCTTTTAGCCCTACAATTCAATTTACACATATTGCCAGTATTGCCCCTTGCCGCCCTTACTTTAGCAGACTTCATTCATATTGTATCACCTGTGCACCGTTCCCACAGTATATTATACTTTAAACATATAATTTTATTTTGTTTCTAGTATGTTTCATTTTAATTAACTTTGTATCTTTAAAAACAAAGTAATTTAAAAAACAAAAACACACCTTTAAAAGTTTGAGTCCCTGAACTTTGGCCTGTTTTTGGCGCGAATACAGCCTTTTAAATAGTAGAGCATTTGCCTTCCCCTCTTCTGCCAGATTGATGTCTGATTGTATTGTGGTCTGTTGTGAAGGCAAGTACTTACGCTCATCAGTAATGTGAAGAATGTATTTTGACGATGTATGCCCTGCTTCTGATCTAGCTTTCGTTTTTCACTTTAGGACTTCCTTTATGCGATTTTAGCTGCGATTTTTGCTCTTACATAGTAACATAGTATGTGATGGCAGATAAAGACCAATATGGTCCATCTAGTCTGCACAGCAAGGCGGCAAGAGTAGGTGTACTTGCCGCTCCGTGCAGGTCACCTTCTCCCCATGCCTTTGTTTAGGGGTGTACCCACCGACCACTTTGTCTGTCCCATGCCATTTTGAATTCTGTCAATGTGTTTGCCCCCACCACTTCCAAGCATCTACCACCCTTTCAGTGAAAAAGTATTTCCTGACATTGCCTTTCAGTTTACCCCCTTGCAGCTTCATGTTATGCCCTCTAGTTTTATAGCTTACCCGTCTTTGGGAGAGGTTTGTTTGTTCATTAATATTCTAAGTATTTAAAGGCCTGACTCATATCTCCCCTGTCCCTCCTCTCCTCCAGAGTGTACATATTTAGATCTTCAAGTCTCTTCTCATAAGTCTTCTGATGCAGGTTCCAAATCATTTTGGTTGCCTTCCTCTGAACCACTTCCAGCCTTTTTATATCCTTTGCAAGATATGGTCTCCAAAATATTCCAAGTGAGGCCTCACCAGCTACTTGTACAGTGGCATTAGTATCTTTTCCTTTCTGCTGGTAATTCCTCTCTGTATGCAACCCAGCAGCTTTTGCCACTGCCTTGTCTCACTGTTTCGCCACCTTGAGATTATCGGAAACAGTCACACCGCAGTCTTTCTCCTGGTCCGTGCACATCAATCTCTTGCCCCCTATTGCATACAATTCCCTTGGATTTCTGCTTCCTAAGTGCATTACATTGCACTTCTTCACATTATTAACTGCCAAGCATTAGACCATTCTTCCAGCTTTTGTAGATCTTTCCTTATGTTCCCCACTCCCTGAGGGGGGAGTCCACTCTGCTGCAAATTTTGGTGTCATCTGCAAAAAGATAGACTTCCTTATCGTTCCTCCAGTTCAGTCCTTCACCTCTGGGTAGTGCACCTCCTCCTGCAGCATGGAGACTGGGCATGTCAAAATTGTGACATCGCTGGATGTACCCTGCTGGCTTCTCCCATCAGCCCCAGTGTGTCCAGTCTCCATGCAGCAGGAGGACGTAGTGAGCCTAGGTGCTGGGCTCACTTGAGGAACAGATAAGGAGAAATTTAGTTAGATTCAGACTTCAGATTTTTCTTTGGTCCCTATAACTTACTTATTTTTTTTCTTTGGAGCTCTCCCTTTAAAAGAAAAAAAAATTTTTTTTTTCAGGTTTTGATCCAGCCTCAGCCTGTCTTTCTTTCTTCCTTCCCTCTCAAACCAGGCCAGTTTGCCTCAGCAGCTCTCTCCTCCTGGGCTGTACAGGGGGGGGGGTGGAGCTCTGCAGCGCGCAAATCATTCTGCCCTTCGGCTCCAGATCGCCACGAGGCATCGAGGCAGGCAGTCCAGGCTGGAAGATCAGCTCTCACCGTGGACGTTGCTCACTTCAGTGCTGAGCGACGTCGCGGTTTGCAGGGCTGCACATCGAGCAGGTAAGGCAGAGAGCTTTCTCTGGCATTTCATTGTTTCATTCGGTGCAGGTAAATGCTCCGTGGCCACGCAGCGTGACAGTAAAGCTTTGGCATCTGCTCTGGGCTTTTTGGCGCCAAGCAGGGCTCGATTGCTTTCGTGGCCATTTTTCCCACATGGTTAAGCCGCGTGGCGGTTTTAGTGTTGCGGCTCGCGCTGGGGGTGAAGGCAAAGCAGGTTCGATCCTGAAGTAAATTCAATTACTTTTAATTTAACTTTATTTAACTTTGTTTATTTTAAGAGGATCTGTTTGTTTAATTCTGTTTAATTTTATTGGTTTTGTACTTTAATTTGGGTTTCCCTTCTTCCTGGGGATTGAGTTAAAAAAAAAAAAAAAGAATGCAGTAATACTTTCATTCCCTTTTTCTTTCCTGACAAAGAGCTTGTTAGCATTAATAGCTAATGCCTTCACATCCCCAGTGTCTGGTGTGTGGCACACGCAGAGGCACAGTCTCAGACGCTGGAATCTGCCGGGGCTGCGCTGCAGCTTCAACCAATACGGAACAGCAGATGGAAGATAAAGTTGTTCAGGATTCTTACAGTCCTTTGGCAAGAGCCGAAGGGGAGTCAGTGCTGGACAGCCCGTCGTTGCCCTTTCCGGAAATCCCAGCGGGACCATCTAGTTCGGTACCTTTGACGATTTCAGGGCCGCCTCTGGTAGATTTCTCTCCAGGCTTTTTCTTAATAATGCATCAAGCGTATTGCTTGCGGCAGGAGGGGAAGGTTCCTGAGCCTTTGCCGCTTGCCACTCCGGTTCAGCAGTCCGGGTTAGAAGGGGTTAGTAACAATCTCGGGAGACCCCTTAAGAGGGCTCGACCTCTAGACCGTCCACCTTCAGATACGGTGTGGTCCGAGATGGAAGAGGTCAAGTTGGAACTTGAATCAAGAATGGAGGAACTTGAAGGGGAAATTCCGGAGCATGAGGATTAGGCAAGAATCATTTGGGTATTCCGGAAGGACGAGCTTACGGCGCTCATTAAGGAATCTCTTCAAACGCTCAGTCTTGCTCCGGTACAACCGTTGGAGGAAGAGGGTTTGGAAGACCCTCTCATTCAAGCGGTGAGGCAATCTCAGGTGGTGGTTCCTGTTCACCAGGTAGTTGACCGGATGATCCAAGATGAATGGGATCTGCCAGAAGTGGGTCTAAGGGGAGTCAGGACCATGAACAGGCTCTATCCCTTAGCAGACAAGGAAAGGTGTCGTTCCCTGCAGATAGATGCGGCGGTGTCAGCGGTCACAAGGAAGACAACTATTCCGGTGGAAGGCAGCGCGGCTTTGAAGGATGCACATGATAGGAAAGTGGACGGTTTGTTGAAACGGGCCTTTGAGGCTAATGCTCTTTCCTTGCAAGCTTCCATTTGTGGGGCTTGGGTGGCGAGAGCGTGTCTTCAATGGGCCCAACGTTTACAGCAGTCCACTCAACTGGAGCAGGAGCGACTGATGGAGGTGACACGGCTGGAATCTGGGTCGGCATATTTAGCAGATGTCCACTATGATTTGATTAGAGCATTAGCGAATAGTATGGCTTCTTTGGTAGCCACTCGCCGTTACCTGTGGCTAAGGAATTGGACGGCCGATGGTTTTTATTTATTTATTTATTTATTTACAGTTTCTTTTATACCGCACTATTCGACATCAGCGCGGTTTACAATGAACAGAAACTACACTTACCAAATATTGATCAGTGCTTACAATGAACAGCTGGGTATACATTAAACAGGTTTACATTCAACAGGTTTCATAAACAGAGGAACATAATAACTATGTACAAAAAGCAACTATGTACAGAACAACTAGGCGCAGCTATGGTTCTTCTAAGTAGCGTCTCAGTAAGCTTCCTTTTAAAGGGAAGTTGTTGTTTGGTGAAGATCTGGACAAATTGTTTAAGGATTTGGGAGTGTCCAAAGGCGGAAGACTCCCGGAAGACAAGCTTAAACAGGGGAAGTCCATGCTGGCTGCGTGGGGCCGGTTTAGAGATTTCAGGAGGTTTCGTACCTCTCGATTAGGAGGCTTCCAAAGAGGAAGATTTGCTTCTAGAGCCCAGGGGTTTCATGGGTTTCAGGGAGCAGGTAGAGGTTTCGAAGCTACCTCTGCAGCGGCGGTTCGAAAGCCACAATGAAGTGAGGCGGGCCCGGGTAGGAAGTCAACCGATTGGAGGGCAGCTTCGGGAATTTCTTCCTGCCTGGGTCCAAATAATATCCGACCAATGGGTGTTGGAAATAATACGCGAAGGTTATGCTCTCGAATAGGCCCATCCAGTCCTAGATTCGTTTGTGCTTTTGCCTTGCAAAGGCTGGCAGAAAACGCTGGCAGTGCGACAACCGTTGGATCGTCTCTTGCAGCTGGGAGCAGTAGTGCCGGTTCTGCTAGCATCTTACGGCGTCAGTCGTTACTCCATTTATTTCGTGGTTCCAAAGAAAGACTGGTCGTTCCGGCCCATCCTGGATCTAAAAGGAGTGAATCTCTGTCTTCGAGTCCCTCATTTCCGGATGGAAACATTGCGTTTGGTGATAGTGGCGGTCCGGCAGGGAGAGTTCTTGACCTCTCTCAATCTTACCGAGGCGTATTTACACATTCCGATCAGAGCAGCTCACCAAAAGCTTCTAAGGTTCGCTCTCCCTTGGGGACATTACCAGTTTCAAGCATTGCCCTTCGGTCTAGCAACAGCTCCGCGCACCTTCACCAAGGTTATGATGGTGGTAGTGGCGGCGTTGCGAAAGGAAGGTATTTTAGTCCACCCTTATCTCGACAATTGGTTGATTCGGGCAAAGTCCAAGGCCGAGAGCGTGCAGGTTATGGACAAAGATTTTTGTGAAGTTCCTGCAGGTTCTCGGCTGGGTGGTCAATTTGGCCAAGAGCCATTTAGTCCCGTCCCAGGTTCTATAATACTTGGGAATACGCTTTGACATGCGGAGGGGAGCTGTGTGGGGGTTTTTTTTTTTGTTGTTTTTTTGTTTTTTCTATTGAAAGGCAGCACAGAAGTACACAAAAAAAAACAAGTCTCATGAGCTATATGCATAATACATCAACAGGAGAAAACAATGCCAAAATCGCAAATAACAAAGAATAACACAGGTACACTAAAAAAAATTTTTTTTAAACTGCCTCTAATGTTTCGATTGATTTTTACGTTTTTTGGTGCACTGAATCCAAATCTGGTAACCAATTTGCTCCATCACGTACAGATTGTTTGCTACATTGGGTTAGCAGTTTGAGGTGAACGTTTCAGATTGAGTGCGATCGAGATAAAAGTTTCTTGGATGAATTCTTTATACTAATTGTTTAGTAGTTATTCAAATAAGAATAAAGAAAATTGTAACAAGGCAGCACATAAGAATAGAGTAATGTCAACAAAACACACTGTGATGGTAGCAAAATTGTCTGCACTTAAAACAGCCACATACATGTGCACAAACATTGAGCATATAAGAGCGAGGTTAGACACAAAGCAAAGCAAAGAAATGTGCAAAAAATGTTGTACAGGTATGTATGTAAGAATAGAAAACGCAAACCGCACCATTGCAATACATGAAGACAAACACCCGATGGTGTGAAAATAAAATTCTAATAAATGAGATCCGACACTGTGGTAATAACTAGCAAATTTTTATTTCAAAGTTTAGTAAAAACACGATATTTGTCAACACAGTTTAGATTTTAAAGTCATTCTTGGGTCAATCAATCTCCTGGTGGGCCCGTTTCTTCTTCCCCCGAATGCTTCTCTTGGTGCACTGCTTGGCGTATTTTTCATCTGGGGTTTCCCGCAGCAGCAACCAGCAGAAATCAGCCATCATAGTGGTGTTCCATCTTCCTTGGTACCTTCTCTCTGCGTGCTTGATGTCCTGGTGAAACCTTTCACCTTGTTCTTCACTGTACGCCCCCAAGTTTTCGGGAAAGTAGTTCACATGGGAGTGCAAGAAATGGACTTTCAGGCTCATGTTACAGCCTTGTTCTTTGAAGGCATTGAGCATCCTGGCAACAATATCCTTATAGTTCTCATCCCACCTGTTCCCCAAGAATTTGAGAACAACATCCTTGAAGGAATCCCAGGCTTCTTTTTCCTTCTCAGACATCGTTTCAGCGAATGCTCCATCTGAAATGAGTTTCCTTATATCAGGGCCAACAAACACTCCTTCCTTTAGCTTTGCTTCAGAAAGTCGGGGGAACTTTGAGCAAAGGTACCGAAAGCACTCACCATCTTTTGGAAGGGACTTGATGAATTGCTTAATGAGACCCAACTTAATGTGGAGAGGTGGTAATAGAATTTTATCACGAGGTACCAAGCTCTCATGAAGAACATTTTTCTCACCGGGTCTCAAATACTCCCGAATTGGCCAGTCTTTTTTCCCACAGTGTAGGTCGTGGGCCCGGCTATCCCACAAGCAAAGGAAGCAGGGATATTTGGTGAAACCGGATTGCTGCCCTAATAGCATGGATAGAATTTTAAAGTCTCCACAAATCATCCACTTATGCTCATCATAACGAATCTTCTGAAGAATCAGGGCTAAATTCTCGTATTTTTCTTGGAGAATAACAGAGTGAGCAATAGGAACTGAAGCGAATGTGTTGCCATTATGAAGAAGAACACCTTTTATGCTGTCTTTTGACGAATCAATGAACAGCCGCCATTCAGCAGGATCATACTTGAGTTTAAACTTTTCCATCACTCCGTATATATCGTTGCAAAATACCAAATCTTCCTCTTTGCTGAAATACTTCAAAAACTGTGTCTCGCGGTTGCGGTACCAATAAAAAGTTGTTCCTGGTGACAATAGATTTTTCTGTTTAAGCCGAGAACCTAGCAGTTGGGCAGCATCTTTTGGGAGTCCTAAATCCCGGACTAAATCATTCAATTCAGCTTGAGAGAAAAGTTCAGGTTTCGGATCTGGTTCAGTTTCAAACTCGGAAGTACTGGACTCATCGGGAAAAGCCATCTGATGAGTCTCATCATGATCAGAACCGTCCACACAAATATGATCCAAAGATTTTGGTGGTTCAGGCACAGGTACTTCGTTGCTATGAGGCATAGGCCTAATTGCTGAGGGAAGGTTGGGGTAACTTATTACGTTCTTATTTTTTAAGTTGTATCCCTTCACAATGCAAGAGCAAAAATAGCAGTCACTGCTGTGGTCTCTTTGTTCACGCCACATCATAGGTATTCCGAAACGAAATGCTTGTTTTTTACCTTTCATCCATAAGCGTAGATCTTCCTCACATGTCTTGCACACTTTGTGAGGAGCCCACGATTTGTCTTGATCGCCTAACTTCAAACCGAAATAGGCATAATACTTTTTTCATAAATGCAGAAATGTTCCTCTGCCGCTTTTTCACGGTATATTCCCCACAAATAAAACAAAAACTGTCCGGAGAGTTGACGCAACCTCTGGCTCTGTGAGCCATCACAAATACACAGCACTGCAAACTACAACTGTAGTGAACCACTTCGGAATAAAGCTGGATTACGACTGAGCAAACAAAAGGTAATAATGAACTTGCAAGAAACTGAAATTTGACAGGAACGTTCATGTCGCAACCACCGTGTTTGAGCGAGCGAACGAGGCGAGGCGAACAGGAAAGAACATGCGCCAGCGCGAGTACTGGATTTAGCCCCCCGCCACCCAATTGTCCTGTTAATGTATAAAATGAATACAAAACACTCTAAAATATCATGAGGGAGTGTTTCTAGTTAGTTAACCATTACAACCTCTATTTTGGGCCAAGAAAATAAACTGCAGTCGGCTAAAAAGAAATTATGTGAACATTCCTTATATGGGTAAGAAATCTAATTTTGCAAGAAAACGTGACGTGATGGAACATTTTGGCTATTTTTCCTGGATTCAGCACCCCAAAATCTATAGGAATCAGTTGCAAAACTGGAGGCAGTTTTTTGGTAGTGTACCTGTGTAATCCATCAAAACGCCCCCTTAGGTTTTTTTTTTTTTTCCCTCCCACACTCGCCATCTGTCGGCAAATAGCACTCCCAGAATACTCTACCTCCCCCCCTCCCTCCAACCCCCCCTCCCCCCACCAATACCCTCCATGCTAGCGAACAGTGAAGGGAGCACACCAAAGAACCAGACCACCTGAGGCAGAGAGGGAACCCTGAGACTCCATCTCACGGGAAAGCACAAGGCCAGCCCCCCCGCAGAGTATACATAACCTTCGAGCAATCATGAACCATAATGCAGGACAAAAGCTTCCCACACTTGCTCAAAACGTGACAACCGCAGTTTACCGGCTGCCACCCCACGCTCCATCGTATACGTATCCCACATCCGTTCCAACCAGGCAAAGAAGGGCGGGGACATGACCTGCTTCCAAGCAGTAGCCACAACTAGCTGGGCTGCATTCAAGCAATGTTGGATGAAGGCCAGCTGAGGACTTCGTGCTCCAGGCACATTCACACCAAATAGGAAAATGCCCGGATCCCAAGGAATGGTCAACCCTACCAATTGTTTTAAGCGGTACTGAATCCCCCTCCAAAAAATTCGGACACGAGGACAAGACCACCAGACATGCGCCAAAGTACCTTTCTGTCCACACCTCCGCCAGCACAGATCCGAAACCCCCGGATACACTCGAGCAATCCGCTCAGGTGTCATATACCATCTGTACAATAGCTTATAATTAGTTTCACGGGCATTAATCGCCATCAAACTTTTCCAGAGCCTGCCCTCCACCTGTTCCCATTGCTGCTCAGAATAACGGAGACTCAAGTCATGATTCCATTGCTCTCTATGCTTGCCTAGTCTTGGCTGCTGCGCCTGCAAATGGGCATACAAGGCAGCAATAAGACCTTTCGTGGTAGTGCACTCCTCACAGAAGCGCTCAACATCCGACAAATCGCGAGCAACTTGAGACCGAACGGTTCGGGCCTGAACCCAGTGGACCACTTGTGTATATTGGAAAACATGACAATCGGGGAGGTCAAACTCCTCCTGAAGCATACGAAAAGAGCGCAACCTACCCTCGTCAAACAATTGACCAGCACGACTAAGTCCCTTATGTCCCCACATCCGAAAAACCGGGTCAGTCATCCCAGGGGGAAACATAGTGTTATCCACTATAG
This sequence comes from Ichthyophis bannanicus, assembly GCA_033557465.1. Lineage (NCBI taxonomy): Eukaryota > Metazoa > Chordata > Amphibia > Gymnophiona > Ichthyophiidae > Ichthyophis > Ichthyophis bannanicus. Next base: position 175,864,747 of record CM066043.1, on the reverse strand, counting down.
GCGCCAAAGGAGTCAGGTCCGTCCCCCGAGTCCGAAAAGACTGGTCCCAGCAGCGGAGGGTATGCAGGATGTATGGGTTACTTAAACGCTGGCCACCTCGCAACTTGGAACTAAGCCACAACCGATCTCCCAGTTCCGCCCCCACGCAATGTGCATTTCCATTTGTACCCAGCGTTTGGAGCTATCAGGGTTCATCCATTCCACCCCGGCACGACACTGTGCCGCCGCATAGTACCAATGAAGGTTAGGCGCCCCCATACCCCCACAGCGTGTACGCATATAAAGAATCCAACGCGCTATACGAGGCCGACGAAACCGCCATATAAACTTCATGAGCAGTGTTTGCCAGGCGGTCAATAGTCCCCGAGACAGTGGTATAGGGAGTACCTGAAAGAGGTACAGGAACTTCGGGACGACCACCATCTTAACCACTGCTATACGCCCAAACCAGGATAACATCAAACTAGCCCAAGACTCCAGATCACGCCGAACCTGCTGAAGTAACGGTTCATAATTAGCCTTATAAAGCGCTGCCCGCTCAACCGTCATGTTCACACCTAAATAGCGAAGAGCACCTGTCACCCAGCGTAATGGATAGGTAGCCTGCAGGTCTACGCAGACCGCCTCCGGGACCCCAACATTGAGAATCTCAGATTTAGTATAGTTGATTTTGAATCCAGACACCTGTAAGAAGTCCTCAAAGAGCTGCATAGCAGCCGAAAGGGACGCAACTGGATTCGCCAATGATAATATGATATCATCCGCAAAGAGTGCAATTCTATAATCAGTAGGACCCACGCGAACACCCACAATGTCCGGATGCTCACGAAAACTTTGCACCAAAGGTTCCATCACCAGCGCAAACAACAACGGTGACAGAGGACACCCCTGACGAGTACCCCTTTCCAACGGGAAACTCCTCGATTGACCCCCATTAACCTGGACACTTGCCATGGGATCTTGATATAGGCTATGAACCCAACGGATAAAGTTAGGGCCAAACCCCATTGCGTCTAGCACACACCAGAGATAGCCCCAACTAACACGGTCAAAGGCCTTCTCGGCATCAACTCCCACCAAAAGCGTCGGCTGAGAATCCTGTCGAGCAGTATGAATAACCTGTAACATTCGCCTAATATTATCCGCCGCCTGACGGCCTGGTACGAACCCAACCTGATTCGGATGCACCAGGACTGAGAGAACCCGGTTCAATCGAGCAGCCAATGCTGAGGCCAATATTTTAACATCCGTGTTTAGGAGGGAGATGGGACGGTACGAGGCAGCGTCCTGCAAGTGCTTACCCGGCTTGGGGAGCATTGCTATAAGAGCCTCGCGCTGAGAAGGGGGCAGCGGCTCCCCCCGCAAAACCTCGTTAAAGAGTACTACCAGGGTCGGAGCCAATTGAGCACAAAATTTCTTATAGTACTCCGCTGGAAAGCCATCACTGCCCGGCGTGCCCCCAGTTTTTGAACGGCGGATTGCAATTTCCACCTCCTCCGCAGTAAGTTCGGCTTCTAATTGGTCTCTATCTGAATCATTCAAACGCGGCAATGCAACAGTCCGCAGATAGTCCTGCACATGGAGCAAATCAAAAGGCTCAGCTTTATATAGCCGTTCCAAAAAAGTGGCAAAGACATCGCGAATCTCCTGGGAGACCACCCTCCTATGCCCCCCAGAATCTCTAATTTCACGAACCACCCTCGCGGTCTGCTGCTGCCGAAGTCGTAAAGCAAGATATCGACCTGGCTTATTCCCCCCATTCATAAAAAGTTTGCCGTAATTTCCGACGTTTATTATCCAAATCTCTCTGCAGACACGCATCTAAGTTGGCACGTGCTACCCGCCATTGGCGCAGGACCCGTTTAGAGCCAGTCCGAGCGTGTTCCAATTGGAGACGGGACGTTTCCCCCACCAGTTGGCAATATTCCTGTTTCCAAGCCCTCCGAGTACGGGCTGCTTCGGCTATTAGACGACCCTGAGCTGTGGCCTTAAAAGCGTCCCAAACCATGGGGAGTGGAACCTCCCCAGAATCATTTAGCTCAAAAAAATCGGTTATGAAGCGGCCATGCTCCTGAACAGCACAGCGTCGCCGGAAAAATCGAGCATCTAATCGCCAAAGCCACCGCCGCTCACTGCATAAATCTGCCGGAAGGGTAATCCAACAGGGGGTGTGGTCCGACCCTGTCAGTGCCCCATGCCCCGCCTCCACATTCTCATCCATCAGTCGCTGATCCAATAGAAAATAATCTATACGGGTATGCACCCGGTGAACGGGTGAGTAATAGGTATAACTTCTCTCCCCTTCATGTGTATCTCTCCAAACATCACGCAAGCCTAGATCCCGCATAAAATTCCGCAACGCCTTACTAGGTCCACCAGCCACCCTCCCAGTGCTACCCGTCGAATCCAAATGGGGTACCATGTGGGCGTTACAGTCCCCACCCAATATAATAGGGCCTTTCGCAACCTCAGCCAACAAAGCTTTCAGCCACGCAAAAAAGGATACTTGGCCTTCATTAGGGGCATAAATATGAGCAAGCGTTAATAAATGGCCCTCCAATCGAACATTCATGAAGAGCCACTTCCCCAAAGTGTCTATCTTAACCTCCTCCACCCGAAGGGATAGGCCCTGATGAAACAGCAAGGCCATGCCACATTTCTTCCGTCCATTCACGTCCGACGCTACCCATACCTCAGAGTAAGGATTACGTTTTAACCACCCCTGAGTGCTTTTACGAAGATGCGTCTCCTGTAAAAACACAATATCCCCTTTCAAGGATCTCGGTTCCGAAAACAGCAATGAGCGCTTTCAAGGGGAATTAAGACCCTTTACATTCAGCGAAATTACTTTCAACATGAGTAATCAATTTCCTTACCACCACTGCCCCTCTGCCCCCCCAACCCGCACAGTCCAGCCCCCCCTGTCTCCCACATAGTCACATACCTTAAGCATTAGAAGCAGCCCCACACCCATCAACCATCTAGCTATCCTCGGAGGTACACCCCACATCCGCCACCGCTCCCCACCCCATAAGTTTATCCAGAAACCCCTCCCCTCCCCCCCCTTACCCCTCCCCTCCCCCATCTGCACTCGCGCCCCCTCAAATCCCTCCCCCCTTCCCGTCAGTACCACCTGCCTGCCAAATAAAAAACAGGACACGGTTAGACTGACCCCGAACCCAGCTCCTTCCGGGCCCCCTTGCATACAAATTGTGATAAAGTAATGTCATGTCATATCCCCTTTATACGACTCACCAGTAGGCTGTTATTCCTACTATACCCCTTTCCATATAACAACCACATTCCCCTCCGCCCCCATATAACAAAAAAAAAAAAAAAAAGCAAGAACCAAGATCCCCATACATCCAGAAACTTTTAGTACAATAAGAACAAAAGCAAAGAACAGCTAACTAGTACAGAACTGTTCAGGTGAGCTCAGTCTCAGGACAAGAGAACCCACAAGCACTTCCCCAGGTCACGGAGATAGAAGCACAGGGTCCAAGTAGGTTTAAGCAGGTCTTCCCACCCGAGTCCACTTCGTGTGCTGGGGCTTAGAGGCCGGAGGTGCCGGAAGCGCATTATCTTCCAGGCTCTCCAGGCTTCTGTATGGTCTTTTGCTGAGATCTTTTTATTTCCCAAGAGGAAGTTCATCCGAAATGGGAAGGACCAAGAATAGCGAATCCCTTTGTTGTTCAACACCGCTGTGATGGGTTTCATCTCCCTCCGGCGGGCCAACGTAAAAGCAGAGAGATCCTGATATACGGTTACCGCTGCCCCTTGGTACTGGATCGCTTTTTTCTCCCGACCCCTTCGTAAGAGAAGCTCTGCATCATCATACCGCAAGAATCTGGCAATAACATCCCGGGGTTGATTGTTAGGGGGCTTTCCCAGGGCGCGATGCACTCTTTCGACCTCCATTCCATTCTCACGGGAAGCGAGTTCCTCTGCTGTGAGTAATTCACCCATCAAAGTTTTGAGCACCACCACCAGATCTTCAGCCCCCCCCCCCCCCCACAGCCTCTGGTATGCCTCGAAAACGCACATTGTTGCGACGGGACCTGTTTTCAGTGTCATCAATTTTATAGGTCAGTTCCATCGCTTGTGAGTGCTGCCTGTCTACTGCACATTGTAAATCCACCAGAGCACCATCATGATCTTCAATTTTTGTTACGACCTCTTCCACTCGAGTACCTAGGTCTTTTATGTCACCTCTGAGTTCCGCAATTGTGCTCATCACATCCTCGCGCATGGAGCGGAATTCACCAGCCAAATCCTCAAAGCCCCTCCGAAGCTCCCGCTGCAGGAGGGCGTGCGAGGACAGCACCGCAGGACCCTGATCATTCTCACTCGGTGTTTCATCGCCGGACCCCTCAGAAGGCTGTTTACTGGGTGGACTGGTCTGAGAGCCATTCTTACCCAGCAGGCGCTGGGAGGCATGCATTCCCTCCCTGACTTCGGGCCCCCTGGTTTTGGCGGCCATGGGTGGTCTTAAAAACCCTACAGTCCAAAAATATGTAGAGAGCTTCAGCAAGCAGGAGGGGGGCAGTTGTTGATTAAAGGAACAAGAAAAGAGAAAAAAAAATAAAGGAGAAATCCCAGTCCTGAACAGCAGATGGCGCTCCAGGCTCAGTTGAAACGGCAGCGTCCAGCAGGTACAGAGAGGAAGGGCGCCCAATGCACTTCTTACAAATTCAACTGTACATAGCAAGGGGCTCAACTAGCCAGGCTCAAAGGCAGTGAAGTGTATGAGAGGGTCCAACAATCAAAGCAAGTACCAGAAACGCAGAGACTCAAGGTGCTGGAAGCTGATTCAGTGGCTGTTGTACACGTGATTCTTTCCCGCCGAAACTGGCTGGAACGCAAAAAGAATCATGCGTTCCAGGACCGCGTGGCAATGGCCGCTGGAGCCTCCAACCAAGCCACCGGCACACACTCAGCCTCACCTCACCAGACACAGCTCTGCTCCCACCTCCTCCGACCGCACTTGATGCTATCAAGACGAGCTGGCACCAGTGACTGAGGCGCTGATCTCAACGAGGCTCCGATCCCTCACGCTGCTCCGATTCCCGGCAGCGAGTCGGTCAGCCTCGCACCCACAATCAAGCACCGCACTCTCTCCGATCGGTGTGCTCAGGAGCAGGGGCTCTATACACTCTCTCTATAAAAATCGCCGAGAGAGGAACCCCACTCAGAGCAGCATCGGCAGACGGGAGAAGGAGAGCGGTTCCTGCTGCGGGGACATGTGCCGCCGGCCTCCATAGCACACAGCGCACCGCCGATCACCCCACCAGGGCTCAGAACGGATCCGTAGAGTCTCAATAACCAGGAGCGGGTAAGCACGGGGATTTAAGCGTTTGGAATGCGATTGCTAGCTGTGTAGGGGGAGAACCCGGCTCAGAGCTGTTCTAAAATGTGGCCATTTCTTCACGGGCTCACTAGCGCCCCCCGGGGAGCTGTGTTTTTGGCGGATCGACGGGCTCAAGTTATTCGGCAACTAGTGCGCACGTTTATGTCGACTCTGGCTCCATCGGCTTGGAGCTATCTTCGCGTGCTAGGGACAATGGCAGCGACCCTGGCGGTAGTCCCGTGGGCCAGAGCTCACATGCGGCCATTGCAGACGTCGCTGCTCCGGCGATGGTCACATCAGAACAATTCTATGAACAAACGTCTCCCCTGTCCTCTTCGAGTCAGGCGGTCCCTTCAGTGGTGGCTTTGCCCAGGAAATCTGGCGGCGGGCTTGCCACTGGAGCAGCCGCAATGGCTCCCGCTGTTAGAACATAACTTAAGATATGCCAAACTGGGTCAGACCAAGGTCCATCAAGCCCAGTATCCTGTTTCCAACAGTGGCCAATCCAGGTCATACGCACCTAGCAGTTTCCCCAAAAGACACAGGTTCCACAGTGCTTGTACTGGGTCAAGCATTGATATCCTGGGTCCCTTCTTAATAATGGTTTATGGACCTTTCCTCCAGGAACTTGTCCAAACCTTTTTTAAACCCAGCTACACTAACAGCCTTTACTACTATTTTATTTATTTTATTTATTTAACATTCATTTATATACCGCATCTTCCAGAGATCAGATGCGGTTTACAGTAAACAATCAACAAAGCAGTTTGTTTTACATGGAACGTCTTATATCAATGAACATAGTATAAGCCAAACGGTGAATGCAAAATACAGAACAGGATAAACTATGTACAGGTACAAGTATGTGGGTATAATCTAAACAGTGTATGCCAATACAGAACAGAGTAACCCATATACATTTATTTACAAGTATGTGGACATTAGAGATTGAATCATCAAGTATTTTCATCTATGTATGTTATCTAATTGAGTGGGCTTTTTGTTTGACTCGATCACTTAACTAGTTGGCCTTTATCTAGATCGAGTGAGGGGTTATCTATGGTGTTGTAGTGCTTGGTAAATAGGTTTTCAATTTTTTATGGAATTCCATTATCTCGGATAGCGTACGTAGATCCACTGGGAGGGAATTCCACATGGTTGGGGCTGCATGTGAAAAGGCTCTATTATTTGTTAATTTATTTGCTTTTATGAAATCTTTCGGAGTCTTTAGTTTGTTTAATTGCCCTTTTCTGTGAGTGGGCTTTGAAGATTCTTTACAGAGTAGTTTACATAGTGTGGCAGGAGCCATGTCATTTAAAGCTTTGAATGTGGTTATCATTGTTTTATATATTAGCCTACTTTGTATTGGTAACCAGTGAAGGGATGCCAGTATTGGAGTTATATGTTGGAGTGCATGTGCTTTCATTATGATTCTAGCAGCTGCATTTTGTGCTAGCTGGATTCTTTTAATGTTTTGCTTTGATATGCCTATTAGTATTTGGTTGGCAAAATCAAGGTGAGGAGTTATGGTGGCCTGGATTATATTAATAAAGTCTTGTAAGTATACTAGAGGGCGTAGTTGTTTAAGGATTTTGAGCTTGAAATTTTCTTTATGGTGTTTCTGATGTGAGTATCCATTGTAAGGTGTGTGTCTAGAATAACACCTAGATATCTTCATTTTTTATTTTAATTTCTTGGTTTTGAAGTGTTATGTGGGTTGGTATAGTATATGATTGATTTTTTGTTACTATTAGAACTTCAGTTTTAGAGTGGTTTATATGGAGGTTTTGTGCTTTTAGCCAATTTGTGACTTCGTTAAAGCAGTCAGATAGGAGTTGTAGTGGTAGATTAGGGATCGTGAATGGGATGTACATCATGATGTCATCCACGTATAAATGATAGTGTACACCAAATTTTTTAAAGATATTGCAGACCGGTTTTATGTAAATATTAAATAGGAGGGCTGATAACGCTGAGCCTTGTGGTAAGCCAATTTCTTGTTTATATGTGGTGGAGGTTTGATTGCCTATTCTTACATTTTGCGTTCTATTATTTAAATAAGAGGTGAACCATTTATGTACCGTAGAGTTTATGCCTATTTGACTCAGATTATTAAGCATTATGTTGTGGTGTACGCTATCAAAAGCTGCTGATATATCAATAAATAGGAGGATGAATGCTTGTTTATGGTTGTCAATCCCTCTTAATAGAGCATCAGTAAACACTGTTAGGAGTGTTTCAACTCCATGGCGGGGCCGAAATCCATATTGTTCATCAAGAGGGTAGGATAAGTCTAAGTATTCTTGTGTCTGTATTTGTACAACGTTTTCAATTATTTTGGCCAAAAATGGTATACTTGAGATGGGTCTGTATGATCCTGGGGATGTTTTATCAAGTTTGCAGTTTTTTAGTATTGGGCGGATTTGTGCATGTTTAAGTGCCGGTGGTAAGTAACCTTGAAGTAGCGAAAGGTTGACTATGGGGAGAATGTAAGATAATAGTATTGGAAGTGTGTTTTTTATCCAAGTTACTGGACATGGATCAAGGTAGGAAGTAGTGGTGTTGAGATTGGAAATGATATTTTTTAATGACTCTTTAGATACGGGGTGAAAATCAGACCATTCATCAAAATTTTGGTGGGATTTGTTAAAAGGATCTAAAGGCATTGCAGGTTTTTTTGATTTGTTTTGATAGTGATTAGCTAAGGTTTGTACTGAAATGTCAGTAATTTCGCTGCTAGAGGTTTGAGCGTTATTAGTTAGGTTTCTGACAATGGAAAATAACTCTCTTGGTCTATTATATGAGTTTGATAGGGTTGTAGCATAGTAGTTTTTCTTCGTACTGTCTAAGGTGTCCTTATATTTTATTAGATGGTTATTGTATATTTCTTTGTGGATAATTGATTTAGATTTGCGCCATTTGAGTTCTAGTTTTCTTAGTTCTCTTTTCATTTGTTTTAACGTGTTGTTGAACCATAGAGATCTATTTGTTTTAGAGTAGGTTTTCTTTTTATTATTTTGATTAATTTTGGCTGCGTTGTTTATGGTTACATTCCAGTTTTTGACTGCATCATCCAATTCCGTTGAGGAAGGTGAGAGGTGAGGGATTGTTAAATCTAGGAATTCTGTTTCATTAAATTTTTTAAATTTTGTGGTGGGTTCGCTTCTTGTGTAATTATTGGTACTAGTGGTGAAAGATGTGAGGTTAAATTTGATAAGGGAATGATCAGACCAAGGTATTCGTGTACATTCTACAGCATTTGGATTGAATAGCTTGAAAAGGGCATTAGGGAGAAAAATAAGGTCAAGTGTCCCTCCTTTGATATGGGTCGTGGTGTTTATTATTTGATGAAAGTCCATGTCAGATATGGAATCTAGAAATAGGTTAGAATCTGATGTTGGCAGTGAAGGGAGGTTGAAATCACCTAGCATGATTATAGGGTTTTGATCAGTAGATGAGCTGAGGAGTTCAATTAGTGAATCAAGGTTATCTGCTTTTTGGTCTGGGGGTCTATAAACCAAGCAAATTCTGAGGAGACCAATTTTTATTAAGAGTGTGTCCACATTGTTAGAGAAAGTTATTAAATGCCAGAACAATTCAATTACATTTCTCGTCATCATCAGTACTCCTCCGCCTTTTTTGTTAGTTCTATGTTTGTAGCTTATATCATAGTTTTCACTGTTTAGTTGATTTAGGTAGACTGAGTCAGTTTCAGAAAGCCAGGTCTCAGTAACACACAAAATATCTGGATTTAAGTCTGTAATCAGATCATTAAATATGGGAAGTTTGTTTTTCATCGATCGTGCATTAATAAGGATGCAAGAAAGAGAAGTTGTGTTATTGGGGCAAATTTCCTTGACTATATGTTTTGATTCTGTTGGTTTTATTTGTATTAGTCTATTGTAATTTATCTTTGGATAGTTGTTTGGATAAGTGTGACCAAAGTGGTGATTGTTTTGGGTAGTTGGTTGTGTTATAGGAATTGTCATGTGGTTTTTGCTGTTAAAGCTTAGTGTTAGATCAGTTATTATTATTGTTAATAATATACTGGTATAGAACATTCTTAGTAGCATAGTGTTTGTGCGAAGCATTTTTAAAATTTGGGGCACGTTTGTACCAGATATATATAGTTAGCAGTGTCAAGAGATGATAAAAATTCTGCAATTAGAGAGCTAATTAGATACTATGTTTCAGGCAACTATGATTTAATACTGGTGATAATAGTTATCCTGGCAGCAGTGGTCTATTACTGGCAACAATAAATCTATTGTTGGCAACAGTAAGGGTCAGGCAGGGTGATATGTGTATACGTTGCTGATAACAGTGATTACTACATCCTCCGGTAACAAATTCCAGAGTTTGATTACACGTTGAGTGAAAAAATATTTTCTTTTATTAGTCTTAAATAGTTTACCCTGTAGCTTCATTACATGTCCCCTAGTCTTTCTATATTCTGTGTGACATAGAAGCCCACACAGAGCCTATGCAGATAGATAAAAAGGAGAAATTTACCTTAGAATCTGTTAGGCAGCCAGCATGTGCAGCTCAGGAGAAACAAAGGAACAGAGGAGCAGAACTACCACACCCAAGCTATGACGTAGCAGAAAGCTTGGGGATTGATTATGATCACCTGTCCAAGAAAGCACAGTCAGCTTACAGCGAACAGGGAGATAAAAGCTGGTTGGTAGATCCAGCAAGGAAGAAGGAGGAGGGAGAGGAAGAGAAGCAGAAGGAGAGAACAGAGGTCAGCAACCAGGGAGGCAGAGGTCACAGTGGGAGAAGCCTGCTGAACAGAGGAAGCTCTGGGCGTGTCACTGGAACAGGAAGCAGCAGAGGCAAGGCTTCAGAGGAACATGGCAAGGGACGTGCTCAGACTGCCGGTAGCTGGAGGTCCTACGAGGGGAGCCCGGGGAGAGAAGCCCAGTGCTCCAGAGAGAAGGAGGGCACAACCTGGGGCTAGGAGGCTGCCTAGACCGAGTGAGCAGGAAAGTCCCCAGTCCTCACTGCCAGAGGGAAGACCTCAACAATTACACAGGTGGGAGCCTAGCACTGTGAGAGGGAAAGCTAGAAGCTCCATTCGGAACGGAGGGTCAGAGCAGTGCTCCAGACCAGAAATATCTGCAGGAAGCTATAAAACAATCCCTAACAAATGGAGGGTGGAAAAGGAGAGCTGGAGAGGCAACCCTACAGATACAGGAACTCTTAAACATACTTGCACAGAACTGTGTCCCTGTATGCTATCTGAACTTTCAGAGAGGGGTTTTCATAAAAACAGCGGTGAAGGTTTAAACCCAAGCACAATGTATGCTGAAGGTGAGGAGATGCAATGGGAAAGTAACACCAGGGTTCCAGAACAGGCTCCTATGGATTGTACATTATGTCTTGCGGATGATATTGAATCTTTGTGCTGAAGCCCTGTAAAAAGAGCAAAGAAAAAGAAGATATTTTTCTTTGAGAGAAACTATTTTGTTTTCCGTCTTTGGTTATGCACATCATATCCTTGGGGGAAGGGGAATAAAGCCCTTGTTTTGTTTTGCTTTAACCACTTGAGACTATTTTTGACCACTAGAAGATAGCAAGGCAACTCCAACCTCGGGGCCCTAGGCGAAGGCCTGCCGCCCCGTGACATCTGATAACGTCAACAATCGATCTACGTTTACCCGTTCCACTCCGTTCATTAATTTATAGACTTCTATCATATCTCCCCTCATCCGTCTCTTTTCCAGGTTAAAGAGCCCTAACCTTTTTAGCCTTTCTTGATAGGAGTATCCTTCCATCCCCTTTACCATTTTGGTGGCTCTTCTCTGAACCTTTTCTAATAACGCTATATCCTTTTTAAGATACGGCAACCAAAATTGCATATAATATTCAAGGTGTGGTCTCACCATGGAACGATGTAGAGCCACTTAACCCTCCATAGCCCATGTTCCCTGTAAAATAGTTATCTCCAAGTTATAATGCCCTGTTCAATGTAATTTCAGTTTGTTCAATGTAAACCACACTGATGCAGAATAGCGCGGTATATAAGAGAATGTAAATAAATAAAATAAATAATTATAATATCCTTTGTTTTATTTTCCATTCCTTTCCTTATGATACCTAGCATTATATTTGCTCTCTTGACCGCCGCTGCACACTAGGCTGATGGTTTTAACATGTTATCCACAATGACGCCTAAATCTTTTTCCTGGTTGGTGGTTCCTAATGTGGAACCTTGCATCGTGAAATCATAGTTTGGGTTGTTCTTCCCTAGGTGCATAACTTTGCACTTGTCCACATTAAATTTCATCTGCCATTTTGATGCTCATTCTTCCAATTTATCAAGATTCTCTTGCAATTTTCCACAATCCTCTTGGGTTTTAACAACTTTAAATAGTTTTGTGTCATCTGTAAATTTGATAACCTCACTCGTTATTCCCTTTTCCAGGTCATTTATGAATATGTCAAAAAGCAGCGGACCCAGCACAGATCCCTGGGGTACACCACTATTCATTGGGAAAATTGGCCATTTAGCCCTACCCTCTGCTTTCTATCTTTTAACCAGTTCCTGATCCACAATAGTACACTGCCTCCTATCCCATGACTCTTTAGTTTTGCCAAAAGTCTCTGATGAGGGACCTTGTCAAAGGCTTTCTGAAAGTACAAATACACTATATCAACCGAGTCACCTTTGTCTGCCTGTTTATTCACACCTTCAAAAAAACATAACAGATTAGTAAGACAAGATCTTCCTTGTCTAAAGCCATGTTGGCTGTCTTCCATTAAGCCATGACTATCTACATGTTCAGCAATTTTGTTCTTTATAATAGTTTCTACCATTTTTCCCGGTACTGACGTCAGGCTCACCGGTCTGTAGTTTCCCGGATCACCCCTGGAACCCTTTTTAAAAATTGGTGTTACATTGGCAATCCTCCAATCTTCAGGTATTACAGATGATTTTAATGATGGTTCACAGATTACTAATAGCAGGTCTGCAATCTCATATTTCAGTTCTTTCAACACCCTTGGATGTATATCATCCAGCCCAGGTGATTTGCTACACTTCAGTTTATCTAATAGTTGTAATACATCTTCCCGATGTATCGATATTTCCTTCAATTCTTCCGCACCTTTAAATACCGCTTCAGTCATGGGTAACATCCCTACATCTTCCTCAGTAAAGACCGAAGCAAAGAATTCATTCAGTCTCTCTGCTATTGCCTTGTCGCCTCTTAGTGCCCCTTTAACCCCTCTATCATCTAATGGACCAACTGACTCTCTCGCAGGTTTTTTGCAATGAATGTACTTGAAGAAGTCTTTATTTCGCGTTTTTGCTTCCTCAGCAAGCTTCTTCTCAAATTCTCCCTTTGCCTGCCTTATCAGTGTCTTGCATTTAACTTGCCAGTGCTTGTGCTGTTTTCAGGTTTCGTCGTCTGGCTCTTTTATCCATTTCCTGAAAGATGCTTTTTTGGCAGAAGCGAGTCTCACGGGTTGGGGAGCGCATTGCAGGGATCTCTTCGCACAAGGAACTTGGTGCGACCAGGAGGTCCAATGGTTGATCAACCGTCTTGAATTGCGAGCAGTGTTTCTAGCACTTCAGGCGTTCGAAATCGCGGTGAAAGGCCGGGCAGTGTGAGTGCTTTCTGACAATTCAGCGATGGTGGCTTACATCATTCGGCAGGGCGGAACAGGAAGCGCTGCCATGGAAGAGGAAGCAGGGGCATTGTTTTTCTGGGTGGAGCCTCGACTTCAGACGATCTCAGCGGTGCACATTGCGGGAAAGGACAATGTGATGGCAGATTTTCCCATCAGAGTCCGGGTGGATGCAGAGAAATGGGAGCTTCATCCGGAAGTGTTTGCTCAGATAGTCCGCAGATGGGGTCCTCCGATTATGGATCTCATGGTGACCTTTCGTTCGGCCAAGGCGAATCGCTTTTACAGCAGAAGACGAGAGAGGATGTCAGAAGGGATCGATGCCCTGATACAACATTGGCCATCGTCAGGTCTCCTCTGTCTTCTCCCCATGGGCGCTCATAGGACGAGTGGTTCAGTGCATCGAAGCTCATCGGGGAAGAGTTCTGTTAGTGGCTCCAGATTGGCCGAGACGTCCGTGGTATGTCGATCTGATCCGACTTCTCGACAGGGATACTTGGAGATTACCAGCAACGGCGAATCTTTTGATTCAGGGTCCGCTTCAAATGCCTCACGTGGATCGATTCTTGGCCATTGAAAGGGTGAGGTTAAGGAAAAAAGGTTATTCTGGAGCGGTAATTGTGACCTTACTTCGCGTCAGAAAGAGGTCTACATCCCTAGCATATGTGTGAATATGGCGTATATTTGAGGACTGGTGCTCTCGACAGCAGGTCTGTTCTGCCACGGTTTCCGTACCTATGGTGTTAAGTTTCTTACAGGATGGTTTTGATAAAGGTCTAGCAGCCAGCTCTTTAAGAGTCCAGCTGGCAGCTCTTTCTTGCTATAGAAGTAAAGTCCGGGGGGGGGGGGGCCCTGGGCTCTCATGTCGATGTGGTTCATTTTCTAAAAGCAGTATCTCAGCTGTGCCCTTCTCGCAGAATGGTGGTGCCTCTGTGGGATCTCAACCTGGTTTGGGGGCGTTGACTAGGGAACTTTTCGAGCCTTTGCACCAAGCTTTCATTAAGTATTTAACCTCAAAGACAGTGTTTTTAGTGGCCATTTGTTCGGCATGACGGGTTTCTGAATTGCAGGCCTTATCCTGTCAGGAGCTGTGTTTGTCTTTTTCTAGAGAAAAGGTGGTGGTGTGTCCCGTACCGTCTTTTCTGCCCAAAGAAGTGTCTCCTTTTCACATGAACCAATCGGTTTCGTTGCCAGTATTAGGATCTATGGAGGAGAACGCCTCGGACCGTAGTTTGCGTCGTCTGGACATAAAGAGAATTCTGCGTCATTATCTAAAGGTTTCAGAAACCTTTCGTAAGTCTGAACGCCTTTTCATTCTGTTTGGAGGTCCCCGAAAAGGGGAAGTGGCAGCCAAAGCTTCAATTTCCAAATGGGTCCGAGAAGCAATAGCATCTGCATATATTTTGCAGGGTCGGCAGGTGCCCATGGGGTTACAGGCTCACTCTACTAGAGCACAGGCGACGTCTTGGGCGGAGCACAGTTTGGTCCCGCCAGTGGAGATTTGCAGAGCGGCCACTTGGTCGTCTCTCCATACCTTCAGTAAACACTATCGCCTGGATGTTCAGGCAGCGAATGATGCCTGTTTCGGGTCGGCGGTATTGCGATCCAGGTGGACAGGTCCCTCCCAATGATTACTGCTCTGTTACATCCCAGAGGTGAAGGACTGAACTGGAGGAACGATAACGAAAGAAAAATTAGACTTACCTGCTAATTGTAGTTCCTTGAGGAACTCCAGTCCTGGTTCCCACCCGGGGATGACGAAGGCAGAGGTAGGTTTCAGTTTGGGGGGGGGGAGTACCAGACACGAAGTGTGTAAATGCCTTTATTACTCTCGGATTGCTGTGATTCTTTTACTCTGACCTTTCTTTTCTTTCTGTCTTATTCTGTTCGTGGAGGAAAGAGAAAGTGAAGTAAGGCGTTTCCTACTTACTTAAGGGGAATGTAGTTTAAGGGTTAAAATTTGAATTTTTAAAAGTTGGGTTCAAAAGTTGTCTTTAATATCATAGCTATTTATTTGTTGCTCCTTTGAGTCTGCTTTGTCAATAGTTCACTGGGGCTTATGGGAGAGGCCAGCAGGGTACATCAGTGATGTCACAGTTTTGACATGCCCAGTCTTAATGCTGCAGGAGGAGGTGCAGTACCCAGAGGTGAAGGACTGAACTGGAGTTCCTCAAGGAACTACAATTAGCAGGTAAGTCTAATTTCTCTTTTTCCATTCAGCCCTTCGGCAATGTCACTCACGAATATATTGAACAGTACCAGTCCCAAGACCGAACCCTGGGGTACACTGCTAATCACCTTCCTTTCATCCGAGTGAGTTCTGTTTACCGTCACCCTTTGTTGCCTGTCAGTCAACCAATTTCTGATCCAGTTCACCATCTTGGGACCCATCCCCAAGCTGTTGAGTTTATTGATAAGCCTCCTCTGAGGAACAGTATCAAAGACTTGTCAGCAGTGTGATAGTGAGTTTTAACAGCATGAGCTCTAATGCTGTGTCCCTGTTTGGTCCCATATATACACATACACACAATTCAGTGCTATTACAGTTTTTGAATATATACTTTAGACACAACAACCTGTGTCGTCCTTGTCCCTCCATGCGTTTATTGTATGCATTGTTTGTATTACCCTTTGATATCTTGAGAGCTTGCCTACAGCCTTCCTGTTTTATGTTTTTACTTGTGTTTTTGACATTCTTATTTACTGCACTTTTATTTTTATAGACTTGACTGTATTTATTTGATTCGTTCCTGATCGTGTCCCCAGTCTAGTCCCGGAACCTCTGGGTTGCCTATCTCATTCAGCAGCTTGGAGACTGAGAAACTCCCACTTTTGTGACCTCACTGGTATAACTCCCCGGTGACCGCCTCCTGCCATCAGTTACCTCAGTCTCCAAGCAGCTGAATGGATGGGAGCCCGGGGGTCCGGGCTCACCTGAGAAACAATTGAGGAATCTAGGACAGTGTAGTTTGGTTTTGGGGCTATTACCTTGCGGAAAATTCTTTGAGTACTTTGTTTTTTGCGAGCTGTTCCTTTAATTTTGGCTTCAGTTCAGTTCCTTATTATACCTCTGTCTCTTCTCTCCTGTTTTCCCCTCTCCCCCCTCCCTTTACTTTCTGGGCTCGGGTTGCTGCCGGAAAAGACAAGGCCTTCTCTCCTAGGTTACCGCTGGCCAAGGTACAGCGGTGCCTGCAGGCGCGTGCGAGGCAGTGTACTTAGGGGGGAGTCTCCCGGCAGAGTTTCACCGACGCCGCGCAGAGGGCCTGCCTGCTAGAGCGTCCGGTGATTCTTCCCGCTGTTCTGTGCTGTCGGCTTGAGAAGCACAGCCCACAGTCAGTTCGGGTCCCGGGGTGTTTTCTATCCCCATAGCTGCCTGCCGGTGGAGTTGGTCTAGTGGAGCTGTTGGCTCGATCCACAGCCGCCCGAGGTAAGCGGTGCTCTGATGCTTGCAGTGTGAGCTTTTCCTCGGTGTTTTTTGGCACGCTTTTTTGCTTGCGGCCCTGCTGTGTGGCTGCGGCGTGCCACGCTTCCTCGGCCTAGCGCTTCTCTGTGGCGGATTTTTATTGCCGGGATACAGCTCCGTCAATGAGCACTTGTTCAAAACTGCAAAATTAATAAACACAGACACGTTATCGGCGGTAGTCGCGGTTCCCGTGCAGACCGGCATTTTTTCCCACTCAGCTGTTGCGTTGCCCTCAGTCTGCGGGAGTGTTTCCTTCTGCTGCGTAATGCCGGCCAAGCCACTGTGTGTGGTATGTGGAGCTCGTAAGAGCTCTAGCTCCGGACCCTGCAAGGCTTGTATAGGAGGGTCTGAAGAGCTCGTGCAGATCCAGAAGCAGGTAGAGGCTATCCCGGGGCCAGTGTCTGAGGGCTTGCTCTCTCCAGGGTCCAATTTACTTCCGGGTGAGCCAGTAGTGGGCCCCTCTTGCAGCACAGGCGCTCCTCCTTCTCAGGCATCCTTGCCAGCGGATCTTTCTCCGCAGTTTGTTGCTTTATTGCAGCAGACTGTCCTGGGGAAATCGGGGCAGAACCAGGTTCCTGGGGATGGCAGCGGCTCCCGGAAGCGCTCGGCATCTCCGCAGGGTGCGGAGTCGCCGGGCGAGGGCAAGAGAACCCATCAAGATGGTGAGCTAGGAGACCAGTCCGGAGTTTCGGTGGATCCTCTGTCGGACGAGGAGGAGCGCAGTATGGCGTTGGACGAAGAGCTGGAAGAAGGCGAAATTTCAGAGAGGGAAAATCAGTCCAGTGTGGTACGGGTCTTCCGGAGGGATGAGCTTCCAGCCCTCATTGGGGAAATGCTTAAGGCCCTCAATATGCCCGTCCCGGGGACCGCAGAGGATGAGTCGCTAGAGGATCCCTTGTTGCAGGTATTCAGAAAGACACAAAGGGCTTTTACCTGTCCACAGAGTCTTCCAGGAAATGATTCAGGAGCAATGGAATGTTCCCGAGGCCCCCCTGAAAGGGGCCAGGGTCATGGGCCGGCTGTACCCCTTGTTGGATCAGGATAAGGAGGTGTTTCGGTCGCCTAAGGTGGACGCAGCGGTTTCAGCCGTAACTAAGAAGACTACTATTCCGGTGGAAGGTAGCGCTGCCCTCAAGGATGGTCAGGATAGAAAGCTTGATGTTTTATTGCGACAAGTGTTCGATGTCAATGCAATTTCGCTGCAGGCAGCTATTTGTGGAGCTTGGGTAGCTAGGGCCTGCCTCCGGTGGTCGCAGCAGGTGCAGGAGGTGCACTAGTGGGGGAAGCGGCCCGATTGGAGACAGGAGCGGCCTACCTGGCGGACATTCACTATGATCTGATGAGAGGTTTGTCTAAGAGTATGGCGTTGGCAGTCGCGGCGAGAAGGTATATTTGGCTCCGTAATTGGGCGGCGGATAGCTCCTCGAAATCCAGGTTGAGTAAGCTTCCCTTTAAGGGACGCCTTCTTTTCGGGGAAGATTTGGAGAAGTTGGTTAAGGACCTCGGTGAGTCCAAAGGTGGGAGATTACCAGAGGATAAGCCTAAGGGGGCTCGGAGTGCTCCGGGAGGTTGCGTTCAGCTTCGCGAGTTTTGCCGTTTTCGCTCCCAACGGTTCGCGTTGGGCCACAGGGGACGTTTTCCCAACCGAAACCAGGGATTTCGTGGCTTTCGGGGAGCAGGAAGAGGTTTTGGCCCCTCTTCCTCCTCCTCGACTAATTTCAAAAAGACGCAATGAGATGAGGGGGACCCAGGCTCCTCTGCTGCCTGTGGGGGGGCGTCTGCAGGAGTTTTACCCTGCCTGGGTCCAAATAACATCGGATCAGTGGGTGCTGGAGCTTATTCGGGAAGGTTATGCCCTGGAGTTCTTGCGTCCCGTGCGAGACGCCTTTGTGCGGTCTCCCGGCAGGTCACTTGCAAAGCGAAGGGCCTTACGGGAGACGGTCCAGAGGTTGTTGGATCTCAGAGCCATCGTTCCGGTGCCCTCAGACCAGTCCGGCTGCGGTTGCTACTCGATCTACTTCGTAGTCCTGAAAAAAGATGGCGGGGTTCGCCCGATCTTAGACCTCAAGGGGGTGAACCGTTGTCTACGGGTGTCGCACTTTCACATGGAGACCCTGCGCTCCGTAATCATGGCTGTGCAGCAAGGAGAGTTTCTCACGTCGCTAGACCTCTCGGAGGCGTATCTGCATATCCCTATCAGGCCGGATCATTGCAAATTTCTCAGATTCGCGGTGCCGTTCGGTCATTATCAGTTTCAGGCTTTGCCTTTCGGTCTCGCCACAGCTCCGAGGGTTTTCACCAAGGTCATGGTAGTGGTAGCGGCCGCGCTGCGCAAGGAGGGCATCCTCGTTCATCCTTATCTGGACGATTGGCTCATCCGGGCAAAATCTCAGGCCAAGAGCGAGAGGGTTACGGCCAGGGTGGTAACGTTTTTAGAGAGTCTGGGCTGGATAGTCAATGTTGCGAAAAGTCACCTGCAGCCGTCTCGAAACCTGGAGTATCTGGGGGCACGTTTCGACACCCAGGTCGGGAAAGTGTTTCTCTCAGTGCCACGGGCTCAGGCCCTGCGCAATCTGGTGCGCCGGTTTCTGCAGATCACGGCTCCCTCGGCATGACATTATCTTCAAGTGTTGGGCACCATGGCGGCGGCGATAGAGACGGTGCCGTGGGCCCGGGCTCACATGCGACCTCTGCAGAGAACGTTGCTAAGGAGGTGGTCGCATCAGTTGGACCCGCTGTCGCGGAGATTGGTCTGCCCGGAGGACGTCCGTCGCGACCTGCGCTGGTGGTTACTGCCCGAATCCCTAGAGCGGGGGATGTCCTTGACGGCCCTGGACTGGGTGGCGGTGATGACGGACACCAGTCTGGTGGGCTGGGGAGCTCATTGCGACGGCAGCTTTGTCCAGGGCACTTGGAGCCTGCAGGAGAGTCAGTGGGCAATCAACAGGCTGGAATTGAGAGCAGTCGCTCTGGCCTTGCGGGGATTTCACTCCCAGCTCGCAGGAAAGGCCGTAAGAGTGTTGTCCGACAACGCCACGGCAGTGGCCTACGTAAACAAACAAGGGGGCACCAGCAGCTCGTCGCTGGAGCTCGAAGCCGCCGCCCTCTGTGCCTGGGCAGAGGCGAATCTCCTGGACTTGTCGGCGGCCCAAGTAGCAGGGGTGGACAATGTGGAGGCCGATTATCTCAGCAGGGTGCGGGTGGATCCGGGGGAGTGGGTCCTGCACCCCGAAGTCTTCGACATAATTATTCGCTGATGGGGGGGGTTCCGGTGCTGCACCTCATGGCAACCTTTCAGTCCGCAAAGGTCCCTCGATTCTTCAGCAGGCGCAGGGAGCGCATGTCGGAAGGGCTGGACGCCCTACTGCAGGTGTGGCCGGAGGGGCAGCTGCTGTATGTCTTTCCGCCGTGGGTCCTGATAGGCAGGGTCCTGCAAAGAATAGCAAGATTCAGCGGGCACGTCATTCTGATAGCGCCGGATTGGCCACGGCGACCATGGTACGGGGATCTGGTGAGGCTTCTGGTGGCGAAGCCCTGGCGTCTACCTTGCAGGGTGGATCTTCTGTCCCAGGGTCCGCTGCTCATGCCTCACGTGGATCGGTTCTCGCTTACGGCCTGGCTCTTGAAAGGGCTAGGTTGAGGTCCCGGGGCTACTTGCCGGCGGTCATTTCTACCTTATTAAACTCTAGGAAACGCTCGACTTCCCTGGCGTATGTTCGGGTTTGGAGAATTTTTGAAGTGTGGTGTGCAGATAAACATTGTGTAGCTCTGAAGGCCTCGGTTTTTATTTATTTATTTATTTATTTATATTCAGGCTTGATATACCGCCCAAGACCGAAGTATCAGGGCGGTGTACAATAAAAGGCAGCCGCAGGAAAAGAAAAAGAGAGAAAAGAACGCCATTTAATAACAGGAAAGAGCCAGTGAGAGAGAGAGAGAGAAAAAAAGGACAGAGGCTACAGAGCTAGACAAAGAAACACAGTGGGGGAGGAAGGGCAGGGCGTGGTAGGTGAATATGACATGATGATCAGGATTTGGCATGATGGCTATTTTTCAAGGAGAAGCTGGGAGGTCAAATGCTTGAGAAAAAAGATGAGTCTTGAGGAGGGCCTTGAAATGAGGAAAATAGGGCTCAGTACGGAGGGTGTGAGGAAGGGAATTCCAGAGGGCGGGGGCCAAAAAGAAGAAAGCAGAATGGCGGGTAAGTTCAAGGTGAGCCTGAGATGGAGAGGGAAGGAAAAGACGATTGGTATGAGATGAGCGGAGGAGACGGGGGGCAGGCTGATGAAAGATGAGATCAGAGAGATACTGAGGAGTGCTGGTATAGAGAACCCTGTGAGTGATGATGAGATATTTATAGATAAGCCAAAATTTACAGGACGGTTTTGACAAAGGGCTGGCGGTGGCCTCGCTACAGGTTCAGGTGGCGGCGTTGGCCTGTTACAGGGGCAGCCTGGCTGGTCAGCCGCTGGGGGCCCAGCGGGATGTGAAGCGTTTTTTGCGAGCGGTGGCTCTTGTTCGACCTCCCACCAGACCGGTTTTTCCCCGGTGGCACCTTCCTTTTGTGTTGAACGCTTTAGAGCGCGAGCCTTTTGAGCCCTTAGCACAGGTGTCGCTTAAGGATCTTACTTTGAAGACGGTTTTCCTGGTGGCGGTCTGCTCGGCGTGCCGGGTGTCGGAGCTTCAGGCACTTTCCTGTAGGGAACCTTACCTTTCCTTTTTTGCGACCAAGGTGGTTTTGAGGCCGGTCCCGGCTTTTCTCCCGAAGGTGGTCTCTGCATTCCACATGAACCAAGAGATTGTTTTGCCGGTTTTTGCCGCGGAGGCTCCGGGGCCTTCCTCGCGGAGGCTAGATCTCCTCGATGTTCGACGTGCTTTGAAAAAATATCTGCGCGGAACAGCAGCCTTTCTGACCGGTTGTTTGTGGTGTTTGCGGGACTGAATAAGGGGGAGGCGTCGTCGAAGTCCTCCATTGCTCGGTGGATCAAGGAGACCATCGCGACGGCTTATGTGTTGAAGGGAAAGATCGTACCGGATGGCCTGCGAGCTCATTCTACTAGGACTCAAGCTACGTCCTGGGCGGAACGTCGTTTGGTGTCTCCGGCGGAGATTTGTAAGGCAGCGACGTGGTCTTCCTTGAGTTCCTTTGTTCGCCACTACCGTCTCGATGTGCAGATGCGGGAGGAGGCCTCGTTTGGGAGAGCGGTTCTTCAGGCTGGTTTGCCGGGTCCCTCCCATGCTTGAGTTTCTGTACTGCTCTGGTACTTCCCAGAGGTTCTGGGACTAGACTGGGGACACGATCAGGAAGGTGAAATTAGACTTGCCTGCTAATTGTTGTTCCTGGAGTGGAACCAGTCTAGTCCCGTGTCCCTCCCAGTGTGTGCTGGCAAACCGAAGTCTGACGTATGTCTGTGGATTACAGGTAAGAGAAGTGTTTCGTTTTTCCTCTGGGCGCTGAATTTTCAGCACGGCAGGAAAGAAAAAAAAAAAACAAAACAGAACGCAAACTCTGTCAGGGGATGGGGGGGACTGTTTCTTACTAAGCATTGTTATGAAGACGTGGAGGTTTTCTCAGGAGGCGGGTGGGGTCGTTCTTTCTGTCCTTCCTGTCTTCACCTCTTGCCGATAGGGATTTGAACTTTTACAAAGTTGCTCGTGCCAGTGGGCTGGGGAGATTGTTTTTCTTTCCTCCGGAGTGGCTTTTTCTCTAGTTAGTTAATGTGTTCATTTTAATGCTTACTTGTTTCTCTGGTGAGTCTGCTTTGTCAATAGGTTACTGATGGCAGGAGGCGGTCACCGGGGAGTTATACCAGTGAGGTCACAAAAGTGGGAGTTTCTCAGTCTCCAAGCTGCTGAATGAGATAGGCAACCCAGAGGTTCTGGGACTAGACTGGTTCCACCCCAGGAACAACAATTAGCAGGTAAGTCTAATTTCACCTTATTATTTATTTTATCATTTGTGTCTGTGTATCTGACTTCTTATTAATTTTTAATGACTTTCTGTTTATAATTTTATTTGAGATTGGTACCCCATGAAAAAGGCATTCAGCCAAAACGCGATGGGGTTTTCAAATAAAGTTGTTCAAACCCACCACTGTTTGGTGCAGCTGTTCTTTGCCATTCTGTATATCACCTACGAGTGTCTGTGCTCTCCTTTGGACTTCTGTCCCAGGGATATTATCTTTTCCTGAAAGTCTTGCACTATTGCTGTCATCATCTTTAGCACTAGTGTATAAGCTCAGTTTGCTCCGTTTTTGGTGAGGGTCGCTATTTGACAAAAGGCCAGTTCTTTAGGGGCCAAAGAGGAGCAAATCGAGGATATTATTTGGGAGCCCCGGCTGCAACCAAAAACACCTAATGAGGCAAGGCAGATGGAGTTGATTCCCATAGGCAGTCGTCTACAAATTTATTTACTCCGTTTGGGCCCAAATCTTCACCGACCAATGGGTTCTGGAGATCATCCACGAGGGCTGTGCATTCATTCTGCTGCTACTTCTCCATACCTCTCCTCTCTCCCTATACCCCTCCTTGTGAACTCTGCTCTTCCACTGGCCTGCTCCTCTCTATGCCTTTTTCTTCCACTGCTAGCTCTAGACTTCGATCCTTTCACCTTGTGGCTCCTTATACCTGGAACAAACTTCCTGAATCTATACGTCACGTGTCCCCTCTCTCCCCCTTTTCAAATCCATGTTAAAAGCTTACCTCTTTGAGGCTTCTTTTGGTTCCTGATTCCTTGCTTTTCTTGTGTCAAGTGCCATTAAATCGGTGTAAACTCCTGGCGACCCTCTGGATAATTGACCTAAACTTTGTTTGGTCTTCAGCCAAGCGGCTCATTGTTGATACAGTGGTATCCATAGCTGCTGTTACTGTATCAATCCATCTCATTGCCGGCCGCCTTCTTTTATGGTGACCTTCTACCTTGCCAAGCATTATGTCTTTCTCCACTGATCTCTCTCTGCATGATGTGTCCAAAGTATGAAAATCGAAGTCTTGTCATCTGAACGTCTCAGGAAAGCTTAGGTTTGATCTCCTCTAGTACTGACTAGTTTGTTCTTTGGGCAGTCCATGATATACACAGTATTCATCGCCAGCACCATAATTCAAAGGCATCAATTTTCTTCCTGTCTATCTTTTTCACTGTCCAACTTTCACATCCATATGACATTATTGAAAATGCCATAGCCTGGACAAGTCGAATCATGGTATGGAGAGAGACATCTCTGCTCTTGAGAATCTTGTCTAGGTCCTTCGTAGCCATTGTAATAAAACATAACGTTTTACACAATAACAGACTCCTCAGTGAAGCAAAGGGTTGCTTTGATTACATTCTTGCAAGAATGGTTGTCTGACTGAACAGACACATTTATCCTCTGTTTCACAGTTCTTTTATAGTACATTATGTCCTCTCCCTCTTCCAGCATGTCTGTAACTCATTGGTTAATACTGTTTCACTCCACTTGCACGTCCGCTCCTGTGGCAAGCTACGTGTTACTAGCCACGTAGTCTCTCCTTCCATGATGCAGATATACAACAAAGGGAGTCAGAAAGTCATTACATACAAAATTATATTACAGAGTGGTAGATGAGTGGAATACAAAAATTATATTACATTGTAAAAATAACATATCACATTTGTTTATATCAGCCATTTTGCCAAGAGCAATATGTCATTGGATTTCTTGACTGCTAGTCTTTTCTTTATTGATTGTTGATTCAAGTAAGTTAAAGCTGTCAATTATTTCAATTTCTTCTCCATCATTGATGAACATTGGTTTTGCCAGTTGTCAGGATCTTTGATCTTCTCAGCATCACACCCTTATTCTTATCTTTTGTCTTTGTCTTAATTAGCTTGTAAGCTTTGATGAGCTGGGACTGTCTTTATCTATGTCTGTGCAGCGCTGCTTAGGCCTTCTCGTGCTATATAAATGATTAATAATAGTAGTAGTAGTACTATGGGTGGGCACCTTTTTATCCTAGGCAATGTTTGGCCAGTATATATCCTTTTTTCTTTGTAACATATTTTTATTGTAGTATGCTTTGCTGAGATTTGGTTATAGATTTTATACAATGGGATCGCCTCATGAAGATACCTGGCAAGAGTTGAGGAGAAAAAATATTCCCTCTCCCTCAGAGATGCACAGCAAGTCACACAGTTTCCTTATCGTCACTCCAGTCCAGTCCCTTTACTTCAGGGGGTTATGCAACCCTTCCAGCAGCTTGGAGGCTGAGCCCAACCTTTTTGGGGTGGAGCGGTGTATATACCACTGGTGCCACCCACCAACTCCAGTATTCTCAGCCTCCAAGCAGCTGGAGGGTTCCGTAAGCCTAGGGCTTACTGGAGTCCTAACTTCTTCTAAATTTGATTATTTTAATTAAATTTGATTATTTTAATTACTTCTGCAAAGTTGCATGGTTAGACTTCTTTATTTTAATCAGGAATCTTGCCTTAGTTTATTTCCTCCTTCCCCCCCCCCCCCCCCCGCGGCCTGGTCCCGGGACCGGAGGAGAATTTCTCTATTCCTGCAGCAGCGAGGAGGAACGGTCAGAGTTCCTCTCGCTGTCAGTACTGCCTGATCCTCTGCTGCCCTGCCAGGAGACCTACCCATCCTCGCGCCGAAGCCCCGCCGGCGGCTGAGCGCTAGAGGACGCGCCGTATAGGAGGGAGAGTAGGATATTGCCTCCAGCCCCCCCCCCCTCTTCTCCCCACGGCGCGGTAGAGGGCAGCGACTAGCTCCGGAGCCGCGAGTGAAGCTCCGGGAGTAGAACGAGGCCCCGGGTCGTTCGGGTCTCTGTTTTCATCCTCTTCTGCAC
Organism: Ichthyophis bannanicus; assembly: GCA_033557465.1. Classification (NCBI taxonomy): domain Eukaryota; kingdom Metazoa; phylum Chordata; class Amphibia; order Gymnophiona; family Ichthyophiidae; genus Ichthyophis; species Ichthyophis bannanicus. The sequence continues at coordinate 175,839,494 of CM066043.1, read as the reverse complement.
TGTCGGAACGTGCGGGACAGCACAAAAAGGCAGTTTTACAAGCTGCTCTGCTAAGGGCTCCACGTGGTCGCGGCCTACCACGTGTTGAGCCAACTACGGAGTATCGCGGCCTTGGGCCTGGAGAGAAGCCTCTAACCGCAAGTATTCAGCTTATGGGCTGAAAATTTAAAATAATTTATTCTTCTGGCTCTGGTTATTACTTTAATTAATTAATTAATTAATTTTAAGCGTTTTTCTGTGTTACCGGAGAGCATCTATAGAGCCTGGAAGCTTAGATTAGTTGGGGGATTTGTTTGGTTGATTTATTTGATTTAGTTTGATTTATTTTGTTGATTTTTTTGTGTAATTTATTTAATTGAAAGGTAAAGGGTGAGACTCAGGACGGTGTGCATCTATTTAGATACCCCTGAGGAGCATGACGGGCAAACCGAGGTGTCCATCTTGTGGCACCCGGAGGGGTACGGCATCTGAGGCAGGGGTCTGCAGGGGCTGCGCTGCAGTGGCTTCCTCAGTGGAGCAAGAAATTAGCCTAGCCATGTCCCAGGCCTCGCAGGGGTCCTCGGACCCCTCGGAGGGGGAAGTAGCGTCCCAGTTATCCCTTCCCTCTCGCTCAGAGGCTCCCCTTCCCCCTATACCTCCCTCCTCCCTTCCCGCAGAAGAAGGGGGAGTCGGGGATTTCTTCTCCCCTGATTTCGTGCTCTTACTGCACCAAGCCTATTGTTTGCGGAAGAAGGGACTTGGGTCAGGAGAAATGGGTCCTTCAGCCGAAGGCAAACTAGTCAGACCCATGAGATCGAACGCTCAGGACTCTGGGATACCCACAAAGCGTCCCAGACTAATGATTGAGGAGCCCCTCCCTTCTCCTTCCCAGGACATGCCTGAAGAGGAGGTCTCGGAAAAGGAGCTGGAGGAGGAAGAGGAGGAGCTGGAGGAAGGGGAGATCCCTGAGGAGGACCATTCTCGCATAATCAGGGTCTTCCGGCGGGAGGAGTTGCCCGCCTTGATAAATGATTCCCTGAAAGCTCTCAACGTGGCCTCGGATACCCCCGCGGAGGATGAGGCATTGGAAGATCCCCTGATCCAGGCCATCAGGAGGTCTCAGAAGGTTTTTCCTGTCCACAGAGTGGTGCGTCAGATGATTCAGGAGGAATGGGATCAACCTGAGTCGGCCTTAAGAGGGGTCCGGGCCATGTCTCGTCTCTACCCTCTCCCAGAGGCAGACAAAGAGCTTCTGAAGTCCCCCAGGGTGGATGCGGCGGTCTCGGCAGTAACGAAGAAAACTACCATCCCAGTAGAGGGCAGCGCGGCCTTGAGGGATGCCCAGGACAGAAGATTGGACACGCTTCTGAAGCAAGCCTTCGATGTGAGCGCTCTTGCCTTACAGGCCTCAGTTTCAGGGGCATGGGTGGCGAGAGCCTGTTTGAGGTGGTCTCAGCAACTCCAGGCGGTGGAGGGCCCCTCCGATGGGGCCCTAGCCAACGCGGCGAGGTTGGAATCAGGTACGGCCTTCTTGGCAGATAGCCAGTATGACCTCATCCGGAGCTTGGCAAAGAACATGGCCTCGGTGGTGGCAGCCAGACGCTATTTATGGCTCCGGAACTGGGCCGCCGATGCCTCCTCCAAAGCGTGCCTGAGTCGTCTTCCCTTTAAAGGGAAACTGTTGTTCGGAGAGGACCTGGACAAGTTAGTAAAGGACCTGGGTGAGTCCAAGGGAGGCAGGCTTCCGGAGGACAGGCCCAGGCAAACGCGTCCCTCAGCCCCAGCGCGGAACCAGCCTAGAGAACCACGGAGGTTTCGCTCGACCAGACCTAACCCTTTCCTCAATGGCCGTTTTAACGCTAGGGGCCAAGGTTCCTGAGGGTTTCGGGGCAGAGGCTTCTCGGCCCCCTCCTCCTTTTCTTCGGGCCCCAGAAAACAACAATGAGATTCCGGGGGCCCAGGAGGGCGGACTGCCGGTGGGCGGTCGCCTGAGGCAGTTTCTTCCCGCCTGGTCCCGGTTCACGTCCGATCGGTGGGTGCTGGAAGTGATTCGAGAGGGATACGCTCTCGAATTTGCAAAGCAAATACTTCCAGCCTTTGTTCAGTCCCCCTGCGGTTCCTCAGCAAAAAGAGAAGCCATAGAATCAACTCTTTCCCGCCTCAGAGCTCGGGGCCGTAGTTCCGGTGCCTCCAGACCAATGCGGTACGGGTCGATACTCGATTTACTTCGTCGTCCCAAAAAAGGAGGGGTCCTTTCGCCCGATCCTGGACCTAAAGCAGGTCAATCGCTGTCTCAAGGTACCTCACTTCAGGATGGAAACCCTGCGAGCAGTGATAGCGGCCGTGAGGGCCAGAGAGTTCCTAACGTCCTTGGATCTGACAGAAGCATATTTGCATATCCTGGTCAGAAGGTCCCATCAGCAGTTCCTCAGATTCGCTGTGCCTCGAGGTCATTTTCAATTTCAGGCACTACCCTTCGGGCTAGTGACGGCGCCAAGGACGTTCACCAAGGTGATGGTGGTGGTAGCGGCCGTCCTACGAAAAAAGGGAATCTTAGTGCACCCCTATTTGGACGACTGGCTGATTCGGGCAAAATCAGAAGAGGAAAGTCGCCGGGCAACAGCCAAAGTAGTTCAAGTTCTGGAGGAGCTAGGGTGGGTCATCAATCACGCAAAGAGCAGTTTGATTCCATCCCAAGAGCTCGAGTATCTCGGAGCAAGGTTCCACACAGGCAGAGGGAAGGTCTTCCTGTCCAGCACGAGGATAAAGGCCCTAAGAACCCTAGTCTCACAGTTCATGGCCAGGCGGCTCCCTTCAGCGTGGCATTACCTGCAATTGCTGGGAACCATGGCGGCAGCAATAGAAGTAGTCCCGTGGGCCAGGGCTCACATGCGCCCGTTACAGCGTTCACTGTTGCGGCGGTGGTCTCCACAACAGCACCCCTTGTCCCGGCAGCTTCCCTGCGCTCCTCGAACCAGGCACTCCCTCCTCTGGTGGAGGTGCCCAAGGAATCTGAGTCGCGGAATGCCCCTCGAGTCCCCACAATGGGTGCTGTTGACGACAGACGCCAGTCTAGCAGGCTGGGGAGCTCATTTCGAGGAACAGTTTGTCCAGGGGCGTTGGACGGAGTTGGAATCCCTATGGCCTATCAACCGACTAGAATTGAGAGCCGTCGCTCGGGCGCTCAAGGTTCTCCAGTCCTCAGTGCTAGGAAAAGCGATTCGAGTTCTCTCCGACAATGTCACCGCAGTGGTGTACATCAATCACCAGGGCGGCACCAGCAGTCCGACCTTAGAAAAGGAGGCGGACTCCCTGTTCAAGTGGGCAGAAGTTCACCTGGAAGCACTCTCAGCTCAGCACGTGGCCGGCACGGACAACATCACGGCAGATTACCTCAGCAGGTGCAAGATAGACCACGGCGAGTGGGAACTGCATCAGGAAATCTTCGACCAGATAGTAGCTTTTTGGGGTCCTCCAGTCATGGACCTCATGGCGCGGTTCTCATCCGCCAAAGTAAGCCGATTCTTCAGTCGGTGGAAGGAGAGGATGTCCGAGGGCCTGGACGCCCTGTCCCAGAAATGGCCCTCGGAGGGTCTTCTTTATGTCTTCCCTCCTTGGGCTTTAATCGGGAAGGTCCTCCAGCGGGTGGAAGCTCACCGGGGCCTAGTAATCCTTATTGCCCCGGATTGGCCTCGTCGCCCCTGGTATGCGGACCTGGTAAGGATGATCGCCGACCGGCCGTGGCGCCTTCCCATCAGGAAGGACCTCTTGAGGCAAGGGCCGGTCCAGATGCCTCACGTGGATCGGTTCTCGCTTACGGCCTGGCTATTGAAAGGGTGTGGCTCTTGAAGCGCGGCTACTCGCCGGCAGTAATCACGACCCTGCTGAGCGCGAAGAAGCGCTCCACCTGTCTATCCTATGTAAGAGTTTGGCGTATCTTTGAGGCATGGTGTACAGAACGCCGAAAGAACCCCCTGTCAGCTTCGGTCCCGGAGGTACTGGAATTCTTGCAAGCGGGTCTCGACAAGGGGTTAGCCCACAACTCCTTGCGAGTACAACTGGCGGCCATCGCTTGCTATAGGGGCAAGGTGGGCGGAAAAGCCTTGGGAGCTCATGCGGACGTTGTCAGGTTCTTGAAAGCGGTCAGATGGCTCCGCCCCCAACAAAGATCGGTCATTCCCCCTTGGGACCTCAATCTGGTTCTAAACGCCCTAGTCGCGGAGCCTTTTGAACCTTTGAAGAAGGCCTCCTTGAAGGATCTGACCCTAAAGACAGTCTTCCTTGTGGCCATTTGCTCAGCTAGACGAGTCTCCGAATTACAAGCCCTGTCTTCTCGACCTCCCTTTCTGGCGTTTCTCAAGGACAAGGTAGTCCTTCGGACGGTGCCTTCATTTTTGCCTAAGGTGATCTCTCCCTTCCACGTCAACCAATCCATCTCTCTCCCGTCTCTTTCGCCGGAGGGACCTAGAGGGGGAGACAGTAAGCTCCATCTGCTCGACGTCCCCAGAGCCTTGAAGCGTTACCTCTCCCGCACGGCGTCCTTCCGGAAATCCGAACGACTCTTTGTGCAGTTCGGAGGGCCCCCACAAGGGGGAGGCGGCGGCCAAGGCCTCAATTTCCAGATGGATCAGGGAGGCGATTGCCTCCGCCTATATCCTCAAGGGGAAGCAAGTCCCAGGAGGTCTGCGCGCTCACTCAACTCGAGCACAGGCTACCTCTTGGGCGGAGTTCAGCCTAGTTCCTCCTATGGATATCTGTAGGGCAGCGACTTGGTCCTCTCTGCACTCTTTCACCAAGCACTACAGGCTGGACGTGCAGAGCTCGGCGGACTCCAGGTTTGCGCATGCAGTGCTACGTTCTGGAATGGCAAATCCCGCCCGAGCTGGTACTGCTCTGGTACTTCCCTGAAGTAAAGGGACTGGACTGGAGTGACGATAAGGAAGAAGTAATTAGATCTTACCTGCTAATTATTGTTCCTGAAGGAACGACAGTCCAGTCCCTATTCCCCTCCCTAGCTCTATTTGACCATTCCTGCCGTTTCTCTGGGGCGTGACTGCGGCCCGAGGGCGGTTTCAGGTCTTGCGGGCAGGTCATGCGGGAGGACAGGCCCGTGCAGTAGCAGTTATCCTGCCTCCTCCCTTGTCCCTCTCTTCTACTGTCTACTCCTGTTAAAAAAAAAAAAAAAAAAAAGGAGGAATATGTATATAGAGTTTTTCCGCTTGAGTTTGTTTATTTCCGTGTAGGGAATTGCTTAGGTTTTGTTAAGTCTGCTTTTGCAGTAGGTTACTGGAGTTGGTGGGTGGCACCAGTGGTATATATACCGCTCCACCCCAAAAAGGTTGGGCTCAGCCTCCAAGCTGCTGGAAGGGTTGCGTAACCCCCTGAAGTAAAGGGACTGGACTGTCGTTCCTTCAGGAACAATAATTAGCAGGTAAGATCTAATTACTTCTTCCTGTTTTATTTTTGTTGTTGTTTTTCTTTTGACCCTTTGAGAAATGTTTACTTACTGAGCTGTCTTTCTGTTTATTTAAGGTCATTTATATTCTGCCATTTCAAAAAATCCAGTTCTTGGCAGAGTAAAGTCATAAAAGTTTTATAGTTTATGAAGAGTGACACTCTCTTAATTTTGTATTTGCATATAATATACTTGTATACTGCAAATCATACTATTTCTAAGCAGTTTACAACTAACATTTAGAGTTACAGATTAACATACAGTATAAAACAGTGAAATAGCATGATTAAATCAGTTGCATTAAAACTATTTAAAAGCTTGATCAAATAGGTCTTTTAATCATTTGCGAAAGCTCAACATGTCTCATTCTTGATGTAGGGAAACTGGAAAAGTGCTCCCACTTGACCTCTGATCCTCCCTGTGGCAGTGAGAACTCCCCACACCACCAAATGGTCCCCTGCATGACCCTCCATTCCTATCACCATCATTACCAGCAGCCCCTGGTATATAGCAGAAGCAAAAGCAATCCCCGTTTGCTCCTTCTTCTTGTGGTCCCTGGTTCAAAATGGTGTTCAGGACACTTTATGGTAATCTTGCGATATTACCACTAGGAGTCGGGCTGCCACATAAGGTTGGACACCAGGGATCCCTGTAAAGGCTGGGTATTGATTTTAGGAGGGGATGCAGGGATAGGGGTGTGCAGCAATGCCATTGGGGGTTGCTTCCTTTCTTGAGGGGGGGGGGTTCCGTGGGGAGATGGGTAGGCTTGGATGACTTCAGGGGATCGGATTTCCAGTTGGATGAAGGGGCGAGGTGATCTGTAGGGCAGGGGGGGTAGATGTAGACATTGGTAGCTACTCCTTCTAGCAGGCACTTAGCCATGCTGTCAGACAGCTGTCGATGCTGACATCTACATTTTTTCTTAGTGGATGGGGAATCCACCTTGATCATATAGGGGGGCGTCATAAGCATGCCTCCTTGACATCTATGTGCAGTAAGCATCCTCATGTGTAAATAGCCCCTTTTCTGAAATCCTGGGCTCTCTTTTCAGAACAGGGGCTATTTACACATGAGGATGCTCACTGCATGTAGATGTAAATGCTAAAATAACATCCATGATGTGGGAGTGTGTATGTAGCTGACTTACCCACTGTGATTAGCCACTGGAGAAGATATGGAAATGTGGTGATAGGCAAAAGCCACGGTTTTGGAGGGTATATTCTTTTGCCTCTTTTCTGTCATTCAGATGCAGGCTGAGAGCTCAGCATTCCAGAGGGTCAGGCCATGTTATTTGTTCATTCAATTTAAATATTCTGCTTCTCCATAAAGCGCAAAACAGATATAATTAAAATTACCAAGCAGATTAGGCTCTGATGTACTTAACTGGTTAAGGGGTCCAGATATGAAAGGGTGGCCTCTTCAGTGCCATCCTAAGACAGATCCCGAGCTTCAGGCCTTGAAGGATTGGACCCTATTTGCCATAGTTGTTGGAATCAAGGGAAAAGAGAGAATCATTCCTTCATCTGTAGCAGGTAGCCTAGAAAGAAGAGAGCCCATGATTTAAGAATTCCTAAGCTGCCTGCTACATGTAGGGTCAGCATTCAGTGTCCTGGCAGTCTGGTGTCCTGCAGGACTGAAGAAATTCAATGAGTTGAGCCCCAGTGGGGTAGTATGTTTTTCTGTCACTAGCACTCCTTTATGACCTTGACCAAATCACTTTCTCTCAAATGCAACTTAGACTGTAAGTCCATTTGCATGTAACTCTCCTTGAGCTTGGATTTGGAAAAAGCAAGCAATCAATTTCAAATCCATATTTAAAAATCCAGATGTTCTAGAGCAGGGGTTCTCAATCTAGTCTTCGGAACACAACTAGTTAGTCAGGTTTTTAGGATAGCCACATTGATTATGCATAAGCGAGATTGCCATGCACTGCCTCCATTTTAATCTCTCTCATACATATTCATTGTGGTTCTCTTGAAAACCTGAATGGCTAGGTGTGTCCCAAGGACTGGATTCAGAATTCCTGTTCTAGAGGCTTAGGGAACCATAGAGATGTGACTGGGAGAGTTTGGGAAGCGTGCCTATTGTCATATTTCTCTTGTGTTCAGGGAACCCTCAGATTAATGAAAAAGGAGTTAAGGAGTTGAGAATTCAGTGATTGCAGGCCATATTAAGAGAAGTCCTGTATGTGAGATAAGGAAAAAAGAGCTTTGAGTGACATGCAGGTCAGAAAACTGTAGGGGCCTTCCCATCTGTTTGCTTTTCACACAAAAGGATTAATAGAGAAACTGTGTGAATAAGTTCAGTACCGTTGTCTTTGACCTTCAAGGGCAGATTCAGACATTGAAAAACATAGTGCACTGAAGAAAGCAGGAATGCAGGGGAGGTGGTCATTGAAATGTAACACACTATGTGGCAGGATGCGAGTTAATTAATTAAAAAGAAACATGTTTTGCAGAAAGAAATAATACAGACATGATGTCTGGGAAGAAAAACTACAAAGGAGTTAGTGAAGCAATATAGAGATAACAACAAATATATATGTGTTTGCATGTGTATGTGCTGGAAGGCCTATAAAGGAGCTAGCAAACAGATTGGCAGGCCCCTACAAAACCAAGTTCCTGACTGTGGGACAGGAATAAAGAGGATTGCTGACAGCAGAGAAAGGAAGAGTCCTGGATTGGAGGCTGAGGTGCCCAGCAGAGGAGAGAAGAAAGAAGAGTTCCAACTTCTTTTTTTTTTTTTAACTTTGTCCTTTATCCCTATGAAAAATTATTGATTTTTAATCAGTTGTAAGGATGTTTAGAGGGCAACCTTTTATAACAGAGCATCATGGGTAAGGCACTTGTAGGGGTGGCTACATGGACGCTTCTTTATAAAAACAAGTAGGTGTCTACTTGTCTTTTATGAAATACTAGTGTATGTTGCAGAGAAAGTGCCTTGAATGTAGGCATGATCAATTATACCTACTTGTCAGCAGGTTTTAATGACCTTGCGTACTTTATCTTTGGGAGGCTTCCATTATAGAAACATAGAAAAATGAAAACAGAAAAGACCACATGGCCTATCTAGTCTGTCCTTCCATATCAACAACTACAACAGTCCCCTTTTTTCCTTTAGAGATCCTCTGTGTTTGTCCCATGCTTTTTTGAATTCAGAAACTGTCCTCATCTCTACCACCTCCACTGGGAGACTATTCCACGGATCCACCACTCTTTCCATAAAGAAATATTTCCACATATCACTCCTGAATCTATCTCCCTTCACCCTCTTCCCATGTCCCCTCATAGAAGAACTTGCTTTCAATTGAAAGAGGCTCTCCCCATGTGCATTTATGCCATGGAGGTATTTAAACGTCTCAATCATATCACCTCTATCCTGCCTTTCCTCTAAGGTGTACATATTAAGATCTGTAAGTCTGTCCTCATATGCTTTATAATGAAGACCACTAACCATTTTAGTAGCCACTCTCTGTACTGACTGCATCCTGTTTATATCCTTTTGAAGGTGCGGTCTCCAGAATTGCACACAATACTCCAAATGAGGTTGCACCAAAGACTTATACAGAGGCATTATCACCTCCTTTATTTCTGCTAGCCATTCCTCTCCGTATGCACCCAAGCATCCTTCTAGCTTTTGCTGTTGCCTTTTCTACCTGTTTAGCTGTTAATCATCAGACACAACCACACTGAGGTCCTGCTCTTCTTTAGTGGACAAAAGTACTTCACCCCCTATACTATATTGCTCCCTTGGATTGCTGCAGCCCAAATGCATGACCTTGCATGTTTTAACATTAAATCCCAGCTGCTAAATTCTAGACCTCCTACTGTTACGTCCACTCTCCGCCTTTAATTTGTATACTGCAATCTACTTTTATCTTTGGGTGGTGGAAGTGTTTATTTGGGTTTTTATTCTGCTATTTTTGGTGAATTGGGAGAAGGGCCTTCAGGGCCTCAAAGCCTGGTGTCCATCTTGACCAGTGGCTCCACCCACATTGAGACTGGTATTATACAGCCTTGATGATAACTGGTTTAATATGAGGCTGCTCTCTTATTTTTATTTTAAGTATTTTTGTATGCAAATATAGATGGGAGTATATACAAATACAAATTGAATGATATCCAACAATGCTGACTGGCTTTCTTAAAGTCTGTTACATTTTCATTTGTTTTCTTTCAGCTTTTTCATTTGAGAACCTTTTTTTATTTTCTAGCCTTTAGTGTATTAAGGGCCCCTCAGGAATGTGCTTTTGTTTTTATTTTTGAAGAAATTTTTCCCCCTTTCCCCACTGTCATACTTCAACAGATATTCTTATTGACTTCTGTTCACTAGCGACCATATTCCAGTGTATATGAACACTCAATACACCTGACACACGTGGGAGCAAAAAAGCATGTCAGGTTTCTGAGAGGACCTCATGACCACTCAGTTGCTTTAGCCGAGTGATGGGGCACTTCCGACGTGATGGGCTTCACCTTAACTGGGTTGGAACCAGGCTGCTGGCATTAACCTTTTAAAAAGGAGATAGATAATAGGGGAAAGCCGACAGTCGCCCAGGAGCGCATGGTTCGGAAGGATACTACCAAAATAATGTATTTAGGGCATATCAGCAGAGAGGTTCCAATAAAGACAAAAGTTGCCCAAATGCCCTTGAGTACGGCGCAGACAGAGCTTAAAGATTCCAAATTACCCCTGCCTACCGATAGCCAGATTAATATGAATTAAATAAGGTCTCTAAAATGCCTGTATGCAAATGCTAGAAGTCTAAAAAATAAGATGGGAGAGTTAGAATATATAGCACTAAATGAGAGGTTAGATATGATTGGAATCTCAGACATGGTGGAAGGAGGACAACCAGTGGATACTGTGATACCTGGGTACAAACTATATCGTAATGATAGAGCTGATCAAATTGGTGGAGGGGTTGCGCTCTGTTAGAGAGGGCATTGAGTCACAAAGGATTAAAGTTTTGCAGGAAACAAAAATTTCTGTAGAATCTCTATGGATTGAAATTCCATGTAAAAAGGGGAAGGTGATGGCAGTGGAGGTGTACTATCTACCGCCTGGCCAAAATGAGCAAATGGATGATGAAATGCTCAAAGAAATTGGGGAAGCTAACAAAAGTTACAACACAGTAGTAATAATGGGTGATTTCAATTACCCTTGTATTGACTGTGTCGGTGTCAAGGCAGGACATGCTAGGGAGATAAAGTTCCTAGATGAAATAAATGACTGCTTTTTGGAGCAGCAGGTTCATGAACTGACCATTTTGGATCTAGTCCTTAGTGGAACTCCAGATCTGGTGCAAGAGATAAGGGCGTTGGGGCCACTTGGCAATAGTGATCATAGCATAAAAAATGGAGGCGGAATGGTAAGGAAATCCACAGTACTACCTTTTAACTTTTGAAAGGGATACTATGATAAAATGAGGAATATAGTTAAGAAAAAACTAAAAGGAGCGGTTGCAAAGGTTAAAGACTTACATCAAGCTTGGGTGTTTAAAAATACTATTCAAAAATACTATCCTGGAAACCCAGACCAGCTGTATTCCACGCATTAAGAAAAGTGGAAGAAAGTCCAAAAAACTGCTAGCATGGTTTAAAGGTGAGGTCAGAGACCGCACCTTGAATATTGTGTGCAATGCTGGTCGCTGTATCTTAAAAAGGATATAGCGTTATTAAAAAAGGTTTAGAGAAGAGCCACCAAAATGGTAAGGGGGATGGAAGGATACTGCTATGAAGAGAGGCTAAAAAGGTTAGGGCTCTTCAACCTGGAAAAGAGATGGCTGAAGGGAGATATGATAGAGGTCTATAAATTAATGAACGGAGTGGAACGGGTAAACGTAGATCGATTGTTTACGTCATCACAATATAGAAAGACTAGGGGACATGCAATGAAGCTACAGGGTAAACTATTTAAGACTAATGAGAGAAAATATTTTTTCACTCAACGTGTAATCAAACTCTGGAATTTCTTACTGGAGGGTGTAGTAAAGGCTGTTAGTGTAGCTGGGTTTAAAAAAAGTTTGGACAAGTTCCTGGAGGAAAGGTACATAAACCATTATTAAAAGGGACCCAGGATATCACTGCTTGACCCAATACAAGCATTGAGGAACCGGTCTTTTGGGGAGACTGCTAGGTAGTTATGACCTAGATTGGCCACTGTTGGAAACAGGATACTGGGCTTGATGGACCTTGGTCTGATCCAGTATGGCATATCTTATTTTCTTATATTCTTATGTTCTTATTGATTGGCTGTTGAATGGAGACAGCTGACACATAAGCACTATTCTCCTCCAGTAGTTTTCACTCTGCTCAGAGCCCAGAGGGGTTTTACCAGCCTGGCATACATGCGAGTCTGATACTATACCTCTTTGAGAGTGGGTGCAGCGCATGAAAAGTTGTTCCTAAGTCTGCCAAGGTGCCAGCTCTACGGGACAATCTGGAAAAGGATTTTTCCCCTTGCCTCCCTGAAAGTCCAGGTGGCAGCCTTGTTCTGTTTGAGGTCCAATGCCTTGAAAGTCTTTATCCTTGCACTCGGATGTTTCACATTTTTTTAAGGGGTTCAGCGTCTGCGTCCTCCCCTCTGATCATTTGTCCCTTCCTGGGATCTCTGTCTGGTGCTTGGGGCCCTGGTGGAGCCCTTTGAGCCTCTGATAGGCTCGATTCTCAAGACTGTTTGTTTTGTTTTCTTGGTCGCGATTTGTTTGGCAGGGTGGATTTCCGAGCTTCAGGTTCTCTCTTGCCGAGATCCATATTTGTCTTGTTCAGAGAAGGCTGTTTCCATTTTTGCCCAAGGTGATAGCTCTCTTTCAGGTGAACCAGGTGGTTTGCTTGCCTGCCTTTTCTAAGGAGCAGTGTAGAGGGAAAGATAAGGGTCTTTGCCTCATAGCTATAGGGTGTTTTTCTGGGACTTGGAGATTACAAATTCCTTCTGTACCGGTCATCTTTTTGTGGTCTTTGCAGGCCCATGCAAGGGTATTGTGGCAGCCCAATCTATCTTGGGGCGCTGGATCAAGGAGGCAGTTGCCTCAGCATATCTGTGATGGAACTGGCTCATTTTGAAGGGTTTGTGCGCCCATTCTACTCTGGCGCAAGCACTCTTGTGGGCAGAAGTAGTTCAGTAGCCCCTTCAGACATTGTCGGGTAGCAGCATGGGCATCACTTTCCAATTTTTGTCAAGCATTACTGCTTGGATGTCCACATTTGGGTGGATATGACTTTGGCTCAACGTTTACGAGCTGCTGTGTCTTCTTCCTGCCCAGTGGAGGTGTAGCTTTTTTACGTCCCACTTGTCTGGATTGGTCTAGCAGGACAATATGAGAGGTGATCTTTTTTACTTGCCAGATAATGTCCTGTCCTTGAGTCCTGCTAGACCAGTCCAAGACCCACCCATGGAGCTGTGTTTGGTCTGTTATGTTGTAGCGATACCTTTGTCCTCTATGATTTATATGCATGCTTTGCAGGTCCATATCCTGGTGACAGCCTGCTGTTCAATCTGTCCTGGACATAGTTTCTGTACTGTTTGATTCATCATTGATGCTCACATTGAGGTTGTGTGAGGTTTGCCATGCTTTCCCATATGCTTTGGGACAAATACTGAGGTGCCCTCTAGTGGCTCAGGCTTATAGAGGCATAGGAGTGATGTCATTGAAACCTGGACATTTCATTGATTATGTGTCTCTACCAGTCTGCTGGTAGGGGAACACACCCACTTGTCTGGACTGGTCTAGCAGGATGTGAGGAAAAGACATCTGGTAAGTAAAATGTCCCTTTTGAACTTACCCCCCTGGGACAAGCAGCATGGAACCTGACAGGTACTTATGACCTGGCCTGGCCACTGTTGGAAACAGCCTACTGGGCTTAATGGATCCTTGGTCTGACCCAATATGGCATATCTTATGTTCTTATGGTGAGAAAATTCCATAGCAGTGAGGCAGGAATATAAAATGCTGAATCCCATGTGCAGTTGAGCGTTGCTGGTGAAGGTGGGAGAATAATGAGCAGCCTATCTTCAACTGTTCCACGGCAAGCATAGCCCCAGCTCAGTGCCCTCCTTTTCCAGTCAGTTTAATAATAAGAAAAACAATAAATTTGATAATTTGGTTGAAATACCCACAGTGATACAATGTGCATTGGAGGAATGCATTCAGTTGGGGGTAAGAAAATATGGGGTATCTCTGGTAGACTCCATATAGAAATGGGACTCTAGGGCTCAAGGAAACCAAGGCCCTTTTCTGGCTTTAAGGAGTTACTATTATTATTGACCAGTTTACATCTCGAGAGAAAGGCTTGTTATACTCTGTAACTTGAGTATAGAAAGCTTCTAAGAGGGTGGGAAGTTGTAGTTGCTGTAATTTTTTATACAACTTGCTGCTGAGGCTATCTGACCTAGGAGATTTAATTGCTTTAATCATTCTGTGTATTTCTGCTGCTGTTATCGAGCAGTTGAGAAGTTCTGTGTCATCAAGGGGGAGTGTAGGTAGTTTATTTATTTACATTCTCTTATATACCGCGCTATTCTGCATCAGTGCGGTTTACATTGAACAAACTGAAATTACATTGAACAGGGCATTATAACTTGGAGATAACTATTTTACAGGGAACATGGGCTAGTTGGATCATAGAAAGATTTTGCTAACTATGTGGTGCTTGTGGAATGTGAAAAGAGTATAAGGTAACAGAAATTTTGCAAATAATTCTGCCATGTTGAGCTCAGCTTATATTTACTTTTAGTTCCATCTAGGCCTCTAAAGTGCTGGTATCAAACTTTGGCCATCGATGTGACTTTTGAGGTTCACCAACATTTACTCTAGTTTGTTGCCTATCCTATTTTTGTCTTCTCATGCATGAGAGAATTTAGAGACACTTGTGTGGCCAAAAATGCATTTCTATTAGATGACATGGGCTGTTGGACAAGCATCCTCTTATCTCTGCAGCTGCTCCTTCAGCCAAAGCATATTCTTTGAAAGATCCATCCCCTTTTTATTTACATAGGAGGTAACCTTACCTCCACAATACAGCTTTAGTTATTCCCCCAGATAATAATGGGTTATCAGCATGTCCTGTGTTTGTACAAATTTTTCACATTTAGTCAATAAAATAAATCGAATACCATCATAAGATATGATCTCCCCCCTTCCCCTTTGGTTTGTGTACAGAGGAACTCCACCAACATTACTGTACTGTTCCCTTGGGGTTTTGCAACCCAAATGAATGACCTTACATTTTTAACACTAAATCTTAGCTGCCAAACTCTAGACCACTCCTTCAACTTCACTTGATCCCTTCCTTTTTTTTCACACCTTCCAGGGTTCAACAGTAGAAAGGTAAAACTTTCCTGATAGACCACCCACAGCACTGCTTAACAAAATTCATAGGTCGCACAGCCAGTGGAGGGCCTGAATTCAGAAGTGAAAACCAGGATCTTGCTTTAGCTCTGTACTATTGCTTACCAGTCACAATACAAGTTACTTACTCTTATTCATAAAATTTTGTTTTCAGGATCCCCCACTTATCTTTCCTCTTGTCTCATTCCCTATGCCCCTCCTCGTGTCTTACGTTCGGTTCATGCTAATCGTCTGTACTTACCCCCTCCTTCACAGGCATATCTAGAAAGTACCCAACACTCTGCTTTCTTTTTCCTTGCTCCTTACCTCTGGAATTCTCGTCCTCCCTCCCTACATTTGGAGTCTTCTTTTCCTAAGTTTATGACTGCTCTGAAAACTCGGCTTTTTCAACTGGCTCATGACCTCTCGCCTGCGACTATCTAGCATTCTCCCTCTTCCCGGCTGTTCCTCCCCTTCTTTCCTTTTTCTGTCTTATCAATTTTTTTTCATTCCTCTGTTTCTATTATTGGTGCATTTTGATTATATTGTAAACCGCTTTGATTGTGAGAGAGACGGTATATCAAGTTTTTTTTTTTTTAATAAACCATACTATTAAAAAGGAAATGACTTAATTGAGATCCATAGAGCACTGTCATTAGCTTACCACCATCTTGGATCATTTACAATTGCAGTGTTGAACCATGTTCCTGAAGGTTTGATTGTTGATACTTAAAAGCTAAAATGTATAATATGATTTTGTTTTACTGATAAGTATTCTCTGATGGTACTTCATATGCTGTTTGGATTAGATATTGTTAAATGAATGAAATAACTGAATGAAATCCTTAATTTATAGATTCTGACTCTGGATCGGTCTCTGATTCTGATCAAGAGAATATGAAGTCCGGTAGCAATCCTTCTGGAAGTGAAAGTGAGAGGGAAGATGGCATTGAAGACAAAGATCAAGACAGAGAAACAATAAAGCCCAGCAATAAGGAACTTTTTGGAGATGACAGTGAGGATGAGGGAGCCTCCCACCATAGCGGTAGTGACAACAGGTCAGAAAGATCATATGTACAGTCTGAAGGTTCTCCGCGTTCTGAGCATGAAGATAATGACCAGTCGGATATGGAGCAGCAGAGTGGTTCAGAAGTTCATCACGATGATGATAATGAGGACGATGTAGGGCATAGGTCAGATCATAGTAGCCATCACTCGGAGGCTGAGGAATCTGAAAAAGATGCACATTCTGAGGACGAAAAGTGGGAAAGAGAGGATAAGAGTGATCAGTCGGAGGAGGAGAAGGCCCAGAACTCGGATGAGGAGGAAGAGGAGAAGGTCCAGATCTCAGATGAGGAAGAGGAGGAGAAGCCTCCAAATTCAGATGAGGAAGAGGAGGAGAAGCCTCAGAACTCGGATGAGGAAGAAGAGGCGAAGCCTCTAAACTCTGATGAGGAGGAGGAAAAGCCTCAGAACTCAGATGAAGAGGAAGAGGTGGAGAAGCCTATGATCTCTGATGAGGAAGAGGAGAAGCCTATGATCTCTGACGAGGAAGAGGAGAAGCCTATGATCTCTGACGAGGAAGAGGAGAAGCCTATGATCTCTGACGAGGAAGAGGAGAAGCCTATGATCTCTGACGAGGAAGAGGAGAAACCTCAGATCTCTGACGAGGAAGAGGAGAAACCTCAGATCTCTGACGAGGAAGAGGAGAAACCTCAGATCTCTGATGAGGAAGAGGAGAAACCTCAGATCTCTGATGAGGAAGAGGAGAAACCTCAGATCTCTGATGAGGAAGAGGAGAAACCTCAGATCTCGGACGAGGAAGAGGCGAAACCTCAGATCTCGGACGAGGAGGAGGAGAAACCTCAGATCTCGGACGAGGAGGAGGAGGAGAAGCTCCATAACTCGGACGAGGAGGATGAACAGGAGCATAAACCTGGTGAGACCATTTTTTTTTCATGTCTGTTTTTGTTATTTTAGTTAGGGCCTCCAATTTTTCATGATTGTTTTTTTAATTGCAATCTTGGACTGCAGTTTGTTAAATCCCACAATAAAAGAAATACCAGATAATGGGTATGGTTTAGGATTGAGATTAAAATTGTAATTATTTTGCTCATTTTCTATATATTCCAGCACTCTTCAGCTATAATAGGCATTCTTAGAATTATTGGCTGCTAGAGTGACTACCAAAATGTTTAAAATTTGCAGAGAATATCAACGTGAAATGCCAGGGTACCATTTTCAAGCTATTGATTAAAAATTGCATAGACAAATCTGAATCTGATACTGGTAACTTTGGCCTTTTGGCTGTCGCATACTGATAGGAATTTGATAGTTATGTATGTTCACGCCATTTTGCAATACATGTAAGAGCAAAAGACAACTTCAATGGCTGTCATATACATCAGTTGTAAAGAAATATTTTAATTTTAGAAAACTAAAAATATAGCATGTGACAACAAATGAAGACTACTAGGTCCATCTGGTTCACTAGATACACACAAAGCATTGTCAAAAGGAAGTTTCTCAGGTTTTCATTATTTTTAGACCTTCACCACCAGCAATGAGAAGGCTGTTCCATGCATCCACTATGCCTGTGTGAAGAAATATTTTCTATTACACTTGAGTTTGTCTTATGGGGAATTTGTTAGTTTTTCTCCCTCCGTAGCAAATCTTTAGAGTGTGCTTTTAGAATGTGCAGCAGTCTTATACATGCTCTGTAGTGATGATGGAGCACATGTATTTCAAATTTGATAGTTTAACTATGTTTGGGTTCCTTTATTTGATTCTTTTGTTCAATTTGATAGCATCCGTCCGAGGCAGTGACAGCGATGAAGAAATTGTGCATCAGCGACATAAGAAAACAATTGCGTCAGATTCAGACATGGACAGCGAGGGAGAACAACAGAAAGGTAGAATGTGACATTTCATGCTATAAGGTTGTGTTTCCACTTGCACAGTCAGAAAGGTGGAAATTTCTTTTTTCAAGATCTGAAAAATCCACTCAGTCGTTCACCTGGGGTGAGTGGATTTTTCTTTGGCCATGATTGGTGTCTCAGGAGGAGGCGACTGCTCCTTTAACCCTAATCGAGGTATGGAAAGTCAAAACGAGGGTTGCAGCTTGTTGGGGGGGGGGGGAGGATTGTGAGAGAGAGAGAGAGAGATGTCTAGTAGGAGAAGAGAAAAAACTGGAGGAGGTGAGGGAAGAGATGCATTCATTTATGAACCTCCACTATGCCCCCTCCTTTCCCCAAAAAAGTCATTAGGGATGGCAGGAGTACAGAGCAAGTACATGTTATCTCTCCTGAGTAAGTTCTGGGGGAATTTTTCAAATTGTCATTTAGTTTAAAGAGACACTGAAACAACAGTTCTATTAGGGGCAACTTGAAAGTACAACTTTTATAAATAGCATTTATTAAATGTCGTTTTGATAATGGCAGAAGAGATCATTGGCTCTTCATTGGAGATGTGTGTTTTAAATTGATTTTTGGTATTACTGTGGGATTTTGTGCCACTCAGGAGGCTCTTCTGTTTCATGAAGAGGTGATAACGCATTGCCTTTTTTCTCTTGTGTACCTCTGTTGGATTTTGATTTTAGCAGACTTTTTAGATCCAGAAATAAGCAGGAGACCCCCTATAAATGCATGCATAATACAACTTAAATTGATAGAATATTTTCCACTTCCCCGCTAGTTTGTTGATGGACCTGTCTCTATTTTATTCTTATTTTTTTAAAGTGTAACTGTTCATTTTTTTATTATGTACTTAGAAATTTATACAATATTTGAAACCATAATTACAAATATGAAATCGGTCAATTCTAAAGACAGTGATACCAAAAGATCTAAATAGTCCACAATAGGAGAAAGGTGGTGACCCTACAGGACAAGAGAATCCTAAATGATACCTCGAATCTCTCGCAATGATTTCACCCTAACCAAATACATAATTTGTTTAGTTGTTGGTCAGTACAGAAGTTTCAGGGAGTGTATTATAGAGTTCAGCAATTTTTCATTTAAGTTTACTGCCTAATTTGTTAAGTAGACGTTATAATGTTACATGACTAATAGTGATTTGAAGCTGTTATTCCTTTAATTTTCTTTGATTTAAACTCTTTTGCCAGTTGAATTCAAAAGAAATTTAAATGCTAAACTTTCTTTTGCACTGAAAGACCATAAGGATGCTGCAGATCTGTTTGGAGATGCAGATGACATCTCGTCGGGGAGTGATGGGGAGGACAAACCACCAACACCAGGCCAACCCCTTGTAAGTAGAATCCTTTAAAAACATAGTAACATAGTATATGATAGCAGAAGAAGATCAGTATGGTCATCTAATCTGCCCAATAGGGTCATAAATATTTACGTTTATTTTGATTTTATCCTCTTGCTATAAAGGGATTCACTGTGTTTGTCCCATGCCATTTTGAATTCTGTCACTTTATTTGCCCCCACCACCTCCATCAGAGGGCATTCCAAGCATCCGCCACCCTTTCAATGAAAAAGTATTTCCTGATGTTGCTTTTAAGTTTACCTCCTTGCAGATCCATTTTCCTAAGTGTCCCTCCAGTGCAGTCCCTTTCCACTGGGTTGTGCTCCCCTTCCTGCAGATTAG
This sequence comes from Ichthyophis bannanicus, assembly GCA_033557465.1. NCBI lineage: Eukaryota > Metazoa > Chordata > Amphibia > Gymnophiona > Ichthyophiidae > Ichthyophis > Ichthyophis bannanicus. The sequence continues at coordinate 175,820,118 of CM066043.1, read as the reverse complement.
AGACTGAACCAATCATCTTCTGATGACTCGGGGGTATAACTAGCACTGGCACCACCCACCAGCTCCAGTTAGCTCAGTCTCCAAGCAGCTAGAGGGTAGCAGTAAGCCTAGGAAAAGGGGCTTACTGGAGAGACACTTAGGTTTCTCATTTTCTTTTATTCAATTTATTTTATTTCTTCATGTCTTTCATTTGTTTAGGGTGGTGCTCCTTTTCTTCGGGGGAGAATCCCCTCCCCTCCCTTCCTTTCCCCTTCATTGGGCCGGGGTATAGGAGGAGGCCAAGCAAACCGCAGTGCTCGCAGTTAAATAAATAAAGAAAGGAAGGAAGTTCACGGCTCCCGAGGGTGCGGAGTCGGCGGCTTCATTGCAGCCTGCAGGACCTGCCATTAAGACATGCCTCCGTACTCCCCTGTCTCTCCTCTCCTCTATGGTATACATATTTAGGGCTACAGCTGCCTCTATCATTTTTTCCTACTCGCATAAAGAATTCTTAATGTCTCTCAAACTACAGTGCGCCAAAGTAACTTATAACAGGTAATAAAAACCTGTTAAATAATAGACTCTAGGCATGTAGTTGTGACTTTTCTGCATTGGCACCAACGTGGATTAATTCCTTATTAAAAATTATTCTTAGCCATACACAGAGAATTATTTAGATGCAAAGAACACAAAAATTGTTAAAAGTCAAGAATAGATAAGTTGCACATTCTAAACATTAACCTAGATATTACAATTAAGGAGCATTCAGTGTCTTCCTTAACTTTGCTTCAGTAGGACAAATCTGGCATACTTTCCTTTCTAGCAAGCCTTTGACCTTTAAATTACTTAAACAAATGCTTCCTTATTGTCCTTCCAGTTCAGTCCCACACTTCTTGTTTTTCTTTCCTTTCCTTTCATGGTCATGGTATGGTTATAAGAAGTGTGGGACTGGACAGGAGTTCCTCAAGGAACAACAATTAGCAGGTAAGTCTAATTTCTCCTTGTAACCAATACCATAGAAACATGATGGCAGAAAAAGACCACATGGCCTGTCTAGTCTGTTCTTCCATATCAACTACAATAATCCCCTTTTTTCCTTTCGAGATCTTCTGTGTTTGCCCCATGTATTTTTGAATTCAGATACTGTCCTTGTCTCTACCACCTCTACTGGGAGACTATTCCACACATCTACCACTCTTTCCGTAAAGATGCTTGGGAGCATAGGGAGAGGACTGGCCAGCAGAAAAAAGGTGGTGATAGTGCCTCTATATAAATCTCTGGTGTGACCTCCTATGGAGTATTTTATGGAATTCTGGAGACCACACCTTTGAAAGGATATAAACGGGTTGGAGTCTGTGCAGAGGGTGACTACTAAAATGATTAGTGCTCTTCGTTATGAAGCATATGAGGACAGACTTAAAGATCTTAATATGTATACTTTAGAGCAGGGCCGCACCGAGACTGAAATGCTCCCTGTGCGACTTGCACAACAGGCATGCGCCCCCCCTCCCGCACCTCCATTTAGACACTTTATGGGGGTGCGGGAGGGGGGGGGGCGCGCCCGATCTGCAAGTCGCTGGCATGCTAAGCAGGTCTGATCCCTCCCGGGAGACCAAACCTGCTTAGTGTGCTGGCGCAAAGACTTAAGGGGCGCATTTCGTCTCTCTGTTGCTGCCTGCTGCCGAAAAAGTGCCGGCGGCAGGCAACGGCAGAGAGCCGAAATGCGCCCTTTAAGTCTTTGCGCCCTGTGCGGCCACACAGCTCGCACAGGGCTCGGTATGGTCCTACTTTAGAGGAAAGATGAGATAGAGGAGATATGATGTTGTTAAGTGCCATCGAGTCGGTGTTGACTCATGGTGACCCTTTGGGATAGTTGTCCTAAATTGTGTTCGGTCTTCAGTCAGGCGGCTCATTGTTGACAAAGTGGCATAAATGCACATGAAAGGAAGCTCTGCTATGAGGGAACATAGGATGAGGTTGAAAGGGGATAGACTCAGGAGTAATATGTGGAAATATTTCTTTACGGAAAGAGTGGTAGATGTATGGAATAGTCTCCCAGTGGAGGTGGTAGAGACGAGGACAGTATCTGAATCAAGAAAGCATGGGACAACCACAGAGGATCCCTAAAGGTAAAAAGGGGACTATTGCAGTTGATATGGAAGGGCAGACTAGATAGGCCATGTGGTCTTTTCTACCATCATGTTTCTAATATTTCTGCATATTACTCCTAAGTCTATCCCCTTTCACTCTTCTCTTATATTCCCTCATAGCAGAGCTTGCTTTCAATCGAAATAGACTCTCCTCTTGTGCATTTATTCCATGGAGTTATTTAAATGTCTCTATCATATCTCCTCTATCCCACTTTTCCTCTAACGTATACAAATTCAGATCTTTAAGTCCTTACGGCTCTCAGCAGCAGACTTTTCAGCATCTGTGCACGTGCATGTACGCACTTAGTCTTCCATGTTCCATCCTGACAGTGGAGTGGACAACATATGGCAGACCTTGAGCGTGCAAGTGATGTGCCGAAATACTGGAAACCCGCTGCTGAAAGCGACTTTAAAGAACTATGCCATGCTGTACTGCTGCCCAATCAAAGCCCAATTTTAAGTTCCTGTGGAGGTGGGGTGCTGGGAACAGCAGCAGCAACGATAGGAGGAAGGGAAGAGGGGAGAAATGCTGGATACCTTGGGAGGGAGGAGTGAAAGAGAGAGATGCTGAATACCTAGGGAGGGGCGAGAAGGAGAAAGTTGCTGGATATGAGGTATGTGGGGAGGGGGAGGAGGAGGAGGAGGAGAGAGAGTGATGCTAAAAGACCTGAGGGGGGGGGGAGTGAGCGAGTAGGGAAGGGAAGAGACTGGACTTTGGTAGGGAATCACAGACTGCAGTTACGTTTTGAGCCTTGTACCTGTGCACCCTGAATATGAGGTGACTTGTCACCTTCTTACCCCCACTAGGGTTCGTGAACATTGCCACTGTACTGTCTCTAGTCTCTGTGTCTCAGTGATTAGAAGCTGGGTCTGCGAATCAAACCTAGGCCATCATGTTCTCTTGTTTCACAATTTTGCTGCAGGAACTTTTAACATGAATGAGTTTACTTTATAGTTCCATGTTTCAAGGTGGTAAAACAGCAGTCTCTCCTAGTCGGGTAGTTTTTCCAGAACTGTAACTTTCTGTACTGTGGTGAGGGAGGATACTTGTAGGGAATGCTTTTTCTTAGAATCCCAGCCAAGAAAAGCAGTATAGTTCACATGGAAATTGGGGGTCTCAGCTTCCACCAAAATGTGTTTTTCATACTCTCTTAGTCCTTGGGCAATGCCCAGATAGTGGCTATAGGTAGAGGGAAGTAGGAGAGAAGGAAGAAGCAGACTGAAGTCTGGTAGCCATTTGCTCAGCTCCCAGTTGAGTTTGGACCATTTTTTTCCTTCTGCAATAGTGGGGTCTCCCTTGTTGGTGTCAGAGCTTGCCCTGTGCTCATTTGACAAGACCTGCCTCAGTATTGTACAGAGATCTTTTTATTGGCACTCTTTGTCATGCAGGCTGAATATGCTTAACTGCCCGTGTTTCAGTTGCTTACCTATAATGTTTCTGCGTCCTTGCTTTTTTGCTTGGTTCTCAGGATATTGAGGATGGCATGGATCAGGATCAACCAGAAGAAGAACCCATTCCAGAAACCAGGATAGAAGTGGAAATTCCTAAAGTGAATACGGACTTGGGAAATGATCTCTATTTTGTGAAATTGCCTAACTTTCTGAGCGTGGAGCCAAGGTAATGCCTGAGCCCAAATACTAATCAAGTTTCAAGCACTGTATGACATAGTAATTAGATTACAGGTATCTCCTTCAGCAGTCTAATTTGTACTGCACCACAGGGCTTTAAATTGCTATATGGAAGCAGCAGTTCCTTTTAGCTGGCAGGATGCATGATTTATTGCTTTTTTTATTTCAGGCCCTTTGATCCTCAGTATTATGAGGACGAATTTGAAGATGAAGAGATGCTTGATGAAGAAGGTAGAACTAGGTTAAAATTAAAGGTACACTTAATACACTTTACCCTTGGCTTCCTGCTTTGTGGTTATTTATCTTAAACTGTTACCTGACGTTAATCTGTGTGCCAGGGGTTAGGAGGTGACCAGTGCATATTTACAATATGCAGTATGTATTACTTTAGTTTGCCTTAAACAAAGGCAAGATATTAATTGGTCTTTCACATCCGAGTCACTAGTTCATTTGCATGTTAAAATGTTAGTAGCTGGAGGTTCCTTATCAGCCCAGCCCAGTCCAGTCCCGTACCTCTTCCAGCAGCTTAGAGACTGAGCATGTCATCTTTTGATGACACCAGTGTACTTACGCAGCTGGCACCGCCCACCAGAAAACAGAGAGTAGGGCTAAATGGGCAGTTTTCTTAATGGAGAAGGATGAATAGTGGAGTACCCCAGGGATCTGTGCTGGGCCCACTGCTTTTTAACATCTTCATAAATGACCTGGAAATTGGAGTAATGAATGAGCTGATCAACTTTGTAGATGATGATACCAAATTATTCAAACACAAGAAGATTGTAAAAACACAAGAAGATTGTAAAAAAATTTGCAAAAGGATCATGAGAAACTGGAAGACTGAGTGTCCAAATGGTAGATGACATTTAGTTCAAATCATTTTTATTCAAGGTTTTTACTTTAACACACCATCACAACAGGCAATAAAACACAAGCCAGTATGGGAACAATAAATCAGACAGACCAGATGTACCAAACAGAGGTACAGCAGACAGCAGGAAGACTATATAGTGAACAAAACTGTATAACTGTAGAAACACATCTCCCCAAGAAAGGCCCCACAGAAACGAAGAAAAGATCTCCCCTCCCCATCTGGAGTGTGCTCGTACCAGAACATAGGGTCAGTCCACACCTCAAGGACACATGAGCACTCCATCATGGTCTGTACGCGTAGTATATTTAACATAAATATACTGTACAATGCACAACCCTGAGAGCCCCCTCCCTTCCCACCCAACCCCCCACCCCCCCAACCCGTTTCTACTCCCACAAGTTTAAGAAGACCTTCTCCTTACCTTTACCAGTACCCTGATCACCCCAATTCAACTCCATGTAACCCCAGGTACCACAGAAGCATTGGTAAGGTGTAAAACCACCACCTAGCAGCAGTACAATTTTCCTCCCCCCCCCCCTCAAGAGTATAGAAAAACAGAAAACGAACAATACCCAGCATCCCTAAACAAATATGCAAATACCCAGCATCCATAAACAAATATGCAAATACCACATCCAGAAGCTTCCAACCTTTTAACAGGGAACAAATCCTTGAGGAAACCGATGCTCTCTTTAATGATTCTACCCTAAACCTGGAAGAGATTATCACTTCTTGGAACAACAGACTTAACCGCATCTCATCTCGTCCCACCAGAAATAAGTCATTAAGAAGAAAAGCTACAGCACCTTGGTTTACATCTGATCTGAAAGAATCCCTAAAACATTTGCGAAAACTTGAGAAGAAATGGAGGAGATCACGCAACGATACTAATCAGTCTGCATACATGCAACATCTTGAAACCCACCGCAAAGCTATTTCTGAAAAAATGAGACTATATCATACAGACATCCTTAAACGTGCTATAAACAAACCTCACGACCTATTTACCCTTGTCAAGAAATTAGCCAAAGAACCCTCACAGGAGCACCAGTGTGAAATCAACCCACAAGCTTATGCCCTTTACATACAATCTAAGTTATGCTGCACAAATAAAATTACAATACCCACTATCCTGAATGATCATGCACTCCCAGCCCCTTTAGCTTCTTTCTCCACCCCCTCTTTGAAGCTAATTGAAGATATTATCTCATCTCTCAACTTATCCACAGCACACACCGATCCGTGTCCAGCTTTTTGGATAAAGGACCTCCGCAAAGAACTTGCTCCAACAATATCCAAAATCATAAGCCTATCATTTGACACTGGCTCATTCCCTTCTGCCCTCAAACAGACTTCCATCCGACCTCTACTAAAAAACCTCAAATTAGATCCGCAAAAAACAGACTCTTACCGACCCATCTCCAGCATACCCACCCTTGCGAAAATAATCGAAAAGATAGTCTACAGACAATTGCAAGACCATATCGACACTGAAGCGCCTCTTGATACCTGTCAACATGGATTCCGGGAATCTTACGGGGTCGAAACGCTCCTCACCTCACTTCTCAACAGCTTAAACTCTGGCATCGACAACATCAAACAAGGCTTTGTTCTCATCTTTTTAGATATTGCGGCTGCTTTTGACTCGGTCTGTCACGACATTCTTATTGTCCGCCTAAGAGAGAAGGGCCTCTGTGGAAATGCTCTTGAATGGTGCAACTCTTACCTCTCAGAAAGATGGCAGCAAGTTCGCTCAAATGGTGAAACATCAGAGCCATTTCACCAAGGTCAAGGAGTCCCACAAGGTTCCTCTTTGTCATCATTATTATTCAACATCTACATGCAACCCCTATGCAACATTATCAGGTCCTTCAAAGTCAATTATATGATCTATGCTGATGATGTCCTATTATATATGCCATTTTGCATTGATAAGATGAATCTCACCAACATAACCAACTGTTTTAACGCCATCTCAGACTGGCTACTGACTCAAAATCTCAGAATCCAGAACATGAAAACAGAGGTACTTTTCATTTCAAGAAACCCCAAGTTCACACCACCTTCATTCCTTGAAGTCCAAGATGCTAAGTTGCAAGTAAAACCCCACATCCGTTATCTTGGTGTTACCCTGGATCAGAATCTAGACATGAAGACCCACATAGCCAACACTGTAAAGGCAATTTATTTCAAGATTCGCTCCCTTAGAAACCTTCGCCAACTAATTGATCCAGATGATTTCCGCACTGTCTACCAGGCTTTAATTATCCCACATTTTGACTTCGCAAATTGTATACTACAGGGGCTCCCCCAATCAACCCTCAACCCGCTTCAACTCGCATTAAACAGTGCTGCAAGAGTGCTCTTCGGGGCACCAAAAAGAGAACATGTAACACCTCTCCTGAAACAATTACACTGGCTCCCTATCCAAGCGAGAATCACCTTCAAGACCCTGCTACTAGTCTTCAAAGCTCACAAAGGACCTGCTCCCTCCTCTCTATCAGAGTTGATCCAACCTATCCCCTCCAACAGGCTTAGAAGAATCTCGGAACTAAACATGCTTAAAGTTCCAAAAGAATCCTTAAAATACATCTCGGCAACTGTGAACCGATCATTCAGCTTAAGTGCTCCAAAACTGTGGAATACCCTCCCACCACACATTAGGGCCATCTCTGATATCCCCCAGTTCAAAAAGGCCTTGAAGCATCACCTTTTCATCATATACTTTCCAGAGAACACAATAACACAAGTTCATCTAAACAGCTCCAATCCCATCCCTATCTAACATGATACTTTTTCAAGTAATATTACTATCATATGTATATAGTTCAAGTTCTGTTATCCTTTGTTACAATTACCCCTGTTTTCCAAGTTTTTCTTCCTGTTCCATGTAAAAACAGATATATGTATCTTATCTTATCTGATGTTTTGTAGTTCTATGTAAACCGCGCTGATAATAAATAGTGCGGTATATAAAAATGTTAAATAAATAAATAAATAAATAAATCCCAAGCAGCAATAAGACACAGAGGTAGAGGAAGAAAGGGAGAGACAAATAAGAACAGACACAAATTCAAGAGTCAAACATTCACCACCATGCTGCATTCTCGTGTGGGCAACTGGGTCAAAAGAGGTGCCCAAAGTTTCAGAAAGGAATCCCAATCTTTACCACCTTGCTGCTTGGCCGTCAGCTTTTCCATATATAGCAATTCCCCCAACGCGCTCTCCCACATCTGCACCCCAGGGGGAGACAAGGCAGCCCAACAACCCAGCAACACTTTCTTCACTAGCAACAGGCCCCTTATTAGCAACATCTTCTGAGGTGGCGTAAGAGCCTGATTAGCAGGGCCCCACCAATGGAACAAGCAAACCTCCTTGCTCCAACTAACATCTACACCAAGCCAGCGATCAAGCTTTCCACAGGCTTGGCCCCACAATCCCTGCACCTTAGAGCAGTCCCAAAATTTATGGAGTAGCGTGCCTCTGTCCAAAGCACACCAACCACAGGTAGGTGAAACACGCAACCCCGCCCGGAAAGCCCACTCATCTGTCGTATATGCTCTCCAGATGAATTTAAACTGCAACTCCTGCAAATATATCCAGAAGACACCTCTCGGTATCCCCTCAAAAGCCTCTCGGAGGTGTGTCACCGACACTCCTTCAAGCCATCTTTATCCCACCTGCGCACCAAATCCGAGAGGTAAGCAGTATCACCCACAGGGTGCAGGAGCTCCCATCGCTCCAGCCCTCCCGAGGGACCTGAATCTAGTTTTTCCAACCAAACTCTCGCCGACACACCCGGCTGTAACACATCGACTCGGCAGCATTCAAACCTTCCACGTAATGCCGAGCCTGCAGATAGCCGTAAAAATCACTCCTTGAAAGCTGAAACCTGACCTGCAAATTCTGAAAGCTCTCCATTCGCGAACCATCTAATAGGAATAAATCGCCAAGACAGATAATTCCCTTCTTGACCCACTCATGGAATACACTATGCCCCGTAAACCCCGGAATAAAATCCGGATTCCCCACCAAGGGCAACAGTGTCGATCGTTGCCAGTCCCATCCAAAACGAGAACACACCACCCGCCACGCTGCCCTCAAAGCAGCCAAGTAATTCCAGCCCCCCTCACACTTGCCCCGCAGACTTTTAGCCAAGTGTAATAACGATAAACTGTGGTAAGGCACACAACTAGCATTTACCTGTTGAGTCAGAGCACACCCTTCACTCCCACTAGCTAAGGACCATACATGCCTAAGCAGGTACCGAAGATTATAATTCCGCAGATCCGGAAGTACCATACCACCTTCCTCCCGCCGCCTCATCAAAGCCCGCAAAGGGATTCGCGCGCGCCTCCCTTTCCACAAAAAGCTTCTCAAATATTTCTCAAAACACCGCCAGTCGCTCTCCCGAATCCACATGGGCAGTAATCGCAATACATACAACCAGCGGGGCATCTCCACCATGGTGAATAGGGCTATCCTCCCCTTGAGCGATAAAGGCAGGCCTTTCCACTTCGCAAAGGTCCGTCGAGCTCTACTCAGCATACTGGGGACATTAACTTTGTACAAATTTGCCGGATTATCCGGTAGTTGAATCCCTAAATATTTAATCTCCCCCTTTGCCCAGACAAGCGGGAACCGACCCCTCCATGACGGTCGACCCTTTCCCCCTACATCTAGTACCACTGACTTGGAGACATTTATTTTGAGACCAGAGAATTCGCCATACTCTTGTATCAACAGCAGAATGCGCTCCAAGGAGGGCTGCGGTCTCATTAAGCATAGGAGCATATCGTCCGCGAATGCACTAATTTTCATTTCTTCATCTCCTAATAAGATGCCTCGAACTTCCGAATGACATTGGATAGCATGCAACAAAGGCTCCAACGAAAGCACGAATAGCAGGGGAGACAGAGGGCAGCCCTGACGTGTCCCACGCCCCAGTTCGAAAGCGTCTGAACTAGCCCCACACAGCACCATTCGCGCCATGGGGCGCTGATAGAGGGCCCGAACCCACTGCACAAAGTTTCCCTGCAGCCCAAACTGCGCCAAGACATCCCATAGATATCGCCAGGCCACCCAATCGAACGCTTTCTCAGCATCCAAACTAACTAGAAGTAAAGCTTCCTCTCTCCGCAAACAATGCTCCATACCTAGAAGCAACCTAGTAATATTCTTTGTCGCCTCTCGACCTTGCACAAAACCCACCTGTCTAGGAGCTATGAGTGAAGGCAAAATGCCATTAAGCCGCCCCGCCAATTCTGACGCTGGAATTTTCACATCACAGTTTATGAGGGATATAGGCCTATAGGAGGCCGGTTCCATAACATCCTTCCCTGGTTTCGGGATCACAGTAATATCAGCACAGCGCATATCTCTCGGGAGTTCCCCAGCATCAAACATCACCACCATTGAAGGAGCCAACCTGGACACAAGTAGTTTGTAATAATCGATACTAAAACCATCGGGCCCAGGTGCCTTATGGGACTTCCCCTTCATGATCCCCGTATGTATCTCACGCACCGTCAAGGGCTCATTCAGCTTCTCCAGTTGCTCCGTAGACACCTGCGGCAGTGACAAGCCCTGCAAAAAGGCACTACCCTTCCCATAATCTCTTTCCTCCTCACTGTATAAGCTAGCATAAAAGCTCTGAAAAATGCTGACGATCTTCCGCGACTGGTGCTGCATGCTCCCCTGTTCGTCCCGAAGAACAGGTATGAAGCATGCCCCCCCAGGATCTCTGACTAACTTCGCAAGTAGCCGCCCTGTCCGGTTTCCATACCTATGCAGTTGATGCCTGTAATACGACATCGATAGACCTGCTCTCCGCTGAAGCAACTCATTAAGTGCCAACTGAGAACACGTATACTCTCGCTGGAGGGCTTCATCAGCCACGTTACCTAGCTTCCGCTGCAACTCCCGAAGCCCCCGTTCCAGAACAAGAATACTACGATCCATATGGCGACACCGCTTGATAGTGTATGAGATGATGGCTCCACGCATCACCGCCTTGCTAGCCTCCCAGAACAACAGAGGAGAGCATTCTGGCTGATCATTAAAGGCGACATATTTGTCCCACTGTTTTTCCAAAACAATCCGAAACTCCTTATCCTGACACAAATATGCTGGGAAACGCCACCTCTTCTGCAACATTCCTTTACAATCCCACAACACCCACACCATACCATGGTCAGACACTACTATCGGATCAATTTCAGCCTGCAAAATCCTCGAGAACCCACCTTCACTCACCAGTATATTGTCAATACGAGACCAAGTATGGTGGGCTCTAGATTGATGCGTATACTCCCTCGTCCCCGGGTGGAGCAAGCGCCAGACATCCACTAGATCACCCATTTTACAGAGATAGGCCACTCCCCTACGCGCCCAGGAGACCAGCACACCCCCCTTAGATTTATCAAGAGAGGGGTCATGCGGGCAATTGAAGTCACCAGCCATAAGCACCTTATTAGTCCCCGCTTCCCGGACAAAGCGTAACAATTTCTTGAAGAACTCATGGTCATATACATTGGGTGCATAAACATTCGCTATCCAAACCACTTCATTGAAGAGCTTGGCAGTTATCAATACATATCTGCCATTGGGATCCGCTTGCATCTTAGTTACTTCAAAGGGGATTCCGCGCTTCACTAACACCACCACTCCCGCCTTCTTACCCCCCGACGATGCCCCATATACAGCATCCACCCAATCTTTCTTTAGCTTTCTGTGTTCAAGCTCGCTTAAATGTGTTTCTTGCAATAGGGCAATGTGCGCGCCCTTTCTTTTTAACATCTGCAATATTTTAGTGCGCTTGATCGGAGACCCAATGCTCCCCACATTCCAAGATATTATTTTGGCATTCAACATAGCAGCAGCATGTTGCGACCCTCAGCAGAGCACATAATTTCAATCCCACCCAAAGACGCCCAGCCTCATCTCCAGGATTTCACCTCACAACTGACCATATAGGGTGAAACACTAGGCAGAGCATACGCCACCCCCCTTAAACAAAACAGTCTTCTAATTATCAAATCCTCAGCTCCTACGCCAGGGGTCTCAAACTCAAATTGCTTTGAGGGCCAAATGAGGACTTGTAAAATAACCCGGGGGCCGCATGAGACGTGGGACCTCATTTGCATAAGGGACCTCATTTGCATAAATATTTGCATAATGTTACCATACCCTAACTTTTAGTAAACATGCCTCTTAATGAGTGCATGAATAAAGAAAGACTAAAAGATTTCTACATTACTATAATCCAGTGGCAACCGCCAGGCACATTAGGAACTACTACAAACAAACACTGCCCATTTAGAACCCATAGCAAACCCGCCATATCCTAACAGCACTACCAGGACTCACAAAGCACCATACCCTACCTATCAAAAGGCAACACTGCAAATATTAAATCAATACATTTCAGAGAATAACAATACATGACCTACTGGGGACAGAGAACAAGTAGCAATGTCAAATAGGAATTACATAAACAGAATACCTCAGCTCAGTTACACATGCAGAATACACCATCACCAAACAAGGAATCAAAATTTAGAAACAAGACAATTTAAACTGGGACCCCCCAAAAGCCAAACTTGGAATGTACAACAACACTGTAGAAATAAAACTATAAATTAATTTCCTCTTGTACTAAACAAAGCACAGACGTTATTGATGCACATTTCCCAGAACTGACATATTCCAGTTAATAAATTCAAAATAAAGATATTTTTCTACCTTTTGTGCATTTTTTTTCAGTTCCAGCCACTTTCTTCTGGTTTCTTCGTGCCTTCTGCTAACTCTCCATCGTCTGCTGTCCATTTGTCCTTCTCTCTTCTAGCTTTTTCCATTCTCCCTCTACATCTGCTTTAACAGATTAATCTTTCTCCTTTTGCTCTTTCCTCATTCCTATTTTCATCCACTCAAATTTTACCCCTCCATCCTCAATCCCCACTTACCTGGCCAATTGTAGATTTGTCTTCCCTCCCACACAAAATATTTTCCCCTCTCCATTTCACTCTCCCAGCTCCATCCCATTCTAATCCTCCCCCAACATCAGCTCCCTTCTAGTTCCAGTCCCACACAGCACCCCCTCCCTTCTAGTCACTGCATCAGCCCATTTTCAGTCCTAGCCCCCCATCAGCCCATTTCCAATCGTAGCTCCCCCCATCAGCCCATTTCCATTCCAAGCCCCCCTCCCCATCAGCCATTTGCAGTTCAAGCCCCCCTTCCACTCAGCCCATTTCCAGTCCTAGCAGACCCCCCAGCCTATTATCAGTCCTAGCCCCCCCATAGCCGATTACCAGTCCTAACCCCCCATAGCCCACTTCCAGTCTTACCCCTCATAGCCCATTACCAGTCCTAACTCCCCCCCATCACCTCATTTTCAGTGTTACCCCCATCACCCCATTTTCAGTTACCCCCTCATAGGCCATTACCAGTACTACACCCCCATCACCCCATTTTCAGTTACCCCCTCATAGGCCATTACCAGTACTAACCCCCCATCACCTCATTTTCAGTGTTACCCCCATCACCCCATTTTCAGTTACCCCCACATAGGCCATTACCAGTTATAACCCCCCATCACCCCATTTTCAGTGTTAACCCCTCATAGGCCATTACCAGTCCTAAACCCCCCCCCCATTTTCAGTGTTACCCCCATAACCCCATTTTTAGTTTCCCCCCTCATATGCCATTACCAGTCCTAGCCCCCCCCCCCCATAGCCCATTACCAGTCCTAACCCCCCTCCCACCATCAGCCAAATTAGATGAAAAAAAAATGTATATTTGCTGCTGCTGCAGTATTAAGCGTCCCGCGGGCCCCTCTGCCTGGTCCTCTCCTCCCTGCAGCATTCAGCTCCAAAAGCGGCGGCTTTCAGAGCCGCGAAGAGAGAGAGAGTTTCTCTCGCGCGGTTCTGAAGACTCTCGCGCTGCTCTTCAGAACCGCGCGAGAGAAACTCTCTCTCTTCGCGGCTCTGAAAGCCGCCGCTTTTGGAGCTGATACTGCAGGGAGGAGAGGACCAGGCAGAGGGGCCCGCGGGACGCTTAATACTGCGGCGGCAAGTTTGGAAATTTTTTTTTTTTACTCGTCGGTACTTCGCGGGCCGCACAAGATGCTCTCGCGGGCCGCGTGTTTGAGACCCCTGTCCTACGCCCTCCCTCCACTCCCCTCTCCCCCTCCCCCGGGCCTCCCCAACCCTCCAGACTCATCCAAAAACCTGCATGGGTACCCTCCCCCTTCCCACTTACCCACCTCTGATTTCCCCCCCACCGGACACTCATCACACCCATTCCACCATACACACTCCCCCGAACAGTCATCCAGCTTCCCATTCAAACTACCCTCCACATCTCCATACACACTCTCATCCATTCTGCCCCCCACCTCATAAGTTCACCAATACAGAACCCTGCTTCCACAGGGCACTCCCCTAAGGGAGTAAGATCACAGTCAATGCCCATCCGGGCCGCTTGCTATTAACACAAAGTCATACATGAAACGGCAACAAGCCAGTCCAAACAAGTCCTGCAAAAAGATGAGGTGGCAAGCATGGTCACGGTGCCCTACATGTGGTGTCCACTAGGCCTCGCCACAACTCAACGTTGAAAAAGCACACAGCAGGGCTCTTCAGCTAGTCAGCTTAGTGCCAATGTCCAGACTGATTCCCCTCACTCTCCATTCGGCGCTGTAGAATCTGCCAGCGTTGTCGCAAACTTTTTCGCCACTCCTGCTTGTTCAAAGGAGTGTGTGGTACCCTTGTAGAAGATCTTTAGAATGGCTGGGTAGATCAGCGCAAACTTCACTCCACGCTTAATCAGCGCGCTGCAGATAGGCTCAAACTCCTTGCGTCGCGCGGCTAAAGATGCCGAGTAGTCCGGGAACAGCAGGACCATTCCATTTTCTAGCTTCAAGTCCCTTTTCTTCCGGTAAGCTTGCAGTAACAAAGCTTTGTGTTGGAAATTCAAAAGGCGTGCCAGCACCGGTCTCGGCCGGCTCTAGCCCTCCTGCAGCGGTCCAAGTCTGTGGGCTCGCTCCACATGTATTTTCCCCTGCAGTTCTGCAAGGCCTAGCGCCTGCGGGAGCCATTCCTCAAACAGGGTAAACAGCTTACTCCCTGTCCAATACTCAGGCACGCCAATCAATCTTAAGTTGTTCCGTCTCAAACGATTTTCTAGGTCGTCAACTTTCTGTAGCAAGTCGTCCAGCTGTTTCTGCTGCTTCACGTTTGCTCTTTCCAACGCCAGCTCTCCCTCCTCCAACACGGTCACCCGCTGTTCAACCTCGTCCATTCTCTTAGCAAACTCTCCAAACTTCTCACCCATCTTGTCCAATTTTCGCATGACCATGTCAAATTTGGGCTCCAACATTTTCACCACTTCCTGAGCCACCTCATCCGGGCCCAAGTCCACACTGTCCTTCCCCGGGGAGTCCAGCACAGATACCGCCCGGGCCGCAGCTGCCATTTTAGTGTCCCGTGCGCCCGCGGCTTTATCTCTTTTTACCGCTGCTCTCATTTGCACAAGGTTACAACCAGCCTCCCCAGGTACAAACGCAGTTGTTGCATAAGTATTGGTGCCACTCACTGCAATAATGGACCGTTGTTGCCGATTAAATTGCAAAGTTTCTACAAGCGGCCTGAGAGCGCGACGAGGAAGTTCCTCACCCGCTCATGTGCACACGTGATCTCCGGTAGATGACATTTAATGTAGACAAGTGCAAAGTTATGCACTTAGGGAAGAACAACCCAAACTACAGTTACACAATGCAAGGTTCCACATTAGGAACCACCACCCAGGAAAAGTATTTAGGCGTCATCATGGGTAATACATTGAAACACTCTGCTAAGTGTGCAGCAGTGGCCAAGAAAGCAAATAGAATGTGAGAATCATAAAGAAAGGAATGGCTTATAAAATGAAGGATATTATAATGCCTCTGTATCGCTCCATGGTGTGACCACACTTTGAATATTGTGTGTAATTCTGGTCACCCTGTCTTAATAAGGATGTAGCGGAATTAGAAAAGGTACAAAGAGCCACCAAAATGGTAAAAGGGATGGAAGGATATCCCTATGAGGAAAGACTTAAAAGATTAGGGCTCTTCAGCTTGAAAAAGAGATGGCTGAGGGGAGATATAATAGACGTCTATAAAATAATGAACGGAGTGGAATTGTAAAATGTACATCAGTTGTGTACTCCTTCAAAAAGTAAAAAAACTAGGGGACATGCAATGAGGCTACAATGTAACACATTTAAGACTAATCAGAAAAAATATTTTTTCACTTAACACATAATCAAACTCTGGAATTTGTTACCAGAGGATGTAGTAAAAGCTGTTAATGTAGCTGGATTTAAGAGGTTTGGATAGGTTTCTGGAGGAAAAGTCCATAAACCATTATTAAAGAGGACCAGGGAAATCCACTGCTTACCCATTGGACAAGCAGCATAGAATCTGTGTTCCTTTTGGGAACCTGACAGGTATTTGTAACCTGGATTGGCCAGTGTTGGAAACAGGATACTGGGCTTGTTGGACTGTTGGTCTGACCGAGTATGGCATATCTTATGATCTCCATGAACAAGCAGGAATGTAGTCTTCACATATGGGTATCGTCGGTACCGATGGAGCCTGTGCGGGAACGCTCCCCAGCGTCCAATAAGAAAGCTTTTGGGAGCATCCCACTGCGCCTGTGTCACTGCCTTCCTGCCTTTCCAACTCTCCCTCTTCAGTTTTCCATTTTCCGCAGAGTCGACAGGCAGAAAACCGTGTCACTGCAGAAAATCTTCTTTTTGTGGTTGCGTCTGCCTTCACCGTCGCCGCCTATACCGGTACCACTGGTCTTTTCTTTATTTTCTTACTTCTTTTCCTAAAAAAAAAAAAACTACTTATTTTTGGAGGGTTTGTCCCCTCTTGGTGCTAGGTGCCAATTTGGCCACTAGGCCCTCTTTTCTTCCAAAATGGAGAAACCATCTAGTGGTTTCAAAAAATGTTCAAAGTGTAGCGGTACCATTTCTGCTACCAACACCCATGACTGGTGTCTCAAATGTGTAGGTCCTGAACATTTACCATCGGAGTGTCTCCTCTGTAGAAAGATGACCAAGAGAGGCCTGCAGAACAGAGCTGCAAAACTCGGCACCCTCTTTGCCTCGGATGCAATGTCTGTTGCATCGACGTCGTCTGGAGCTTCATCTTCCTCCCATAGATCTCAGATAACTAAACCCAGGTCTTCCAAGACCGGCCGGTCCTCAAAGGGTAGAGATGCTGCTAGCATTGCCCTCAAGGAAAATACACCAGCCAAACAACCCCGGCTGAGGTCCCAGCCTCCAAAGCATTAATGGGGTTCCAGGATGTTCCCGAAACGTCCACCTCCGGAGAACTCTTGGTGCCATGTTCTGGTGTCGGGGCCTGCTCCGCCGGTACCGACATCCAGGCATCAGCAGCTGCCATGGATCAGCGGATCCTGGCCATCGAGCGCAGCCTTGCGGCTTTATTAGCAGCCTCGGTACCGCTAAAATTGCTGCAATCTACGCAGTTGTCAGTATCGATACCGAACGTACCTGCATCGACTGATGTGCCTCTCTCCGTGCTTCCTCCCATGCCGGCCCTGGAATCGATCTCCGGCATCGAAGGTCCGGTATCGAGGCAGTCCGATGCCGACTTTGATCGATACTGCCGACAAGCAATAAGAGATCATCCGGCCCGACAATACTTCGAATCCTCAGATTCCGATGACTGTCGGTACTGGGGTAGTTTTTCCGGAGGATCCATCTCCTTTGCCACAACGTCGGATGTCTCCCCCGGAGGACATGTCCTTTCAGGACTTCATACGTGATGTAGCAAGGGGACTGTCCATCACCGTGACCCCTTGGGAAGGAACCGAGAGCTGAAGAGTTGGAAATTCTTTAGTATCCGGCAGCTACCCTTCCCATTTACCGAATTTTGCATGATCTCATGCTTAGGATGTGGGGAAACACCTGTAACGGTGTCTCCGCATTCTAGGAGACTCGATACAATGTACCGGGTACCGCAATGTCCCGGTTTCCAAAAAATACAATTGCCACACCATTCCATATTAGTGGAATCGGCAATGCGTAGGATCAGTAGTGCTAAGACGCATTCATCCAACCCTCCAGGTTGTGAAACGAGAACACTCGATGCCTTTGGGCGTCGATGCTTTCAGTCTTCAATACTATCAGCTAGAATAAGCTCTTACATACTTTTATATAGGTATGTTTCTTCAGGAAAGATTTGGAACTTATGGCTCCACTTCTTCCCGATGACAAGAGGGATGACTTCCTCACTCTAGTCAAACATGCCCAAAATGTATCTAAGTTCATGAACCGTGCTACCTTTGATTGTTTTGAGTGCATTAGCAGAACCTCTGCTATCTTCATCGGTGCACGTCGCATTGCCTGATTTACAAGCATCTGGTTTAGAACAATGGGTGCAAGACAAGCTGGGGAACATTCCTTGTACAGGAGAAAACCTCTTTGGCAAGGATTGGCAGGACAAAGCTAATCAAGGACCACAGCCAACCCAGCTAAGAAAAAGACAGTTAAGAAACCTTTTCAACAAGAAAAAGAAATTCTATCCATCTTACACCCAGGCTGTCCACTGCCTAGTTCATGCTCCCCAGAAGGGACAGCAGCAATCCAGACAGCAGAGGAGGAAGGCCCAAGTCCCCAGAGCTCAACCACCTCAGCAGACACAGCCTCCTCAGGGGCTTTGACTCCTTCCTAGAGAACTTAGTCATTCTACCCCTGAAGGGTCCAGAACCTCTCACCATCCCTGGCAGACTCTGTCATTTTGCCAAAAGATGTCAACAGATAACATCAGAGCAGTGGACTCTCTCTATTGTAACAGAGGCGTACAAACTCCATTTCCACAATTTGCTCCCTCCCACCATCACAAGACAGTTCAACTCTTGGGGCCCCTTCACCACTCTTTTGTGTCAAGAGGTCACCTCACTACTTGCTCAGGGAGCAGTAGAAGAGGTACCTTAATAGCTTAATAGCGCGGTATATAAGAAACGTAAATAAATAAAATAAATACCTATGTCCCAACAGGGCGTGGGTTTCTACTCCCCCCTACTTCCTCATTCCAAAGAAGACAGGGGGATACAGGCCCATACTGGACCTCAGAGAGTTGAACAAGTATCTGTTCCGAGAAAAATTCAGGATGATCTCTCTCGGAACACTTCTTCCCTACATTCAGAGTCAGGATTGGCTATATTCTCTAGACCTAAAGGATGCATATACACATATCCTCATCCATACAGATCACAGGAAGTTTCTTTGATTCCTTTTTCAAGGAAGACATTACCAGTACAGGGTTCTACCCTTCGGACTAGCTTCTGCCCCAAGAGTCTTCACAAAATGCATGGCAGTAGTAGCAGCATTCCTGAGAACTCTGGGTATATTTGTCTTACCCTACTTAGACGACTGGCTCATCTGAGCATCAACAGCTCTGCGCCTACACATGCGAGCAGCCCAGTGGACCCTAACGTCTCAGTGAACACAAGCGTCGGGTTGCCTGGGAGACAAAATCAGAAATTCTACATGCCTCATTTTGTCCCTACAGTGGTGACAGTTGCTGAAAAACCTTCTTGTAGGGTCTCCTTTCCAGCAGCCACTACACCAAGCCACCTTAACGACAGATGCGTCCAAGTTAGGTTGGGGGGCTCACTTGAACAATCTTTCCACTCGGGGCCTCTGGACCGAGCAGGAGGCTTGTCTTCACATAAACATCCTGGAGCTCAGGGCCATCTTCTATGCCCTCCGAGTATTTCAGGACCGTCTGAGCTACAAGACGGTTCTTGTCCAGACCAACAATCAGGTAGCTATGTTCTATGTGAACAAGCAGGGTGGGACAGGCTCTCAAGCGCTATGCAACGAAGCTCTACGCCTCTGGGCTTTCGCCAGAGATCTTTAAATGCACCTTCTAGTGGTGTATCTTCCAGGCACACAAAATCTCTTGGCAGACAAACTCAGTCAAGTTCTGCTGCCACACGAGTGGTCTCTTCATCCAGAGCAAGTTGCTCAAATCTTTCAGATCTGGGGAACTCCAGATATAGACCTCTTTGCAAGTCCTCAGAATGCCAAACTTCCCCGGTTCTGTTCCAGAATCCCGGCTCAGAACTGTCAGGCAAGGGATGCCTTTCACCTCCACTGGGGTCAGGACTGCTCTATGCCTACCCACCCATTCCCCTAATTCCCAAAAACTCTATTCAAGCTTCAGAGAGACAGGGTCTATATGATCCTCATAGCCCCACGCTGGCCACGACAAACGTGGTATCCACTGCTTCTATGTCTCTCTCAAGCTGAGCCTCTGGAGTTGGGATGTGCTCCAGATCTACTTTCTCAGGAGAGCGGGTTGCTATTGCACCCGGACCCTCAGTCCCTACACCTCAGGGCGTGACTACTGAGAGCCTAGAATTCAAGGATATCAACCTTTCTCAACAGGTTAAAGATATCCTTTTGGCTTCCAGAAAACCTTTCACAAGGAGGGCCTATGCGTTTAAGTGGAAAAGGTTCTCTATCTGGTGTTCAAAAAAGGAACTTAATCCCTTTTCAGTTCCAGTGGAGGCGTTACTGGAGTATCTCCTCCATTTATCATCCTCTGGTCTTAAGACCAATTCAGTAAGAGTCCACCTTAGTGCCATTGCGGCTTTCCACAAGCCCTTCGATGGACAACCTGTTTCCTCTCAACCACTTGTAGCGAGGTTTATGAGATGTCTGCTTTTAACTAAACCTCCCATTAAGCCACTACCTGTGGCATGGGATTTGAATCTTGTCCTTGGGCAACTCATGAAACCGCTCTTCGAACCCTTAGCCACTACATCTTTGAAGTTTCTTTCTTGGAAAGTAATCTTCCTAATTGCTCTCACTTCTGCAAGACGCATCAGTGAGCTACAAGCTTTAGTGGCTGATCCTCCCTATGCAAGATTCCACCATGATAAAGTAGTTCTTAGGACTCACCCTCACTTTATGCCAAAGGTGGTTTCGCCTTTTCATTTAAACCAATCGGTTTACCTTTCTGTATTCTTCCCTAGGCCTCACGCCTCCAGTGCAGAAAGGAATCTTCATACTCTGGACTGTAAAAGAGCCTTAACATTTTACCTTCAGAGGACTAAGCAACATAGAAAGTCTTCCCAACTTTTTGTTGCCTTTGACTCCAGTAACCTCTGATTACCAGTTTCCAAGCAGACTTTATCTAAATGGATTGTAGACTGCATAT
Source organism: Ichthyophis bannanicus (assembly GCA_033557465.1). NCBI lineage: Eukaryota > Metazoa > Chordata > Amphibia > Gymnophiona > Ichthyophiidae > Ichthyophis > Ichthyophis bannanicus. Next base: position 175,799,249 of record CM066043.1, on the reverse strand, counting down.
CCTTTGTCTATGAGAGTAAAGGGCTTTCTCTCGAAGGTCATGTCACAGCTCACAATGTGAGAGCAATGGCAGCCTCTATGGCCAACTTTCACTCAGTGTCCATTAAAGACATCTGTAGAGCAGCCACTTAGACTTGCAGCCCACTACTGCTTAGACAAGGACTCCCGTCGGGATGCCTCGTTTGGCCAAGCTGTTCTTCAGCATCTCTTTCAGACTTAGAACAACTCCTACCCGCTGTCCCGGGTTTCGATGCCAGAGATCCATGGGAGGAGGCATGACCCATCTCAACCTGAGTTTCGCAGCTTCTGGGGTCATCTCCCTGGCATCTCTCAGCTGGGGAGTCCCCATATGTGAAGACTACATTCCTGCTGCTTCCTGGAGGATAGTGTGGTTACTCACCTGTAACAGATGATCTCCAGGAACAGCAGGAATTGAGTCTTCACAACCCACCCTCCTCCCCTAGGAGTTGTATTCTCTCTCTTTCTCTTTCTCTTTCCTTCTCTCCTTTGCTTCAGCTATAAACTCAGCTGAAGAGGGAGAGTTGGAAAGGCGGGAAGGCAGCGATGCAGGCGCAGTGGGATGCTCCCAAAAGCTTTCCTATTGGACGCTGGGGAGCGTTCCCGCACAGGCTCTGTCGGTACCGACAATACCCATATGTGAAGACTCAATTCCTGCTGTTCCCGGAGATCACCTGTTACAGGTGAGTAACCACGCTTTCTTATGTACCTTTTGATGATATCACTGAAAGATGTTCAAGTCTGCCTCCACCTGCTGGCAAGGGAACAAACATACCCCTACTCATCTGTACTGGTCTAGCAAGGTTCAAGGAAAGCAGATTATCTGGCATGTGAATTTTTTCCATAATTAGTGCCAAATTTCTGAGTTGTGTTACAGTTGTATTGAAGCCATTCTTTTTAATATTTTTGCTGAATTGGGTTGAAAAAGCAATGCCTCCTCTGAGCTCTCAGAAGGAGACAAAGGTAGCACAAACGGCAGGCTTTTCTAAGAGCTGGTCATAGAAACTGGAAGGTCTTTGTACAGTAAACCAGATCTCATTAACATATTGTTCCTTTTCATCCCTCCAGTCCAGTCCCGGAACCTCTGGGTTTAGTACCTCCTCCAGCAGCTTTGGAGACTGAGCACGTCATCTCTTTTGATGACACCGGTATAAGTAGGCAAGGACTGCCTCTCCACTCCAGTCTCAGTCTCCAAAGCAGCTGGAGAGGTGGTGAGCCTGTAGTAGGGCTCACAGGGCAAACAACTGAGGAGAGGTTTTTTAGGTTTTGGTTTTAGTCAAGAGGTTGCTGATTTAGGAGTTCAGAGTCCTGAGGGATTGTAGGGCTGTAGAAGGGCTGGTTTTCCTCCTCCTTCCCTCCTTCCCTTCCGTTAAATCGGCTGTGTGGGTTGTTCTGAGACACCTTCCCCCCCCTCCCCCCCCAATTCGGGGCAGTCGTTCAGAGTGTTGAAGGAGTTAGCCTCCCTGCTCCTGAACCCGCTTTATCGAGTTACACGTTGCTCACGATCAAGGTTCTATATCTTTAGCCATTTCACTCGATCTCTCCGCTGCCTTTGATGTTGTTGACCACTGTACTCTTCTTTCACGTCTTAGTGCTATCGGTCTGTCTGGCTCAGTTCTTCACTGGTTCCACTCTTTTTTCTCTTTAATCGGTCTTTCTCGGTTCTCTCCGGCACTGACTCTTCTTCCCCAATGCCTCTTCACTGCGGTGTTCCTCAGGGTTCAGTGCTAGCACCTCTGTTGTTTAACATTTTCTTAGCTCCCCTCTCTCTGCTTATTCAGCAACACAGTATCTCGGCGTATTATTACGCAGGTGATATTATGCTTCTTTATTACACTGACTCACTTGCTCCCGATATTGGTCCCCTCAACGTCTGTCTGTCCTTTGTTTTCTTCCTGGCTCTCAGATAATTACCTACATGTCAATTTATTGAAAACTGCGGCCATCTGGTTCACTGCTGGTGTTCCTGTCCCCTCTCTTGCTCCACTTTTTTCAGCCATTCCCATCCCTCTTGTTACTTCACTCCGCTACCTCATTGTTACCCTTGACTCCGCTCTGTCCTTCAGAGATCACGTTTCCTCTGTCGTTCAACGTTCTTTCTACACCCTTCGGCAACTCCGTGCAGTTCGTCCTTTCCTATCTCCTTCCTCTTTAACCACCTTGCTCCTCTCTCTTGTCACTTCACGTTTGGATTATTGTAATGCTTCTTTGGCTGGTCTTCCCCTTACCCAACTTCATAGGCTTCAGTTAGTTCACAACACTGCTGCTCGTCTCTTGACCCACACCTCCCGGTCTGCTCATATCACCCCCCTTCTTATCCAGTTGCATTGGCTACCTATCCATTTCCGTATTCAGTATAAGATCCTCATTTTTGTACACAGATCACTCCATACCGGTATTCCACTTTACCTCTCCGATCTAGTCCACTTTCACTGCCCTCCAAGAATCCTCAGATCAATCCATGCCAACTGATTATTTCTTCCTCCTCCATCCCAGGCTCGCCTTGAGTCCACACGCTCCTCCGCCTTCTTCTTTCTCGGTCCTCGTCTTTGGAACTCCTTGCCGCCCACCCTTCATTTGGAACTTTCCTTCCCCACCTTTAAAGCAAAACTCAAAACTCATCTTTTTTGCACAACCTTTGACCTTCCTCACCCCTCCCCTTCCTTCTCTCTCCCCCTCGCTGATACCCATGAGTACTTATTCCTCTTGTTGCTATTGTTGCCTACTGTCCCTTCCCTCTAATGCTGTCCCTTTCCTGTCAATGAATGGCGTTCCTTTTCTGTTTCCTCTTTTCTCAGCAGTATTCCCTTTGTTTTATTGTAAATCGCCATATGCTTCGGTTCTGGCGGTATATTAAGTTTTAAAGAAAGATAAAGATAAAGAGTCTCTACTCCCCTGTGCCGAAGCCGCTTTTAAGGCTGAGCACGGGAGTGGGATCGAGGCGAGAGTCCCGATGGAAAGGTAGAACTCGGGGTGGTAGTTATAGCAGGCTTGTGTTTCGGCGGGTGTACGGGACTTCAGAGCCTAAGGTGCTTCAATCGCGGCGGGCAGGCCGGAGCTCTAGCGGACAGGCCGCGCTGCGTGGTGTTTGTGCAGGAAGCGCAGCCGGTGTTCATTTTACAGAGAAGTTGCTGATTTTCCCGCCGAGGGTTTCCCAGTTCCCAAAAGGGTTAGAAGCCTCGTTTTGGCAAGGGGACGCCCTGTTGATGGTCGCACTGGGTTGCTGAGTAAAAAAAAAAAGGTGATGATTATTTAGGGCATGGCTGGGCACGGCTTTAAAAAGGCTTGTGTTGTGGTGTAATTGTTAGAGTTTGCTTTTTGGTGCCCGTGTGTGTGGTATAGCCTCTGGGCTATAATGCCGTCTAGGCCACAGTGTTTAGTTTGTGGCACTAGACGGGGGACAGTTTCGGATATGGGAGTTTGTCGAGGTTGCATGCAGGAGGCTGCTTTAATGGAGCAGGCGCGTAAAGAGGAGGCGGAGGGGCAAAGGCTGGCCTCGCAGGGCCAGCCGGAGGCCCAGGCTCCTACCTTATCTCCCCCGGAATCAGTAGCCGGAGCCTCAACAAGGGCAGGGTCAGGCGGTGGGACCGGCTATGTTCCCTCCGACTTTCTTTCTCTTGCTTCATCAGGTGTTCTCTTTGATTCAGCCGGGAGCGGGGAATTAAGCGGCCGGGAACCCCCATTACAGCAGGAGCTAGTGGTGTCCCTTTAACGAAGAGAAGGGTAGTGGATGACGGACTGGATAGGTCAATGACTTTAGAGGGCCTGGAGTCAGCAGATGGTGATCTCGATGGAGATTCGTTGGAGGAGTTAGAGGAAGGTGAGCTGGTGGACCCGGAACAGCAAGCTAGGGTTGTCAGAGTGTTTAGACAAGAGGAGTTATCAGCGTTGATTGCAGAATCACTTAAGGCCCTGAACATGCCTTCCGCTGTTCTGGCAACACAGGATTCCTTGGAAGACCCGTTAATACAGACCTTCCGTTCGACGCAAAGGGTATTTCCGATACACAGAGTGGTGCGGGATATGATTCAGGAGGAATGGAATCAGCCCGAAGCGGGTCTTAAGGGGTCTAGAGCGATTGTCCGTCTCTATCCCTTGTCAGAGCAGGATAGGGAGCTGTTTCGTTCGCCACAAATCGATGCAGCGATGTTGACGGTTACCAAAAAGACGACGATTGCGGTTGAGGGCAGCACCGTGCTAAAGGATAGTCAGGATAGGAAGTTGGATACCTTGTTAAAGCAGGTTTTTGACATCAGCGCACTCTCGATGCAGGCTTCTATCTCGGGGGCGTGGGTAGCTAGAGCCTGTCTGCGTTGGTCACAGATGCTCCAAGGTGATCAGATGGGGGAGCAGAATGAAGAGGTAGCCCATTTAGAGTTCAGAGCCGCCTATCTGGCAGATATTCATTATGATCTTATCAGGGGGCTCTTGAAGAGTATGGCTTTGGTTATGGGGTCTCGGAGGTACTTGTGGTTGCGCAGCTGGTCAGCGGACAGTTCTTCAAAGGCTTGCCTTAGCAAGCTGCCCTTTAGAGGGAAGCTTCTGTTTGGAGAAGATTTCGACAAGTTAGTCAAAGACCTGGGAGAGTCCAAGGGGGGTTGCTTGCCTGAAGATAAGCCGAAGCCAGGTTGACAAAATCTGGTTCTGAAGGGCTCACAGAGAGAATATCGAAGGTGAGGGTTTGCAGCAACCTCGTCCTCCAACCTTAGAAAAGCACAATGAGATAAGGGGGACTCAGGTGGGAGGCAAACATGTAGGAGGCCGGCTACGGGACATTTATCCTGCCTGGGTCCAAATCACGTCGGACCAATGGGTGTTGGAGGTCATTCGCGACGGATATGCTCTAGAGTTCCAACGGCCAGTGGTAGACTTGTTTGTACAGTCACCTTGCAAAGCAAGGTTAAAGCGCGTTGCAGTTCAGGAAACCTTAGACAGACTTCTCAAGCTCAAGGCAGTAGTGCCTGTTCCGCTAGAGCAGTACGGTTGCGGTCAATACTCCATATATTTCGTAATTCCAAAGAAAGACAGAGCCTTTCGTCCCATTTTGGATTTAAAAAGAGTAAACTGGTGTCTTCGTGTGGCTCATTTCCATATGGAGACCCTGCGCTCGGTAATTGTAGCTGTCAAGGAAGGAGAGTTTCTTACTTCCCTGGATCTGACAGAGGCTTATCTGCACATCCCGATTTGGCAAGAGCATCAACAGTTCCTTCAGTTTGCGGTACCCATGGGGCATTTTCAGTTCATAGCGTTGCCATTTGGGCTGGCCACGGTGCCACGTACCTTCACCAAGATAATGGTAGTGGTGGCGGCGGCTCTCCCCAAGGAAGGAGTATTAGTTCACCTCTATTTGGACGATTGGTTAATTCGAGCGAAGTCAAAGGGCGAGAGCAAATCGGCCATGGCCCGGGTGGTGCAGTTGCTGCAGAGCCTGGGTTGGGTGGTCAACGTAAACAAAAGCCGGCTGATTCCATCGCAGAGTTTGGAATATCTGGGGGGTTCGGTTCGATACGGCTCAGGGGAGAGTCTTTCTTCCGGATCTTTGCGCGCAGGGTAGAAGATGCTTGTGAGCCGGTTTCTGGGCGAGAGGGCTCCCACGGCCTGGCAGTATCTACAGTTGCTCGGGACAATGGCGGCTACACTCGAGCTAGTTCCATGGACAAGAGCTCACATGAGACTGTTGCAGAGGGCCCTGCTCCAGAGATGGTTGCATCAAACAGACTCACTGGCGCAACGGCTTCCTTGTCCTCCGGAGGTGAGACGAGAACTTCAATGGTGGTTGATTCCAGGACATTTGGAGAAGGGAATGCTATTAGAGGCTCCGGCCTGGAGACCGTTGACAACGGATGCCAGTCTAACGAGGTGAGGCACGCATTTCGAAGGTCGGTTGGTGCAGGGTCAATGGACGGCGGTAGAGAAGGAGTGGTCCATCAACCAGCTGGAAATGAGAGCAGTAGCCTTAGCGTGCCAAGCATTTCAGCCGTGGTTGAGGCAAACGGCGGTTCGGGTGCTGTCCGACAATGCAACCATGGTGGCCTACATCAGTCGTCTCGGAGGCACAGGAAGTGCGACCTTGGAAGCAGAGGCAGCTCTGCTGTTGGGTTGGGCCGAGCAAAATCTGCTCGCGCTGTTGGCTCGGCATGTAGCAGAGGTGGACAGTGTAGAAGCAGATTTTTTGAGTCGAGTCAAGGTGGATCCCGGAGAGTGGCTGCTCCACCCGGACGTGTTCGCGATGATTGCGAGGCGCTGGGGGACACCGATTATGGATCTGATGGCAAAATTTGAGTCGGCAAAAGCCTCTCGGTTTTACAGCAGGAGGCGAGAGAGGATGTCGGAAGGTCTGGATGCTCTGATGCAGAGGTGGCCAGTGGAAGGTCTCTTGTACGTCTTTCTGCCTTAGGCGCTAATAGGGCGAGTGATTCAGCGCATAGAGAGACATCAGGGCACGGTGGTTCTCGTGGCGCCAGATTGGCCAAGAAGACAATGATATGTGGATCTGGTTCAGCTTCTGGTGGACAGTCCATGGCGGCTCCCATCACGGGAGGATCTGTTGGTTCAGGGGCCGCTCCGCATGCCGCAGGTGAGTCAGTTCTCGCTTACGTCTTGGCTCTTGAAAGGGCACGGATGAGAGCCAGGGGTTACTCGTCTGCGGTTATTTCCACGTTACTAAAGACTAGATGGAGGTCTACGTCGTTGGCATATTTGAGAGTTCAGCTAGCAGCGCTTTCTTGTTATCGGGGTAAGACTCAGGGTGAAGCGTTGGGGGCGCACGTGGATATTAGAAGGTTTCTAAGGGCGGTGTTGCTTTTGCGACCGCCGCACAGGTTGACGGTTCCTCCTTGGGATCTGAATTTGGTCCTGGAAGCGTTGGTTAGAGAGCCTTTTGAGCCGTTGAGTAAGGCTTCGTTGAAAGACCTGATGTTAAAGACGGTGTTTTTGGTGGCCATTTGTTCGGTGCGTAGGATTTCGGAGTTGCAGGCTTTGTCTTGTAAGGAGCCCTTTCTTTCTTTCTTGGAGCAGAAGATGGTTTTACGCCCGGTCCCCGCCTTCCTACCTAAGGTGGTTTCCGCGTTCCATGTCAACCAGGTGATTTTGTTGCCGGTGTTGAATGAAACTGACAGGACTGCAGCTGGGGGGAAGTTGCATCTCTTGGATGTTCGCCGGACACTCAGAAAATATCTTCATGGTACAGCGTCCTTCTGTAAGACGGACAGGTTATTTGTGTTATTTGGAGGTCCTAGGAGAGGAGAGGCTGCGTCTAAGGCTTCGATTTCCAGGTGGATCAAGGAGGCCATCGCAGCGGCTTATATTTTGAAAGGGAAGACGGTGCCGGAAGGGCTGAGGGCGCATTCGACTAGAGCGCAGGCTACTTCCTGGGTGGAATTTAGCTTGGTGCTGGCTGTGGATATTTGCAGGGCGGCGACTTGTTCATGTTTGAATTCTTTCGTGAAGCATTACCGTCTGGCTGTTCAGGCGGCAGGAGATGTGCGGTTTGGATCAGTGGTGCTTCAGGCTGGTCTAGCAGGTCCCTCCCATTGATATTTACTGCTCTATTACATCCCCAGAGGTTCCGGAACTGGACTGGAGGGACGAAAAGGAAGGTGAAATTAGACTTACCTGCTAATTGTTGTTCCTTGAGGAGCTCCAGTCCCGGATCCCACCCTTGGTCACTATTTTGTATTGCGGCCTGAAGCGGGTTAACGCTGAGATTATGATAAAGGTTCAGTTTCTTGGGAGAGCAGTGCATTGGATTTCTGGTGGGGATACGAATAGGTTCCATGTCCTCAGGGGGAAAGATGGGGGCATTCCAGTGCAGAGGTATACTTCTACAAAGTTTCCCTTCCGGGAAGACTTAGTTAGAGTTAGTGTTTGTAGATTAAGGTTTGTTTTATAATAAAATAATTAAACAAATAAATAAATATATGAATAGTAAGGTTTGTAGTTATACTAGCTACTTATTTGTTGCTCTGGTGAGTTGGCTTTGTCAATAGGTACTGGAGTAATTTCACCTTTCTTGTCCAGTCAGAGAAAATGTTACAGAACGTATGCATCTCTATTGCCGTTTCCTTAGATTTATCTGCTGCTTTCGACCTTGTAGATCACCCCACTCTTCTGACCCACTTACACAACATTGGGCTCTCTGGCTCTGTTCTTTCTTGGTTTCACTCATTCCTCTCCCACCGAACCTTTTCTGTTTCCACAGGTTTTTCCTCCTCTCCTCCCACTCCCCTCCCTTGTGGTGTCCCCCAGGGTTCTGTCCTTGCCCCCCTTCTGTTTAACATCTTCTTGGCCCCCCTCGCACTCCTAGTTCAGCAGCATAGTATTTCGACCCACTGTTATGCAGACGATATTATTATTCTTCACCACACAGACGCTTCTGCCCCAGATCTTGCCCCCCTTAACTCCTGCCTGGCTTCAGTGTCCTCCTGGTTTTCCACTAATCTGTTGCACGTGAATCTCACAAAGTCATTCGCTATTTGGTTTACTTTTGGTGCCCCAACTCCCCCTCTTGCCCCCACCTTGTCCTGTGCCCCACTATCGGTAGTTTCCTCCCTGCGTTATCTGGGAGTCACCCTAGACTCTGCCCTATCCTTTAAGGACCATATTTCCTCTGTTGTACAGCGATCCTTTTACACCTTACATCAACTCCGTGCCATCCGTCCCTTTATATCAGTCTCCTCCCTGTCTACACTGTTACTGTCCCTGGTTGTATCCCGCTTGGACTACTGCAATGTTGTCCTCGCCGGTCTCCCTCAAACCCAATTGCGAAGGTTACAACTAGTCCACCATACAGCTGCAACCATTCTCACTCACGCTTCCCGTTTCGACCACATTACCCCCATCTTGAGGGAGGGAGGGAGCCGGTGAGGGAGGAGTGGTCTAGTGGTTAGGACAAGGTACTTCAGGCTGGAGGGCCGGGGGTTCAAGTCCCACCTGGGGACAGCAATCTCAGGCCGGAGGGACTGGGATTTCTAGTCCTATAGGCACTCCTTGTGGTCTTGGGCAAGCCACTTAACCCTCTATTGCCCATGTTCCCTGTAAGTATTAGCATATGTGTCTCATATCCCCTCGTGTTAAATGTATCCCCCAATTGACCGCTTTGACCCGGTGAAAAGCGGGATATAAATACAGCTAAATAAAAAAATAAAAAAATAAATAAATCTTGATTCACCTACACTGGCTTCCCCTTGTTTACCGTATACAGTTCAAAATCCTTATTTATGTGCACAAAACCCTCCACACCGGTGTTCCCCTCTACCTTGCCAATTTAATACATCTTCATTCGTCTCATCGTTCCCTCAGATCAGTCCATTTGAACCGCATGTCCCTTCCCTCCCCCTCACAGGCTCATCTTGAGTCCACCCGCTCCTCAGCATTTTTCTTTTTGGGTCCGCGACTCTGGAACTCGCTTCCCATCGCCCTCTGTTTAGAACTCTCATATAAAACTTTTAAGGCCAAGCTGAAGTCCCACCTTTTTTGCACCGCTTTTAACCTTTCCCTTCCACCTGCTCCCCTTTCTCCCCCACCCCGCTGAACCTGAATGTACTTAACTCTGTTTCGTTCTCCGCTGTATTACCTGTCCCTTTACTCTATCTCTCCACCCTATCCTGTCTCTTCAATTTTTTTGGCGTTCTTTTTCCTTTTTCCTTTTCAGCGGCCCATATATTCTATTATTGTACATCGCTCTGGTGCCACTGATAAAGAGCGGTATATTAAATGTGCAAATAAAGATAAAGATAATTCATAAAGGAACATGCTAATGCAGTTTTTCTGTATGTCTATCACAAGTCACAAATCACACAAGTGCTGTGTACAGTGAGCATGTCTTTGTTGTACTTTTTATGGGTGCACATATAGCCTCTGTCTGTCCATGCAGGTTGAAAACACCATAAGATGGCGATCACGGCGGGATGAAGAGGGAATTGACGTTAGAGAAAGCAATGCACGCATTGTTAAGTGGTCTGATGGAAGGTTAGATGACACTTTAATCAATGTGGAAGAAATTACAACCACTTTTTTTAACTAGTCAAAGCATTGGGGGAAGATTTTTGCAATTGTAAGGGGAGATGAGTTCCTTTTCCTATTGAGTGCAAGGCCAGCCTTAATTAGACTAACTTTGAAATCGGAACTCCTGAAAATTGCTTACCTCCATAACATTTGGATATTAAATATGCCAACTTATGTTTTCTGGGGGAAAGATGGTGACATCTGTCTCCGTTTACTGAGTCATACAAAACTTGGGTGCACTCGTTTTTGGCTTTCAGTAGATGACTGAAAATGTTAAAGCAATAGTAAATGCCTCTGGGAATGCCACAAAGGCATGAAGGTGAATATTAAGGCAGAAATACTAGCAACAATAAGTGGTTAATTCATCCTTTCAAGTATGGTCATTTCATTGGTAACTTATAGTTTTTACATGGCAGGCTGATAATTTGACAGGTACTTTGATCTTTCTGCAAAGAGGGGAGGAGATTTTTTAACCATTTAGTATCAGAATGACCAGTGCTTTATTTGTCTTTGAAGCATGTCATTACATTTGGGCAATGAAGTTTTTGATGTATACAAAGCACCACTGCAAGGGGACCACAACCATTTGTTCATCAGACAGGGAACTGGTCTTCAAGGTCAAGCTGTTTTCAAGACCAAGCTAACTTTCAGGTAAGCATAACGAGCCACGGTTTAGTATAAGGGCCCTACTACACTTTGCCATTCTGAATGAGTTTGAGAAGACAGTGACATAAAACTGCACAGAATGTAGTGCAAATCATTTGCAAATTTTATCACGCTGTCATGCTTTAATGTGTAATTGGTGTGCTGGATCATATTTTTCTCTTTCTCTCTGTCCTGTATTATTTTATAGTACTGATGAATCCCACAGAAATTTACTGAAAGTACTTTTCAGGTTTTGCACAAACTGTTTTGTAGTTTATGTATGACTCTTCTGGGGCGTTTTATTTGACGTTCTTGAATTAAAGAAATATCACTCCTCATTCATGGTCAGTGGGCAACAAGTAGTCATCCTGGCTTTCCTCTCCCTCTCTCTCTCTCTCTCTCTCTCTCTACATATGTAGATATTTATTTTGGAGCATTTTTATTCCACTAATTCTAAAACCTTGTTCTTGGCAAATAACAAGCTTTAACATAAAATACATTGGGTGTTTACAGACCATGAATAGCAACAGGGAGACATCAGTGAACATAAAATAAAGAAATGGCTGTTGAAGAACTAAACAATCAGAACTGATCCTTATTTTTCAGAGTAGAATTACAGTTGAGCTATGAATATCACTATTACTCTTATTATGCAAGAATGATTGAATTTAGTCTTTAACTTTCCATCTGACTGGTAAATATATTTTATATAATATTTTTCATTTTCAGTTTCTTTTTGGGGATTTGGGGATTTTCCAAATTGAGATAAGCCTGACTTTTTTCAGTTTTCATGATCGCGTTGTTTATGTGAAAGTTAAAGAAAGTTATAAAGTTTTATTCAATATGAAGGGTCATTGATGCAATCTGGAGCGATTGGTTGAAAAAGCCAACACCATAGCTCCCTATAAGTCTGAGACCCGTTAAAAAATAAAAAAGAAACTGAAAATGAAAAATATTATATAAAATATATTTACCAGTCAGATGGGAAGTTAAAGACTAAATTCAATCATTCTTGCATAATAAGAGTTGAAGAACTAAAGCAAGGGTATTTCCCTGGCTCGAATGCCTGCAAAAAAAATAAATAAATTACATCCAGTATGTAGAATACTAAAATATTTTTTTCAGTGTGCTGTCGCAGCTTTAGCTGTATCATGGTGCATTCTGACTGCAGACCAGCAAAGTGCCAGAGCAGTTTGTGAACAGAGCTGGAGCAAAATCCAGTTGTGAGAATGCGATTAGTTGCTAAGACCATGTAAAATGTATATAGCAGGAAATACTTTTTTCCTAAGCTAACATTTTATAGCTCTCTAAAAGTGTTTAAGATGCTGCCATTTAAGGGCAGTGTTCCAGTGTGCTGAAGAGCAGGCTGGGAGGTGAAGCATTCTCCTTCTTCTCTGGTAGTGTTGGGAACCACCTCTTTCTTTCTTTCGGAGATTTTGATTTTTCAGCCTGAGATGGCATCAGGAATACTCTAATCTCGCCATTTATAATCATTCATTCCTTTCCAGCCTTAATACACACACAGTTTGGGTTTCATAGAGTAAACAACTGATGTCTTGTCTTTTGCAAATTGTATCTTTTTTTCAGAAAGGTGACTTGCATTGTAAAGATATCCATCCTATGTATTTGACAGGCCTCACTCCACAGACAGCGCTACACACAGGAAAATGACACTGTCCCTTGCAGATAGGTGTTCAAAAACGCAGAAGATCCGAATTCTGCCAATGGCTGGCCGAGACCCAGAATCCCAGCGCACAGAAATGATTAAGGTATTACAGCTCTTAAGTGTGTTTTGTTTTTATTTGAGATCTGGAAGCTTGTCTCTTCTACCTGTCTTGTCCTGCTTTTTCTCCGTCTCTCAGAAAGAAGAAGAGAGACTGAGAGCTTCAATCCGCAGGGAGTCTCAGCAGCGGCGGATGAGGGAAAAGCAGCACCAGCGTGGACTGAGCGCAAACTATTTGGAACCTGATCGTTACGATGAGGAGGAAGAAGGCGAGGAAGCCATTAGCCTGGCAGCTATTAAGAACAGATATAAAGGAGGCACAAGAGGTAGTGTTATCCCGAACGTTACTTACCCAGTTATAGTTCTGCAAACATTAGCATAATATAGGCAAATGTATGAGTGGAGATGGCCATTTTCAAAGGTCTTTAGCTAGGTAAAATGACCAATTTGTCCTGTCCCCTCACTCAAATGCAGCTGAACATGAGAGAGATTTCCATAATATGCATACTTTTTAACCATGATAAAATGGGGCATTCCTGTAGATAAGTTTAGGTTGGGGAAGGAAAACCAGTTGCGTACATTCTTTTTCCCAATGCGCTCCCTGATTTCCCACCACCCCACCCCATCTGCACAAATAACAGATGCAAAGTACTGGACTTTCGATCTGAAAATTAACAGCTCCAAAGAAGTAGTATTTACCACCATCATTTGTATAGTATGTACTTGAGGGAAAAATTCAGGTTTTTTTCCCTTAGAAAATTTACATGAAATATGGGTTATTTGAAAATTGCCCCCACTACTGCACCCTCTGTGAAGTATTTTGAGGAAATGCCTTTTGCACTTTATTTATATCTCCAGGAACAAGCAGGAATGAGTCTTCACATATGGGTATGTTGGTACCGACGGAGTCCGCGCGGGAACGCTTCCCAGCGTCCAATCAGAAAGCTTTTGGAAGCATCCCAACACGCCTGCGTGCTGCCTTCCTGCCTTCCCAACTGCCTCTCCCCAGTTTTCGTTTTTCCGCGGATCCAGCAGGACGTCCTCCTGTCACCGCAGAAAATTCTTCTTTTATTTTTTATTTTTCTTGTGGTCGCGGCTGCCTTCCCCGACGCTACCGGTACCGCCGGTGTTTCTTTTTTCTTTTCTTGTAAAATTTTCCTTTTTAAGAATATTTTATCTCCAGGAACAAGCAGGAATGAGTCTTCACATATGGGTATCGTTGGTACCGACGGAGCCTGCGCGGGAACGCGCCCCAGCGTCCAAAAGGAAAGCTTTTGGGAGCATCCCACAGCGCCTGCGCGCTGCCTTCCTGCCTTTCCTAACCGCCTCTCTCCAGTTCTTCTTTTCCGCAGAGCCAGCAGGTCGTGTTCCTGTCACCGCTGAAGAATTTCTTTATTTTATTTTATTTCTTTGGTCGCGCGTCTGCCTTCTCGACGCTGGACCGGTACCGCTAAAAAAAACAACCTACTGTTTTCTCACTTCAGTGCATTTTCTTCTTTGGCCTTAGGCCTAGGAAATTTTTCCTCATGGAAAAGCCCGCCTCTGGGTTTAAAAAATGCACGAAGTGCAGCGCCACTATTTCTGTCACCGACACCCATGAATGGTGTCTAAAATGTTTAGGTCCTGACCACTCCATTGCAGATTGTGAGTCCTGCTCCATGATGTCTAAAAGAGGTCTACAGAACCGAGCAGCTAAGCTCAATACCCTGTTTCCCTCGGATGCAGCTTCGGTTGCATCGACGTCTTCCAGGGCTGCTTCTTCCTCACATGGATCTCAGGTAACCAAACTTAAATCCAGCCGGTCCTCGAAGGGTAAATCTCCCTCTAAGTATCGAGATGTCTCCGGGCTTGCCCTCGAGGAATCCGCACCGGCAAAATTACCCCGGCGGGAGGCTCCGGCTTCCAAAGCTTTTTCTATAGGGTCACAGGTTGACATCGATGGCTCGGCCTCGACCAATCACCTGTTGCCATGTTCTGGGGTACCAGTGGTTCCCACTGCTACCGATAACCAGACATTGGTTGCGTCGATGACCATGCAGCGTGCCATCACGGCATTCATACAAGCTGCGACGCCTTTGGTACCGCAACAAACTCAGTTGCCAGTACCGACTCCGGCACCGGTACCGACATCAGTTCCGGTGCCGATACCGATTGCATCGACATCCGCTTCGGTGTCGACTGCAGCGGTACACTGTTCGGTACCGATTCGGTACTGATGGGCATCACAGATCACTCCCGATGTCGATACCACCCGGTACGCGTATCGGGCTCTGCAGGAGCATCCAGACAGGCGATACTTCGATTCCTCTGAGGACTCTGATGAATCAGAGGTCTCTGTCGAAGCATCGGTGATCCATCCTCAGGAACCCTCTTCTCCAAAAAGGAGAATGTCTCCTCCAGAAGACTTGTCTTTTCAAGACTTCATTAGGGAAGTGGCAGGGGTCTTTCCATCTCAGTGGCCCCAGAGACAGAGCCTAGAGCCAAAAAAATAGATATTTTACAATATCCTAAGGCTCCTAAAGAGGCAGCCACTTTACCAATACATGAGATTCTTTATGATCACATGTTGGGCATATGGGAGACTCCTCATTCTCGCAGGTTGGACACCATGTATCGTGTTCCTCCTTGTCCTGGCTTCCATAAGACTCAGCTTCCTCACCACTCCATTGTGGTGGAGTCTGCTATGAAGAAGATAAAGAGTACAAAAAGGCACTCTTCTGCTCCTCCAGGAAGAGAATGCAGAACCTTAGATGCCTTTGGCAGGAGAATTTTCCAGGCCAGTATGCTTGTTGCCAGAATCAACTCCTATAGTCTCTATATGGGGATGTTTCTAAAAGAAGTTACAGATCACCTGCAAACTTTATCTCCTTTTATTTCAGAAGATAAAAGGGAAGAGTTCCTCACCTGGCTCAAACATGCCCAGGATATTTCCAAGTTTTCCAACCGTGCAGCCTTTGACTCTTTTGAAGGTGCCAGCAGAGCCTCGGCCATTGCCATAGGTGCACGCAGAGTTGCTTGGTTACAAGCTTCTGATTTGGAACCCTGGGTTCAAGATGGACTAGGAAACCTTCCTTGTACAGGTGAAAACCTTTTTGGCAAAGATTGGCAAGCAAAGGCCACCCAGATGGATGCTGAAAATTCTGCTTTAGATAGACTTTCAAAGTCTACTTCTGCTTCTTTTAAGAAAAGGTTGTTCAAAAAGGGTTTTTTTTCCCAAAAAAGGGAAATATTATTCTGCTTATGGTCAGCAGTCATCTTCTGCAGGTCGTTTTGCTACAAAGAGACAGCAACAACTGAAACAGGCCAAGCCTAAGGCTGCTAGAACTGCTACGGCCCAACAGCCTCAGCCTCCTCAGCGCCTTTGACTTCCAGCTAGAGAGCTTAGCCTTTCTGGCTCTAGAACATCCAGAGCCTCTCACCATTCCAGGAAGGATGGCTTACTTTGCTCCCAGGTGGGAACAAATCACAGCAGAACAATGGACCCTCTCCGTCATAAGGGAGGGGTACAAGCTTCATTTCTTAAACCTTCCTCCTCACACCATGGTGAAACAGTTCAATTCTCAGACATCTCTCCTCGACCTTTTGGGTCAGGAGATTGCTGCCCTTCTTGCCCAAGGGGCAATAGAAGAAGTACCCCTTCTTCAACAGGGCTCAGGGTTCTACTCCCCCTACTTTCTTATCCCAAAGAAAACAGGAGGCTACAGACCCATATTAGATCTCAGAGAATTGAACAAGTTTCTGTGCAAGGAGAAATTCAAGATGATTTCTCTCGGTACTCTCCTTCCATACCTTCAGAGTCAGGATTGGCTTTGCTCTCTAGACCTCAAGGATGCGTACACCCATGTCCTCATCCATCCAACACACAGAAGGTTCCTTCGGTTCCTTTATCAAGGGAAGCACTACCAATACAAAGTGCTTCCTTTCGGTCTGGCCTCTGCACCAAGGGTGTTCACAAAATGCATGGCAGTAGTAGCTGCATTTCTACGCACTCTAGGGATTTTCGTATTCCCATATCTGGACGACTGGCTCATCCGAGCTCCATCCCAATCAGAGGCCCAGACTTCTCTAACCTGCACAAGGCATATCCTTCAGTATCTGGGACATAAACATTCCAAAATCCCAACTCACCCCTACTCAGCCTCTAGAGTTCATAGGGGCCTTGCTGGATACCACAACTGCAAAGGCCTATCTTCCCCAGGGCCGTTGCCTACACTTGGTGCAGTTAGCCTCACAAATTCAGTTAAAATCCCATTTAACTGCTCGAGAGATGTTACAACTCTTAGGCCACATGGCATCCACTGTGCATGTGGTTCCTTACGCTCGCCTTCACATGAGGGCAGCTCAGTGGACTCTGTCCACCCAATGGACCCAGGCATCAGGTTGCCTGTCAGACAAAATAGCAACCTCCAGTCGCCTCTTTTGGTCCCTCCAGTGGTGGAAGTCCACTCAGAATCTGTTGCTGGGGTCCCCCTTTCAACAGGTGTTACCCCAAGCAACCCTTACAACAGATGCCTCTCCAAGAGGTTGGGGAGCTCATCTTCAAGATCTCTCCACTCAAGGCATCTGGTCTCCACAGGAGACATCTCTACATATCAACCTCGTAGAGCTCAGAGCAATGTTTCTAGCTCTCAGAGTCTTCCACAACCTGCTCAGCTACAAGACAGTCCTCATCCACACGGACAACCAAGTAGCCATGTTCTACGTGAACAAGCAGGGCGGGACTGGCTCTCTGTCGCTTTGCAACGAAGCTCTGAGATTGTGGGCCTTCGCCAGAGAGCATCAAATTCATCTCATGGCAGTGTATCTTCCAGGGGTTCAAAACTCTTGGGCAGACAGACTCAGTCGAGTTCTGCTTCCACACGAATGGTCCCTCCATGGGGACCAGATAACCAGGATCTTTCGAATTTGGGGAACCCCAGACATAGACTTGTTTGCAAGTCCGTGGAATGCCAAACTTCCCCGGTTCTGTTCCAGAATTCCGTGTCAGGGAGTTCAGGCCAGGGATGCCTTCCTCCTCCACTGGGGGCAAGGCTTCCTCTATGCTTTTCCACCCATTCCCCTAATTCCCAAGACACTCTTCAAACTTCAGAGAGACAAGGGGTCTATGATCCTCATAGCACCACATTGGCCACGCCAAGTGTGGTACCCTCTACTTCTGCATCTCTCTCAAGCTCCCTCCCTGGACTTGGGATCTGCTCCAGACCTCCTGTCCCAGGAGGAGGGAACGTTGTGGCATCCAAATCCCCAGTCTCTTCACCTCAGAGCCTGGTTGCTGAAGGCCTAGACCTTCAAGATTTGCATCTTTCTCAGCAAGTGAAGGATATCCTTTCTGCTTCCAGAAAGCCTTCCACTAGACGTTCCTATGCTTTTAAATGGAGAAGGTTTACCATTTGGTGTGCAGAGAAGGGACTTAACCCTCTTGCAATACCTCTGAATTCTTTACTAGAGTATTTGCTGCATTTATCCCATGCAGGCCTTTAAACGAATTCAGTAAGAGTCCATTTGAGTGCTATTGCAGCATCCCTTAAACCTCTCAATGGACAGCCTATTTCCTCTCATCCTCTTATAGCAAGATTCATGAGAGGCCTTCTTTTGACTAAACCTCCCATCAGACCACCTCCAGTGGCATGGGACTTGAATCTGGTTCTTGGCCAGCTTATGCAGCCACCCTTTGAACCCTTAGCCACTACCTCCTTGAAATTCCTTTCCTGGAAGGTTATTTTTCTCATTGCAGTCACTTCAGCTCGCCGCATCAGTGAGCTGCAAGCCTTGGTGGCTAATCCTCCTTATACAAGGTTCCATCATGACAAGGTAGTCCTCAGGACTAATCCACACTTTATGCCTAAAGTGGTCTCACCTTTTCATCTGAACCAGGAGGTTTATTTACCTGTCTTTTTTCCAGGACCTCATGCTTCAAGTGCAGAGAGGAATCTTCATACCCTGGATTGTAAAAGAGCTCTTGCTTTTTACTTACAAAGGACACAGCAACATAGAAAGTCCTCTCAACTCTTTGTTGCTTTTGATCCCTCTCATTTAGGACTTCCAGTCTCTAAGAGAACTCTGTCCAATTGGATTGCTCAGTGTATTTCTTTCGCCTACCAGAGCAAGAACCTTTCTCTGGAGGGCCATGTCACAGCTCACAATGTGAGGGCCATGGTAGCCTCTATGGCTCATCTAAATTCTGTGTCCATCGACCAGATCTGTCGAGCGGCCACCTGGGCCTCGGTTCATACCTTCACAGCCCATTACTGCTTGGACAAGGACTCCCGCCGGGATGCCTTGTTTGGTCAGGCTGTTCTCAAACACCTGTTCCATACCTAACCAACTCCTACCCTCCATCCCTGGCTGGATGCCTGAGATTCATGGGTGGAGGTAGAGCCCTTCCCAGGGACTCACAACCTGGGTGATCTCCCAGGCATCTCTAGCTGGGGAGTCCCCATATGTGAAGACTCATTCCTACTTGTTCCTGGAGATAGCACAGTTACTTACCTGTAACAGGTGATCTCTGGGAACAGCAGGAATAAGTCTTCACAACCCACCCACCTCCCCTAGGAGTTGTATCTCTCTATCTATCTTTCCTCTCTCTCTCTCTTTGTCTCAGCTTTAAAACTCGAACGAGAGAGGCGGTTAGGAAAGGCGGGAAGGCAGCGCGCAGGCGCTGTGGGATGCTCCCAAAAGCTTTCCTTTTGGACGCTGGGGAGCGTTCCCACGCAGGCTCCGTCGGTACCGACGATACCCATATGTGAAGACTTATTCCTGCTGTTCCCAGAGATCACCTGTTACAGGTAAGTAACTGTGCTTTCTTCCTTAGTGTCTCACGGTTTCTCAGGCCTTCTAGGCCTCTCCATTTCCTTCATGGAACCGCCAGCCACTTTCCCCAAGAAATGTACAAACTGTGGCGGTACAACTTTATTTTTAGACTCTCACAATTGGTGTCTAACCTGCTTGGGTCCTGACCATTTTCCTTCAGAGCCCTCGGGCAATAGTTTTGTGAGAAGAAGTTTTCAACATTGAGTTCCTCTCGACATGCGGTCCCCCTCCAACTTCAGGGCACCGACCATATTTTCTTTCCCACAGGATCAGGTAACCCAAAAACAGTCTGTTAAGACTAGCCAGTCCTCGAGCGGTAGTTCTCATGCACAGCATAGAGATGCTTCCGGCCTTGCCCTCGAGAATCCACTGGCTTCAAAACCCCGGTGGGAGTCTTTGGCCTCCAAAGCCTGTGTGGGGTTTCAGGTTGTTCCTGAGGTTCACCCCTCACAGATCATACCTGAGCCATGCCCTGTGGTGGCATCTGCTTCGAGCGGTACCGTTACCCCGGCATCGGCACTGGTGTTGGATGAAACATTCCTAACCAAGGATCGTCGTCTGGCGTCCTCGGTACCTACGGGCCCGGTGGATACGCTTCAGACTGACTTTCCAGTATCGGTATCGACACCGATACTAGTACCGACGTCGGTACCCTCCAGATGTGCATCGATAGACTCGCTTCCTTTGATGCCGAGTCTGGAATCGATCTCCAGTCTAGAGGACTGGGTATCGACTCGCCTTGGTCCCGACTCCCGTCGGTACCGAAGGCTCGGTTCCGATACTTCGGATCCGCAACTCTCGGTTCCTCCGATACCGTTAGAGTTGCCACCGGCTGGCCTTCATCCACCGGTATCAGATACGGTACCGAAGTCAGTACCGATATCCACATTACCTTTGTTGTCGGTACCTTCCATGCTTCTCTCGTCAGGCTCGCTTCCCTCGATGCCGAGTTTGGAATCGATCCCTAGCATGGATGATCTGTTTCCGACTGTCGCTGGTCCTGACCTGCAGTACCAGCGACCACCATCTAAGGATCCCATACTGCACCATTCAGGATCTTCTATTCCTATATATTTAGATAGATCCCTCGGTGCCAATGCTAGTTCTTCATCAGATCTAGCCTATCCAAGGGAAGTTCCCTCTAGGGATCCTTCTTTCCAGACTTTCCTCCTGGATATTACAAAATCACTTGCCATTCCTATTCCTGGACAAGAACATACACATGGGAATACAGAATACCTCTCTGTTCCTAGCAAAGCAAAGGAGAACATAATGCTTCCTTTGCATCATTCTTTGCAGGATCTCCTTCTACGAATATGGGAAGCTCCTTTAAAGGTACCCCCACCTTCTAGAGCAACTGATCTTCTATATCAGGTGCCCCCCTCTCCAGGGTTTCAAAAGACTCAACTTCCTCATCATTCCATTGTGGTAGAATCAGCAATGAGGCGAGTGAAGAGTAATAAAAAGCACTCTTCTTGTCCGCCAGGTCGTGAGTCTAAGACACTAGATGCCTTTGGACGTCAAACCTTCCAGACATCCATGCTTTCAGCAAGAATTCTCTCATATATTTTTTATATGGGTCTATCTCTTGAGGAGGTCACAAAGCAATTATATCTTTTGACTCCTTTTCTTCAAGAGCCCAGGTGTACAGACTATTCCTCACTGGTTAGTCATACTCGAAATATCTCTAAGTTTCTTACTCGTGCTACCCTAGACTCCTTTGAGTCTGTTAGTAGGACTTCTGCTATAGCTATAGGGGCATGGCGTAGAGCCTGGCTTCAAGCCTCAGACTTGGACAAATGGGCACAAGAAAGACGGAAATACTCCTTGCACCGGAGAAAATCTCTTCAACAAGGAGTCTTTACTTCAGGTTACTCAGTTATCCACTGACTTTCCTTTTTCCAGAGGCTGTTCTACGCCTTCTTCTTTCCCAGTAGGTAGGAAATGTCCTACCAAACTTTCTTCCCCTAGGGGGAGAAGGTCTTACCCATCATCTGCCCATCATTCAGATGTTCCCAAACGGGAAACATCGTCCTGGTCTGAGGAATCCACAACCTCAACAGGGTCAACAAACCCAGCAGTCGCAGGATTTCATATAGATCATGGTCCCTTTTGGTTGGGGGTTAGGATGGCAGTCTGCTTCTTTTCACTTGAAGTATCTGCACCAATTTTTATCCTAACCTACCTAGATATCTCTTCATGAGACATCTTTCTCTAACTCTAAGAGTCTTTATGATGATCTTGCCCATAATCAATAGATTTTCCTCTTCCTCTTGGAGGAAAGAGAGGTAGCAACTATCAATAGACAGTTGTTTCCCTGTACTGGCATGTATCATCTCATCTATCCGAGACCTCCTCCATAGTTGGTCTCTTGTAACTCTGTCTTACCTCCCTCTTACTACAGCATTTACTTTGTAAGAGTGGCTCTTTAAACGGGTAAGCCCCTATGGTCCTCTACCTGTTCTACCGGGGGATTCTCTCTTCTGGAGTTATCTCCCCCCCCTTGTTACCTTACAGAAGCTCATCAGACAATAGGAAGTCCTACCATGTCTGTTGTTTCTTTTTCCCAGTCTAAAAAAGGGAAGAGGGAAAAGAAATTTTCCATGCTGCCTGCGTAGTTGCTGCAGATACAGCAATTCCTAGGGGTTAAGCCACTGGTTTTGTTCACTACACAACCAGGGATTCCCCTCCACTAGCAATCCTCCTCGCCTCAGTGCTAAGTTCCAAACAGGTTATCAACCTCATTTGGGAAACCCTATTATCACAGTCTGGTTGGTTAACTTCTATTCTTCGCCCCCTTGTCCTTGGCAGAATAGCTGGTTACCTGATGGCTTTTCACAGCCAGTTTTTTCTTCTAACCAACCTTCAGCATGCTCTCTGCATCTCTACAGAGTAGCTTTGCACTATGGGCCCTTGCTAGAGAGCATTAGTATCTTGCCTAGCAGATAACCCCAGATGGTTAGGGGGAGTTCCCCCAGTCATGTCCATGTCTGGCAGGTATTCCCTACCCTTACCATCTCATCTTAAATCTCTTTTGAGGCATAAGCCTCAGGCCTTTCATTACGTGAAAACCTAAAGGAGGGCCAATTCCCTAGTTTGGCCCATATCTCCTTGGGTCTTCTCATCCGAGGTAAATTTCTTCAATAGCAGCTAGAGGATGCCTAATACCCATCTTTCTCTCATAGGCGGGTCACTAGGGTATCTTCCTCCAGAGGCGTCCTCTATCCATTCTCCATACTGCAATTCTGGAGATATCTGGACTTCCTGTCTGCAGACTGAAGTTATCCTCTGCAATTTTCACGTAGGCCATCCTGGTTATTCAAGAGCTCAAATTCTGCAAGGAATTCAAACAACTTCTTGTCAGGGAGACCTCTCCTCTGACTCTGCCAGTCATAACCAGGAAAAGAGGATTCTCTATGTCTCTATTCAAGCAGGTATCAACCTTCTTGCTGTCAGATAAATCTTTCTCTCTCCCTATATCCCTAGGAGGGATGAGGTTTTATGCACATCTCTCCATCCTTATACCTGGAGACATGTGTCTATATGCCTGCCTATTCATATAGGTATATATATATATATCTATCTACTTATCTATATCTATCGGTGTGTCTTCTGCCCATACATATCTCTTATAGTTATATGCCTATATACCCTATAGGTGTATATATTTAAATAGATATATATGTATGTGTGTGTGTGTGTGTATGTATATATATATATATATATATGTATATATATATATATATATGTGTATTTATATATATATATATATGTGTATATATATATATATATATATGTGTATGTATATATATATATATATGTGTATGTATATATATATATGTATATATATAATATAATGAGATATATTTTTAGATAGATCTGTATCCATTTACTTATCTATCTGTCTGTCAGGTTCAGGTATCCCTACATTCCTATATGAGCCTGTCAGATGGGCACTACCCCTATCAATGCTGTTCCAGCATACTTAGGGGACTACAGCTATAACCACTTCCTGTGGTAATTAACAAGTTTTTTCTCATGTACCTTTTTTTCTTTCCTAATTGACCCCATTTAGGAAAGACATTGCGGAGCTTCAGTTGTTCTAAGCTTAAGCTTTCTTTAATAGTACCTTCTGCGTCTCCGCTGAAGCTCTACCTCTTATGCTACCCCAGTTTTCCCCTGGGGCTATTTCTCACCCTGAAGGGTTCTGACCTCCACTTGTTTGTCTTCTACTTATTACCTCTACTTCTCAGTGAGGTACCCCTTGAGCACATTCACTGGCTCCTATCAGATCCAGATGTAGCTCAGTGCACTGTGCAATGCCAACAAGGGAGTCCCAGATTACAATATTTCATTACTAAATGCCCTCGATACAGGGTCTTCCCCTTTTGAAGCCCTGTTCTAGTCAGCTGTTTCACAGCTCCTTTTCTATATTCAACTCCTACACTCCATCCCCAGGATGCCTGAGGTCCTGAGGAATAGCATGGCTCGTTCTAGACTTGCAACATGCTAAGACTCCCTCCGGGCACCTGAGCTTGGGAGTCCCCATATGTGAAGACTCATTCCTGCTTGTTCCTGGAGATAGCACAGTTACTTACCTGTAACAGGTGATCTCTGGGAACAGCAGGAATAAGTCTTCACAACCCACCCACCTCCCCTAGGAGTTGCATTTCTCTATCTCTATCTTTTTCCTTCCTTGCTCTCTCTCTCTCTTTGTCTCAGCTTTAAAACTTAACTGAGGAGAGGCAGTTGGGAAGGCGGGAAGGCAGCACGCAGGCGTGTTGGGATGCTTCCAAAAGCTTTCTGATTGGATGCTGGGAAGCGTTCCCGCGTGGACTCCATCGGTACCGACGTACCCATATGTGAAGACTTATTCCTGCTGTTCCCAGAGATCACCTGTTACAGGTAAGTAACTGTGCTTTATAGTCCACTCTATACAGATTCTGAGTGGATTACATCAGTGCATTATTGTTTTTGACATGCCCCTTGCTTGGCATCTTAAAAAAGCATATCTTCCCCCTTTGAGGCCTGAGTGCGGTCTTAAATATTTTTTGTGCTTTGTTTATTTCCTTTGAGAGCAGTGTGATTGATGAAGGATGGTAAGTGACTCGTTATATACCATGACCTTAACTCACACTTTGTAGAGACGTTGAGGATGCCCTTTGACTTCTAAATCAGTATGGCTTATTTTGTCTTAGTATATCACCCTTCAAACCAGCAGCAGAGCGGTTTACAATAAAATTATGCTTGAAAATATTGGAGAAGTATAGTTCAAAAATGAAAGAGATTAGGAAAAGAAAGAACGGTTCTCCGTGAGCAAACAAGAAGTTGGTTCTCCTATATGGATGAGATTGGCATCGACTGATCCGGTGTGGTAACCTCTCCCCAGCTTTCAAAGAAAGCCTTTGGGAGATCCATCACGCATGCTTGGCTACCTTCCTGCCCAAGGGTGCCATCTTGCCTCAGTCTGCTTTTTTCCACGCAGCCCATCAGATATTTGTCTGCACCTCAGAAAAGGTTGTTTGTTCTTTTTTCTTCTTTCTTTATTTTTCCTTCTCTGGTATGTGTACTGGAGCTTTCTCGCTTCCCCAGGTCCGCTGTCACCTCGGCGCTGTGTTTTTCTCGGGTCTTTTTTCCCCTCGGGGTATATTTCCTCGGTGAGTGGGAACCCTCGCACCCTCCCTGGATGGGACACTTGAGTTGATCTTGTGGGCATCATCTTCCACACTGTGTCCTCGGCCAGTGGTTTCAAGCAGTGCGACTGCTGTGAGCACACTTTGTTCTGCATGGATCCGCACAATTGCTGCCTCTGTTGCTTCGGTGCGGATCATGATGACTCTTGTGGGCTCTGTCAGCCAATGAAGAGCAAGGCACGGAGGAACTGTGAGAAACAATGAGAGTCCATGTTCGGGAAGTCCTTCATTTCGGCCCCAGCATCGCTTGTAGAGCCGACGCCCTCTGAGGCTGCCGTGGTGGCCTTGGCCTTGTGTGACGGCCATGCCTGTTCTGAGTCCTGAGTTCGCGGGGCATTGGACCATTGATTGTCATCCAAAGGTCGTCCCTGATAAAGCCGTGGGTAAGTCCCATATTCACTGGCATTGGAGCCCCTGGTGCAATGCCGGGAGCAGCCCTCCAAGCTGCCCCAGCATGAGAAAGTGCCATCAATGTCGGGAGATTGATCCCAGTCTCCCAAACACATCCTCATCAAGAACATCCCCTCAACTGAGCCGGCATCTGGCCCGAAGCCTTCGGTGCCCGCACCGGTGGCTGCAGAGCTATCTGGCCTCAAGGTCAGAATGGCAGCCCTCGAGTGTAGCAGTGTGGACTGATGCCTGGTTCCTCCGGGTCATCGGTCCCGACCACCAGCCCCTCCACTGCAAGGACGTCACCAAAGGTCATGGAACCAGTCCTCGAGTGCCATCTGCCTCGGGATGACTCCAGGCAGGAATCCCATTCAGGACAGAAGACTTCCCTGGCTAGCGCCTCTTGATCGGAGCACAGGGGCTCCAGGGGCCTCGCGATGCCAGTCACCTGGCACAGTCCTGAGACCCGGAGGTTTATTGTGGTCTCCTCCGACTCTGAATCAGACTGGCAGACTGATGACGGGTCCTCTGCTACCTGCCTCCATAGGGATGTCCCGTCGAACCTCTCCCCCATGGAGGACCGATGCAGGTCCTCTCCTGATGATCTCAGCTGTCAAGGATTGCTCCAAATTCATCACTTGTGTGGCCTACAACTGCTTTGCTTCGGTGGCCAGAGTAGCTGTGATGGGCATTGGACAAGGTCGCCGAGTTGGAGTCAGAATTCCTGACCAGGTCAAGGCTCTCCAAGAAAACTGCTGACCCTTCCCGACGGAAGGCTTCAGGGAAAAAGCCCCTTTACCTGAAGAAGAGGAAGACTTACAGAAACTACCCTTAGTACTCTTTTTTCCCAGCTCCCCAACAGGGCCAGTAGGCCAAGGGGCCTGGTCATGGTCCATGTAAGCCTAAGGCCCACAAGCACCAGCTGCAACCTGGTGGGGGCTTTTGACTCAGGCATAGCCTCTACTCCCCTGGGAGGCCTAGCCCCATAGCACATGGGGAAGTGTCTGGTGTTCTATGCCAGCTGGTGGTCCAGCATCACCACTGACACCTTGGTCCTCCAGGTAGTGGGGGAGGACTACCTCCTCCATTTCGATCGGAGACCGCCTCCATTCTTTCCAGGGAGACTCCCGATGATTCCTCTTCGCCAAAACTTGCTCCAGTGAGAGCTCTCTGGACTTCTGGCTGACAAGGCGGTGGAACTAGTACCGCCCCATCTCAGGAGCAAGGGGTTCTAGTCCCGGTACTTCCTGTTTCCCAGGAGGACTGGCAGTTTTCATCCTATTCTGGGTCTTCAACAAGTTCCTGGTGAAGGAGAAGTTCAAAATGCTCTCCCTTGGAATGTTGCTGCCTTACCTCTGCCTGGGAGATTGGCTGTGCTCCTTAGATCTCAGACGTGTACATGCACATTCATATCCATCTGTGCCATTGGTAGTACCTCTGGTTTGTCATTGGAGGATGCCACTACTAATACAGGGTTCTGCCCTTCGGCCTGGCTTCATTCTCAAGGGTGTTCACCAAGTGCCTGGCAGTGGTCGCTGCCCACCTGCGGCTGCAGGGGGTATTCATCTTTTCCTACCTGAATGACTGGCTGGTCAAAGGCGGCACAGCCGTCAAAGTGCAGCAAGCAGCACGTCGCACCATTCTCACTCTAGAGCACCTGGGGTTCGCCATCAACTACCCCAAGTCCCACCTGCAACTGACCCAAAGCCTGGAATTCATAGGGGCATTGCTAGACCCATTCCAGGAAAGAGCCCTCCTTTCTCTTGACAGGGCCCAGCAGCTAACAGCCCTCGCTAGGGAGATTCATAGCCTGAAACTCTGCCTCTGCCCCGCTCATGCTGCGCCTCCTGGGGCACATGGCCTTGAAGGTGACATCACAACTGATGCCATGGGCCCTCTGCTCCCAGTGGTCTCAGGCGATGGGGTACCTGCAGGGCAGGATGACCATCACCCATCCCCTCGCCGAGCCCCTTGCCTGGTGGTAGCCATGGAACCGGCTGACAGGAATGCCCTTTCAGGTCTCGACCCCTCAGAGAGTCCTTGCCACAGATGTCTTTAAGTTGTGCTGGGGAGCCCACTGCGGCAATCTCTGCACTTGGGGCCTGTGGTTGGTATTGGAGAGCCTCCAGCATATCAACTTCCTAGTTCTATGAGCCATCGCCTGCACCCTCCAAGCTTTTTAGCCCCACCTGTGGAACCAATCCATTCTGATCCAGACAGACAACCAGGTGGCGATGTTCTACATCGACAAGCAGGGGGGGCACAGTATCATCCCTCCTGAGCTGGGAGGCGGTACGTCTCTGCACTTTTGCCAGCAAGAGTGGGATGCTCCTAAGGGCCGTGTACCTCCCCGGACAGGATAAGGTTCTTGTGGACCGACTGAGTCAGATTCTCCAGCCCCACAATTGGTGACTCGACTTGCGAGTGGCCAACCAACTGTTCTGCTGCTGGGGCCTTCCTGTGATGTATCTCTTTGCCAGCCTGGCCAATGCTCAGCTGGCTCGCAACTGCATCAGAACACTGCACCCCTCCCAGGTGGCGGTCAATGCATTTCTCAGCCTGTGGATGGAAGGCCTTCTTTATGCCTATCCTCCGATACCGTTCATTGCTAAGACCGTCTTCAAGGTGCAGCTCGACCGTGCCACCCTGATTTTCATAGTCTCCTGGTGGCCCCAGCATTTGTGGTTCCTGCTACTCCTCAGCCTGTCTCGGGCACCCCCAGACCCCATGGGGAGAGCCCCGGACCTGCTTTCACAGGGAGATGGCTCTCTCCTGCACCCCATCCTGGGGTCTCTGGCCCTGACAGCCTGGCTGCTGAAAGGGTAACCCTAGCCCAGTTTCTTGCCCAGGGAGGTGGAAGAGGTCCTGCTGGCATCACACAAGGATTTCACCCAGTGGACGTACACCTTCAAGTGGCATCATATCTCTGTTTGGCATACGGAGAAGAATGCCACCCCCTTCTCCTCTTCTGTACAGCTGGTGCTGCAGTACCTGCTGCACTTGTCTAACGCTAGTCTGAAGCCTAACTCCATCAGGGTTCATCTCAGTGTGCTATCAACGCACCATCACCTTATTGAGGGGAAGCTCCTCTCCACCGAACCTCTTGTGGCTTGCTTTCAGAGGGATCTCCTGCTCTCAACCACCCATTTGATTGTCGTTGGTGGAGTGGGATCTCAATGTGGTCTTCTCAAAGCTCATTGCTCCACCCTTTGAGCCACTGGCTTCCTGCCACCTTAAGTATCTATCCTGGAAGGTCATCTCGTGGCTGTCACATTAGCTCACAGGGTCAGAGAGCTCCAGGCTCTGATGGCTCATGATCCCTACACCAGGTTGCACAGGAATAGGGTAGTACTCCGGACACACCCTAAGTTCCTCCCCCCATTCCACCTCAACCCAGGAGGTGGTGCTTCCCACTTTTTTCCCCCAACCTCATGCCAGTAGGGTGGAGGTTTCTCTCCATATGCTAGATTGTAAGTAGGCCTTGGCCTGTTATCTAGAGCAGACCAAGCCGCTTCGCCACTCCTCACAGTTATTCATCTCCTATGACCCTAATCACCCTGGGCGTAGTGGTCTCCAAGCATACTCTGTCCACCTGGGTGGCAGACTGCATTTCTTTCGCTTACGGTCAGGCCAGTCTTTCGCTGGAGCTTCATGTCACTGTGCACAGCGTCTGGGCCATGGCAGCTTCTGTGGCAAACCTCCATTCAATCCCCTTGTTGGAGATCTTCCGGGCTGCCACCTGGTCCTCAGTTCACATCTTCGCAGCGCATTACTGCCTGAAGGAGGAGTCCTGGCTGGACAGCGCATTCGGCCACGTGGCACTCTGTCATTTTTTGGGGTTTAAGGCAACGCCTGCCCTCTGGCCCTTCCGTGTGTGCAGACTACCGGAGAGCTGGTTTCCCTGGTTGACGCTGGGGTTGTTGCTGAGGTGTTGTGACCAAACTGTACTCTTACTATACTTCACGGTTCGCTTTGCGGTTTGCTCGTGGCTTACAGGTTTTTTTGGTAGCCTGTAGCTAGGGAGACCGTTATGTGAGGACTAGCTTCCTGTTTGTTCCCAGAGAAAGCGTAGTTACTTTCCTGTAACAGGTGTTCTCCGGGGACAGCAGGAATCATTCCTCACAACCCTTCCTCCTCCCTATGGAGTTGCTTTTCTTTTTTCTGTCTTGAGTTATGTCATCATACTGAGGCAAGATGGCACTCTTGGGCGGGAAGACAGCCACACATGTATGATGAATCTCCAAAAAGCTTTCTTTGAAAGCTAGGGAGATGTTACCGTGTGGGCTCCGTCGATGCTGACATCACCCATATGTGAGGACTGATTCCTGCTGTCTCCAGAGAACGCCTGTTAGAGGTGAGTAACTATGCTAACTAGTAAGATTGCAAGTAAGCATTAATAAGGAGGCTAGGAGTTGTGAGTTGCAGGCTACAGGTGCTGACCCACCATCACACTTTGCACGTACCATCCTGAAACACTTTATTAAACGTGTTCTTAAAAAAACATGAGAATTAAGTACATGCTGACCTCAATGTCTAAATTCTTATCTCCACGTCTTATCTAAAATGTGCCTTCACAGGTTTCTTTTTTTTAGAAATGTATATGTCACCATCTAAATACATTTTCTCTCAATGATGAACAATTAAAATATACACCATTTGCAGAAAAACTAGGAAACATAGCAACCTCCCTGCCCCCACTTTCCATTTCAGTAAATCAGATGTTGCTGTGCTGATCTTTTTGCTACATGTGGACATGACATTGATACATTTCAAACACAAAAGCCTTTGTAGCAAGATAATTGAAGTGTGAATTTAAGGAGAATTTTAATAACAAGGGTGTGATGATAGTTGGAAATGCAACTCTCTCTTCTTCCCCCCACCCCACTAATAATAAAAAAACAAAATAAAACTAACAAATAAATTAAGACTAACGAGACTGAAGGGGATATAATAAACTTAAAAGAAATAAACAAGACAGTGTGTCATAGATCCAACTAATACTTCTGCTGGAACAGCATATATTATAAAAGTCAAATTAATTGGCTCTGCTTGTACTTTGTGAGATCTGGGCAGCAAAAGTACCATCTTTGATTTATGGTGAGCAGAGTATGGCATAAGATTTGACACTGATCCTTGTCCTTGCCCTCATAAATTGCAGTGATCATAGGCAGGGGCAGATGAGAGGAATATTGAGAGATCGGAATTTGGACATAGGCTGATTAGAAATAAGGAACCTAGTCCCAGTGGTGACTAGGGGATCCCTAAATCAATGTATGTCTACTTTACATGTCAATGCACTCATTGTAGAATAAGACACATAGACAGCGATGGCATATAAAGACCATACTGCCTATCCAATCTGCCCATTTATGAGAACTATTAGGTTCTACAATCTCTTCCTCTCCCTCAGCGATCCTCTGTATTTGTCCTATGTTTTCTTGAATTCAGATACAGTTCTCATATCCACCACCTCTAGTGGGAAGCTGTTCCATGCATCTACCACTTTTTCTGTAAAGAAATGTTTTCTTGGATTACTCCTGAGTCCCCTTTCACCATCTTCCTATGACCCCTTGTTACAGATCTTCCTTTCCAGTGGAAGAGGGCCACCTCCTGTGCATTTATACCAACAAAGTATTTAAATGTCTCTCTCATACTGCCATCAACCACCTTTCCTCCAAAATATATATATATGAGATCTTTAAGTCTATCCCCATATGTGTTATGGCGAAGACCATTGACCATTTTAGTAGTCGCTTTCTGGACCGACTCCATCCTGCTTATATCCTTTTGAGGGTTCAGTCTCCAGAATTGCACACAGTACTCTAAATGAGGTCTTACTAGTGACATACTAAAAAGCACAATCAACTCCTTTTTCCTGCTGGCCATTCTTCATACAGTTGGTATATGATTTAATCACAAAGTGTGTGACATAATGCTTTTACCAGAAATGTGGCTGGTTCAGGATGAGCTTCCGACTTTGGTAGCAGCATGTCCATCTGTATTTATGATGCTTTCTTTTCTCTGGGTTGCATCAGAGAAGAGACAGACTGGATGTAACCTGTCGGATGAATATAAGATCTTGTTGTTCAGACTGATTCTCCCACTTGCTTTGAAGCATTCTTGCTTTCTCTTGACATGCACCCTACTGTGAGCATATTGTTAATTTATTACCCATAGTGAGTGACATTGAATCAATTATAAGAACTGATGTTATTTATCATAGATGTTAGTCCATGGTTTTGGCCATTTATAACTGTAGGTCATCTAAATTTTTATTTTATTTATTTATTTAGCAAGCATTTGTAGCCCGCTCCTTCCAGCGATCAGAAGCGGGTAGGATTACTATTGTGAAACTGCCGAATCAAGGCAGGTACAAATTTTGTTTACATACAGATTGTCAGAAAAGCACATCATACAGAGTTAACACTTCTTAGCTATGGGGGAGTTCATTTACATATATACATAAATACATATATACAGGATAATCTTCTTGGACACAGTGGTCAGGGGCTGCTCCATCTGTGGTTTAGTTCAGGTTGAAATGTGATTGGAAAATGTGCGTTTTGAGTTTCTTTCTGAAGTCTAGAAGGTCATTGCTAGCTCGTAGTTCTGGTGGGAGTTGGTTCCACAGTGTTGGCGCCGCATATGAGAAAGCCCTGTGGCTGGTGTTAGCTTTGGCAGATCTTATATCTGTTGGAGTGTGAAGGATGTTGGAATTGTGGGTTCTTCTGTTTGCACTGGATGATGTGAATGACAGTCTGGTGGGTATTTTATTTCTACTTTGAATTTGTTGGGCCTTTTGTATATCAGTTTTGACCCTTCCCATACCACTGGCCACACATTGGACCTTTTATTGGTGCCACTAGGGTTTGATGGGGAGCCAATTATAGAATTAAAATCATATGTTCTTGTGATTATAATGGAATCATTTTCTTTTTGAATTCTCAATAGTCTGCATGTGTCTTAAAGGCCTTATTGTCTTAAACTTTTGAGTCATAGGAAAACTGACTCAACTATTTTATTGTTGCCCACTGAGCAAACTACAACTGACTGATGCCTGCTATCCTTCTCTATGTATGACCTTGGATCACATTGCACGCTTGTGATGGAAAAGGGGGTGCCCTAGCACAAAGTGCCCTCTAGGTTTACAGATACTTTAAATATATCCAAATTGGAATGTAGGGCTTTGGAGAAGGTTTGTCAGGACACAACCCAGAATCTGCGTAATAGAAGAAAAGATTTAACTTGTATCGGGATGAAACGAAGAAAGCTAAAAGGGTGTATTATTCTAAGCAAATTGCTTGTGGGGTAAATAGTCCTAGCAGACTTTTGCCGATTGTGAACTTGCTGCTGAGACCTTGGAGTTGTAATTCTCAGCAAGTGTCTGATATATCTACTGCTAGTGAGCAAGTGATGTATTTTGAATATAAAGTTGCTAACTTGTTGACTGGGCTCCTGCCGATCAGGGAGGATGCTCTGTTACAGAAGTTGACAAGTTGATACCATTAAGTTGCTAGATGGTAACTTATGCTAGGTTTCTTTATGCCATATTCTTATTTTTCAATAGAAAGTTTGGTCTCCTGATTTAGCAAGGCAAAGGTTGTAGTTTGGACCCCCTACCCATTGAATCTTTTGTGAGAACTGCAGATTGCTGTTTGTTTCTGTGTATTTTATGTAATGTTTTCTTGCAACCATAGGAGAAGATTATTAGAAGGCTGGAACTTAAAACTGTAGGTGTCATCAGTATAAATACAACAACAAGAGAGAGAAGGGTGCCTTCCGCAGAAAAATGTACAGGGGGAGTGGAGGGCAAGGACCACAGCCCACACAAAAAAAATGATGATGAACAAAAACCTTTATTGGAGACCCAACTAAAAGGTTTCGTCGAGAAGCCTTCCTCAGGGGTCTAAAATATAGACATGAACGACATGTTAAACATAAAACCATAAAGAGATAAAAATACATTAAAAATATTAATACATAAAAATATATGAAATACATTACCAAAGGAGCCAATAAGAAATATACAAAGATTAGAAGGCTGGAACTTAAAACTGTAGGTGTCATCAGTATAAATATAAAATTTATTCCTTATGAGGTTTCTGTATAAGACACTTACTAATTTCTTCCACACAAGATTCAATTTGAGTTTTGTATGTCAGCAAACTGGCTTAAGTTGAATGCAGAAAAACAGCTGCTTTAAGCTGTGGGTTAGGAGGAGGGAAAGTTCCCCCCCCCCCCCAGCATATGATCCAAAGATTGAGAGTTGTGTGTTTCTTATGCACACTAAGCAGCCTGGGAGTTTGATTTGATTCAGCTCTCTTTTTTGAGGTTCAGGTAGATGCTGTAATCACAAAAACATGTATTTGTTTTTATTTATGAACCGCCTTTATGAAGAGATTCCTCCAAGTTGATGTACAATACAGGTATTGCTTGGCAGAGACACCTGATATTGTAGTAACAGCATAGCAATAGCAAAATGACCACATATCAACATAATAGTCAATTAGAACAGTGAGAGAAACTTGAAGATAGACAAATTAAATCAGAGTAATAACAGTAATATGATAGTGTCATTGACAGCCTTAGTATATTTGAATAGGCAGAGGGACACCAAGAGCATTATGGTGGCCAAGGAGATACGGTTGTTCTTTCCCTGAGCGAAACACAATCTCAGAATGATCACTGTGACACACATTGCTAGTGTTGAAAATATCGAGGCAGATTTCTTCAGTTGACACACACTGGACCTGGAGAAGTGGAAGCTGGAGCTGGAAGTCTTTCAGCTGATCGTGGACTGCTGGGGAAAACCATCCCTTGATTTAATGGCGGTGTAGAAGAATGCCCAGGCAGACGTTTTCTTCGGTCAGAGAAAGGTGCCAGGCTCCAGTGATCTAAGTGCTCTCTTGCAGAGTTGGCTGCGCAGGGGCCGCCTCTTAGGCCATGCCCTGAGGATAGAGGATTATCTGAACCTGGTTGCTATGGTGGCCTTGGTGGACCTGGTCGGTCTGTCGTGAAGGGATATTTCTCATGGACAACATGAGTCCTTTTTGGCTTATGGCTTGTCCATTGAAGGACACCGCTTGAAGCAAAAAGATTATTCCTCGGTGGTAATGTCAACTCTGTTGAAGGTATAGCATCTATTTATCACCCTGGTGTACTTTTGGGTTTGATTTATTTTTATTTATTTATTTACATTCTCTTATATACCGCGCTATTCTGCATCAGTGCGGTTTACATTGAACAAACTGAAATTACATTGAACAGGGCATTATAACTTGGAGATAACTATTTTACAGGGAATATGGGCCATGGAGGGTTAAGTGGCTTGCCCAAGACCACAAGGAGCACCTGTGGGACTAGAAACCCCAGTCCTTCCGGCCCAAGGTTGCTGTCCTCTAGTGGGATTTGAACCCCCGACCTTCCGGCCTGAAGTATCTTGCCCCAACCACTAGGCCACTCCTCCAGATGTCTTTTTGAGGCATAGTGTCAGAATCTAGGAACGTCTTCTTGGTATACGGGAATTCCTTTGGTTTTGGTCTTTCTCCAGGGAAGTCTGGATAAAAAACCTCTACTGAATTTGCTGAGGGTGCAGAAGGTGTCCTGTTTCAAAGATCTGATATGTGGAAGCCCCTTGGCATTGAACAAAAGAAATGCCATACTGGGTCAGACCAAGGTCCATCAAGACCAGTATCCTTTTTCCAACAGTGGCCAATCTAGGTCTTAAGTACCTAGCAGTTTCCCCAAAAGACACAGGTTACACAATGCTTGTATTGGGTCAAGCAGTGATATCCCGGGTCCCTTTTAATAATGGTTTATGGACCTTTCTTCCAGCAACTTGTCCAAACCTTTATTTAAACCCAGCTACACTAACAGCTTTTACTACATCTTCCGGTAACAAATTCCAGAGTTTGATTACACGTTGAGTGAAAAAATATTTTCTCTTATTAGTCTTAAATAAGTTATCCTGTAGCTTCATTGCATGTCCCCTAGTCATTTTATATTCTGATGATGTAAACAATCTATCTAAGTTTACCCATTCCACTCCATTCATTAATTTATAGACCTCTATCATATCTCCCCTCAGCAGTCTCTTTTCCAGGTTGAAGAGCACTAACCTTTATAACCTCTCTTCATAGGGGTATCCTTCCATCCCCTTTACTATTTTGGTGACTCTTTTCTGCACCTTTTCTAATAACGCTTTATCCTTTTTAAGATACGGCGACCAGAATTGCACACAATATTCAAGGTGCGGTCGCACCATGGAACGATACAGAGGCATTATAATATCTTTTGTTTCATTTTCCATTCCTTTCCTTATGATACCTAGCATTCTATTTGCCCTCTTGGCTGCCGCTGCACACTGGGCGGGGGAATTTAACACGTTATCCACGATGACAGCCTAAATCTTTTTCCTTGGTGGTGGTTCCTAATGTGGAACCTTGCATCGTGTATCCATAGTTTGGGTTCTTCTTTCCTAGGTGCATAGCTTTGCACTTGTCCACATTAAATTTCATCTGCCATTTGGATGCCATTTGGCATTTTGCATCTTGACATTTCCATTTCATCCTGCTAGACCAGTCCAGACAAGAGGGTTTAGCTCACCCTTCCAGCAGATGTTGGAAACGGAGGAAACAAAATCACCAGAAGCCTGGTTGGCTGGCCCTGGTAGACATATAGCTGTACCCCTAGGGGTCACCCTCAGTATTTTCTCTGTCTCCAGCAGGTGATGGTGTCTTCCTAATTTTTCTCTTCAGGATTCCCTTTATTTTCCTCTTATTTTCCTTTGCCTAGCTGGACGTTTTTAGGGTGCACAAGAAGTGCCTCTCTGATTCTCCCGCACTAGTGTTTGTGGTCCTGGGTCGAGCTCCTTTCAGCAAGGGGAGTCCAGCTTCAGGTCACGAGGATCTCTTTAGCCGGTAGCAGGGGGAGCCTTCAGCACTCTTCAGCAACTTATCTTTTGTTCCACCGTTTAGGAAGTCAGTCTTCCTATGCGTTTGCCTTGGTCCCCCTGCTCTGCTGCTGCCGGATTTGGACTGGATACAGTGAGTTTCTCAACCCACCCCCTCCTGATGCCGCTCCTACTATCGGGTCAGATTCCTCTCTCCTCTCTCCTCCCAGGGCTCTCTCATTTGGCATGGGGTGGTTTTTACGGTGCAAGGTGTAGTCCCGTTCTCGGCAGGGAACGGTGTGGCGGCCATCTTCTTTCCTCCCTACAGTCACGCAGGCACAGCTGTGGCAGCCATTTTAGAATGGGAAACTCCACGGTGAGTGCCGCTTTTGGTGTCACCTTTCTCCTTTGTGGCGCCTTTTTGACTTGGGGAAGTAAGTTCAGGTCCTGACAGACTCCACCATCACAGGCTCTCCCCGATTTTTTCGCTGGTTTTTGGGCCGAACTAATACTTTTCTTTCATGATGCCTTCCTCTTTACAAAGGTGCAAAAGGCAACATAAGGAGTTGAGAGTCTGCACAGGCTGCTCTTCTCACCCTGGGGAAACATCCAATTCTGTGTCCATTTCTCACTTAAACAAAGACATCTCCTCCATTCCTGGCCAGACAGACCCTAGGACCAGTCCTGCTGCAGAGGAAGCTCTGGACCTTTCACTAATGTGCCCCAGCCTGTGGCCCCTTCATCTCCATCACTGATATCCTATGAGGCACCTTCCCAGAATCCAGATACCCAGTTCCTAGCCTTCTTCAAGTAGGCATGGTCCCTCTGGGGTTCTGTCCCTTCTGTCATTGGCTGAGAGTTTCACGCCACTCATTGCACAGCAAACTGTGCATTGGGATCCCGGAAGCGTCCTCGTAGGGATTCGGCTCCTAAGGACAGTGGCCGTCCGCCAAAGGAGGTATCTTGGGGCTCAGAAACTTGACCTGTGGTCCCGGAAGAGTATGTTGTCTTGCGGACGACAGCATGGAACCCTCCGACCACAAGGATGGGGAATGGTCCCTGTTGGAGGCCTCGGCTGAGGGTCAGGATGATTGGCAGCATATCAATCTGTTCCAGAAGGATGAGCTCTCAGCGCTAATTTCCTAAATCGTGGATGCCTTGCGCCTTGCCGACCCTCCTGAGCTATAGCAGTCCCAGACACAGTCGCAGGCGGACCCCATCTTGCAGAGCATACGTAAGCCCTCTAGGGCTTTTCTCTTTCCGGCTGAACTTCAGCAGATGGTGTCTCGGGAGTGGGACTCACTGGATGCCCTCTCTACTTATGGCACTCCGTCTGGGTCAGCACTATCTCTGGTTACCAATTGATATGGAGAAATGGCTCGCATATCCCAAAGTGAATACTCTGGTGACTGGAGTCACAAAGCACACTACCATCCATGTAGAGGATGGAGCAGCACTTCGTGACCAACAGGACAGGAAAGTCTAGAATCTCCTTAAGATAACCACCTTGTCATCTATGCTCTCTCTCCAAACGTCCATTTATGGAGGTCTGGCAGCCTGGGCCCTGTTACGTTGGATTCAGCGCCTGCCGGAGGATCCGGCGCTGGCTCACTTGGAATTGGTTATGGCCTGTCTGATGGATGCCTTCTATGATCTGCTGCGTCTCTTGGCTCGGTCAGTGGCAGTGGTCACCGTGGCTCGTCGATGACTTCGGCTTTGTCAATGGTCGGCGAATGCTGCATCTAATGCGCGCCTCTCTTAAGCTTCCTTTTAAGGGTAAGCTTCTCTTCAGCGAGGACCTAGAAAAGCTAGTCAAAGACCTGGGTGAAGTTAAACCCCAGCATCTGCCGGAAGATAAGCCTAAGTCATCCATGCGCCGTTCTTCGCAGCACTTTTATTCCATGCCCACCCAGCGTACACCCAAGTTTTGCGACTCCCATTGCTACCGTCCCAGTAGGCCGTCTGCCTCAGCTACGTCCGGTTGCTTCAGTCAGAAGTCGCTACGCTTTCGAATTGCTCGAAAGGGAAATGACTTCTACATGGCCCTGGCCAAATTTCTCCAGCCACTACACGATTTTCCCACTGATGGGACGGGTAGCCCACCCGAGACGCTGCCACCTGTAGGAGAAAGGTTGGCACTATTTTCTTGGCAGTGGGCTCGCATCACCTCTGATCCGTGGGTCCTTGACATTGTTTCCCAGGGCTATGCACTCGAATGTCGATGGTCCATTTCCAAGGCTTTCTTCATTTCACTCGGCGGGACACCCCGAAGAAGGGCAGCCATTCGTTACACCATCCGTCACCTTCTTCTCTTGCACTCCATTCGACCAGTTCCGCTTTCGGAGAGAGGTTCCGGTTGTTACTCCATCTATTTCGTGGTACCCAAGAAGGACAGATCCTTTTGCCCATTCCTCGACCTCAAAAGGGTCAACAGGAGCCTTCGTGTACCACACTTCAGGATGGAAACGCTTCGATCAGCGATTCAAGTGGTTTGCAAGGGGGGTGTTCCTCGCTTCCCCTCGATCTGGCGGATGCATACTTCCATATCCCTATTTGAGACGATCAGCAGCATTTTCTGTGGTTTGCCATACTCGGCCAGCACTTTCAGTTCTGCGCTATGCTATTTGGCCTGGCCTCGGCTCCACGTAGTTTCTCCAAGGTCAGGGCAGTGGTGGCAGCGGCCATACGCAAGCAGGGAATTCGCATGCACCCTTACCTGGATGATTGACTGATTTGAGCCGGTTCCCCCTCGGAGGCTCTCAAGACAGTCTCCTGGGTGGTCGTCTTCCTGGAAAGCCTGGGCTGGGTGGTCAACCATGCCAAGAGTTGTCTGCAACTGTCCCAGCAGTTGGAGTTCCTAGGGACGCGGTTCGACACCTGTCAGGGCAGTGTCTTCCTGACACACGAGCGTTTCCTCAAGTTCTCGTCGCAAGCCAAGGTATTTCTTCTGCAGAGCTGCCCCGGGTGTGAGAATATCTTCAGATTCTCGGTTCCATGGTGGCCACCATCGAGGTAGTCCCGTGGGCCAGAGCGCACATGAAAGGTCTACAGCACTCTCTTCTCTTCTGCTGGTCCCCAGTATCTGAGGATTATGACTGCCATCTTCCACTTCTACCATCAACACGGCGCAGCCTTTGGTGGTGGCTTTTGCCATCCCATCTCCTCAAGGGCATCCTTTTGGAGGTCCCTCGTTGGACCTTGTAGACCACCAATGCGAGTGTCTCGGGTTGGGGAGCTCATTGCCTGAATCGCTTGGCTCAGGGCAGCTTGTCAGCTTGCGAAGCACGCTGGACCATCAACCATCTGGAGACACAGGCAGTTCGCCTGGCCTTGTTGTGATTCCTTCCTCTCCTCCGCACCCAGGCAGTCCGTGTTCTGTCTGACAACGCAACGATGGTGGCCTATTTAAACCGCCAGAGTGGCACAAAATGTCCAGGGATGGCCAAGGAAATAGCCCTACTCTTTCCCTGGGCGGAGTGACATCTGCAGGCCCAGCACATTGCAGGGGCGGACAGTATCCAAGCGGATTTTCTCAGCCGTCATGTTCTGGATTCCGGAGAGTGGGAACTTGCCCCATGGGCATTTTGGTGGATAGTACAAGAGTGGGGTCGGTCTGAGATGGATCTCATGGTGTCAGCAGCGAACGCCAAGGCACCGGCCTTGTTCAGTCGCAGGAGAGAGCACGGCTCACAGGGGCTGGATGCCTTAGCCCAACTGTGGCTGGTGACAGGGCTATTATATGTCTTTCCCCCATGGGTACTGATCTGGAAAGTCCTCCGGTGAATTGAGACATACCCGGGTGCAGTGATTCTTGTGGTTCCCAACTGGCCCCGGAGGCCGTGGTATACCGACCTCGTACGGCTAGCCCGGGCAGCCCCCCCCCCTACATCAGGGGCTGATCACCATGGACGACCCCACTCTCCACTCGCTTATGGCCTGGCTCTTGAACGCTATCAGTTGAGCCACAAAGGTTACTCATAACCAAGCAAGAAGTTCGTTATCTGGGAATCACAATCGACCAACACCTGAATTTGGAGACCCACATTAAAAATGTGTCTAAAGCAGTCTACCGTAAGCTGAGAACCCTCCGGCTCCTACGCTCTCTTCTCGAGCACTCAGACTACCGCATTATATCCCAAGCCCTCATCTTCCCTCACTTAGACTACTCCAACATCATCTACTATGGCATGTCAAAGCACGCTCTCCAACCATTACAACTAGCCATGAATACAGCTGCCCAAACTCTCCTGTCTGCATTCAGATATGAACACATCACTCCCATGTTGATTCAACTTCACTGGCTCCCCATCGCAAGGCGCCTGATTTACAAAGCCCTCCTCCTCACCTTCAAGATCCTTCATGGAATGTCTGCAACTTCTCTCACAAAACTCATACAACGTATGCCGGAGGCTAGAACTAGGAGATCATGCATGGTGAACTCTCTCATCATCCCCTCAGCAGTAAGGTCCTGTACCCAATCGACCAAGAATCATGCATTTTCTCTATTTGCACCAACTCGATGGAACGCCTTACCCCCAGCGATACGAGCTATCCCAGACATGATATCCTTCAGGAAGGCACTAAAAACATACCTTTTCCAACTAGCCTACAGCCAGCCACCCTAAACAAGTCCTAAGTATAACTTATAGCTACCACTTAACACTTAGCTATCTCCCTCAACACTAGGATATATCTTGTTCTCCTATGGTTCCTACCCAAGTTAAACTGACCTACACAAACCCTGTTAATGTTTTCTAATGTTTGCCGTTAACAGTTGTGATGCTTCCGCTTGGGCCCAAGAGCTTACAAGCAGGAAACAGCCTTATGTTGTCCACTTTTGAATAAAGCTTCCCTTGTTTGTCACCAGATGTATTCTGTGACTTGTAGTTAGTTTATTCTTTAAGGACAAATAGTAGTTGTGAGTCGGTGGTTCAAGGCAGCAAGAAAATTTATTTTGTGGGGATTTCCAGGGCATTTAAGCTCATTACACAAACAAGGCAAAAAGGATGCTTCTCCAACATAAAGGATAAATCAGGTAACAGAGAATGACGTAACGAAAACCTCTTTTCACTGTTCAGCTGTTCTTATTCCCATAAGCTTACACTGAGGACTGCCTCGTGTGGTCATTCAACAGAAATACAGATAAACTTGCAACAGCTGTGATTTTCTTTTCTCAAAGCAAACTTCTTATAAGCACTGCTTCTTAGCTTCAGAAGGCAATTAAGCTTAGTAAAACACAGTATTAGCTTTCCTTAATTCTAAGCAGGTACTGCACTTATTCTCTATATGGTTTCTCAGTCTCTCAGCTCAGTTCAATAATGCAGACTCTTCTTTTAAACACAATGAGCAATCCATTGGTACAGGTTCACACTCAGAGCTTGGCAAACAGGAATCTATTTGCATTCCTTCTATGGCAACAGCATATTTGGTATCTCTATCAAAGTTACAAACTCTCCCAGACTTTCTCTCCTTTAGAAATTCCTGGAACTGATTCCACAGCAATTCCGCTTGTAAAGGCACAGTTGTATTAGGGGAGTGAACTTTTCCCTCAGCAAACAACTCTCTCAGTGCTTCTAGCTTTGAAGACTCAGCTTTTCTGCTTTTATCAGGGCTATGACTTTTCCCATACGTAAAACTTTCCACCCACCTCTTAGCAGTAGACGGTGAGGGCTCTGCTTCCTGGACCTTAGCAATAGCAAACTGTTTCTCTGTTGATTTCTCAGCTCTGAAACTGCTGGCTTTACCTGGGGAAGGGTTCCTCAGACAAGCGCTGATTTCTTTCTTCCTGGGATCCTCCAGGCTCTGAAATTCAGCCTCCTTATGTCCTTCTCCAGTCCCTCTTAGGTAGCTGCTTTCCTGGGAGTTTTCTTCTTTCTTTCTCCTCCAGCTATGCTCAGCCTTGCTCTCTCTGTTGTCATTTGCCTTCCTCTTTCCTCCTTCCTTCTGCTCTGCTCGTGGTTTTAAGAACCGTTGGCTGCTAGGCACTCCCTGTTCTCTGCACCTGTGTGACCAATCATCAGGCAAGCTTGTCTCCACCCCTGAGCTAGGGCGCGGCCTGACCTTAGCAGGGAGCTGGGTTTTTTTCTGATCTGGCTTGCAAGTCTTATGCACAAGTGAACTGTCATTCATTTCAAAGGGGAAACTAGGATTTTCTTCCACTTCCATGTCTTCCTGGGAGCTTTCATCACTACACAGTTAATGTTAATAATTTGATTTAAATTTGTTCCATGTAGCCTGTTACCAGTTATATGCAAACCTATTCTATGTAAACCAGTTACTGTTCTTGTTATATGTAAACCGCACTGATCTGAAAAAGCGCAGTATATAAAAACAAATAAATACATATTCTCGTCGGGTGGTGGCTACACTGCTTAAAGTGTGACACCCATCGATGTCTGTGGCATATGCCCAGATGTAGAGGGTTTTTGAGTCATGGTGTTTGTGACACCACCTCTCGCTGTGGCGAGCACAAATCCCTAAGATTCTGACCTTCCTACAGGAGGGCCTAGACAAGGGACTAGCCCTCTCCAGGTTCACATCTTGGCTCTCATGTGCTTTTGTGGGCCACTGGGCGGTCGCTCCATCGCTTCTCATGCTGATGTGGCTCGGTTTCTCAAAGGTGCTAAGGTTGTACGTCCACCAGTCTGTCCGGTTGTGGCACCCTGGGATCTCTTCTTGGTCCTGAAGGTCTTGATGGGAGAGCCCTTTGAGCCTCTTAGGATCATCTCTCTGCAGGACTTAACCCTCAAGACAGCATTCCTGGTGGCGATTCAGCCAGGAGGGTCTCGGAGTTGCAAGCTGTCTCATGCTGGGACCCCTATCTCTACTTCTGGAGGAGGGCGTATCCCTTCGAGTGGTTCTCTCCTTTTTACCGAAGGTCCTTACGCCTTTTCATCTGAATCAACTTGCCTTGCTTCTGGCCTTCTCTAAAGACCAATGTTCAGGCACAAATAGAGGGCTCCGGGTAGTAGATCTCAACAGGGTTCTGCAATGCTGTCTGAAAGTAACAAATCCGTTCCCCTTTTTCTGCTGTTTGCCGGCCCTCAGAAGGGCCTCATGGCTTACAAATCCACCATTTCTTGCTGGCTTCATTAGGCTATTGAAGAGACTTACATAATCCGTGGGAAACCGGTGCCCTCTGGTCTCTGAGCACACTCTATGTGGGCTCAGGCGACTTCGTGGGCAGAGTGCTCACAGATCACTCCTCTCGATATTTGTAGGGCAGCCACCTGGTCTTCCCTATCCACATTCGTACGTCACTATCATCTCGATCTCCAGGCTCAGGAGGAGGTGCAGTTTGGGGTCAAAATTGTCACCACTGCTGTGTCTTCCTAACCGGAGGGCAGTTAGCTTGGGTACTTCCCACTTGTCTGGACTGGTCTAGCAGGATGAATTGGAAGGAGAAACTTTCACTTACCATTAATTTCCTTTCCTGGAATCCTGCTAGACCAGTCCAGGACCTGCCCGTTCTCTGGAATTGGTAGAGCAGTGGCTTTGCGAGGGCACCAAGGCTTACGTTTTTTTTTATGCAGTGGTTTCATCACTGCCCCTCAAAAGAGTCTGCTCTTTGTACATAGTTAGGACGTTGCATGTTTCGTGCTGGCTCTGTTGTGGCCATGTCCTTTTGGGGTTTTATTGCTACTTTATCAGAGTATACTGTGGCTGGGCCCTGGTAGACATATAGCTGTATCCCTAGGGGTCACCCTATCAGGCTTCTGGTGATTTTTCTTTTTCTCTGTCTCCAACATCTGCTGGTAGAGGGAGCTAAACCCACTTGTCTGGACTGGTCTTGCAGGATTCCAGGAAATGAAATTAACGGTAAGTGAAAATTTCTCCATCATGTTTCCAGGGGGGGCGGGTGAGGTTTAAGCATCTGCATCCCCTTTTCTGTGCTGTAGTCCACCAGTGGGATCTAGGCCTAGTACTCTGGGCCTTGATGGATCTGCCCTTTGAGCCTTTGAAGTGGGCCACATTGCCTTCAAAGTCAATCTGCTCTGCTCTGTGCATTTTGGAGTTGAAGGCGCTTTTTTGTAGGGATCCATACTTGAATTTTTCAGGTGAAGTGGTGATGCTGTGTTTTAGTGCCATCCTTTGTACCCAAGGTAGTTTTGATTTCCACGTTAAACAGTTGGTTTCTGTGTAAGCCTTTTCACTGTATCATTGTCAGGGGAGGGAGAAAGATCTCCATCTGGTGGATGTATGCAGGGTTTTGCTTGGGATTTGTCACCTTCAAATAACTTTCTGCAAATTGGGCAGAGACTTTGTCCTTTTCAGTGGCTCATGCAAAGGGGAAGTAGCCTCTAAATTCACAGTGGGGAGGTGGATTAAAGACGTGATTGTCTTGGCCTATATTCTCAAAGGCAAGCAAGTTCACAAGGGCTTGTAAGCTCATTCTATGAGGGTACAAGCCTCATCTTTGGTGGAGTCCATGGTTTTGGCTCTACTGGATATTTGCAGGGTGGCCACTTGGTTGTCACCAGGTTCATTTGTGAAACATTATCACTACTACTACTGATCATTTGTACAGACAAATGTAAGAGACTGCTGCTCATCAGAGCTTACAGTCTAGTCAAGACAGACAGCACAGCAGCTAAGGACAAGGATACATCGAGGGGAATGGTAAGGGGAGAATAGGCGGATCAGGATCTAAAAGCGGCCTCGAAGAAGTGAGTTTTCAGCATGGGTTTGAAAAGGGCCAGAAATATGAAGCCTGCTGTACAGATTCAGTTAGTTTGTTTCAGGTATAAGGAGCAGCAAGGTGAAAAGA
This sequence comes from Ichthyophis bannanicus, assembly GCA_033557465.1. Lineage (NCBI taxonomy): Eukaryota > Metazoa > Chordata > Amphibia > Gymnophiona > Ichthyophiidae > Ichthyophis > Ichthyophis bannanicus. The sequence continues at coordinate 175,754,308 of CM066043.1, read as the reverse complement.
TCGAAGACTGGAGTTGACAGTAGAAGAGAAGGATGCGCAAGCTAGGTCAGGCTCGGGGTGAGGTCCTTAGAGCAGCCATGTCTTCCTGCCAGTGGGTTTGAGGCATAGCTTGGATATGTCTCACGTATCTGGATTTACCGATTAATTTCTTTTCTTGATACTTTGCTAGACCAGTCCAGGACCAGCTTCTGTCTTTTACTCTACTCTAACCTAGTTTGGCTTTTGGGGACTGGTTCTCTCCCTTTTCTTGGTAGACGTCTAACCTGCTTTCCATAGTTCTGTTGGATGTTTCTGGCAGTACTAGGGTTGGTTTCTCCCAGTGATTGGTTTCTAATATTGGGGATTTATTTCTATAATTTGTTCTTTGGGCTTGTCAGTGAAATACTGGAATATGTGCCGGTTACACCTTTCCTTATATTTGTGATGATTTCATTGTAAAGTTCTGGTTTTCTCTTTCTCTGTCTGCTAACGGGGGGTGTACAACCCATTTATATGGTCTGGTCTGGCAGGATTGCAGGAAAGGAAATTATCAGGTAAGTAAATTTCTTCAAGAATTCTTCCAGCACAAGCATTATTGAAATTTAGAATAGCACCCAACAAATGTTCTGTCTTCTCACAAAGATACAGTTGGCATTTTCAGTAGATGCCACAGGAGGGAGCCCTAAAACAAAGAATGCAATTGCTGTCTGACACGAGCCTCAGCTTTTTGAAGGGTCATTTTTTGTTTTGTTGATACTGAAGTATTCTTGAGAATAATTTCATCCTCGAGCCGACAGATATTTGAAGCTTGTAAATGTTCAATGTGTAGCATTAGTAGCAGCTGTATATTCCTCATTTCACCTTTGTCTCAAGTGTGTCTTGAGTCGACTCGTAATTCAGCATATTCTGTATTTTATAGTTCCACTGTTGTGGAATCTATTCCAAAATATCTTCAGATCGAGCCTTCTCTGGCTAAGTTTAAGGCAGGCCTCAAAACATATATTTTTTTCAAACTTTTTTGGAATGAGCAACCTGATGGGTTGTAGAAGGGCTAGTGTCCATGACAGGACGTCTTTCACTTCTCTCTGTCCTTTTCTCTTTCCTTTTCCTCTACCAAATTATAAATTTTCATAATCTTTTCTTCAATTTTCCTTTAGCTACTATTTTTAGTTTTTTTTTTTTTTTGTTTGTTTGTTTTTTTAAATCACTATGATGTCCTAACAAATGTAATAGTTACACCTTCCCCAAGACAGGTGTAAATTTTTGCATGTATGTGCCAGTAAGAATTGGTGTATGTGCCTGTTTCCAATCTATCCTACTAGATCAGTCCAGACAAGTGGGTTAACTCCACCTGCCAGCAGATGTTGGAGACCGAGAAAGATACCAAAAGTCTGATTAGCTAGGCCCTGGTAGATATATGGCTGTACCCCTAGGGGTCGCCTTCAGTATTTCTCTGTCTCCAGCAGATTATGGTTGTTCTCTTGTTTCTGGATTAGTTTAGCTGGAGGTCTCCGGGGCGCACAAGAGGTGACCTTGTGAGTGCCCAGCCCACCTCTTCAGCTGCAGGGTCGAGCGTCTAGTCAGGAGGACCAGGACAGCTCCCCTTGGTGTAGTTCCTGTCTCCTGGTCACGAGGACCATTGAGACTGCTCCAAGGTTGAGCCCAGGGTGAGCCTTCTCTTGCTCAGGCAAGCTACAGGATTAAATTAAAAAAAAAAAAAAAAGCGGGATTAAAACAGCAGGTGGACTGAGTCCTTGCTCATGGTGTTTGCCTCCCCTGCTTGGCTGCCGTACGTTCTCACCCCCCCCCCCTTCCCCGCTGAAAGCCATTGCCTACCTGTCCAATCGAGACTCCTTCCTCGGATTCCTTCCAGCATTGCAGCACACCCAGGTCATCCGCTTTCCACCCAACCTAGCAATCGGCTGTGCCCTTCGCGGGGCCGTTTTTTGGCAGTGAGAGTGACAGTCGGCGGACACTTTCTTCTTGCTGCGCGGCCTGGCCTTGTGTTCAACCGTGCACGCACGCCTCCCTCCACTGTTCTTGGATTGAAGGAAAGTAAGCAGTGGCCATTTTCTCTTGCCTCGTGGCTCAGCAGCTGTGCCAAGGGGGTGCCAGCAGGGACCGGTGAGCTTTCTCATGGTTGTGGCTTTTAGAGGACACCACCTGAAACAGAGGAGGAGGAATGCGAAGCAGAGTCTTTCATCATGCCCTCATGCCCTCATCCATGGTGTGGTACATTGTGTGAGGCCGTAAACGTAAGGACTTGGTTGACAGAGTCTGTCTTGCATCCTTAGCACACCGGGGTGAGTCCTCCCACGCCATTTCCCTAACGGAGGAGGGGGCTTCTTCCTCTGCACCTTCCTCGCTAGCTTTGCCCCTGGGGATTCCAGTGGTCTTGGGCTGTCTGAAGGACCCCTTTCACCTCCCCTGCTACTGCCCCAGCAGTCTCGGGCTGTCTGAAGGACCCCTTTCACCTCCCCTGCTACTTCCCCAATCGATGGCACTACATCCTCAGCCTCAGGAGACTGCTCAGGTGCAGTCCTTGCAGGACCATGGCTCAGAGCACTTCCTTGCCTTTTTTAAGCAAGTGTGGGAGTTTTGGGTGCTAATCCTGCCATCTTTACTCCGGAGTCCTCTCTTGCTCTATGACCTTCACAGAAGTGTGCTTTACGACAGTCACAGGAGTCTGCTTCAGGTGCCCGAAAGCGCACCCGGGAGACTTTGCTCCAGAGGGGTGTCCGCCCTTCCAAGGAGGTGTTGTGGGCCTCAGGGAACTGGGCTAGCGTACCTTCAAAGGAGGAAGTTCTTTCAATGGATGGGAGCCTTGAGGTCTCCGACCGTGAGGATGGGGAATGGTCCCGCTCAGAGACCTCGGGCAAGGAACAGGACACCTTTCAGGCCATCTGGCTGTTACCCAAAGAAGAGCTTCCAGCTTTGATAGCGCAGGTGATGGAAGCCTTGTGCATCTCTGATCCATCGGCACAGGAGTCAACCCAAATGCAGTCTCAGGCTGATCCTATTCTACATGGCATTCATAAGCCCTCCAAAGCCTTAGCCTTTCCCTTCCCTCTGGAGTTCCAACAGCTGATGTCGCAGGAATGGGACCTGCCTGACGTGCCCCTATGGACGGCTCAGCGACTGGGGCAGCACTATCCCTGATCTTCAACAGATTTGGTTAAGTGGCTCACTTTCCCTATGGTTGATGCTCTAGTGACGGGAGTCACCAAGCATGCCATGATTCCAATGGAAGGTGGAGCAGCGCTTTGAGACAGCAGGATCGGAAGGTCAAAGGACTTCTCAAGATGGCCTTTTCCGCCTCTGCTCTGGCACTCCAGGCCTCCGTATGTGTAGGTCTGGTGGCCCGCGCTCTCCTATGATGGACTCAGCGCTTGGCTGAAGATTCAGCCTTGGCATGCTTGGAGTCTGTCACAGCCTTCTTGACAGATGCCTCTTACAATCTGCTTCGCATCTCAGTGCGCTTGGTAGCGGCAGTGACGGTAGCTCGCCATGGACTCTGGCTGCGTCAGTGGTCGGCAGATGCGGCCTCTAAGGCGTGCCTCGCCAAGCTCCCCTTCAAGGGGAAGCTCCTTTTTGGTGAGGACCTGGACAAGCTGGTCAAGAATCTTGGTGAAGTCAGACCCCAGCATTTGCCAGAGGACAAGCCCCCGTTCGTCTTTGCGTCGTTCCGGACAGCGATCCTATTCCTCGGCCTCTGTTCAGCTTCAGTTTTGTGACTCGGTGCTATCGATCTGGCAAATCTTTTACGGACGCTCCAGCCAGGCATTCTACTCAGAGCGCCCAGCCCTTTCAGGGGAGCCGAAAAGGGAAGGATGCCTACTCCAGTATGACAAAGATCTCCGGTTCTGAATGCTCCCCCCATTGACTGGGAAGGGAGCCTTTCTGGTGCTCTGCCACCAGTAGGGGAACAGCTGGCACAGTTCTCCAGGGAGTGGGCACAAATAACCTCCGACCAATGGGTTCTCAACATTTGTTCACCAGAGTTATGCGCTTGACTGCACCCGTCCCATTTGAGAGGCCTTTCTCGTCTCGCCCTGCCGGTTACCCCAGAAAAGAGACACCATTCTTTCTATCCTTCAGTGTCTCCTCCTCTTGCGGGCCATCAGGCCTGTTCCTCCACTGGAGAGAGGTTTCGGTCGATACTCCATTTATTTTGTGGTACCCAAAAAAGACTGGTCCTTTTGTCCTATTCTGGATCTCAAGGGAGTCAACCGAGCCCTTGGGGTTCCTCGCTTTCGCATGAAAATACTGCAGTTTGTCATCCAGGCGGTTCGGAACGGGGAGTTCCTAGCTTCCCTGGATTTGGCAGAGGCCTATTTCCACATCTCGATTCGTGAAGATGAGCAGCGCTTCTTGTGTTTTGCCATCCTTGCACAGCACTTCCAGTTTCATGCCCTGCCATTCGGCCTAGCCTCTGCTTCATGCACCTTTTCAAAAGTCATGGGGGTGGTCGCAGCAGCCTTGCAGGGCATCCAGGTACACCCTTATCTGGATGATTGGCTCATACACACAAGCTCTTTCTCCGAAGCCTGTCAAATGAGTTGTGTCCTTTTTGGAGAGCCTCAGATGGGTGGTCAACCATTCCAAGAGTTGCTTGCAACCGTCTCTGTCCCTGGTGTTCTTTGGCGCCCGTTTCAATACCCTTCAGGCCAAGGTTTTTCTTATGCAAGAGCGTTTCCAGAAGTTCTCATCTCAGCTGCGGGTTTTCCTCATGCAAAGCAGCCCCCGGGTTTGGGACTTTGGGAATTCTGAGCTCCATGGTGGCCACCATCGATGTCGTCCCGTGGGCCTGGGCGCACATGAGGGACTGTCAATGAGCATTTCTCTTCCGTTGGTCTCCGCTCTCGGAGGTCTACGACCAGCACCTGCTGCTCCTGCAGCCCACCCAGAATGGTCTCAGCTGGTGGCTCTCGCTGCACCATCTGCCCCGGGGAGTCCCTTTGGAAGCTCCATCCTGGGTTCTGCTAATTATGAATGCCAGTCTCCTGGGCTGGGGAGCACATTGGCTCAACCAAACAACTCAGGGGTCCTGGAGTCCACTGGAAGCCAGATGGTCCATCTGGAGGCCCGGGTGATCCACCTAGCTCTAAGGCACTTCCTGCCCCTTCTTCATGCTCAGGTGGTCCTAGTTCTGTCTATGTGATGACGGTGTCTTATCTGAACCGACAGGGCAGAACAAAGTGCCCAGGCGTAGCCCGGGAGATGTCCCTTCTCCTCCCCTGGGCGGAGTGCCATCTCTCGGCCCTGTCAACGCAGCACATTGCTGGAGTGGACAACGTCCAAGCAGACTTTCTCAGCCGTCATCTCCTAGACCCCGGCTAGTGGGAATTGGCCCCTGGGACATTTTTGCAAATAGTTCAAGCCTGGGGCCGGCCCCACCTGGATCTCATGGCAACAGCAATAAATGCAAAAAAACCTGCCGTGTTCTTCACTCGGTGAAGGGAACAGGGATCGCAAGGGCTGGATGCCTTGGTACAACCCTGGCCCACAATGCGGCTGCTGTATGTCTTTCCTCCCTGGGCAATGATCGGGAGAGTTCTCCGGTGCGTCGAGGCTCACCCTGGTGTAGTGATCATGGTGGCGCCGGACTGATCACGAAGGCCGTGGTACACCGACCTTGTTTGCTTTCTTCAGGCATCCACTCTACCCCTTGGGTTGCAACTGGGACTCCTTCGTCAAGGCCCACTCATTCTGGATGACCCGGCTCCTTACTCGCTTACAGCATAGCTCTTGAGAGGTGCCGCTTGACTTGGCGAGGTTACTCCAGCTGAGTAGTAATGACCCTTCTAAAGGCACGATTCTCCTCCACCTCCCTGGCGTATGCGAGGGTCTAACGCCTCGTTGAATCTTGGTGTGCATGGCAGCATCTCTCTCCCTGACAGATGCATGTTACGGAGGTCCTGGCCTTCCTACAAGATGAGCTGGACAAGGGCCTGGCTCTCAATTCTCTCCAGGTCCAGGTGTCTGCCCTGACTTGTTTTCGAGGCCCCATTGCAGGGCGCTCCATTGCATCGCATCTGTACATCAGTAGATTCCTTAAGGGTGTGTATGTGCTTTGGCCTCTGGTCTCCCCGGTGGTCCCCACCTGGGACCTGTCCTTGGTCCTCCAGTGCCTCATGCGGCCTCCTTTTGAGCCTCTCAAGCATATTTCCCTTTGCGACTTGTTGCTCAAAATTGCATTCTTGGTTGCCATTACTTTGGCTAGGAGCGTCTCTGAGTTGCAGGCTCTCTCCTGTCGGGACCTCTTCCTTTCCTTCTCGGTGGAAAGGGGTGTCCCTGAGGGCGATATCCTCCTTCCTCCCAAAGGTCCTTTCTTCCTTTCACGTCAACCAGACTATATCGCTCCTGGCCTTTTCCAAGGATCAGTGCCAAGGGCCCCATGCTGTCGACCTCCGGTGGGTTTTGTGGTGCTACCTTTCAGTGACTAACTCCTTTCACAGGTCGGATAGACTTTTTGCCCTTTTTGCGGGGCCCCACAAGGGCATGACCATTGCCCGCTGGCTCCGCCTGACTATTGTCTGCCTACATCATGCAAGATAAGCCGGTGCCCCCGGGGCTCCGGGTGCACTCCACCCGTTCTCAGGTGGCTTCTTGGGTGGAACGCACTCAAGTCGCCCCCCCCCACCCTTGACATTTACCAGGTGGCCACCCAGTCCTCTTTGGCCACCTTTGTTAGACACTATGCCTCAATCTCCAAGCACAAGATGCGGCGCATTTTGGGGCTAGTGTGGTGACAGTGGTTGTCTCTTCCCGCCCAAGGGTGCAGTAGCTTGGGTACTTCCCACTTGTCTGGACTGGTCTAGCAGGGTGACTTGGAAGGAAAAATTTCACTTACCGTTAATTTCCTTTCCTGGAATCCTGCTAGACCAGTCCAGCTCCCATCCTTGCACTTGCATTTCGGACAGCCTTGTTAGCAGAGCTAGGGACCATGATCCTATAGAGCTGTCTCGCCTTCAAGTATAGTGTTTGTGTATAATTCATTCTTACATAGTAATGGCGTGAGCTGTTGTGCCTTGTTCCAGGTACCAATTGAGTTGCGTTGTCAGAGTATACTGAAGGCGACCCCTAGGGGTACAGCCATATATCTACCAGGGCCTAGCCAATCAGGCTTCTGGTATCTTTCTCTGTCTCCATCATCTGCCGGTAGAGGGAGTTAACCCACTTGTTTGGTCTAACAGAATTCTAGGAAAGGAAATTAATGGTAAGTGAAATGTCTCCATTTTTATAACTAGGACTTCTGGTTTTCAGTTATAATCAGAAAGCCCTGATAAAACACTAGAGATGTGCACAAACAAAGTTTACTTAATCTTTGTTTTAAATTATATTTTTGCGATTTTTTTCATTTGTGTTTTTTTGTTTTGTTTTCTGCACATTTGTTTTAAAAGTGCGCTATGTGTACTAAAACATTTTGCTCATGCAAATCAAATACACACGTGGCAGTTTATACTGTAGGTATACATGTGTTTGTTTTTGTTTATTAAAACTTTCTGGACTGCCCTAGGCAGGATAGCATCTGAGCCGAATACAATTTTAAACAAACAAACAAACAAACTTGGACATACACTTTGAAAGAGAGCACCATTTTGACACAAGAAAGTAAAGAAGCATAAAGAGACTGAAAAACCCCTTACCCTGGCCGGTCAGTCCCAAAAAGGCCTCAGCAAAGTAGTAGTTTTCAAAAGTGACTTGAATTTTTGAAAGGAGGTTTCTGAGCACACCTTTCTGGCACCATAGGGTGGGTGCCAGAAAGTAGAAAGCTGAATGCCTAAAGGCTGCCATACGGGTTGCCAAGACCAGATGAATAGTTAGTAGATTGGTATTTTGTGACCGAAGAGTCTGACCAAGACAATATGGTGTGACGCAGAAAAAGATCACATGGCCTATCTAGTCTGCCCTTCCATATCAACTGCTACAACAGCCCTTTTTTTTTCCTTTTAGAGATCATCTGTGTTTTTCCCATACTTTTTTGAATTCAGATACTGTCCTCATCTCTACCACCTCCACTGGGAGACTATTCCACGGATCCACTACTCTTTCCATAAAGAAATATTTCTGCATATTACTCCTGAGTCTATCCCCTTTTACCCTCATTCTATGTCCCCTCGTAGCAGAGCTTGCTTTCAATCAAAAGAGATTCTCCTGCTGTGCATTTATGCCACAGAGATATTTAAATGGCACAATCATATCTTCTCTATCCAGTCTTTCCTCTAAAGTATGCATATTAAGATCCTTAAGTCTTTCCTCATATACTTTATCATGAAAACCACTAACCATTTTAGTAGCCACCCTCTGCACCGACTCCAACCTGGTTATGTCTTTTTGAAGCTGCAGTCTCCAGAATTGCACACACTACTCCAAATGAGGTAGCATCAAAGACTTATATGGAGGCCCTATCACCTCATTTCTTCTGCTGGCCATTCCTGTCCCTATGCACCCAAGCAGCCTTCTAGCTTTTGCCGTCACCTTTTCTACCTGTTTAGCTACTTTAAGATCGTCTGACACAATCATGCCGAGGTTCCCGTTCTTCTTTTGTAGACAGAAGTACTTCACCCCCTACACTGTACCGCTCCCTTGGATTGTTGCAGCCCAAATGAATGACCCTGCATTTATTAGCATTAAATCTCAGCTGCCAAATTCTAGACCATTCCTCAAGGTTAGCTAGATTCCTTCTTGTTATCTACACCTTCCTGGGTGTCTACTCTATTGCAGATTTTGGTATCATCCGCAAAGAGGCAAACCTTACCTGACAGCCCTTCCGCAATATCACTAACAAAGATATTAAAAAGAATCTGACCAAGGACAGATCCCTGCGGCACTCCACTGGTATCCTCCATCTCCTCGGAGTGAGCTCCATTTACTTGTACCCTTTGTTGCCTCCCACTCAACCTATTTCTAATCCAAGCAGTAACTTTAGGGTCCATCCCTAGGGTGCTCAGTTTGTTTATAAGTCACCTGTGTGGAAAGATGTCAAAGGCTTTACTGAAATCTAAATATACCACATCTAGGGCTCTCCCTTGTTCCAACTCCCTGGACACCCAGTCAAAGAAATCAATCAGATTTGTTTGACAAAACCTGCCTCTGGTGAATCCATGCTGCCTTGGATTGGGTAATCGGTTGGGCTCCAGAAACCTCACTATTTTCTCTTTCAGCAGCGCTTCCAATAATTTACTCACCACCAAGGTTAAACTAACCAGTCTGTAGTTTCAACTACATCCTTCTTTCCGCTTTTGTGTAAAGGGACCACGTGTGCCTCTTTCCAGTCTTCTGGCACCACTCCCATCTCCAAGGAAGCATTGAAAAGTTCAGTCAGTGGAGTTGCTAGAACGTCCTCAAGTTCCTTTAGTATTCTCAGATGTATACCATCCGTTCCCATTGCTTTGTCTACTTTTAGTTTAGCTAGTTCCTCACGAATACAGTCTTCTGAAAATCGTTTGAGATGCCCCTCGCTTCTATTTCTGTTTGTGGGTATTTTCTGAGGTCCTGCTCCTGGCTCTTCATCTGTGAACGCAGAACAGAAATATTTGTTAAGCAATTCCGCTTTTATCCTCATCAGCTTCTACATATTCCTGCCCTTCACCCTTGAGTCTGACAGTACCACTTTTGCCCTTCCTCCTCTCACTAACCTATCTGAAAAATGTCTTCTCCCCCCCCCCCCCATTTTATTGCATTTGCTATTCTTTTTGTATCTTTGCTTTCTTAACTACTTTGCCAGCCTCTCTAAGTTTTTTGAATTATAGATGCCTGTCTTCCTCTCTCTGTAATCTCTTGTACAGTATTTCATGAAGGCCTTCCTCTTTTTCTTCACCTAAAGATGACAGATAAAACGACAGTCCAGTAAAGTATGCTTTATGAGCCAGGATGAGTATTTTGAAGTGGAACCTGTATAGAAGACGAAGCCAATAATGTCGATAGAGCAGTGGTGTGTGTTACAGAAGACAGATGGCAGTATTTTGAACCAACTTTACAGTGATCAGCATAAGAAATGATATACTGGGTCAGACCAAGGTCCATAAACCCCAGTATCCTGTTTCCAAAAGTGCCCTTTGAGCTGCCCTTTGAGCCCATGAATACCTGCCTGCTGCGGCATCTGTTGTGGAAGGTGGCTGCCTTGATAGCTCTCACCTCTGCTCGGAGAGTCGGTGAACTCCATGTGCTGATGGCCGAGGCACCCTGCACGAGGTTCTATAGGAAGTTCCTTCCAAAGGTGGTCTCGGATTTTCATCTCAATCAAGAGATAATGCTGTCTACTTTCTTGCTGAAGCCCCACACTGACCGGTCATTGGCGATTCTTCACACCCTGGATTGTAAGAGGGCTCTCTCTTTCTACCTGCAGCGGACTCGGGACCACCAGACAGCTCTTTGTTTCCTTCAACTCCAGCTGCTTGGGACTGGACTTGGGACTTGTCCATCTGGGTGGCGGACTGCATCACCTTTGCTCAGGCTGGGTTTCCCCTATAACGCCGAGTCACGGATCACAATGTCCGAGCGATGGCGTCGTCTGTCGCTAGTGTGCGCTCGGTGCTACTGGTAGACATCTGCTGGGCTGCCACCTGGTCTTCCACTCACACCTTCACGGTGCGTTACTGCCTGGAGAGGGAGTCCTGTTTGGACACCGTCTTCAGCTGGGCTGTACTCCATAATCTGTTCGGGTTTAAGTAACTCCTGCCCTCCGACCCTTCTTGTTCCGGCTACCGGGAGTGTGGTCATCCATGGACCCAGGGTCCTCGGGCTGCCTTTGGCTACCTTTTTCTACAGGTCCTTGGTAGCCTCTAGCTAGGGAGTCCCATATGTGAGGACTGACTTCTTGCTTGTTCCTGGAGAAAGTGTAGTTACTCACCTATAACAGGTGTTCTCCAGGGACAGCAGGAATCAGCCCTTACAACCCTCCCTCCTCCCCTTGGAGTTGCTGTATATTTTTGCCGTCTTCATGAAGGGGCTATAGCTATGGCACCTGACTGAGTAAGATGGCACCTTTGGGCGGGAAGGGGACCACCCATGCGTGGTGGCATTCCCAAAGGCTTTCTTTGAAAGCTGGGGAAATGCTTCACCCAGGCTCCGTCGGTGTCGACGTCACCCATACATGAGAACTGATTCCTGCTGGCATGGAGAACATCTGTTACAGGTGAGTAACTGCTGCTTGAACCCGAGATGTACGAACCTGTAAAAATGAGGCAAACAAGTCCAAAACCTGATCTCTTGAGCCAATTTCAAATAGACATTGAAGAAGCAGTGAGTGGCCAGTAATATCAAAAACAGCGAAGAGATCTAAAGAAATGACCAAAGCAATTTTGTGTGAATCAATTATTATAAAGCTCACTGAGGAGAGCAGATTTAGCTGTATCTCCAGGAACAAGCAGGAATGAGTCTTCACATGTGGGTACGTCGGTACCGACGGAGCCTGCGCGGGAACGCTCCCCAGCTTCCCAAAAAGGAAAGCTTTTGGGAGCATCCCACAGCGCCTGCGCGCTGCCTTCCCGCCTTTCCTAACCAGCTCTCCTCAGTTCTTCTTTGCCGCGGAGCCAGCAGGTCGAGCCCTGTCACCGCTGAAGAAGTTCTTTATTTTATTTTCTTTCTTTGGTCGCGTGTCTGCCTTTCCCGACTCCGGACCGGTACCGCCGGTCTTTTTCTTTCTTTCTTTCTTTAAAAAAAAAAAAATCTATATTTTTCCTCACTTAGTGTATTTTTCTTCTTGGGCCTCAGGGCCCACAAGAAAATTTCCCTCATGGAAAAACCAGCCTCCGGGTTCAAAAAATGTACTAAGTGTAGCGGTACTATTTCTGTTACAGATACCCATGAATGGTGTCTTAAATGTTTGGGTCCTGAACACTCCATTCCGGATTGTCCGTCCTGCTCTCTAATGTCTAAACGGGGTTTACAGAACCGAGCAGCTAAGCTCCATGTGCTGTTTCCCGCTGATGCAGCGTCGGTAGCATCGACATCTTCCAGGTCTTCTTCTCCTGATGGATCTCAGGTAACCAAACATAAACCTAGCAGGTCCTCGAAGGGTAGATCTCCCTCTAAGCATCGAGATGCCTCCGGGCTTGCCCTCGAGGATCCTGCGCCAGCAAAACGACCCCGGCGGGAAGCTCCGGCTTCCAAAGCTCCTCCTATGGGGTTACAGGTTGACATCGATGGCACGGCCTCGACCGATCACCTGTTAGAATGCTCTGGGGTACCGGCACAATCTCCCGGTACCGATTTCCAGGCATTCATGGCGTCGATGGATCAGAATGTTCTGTCCATGCAGCGAGCTATCACGGCCTTCATTCAAGCTGCGACGCCGATGGTACCCAACAAACTCCGTTGTCGGTATCGGCTCCGGTACCGGCACCAGCGCCGATACCGGTACCGACTGCATCGACATCGACCAGGATACCGGCTGCAGCGGTTCCTTGTCCAGGGCTACTTCTCGGTACCGATCCGGTACCGAGGACGCCCGATGTCGATACCGCTCGATACGCGTATTGAGCGTTAGAAGAGCACCCTGACAGGCGATACTTCGATTTCTCTGGTGATTCTGATTCATCAGATGAGTCTCCTGAAGTATCCATAGCCCTTCCTGAAGAGCCTTCTTCTCCAAAAAGAAGAATGTCTCCTCCAGAGGACTTGTCCTTTCAAGACTTCATAAGAGAAGTAGCTAAAGGACTTTCTATTTCATTTACCTCTGAATCAGAGCCTAGAGCAAAAAAATTAGATATTTTAGGATACTCTAAGGCTCCTAGAGAGGCAGTCACCTTACCAATTCATGAGATTCTTCATGAACACATGATTGATTTATGGGAGACTCCTCTCACTCTCTCTCCTCATTCTCGCAGATTGGACGCTATGTATCGTGTCCCTCCTTGTCCTGGATTTCAGAAAACTCAGCTTCCTCACCATTCCATTGTGGTGCAGTCAGCTATGAAGAGGATAAAGAGTACAAAGAGACACTCTTCTGCTCCTCCAGGAAGAGAATGCAGGACCTTGGATGCTTTTGGTAGGAAAATCTTCCAAGCCAGAATGCTTATTGCCAGAATCAACTCATATAGCCTTTACATGGGTATGTTTCTAAAAGAAGTTGCACAAAAACTGCACAACTTCCTCCCTTTTCTTCCAGAAGATAAAAGGGACGAATTCCTCATTTGGCTTAAGCATACTCAAGACATTTCAAAGTTTTCCAACAGGGCAGCTTTTGACTCCTTTGAAGGTGCCAGTAGAGCCTCAGGCTTTGCCATAGCTGCTCGCAGAATTGCTTGGCTCCAGGCTTCTGTTTTAGAACCCTGGGTTCAAGATGGCTTAGGAAATCTGCCCTGTACAGGTGAAAATCTATTTGGCAAAGAGTGGCAAATAAAAGCCACTCAAAAATGGATGCAGAGAACTCTGCTCTGGATAGACTTTCAAAGTCAACCTCCATTCCTGCCAAGAAGAAGACTTTTAAAAAGTCTTTTTTCAAAAAGGGCAGATTTCCTTCTACTTCTGGCCAACAATCTTCTACAGGTCGCTTTGCCACTAAGCGTCAGCAACGTAAGCAGGCCAGGCCTAAGTCTACAGGGGCTGCTGCAGCTCAGCAGTCCCAACCTCCTCAGGGTTTTTGACTTGATGCTAGAGAACTTAGCCTTTCTGGCTCTACAACAGCCAGAACCTCTCACCATTCCAGGAAGGTTAGCTCATTTTGCTCCCAGATGGGAGCAAATCACATCAGAGCATTGGACCCTCTCCATCATAAGAGAGGGCTACAAACTTCATTTCTCAGACCTTCCTCCCCACACCATGGTGAGACACTTCAATTCTCCTACATCTCTTTTCGACCTTCTAGGTCAGGAGGTGACTACCCTTCTTGCCCAAGGGGCAATAGAAGAAGTTCCTCTTCTTCAACAAGGGTCAGGGTTCTACTCCCCCTATTTTCTCATTCCGAAGAAGGCAGGGGGATACAGACCCATCTTAGATCTCAGAGAATTGAACAAATTTCTATGCAAGGAGAAGTTCAAGATGCTTTCTCTGGGCACTCTCCTTCCATACCTTCAAAGTCAGGATTGGCTTTGTTCTCTAGATCTCAAGGATGCGTACACACGTCCTCATCCATCCATCTCACAGAAGATTCCTACGTTTTCTTTTCCAAGAAAAACATTACCAATACAGAGTGCTTCCTTTAGATCTGGCCTCTGCTCCGAGAGTGTTCACCAAATGCATGGCAATAGTTGCTGCATTTCTACGCACTCTGGGAATATTTGTCTTCCCATACCTGGACGACTGGCTCATCCGAGCTCCATCTCAGTCAGAGGCCCAGATTTCCCTGGACCGCACAAGGCGCATTCTGCAGTATCTGGGACTTGTGGTAAACCTCCCAAAGTCCCAGCTCACCCCTACTCAGTCCCTGGAATTCATAGGGGCCTGGTTGGATACCACCACTGCAAGGGCCTACCTTCCTCAGGCCCGTTGCCAACGTCTAGTGCAGTTAGCCTCCCAGATTCAGTCAAAGAGCCACTTAACTGCCCGGGAGATGCTACAACTGCTAGGCCACATGGCTTCCACAGTACATGTGGTACCCTATGCTCGCCTACACATGAGAGCAGCTCAATGGACTTTGTCCACCCAGTGGACTCAAGCTTCAGGAGCTCTCTCAGACCAAATAGCAACCTCCAAACGTCTCTTTTGGTCTCTCCAATGGTGGATGTCCACTCAAAATCTGTTGCTGGGGTCCCCCTTCCAACAGTTGTTGCCCCAAGCAACCCTCACAACAGATGCCTCCCAAACAGGTTGGGGAGCTCATCTACAAGACCTCTCCACTCAAGGCACTTGGTCCCCACAGGAGACCTCTCTTCATATCAACCACTTGGAACTTCGAGCAGTTTTTCTATCTTTCAAGGTCTTTCATACCCTCCTCAGCTACAAGACAGTCCTCATTCATACGGACAATCAAGTAGCCATGTTTTACATAAACAATCAAGGAGGAACTGGCTCTCTGTCGCTTTGCAACGAAGCCTTAAGATTATGGGCCTTTGCCAGAGAGCATCAAATCCATCTCCTGGCAGTATACCTCCCAGGAATCCAAAACTCTTGGGCAGACAGACTCAGTTGAGTTCTGCTTCCACACGAATGGTCCCTGCATATGGATCAGGTACTCAGAATCTTCCAAGAATGGGGAACCCCGGACATAGACCTCTTTGCAAGTCCGTGGAATGCCAAACTTCCCCGGTTCTGTTCCAGAATTCCGTGTCAGGGAGTTCAGGCCAAGGATGCCTTCCTCCTTCATTGGGGTCCTGTATGCCTTTCCACCCATTCCCTTGATTCCCAAGACTCTATTCAAACTCCAGAGGGATCAAGGATCTATGATCCTCATAGCTCCACGCTGGCCACGCCAAGTGTGGTACCCTCTACTTCTGCATCTCTCCCAAGCCCCCTCCCTGGACTTGGGAGCTGCTCCAGACCTTCTGTCTCAGGAGGAAGGGACCTTGTGGCACCCAAACCCCAAGTCCCTTCACCTCAGAGCTTGGTTACTGAAGGCCTAGACCTTCAAGGCTTGAATCTTTCTCAGCAAGTGAAGGATATCCTCCATGCTTCCAGAACACCTTCCACCAGGCGTTCCTATGCTTTTAAGTGGAAAAGATTTTCCATTTGGTGTGCTGAAAAGGGTCTTGACCCTCTAGCACTACCTTTAACTTCTCTGTTAGACAATCTCCTGCATCTTTCCAATGCAGGACTTAAGACAAATTCAGTAAGAGTCCATTTGAGTGCTATTGCAGCGTCCCTTAAGCCCATCTATGGACAACCTATCTCCTCTCATCCTCTCATTGCAAGATTCATGAGAGGCCTAACTTTAACTAAACCTCCCATTAGGCCTCCTCCGGTGGCATGGGACTTAAATTTGGTTCTTGGTCAGCTTATGAAGCCACGTTTTGAACCCTTAGCCACTACCTCCTTGAAATTTCTTTCCTGGAAGGTTATTTTCCTCATTGCAGTCACTTCTGCTCGCCGCATCAGTGAACTGCAGGCCTTAGTGGCTAATCCACCTTATACAAGGTTCCATCAGGATAAGGTAGTCCTTAGGACAAATCCACACTTTATGCCTAAAGTGGTCTCACCTTTTCATCTTAATCAAGAGGTATATTTACCTGTCTTTTTTCCAGCTCCTCATGCATCCAGTGCAGAGAAGAATCTTCATACTCTGGATTGTAAAAGAGCTCTTGCTTTTTACTTAGAAAGGACACAGCAACATAGAAAGTCTTCCCAGCTTTTTGATGCTTTTGATCCTTCTCATTTGGGACTTCCAGTCTCTAAGAGAACTGTCCAATTGGATTGCTTTCTTTCGCCTACCAGAGTAAGAACCTTTCTCTGGAGAGCCATGTCACAGCTCATAATGTGAGGGCCATGGCCACCTCTATGGCTCATCTAAAGTCTGTGTCCATTGACCAGATCTGTCGAGCAGCCACCTGGGCCTCGGTTCATACCTTCACAGCCCATTACTGCTTGGACAAGGACTCCCGCCGGGATGCCTTGTTTGGTCAGGCTGTCCTCAAACACCTGTTCCATTCTTAAACAACTCCTACCCTCCTTCCTTGGATGGATGCCTGAGATCCATAGGAGGACGTAGAACCCTTCCCAGGGTCTCATATCCTTGGGGATCTCCCAGGCATCTTAGCTAGGGAGTCCACATATGTGAAGACTCATTCCTGCTTGTTCCTGGAGATAGCACATTTACTTACCTGTAACAGGTGATCTCTGGGAACAGCAGGAATAAGTCTTCACAACCCTCCCACCTCCCCTAGGAGTTGTACCTCTTTTCTATCTTTCCTTTCCTCTCTTTCTCTATTGTCTCAGCTTTAAACTCGAACTGAGGAGAGCTGGTTAGGAAAGGCGGGAAGGCAGCGCGCAGGCGCTGTGGGATGCTCCCAAAAGCTTTCCTTTTTGGGAAGCTGGGGAGCGTTCCCGCGCAGGCTCCGTCGGTACCGACGTACCCATATGTGAAGACTTATTCCTGCTGTTCCCAGAGATCACCTGTTACAGGTAAGTAACTGTGCTTTCTGTACTAGGATGTTTACAGAACGTTGACGGTCTTGGATGAAGAACACTGGTTTTGTTTATGAAATCAGAGTTGAAGAAAAAGTGCCTCCTTGATGAGTTTTGACAGAAAAAGTATATTAGACACCGATAGTTTGCTGGTAATGTTGCATCTAAATTTGATTTTTTTCCCCAAACTGGGCAGACTTGTGGCTTGTTTTAATGCGGATGGAAGATGGGCAGACTCTGATTAACCATGGTGTGATGCATTGATAACAAGCAATTTGCATACACAAACGTTTTTTTAGACATCCATAATAAATGAATACATGCCAAGGGATGTACCTCCCTACAAAAACATTCCTGATGGGGAATTTAGAGGTTTTGGTTTTAATCAAATACCTCTGAAAAATAGCCTGTTTTTCTGAGCGCGGATGAAATCATTCATCTGCTGCCCTTGTATTTTCAAGATGGAGGAAGCAGCAAACTAGCAACACCTGGGCCTGTAACTTATCTTGCAGCCTAGAGCTGGTCATGCTTATAACACTGGTTGCAGACTGCAGGGGAAGAAGAAGCTGGTTAAGGCACGGTGGCCACTGGTTTTAAGTTAATACGATTGGCAGCAGTGAGGAGCGATACGAGAAGCGTGGGCCGAATCAAATGCTGCCACTGCCACCATTCTTCAACTGCTCTCGCTCCTCCAACAGAGCAGTGGGATTTTGGCTTCCCATGGGCGCACTGTGATGCAGCAGCTAAATTATTTCAGAGAAGAGAATGGTAGGAGTATGCCAGAGAGGACCTAGAAGGGAAACTGGAATAGGGAGAACAGATTGGAAAAGAGAAGACAAAAAGGGAAGAGAGAAAAGTGAGACTGAAAGGAGAAGAGCGAGAGAGAGACTAAGAGAGGGAACTGAATCCACCTTTAAAAGTTCCTTAAAATTGCATTCGCATAGTGATGTAAATATACCACTAAACATCTATTCTTATCACCCTCCAAAAAACTCTAGTTGCTTGAAAAATAAGCACCTTAAATTTAAAATTTACTTACTTATTTGGTAAAAAGCTATGTAACATGCTTAAATCCATAAAATTACCTCCAAGATGGTTATAATAGAAGAATAATTTTCAAAATGGCAGTAATAAGAAAATACTAAAATAAAATTACAGGGTACAGAAAGGACAATAACAAGGGCAGTTCCCGGATTCTGCTGCTGGTCCATATAGTCCCTGGTCAGGTTACATTTTCTTGCCTAGTGGCACATACAACTTAGCTGTTTCTTCTCTTTCCCCTGGGATTATACAATTTTATCTTGCTCTCTTTTGTGCAAAGTCTTTGATTTTTCTCTGTCATCTTTGGGAATGTGTACCACAATGCAAGAGGAAATGCATTTTTGTTTCTGTTTCTCCAGCATAGCATTGCATTGCATTCAGAGTTTGACTCCTTGGGGTTTCCAGTTCAGTTTTTGCCTCCATTGGCAAAGCAGGATGAACTTGATGTCACCAGTATGGAATATACTGTCTAAAAATTTTTTTTTCTGATTTATCCAACTTCCACTTCACATATCTTCTCATTTTTTATTACTAAAAAAATCTTTTTGCTGTTTTTTTTTTCTGTTATTTCTTTGTTTTGTTTGTTCTTTACCCCTCTAAGTCCCCTAAACCCCCTCCGTCTTTTCTTTCACGGTTAGATATGATTTAGCAATATACCAGTGAACAAGGCATTTAAAAATGCCTGAGTGACTGGAAAATGGGCTTGAAGAACGCTCATCAAAAATATTTTTAATGCCTCTGGCATCTCTGATTGTACATACTGCAAGAGAATGTAACCATGGATCAAATAATGTAGGGGTTTCAAAATGGGACTCTGTGGTTGCTTGTGTTAACGACATCCAGCAAATGAGAAACGAGGAGCCATAACAGTTGGCTTCTTGACCCGCATCCTCCAAATCCCAGTGCCCATGGCACTCCTTTTAAGAGGAAGGCCCCAAATCAATATGAACTTCAGTTTGGGAAAAGATAGCACTAAAGGCAGACACAACTCTAGGCTCACTGCTTGTGGAGAATAGAGGACTTCATGTTGCACAAAGCAAGGCCTCCACTCACTCTGTGCAGAAAAAATGAGTAGTGGACTACATCAAAAAGGACACTGCACAGAATCACTTCTCAACAAAGCCATTTGTCTACTATACAAGCACACATATTGTCCATTAGTACAGAAGATACAATTGACTTCTAAACCATAGATACAAAGGATGTTCTGAAATGTTCTGTAGAGCATTCCTTGGATATGCCTAAACCTTCCCCTGTTAAAGGTGCACTGCTGAGCGCCTTTGGCTTAAATTCCACATTCATGCTGACCTCCTACACTTCAAATTCATGCTAACTTCTTTCCAGTCTGCCATAGCACTTGCCAAGCCAAGAGTGCTATGCCCATCTAACAAACTCTCTTGCCTCTGACTCTTGCTGTCACTTTGCAATGCTTAACGCTCTCCTCAAAGTGCTGCTGCTCCTGACCCCTCCTCCTTCCCTTCTGCGCAGACCTTGGCTGTCTAGTTCCATGATTAGGTTCACAAGATCAGTCTTGAGTTCTCCACAAGGCCACCTCCATTTCCCCCTCTTTACTCTCAAATTGTTCCTTCTCCAGGAACGAGCAGAAAATCAGTCCTCACATATTGGTGACGTCGGCGCCGATGGAGCCCTCGTGCGGAGCAAATCCCTAGCTTTCAAAGAAAGCCTTTGGGACTGCATCACGCATGCGTGGTCCCCTTCCCGCCCAAGGGTGCCACCTTGCTCAGTCTCCCTTTTTCCACGGAGCCCAGCGGACGTTGTCCAAGTTCCCTTGCGGAAAAAGTGCATCAAAACTGCTGAAGATCATCTTCTTCAACCCAGTTCAACGCCGTTCCCCTTCCCGCCTCGGCTCGGTACACCGGTATCAAGTCCAGTCACTGTTTTTGGTTTTTGTCCTTAGTAACTAGCGTTTGTGCTCTTTTTCTTTTCACTGGCAGCCCGGTCGTTCGACCTTGCAGGGGCCCTTATTCTCCTGATGGCTGCCAGCGGGTTTAAGAAGTGTGATCGGTGTAAGAAGTTAATGTCCCTCACAGACACACACAACTGCTGTCTCTGCTGCCTCGGGCCCGACCATGACCCGAAGGTCTGTGGCCCGTGTGGGAAGATGTCCTCCAAGGCACTTAGGAGTAGGCAGCAGCAGCGTGAAAGGATTTTCTCCGAGTCCGCATCCCCCCCCGGGTCCAGACCTCTTCAGAATCCTCGACGTCTCGGGAACTGTCTGAACCCGAGCATCGGGGGTCTTCTGAGCGAGGGTCTCCCTAACGGGAACACCGGAGGAAGAAGAAGCTCATAAGGGTGTTGTCGTTGGATGCCTCTGATCGACCTACACCCTCGAGGACCAGGTCGCGGAGTCCTGACCGCCGCCCCGGGTCCTCGGAATCGGAGCGGCCCAAAAAGCTGCCTCGCACGGAGCCAGAGACGCCAAGGAATGTAACTACTGTTGTCCTCGTAGACTCTCCTCCAGGAGAACCGACCTCTGGCCCCGAGCCGGAGGCTGCGGAGCCTTCTGAGCTCGGTCTGAGGATGGTGGCCCTGGAGCGCAGCATGTCTGCCTTTATGGAGTAGCAGCGGGCGCTGATGGCTGGTCTCACCGGTCCATCCGCCCCAACCACTGGGACCTCGACGTCCAAGTCGACCGCGGAGGCCAAGCTCATCCTCGAGACAATGAGTTCTCAAGTCGATCCTCAGCCGAGGTCTCCCTCGACCTCCTGTTCGGGACCGAGGTTATCGACGCCTGTGCCCTCGGCATCGGGGCGGTCGGGACCGAAGCCCTCGCAGCCGGAGTCGCTCGATTCCTCCTCGGAGAAGTCGGCATGGGAGATGGAAGATGAGTCATCCCCGGACACCCATCGGACCCGGTATGTCCCATCAGACTCACCTGGTTCCGAGCCACGAAAAAGGTCCCTTCCGGAGGATACCCGGTTCTCAGACTTCGTCAGGGTCATGGCCAAGGCTTTGGCATGCCCGGCAGACACTGAGGAGGAGCCTCGAGCCGAGGAGCTCGAAGCCCTCCAGTATGACTTTTCCCCTCGGGAAGCCCTTACTGTTCCGGTTCCTCTGATGCTGGAACGGCTGATGCTCTGCATATGGGAGTTGCCGACCTCGATGCCAGTTCTCAGCAAGTGGGTCGATTCCATCCATCGAGTTCGCAAGAGGCCTGGGTTCCAAAAAGCACAGCTGCTGCACAACTCCATGGTTGTGGAATTGGCCATGCACAGGCTCAAGAGCCAAAAAACGCACTCCTCGGTGCCTCCTGGCCGGGAGGCCTGGAACCTGGACGCCATCGGCAGAAAATGCTTCCAGGGCTCGATGCTGTCAGGTCGGGTCCAGACTTACCAGCATGGCATGTACTTGAGGGACCTGGCAAAGGAGATTGCCGGGTTCTCAGCTGGCCTCTCCGAGTCACCTTTGCAGCTCTTCAAGGCCTTGTCCACTGGGATTCGGGAGTGCTCGAAGTTTGTTTCAAGCATCCTATAACGGCTTCGAGGCTTTGGCTTGAGTAGCCGCTGCCAGCATCAGTGCACGCCACCAGGCCTGGCTAATGTCGTCGGATCTGGAGCCATGGGTTCAGGATAAGTTGGTTGATGTCCCTTGCCAAGGTGACAACTTCTTTGGCAAACCCATGACTGAGAAGGCTGCGGAGATCGAGTCCGAGTACTTGACCCAGACAAGGCTCTCCAAGAAGACTTCTGCCCCTTCTAAGAAGAAGGGCTCAGGTAAAAAGCTCTTTTTCCTGAGGAAGGGTGCTGCTTTTCGCAACTACCCCACTTACCAGGCTGCCCCAGCTCCCCAACGGGGGCAGCAGGCCAAGGGATAGGGGCATGGCCTGCGTAAGCAGAAGACCCCCAGACCCTGGCTCCGACTCAGCCGGGAGGAGTGTTTGACTCCCAAAGCATAGTCTCTCTCCCACCAGTGGTGAGGCCTTGCACAGGAGGAAGGCTGACCCTGTATGCCCACAGGTGGCCAGCTATCACCACGGATACCTGGGTCCTGCAAATAGTCCAAAGGGGCTATTTGCTTCACTTCAGCCAGGTACCTCCCTCCTTTCCAGGAGAGCCTCCCAGACCCCCTCTTCACAAGGACCTCCTCTTGCAGGAGTTAGCAGGTCTTCTAGAGGATCAGGCGGTGGAACCGGTGCCCCACCACCTGCAGAGAAAGAGCTTCTACTCCAGGTATTTTCTGATACCAAAGAGAACTGGAGGCCTAAGGCCTATCCTCGACCTGTGAAACGTAAACAAGTTCCTGGTGAGGGAGAAGTTCAAGATGCTTTCCCTTGGAATATTGCTGCCTTACCTCCACCAGGGAGATTGGCTATGCTCCTTAGACCTGATTGATGCCTATATGCACATCCTCATACATCCAGACCACAGACAATATCTGAGATTTGTAGTGGGAGGAAACCATTTTCAGTACAGAGTACTCCCCTTTGGCCTAGCCTCTGCTCCCAGAGTGATTACCAAATGCCTGGCCTTGGTGGCGGCCTTCCTCAGAAACCAAGGGATTTTTGTCTTCCCTTACCTGGACAACTGGCTCATCAGGGGCCATTCGCCTCAGGAGGCCCAACAGGCCACTTCTCGCACCATCAACATGCTGCAATGTCTAGGCTTTGCCATAAACCACGCAAAGTCTACTTTGTTCCCCACTCAAAACTTAAGAGTTCATAGGAGCAAGACTGGACACCCTTCAGGCGAGGGCTTACCTGCTGGAAGACAGGGCACAAAGGCTGCTGGCGCTGGTACACCAGGTCAAACACAAGTCTCACGTCTCAGCGAGACACTTCCTATGCCTCCTGGGCCACATGGCCTCCACAGTACATGTGACCCCAAATGCCCATCTCCACATGAGAACAGCTCAGTGGTGCCTCAGAGATCAATGGACACAAGCCACCGGCAGTCTCTGAGACAGGATAAAAGTGTCCAAATGACTGGGAAGTCAATTACAGTGGTGGCTTCACCCACCCAACCTGCTCGAGGGAGTGCCTTTTCAGACTACCTCGACACAAGAATGCTAACGACAGATGCCTCCTTGCTGGGCTGGGGAGCCCATTGCCAGGGATCATGCCCTTAGGGGCTGTGGTCTCCTCAGGAGACTACACACCAAATCAACCTCTTAGCACTACGGGTGATTTGCCTCGCTCTTCAAACCTTTGGTCATGTTATCTCACATCAGTCTGTCCTGGTGCAGACAGACAACCAGATAGCAGTGTTCTATGTTTTAAACTTTTTTTCCTGCTGTAGCCTACCTGCGGGACTACCCCCCTCCCCCCCCCCCCCCCTGCTGAGGTATTGTGTAGCCCTTCTTCCTGTCTCTTCCTCCCACGTGTGCATAGTCTGTTCTGTTTGCCTCTCTCTGCTCTGGGAAGAGCAGTGCCCTCACAGTGCTCTGCTAGAGAGGTGGATATTTAACTCCTGTGACGACTTTGCTGTGAGTTCTAGCTGTCTATTTATTTGTTGTCTTTATTGGTGTGCTACTTCACCTCCCTGTTTCCTTTAGTTTTGCACTTCAGCTTTCTCAGCTGTATAACTTACCCTGCCTCTCTCAACTAACTGGCCTTTGTGTGGTAGCCAGGTTAACTGTTACTTTAAATATCTCTCCCTGCTCTGTCCCCAGAACGTGCTGCGTTTTAAACTTTTTTTCCTGCTCTATCCTACCTGAGGGACTAACCTCCTCCATCCCTGCTGAGGGTACAGGACAGGGTACCTTGTAACAGCCCTCTTTTAATAGGTCTTTTTTCCCTCACTCCCTCCAACACCCACCCGCCCCTGGGGTAATTGTAGCTTTATAGGTACTTACAAGTCTTAGAGGAAAGTAAGTACAGAATTTAAAGACCTAAACACAAGCTTTAAACCAGGGGTCTCAAACTCAAATTGCTTTGAGGGCCAAATGAGGACTTGTAAAGTAACCCGGGGGCCGCATAAGACGCGGGGCCTCATTTGCATAAGGGGCCTCATTTGCATAAATATTTGCATAATGTTACCATACACTAACTTTTAGTAAACATGCCTCTTTAATGAGTATGGATAAAGAAAGACTAAAAGATTTAGAAACAGGAAGACAATAATTAAACTGGGAACCCCAAAAGCCAAACTTGGAATGTACAACAACACTGTAGAAATAAAACTATAAATTAATTTCCTCTTGTACTAAACAAAGCGCAAACATTAATGATGCACATTTCCCAGAGCTGACATATTCCAGTTAATAAATTCAAAATAAAGAGATATTTTTCTACCTTTTGTGCATTTTTTTCAGTTGCAATTGTTCCAGCCACTTTCTTCTGGTTTCTTCATGTCTTCTGCTAACTCTCCATCGTCTGCTGTCCATTTGCCCTTTCTTCTCTCCTAGTTTTTTTTCAATTCTCTCTCTACATCTGCTTTAACATACTAATCTTTCTCCATTTTCTCTTTCCTCATTCCTATTTCATCCACTCAAATTTTACCCCTCCATCCTCAATCCCCACTTACTCTCCCAATACCTGGCCAATTGTAGATTTGTCTTCTCTCCCAGACAAAATATTTTTCCCCTCTCCATTTCACTTTCCCAGCTCCATCCCATTCTAATCCTCCCCCAACATCAGCTCCCTTCTAGTTCCAGCCCCACCCAGCATCCGCTCCCTTCTAGTCCCTGCATCAGCCCATTTCCAATCCTAGCCCCCCATCAGCCCATTTCCAA
Organism: Ichthyophis bannanicus; assembly: GCA_033557465.1. Lineage (NCBI taxonomy): Eukaryota > Metazoa > Chordata > Amphibia > Gymnophiona > Ichthyophiidae > Ichthyophis > Ichthyophis bannanicus. Next base: position 175,729,594 of record CM066043.1, on the reverse strand, counting down.
TCCTAGCTCCCTCCCCTCACAGCCCATTTCCATTCCAAGCCCCCCTCCCCATCAGCCATTTGCAGTTCAAGCCCCCCTTCCACTCAGCCCATTTCCAGTCCTAGCAACCCCCCCAGCCCATTACCAGTCTTAGACCCCCCCATAGCCCATTACCAGTCCTAACCTCCCCATAGCCGATTACCAGTCCTAACCTCCCCATAGCGCACTTCCAGTTTTACCCCCCATCACCCCATTTTCAGTCTTACCCCCCCATAGCCCATTACCAGTCCTAGTCCCCCCCATAGCCCACTTGCAGTCTTATCCCACATCACCCCATTTTCAGTCTTACCTCCCCTCATAGGCCATTACCAGTCCTAACCCCCCAATCAGCCCACCTCCAGTCCTAACCCCCCAATCAGCCCACCTCCAGTCCTAACCCCCACCATAGCCCATTACCAGTCATAACCCCCCCCTGCCAATAGCCCACTTCCAGCCCTAACCCCCATTACCCCATTTCAGTCAGCCCCTCCATAGCTCATTACCAGTCCTAACTACCCCCATCAGCCCACCTCCAGTCCTTTCTAACCCCCACATGCCCATTTCCAGTCCTAGCCCCCACCATAGCCCATTACCAGTCATAACCCCCCTGCCAATAGCCCATTTCCAGTCATAACCCCCCCTGCCAATAGCCCATTTCCAGGCCTACTCCCCCCACCTGCCAATAGCACACTTCACCGCCTACACCCACCCTGCCAATAGCCCATTTACAGTACTTCACCCCCCCCTGCCAAAAGCCCATTTACAGTCGTACACCCCCCCCTGCCAATAGCCCAGTTCCAGTCATAACCCCCCCCTGCCAATAGCCCATTTCCAGTCATAACCCCCCTGCCAATAGCCCATTTCCAGTCCTACACCCCCCCTCTGCCAATAGCCCATTTCCAGGCCTACACCCCCCCTGCCAATAGCCCATTTCCAGTCCTACCCCCCCCCCATCAATCCAGGTAAATAAAAAAAACACCTGGCTTCTGCTGCTGCAGCAGAAAATCAGCTGGCCCGCGGCCCCTTCCCCTCTGCACGGAGAGCCCTGAATGTGCTTCATCAGCGGCGTGCTTTTAAGCCGCGAAGAGAGTATTTCCCTCTCGCGCGGCTTAAGCCTATTCACTTTTCAAGCCTCGCGAGAGGGGAATACTCTCTTCGTGGCTTGAAAAGCACCCGCTGATGGAGCACACTGAGGGATCTCCGGGCAGAGAGGAAGGGGCCGCAGGACAGCTGATTTTGCTGCTTGATGTTTCCCTCCGTCGCGGGCCGCACAACGTTCTCTTGCGGGCCGCATGCGGCCCGCGGGCCGCGTGTTTGAGACCCCTGCTTTAAACTAAGATGCAGACAACAGTCCAGCAGCGAGATGGGGGCTTTACAGTCTTTTGCATTGAGTGTCACATGTATGATTTTCTCCCAGTTGGTGAGAGGTCTTACATATACACTAAGTGCAAGGAGCTCTTTGCTCTCAGGGAACAAGTCCGTTCTCTAGAGGCTAGAGTAGCAGACCTGGAAGACATAAAGACAGAGAAGAACATGGATGAGACCTACAGGGATATAGTCCTGGAGTCCCACTTCCAGTCTGGCAACATCCCTGTTGCCATGGAGGAGAGAGGTCACGTGACAGGAGAGCATCACCCTGGTGTGGCAGGACATGATCCTGTAACTAGGACCTGTCCTCCAGGTGATGTAAAACTCTCTCGCACTGAGGACGTTTCTCCAGGGCCATGTGCCCATGAGGGAAGGGTTAGGACAGCTGTTATAGTTGGTGATTCAATCATTAGGCTTGTAGATAGCTGGGTGGCTGGTGGACGTAAGGATTGCCTGGTACATCCCTGCCTGGTGCGAAGGTAGCGGACCTCACGCACCGCCTAGATAAGATCTTACATAGTGCTGGAGAGGAGTCTGCTGTCTTGGTACATGTCGGTACCAATTGTCACCCACCTACATACCCCCCAAAGGCAAAGGACCTGGGGGTTTCAGTGAGGCCTCTTCTTAGGTAGCAGGGACAAGTAGTGCCCCCTGGGAGTTGAAGTCCCACTAGCTATTCAATAAAAAGAGGTAGTCGTGGATGAGTAGCTAGGCTGATAAAGAGGTATTTTATTTCCCTTCCCGGGAGAACTTCTACAGTCAGGAATCACAAAGGAAAATAAACCATGCTTCTGGCATAACACAAAATGGAACTACAAAAATTACACAGGAATGCTTCTTTTCAGCTTAAGGCAAAACAAAAAGTGCAAAACAAGCCTTGTATCTTACAACAGCTATGGATTGAAATCTATTCCTTTAAACAGATTTCCCTTCTGCACGCTTCAGCAGAAAGAGGTCACATTATCCGCAAATACAAGTGTACAATCCATCTGGAAATCCTCTGAGTTTTCCACACAGTAATCACAGTCCATGGCCTCATGAGCTTCCCTGCAATTCTCTTCTGTGGGATTGGAACTTACACCAGTATTCAAAAATCCCTCCTCTCTCTGGCAAGGGCTTCTCTCTTCCTCACTAGTAAAGTGGAAGGGAAAGTTACCATGCAGTGTAGACTTTCCCTCTAGAGGGCCATACACTTCAGGACAAGCGTATGTAAAATCCTGCTTTTCAAGTGCCCCTCTACTCCAGGGAATTGGCCTTTCTTCAGGCTGGCCTCTGCCGGAACCTTTGTAGCTAGGAAGCTGAAAATAGCCTTTCTCCCTTGAAAGCTTTTCACTTCCCCTTACAGGACGTGTTTCTTTGAGCCTGGAAATCTCCTTTGGACCAGAGCTTCTATTCCCCAGGTACCTGCTCTCATGGAAGTTCCCTCTCACAGCTTTCTCTCCGTTTGCCGGTAGGACTCCCTCTGTGTCCCCAACGATCAGACTCTGGTTCAGTGCAGCCCAACTCTCTGGCACTAACCTCAGGTATTCCCTCTTGGGCAAACTCCTCTGAGACGCTGCTGGACTCCCCGTCTGAAGTTCTCAGGTATGTGTCCTGGTTAGCGTTCCTGTTAGCTCTCTCATGTGTTCTGCTCTTTCCTTTCCCGTGTGTTCTGCTCTTTCTCAAGACTGACTCATTTTTAAGTGCGTCACTCTTTGAGTTTCTCATAAGCTCAAGTCTCTGCAGCTGTTCCTGATCCTCTAATGAGCCATGAGGTAATCCTTTGTTGGGGCGTTTTCCTACAGCCCGTGCTAGGGTTTTTGTTGGTTGCCTATAGCAACCCCTAGCCATGTGCTTTGAGCTGCCCATTTTAAAACTGCTCTGCACATTTTCCTGTTTCCATAGGCACTATTTGCCTTACGCCATGACACAATGACATAGGAAAATGTGGTAGGGAGGTTCTGGAGGCTAAATTTAAGCTTTTAGGTAGGAAGTTGAAATCCAGAACTTCCAGGTTAGCGTTCTCCGAAATGCTTCCTGTTCCACGTGCAGGACCCAAAAAGCAGGCAAAGCTCCGGAGTCTCAATGCGTGGATGAGATGATGGTGCAAAGATGAGGTTTTTTGATTTGTTAGGAACTGGGGAACATTCTGGGGTAAGGAGGGGCTCTTCCGAAGGGATGGGCTTCACCTTAACCAGGATGGAACCAGACTGCTGGCATTAACCTTTAAAAAGGAGATAGAGAAGCTTTTAAACTAGAAAATAGGGGAAAGTCGACAGTCGCCCAAGAGCGCATGATTCGGAAGAAGGTATCCTTGAAGGATACTACCAAAAGCAGTGAGGTTCCAAAAAAGAGTAAAGTAGCCCAAATGCCCTTGAGTATAGTGCAGACGGAGCGTAAAGATTCCAAATTACCCATGCCTACCAATAGCCAGATTAATATTAATAAAATGCAGTCTCTAAAATGCTTGCATGCAAACGCTAGAAGTCTAAACAATAAGATGGGCGAATTAGAATATATAGCACTAAATGAGAGGTTAGATATGATTGCAATCTCAGAGACATGGTGGAAGGAGGATAATCAGTGGGACACTGTGATACCTGGATAACAAACTATATCGTAATGATAGAACTGATCAAATTGGTGGAGGGGTTGTGCTCTATGTTAGAGAGGGCATTGAGTCAGAAAGGATTAAAGTTTTGCAGGAAACAAAATTTGCTGTAGAATCTCTATGAATTGAAATTCCATGTATGAAGGTGATGGCAGTGGGGGTGTACTATTGACTGCCTGGCCAGTATGAACAAATGGATGATGAAATGCTCAAAGAAATCAAGGAAGCTAACAAAAGTCACAGCACAGTAATAATAATGGGTGATTTCAATTACCCCGGTATCGACTGGGTCAGTGTCACAGCAGGACATGCTAGGGAGATAAAGTTTCTAGATGAAATAAATGACTGCTTCTTGGAGCAGCTGGTTCATGAACTGACCAGAGGGGAAGCCATACTGGACCTAGTCCTTAGTGGAGCACCAGATCTGGTGCAAGAAATAAAGGTGTTGGGGCCACTTGGCAATAGTGATCATAACATGATCGTGTTTGATTTAATTAGTGGAGGAGGGATAGTAAAGAAATCCACAGTACTACCTTTTAACTTTTGAAAGGGAGACTATGATAAAATGAGGGATATAGTTAAGAAAAAACTAAAAGGAGCGGTTGCAAAGGTTAAAGACTTACATCAAGCTTGGGTGTTGTTTAAAAATACTATATTGGAAGCCCAGACCAGCTGTATTCCACGCATTAAGAAAAGTGGAAGAAAGTCCAAAAAACTGCCAGCATGGTTTAAAGGTGAGGTTAGAGAGGCTGTTGCTGCTAAAGAGGCATCTTTCAGGAAATGGAAAAAAGAGCCAAAGGACGAAAACTGGAAACGGCACAAGCACTGGCAAGTTAAATTCAAAACATTGATAAGGCAGGCAAAGCAAGAATTTGAGAAGGAACTTGCTACGGAAGCAAAAACACGAAATAAAGACTTTTTCAAGTACATTCATAGCAAAAGGCCTGTGAGAGAGTCAATTGGACCGTTAGATGATAGAGGGGTAAAAGGGGCAGTAAGAGGAGACAAGGCTATAGCGGAGAGACTGAATGAATTCTTTGCTTCAGTCTTTACTGAGGAAGATGTAGGGATGTTACCCAAGACTGAAATGGTATTTAATAAAGGCGATACTGCAGAGGAATTGAGAGAAATATCGCTACACCGGGAAGATGTATTACAACTATTTGATAAACTGAATAGTAGCAAATCACCTGGACCGGATGGTATACATTCAAGGGTGTTGAAAGAACTGAAATATGAGATTGCAGACCTGCTATTAGTAATCTGTGAACTATCATTAAAATCATCTGTAATACCTGAAGATTGGAGGATTGCCAATGTAACGCCAATTTTTAAAAAGGGTTCCAGGGGTGATCCGGGAAACTACAGACCAGTGAGCCTGACGTCAGTACCGGGGAAAATGGTAGAAACCATCATAAAGAACAAAATTACACAGCATGTAGATAGTCATGGCCTAATGGGAGACAGCCAACATGGCTTTAAACAAGGAAGATCTTGTCTTACTAATCTGATATGTTTTTTTGACGGTGTGAATAAACAGGTAGACAAAGGTGAGTCGGTTGATATAGTATATCTGGACTTTCAGAAAGCCTTTGACAAGGTTCCTCATCAGAGACTTTTGGCAAAACTAAAAAGTCATGGGATAGGAGGCAGTATACTATTGTGGATTGGGAACTGGTTAAAAGATAGAAAGCAGAGAGTAGGGCTAAATGGCCAATTTTCCCATTTGGAAAAAGGTGAATAGTGGAGTACCCTAGGAATCTGTACTGGGTCCACTACTTTTTGACATATTCATAAATGACCTGGAAAAGGGAATAATTAGTGAGGTTATCAAATTTGCAGACGACACAAAACTGTTTAAAGTTGTTAAAACCCAAGAGGATTGTGGAAAACTTCAGGAGGATCTGGATAAATTGGGAAACTGGGCATCCAAATGGCAGATGAAATTTAATGTGGACAAGTGCAAAGTTATGCACCTAGGAAAGAACAACCCACACTATGGTTAGACAATGTAAGGTTCCACATTGGGAACCACCACCCAGGAAAAAGGTTTAGGAGTCATCGTGGATAACATGTTAAAACCCTCCGCCCAATGTGCAGCGGTGGCCAAGAAAGCAAATAGAATGCTAGGTATCATAAGTATCATAAGGAAAGGAATGGAAAATAAAACAAAGGATATTATAATGCCTCTGTATCGTTCCATGGTACGACCGCACCTTGAATATTGTGTGCAATTCTGGTCGCCGTATCTTAAAAAGGATATAGTGTTATTAGAAAAGATACAGAGAAGAGCTACCAAAATGGTAAAGGGGATGGAAGGCTACTCCTATGAAGAGAGGCTACAAAGGTTAGGTCTCTTCAACCTGGAAAAGAGACGGCTGAGGGGAGATATGATAGAGGTCTATAAATTAATGAATGGAGTGGAACAGGTAAATGTAGATCGATTGTTTACGCTATCAGAATATAGAAAGACTAGGGGACATGTAATGAAGCTACAGGGTAAACAAGACAAATAAGAGAAAATATTTTTTCACTCAATGTGTAATCAAACTCTGGAATTTGTTACCGGAGGATGTAGTGAAGGCTGTTAGTGTAGCTGGGTTTAAAAAAGGTTTGGACAAGTTCCTGGTGGAAAGGTCCATAAACCATTATTAAAAAGGGACCCAGGATATCAATGCTTGACCCAATACAAGCATTGTGGAACCTGTGTCTCTTGGGGATACTGCTAGGTACGTATGACCTAGATTGGCCACTGTTGGAAACAGGATACTGGGGTTGATGGACCTTGGTCTGATCCAGTATGGCATATCTTATGTTCTTATGTTCTTACGTGAACAAGCAGGGAGGCACAGGGTCTTGTATCCTATGTCAGGAGACCCTGGACCTCTGCTCCTTTGCAATCAGGCAGGGTATATCTCTCAAAGCAGTTTACCTGCCTGGTCAGGAGAACTTCCTAGCAGACAAGCTAAGCAGTATTTGCCAACCTCATGAATGGCAACTGAATCCGGAAGGGGCCCAACAGGTTTTCCACCGCTGGGGACATCCGTCCATAGATCTCTTTGCCAGTCTACAGAATCACCAGTTGCCCAAGTTTTGCTCCAGACAGCCACATCCTCTGAGGGTGGCTGCAGATGCTTTTCTGATCTCCTGGTCAGTGTGCCTCCTGTATGCGTTTCCTCCCATGCCTCTGGTGGCCCGAACTCTGTTCGCAATCCTTCGGTACAAGGCCTCGGTCATTCTGGTAGCCCCCAGATGACCGAGGCAGCCTTGATTTCCGCTTCTCCTTCAGCTGGGAGTGGAAGCCTCACTCCCTCTGGGGACGCAGCCCGACCTCCTGTCCCAGGAGCAGGGCTCTCTCTTGCACCCCAACCTCAGGTCCCTCAACCTGATGGCATGGCTGCTGAAAGGGTAGTGCTGGCTCCTCTCCTCCTACCTAGGAATGTAGAAGAAGTGATCTCCAGGAACAAGCAGGAATGAGTCTTCACATATGGGTATGTCGGTGCCGACAGAGCCTGCGCGGGAACGCTCCCCAGCTTCCCAAAAAGGAAAGCTTTTGGGAGCATCCCACAGCGCCTGCGCGCTGCCTTCCCGCCTTTCCTAACCGCCTCTCCCCAGTTCTTCTTTTCCGCGGAGCCAGCAGGTCGTGTTCCTGTCACCGCTGAAGAAGTTCTTTGTTTTATTTTATTTCTTTGGTCGCGCGTCTGCCTTCCCCGACGTCGGACCGGTACCGCCGGTCTTTCTTTCTTTTCTTATAAAAAAAAAAAAAAGAACATATTTTTCCCTCACTTAGTGTGTTTTTCCTCTTTTGGGCCTTAGGCCTCACGAGAAATTTTCCTCATGGAAAAACCAGCCTCCGGGTTTAAAAAATTCACTAAGTGCAGCGGTACTATTTCTGTCACCGACACCCATGAATGGTGTCTTAAATGTTTGGGTCCTGACCACTCCATTTTGGATTGTTCGTCCTGCTCCTTGATGTCTAAACGAGGTTTACAGAACCGAGCAGCTAAGCTCCATGTGCTGTTTCCCTCTGATGCAGCTTCAGTGGCATCGACGTCTTCCAGGGCTGCTTCTTCCTCCCATGGATCTCAGGTAACCAAACATAAATCCAGCCGGTCCTCGAAGGGTAGATCTCCTTCCAAGCATCGAGATGCCTCCGGGCTTGCCCTCGAGGATCCCACACCGGCAAAACAACCCTGGCGGGAAGCTCCGGCTTCCAAAGCTCCACCTATGGGGTTACAGGTTGACATCGATGGCACGGCCTCGACCGATCACCTGTTAGAATGCTCTGGGGTATCGGCGCAACCTTCCGGTACCGAATTCCAGGCATTCATGGCGTCGATGGATCAGAATGTTATATCCATGCAGCAGGCTATCACGGCCTTCATTCAAGCTGCGACGCCGCTGATACCACAACAAACTCCGTTGTCGTATCAGCTCCGGTACCGGCACCAGTGTCGGTACCGGTACCGACTGCATCTGCATCGACATCGACCAGGATGCCGACTGCAGCGGTTCCCCTGTCCAGGGATGCCCATCGGTACCGAACCGGTACCGATGACGCCCAATGTCGATACCGCTCGATACGCGTATTGAGCTTTGGAAGAGCACCCTGACAGTCGATACTTTGATTCCTCCGAAGATTCTGATGCATCGGAGGAGTCTGCTGAAGTATCCATAGCCCTTCCTGAAGAGCCTTCTTCTCCAAAAAGAAGAATGTCTCCTCCAGAGGACTTGTCCTTTCAAGACTTCATAAGAGAAGTGGCTAAAGGGTTTTCTATTTCAGTAACCTCTGAATCAGAGCCTAGAGCTAAAAAATTGGATATTTTAGGTTATTCTAAGGCTCCTAAGGAGGCAGTCACCTTGCCAATTCATGAGATTCTTTATGATCACATGATTGACTTATGGGAGACTCCTCTCACTATCTCTCCTCATTCTCGTAGATTGGACACTATGTACCGTGTCCCTCCTTGTCCTGGGTTTCATAAAACACAGCTTCCTCACCATTCTATTGTGGTGGAGTCAGCTATGAAAAAGATAAAGAGTGCAAAAAGACACTCCTCTGCTCCTCCAGGAAGAGAATGCAGGACCTTGGATGCTTTTGGTAGGAAAATCTTCCAAGCCAAGTCTTTATATTGGTATGTTTCTGAAAGAAGTTGCAGATAAGCTGCATACTTTCCTCCCTTTTCTTCCAGAGGATAAAAGGGAAGAATTTCTTATTTGGCTTAAGCATACTCAAGATATTTCAAAGTTTTCCAACCGTGCAGCTTTTGACTCCTTTGAGGGTGCCAGCAGAGGGTGCCATAGCTGCTCGCAGAATTGCTTGGCTCCAGGCTTCTGATCTAGAATCTTGGGTCCAGGATGGCTTGGGAAAATCTTCCCTGTACAGGTGAAAACCTGTTTGGCAAAGATTGGCAAATAAAAGCCACTCAAATGGATGCAGAAAATTCTGCTTTGGATAGACTTTCAAAGTCAACCTCCATTCCTGCCAAGAAAAAACCTTTCAAGAAGTCTTTTTTCAAGAAAGGCAGATTCCATCCTGCTTCTGGTCAACAATCATCTACAGGTCGTTTTGCTGTTAAACGTCAGCAACCTAAACAGGCCAGGCCTAAGCCTACAGGGGCTGCTGCAACTCAGCAGACCCAGCCTCCTCAGGGCTTTTGACTTGATGCTAGAGAACTTAGCCTTTCTGGCTCTGAAACAGCCAGAGCCTCTCACCATTCCAGGAAGGTTAGCTCATTTTGCTCCCAGATGGGAGCAAATTACAGCAGAGCAGTGGACCCTCTCCATCATAAGAGAGGGCTACAAACTTCATTTCTCAAACCTTCCTCCCCACACCATGGTGAGACATTTCAATTCTCCAACATCTCTCCTCGACCTTCTAGGTCAGGAGGTGGCTACCCTTCTTGCCCAAGGGGCAATAGAAGAAGTACCTCTTCTTCAACAGGGGTCAGGGTTTTACTCCCCCTACTTTCTGATCCCAAAGAAAACAGGGGGCTACAGACCCATATTAGATCTCAGAGAATTGAACAAATTTCTATGCAAGGAGAAAGTCAAGATGCTTTCTCTGGGCACTCTCCTTCCATACCTTCAGAGTCAGGATTGGCTTTGTTCTCTAGATCTCAAGGATGCGTACACACATGTCCTCATCCATCCATCTCACAGGAGGTTCCTCCGTTTTCTTTTCCAAGGAAAGCATTACCAATACAGGGTGCTTCCTTTTGGTCTGGCCTCTGCTTCAAGAGTGTTCACCAAATGCATGGCAGTAGTAGCTGCATTTCTACGCACTCTGGGAATATTTGTATTCCCATACCTGGACGACTGGCTCATCCGAGCTCCATCTCAGTCAGAGGCCCAGACTTCCCTGGACTGCACAAGGCGCATTCTGCAGTATCTGGGACTTGTGGTAAACCTCCCAAAGTCCCAGCTCACCCCTACTCAGTCCCTAGAGTTCATAGGGGCCTGGCTAGATACTACCACTGCAAGGGCCTATCTTCCTCAGGCCCGTTGCCTACGCCTCAAAGAGCCATTTAACTGCCCGGGAGATGCTACAACTGCTAGGCCACATGGCATCCACAGTGCATGTGGTACCCTATGCTCGCCTTCACATGAGAGCAGCTCAATGGACTTTGTCCACCCAGTGGACTCAAGCATCAGGGGCTCTCTCAGACCAAATAGCAACCTCCAGGCGCCTCTTTTGGTCTCTCCAGTGGTGGATGTCCACCCAAAATCTGTTGCTGGGGTCCCCCTTCCAACAGTTGTTGCCCCAAGCAACCCCCACAACAGATGCCTCCCCAACAGGTTGGGGAGCTCATCTACAAGACCTCTCCACTCAGGGCACTTGGTCTCCATAGGAGACCTCTCTACATATCAACCACTTGGAGCTTCGAGCAGTTTTTCTAGCTCTTAAGATCTTCCATACCCTGCTCAGCTACAAGACAGTCCTCATTCATACGGACAATCAGGTAGCCATGTTTTACATAAACAAGCAAGGAGGAACTGGCTCTCTGTCGCTTTGCAACGAAGCTTTAAGATTGTGGGCCTTCGCCAGAGAGCATCAAATCCATCTCCTGGCCGTATACCTTCCAGGAATCCAAAACTCTTGGGCAGACAGACTCAGTCGAGTTCTGCTTCCACACGAATGGTCCCTGCACATGGACCAAGTACTCAGAATCTTTCAAGAGTGGGGAACCCCGGACATAGACCTCTTTGCAAGTCCGTGGAATGCCAAACTTCCCTGGTTCTGTTCCAGAATTCCGTGTCAGGGAGTTCAGGCCAAGGATGCCTTCCTCCTTCACTGGGGTCAAGACTTCCTGTATGCCTTTCCACCCATTCCCTTAATTCCCAAGACTCTGTTCAAACTCCAGAGGGATCAAGGATCCATGATCCTCATAGCTCCACGCTGGCCACGCCAAGTGTGGTACCCTCTAGTTCTGCATCTTTCTCAAGCTCCCTCCCTAGACTTGGGAGCTGCTCCAGACCTTCTGTCCCAGGAGGAGGGGACTTTGTGGCACCCAAACCCCAAGTCCCTTCACCTCAGAGCTTGGTTGCTGAAGGCCTAGACCTTCAAGGTTGGAATCTTTCTCAGCAGGTGAAGGATATCCTCCATGCTTCCAGAAAACCTTCTACTAGACGTTCCTATGCTTTTAAATGGAAAAGGTTTTCCATTTGGTGTACTGAGAAGGGTCTTGACCCTCTAGCACTACCTTTGAATTCTCTATTGGAATATCTCCTGCATCTCCCCAATGCAGGCCTTAAGACGAATTCAGTAAGGGTCCATTTGAGTGCTATTGCAGCATCCCTTAAGCCTTTCAATGGACAGCCTGTTTCCTCTCATCCTCTTATTGCAAGATTCATGAGAGGCCTAACTTTAACTAAACCTCCCATTAGGCCTCCTCCGGTGGCATGGGACCTAAATCTGGTTCTTGGTCAGCTTATGAAGCCACCTTTTGAACCTTTAGCCACCACCTCCTTGAAATTTCTTTCCTGGAAGGTTATTTTCCTCATTGCAGTCACCTCAGCTCGCCGCATCAGTGAACTGCAGGCCTTAGTGGCTCATCCACCTTATACAAGGTTTCATCATGATAAGGTAGTCCTTAGGACCAATCCACACTTTATGCCTAAAGTGGTCTCGCCTTTTCATCTTAATCAAGAGGTATATTTACCTGTCTTTTTTCCAAGTCCTCATGCATCAAGTGCAGAGAGGAATCTTCATACCCTGGATTGTAAGAGAGCTCTTGCCTTTTACTTACAAAGGACACAGCAACATAGAAAGTCTTCTCAACTCTTTGTTGCCTTTGATCCCTCTCATTTGGGACTTCCAGTCTCTAAGAGGACACTGTCCAATTGGATTGCTCAGTGTATTTCTTTCGCCTACCAGAGTAAGAACCTTTCTCTGGAGGGCCATGTCACAGCTCATAATGTGAGGGCCATGGCCACCTCTATGGCTCATCTAAATTCTGTGTCCATCGACCAGATCTGTCGAGCGGCCACCTGGGCCTCGGTTCATACCTTCACAGCCCATTACTGTTTGGACAAGGACTCCCGCCGGGATGCCTTGTTTGGTCAGGCTGTTCTCAAACACCTGTTCCATGCTTAATCAACTCCTGCCCTCCTTCCCTGGATGGATGCTTGAGATCCATAGGAGGAGATAGAGCCCTTCCCAGGGTCTCATAACCTTGGGGATCTCCCAGGCATCTCTAGCTCGGGAGTCCCCATATGTGAAGACTCATTCCTGCTTGTTCCTGGAGATAGCACAGTTACTTACCTGTAACACAACCCACCCACCTCCCCTAGGAGTTGTATCTCTCTATCTATTTTTCCTTTCTTCTCTCTCTTTGTCTCAGCTTTAAAACTCGAACTGGGGAGAGGCGGTTAGGAAAGGCGGGAAGGCAGCGCACAGGTGCTGTGGGATGCTACCAAAAGCTTTCCTTTTTGGGAAGCTGGGGAGCGTTCCCGTGCAGACTCCGTCGGTACCGACGTACCCATATGTGAAGACTTATTCCTGCTGTTCCCAGAGATCACCTGTTACAGGTAAGTAACTGTGCTTTACTGGCCTCAAGGAGGCAGTCCACTAGCAAATCTTATGCCATCAAGTGGCGTAGGTTTGAGGTGTGGTGTACCCAGCACAACGAAAACCCTTTCTCTTGCCATGTACCAGTGGTGTTGCAGTACTTGCTTCACCTCTCAGAATTAGGTCTCTAGCCTAACTCTGTCAGGGTCCACCTGAGTGCTTTGTCAGCACATCACTCTCCAGTGGAAGGACAACCTCTTTCGGCTCACCCCTTGGTGTCCAGATTTCTCAGAGGTCTACTTCTACTAAAACCCCCGGTTCATTCTCCGGCAACTGAGTGGGAGTTGAATGTGGTCTTGGAGCAGCTTACTCATCCACCTTTTGAGCCGATGTCCACTTGCCATCTGCGCTTCCTCTCCTGGAAGGTGCTCTTCCTGGTGACACTCACATCTGCCAGACTTGAGTGAGCTGCAAGCTCTCGTTTCTGATAGACCGTACACACGGTTTTATAGGAACAGGGTGGTCCTTCGCACCCACCCCAAGTTTCTTCCGAAAGTGGTCTCTTCATTCCACCTCAATCAAGAGGTGGTTCTTACAACTTTCATTCCCAGACCGCATGCCAGCCAGGCAGAGGCGGTCCTGCATATCCTGGATTGTAAAAGGGTGTTGGCCTTCTACCTGGAGCGTACGCGGGGGCATCGAAGGGCTACTCAGCTCTTCGTCTCTTATGACCCCAGTAAGTTGGGTCTACCTGTCTCCAAGCGCACGTTGTCCACCTGGGTGGCAGACTGCATCGCCTGGGCGTACAGGGCGGCCGAGCTCCTGTTGCAGGGTTGAGTCAGGCCCACTGGGTCAGGGCTAAGGCCGCATCAGTGGCTCACTACCACTCTGTTCCGCTGGCAGATATCTGCCGGGCCGCCACCTGGTCTTCTGGCCAGACCTTTGCAGCCCATTACTGCTTGGATAGGGAGTCCCAACGGGACAGTGTTTTCGGCCAGGCGGTACTGCGTAACCTATTTGAGGTTTAGACAGCTCCTACCCTCCGACCCTTTGGTGTCAGGCTACTGGGGGGGGGTGTTGCGTTCTCGGCTGAATTCCTATTACAGCTGCTGCTGCTCTTCTAGAGGGAGACATTTTTCAGCTATGGGTTCTCGGTAGCCTATAGTTAGGGAGTCCCATATGTGAGGACTGACTTCCTGCTTGTTCCTGGAGAAAGCGTAGTTACACCTGTAACAGCTGTTCTCCAGAGACAGCAGGAATCAGTCCTCACTATCCTCCCTCCTCCCCTGGAGTTGGTCTTATTATATTTTGTTCATTTTGCCATCTTTTTAGCTATGTCATTTGACTGAGCAAGATGGCACCCTTGGGCGGGAAGGGGACCACACATGCATGATGCAGTCCCAAAGGCTTTCTTTGAAAGCTGGGGATTTGCTCCGCATGAGGGCTCCGTCGGCGCCAACGTCACCCATATGTGAGGACTGATTCCTGCTGTCCCTGGAGAACACCTGTTACAGGTGAGTAACCTACGCTTTTTCTAAAATCACTGAGGAGGAAACTGCACATATCTGGAGGTTTTTCTCCTTTCTTTGTCTCCCCCTCCCTCCCTCACATTTTTAATTGGCTCTCTTTGCTGTTTGAATAAAGCACCTTTAAAAAAAAAAAAAAAGGGGGGGGGGGCCTCAAAGGTAGCCAGGCTTTTCCAGGGCTGTGTAGGTGGCTGAAGCAACCCCCCTTTGTTTTTTTTCTGCCAACTTGACAGCCGTTGGGATTCACATACCATTTGAGGGTTTCTTTTTTGCCATGGTTTTTCTTTTTTCATCAGGGTTTTTTCCATCAATTTTTATTTTTGTTTTGTTTTGCTGCTGCAGTACAGCCATGCAACCTGTGGCCCCCCCTCCCCCCCTCCCCCCCCGCCATGTTTTTCCACAGCTGGTGTTTTTTTTTGAATCCTTGGAAGCATTGGGAAAGCCTTGAGCCACTTTTTTTTTTTCAATTTGTTCGGAACCTCCCATGAGGAGCCTAAAATCCGAAAGCACATTTTGTGCCTATACTGATTTTCCCGTTGGTGGGCTCGGTAGCCATATTAGGTGTCAAAATGGTTCCTGTGGAGTGCGGAGCATGGTGGGACAGCCACAGCAAGTCTGCAGGGCCCTGAGGCCCATTTTTCAGTTGATATAGCTCATGGACTGTTTTCCAGTTCTGATTAGCAATGAGGCAGCCCCCCTCCCAGGATCCAGGGCGCTAACCTCTCCTACAGGAGATTTCAGAACCCTCTGGTATTTCCCCATCTGGCGGTTAGCTAGTTCAGTGCCCCCATCCCTCTTCTTCATCTGTCTGAGAGACTGGGGATCCTAGGGAGTGGAGGTGGAGGCAATTTTGCTATCTTTGTTGTTGAATATGTGGGGTACGGGGAGATTCCCCTGACAAAGAAAAAGGTTCTGTTGGAGTTGGTTTGTCTCACAAAGTGAACTTCTCCACCCCTATTAGGCATGCCTGGTTGCTTCTGCAGTTTGCAGAGCCGCCTCTGACTGTAGTACCACAAGTGGCCCCTAACTAAAGGGTTGGAGTTGTCCCTCTGGTTTCTTCCCCTCTCTATATCCTTGCAAAAGCTCATGTTCTCTCAAGGGAGACATGGAGCTGGGGCTCAGGGGTGCTTTAGTCCTGGCTCAGCTGCATCCTCTACCCCAGAGGAGTTGGAACCGACCTGGAGTCCCTAGGGTGGTTACGCGGATCGCAGCTGTGTCATAGCACATGACCAGTTTGGTGTTACAGAACTGAAAGCCTCCCATGAAGCAAAGGTGGAAGCTGCCATCAAGAATTCCTCCTAGTTTCGACTGGGAGTGCTCTGGGAATGCCTTGGTCAGGCCTTGTGGTCCAAGCATTCTTATATTACCTATAGCAATTGCTTGATAGCCTGGAGGAGACGTGAGCTCTTCCAGCAGGAGGTCTGCTTTGCAATCCAGACCTCACTGGGTCAAGGCCTTCTTGGGATGACACAGAAATTGACACCCAGTACATTGTGCGCAGGATTCCTTCTCTGTCCAAGGTGTTGATAGTTGTGACCCAATGGTAGTCCCAGCTCTAGTAGTGGTCTGCAGAGGCCATGCCTCAGCTGCAGCTTAACATGCTCAATTTTAAAGGCAGTTGGATCCCTTAGGAGGACCTGCAATACCTGGTAGAAACCCTTGCTGCAGTTCTACTTTAAAGGATCCTGGATGATGGGCCTAGAGGTTTCATCCTCTAGTAGGGCTCAGGAGGGAGTGTGGTGACAGCTTAAGGTCAGGATCAGTTCTGGCAACTTCTTGCTCCTATGGGCCTCAGCCCGAAAGGGGTCCTTTTGGGAATTTCAGTATTCTTGCTGTACTTTGTTTATAGTTTTATGATTTGGGATTTCATGGAGATATTTATTTATTTATTATGATTTGGTGTATTTACATTTTATGACTTTTGTAAACCATCTTGATTCGTTTTGTTAGAAGTGATCCAGAAATCACAGTAAATGAAGCATCTAGAAAACAGTACTCTAGAGGATCACACAGCTTTGTTTAGAAGATTTGCAATATGGTATATTTGGGAAAGACTGAATTCCTTTATCGTCCACAAAGTAAAGGTGCTTATGAATTCTATAATTGGCATACTGTGCATCCACAAAGGGGAAACCAGTTTCACTTTGTCCTTTGGTTTCAGAATTCATGAAGAGATTCAGGCATACGAAACTTCTGGTTAAAAAAAACACCAGTTCCGTGGGATCTAAATATAGTCCTAACCTAGGTCATGAAAGTACCGTTTGAACCTTGGAATGTGAAGAGTTGCAATTCCCAAGTCTTTTTCTTAATAGCAATAACTTCAATTTGAACTGTTAGTGATCTTCAAGCATTCATCTCTTACTCCATATACTTGCAGTTTTTTCACAATAGGGGTAGTCATTCAAGTGCACTCTAAAGTTATGCCAAAAATGGTCTCTGCATTTCACTTCAATAGTCCATATTGCTCTCCACTCTCTGCCCGTAGCCTCATGCCCATAAATATGAACAGGCATTTCCCTTGCTGTATGAAAAGAACACAGCCACACCACCAAACTGCTTAGTTCTTCATGTCCTTTGACACATATAGAATTGTAATTTCAGTAACAAATAAATCTTTATCGTATCTGTATATCTCACTGCAAAAGCCTAGCAGGATTGCAATTAAGATTTGGTAAAAGAGTCATGCTACATCCAACACTGAGCAGTCCTCAGGTTAAACTTCCCCATTCGCTGACTAATTTGTCCTGCTTCTCAGTAGAGAAAGTGAAACTGCTTGCTTATTTAATGCATTTTTTATACCACTTTATCTTTAAATTCAAAGCAATTTACATTAAAACAACTGGAACTTTACATAGAACAGGGGAAGAAGAACTTGGCTGCTTAAACGAGGTACATTAGTGATATTGTAGATATTACAGTATCGCAGTTAAAGTAAGAGTTGTAATAGGGAGCATAGAATTACATTTAAACATGGTACATTAGTGGTAATAAAGGTGATCTCCAAGAACAAGCAGGAATGTAGTCTTCACATATGGGTATCGTCAGTACCGACTGAGCCCACGCGGGAACGCTCCCCAGCGTCCAATAGGAACGCTTTTGGGAGCATCCCTCAGCACATGCGCGCTGCCTTCCCGCCTTTCCAACTGTCCCTCTTCAGTTCTTCGTTTTCCGTGGAGCCGACAGGACACATACCCTGTCACAGCAGAAAATGTCTTCTTTAAACTTGTTTTCTTGTGGTCGCGCCTGCCTCTGCACGACACCTACTGGTACTGCCGGTTCTTTCTTTCTTTCTTTTAAAAAAAAAACCCAAAACATCTATTTTTGAACTGTTTCTCTTCAGAAATTTTTTCTTTTGGTGCTAGGTACCATTTTGGGCATTAGGCCCCATTTTTCCCAAAAGATGGAAAAACCAGTTCTCCAGGACCAAGCAGGAAGTCAGTCCTCACTTATGGGTGACGTCGGCGCCGACGGAGCCCTCGCGGAGCAATTTTCCCCAGCTTTCAAAGAAAGCCTTTGGGAATTGCAGCGCGCATGCGCGGTCGTCTTCCCGCCCGAGGGTGCCATCTTAGCCAGTCTTCTTTTTTCCGCGGAGCCCTACAGACGTCCCCGTCTTGTCCCCGCGAA
Source organism: Ichthyophis bannanicus (assembly GCA_033557465.1). NCBI lineage: Eukaryota > Metazoa > Chordata > Amphibia > Gymnophiona > Ichthyophiidae > Ichthyophis > Ichthyophis bannanicus. The sequence goes on along the minus strand of CM066043.1, from coordinate 175,711,458 downwards.
AAAGTTGAATTTCTTCTTTATTTTATCCTTTTTTCCTTCGGCCGATCTTTTTCCCGCCCGGACTCGCGACGTCGGTCACGAGTCCTCTTACTTTTTTTCGGTTTTTCTGACTTAGTCAGCTTTCGTTTTCGGTTTTCCCTGGCAGCCCGGTCCTTTGACCTCGCAGGGGTCCTTTTTCCCCCGATGGCTGCCAGTGGGTTTAAGCGGTGTGGTCGGTGTGACCGAAATATGTCACTAACCGACACACACGACTTTTGCCTCCGCTGCCTGGGCCCGGATCATGAGGAACTGATCTGTGGGCCCTGCAGCAAAATGTCCTCAAAGGCGTTGAGAAGTCGGCGGCATCAGCGTGAGAGAATCTTCGCTGACCCCAGCCGTACCCGGACCTCGTCGGAGGCCTCCGCGTCGAAAGGCTCCAGCTCGGACCGTCGCCGGAGTTCCTCCGACCGGGGTTCTCCCTCCGGGGACCATCGTCGGAAGGTGAAACCCGCGAGGGCGGCGTCGGTGGACGCTCCTGGTTCCACGAGGGCCAGGTCGCATAGCCCCGACAGCCGCCCCGGGTCCTTGGAGAAGGAACACATCCCGAAGCGACCTCGCCTGGAGTCTGAGATGCCTGCCCGGGTAAGTCCTGTGGTCCTTCTGGACTCGCCTCCGCGACAGCCGACGTCGGGCCCGACGCCGTCGGGGCCCGAGTCGGGGGCTGCTGGGTCACCTGAGCTCGGACTCAGGTTGACGGCCTTGGAGAGCAGACTGTCTGCCTTCATGGACCAGCAGAGGGCACTGCTCGCTGGCTTCGCTGGCGCCGCTGCCCCGACCGCCGGGACGTCGACGTCCAAGTCGACCCCGGAGACCGAGCCGATCCTCGAGTCGATGAGAACTCGAGTCGATCCTCGGTCGAGGTCACCCTCGGCCTCCCGTTCGGGACCAAGGTCGCCGACGCCGACTCCCTCGGCGTCGGGGCGGCTGGCGCCGCACCCTGCCCGGGCCGACCCCACCGAGTCCTCGTCGGAGTCGGTCTGGGAGTCTGAGGAGGAAGAGTCACCTGATTCTTTCCGGACTCGGTGTGTCCCTTCGGACTCGCCGGAGTCCGAGCCTCGGAAGCAGTCCCCCCCGGAGGATGCCCGGTTCTCGGACTTCGTTAGGGATATGGCCAAGGCTTTGGCCTTCCCTGCGGATCCCGAGGAGGAGCCTCGAGCCGAAGAGCTCGACGCCCTCCAGTATGACTCTCCCGCGAGGGAACACTTTACTGTACCGGTTCCTCCTATGCTGGAACGACTACTCTTCCGCATGTGGGAGAGTCCGGCCTCCTCGCCGGTTCTGAGCAAGCGGGTCGATTCTATCTATCGAGTCCGCAAGAGCCCTGGCTTTCAAAAGGCACAGCTACCACACCATTCCATGGTAGTGGAATCGGCCATGCATCGTCTTAAGAGCCAGAAGATGCACTCCTCGGTGCCTCCTGGCAGGGAGGCCCGTAACCTGGATGGCCTGGGTAAGAAGTGTTTCCAGGGCTCTATGCTCGCATGTCGTGTCCAGACTTACCAGCTATACATGGGCATGTATCTCCGGGATCTGGCTAAAGAGCTAGCCGGATTCTCCGCTGGTTTGTCCGAGGAACCCTTGCGGAGGTTCCTGGCCTTGTCCACTGGCATTCGGGAATGCTCAAAGTTCATGTCCCGAGCAGCCTATGATGGCTTTGAAGCATCGGCTCGAGTGGCCGCAGCCGGCATCGGTGCCCGCCGACAGGCTTGGCTTCAGTCGTCAGACCTTGAGCCCTGGGTGCAGGACAAGTTGGTCGATGTCCCCTGCCGAGGCGAAAACCTCTTTGGCAAGCCCATGGCGGAAAAGGCTGCACAAATTGAGACTGAGACTCTCACCAGGACCAGGCTTTCTAGGAAGACCTCCGCCCCTTCCCAGAAAAAGAAGGGCTCGGGGAAAAAGTCCTTTTACCCGAGGAAGGCGGCTGCCTACAAACAATACCCCCATTATCAGGCCCCTGCAGCTCCCCAACAGGGCCAGCAGGCCAAGGGACGGGGTAACGGGTCCCGTAGGCAGCAAGCCCCCAAGCCTGCACCACCAGCCCCTGCTCAGCAGGGTGGGGGTTTTTGACTCACAATGCATAGCCTCTCCCCCCCGCTGGTTCCTCCCAGCACCGGAGGCCGGCTTGTTCACTTCGCCCACAGGTGGTCCAGCATCACCGCAGATGCCTGGGTGCTTCAAGTCGTGCGAGAAGGCTATCTTCTCCACTTCCATCAGGTCCCTCCCTCCTATTTTCCGGGAGAACCTCCGCAACCCCCTCTGCACAGGGAATTACTCCTTCAGGAGTTAGCAGGTCTTCTGCAGGAACAGGCGGTGGAACCGGTGCCCCACCACCTGAAAGGTCAAGGCTTTTATTCCCGGTATTTTCTGATACCAAAGAGAACAGGGGGCCTCAGACCCATCCTGGACTTGCGCAACCTCAACAAGTTCCTTGTGCGGGAGAAGTTCAAAATGCTTACCCTTGGAATCCTTCTACCCTACCTCCAGCAGGGAGATTGGCTATGCTCCTTGGATCTAAAGGATGCCTACAGGCACATCCTCATCCACCCAAGCCACCGCCAATACCTGAGGTTTGTGGTGGCAGGAAATCATTACCAGTACAGAGTACTGCCCTTTGGCCTGTCCTCCGCACCGCGAGTCTTCACAAAATGTCTCGCGGTCGTGGCGGCCCATCTCCGGCTTCACGGCCTCTATGTCTTTCCGTACCTCGACGACTGGCTCATCAGAGCAGCGTCCGCTCAGGAGGTCACCAACGCCACGTGCCGCACGGTGACTCTTCTGCAGCACTTGGGCTTTGTTATAAACTTCGCAAAGTCCACTTTGCTCCCCTCACAGGATCTCGAGTTCATCGGCGCGAGGCTGCACACTCCTCAGGCGCGAGCATACCTGCCGCTCGACAGGGCTCAACGGCTCATGGACCTAGCCGACCGCTTTCGCAGCCAGCCCCTGGTCTCCACCAGGCGCTTCCTGAGACTGCTCGGCCATATGGCTTCCACCGTCCATGTGACCCCCAATGCCCGCCTGAATATGCGGTCTGCTCAATGGTGTCTCCGCCAGCAGTGGCGACAAGCCACAGGCGGCCTAGCAGACCTAGTGCGCGTCTCCGAGCCGCTGGTCTCGTCTCTCCGGTGGTGGCTCCGGCTGCCGAACCTGATATTCGGAATGCCTTTCCAGTCACCTCAACCGACCCGGGTGCTGACCACCGATGCATCCCTCCTGGTCTGGGGAGCACATTGCCAGGAGGCACGTACTCAGGGCCTCTGGACCACGTGGGAGTCTGCTCAGCAGATCAACTTCCTGGAGCTCCGGGCGATCCGCCTAGCTCTCAAGGCCTTCTCCCACCTGACTTCCCAACAGTCCGTCCTTGTCCAGACGGACAATCAAGTTGCCATGTTCTACTTGAACAAGCAGGGGGGCACGGGCTCCTTCCTCCTCTGCCGGGAGGCACAGAAGCTCTGCTCTTGGGCCGTCAGTCACGGCATTCTCCTCAAGGCAGTTTATCTCCCGGGCCAAGAAAATGGCCTTGCGGACAAACTCAGCAGGGTCCTCCAGCCGCACGAGTGGCGTCTGGATCCCTTGGTAGTTCAGAAGCTCTTCCTCAAGTGGGGCCTCCCCACGGTGGATCTCTTTGCCAGTCCTCGCAACCGGCAGCTTCCTCGCTTCTGCTCTCGTCAGCCACACCCCCTTCGGGTTGCGGCGGACGCCTTTCTGATCTCATGGTCGGGGAGCCTTCTGTACGCTTTCCCTCCCATCCCGTTGGTCTCTCGGACTCTTTTCAAGGTTCGGCGAGACAAAGCCTTCATGATCCTGGTGGCCCCTCGCTGGCCCAGGCAGCCGTGGTTTCCGCTCCTGCTGCAACTGGCGGTGGAGGATCCGATCCCTCTGGGGGTACAACCGGATCTCCTCACTCAGGATCAGGGGTCCCTACTGCACCCCAACCTCAGGTCTCTCAACCTCATGGCCTGGCTGCTGAGAGGGTAGTCCTTGCTCCCCTTCTCCTGCCGGCGGAGGTGGAGGAGGTCGTCTTGGCTTCGCGACGGCCTTCTACCCGCAAATGCTACGCCCTTAAATGGCGTCGCTTTGCAGTCTGGTGTACCCAACAGTCTCAGGATCCCTTCTCCTGCCCGGTGTCGGTGATCTTGCAGTACTTGCTACACCTCTCTAATCTGGGACTTAAGTCCAACTCCGTCAAAGTTCACCTCAGTGCTCTTTCAGCACATCATGTGCCGGTGGACGGCAGACCTCTTTCCAGCGACCCTCTTGTAGCGAGGTTTCTCCGAGGTCTTCTACTTAAACCACCTCTGCGCCCGCCAGCGCCTGACTGGGACCTGAAAGTGGTTTTGCAGCGGATCACCTGTCCGCCTTTTGAACCTATGGCTACCTGTTCTCTCCGTTTTCTGTCTTGGAAAACTCTGTTCTTGATAGCCCTCACTTCCGCTAGACGCGTAAGTGAATTGCAGGCCCTCGTGTCTGATCCCCCTTACACTCGGTTCTACAAGAATAGGGTAGTCCTTCGGACTCACCCAAAATTTCTGCCTAAAGTGGTCTCCCCTTTTCACATCAATCAGGAGGTGGTACTTCCAACCTTCTTTCCCAGACCACACTCCAGCCGAGCTGAAACGGTCCTCCATACCCTGGACTGTAGAAGGGCATTGAACTTCTACCTTGACCGTACGCGGGAGCACCGTAAAGCTGCTCAGCTTTTTGTGTCTTTTGACCCCAATAAATTGGGGCTCCCGGTCTCCAAGCGTACTCTGTCCATCTGGGTTGCGGACTGTATCTCTTGGGCTTATGGGGCAGCCGGACTCTCCCTAGAAAGTCGAGTCACGGCTCATTGCGTTCGGGCAAAGGCCACGTCGGTGGCTTACCTCCGCTCTGTTCCGCTGGCAGACATCTGCCGGGCCGCTACTTGGTCTTCGAGCCAGACTTTTGCGGTCCATTACTGTCTCGAGAGGGAGTCCCGTAGGGACAGTGCTTTCGGACAGGCAGTCCTCCGTAATCTCTTTGAGGTCTGAGCAACTCCTACCCTCCATCCTGGATGTGGGCTACCGGTGGGTGATAATTCAGCGAAGATTCTATCCTTCTGTGCTGCTGAGCTAGAGGGAGCTCATTTTTGTGCTTAGGGTCTCCGGTAGCCTTGAGCTTGGGAGTCCCATAAGTGAGGACTGACTTCCTGCTTGGTCCTGGAGAAAGCGTAGTTACTCACCTGTAACAGGTGTTCTCCAGGAGCAGCAGGAATCAGTCCTCACTACCCTCCCTCCTCCCCTTGGAGTTGCAATCGTCTGCTTATGTTCTTTTTGCAAATTTTTATGCTGTCTTTTCTAGCTCTGTCATCTGACTGGCTAAGATGGCACCCTCGGGCGGGAAGACGACCGCGCATGCGCGCTGCAATTCCCAAAGGCTTTCTTTGAAAGCTGGGGAAAATTGCTCCGCGAGGGCTCCGTCGGCGCCGACGTCACCCATAAGTGAGGACTGATTCCTGCTGCTCCTGGAGAACACCTGTTACAGGTGAGTAACTACGCTCTAGTGGTTTTAAAAAAATGTACTAAGTGTGGCGGTACCATCTCCATCACTGACACCCATGACTGGTGTCTAAAATGCTTAGGCCCTGACCATTCTCCATCTGAGTGTTCCTTCTGTATGGGGATGACTAAAAGAGGAAGACAGAACCGAGCTCCAAAGCTCGGTACCCTCTTTTCTTTGTATACCAGGTCCATCTCATCAACGTCTTCAAGAGCCTCGTCTTCCTCCCATGGATCTCAGGTAATTAAACATAAGAGCTGGTCATCAAAGGGTAGCTCTCCTTCAAAGCATCGAGAGGCCATTGGCATTGCCCTTGAGGAAACCACACCAGCAAAACAGCCCCGATGGGAGGCTTCGGCCTCCAAAGCATCAATGGGGTTCCAGGATGTTCTCGAGGCTTCGACCTCTGCAGAACTACTGGTGCCATGCTCAGGGGTTCCGGCTGCTTTTACCGGTACTGATACCCAAACATTGGCAGTGTCGATAGACCAGAGATTCCTCGCTATCGAATGCAATCTTGCAACTCTCCTTACAGCTGCGGTACCGTTGACACCAGTGATTCAACGGGCACCGGTACAGATACCGGTACCAGCACTGACGCTACTGGCCCCGGTGGGAATCCTTCCCATACAGACCTTTTCTGGCATCGACAGATCGGTACTGGACCAATTCGGTACCGACTTCGATCGATACCGAGACCATGCTTTGCATGAACATTGGGATCAGAGATACTTCAAATCCTCCGATTCCGATGACTCTGATAATTCTGCCGGTACCAGAGTGTTTCTCCCGGAAGACACCTCTTCTCCCCAACGCAGTGTGTCTCCTCCGGAAGACATGTCTTTTCAGGATTTTATTCGTGATGTGGCCCGAGGCCTTTCAATCACGGTAGCTCCTGAAAAAGAACCTAGAGCAAAGGAGTTGGAAATTCTCCAATACCCTAAGGCTCCCAAGAAAGCAGCCACTCTGCCCATTCATGAAATTCTTCATGATTTGATGCTCAGAATGTGGGAGACACCTTTGACCACATCTCCTCATTCTAGGAGACTCGATGCCATGTATCGAGTTCCATCATGTCCTGGTTTTCAAAAGGCTCAGCTGCCACACCATTCAATGGTAGTGGAGTCAGCCATGCGTAAGAAAAAAAAGTGCAAAGAGACATGCATCCAATCCTCCAGGTCGTGAATGCAGGACTCTTGACGCTTTTGGGCATCGAACCTTTCAGGCTTCCATGCTTTCAGCTAGGATCAGCTCATATATTTTATATATGGGAATGTTCCTCAAAGAGGTCACAGGAGATTTGGAGCTTATGAGCCCCCTTCTCCTTGAGGACAAACGACAGGACTTTCTCACTCTGGTCAAGCATGCTCAAGATGTCTCCAAGTTTGTAAACCGTGCAGCCTTTGACTGCTTTGAATGCATCAGCAGAACCTCTGCTATTGCCATTGGTGCATGTCGGATTGCCTGGCTTCAGGCATCAGATTTGGAGATTTGGGTACAGGATAAATTGGGAAACATCCCTTGCACAGGAGAAAACCTCTTTGGCAAGAATTGTCAGGAGAAGGCTAATGAGATAGATACTGACAATCTCACTTTAGACAGATTGTCAAAATCTACAGCCACTCCAGCCAAAAAGAAACCCTATAAAAAACCCTTTTTCAACAAAAAGAGGAAGTTTTATCCATCCTACACCCAGCAAGGGCAAGCTCAGGGTCAAGTTGCCCAAAAGAGTCAACAACAACAATCCAGACAAAAGAAGCCAAAAGGCCTTAGAGCTCAACCAGGTCCACAGGCCCATCCCCCTCAAGGGCTTTGACTCCTTCATAGAGAACTTAGCCTTCCTGCCTTTGAAGGGTCCAGAACCCCTAAACATTCCAGGCAGGTTGTGTCATTTTGCCAACAGATGGCACCAAATAACAACAGAAAACTGGACTCTGTCCATTGTGGGAGAGGGGTACAAGCTTCATTTTCACAGTATGCCCCCTCCTACAATCGTAAGACGGTTCAATTCCCAAACCTCTACAGGCAATCTACTGGATCAAGAGGTCTCAACACTCCTTGCTCAAGGAGCAGTAGAGGAGGTGCCCATTCTTCAGCAGGGTGCAGGGTTGTACTCCCCCTATTTTCTTATTCCAAAGAAAACAGGAGGACACAGACCCATTCTAGACCTCAGAGAATTGATTGATTGTTCCAAGAAAAGTTCAAAATGATTTCTCTGGGAACTCTTCTGCCATACCTTCAAAGTCAGGATTGGCTTTATTTATTTTTTATTTTTATTTACATTCTCTTATATACCGCGCTATTCTGCATCAGTGCGGTTTACATTGAACAAACTGAAATTACATTGAACAGGGCATTATAACTTGGAGATAACTATTTTACAGGGAACATGGGCTATGGAGGGTTAAGTGGCTTGCCCAAGACCACAAGGAGCACCTGTGGGACTAGAAACCCCAGTCCTTCCGGCCCAAGGTTGCTGTCCTCTAGTGGGATTTGAACCCCCGACCTTCCGGCCTGAAGTACCTTGCCCCAACCACTAGGCCACTCCTCCACTCCACTTTGCTCCACTTTGCTCTCTAGATCTAAAGGATACATATACTCACATTCTGATCCATCCAGATCACAGGAAATTCTTATGATTCCTTTTCAAGGGAAAACATTTCCAATACAGGGTTATTCCCTTTGGTCTGTCTTCGGCACCAAGATTATTCACAAAATGCATGGCAGTAGTAGCTGCATTTCTGCGAACCCTAGGGATATTTGTCTTCCCTTACTTGGACGATTGGCTCATTCGAGCCCCCACAGTTCCAGAAGCCAGCTCTGCACTGTCTCGCACAATGCGAATCCTTCAATACTTGGGATTGGTCATAAACCTCCCAAAATCCCAACTTGCTCCATCTCAGTCCCTAGAGTTCATAGGAACTCGTCTAGATATCAGACAGTCAAGGGCTTTTCTCCCACAACCCCGCTGTCTTCGTATAATGCAGCTAGCTTCTCAAGCAGCGGTGAAGTCCTCCCTAACTGCTCGAGAACTGCTACAACTATTGGGACATATGGCATCCACGGTTCATGTGGTTCCCTACGCTCACCTTCATATGCGAGCAGCCCAGTGGACCCTATCCACACAGTGGGCACAGGCTACAGGATGTCTGTCGGACAAGATATCAAATTCACAATGACTGATCTTGTCCCTACAATGGTGGCAATCACTGGAAAATCTTCTAGTGGGGTCTCCTTTCCAGCAACCCCTATTCCAGGCCACCCTAACAGATGCATCACAGGTGGGATGGGGAGCACACCTGCATCATCTCTCTACCCAGGGTACCTGGACGCCACAGGAGGCTTGTCTTCACATAAACCTCCTGGAACTCAGAGCAATCTATCTAGCTCTTCGAGTATTCCATGCCCAGCTCAGCTACAAGACAGTCCTAGTCCAAACGGACAATCAAGTAGCTATGTTCTACGTGAACAAGCAGGGCGTAACAGGCTCTCTGTCGTTATGCAACGAAGCTTTACGACTATGGGCCCTCGCCAGACAGCATCAAATTCACCTTCTCGTGGTATATCTTCCAGGCATTCAAAACCTTTGGGCAGACAAACTCAGCCGAGTACTGCTGCCTCACGAATGGTCTCTCCACCTAGACCAGGTGGCCAAGATATTTCAGATCTGGGGAACCCCAGACATAGACCTATTTGCAAGTCCACTGAATGCCAAACTTCCCCGGTTCTGTTCCAGGATTCCGGCTCAAAATTGCCAGGCAAGGGATGCCTTCCTTCTTCACTGGGATCATGACTTCCTCTATGCCTTCCCACCCATTCCCCTCATCCCCAAAACACTCTCTCAAGCTTCAGAGAGACAGAGGTCGTATTATCCTTATAGCGCCACAGTGGCCACACCAAACGTGGTATCCCCTGCTTCTACATCTCTCTCAAGCTGCACCTCTGGAATTAGGCTATGCTCCAGATCTCCTCTCCCAAGAGAACGGGATGCTATGGCACCCGAATCCCCAGTCCCTGCATCTCAGGGCCTGTTTGCTGAAAGCTTAGACCTTCAGGATCTCAACCTTTCCCAACAGGTAAAGGATATCCTTCAGGCTTCTAGAAAACCTTCCACAAGATGCTCTTACGCCTTCAAGTGGAAACGTTTTACTATATGGTGTTCACAGAAAGGGTTAAACCTCCTTATGATACCTTTGGAATCGATACTAGAATATCTACTTCATTTATCAAATTCTGGTCTAAAGACCAATTCAGTAAGAGTCCATCTTAGTGCAAATGCAGTTTCCTATAAGCCTCTAAATGAACAACCAATTTCCTCTCATCCACTCATAGCAAGATTTATGAGAGGTCTTCTTTTAACAAAGCCTCCCATCAGGCCACCACCGGTGGCATGGGATTTAATCCTAGTTCTCAGGCAGCTCATGAAACCGCCTTTTGAATCTTTAGCCACTACAACCGTAAAGCTTTTGTCCTGGAAGGTCATCTTCCTGATTGCAATCACCTCTGCACGTCACATTAGTGAATTGCAAGCTTTAGTGGCTGATCCTCCTTATACTAGGTTTCACCATGATAAGGTTGTTCTCAGAACTCATCCACACTTTATGCCAAAGGTGGTTTCGCCTTTTCATTTAAATCAATTGATTTATCTTCCTGTATTTTTTCCGAGGCCTCATGCCTCTAATGCAGAAAGGAACCTTCATACTTTGGATTGTAAAAGAGCCTTGGCTTTTTACCTACAAAGAACACAGCAACATAGAAAGTCTTCTCAATTTTTTATTGCTTTTGATTCTAGTCATTTGGGGCTTCCAGTCTCCAAGAGAACTCTATCCAAATGGATTGCACAATGCATATCCTTTGCTTATGAGAGTAAGAGTCTTCCTCTTCAAGGCCATGTCACAGCTCACAATGTGAGAGCCATGGCAGCCTCTATGGCTAACCTTCACTCTGTGTCTATTGATGACATTTGTCGAGCAGCCACCTGGGCTTCGGTACACACACCTTTACAGCCCACTACTGCCTAGATAAAGCCTCCCGTTGGGATGCCTTCTTTGGCCAAGCTGTTCTTCAAAATCTCTTTCAGACCTAATTCAACTCCTACCCACCAACCCTGGTGGGATGCCAGAGATCCATGGGAGGAAGCATGGCCCACTTTACTATAGGTGGCGGCTTCCTGGGGCTATCTTCAGCTAGGGAGTCCCCATATGTGAAGACTACGTTCCTGGAGATAGTGTAGTTACTCACCCGTAACAGGTGATCTCCGGGAACAGCAGGAATTTAGTCTTCACAACCCACCCTCCTCCCCTAGGAGATCTCTCTCTATCTGTCTGTCTCTTTCCTCTATCCCTCTATCCTTTCACTCAGCTACAAACTTAACTGAAGAGGGACAGTTGGAAAGGCGGGAAGGCAGCACGCATGTGCTGAGGGATGCTCCCAAAAGCATTCCTATTGGACGCTGGGGAGCGTTCCCGCACGGACTCCGTCGGTACCGACGATACCCATATGTGAAGACTAAATTCTTGCTGTTCCCGGAGATCACCTGTTACAGGTGAGTAACTACGCTTTACAGTATAACAGGGTTAAATAAGAAATGTAATATCTAACATGATATTACATTAGGAGGAAGCTGGTCAAGAGTGGGGGACATTGGGGGGGGGGGGGAATACAAGATTGGTCAAGTCAGAACAGTCCAGGTATTGGGTGGAAGAAATGTTTTGGGTCATATTCAGGAGAAGTGTTTCAGAGATTCGGACCATAGTGTTCTGAAAAGAGGAATGTTTTATAGCCTTCCTGAAATTCCACAAGTCGTCAGTGGCTCTTATGCTCTCGGGTAGCGAATTCCAAAGTGATGGAGCAAAAAGTGAAAATGCCCTGTTACAAGTTGTTTGTTTAGCATTTGTTTTGGCCTTGGGAGTGAGCAGTAAGTTTTTGTTGGACATTTGTCGAGCTCTCTTTTCAGGATCTTTTACTGATCAGTGGCAGAAGAGCGATTGGGGATAGTTGGGGATGATTTTAAAGATGATGAGCAATGTTTTGCATTTGGATCGAGAAATTACAGGTAACCAGTACAGATGTTTCAGTGTTGGGGTTATATAGCTGTTTCTTGTCATGCAGCTGTGTTCTGTACTAGTTGTAGAGGATAACTGGTGTGTTTCAGGAGGCTTTGGTAAATAGCATTACAATAGTCCAGGATGGACATTATCATGGCTTGGAAGACTGTACAAAAATTATTAACATTAAGCAGAGGTTTGAGCTTTTGAATTAATCTTAGTTTGTAGTAAGCTGATTTTGTTGTTTTTTTTATATGTGACTGGAAGTTTAGATTCTGATCTAGGTACACCCCTAGGTACTTGACTTCCCTTTTGACTTCTATGTCGTTGTGGAGAATTTTCAGGGGTTTTGGTGACATGAAGGAAGTGCTCCTAGTTATGAAGAGCACTTCCAATTTTCCGTAGTTTATAGAGAGATTTTGTTTATAGAACCAGTTTCCCATCTCCCCAAGGCTTGATATTATCTTCGAATAATCAGGTTGAGCTATGATGAAAGGAACATATAGCATGATATCATCAGCGTAGATTCTGTTTGATCTTATACTCATTTATTACATAGGGGTTGCAAGTATAGATTGAAGAGTAGTGCAGAGAGGACTGATCCTTGTGGGATCCCTTGAATTTGGTTAATTGACCTTGACTGGCATACTCCATATCTTACTTGCAGTTTTCTTTGTGATAGATAGGAGGTAACCCAGTGTAAGGTAGTTCCCTGGAGACCTATTTTCTGTAGACATCTTAAGAGGGTGAGGTGGCTTATTGAATCAGAGGTTGCTGTAATGTCGTTAAAGATCAGCAGAAAGCCTTTTCTAGTATTGTCTAATCCATTATTGTGCTGTCCAGTAGTGAAGTGAAAAGTGTCTCTACACTGTGATTAGGTTTGAAGCCATGCTGGTAGGAGTCAAGTGGAACATGGTTGTCTATGTGATTTTGTAATTGGATTTGAACCACTTTTTCAGTCATCTTAGTTATAAATGGGAGACTTGAGATGGGTCGGTATGAGTTAGGGTTTTTAATATCTAAGTTGGTGGTTTTTTTAGTATTGTTCTTACAGTTGCTTTTTTTAAGGCTGGGAGGAGCAAGTCCTTGTGTGAGTGATAGTTGCATGATATTAAGTAATGTAGGGGGTCAAATGTTTCACCATCATCTTAATCCAAGAGACCGGGCATTCGTTATTTATTTAGCCATATTTATATACCACTTTTTTGCCGGGTCAAAGCGGGCATGGATCAAAGGCAACGTAGAAGTATTGACATTAGTTATGATGGTTTCCAGTTTTTCTATGGATGGAATGTAGAAGGAATGCCACAGGTTGGTGGGTGCTTGAGGAGACTGTGTGTCTTATGATTGGGATGGATTTGAGTCGGATTGGATTTGAATTTTAGCTCCAAAAAGTCTGCCATAACTTGTGGATTAATTGTTAGCTTCATTTTGTCTTGGGATTTCTTTTGTTAAAGAATGTGCTATTTCAAACAGCTCTCTTGGTTTATTAAGGGAGCCCATAATTAGATTCGTATGATATTCCTTTTTGCAGATGTTTATTCGGAGATGATATTCTTGAAGCATTGATGTGTATATGTGTAGGTCTTCTGGGTTATTTGTTTTCATTTTTGCTCCATTTTCCTCGGGGCTCTTTTCAAGTTGTTGATCTCCTTAGAGTACCATGGTGCTGTATGTTTTCTGTTATTGTGCAGATTCTTGTACGGTGCAGTGACTGCATTCTTCAGTGTGATGTTCCAATTGGCAATGATATCTTCCAAGTTTATTACTATCAATATATGGCAGAACTTGTTACAAGAAGGCCTCATTGTTAAATTGTTTAAATCTTCCATGTTCCCTTGTTTTTCCTTCATTTGAGTTTATTGTGGTGGGGAGATTTACAGTAAAGTTGAGCATGTGGTGGTCTGACCAGGGAATGGGTGTCACAATCGGGGGGCCAAGAGAGGTTTTGGTCTAGTAATTTGCTTGGTATAAAAAATGAGATCCAGGATTCCTCTTTTATTATGAGTTGGGATGTTCGTTATTTGTGTGTAATGTAGGTCTTCCAAGGCATGCATGAAGGCATTCGCATTTTTAGTTGATGTGGATGGAATGTTGAGGTCTCCTAGAATTATGAGGCGTTTTTATAGTGTTGAGTGCTTGCACACCTCCTCTAGAATGAGTGACAGGTATTCATCTTTGATGCCTGGAGCACAATATGCAAAGGAGGTTCTCTTATGTGTAAATGGGGCTCTCCCTAGACAGGATAAATTAGCCAGAGTGTGCCCACCTTTCTAGGAAGTTGCCTCCTAAGTTCTTAATAACTGGAAGGCACTCCTGTGATAGTGACTATGGGGATAGTCCTATGTATGCTAAAACAAAACAAAACAAAAAAAAAACCCCTTCACCATGCTGTACCGCTCTTTTGAAGCAGCCAGTAGAACTTACAGGCAAAACTCAAGTCGAGCACCAGCACAGCGAATGTTAACAGCTTCACAGAGCTTCCAGCCATGTTGAGCTAAGTATTTTTAATTGCATATTTGAAAATTCAAAATGGACTTGGATATCTAAGGACCAATGAATGAAACCTGGGAGATTAGCCATCAGTTCACCACTGCTAACGAGAAGAATTGGCACACCTAACTAAGGTCCTTTCTCATGAATTTTGGATTATATATATTCAGTGGTGTATCCTATGATAATATAGGACTTTAGAGTGGTGACTATTGTTTGGGTTGTTTGCAGAAGAAGACATGTAATTTTATTACCAAGGTTCTGTCCCATTCTGTATAGCTTTTAATAGCGCTTGTGGAAAATTCCATGAGCTTGTTCATGCTGGAGAGAAGGAAGGGCCTTGCTTTAATGTCTCATTCACAGCGTATAACGCAAAACTAAACTGTAAATATGGTCTAATTTGGCGTGATTTGCAAATGCTGTGCATTTATCCATATCCACTTCTTTTACAGATGAGCGGGCTAGAATCTATTCTTCGGACAGTGATGAAGGGTCCGATGAAGACAAAACACAAAGATTGCTCAAAGCAAAGAAACTCAACAGTGATGAAGAGGTGAGCTGAGAGTAGTCAACATTTCCTAATAAATAACCGCTCCTGTATACAAATTTTTAATTAAAAAGATTCTCTGCAGTGGAAGCAAAGAGTGTCAGCCAGTAGGAAGCATTGTCTATTTTCTGGTCTTACAGAAAGCAGCCTGATGTTCCTAATGCAAATTGCTCTAGAGTAGTGTAATGCAGGGCCATACCGAGGGAAGATCGTGCTCTGTGCGACTTGCACATCGGGCATGCGCCCTCCCCCCCCCTGCCCCCCCCGTGGCAGTAGAGAAGAGGCAGCATGCTAAGCAGATCTTGGGAGGGAAAGATCTGCTTAGTATGCCGGCGGAACGCTTATGGGGCGCATTTTAGCTGTCCTGCCATTGCCTGCAGCTGCTGAGAGAAGAAAAAGTGGCGGCGGCAGGCAACAGAAGACAGCTAAAATGCGCCCCTTAAGCCTTTGTACCCTGTGCGGCTGCACCGCTCGCACAGGGCTAGTTACGGGCCTGGTGTAATGTGTAAACAAGAGATTTGTACCCAGTATACTGATTAGTATACTGATTAGATGAGATATGAAAAGCACCCATAAGCAAATGCAGAGGACTCCCATTTACAGAACTTCTTTTCCCCTGGCCTTTTTGATTTCATTGGAATTCTAAGCATAGATGAGTGGAACTTTTGCTTTGAACTGTTAAGGATACCAGTAATAAGCAAGTAACCCTGTATTTACTCACAAAGCATTATCTTAACCTTAGTTATTTTTCTATGGGCATAAGTTATTTGTTTATCTCCAGGAACAAGCAGGAATGTAGTCATCACATATGGGTATCGTCGGTACCGACGGAGCCTGCACGGGAACGCTCCCCAGCATCCAATTAGAAAGCTTTTGGGAGCATCCCACAGCGCCTGCGTGCTGCCTTCCTGCCTTTCCCAACTGCCTCTCTCCAGTTCTTCGTTTTCCGCGGAGCCAGCACGTCGTGTTCCTGTCACCGCAGAAAATTGTTCTTTTTTGTGGTCGCGTCTGCCTTCCTCGACGCTTTACCGGTACCGCCGGTTTTTTCTTCTTTCTTTCTTTTCTTAAAAAAAACCCAAAAACTTTTTAGTACTTTTCCCGGGTTTTTTTTCCAGGTGCATGCGCCTTTTTGAGCCTTAGGTCCAGGATTTTTTCCACAATGGAAAAACCCTCCTCTGGGTTTAAAAAGTGCACCAAGTGTGGCGGTACCATCTCTGTCACCGACACCCATGACTGGTGTCTGAAATGTTTAGGTCCTGACCATTCCATCTCGGAATGTATGGCCTGTGCCATGATGTCCAAGAGATGTCGACAGAACCGAGCTGCCAAGCTCAGTACCCTGTTTCCCTCTGATGCAACCTCAGTGGCATCAACGTCTTCCAGAGCTTCGTCTTCCTCCCGTGGATCTCAGGTAACTAAACATAAGTCTAGCCGGTCCTCAAAGGGTAGATCTCCTTCTAAGCATCGAGATGCCTCTGGCGTTGCTCTTGAGGATTCTGCACCGGCAAAATTGCCCCGGCGGGAGGCTTCGGCTTCCAAAGCATTATCGGGGCTCCAGGATGTTCTCGAGGCCTCGACCTCGGCCTCGGCAGAACTACTGGTGCCATGCTCTGGGGTACCGGCGGTCTTCTCCGGTACCAACATCCAGGCATCGGCAGTGTCGATAGAGCAGAGAGTCCTGGCTATTGAGCGCAGTCTGGCGGCTCTCCTTGCGGCATCGACGCCCTCGGAACTGCGACAGACAATCCGGCTGGCACCGGCACCGACCCCGACGCCGGTATCGGTACCGGTACCGATGGCATCGACATCAGTATCAGTGTCTGCATTGCCGGTACCCAGTCATCCGATGCCTTCCGGTACGGATATCCTGGTACCGAATACTCACGGAACCGACTTCGCTCGGTACGGGTATCGGGCTCTTCAAGAGCATCTGACAGATGGTACTTCGAGTCCTCAGAAGAATCTGAGGATTCTGACAGTTCTGTCGATGCAGGAATGCTTCTCCCAGAGGACCCCTCCTCCCCTAAGTGCAGGATGTCTCCTCCAGAGGATATTTCCTTCCAGGATTTTATCAGGAAGGTGGCTCGGGGTCTGTCCATTACTGTGGCCCCTGAAACAGAGCCCAGTCTTACCACCTCTCCTCATTCTCGCAGACTAGATACTCTGTATCGAGTCCCTCCCTGTCCTGGTTTCCAAAAACCCCAGCTTCCTCACCACTCTATTGTAGTGGAATCAGCTATGAGAAGGATCAAGAGTGCAAAGAGGCATGCCTCTATTCCTCCAGGACGTGAGTGCAGAACCCTGGATGCTTTTGGACGTTGTGTCTTCCAAGCTTCCATGCTATCTGCCAGGATCAGTTCCTATAGTCTATACAAGGGAATGTTCCTGAAGGAGGTCACAGGTGATTTAGAGGCTTTGAGTCCTATTCTTCCTGAGGATAGAAGACAGGACTTTCTCACATTAGTCAAACATGCCCAAGATGTTTCTAAATTTGTCAACCATGTAGCTTTTGACTGCTTTGAGTGCATAAGCAGAACCTCTGCCATTGCCATAGGTGCACGTAGACTTGCTTGGCTCCAGGCATCTGATCTGGAGCTCTGGGTACAAGACAAATTGGGAAATATCCCTTGTACTGGTGAGAACCTGTTTGGTAGAGACTGGCAGGAAAAGGCCAATGAGTTGGATGCTGACAACTCCACCTTGGATAGATTATCCAAGTCCACAGCTGATCCTGCTAGAAAGAAATCTTTCAAGAAACCATTCTTTTCTAAGAAGAAAATATATTATCTTGCTTATGCTCAGCAGGGACGTTCTGCGGGTCAGCTTGTCAGAAAAGGTCAGCAACCACCCAAACAGAAGAAAGCAAAGACTGCTAAGCCTCAGCCGTCCCAGCAGTCTCAGCCTCCACAAGACCTTTGACTTTCAGCTAGAGAACTTAGCCTTCCTGGCTCTCGTGGGACCAAAGCCTTCCACCATTCCAGGAAGGTTATGTCACTTTGCCCCCAGATGGGGGCAGATAACAGCAGAGCATTGGACACTCTCCATCATAAAGGAGGGGTACAAGCTTCATTTTTCAAGCATGCCCCCTCCCACAATAATAAGGCAGTTCAATTCTCCGACCTCTCTCATCACCCTGTTAGGTCAGGAGGTCACTATGCTTCTTGCCCAAGGGGCAATAGAAGAAGTACCCATCCATCAGCAGGGTACAGGTTTTTACTCCCCCTATTTCCTTATCCCAAAGAAAACAGGGGGATACAGGCTTATCTTGGACCTCAGAGAATTGAACAAATTCCTTGTCAAAGAGAAATTCAAGATGATTTCTCTCGGAACTCTGCTGCAATACCTTCAGAGACAGGATTGGCTTTGTTCTCTAGATCTCAAGGATGCGTACACCCATGTTCTCATCCATCCAACTCACAGAAGGTTCCTTCGGTTCCTTTTTCAAGGAAAGCACCACCAATACAGGGTGCTTCCTTTTGGCCTGGCCTCAGCACCAAGGGTGTTCACGAAATGCATGGCTGTAGTAGCAGCATTTCTCTGCACTCTAGGGATATTCGTCTTCCCCTACTTAGACGACTGGCTCATTCGAGCCCCAACAGAGTCAGAGGCCAGGACTTCTCTATCCTGCACAATGCGTATCCTTCAGTATTTGGGGCTGGTAATAAACATCCCAAAATCCAGTCTAACTCCCACTCGGTCTTTAGAGTTCATAGGGGATTTGCTGGATAGCAGAAAGGCAAGGGCCTATCTCCCCCAGGCCCGCTGCCTTCGCATGGTGCAGTTAGCATCTCAAGCAGTGCTAAAGTCTCATCTCACTGCCCAAGAAATGCTACAACTACTAGGCCACATGGCATCTACTGTGCATGTGGTTCCCTAGGCTCGCCTCCATATGAGGGCAGCCCAGTGGACTTTATCAACTCAATGGACCCAGGCATCAGGATGCCTGTCAGACAAAATAGCAAACACAAGTCGCCTTATTTTGTTCCTCCAGTGGTGGAAGTCCACTCAAAACCTGTTGCTGGGGTCCCCTTTTCAACAACCCTTACCCCAAGCAACTCTAACAACAGATGCTTCTCCGATGGGTTGGGGAGCTCATCTACAAGACTCTCCACCCAAGGCACCTGGTCTCCGCAGGAGACTCATCTACATATCAATCTCTTGGAGCTCAGAGCAATCTTCCTTGCTCTTCGAGTGTTCCACACCCTGCTCAGCTACAAGACAGTCCTCATTCATACGGACAATCAAGTAGCCATGTTCTACGTGAACAAGCAGGGGGGAACAGGCTCTCTGTCGCTTTGCAACGAAGCTTTGCGACTATGGGCCCTCGCCAGAGAGCATCAGATTCATCTCCTGGCAGTGTATCTTCCAGGCATACAAAACTCTTGGGCAGACCGACTCAGTCGAATTCTGCTGCCACACGAGTGGTCTCTGCATGCAGACCAGGTGGCCAAGATTTTTCAAATTTGGGGAACCCCGGACATAGACCTCTTTGCAAGTCCGTGGAATGCCAAACTTCCCCGGTTCTGTTCCAGAATTCCGACTCGGGGGGCTCAGACCAGGGATGCTTTCCTCCTTTATTGGGGTCAAGACTTGCTGTATGCCTTTCCACCCATTCCCCTAATTCCCAAAACCCTGTTCAAGCTTCAGAGGGACAGAGGCCATATGATTCTCATAGCTCCACATTGGCCACGGCAAGTGTGGTACCCTCTGCTTCTACATATCTCTCAAGCTCCCTCCCTGGAGTTAGGGTCTGCTCCAGATCTCCTATCCCAGGAGGACGGAATGTTATGGCATCCCAATCCCCAGTCTCTGCATCTCAGGGCTTGGTTGCTGAAGGCCTAGATCTCCATGATCTTAATCTCCCTCAGCAAGTAAAGGATATTCTTTTTGCTTCCAGGAAACCTTCTACAAGACGCTCTTATGCTTTCAAGTGGAAAAGGTTTACCATATGGTGTTCGCCAAAGGGTCTTAACCCCCTTGCGATACCTCTGGAATCATTGCTGGAGTATCTTTCATTTATCCAATGCAGGACTTAAGACTAACTCAGTAAGAGTCCATTTGAGTGCTATTGCAGCTTCCTTTAAGCCTCTGAATGGACAGCCTATTTCCTCTCATCCTCTTATAGCAAGATTTATGAGAGGCCTTCTTCTAACTAAGCCTCCCATTAGGCCACCACCGGTGGCATGGGACTTAAACCTGGTTCTTGTGCAGCTCATGAAGCCACCTTTTGAACCTTTAGCTACTACCTCCTTGAAATTCCTTTCTTGGAAGGTTATCTTTCTCATTGCAATCACATCGGCACGTCGCATTAGTGAGTTGCAAGTGCTAGTAGCTGATCCGCCTTATACAAGGTTCCATCATGACAAGGTAGTCCTTAGGACTCATCCACACTTTATGCCAAAGGTGGTCTCGCCTTTTCATCTGAACCAAGCGGTCTACCTACCTGTGTTTTTTCCAAGGCCTCATGCATCAAATGCAGAAAGGAACCTTCAGACTTTGGACTGTAAAAGAGCTCTAGCCTTTTACTTACAAAGAACACAGCAACATAGAAAGTCCTCTCAACTCTTTGTTGTTTTTGATCCTTCTCATTTGGGACTTCCAGTCTCCAAGAGAACACTATCTAATTGGATTGCTCAGTGTATATCCTTTGCCTACCAGAGTAAGAATCTTCCTCTGGAGGGCCATGTCACAGCTCACAATGTGAGAGCCATGGCAACTTCAATGGCTCATCTGCATTCTGTGTCTATCGACGATATCTGTCGAGCAGCCACTTGGGCCTCAGTTCATACCTTCACAGCCCATTACTGCTTGGACAAGGACTCCCGCCGGGATGCCTTGTTTGGTCAGGCTGTTCTCCAACACCTGTTCCATACCTAATCAACTCCTACCTGCCATCCCTGGTAGGATGCCAGAGATCCATGGGGGGAAGTGGAGCCCTTCTCAGGGACGCACAACTTCTGGGGTCTCTCCCTGGCATCTAAAGCTAGGGAGTCCCCATATGTGATGACTACATTCCTGCTTATTCCTGGAGATAGCATAGTTACTCACCTGTAACAGGTGATCTCCAGGAACAGCAGGACTTTAGTCCTCACAACCCACCCACCTCCCCTAGGAGTTGTATCTCTCTATCTCTTTCCCTTTCCCTCTCTCTCTCTCTCTGTCTCAGCTTTAAAACTCAACTGGAGAGAGGCAGTTGGGAAAGGTGGGAAGGCAGCACGCAGGCCCTGTGGGATGCTCCCAAAAGCTTTCTAATTGGACGCTGGTGAGCGTTCCCGCGCAGGCTCCATCGGTACCGACGATACCCCATATGTGAAGACTACATTCCTGCTGTTCCCGGAAATCACCTGTTACAGATGAGTAACTATGCTCTACTGCTCATTCTTTGTCATTTATTACAAGTGCTGTGTCCGTTATACTAGTGAAGTTTTCAGAAGTTGCGCATTGTTGCACATGATCATCTGAGATTTTGAAGTCAAGTTCTCTTAGTCTGCATTAGATCCTGCTTATTTTATCAGTGATAATGTCATCTGCCTTTTATTGCCACCTTATAGACCAATCTCATTCTCTCCATGGGGCTGATTCCTATATTTAGAGCAGTAAATCCGTGAGAGGCTTACATAAGTGTGACTGTTTTCTTAATGCTGTCCTTTTAATGGTGCAGAACAGCTGTCACTCTTCAGCATGTGAAATAACAGTTATGTTTCCTGTTGGTCTTGCATGGGAGCCAGTTTCCTAAAGATTTTCTTCCATATGGCCTTTATCTGCCATCCTTTCTATGTGGAATAGGACCCATAGATTGTGTGGCAAAGATTTAGTTCTATAAAATAGTCCCTGCCTTTAATCTGTGGGGGTGAAAGAGTAGCGTAGTGGTTAGAGCACTGGCTTGGTAACCAAGAGACCAGGGTTTGATTCCCATTGTGCAAGTCGCTTAACCCTCCATTGCCTTGGAAGAAAGGCCTGGCAGTCTACTTCGGTTACACTGCCAAGAAAACCCAGGAGCTGCTGGGTCGCCAGGAGTCAGCATTGACCTAAAGGTGCACATTGCATCTGCATTGCAATTAATCTAACCACACTATTGATCCACCTTTGAGAATTTCAAATCTTTTCCACAATTCTCCCCAGATGCTTAATTATCTTGTTTGTCTTGATTAAGTCTGCTGAGCAGGACTGCCTCTTGTCTATCTGTACAGTGCTGTGTACACCTCACAGCACTATAACTAGTTTAGTAGTAGTAATTTTAAGGTTTAACTTGGAGCAGGAGTGAAAAATGGAAAACTTACACTGGCCCAAATTGTAGGAGCAGGGGAAAATGTTCTTCTATCTTTGTATTGTTCATTTAATCTTATTTTTCCTTCTCTCTTATCATTTTTTGTTCTCCAATGTCCTTTCCATCCAGCCTTTCTCTTTTGAACTAGAGTCTAGCCTGCCTGTGGCCCCGATTGTTACTCTTTGTGCCTGGTGGTTGGCACCAGACTTTGACTTGTACGTGTACTTGGATATCTTGGTGCCTTGGTTTTCTCCAGCCCTGAATTGGAGCATTGTGAAACGTTACGTGGCACTCCTGTCTTTTCCTGTTCCCCTCTTGCTTCTTGTGTAGAGGTTGTGTATAACCATGAGTGTAGAGTGTTCTATGACTGATAACTCTTGAGATCTCTTTGCATGCCCTTTAATTTGTGTGTCAACAATTAATATTAGCTATCCGTCATTTCATATTATGGACATGGAAACTTTCATATGCTTCCTTTCATTGCAAGGTTGCGATCAGATTTTTTTTTGCTTTGTTTTTTTAGGCACATTTCACACAGCGTAGTACTTGTTAAGGGTTTAGCAGGCAGTGCAAATGTTTGTTCATATGAGTGTTTTTTTGCACATGCATAAGCAGGAAGGCTGGGGCTGTAGATGGGACTCGCCAGGAAGTGCCAGTGAGAAGAGCCAAGGCTGTGGCCTGCAAAGGCCAGCAGGAGACTCCAGGTCCTGCCAGCTGGAAGAGTGGCATGCAGCATGCAGAGGCTGGCAGAATCCCCTGGTACTGGCAGTGTCCGAGGAGGAGAGCTGTAGGTGAAGGGACAAACTCCTAGGGGAATCGTTGAGAGGGCAGATCTTCGGGGAGGGGTGGGGTTAGGACTAAAGGAGGGGGTGGGGCATAAGGGAATTGGCTGTACTGTTTGTTTAACAGGCTTTTTATACTGCTTTATCATTTCGGTCAAAGCGGTTTACATTGTAACTTAAACTTGGTAATGTACATTAAAGAGGGACATTGATAACCCTCCATTGCCTCAGAAAAATCCAAGATAAGCGACTTGCACAAGGCCACAAGGCGTGCTAGTGGAAACTGAACCCTGTTCTCTTGATTCCCAAGCCAGTGCTCTAACCATTAGGCTAGTCCTCCACTCAACCATTAAGCTACTCCTAACAAAAGAGAACAGAGGTGGAGCATAAGGGAAGGGGCAGGGATGGAGGAGAAAAGAAGAGATAGTGAGTGCATTAAGGGCGAAAGCAATGGAATGGAATGAAAGGCCTGAGAGAGTGCATGACAGAAAAGAGGGCAGTGAATGATAGGCAAGGGGGATAGTAGGAGAAGGTGGGAAGGTCATAAGAACTTAAGATATGCCATACTGGATCAGACCAAGGTCCATCAAGCCCAGTATCCTGTTTCCAACAGTGGCCAATCTAGGTCATAAGTACCTAGCAGTTTCCCCAAGAGACACAGGTTCCACAATGCTTGTATTGGGTCAAGCATTGATATCCTGGGTCCCTTCTTAATAATGGTTTATGGACCTTTCCTCCAGGAACTTGTCCAAACCTTTAAACCCAGCTACAAAGGCCAGCAGGATACTCCAGGTCCTGTCACTCCCCGTGGTGCACACCCACGCAGCCCCTGACACAAACACACACTGCATACGCACGCAGCCCCTGACACACACTCATGCGTGCACTCATGCAGCTCCTGACACAGACACCCACGCAGCCTCTCACACACTCCACGCACGCAGCCCCTGGCACAAATGCACATATGCATGTGCTCACTCGCACGTATCTCCGACGCATGCTTTCGTGCAGCTCACTCACCTAAATAGTTTTGCAATTAAATAGTCCCTAGAGACCCTTTGTGGTAGAGTAGTATGGCAAGTGACTAAATGATAATTTAAAATTTGACTGACGGGCCTTTTCTCTTTTATGGTTGGTCAAAATGTTTAAACTGGTCTTGTTTTCAGTATGCTGAAATGCATTTTGTACAGATGAATCTTTTACACCAGTCTGCTTTATGTAAGTCACATAGATGTATGGTTATGGTTTATTTGGACTTAATATACCACTTTTTGTAGACATGCAAAGCAGTTTGCCGTCACTCTAATTTAAAAAGAGAAAAGAACTCCAGCGTGTAAAGGAAGGCAGAGAAAAAGAGAGGACATCACTAGGCAGGGTCACTGCAGTCTGTGGCCCATTGCACAGTGAGCTCATGCACACGCTCAAGGTGGTGGGTCTTAAGACCCATTTAAAATTTTTTGTAAGAAGATTCAAGGCACAGTTGTGATGGCAAACTATTCCGTTAGATGGGAGTGATAAAGAAGAAAGGAGATTATCTAGTGGTTTCATGTTTTGCTCTAGAGGGGATTGGTATGTACGGTTTGTTTCCATGCATTGACCATAATGAGTGGGCTGGAGCATGCAACGTAATAAGAGAAGACAAGTAGTCTGGGGCAGGAGAATAAAGGCTTTATGAGTTATTGGCAAGATCTTAAAGTGAATTCGGGGAGACACAGGAAACCTGTGATGCTGTATTAAGAGAGGGGTAACATGTCCAAATGTTTGGGCAGAGGGTTGAATCCGGATGGCTGTATTCTGAAGTCACTTAAGGAAAAAGTCCTCCATAAACAGAATTGCAGTTGTTTGGGCAACAGTATCCAAAAAGAGATGAATAGCACTAAACTGACAAAAGATGATGAATGAGCTCTTGACCACTGCTCTAACTTGATGAGTGAAGTTGAGCTCAGTGTCAAGCAGGACACTGATGTATTTGAGTGCAGATATAAGTGTAAATAGGAGAAGTGTTGAGATATGGGGCGATGGCAGGAGAAATAGAAGATCTAGTAAGCTAGATAGCTGTAGTTTTCTATGCATTCATGAGGCAGTTATGTAACTGGCCTGCAGTTAGGCAGTAATTTATAGAAGTGAGGTCTAGAGAGTGGGAAGCAGTGTAAACCAGAAGAAGAATACCATCTGCGTAAAAATATGCCCTGATTCCAGTCTCCTGGATCAGAGTTAGCAGACTGAGGAATATGTTGAAGAGAAGGGGAACAAAGACTGAGCCTTGTGGGGACACCACATGCGAGGGATAAAGTGACTGAAGAAGAGGAACCTGTAGAAACTGGAAAAGAGCGATCTGATAGATATGAGGTAAACCAGGCAAGAAATTGATTTATGGAGGCTTGTGGACCATAACATTCTTCTTTCACACCTTCATAAGGTTGAAGACAGGTCTAGGGAAACTGTTATCACAATTTTACCATGATCGAGATAGGTCTTGCATCTCTTCTCAGTAAAATTCATGGCTTTCTCAGTTCTATGGCCAGGGCAAAAGCTAGATTGACAGAGAAAAAGTGTATGTCTGTTTTGACATGATTAGAGAGCTAGGAGAAAACAAGACATTCGGTAAGCTAGACAAGTTGGATATTCGACAATAACTGGCTGGGTCGAGTGGATCAGGCTTTGGGTTATTTTTTTTCCAGGATAGGTCAGATAAGTGCTTTTTTTTCAAAAGGGCAGGTATGGTTCCAAAAGAGAGGCTGTGCTAATGGTAGTACGTGACATGTGGAGCAGTCCCAAGGACTGTTCCCCATTCCAGTAGGAGAGGTTAGGGTCCAGAGGATTACTTGTCTTGGGAGCAATTTCTCCAAATGAATTCATTTTGCACATGCCATGACAGTCGTGATCATCACTCCTAAGCCGGGGTATGTGGAGTATGATCGCAGTCTCTCTCAAATTTACTGTTAACACTCATTGTGCATAATAATACCTGCATTGTGCCAAAGAAGACTTCCTTCTGGAGTTCATAAATGATGTAACATATATAGGTAACTTGTCAAGGTGCAACTGGAAATTCCTCTTAATTAGGCCTGTGGCTCCCAATACAATGGGAAATATTTCTGTATCTTTCTGCCATGATTTTTTGATCTCTGACTGCATTTCTTAGTATTTCAAGATCTTCTCCCTCTCCACATGATTCACAGAATAATCGCTTGGAACAGACATCAGTGCTGTTCTAATGTTTTTCTCCTTTACCACTATGTCTGGTTTCTTTGCATCCACCACCTTATCCATTGGGATGGGAATGTCCCAAGTGATCATAACTTCTTCATTCTCCGTAATTTTCTTAGGGTCATGATCCCCGTGCTTTTCAGGTATAGCGATGTTAGTGTTTACAAAGTTTCCAATGGATGAGGCATGCTACCTTGTAGTGTCTTTCTATATAGAAATTTTATGCCATCAGAACTTCACAACCAGCTATGAGATGAGTAACCATTGTCTTCTGTGAGGAACCGACGATTTTGTTCAGCAAGAAATCGGAAACCAAGGAGAAAGAGGACCAAGAATGAACTGGAATAATGGGTGTGGGCTGAAGAGTAGCTGTGGAGAGAGAGAAACAGTGGCTCATTGTTAATATTTTATTGTGGAAGTAAGAAGCCAGAATGTTAGGAGCAGCCATGAGTTGGGGGTAGATGTGGTCTTCGAAGAGGAGAGACGTGATACTACTGAGAAATTTCTTAGTACAGTGGGCAGAATTGTTGATCAGTTTGGTATAATAGTATTGTTTGGCAAAGAAAACCTTTATCCATTTCCTTCCAGTCCAGACAGATGGGTTGTGCTCATGCACCAGCAGCTGGAGACTGAATTATGCAAATTTCTTCCGTGATGTCACCCTATATCATTTCAGAAGCTTCCTGCTTCCTGCTCTCTTCAGTAATTCAGTCTCCAGTAGCTTGGGTTTGTCCAGATGTTTGTCTGGACTGACTGAGTGATTCAGATCACCCGGGACTAGTTAGTGTTCATTCAGTTCTTTTGGGGGGGAAACAAGCAGATCTGTCTGGACAGAGGCTGACTGTGGTTATTTAAAAAAAAAAAGAAAAAAAGACTATAAAAAAGTTTTGGTATTGGCAGTCCTCTCCGGAGCCCTTCGATGGGCCGGAGTAAGCCTCTTTGGGAGCACCCGGGTGTCTATCCACTGTCTTATCCCTTCCGTGATAGGTGAGTCGTTCAGTAGTGCAATCGGGGAACAAAAGCAGAGCATGCCTTCCTCAATACCGGTGTGTGTAGAGTGCGGCGCGCGACGCAGCTCTCTTTTAGGCCGGCTATTGCAAGGCCTATGAAAGAGAGAGTAGAGAACTGAAGCAGCGCCAAGATGAGGCAAGTCTGCTACCTGGTGGGGGTCGTAAGAACGGACAAGGATCGGAGCGGGAGTCAACCTCTGGTAAGGCCAGAAACTTCCCGTGCTTCGTCTCCAGTGGCCATTTTGTCCTGCAGCTGGCAGCAGCTGTTCCCACGGGGGATCAAGGAGCGGTGCCAGACAGTGTAGAGTTTCAGCCTTCAGGGCCTCTATAGAATAATGCTTTGGAGGGTAATTCTCTCTTTTCTCCAGAGTTTATTTTACTGCTAAACCGTGTGTACCGATTAGAAAGGGAGCCAGGGGCCTGATAGAGGCTTGTCTCTCATGAGGGCGGCAAATTTAAAGCGTCCCTCATCCAGGGTGCTGGAAGGGGACATGGCCAAGCGTTGCAAGGTTTCAGAGGGCGCGGATCCTGGGTCAGAAGCCTCTTGGGACATGGAGGATCCAAGAGAGGGACCCTCAGGGTCTGAAGAGGACCTAGAGGGCCTTGGCTGCGAAGAGGGGGACCTAGCCCATGGAAGGGGGGACCTGCCCCCGGGAGAGGACCCTTCCATTGTATGTGTCTTCCGTAAGGAGGAACTGGTAGCACTTTTCTCATTCCTTAACAGCATTAAATATCCCATTTTGGACTGCAAAGGCAGACTTCCCGTTGGAGGATCCCCTCCTTCAGGGCAAGCAAGCTTCCCAAAACTCATTCCCAGTGCATAAGGCTATTATGCAGATGATAGAGATGGAATGGGAACTGCCTGAAGCAGGCTTGAGGGGAGGATGGGCAATGGCCTGTCTGTATCCGCTACCAACAGCAGAAAAAGACCTCCTTTCATACACCTAAGGTGGATGCGTTAGTCACGGCAGTGACCAAGAAGACCACCATTCCTATGGAGGGGGCACTGCCCTTAAAGATATGCAGGATTGTCTGGAGTCACTTTTAAAGCAGGTGTTTGAAGTTAACGCCCTCACTGCAGGCCTCCATTTGTGGGGCATATTTCAAACAAACCTGTATGCGCTGGGTACAGGCGCTATCGGACAGCAGTTGCGAAGAGGCCACGGAGTTAGCAGAGCTGCCCACGTTGGAGTCCGCGGTGGCTTACTTGTCAGATTTTTGTTATGATTTGATAAGGGCTTCATCCAAGGCAATGGCCTTGGTGGTAGCTTTGTGACGTCTCTTATGGCTGCATAACTGGGCAGTGGATGTGTCCTCCAAGATTCGATTGAGTAAACTTCTTTCATGGGGAAGATATTGTTTGGTGAGGCCTTTAAGGAGTTGGTCAAGGACTTGGGTGACTCCAAGGGTGGCAGATTGCCAGAGGGCAAATCTAGAGCTGGCCGAGGTAGCTCCTTCTGACTTGGGGGTGGGGGGGCTGTGCGATTTCCATCGTTTTAAGATGTCACGCTTTGCGCCTTTGCAGCAAGGGAGGTTTCCTGTACAGAGGGCAGTCCTTTTGAGGGCGAGGACCGGGCCGTGGATACTACGCTGGTTCCGTGGCCTCTGCCTGGAAGCCGCAATGAAGCAAGGCAGACCCAGGAGGTCGGAAAACGCATCGGAGGGCGCCGCCTGCATTTCTACCAGTCCTGGGTCAGGATTACTTCAGATTAAGTTGGTCCTGGAAATCATTTGCTACGGTTACGCTATAGAGTTTCTTCATCCCCTGCCAAATGTATTTATGGTTCTAGCAAAGGCCCGGGCAGTAAGGGTGACTCTGGACAGTCTTCTAAAATTGGAAGCGGTGGTGTCTGTTCTTACTGCTGAGTGTGGCTCAGGTCGATACTCCATCTATTTTGTGATGCCGAAAAAGGAGGGCTTCGTTTGGCCCATTCTCGACCTCAACAGGGCACTGCGGGTTCTGCATTTTCACATGAAGACTTTGTTCTGTCAAGGTAGCGGTATAAAGCAAGAGAGTTCCTCATGGCACTAGACCTTTCTAAGGCCTATCTCCATATCCTGATTCAGGAGGAATATTAGAAGTTCCTGCGCTTCATGGTGCCCGTGGGATATATTCAGTTCCGGGCTCTGCCATTTGGTTTGGCGACAGCCCCCAGGATGTTCACCAAGATAATGATAGTGGCAGCTGCAGCACTGTGCAAACAGGGAATCCTGGTGGACCCTTACCTTGACGACAGGTTAATACGGACGAAGTCAAGAGAAGAAA
This sequence comes from Ichthyophis bannanicus, assembly GCA_033557465.1. Classification (NCBI taxonomy): domain Eukaryota; kingdom Metazoa; phylum Chordata; class Amphibia; order Gymnophiona; family Ichthyophiidae; genus Ichthyophis; species Ichthyophis bannanicus. Next base: position 175,682,277 of record CM066043.1, on the reverse strand, counting down.
GTGCAAACGTGACTCAAAAGGTGATTCCCTTCCTGCAAGAGCTGGGTTGGGTGATCAACTCAGCGAAGAGCAAGTTACACTCGTCACAGCAGTTGGTGTATTTGGGGGTGCTCTTCGACCCAGAGGTTGGTTGAGTGTCGTTGCCAGAAGAGCACATCGACAAGTTGCAGAAACTGGATAGTGAAGCCCTTGGCCTGGCATTACCTGCAGGTATTGGGGCTGATGACGGTGGCACTGGATCTGATGCCATGGGCCAGAGCACATATGCGTCCACTTCAGTGTGCGCTTCTCTCTCGGTGGTCGCCTCAGCTATACCCTATGTCTCACTGACTTCAATGTCAGGGGGACACGAAGGTTGTCTTAGCATGGTGGCTGAACAGGAACAACTTGACCAAGGAAGTGTCCTTGAAGAGGCCAGATTGGGTGCTTCTAATAACGGATGCCAGTCTGTACGGCTGGGGAGCGCATTATTGCACCCAGGTGGCTCAGGGACAGTGGTCAGAGGGGAGCGATTGGTCTGGCGTTGAGACAGCTCGAGCCATTGTTGAACAAGGCAGTCCGAGTTTTCTCGGACAGAACGTCAGCAGTAGCATATGTGAACAGCCAAGGAGACATGGGCAGTATAACCCTAGCCATCGAGGTCGCATCAATCCTCTGTTGGGCAGAGCAACACTTGCAGGATCTCTCGGCAGCTCATGTTGCCGGAAAGGGCTACATTCAAGCCGATTATCTTGGCCGCCTTCGGCTCGATGTGGGAGAGTGGTCCTCGCAGGATGCAGTGTTCGACCAGATAGTGGGTCGATGTGGGGGCAGTCGGTGATGGATCTGATGGCCTCAATGGACAATGCCAAGGCAAGTCGGTTCTTCGGATGCAGTGTTCGACCAGATAGTGGGTCGATGTGGGGGCAGTCGGTGATGGATCTGATGGCCGCAATGGACAATGCCAAGGCAAGTCGGTTCTTCGGATGCAGTGTTCGACCAGATAGTGGGTCGATGTGGGGGCAGTCGGTGATGGATCTGATGGCCTCAATGGACAATGCCAAGGCAAGTCGGTTCTTCGGCTGACACAGAGAGTGAATGTTGGAGGGTCTTGACGCTCTTGCCCAACCCTGACTGCAGGAAGGACTGCTATACATCTTTCCACCGTGGGCTCTGATCGGGCAGCTGTTGCAGAGAATAGCTCAGCACAGGGGTTGGGTGATCGTGGTGGCTCCCAATTGGACTCTGAGACCCTGGTATACGGATCTGGTCAGGCTGACAGTAGACCAGCCTTGGCGGCTGCCGAGCAAGCGAGACCTCCTGTCACAGGGTAACGTTTTGATGTCCCAGGTGGATCGTTTACGGCTTGGCTCTTGAGCGGGCAAGGTTGTTAAAGAGACACTATGCCCCACCCGTGGTTTCCACGATGCTAAAGACAAGGAAAAGGTCTACTTCCTTGTCCTACATTTGGGTCTGATGCATTTGTGGTGTGATCCACGGGGCCTTTGTCCCTTGATGGCGTCAATTGGGGACATCCTCTCATTCTTGCAGGATGGCCTGGACAAGGGCCTGGCTTTGAACTTGCTGAAGGTTCAAATAGCGGCTCTGGCATGTTACCGAGGCAAGGTGCAAGAGTATCCGTAGCAGGTTATCCCGACCTGGCCAGTTTCAAAGAACAGTTAAGCAGGTCAGGCCTCCATTCAAGGCGGAGGTCCCTTCTTGGGATCTCAACCTTGTCTTGTCAGTTCTCGTCACCCCTCTGTTTGAGCTGTTGAGAGAGGCTTCTATCAAGGACCTCACATTGAAGGTGATCTTCTTAGCAGCTATTTGCTTAGCTCGGCTGCATCTCAGAGCTCCTTATCCTGTTAGGAACCGTTCTTGATTATTTCTAAGGAGAGAGTGGTCTTGCGACCAGTAGCATTTCTAAGGAGGGGTGGTCTTGTGACCAGTACCATCCTTTCTGCCCAAGGTCGTCTCGGCGTTTCATCTCAATCAGGTGGTGATGCTGCTGGGGTTTGCGGTGAGTGCAGATCCGGAGGACTGCTGCTTGCACAAGTTGGATGTGCAGAGGACACTACAGTGTTATCTCGGGTGCACAAAGTCTCATCGGAAATCAGACCGGCTGTTCGTTATATTTGGAGGACCTCAAAAAGGGGAGGTGGCCTCCAAAGCATTTATATCGAGATTGGTGAAGGAGGCGATTGCATCGGCGTATCTTCTCAAGTGTAGGCCAGTCCCAGAAGGACTAAGAGCGCATTCCACGAGAGCCCAAGTGGCTTGTTGGGCTGAATTTATTCTAGTGCCTACGGTGGACATCTGTTGGGCGGCGACATGCTCTTCATTGCGCATACCTTTGTGAGGCATTACCGGTTGGATGTCCAGGCGGGTCAGGAGGCGTGTTTTGGAGCTTGGGTATTGCAAGTAGGGCTCGTGGGCCCCTCCCGCCTCTAGGGTACTGTTGTGGTACATCCCGTCTGTCTGGACTGAACTGGAGGGACGTGGATGAAGGTGGAATTAGACTTTGCCTGTTAATTTACTTTCCAGTCCAGAACCCACCCATTCTTTCTGCGTTAGTTTCGTGAGCCTGTCTCTGCAATAAGGTCTGGTAGGCACTCAGACTCTTGAGTAGGGTAAGGTGCCTGTTGATCAGAGCTTTTTCTTTCATGGACACTAGGGCTCAGAGATTGCCAATATATGAGCTGTTAAAAGAATAAGCACAATAACTTAAAAAAGAAAAAAAAAAACAGGGAAGGCCAAAAGATACCGGCCTGAGCGATGAGTGCTTCTGGGGGTCCCGGACCAGTCCTGTTGAAGTTTGGGTTTTTTATTTCTGGTCCGGGAGCGGAAGGGGACAGTTTCTGTTAGTTTCATAAGGTTTTTGTAGAGATAGCTTTTGCCCTTATCTATAGCCGTAGAGCTAGCTGCTTTGTAAGAAGTATACTGAAGAGAGCAGGAAGCTCCTGAGCTGATATAGGGTGACATCAAGGAAGAAATTTGCATAATTCAGTCTTCAGCTGCTGATGCATGAGCACAACCTATCTGTCTGGACTGGAAGGACTCCATGAAAGTAAATTAGAAGGTAAGGTCTTATTTCACCTTGGAACAGTAAAGGAGATGGCATCCTTTGAAGAATGTAAGGGTTGTAGATGAGTTGTACTTTCATCATTGTCTTTCAGCTTTTCTAGTCTGTCGCTTTAAAAGTTAAAGACCAGCATAATACCAAGGATGCTATTGCTTAGACAGGAAATGAAATGGTTGGAACAGTTTCATTAAGAGCTGTGACCAGATTTTTATACAAAGATTGGCCTGCTCAATTTGTGGAAGTGTATCAAAATCAGAGAATAGGGAATCTTTGGTGGGCTGGATTTTTCTTCGGAGGAGGGTAGAGTTATTCCCATTAAGGTTGAAGTATGATGGTGTGCGATGGACAAATCAAAGGTAATTAAGTAGTGCTCCGTCCGGGCTAGTATTGTTTTATGCAACTTAAAGGGGCACAAGATTGAGTCTTGTTCCATCAGGATAAGATCACGTATGTGGCCGGCCCTGTAAATAGGAAAGAGAACATGTTGTGACAATCTGAAATTGGATAGGAGAGTTGCAAATGACATCACTGGATCTGGAGCAGGTGTCAAAGTGGATGATGAAATCTCAGAGAATGAACTTATCATAATGTCATCTGGTCACATAATGTTCCTTATCATTTTTATGCTGTTGCTGTATTAATCTGTGTCCCATTCGAGATAAGGGATGGTGCACAATCCTCTGCAGTAGTGAGGTGCTTCCCTGAAGAGGCCAACTGGTTGGCCAACTATGGCATGTCTGTAAACTGTTCCAAAACAGAGCTCTTAATTATCACCTGAGACCGCACATTTGCTTTTCCATCAGTATTAAAGATAAGTAACACCGAGCTGCAAATCCATTCTGTATTACTTACAGGTTTTGCTGTTCAAAACGTATATTTTCATCCCCATATTAAGGGAATTGTTAAGGTTCCTTTTATAAAATATGCCTTTTACGGTCTTTGCAGCCACTGTTAGAAGAGGGAGATTCTCCAGGAACAAGCTAGAAGTCAGTCCTCACATATGGGTGACATCGGCGCCGACAGAGCCCCGTGGAAGCATCTTCCCAGCTTTCAAAGAAAACCTTTGGGAGATACCACCACAAATTCGTGGTCCCCCCTTTCCGCTCGAGAGTGCCATCTTACTCGGTCTTCCTTTTTCCGCAGAGCCCAACAGACGTCTGTTATCTTTCCCCAGAAAAAAGTTGATTTTCTTGTGCATTAAAGTGCCTGTCTTTCTCCGGTTAGCACCAGTCCTTTTCCCACCACAAGCCCCATTGCCTCAACTTTGAGTCTCGGAACTGTTTTTAGGGGGGGGGGGGGTTCTTCCAGCGTGGTTTTGCGCCTTTTTTTATCCACTGGCCACATCGAGGGTCTTTGACCTCTCAGGGGTCATTTTTGCCCCAGTGGTCAGTGGGTTCAAGATGTGTAATCGTTGCACAAAGAACATGTCTCTAACCGATACACACAACTGTTGCCTGCAGTGTCTAGGTGTCAACCATGATCCAGAGGTTTGCGCCCTTTGCATCAAGATGTCCGCCAAGGCCATCCTAAGTCATCGGCAGAACAAGATGACATTTTCCACAGGTCTGACTTTGCCCTGGTATCCCCGGTAACCTCGCGCTCTAAGGCCCCGTCCGGATCCTTGGAGTTGTGTAAAGTCCCCATGGCGCCTGACCAGATCCGCAAACACTCAGACAAAGTTTCTCCGGAGCATGAGCACAAAAAAAAGAATAAATCCTCGGACCTCATCCTGGGAATCAGACACACACGGCAAGTCCCATGCCAGGTCCCACAGTCCCTGGAGGGTATCGGAGGAGTCACAGCGGGAGCTGCTGATGAAGGTGCCCAGGACAGACACCAAGGCCTCCGGTGATGGATCACGGACCCCCGAGGCCTGGCCTGTCGGACTCTCTCGCCTCACCAACGCCTGGCACGGTCACCCCAGTCTCCGCATCGAAGGCTGCAACTCCTGAGTGGGAAGCCAGGATGATGGCATTGGAGTGCAGTGTCACTGCCTTCCTTGCCTCGCAGCAAGCATTGATGCCTGGCCCCACCAGTACTCGCACAGAGACCAGAGGGACCTCGATATCGAGGACTCCCCAAGCCACCGAGACTATCCTTGAGAGCCTCGAGCCGATCCTCGGCCAGGGGTCTCTATCCCACTCCTGTTCCTTGGGAGCAAGATCCTCCCTGGCAAGCACTTGTGGCTCCAGCCAAGCAGCTGCCATGGGTCACTGAGGACCCAAACTGAGCCCGACGCCTGAGGAGCCATCAGGTCTCGAATCCTCCACAAGTTACTCAGACTGGGAGTCAGAGGATGAGGCTTCCCTGGAGACGCATAAGCACCGTGATCTCCCCACAGACCCATCTCCCCTGGTGTTACAACGCCGGTCCCAACTCGAGGACACATTGTTCCTCGAGTTTGTCCGGGACATGGCGAAAGCCTGGTCTCTCACCATGGAGTCGGAGGAGCTGGAAATCCTCCAGTATGAGGCTTCACCTAAGGACGCCCTTAAGGTCCCCATCCCCATTATCCATTGGTGGCGACTCCTTCGGATGTGGGAGACGCTGGTGTCGGTGCCAACACCTCAACACCACATACTAGGTCCAGTGGGGCCCCGGCTTTCGGAAGGTGCAACTCCCTCATGCCTCTATGGTGGTGGAGTCGACCATGCGCCGGTATAAAAGCCCGAAGACTCACTCCTCTATGCCCCCGAGCAGGGAGTCCCATGCCCTTATTTATTATTATTACATTCTCTTATATACCGCGCTATTCTGCATCAGTGCGGTTTACATTGAACAAACTGAAATTACATTGAACAGGGCATTATAACTTGGAGATAACTATTTTACAGGGAACAGGCCCTTGACGCCTTTGGACGCAAATGCTACCAGGGCTCGATGCTGGGTTGCCGAATTTAAGCCTACCAGCTGTATATCGGCATGTATCTCAGAGACCTAAGAAAAGAACTCACAGGTTTCTCGGCAGGTCTCAGCGGAGATCACCTCCAACGATTCCAAACCCTCACAAAGTGTGTCGGGGAGTGCTCGAAATACATCTCGAGCTGCTTATGACAGCTTCGAGTCTAATGTGAGGGTGGCTGCTGCAGGCAGTGCCAGATGCCAGGCCTGGCTCCAGGCATCGGACCTAGAGCAATAGGTCCATGAGAAACTCCTCAACATCCCCTGCCTCAATCAAAATCTCTTCAGCAAACCGATGGAGGATAAGGCGGCGGAGATCGAGACAGTTTGTGTCACAAAGACTTGGCTCTCCAGGAAAATCTCCACCCTTCCCAAGAAAAGAACATTGGGGAAGAGGCCTCCTTTCCATAGGAAAGGCCAGCCTTACTGAGGCTATCCCAAATACTAGGCCCCTCCCAGACCCCACAGCAGGGTCACCAGGGCAAAGGAGCGTGTCAAGGCCAACGCAAGCCTAAGGGCTCTAAGCACCAAACACTGGCTCCTGAACAGGCTGGGTCAAGGTTTTGACTCCCTGAGCATAGCCTCTCCTCCCGGGGGGAGCAGCTGCCAACGGTGGGACATCTGATCCACTTTGCTCATCAGTGGCAGCCATAACCTCTGACAGACACCTGGGCCCTCCATGTAGTCAGAGAAGGCTACCTCCATTTGAACCAGAAGCCTCCCGCTTTCTTTCCAGGAGAGTCCCCTTGGACTCCCCTGCACCAGGCCCTGCTATTGCATACTGCAGGAACTCACAGGCCTCATCAGGGACAGAGCCTTGGAACCAGTACCCCTCCACCTCAGGGGCGCAAGGGGTTCTACTTCCGTTACTTTCTGGTCCCAAAAAGAACAGTACGCCTAAGGCCCATTCTGGACTTGTGAAACCTGAACAAGTTCCTGGTGCAGGAGAAGTTCAGGATGCTCTCCCTTGGAACATTGCTGCCCTACCTCCAGCAGGGAGATTGGTTATGTTCCTTGGACCTAAAGGATGCTTACACCCACATCTTTATTCATCCCAGTCACAGGCAATACCTAAGGTTCATGGTCAGGGGGCGACCACTACCAGTGCAGGGTACTACCCTTCGGCCTAGCCTCCACACCAAGGGTCTTCATCAAATGCTTGGCAGTGGTGGCCGCCTGCCTCCATCTCCAAGTAGCCTTCGTCTTTCCACACCTGGATGACTGGTTCATGAAAGGGGACACTGCCACTGAGGTGCAACAGGCCACAGCCCGCACCATCAAGGTCCTGCAGCATTTGGGGTGGGAGGAGTGACCGAGTGGTTGGGGCAAGGTACCACAGGCCGGAAGGTCAGTGGTTCAAATCCCACTAGAGGACAGCAACCTTGGGCCGGAAGGACTGGGGTTTCTAGTCCCACAGGTGCTCCTTGTGGTCTTGGGCAAGCCACTTTACCCTCCATTGCCCATGTTCCCTGTAAGTATTAGTGTATGTATCGTGTTAAATGTATCCCCCAACCGCTTTGACCGGGTGAAAAGCGGGATATAAATGCAGCTAAATAAATAAATAAAAATAAATTGGGGTTTGTGATAAACCTCCTCAAATCTCACGTCACTCTAACTCAGGATCTAGAGTTCATAGGAATTTGTCTGGACACTATCCAGGCCAGGGCCGTCCTTCCCCTGGACAGGGTGGACCACCTCAGGGCACTGGCCACCGAGGTACAGCACCATCACTCAGTGTCGGCATGGTCCATGTTCCACCTACTAGGCCACATGGCATCCACAGTTCATTTGGTTCCTAATGCCCGCCTCCACATGCGGGCAGCTTAGTTGTGTCTCGCTCGCAGTGGACACAAGCCACGGGCAGGCCCCGGGACAGGGTCTTGGTGTCCCGCCAACTAGCAGAGTTGCTCGACTGGTGGCAAGGCACTCAGCACCTGCAGAAGATCATGCCCTTCCAGTCCCTAAACCCCCAGAGGGTCCTCACCACGGATGCATCCCTAGTTGGCTTTGGGTGCCCACTGCGAGGAACTGCGCACGCAAGACAACTGGTCCCTAACGAAGAACCAGCAACAAATAAACCTGCTGGAGCTCAAGGCCATTTTCCTAGCAATCAAGGCCTTCCACCACTGCCTGCAGAACCTGTCTGTGCTAGTCCAAATGGACAACCAGGTTGTGATGTTCTACCTGAACAAGCAGGGTGGCACAGGGTCTCAGCGCCTCTGCCAGGAGGCAGTAGCCCTCTGCTCGTACGCACTCCGTCAGGGAATGCTCCTCAGGGCGGTATAACGTCCGGGCCAGGACAGTGCCCTAGCAGACAGGTTGAGCAGGATCCTCCAGCCACACAATTGGCAACTAGACTCCAGGATGGCACAGCGGCTATTCAGACTCTGAGGAACCCCAAGTCTGGACATCTTTGCTAGCCCCAACCAATGCTCAGCTGCTCCGCTTCTGCTGTCTCCAGCCACATCCATCCCAGATAGCGGCAGATGCCTTCCTCATCTTGTGGTCGGAAGGCATTCTGTATGCCTTTCCTCTGACACCACTAATCGCGCAGACCCTCTTCAAGGTCCTGTGGGACAAGGCCTCCATGATTCTGGTGGCCCAGGCAGCCTTGATGTCTCCTGTTGTTCCGCCTCTCGACAGAGCTCCCGGTCCCTCTGGGGAATGCTTCGGGGCTACTGACCCAGGAGGAGGGCTCCCTCCTTCACCCCAACCTGGGGTCTCTATCGCTAGCAGCATGTTTGCTGAACGGGTAGCCTTAGCACCTTTCAACCTCCCGAAGGAGGTGAAGGAAGTCCTCTGGCCTCTCATAAGAACTCTATGAGACGAGCCTATGCCTTAAAGTGGCGCAGATTCTCAGTATGGTGTGTAGAGCAGTGGTTGATCCATTCTCTTGCCAGGTGCACACGGTGCTGCAGTACTTGCTCCCCCTTTCGCAAACTAGACTCAAGTCCAACTCTGTTAGCGTGCACCTAAGTGCACTCTCGGTGCACCATCACTCCATATAGGGCAAACCTCTTTCAGTGCAGCCCCTCATTACCCAATTTATGCGGGCCTTCTGCTCGCTAAGCCTCCCATCCGCCTGCCCCTGGCAGAATGGGACTTCAACATAGTTCTGACGCAGCTCACCAGGCCACATTTTGAACCTCTGGCTACCTGACATTTGCGTTATTTCTTCTGGAAAGTAATCTTCCTGGTGGTGCTCACCTCTGCCCATGGAGTCGGTGAGCTTCAGATTGTGGTGGTCGAGCCACCTTACACCAGGTTCTACAATAGAATCGTGCTTCGCACCCACCCTAAATTCCTTCTGAAGGTGGTATCTGCTTTCCACCTCAACCAGGATGTGGTGCTCCCCATCTTCTTTCCATGGCCCCACGCCGACAAGGTGGCGGCCATTCTCCATACTCTGGATTGTAAGAGGGCTCTGTCCTTTTACCTACAATGTAAACAGGGCCACCGCAAAGCCTCACAGCTTTTCATTTCCTACGACCCCAGTCGACTGGGGGGAGGCTGTTACCAAGCGGACGCTGTCCACTGGGTGGCGGACTGCATCGCCTTCGCCCACGATCAGGCTGGGCTATCATTGGAGCGCCTGGTCATGGTGCACAATGTCAGGGCTATGGCGATCTCTGTCGCAAGCCTACGCTCTGTCCCTATGGCAGACATCTGCCGGGCCGCCACTTGGTCCTCAGTTCACACCTTTTGCACCTCACTACTGCCTGGAGTGGGAGTCCTGACTGGACAGCGCCTTCAGCCAGGCCGTACTCTATAATTTATTCGGGGTTTCGGCATGTCCTGTCCTCCAATCCTTCTTGTTCAGGCTACTGGAGCGATGATTCTCCCTGGACACTGGGATCCTTAGAGTCTTTCCTCAGACTCGCTTGCGGCTGCTCACAGCTGGGCCATGTTTTTCTACAGGCCTGACTTCCAGCCCCATATGTGAGGCCTGACTTCCTGCTTGTTCCTGGAGAAAGCCTAGTTATTCACCTGTAACAGATGTTCTCCAGGGACAGCAGGAATCAGTCCTCGCACCCCTCCCTCCTCCCCTTGGAGTCGCTGTACAACTTTTGTCGTCATCTTTTGTCGGCTCTAACTGTGTCATCTGACTGAGTACGATAGCACCCTTGGATAGGAAGGGAACCATGCATGCGTGGTGGCATCTCACAAAGGCTTTCTTTGAAAGCTGGGGGATGCTTCCACGGGGCTCCGTCAACGCGATGTCGCCCATGTGTAAGGACTGATTCCTGCTGTCCCTGGAGAATGCCTGTTACAGGTGAGTAACTACTCTTTTTCATTTGTTTTTTCAAGCCATGGAGTAGAGGAGTAGCCTAATGGTTAGAGCAATGACTTGGTAACCAAGAGACCAGGGTTTGATTCCCACTAGCACTCCTTCTGGCCTTGAGCAAGCCACTTAACCCTCCATTGCCTCGGAAGAAAGGCCTGACAATCTACTTCCAGTCACACTGCCCAGGGGCTACTGGGTCGCCAGGAGTCAGCATTGACTCAAACGCACACAGACATGCACACTTTCAAGCCATATTTCAGTCTACAATGGATTATTGTAATAGTATTTTGCAGGGGTTATCAGCATCCATCCTTAGACCTTTGCAGCTGACGCAAAATGCAGCAGTGAGACTGGTGCTGAACTGAACCAGATACGATCTTTTTATCCCAATGTTTATACAGTTGCATTAGCTCCCAATAGAACATGGGCAACAGTACAAAATATAGTAGCATACATAGTTACTATAAATCATAAAATCATCGATAATAATTAAGATCAGGTTAAATATCTCAGCAGAGGTTCTTGCATCGCTCCTCCGAGGTTACTCCTTGAGCCATCCTAGTAGGCAGCATACATACATGATGCCGTCATTGAATGTAGGAAGGATTGAGGTAGCTCATGATATAGCCTTCTCAATATATGCTCCATGAGTGTGACATTCATTGCCAGATAAGCTGAGGGCATTGACTGATATGATATCCTTTGGGATGCAACTGAAAACATGACTGTTAATGCAAGCTTTTATCTAAATGATTAGGCAGGATAAGGGTTGAGTTAACTTAGACTGAAGTGCTACCTGGGTCCATGCATTTTTATTTATATGTCAGTGCCTTTATATCTGATTTTTGTAACTGGTGCTAATTTAGATGTTTTTTGTTCCTTGCCTTGACCTTTCGTGATAAGACAAGTTCTGAATAAATAAATATGGGGGATGGAGACTATGGGGCATAGCATGCACTGACTGTTAGCTCACCATAGTAAACATGCTGCTAGAAATTCTGACATAGATTGCAAAAATGAGTCCCATACAGCCAAGTCCAGAGAGAGAGGACAATAAAACAAAAGTAGGGGAATCTAGAGTTTAGGTTCAATGTGACCAGCAAGGATTCTGAATAACAGAAAGGTGATGGTATAAATCATAACCATGCCATCACCCCGATAGGATGTATAGGGCACGGAAAAGGCTGTGTCACCAGGATGGAGACAGCGAGTGAGATAAAGGTCATCTCCAGATTTTGGCAGGTTTTAGTAAGGCAGACATTTTGTTTTTCAAGGATCTGCAGTTCAGGAATGCTAGTTGAAGACTCGAGGAGGATGGGTCACAGATTGGAGAAGGTAGAGTGATACAGAGGGGGCACCTGTGGAATTGCTGTGAGTGTATGTGAACAGCAACAGAGCAGATGAAGAGAACTAAATATAGCAAAAAGCTAAGGGCTGGCTCCTGAAAAAAGGAAACTGACTGAAAAGGCTTTTGATCTACCCAGCTTTATTTCTATACAAGTGTATCTAATAGTACACTAACAAAATCCATTTTTTGCGCTGTCTTAGGCTATTTCCCAAAAATGATACTATGGACACCAGTTAGACCTTTTTGTAGAAAATTTCATATCTATGTTCCAAGGAATGTAAAGATTGCACCAGGAGCAACCAGTATAAAAACTAGAAGGCTTGGCTTTTGGAAAATCATGAAAAGTATCTCGTTCACCTTTCATTTGCTGCTCCCCTCCCAATTTCTTTAGCTAAAGTCTTTTTATTGAAAGTAAACTACATTCTCCAGGACCAAGCAGGAAGTCAGTCCTCACATATGGGTGACATCGGCGCCGACGGAGCCCTCGCGGAGCAATTTTCCCCAGCTTTCAAAGAAAGCCTTTGGGAATTGCAGCGCGCATGTGCGGTCCTCTTCCCGCCCAAGGGTGCCATCTTGCTCAGTCTTCTTTTTTCCGCGGAGCCCTACAGACGTTGTTTGTGAATCCCCGCAGAAAAGTTGATTATTTCTCTTTATTTTTCTTTTTTCTTCGGTTCGATGCTGGTTCTTTTCCCGCCCGGACTCGCGACGCCGGTTGCGAGTCCGTTCTTTATTTTTCGGTTTTTTTGTCCTTCGTGACAGATTTTGCGCCTTTTTACTTTTTCACTGGCAGCCCGGTCTTTCGACCTCGCAGGGGCCCTTTTTCCCCCGATGGCTGCCAGCGGCTTTAAAAAGTGTGACCTCTGTAAGAAACTCATGTCTCTTACAGACACACACGACTTCTGCCTCCGCTGCCTCGGACCCGATCATGACCAGATGATCTGTGGTCCGTGTGGCAAAATGTCCTCTAAAGCGTTGAGGAGTCGGCAGCATCAGCGGGAACGTATCTTCTCTGACTCCGGCTGGGCTCGGACCTCGTCAGAGGCTTCGACGTCTCGGGACTCTGGTCCTGAGCATCGTCGGAGTTCCTCTGAAAGGGGGTCTCCTACCCGGGAACATCATCGGAAGAAGAAACCCGCGAGGGCGGGATCGGTGGACGCTCCTGGTTCCTCGAGGGCCAGGTCGCATAGCCCCGATTCCCGTCCCGGGTCCTCGGAGGTGGAGAGGCCTTCAAAACATCCTCGTCTCGAGATGGACTTGCCCGCTCACGTGAGTACTGTTGTCCTCGTAGACTCGCCTCCGAAGGAGCCGCCGTCGGGGCCCGAGTCGGGGGCTGCTGGGTCTCCTGAGCTCGGACTCAGGTTGACGGCCTTGGAGAGCAGTCTGACTGCATTCATGGACCAGCAGCGGGCATTGATCGCTGGCCTCGCCGGTGCTTCTGCCCTGACCGCCGGGACGTCGACCTCCAAGTCGACCCCGGAGACCGAGCCGATCCTCGAGTCCATGAGGGCTCGAGTCGATCCTCGGTCGCGGTCTCCTTCAGCCTCCCGTTCGGGACTAAGGTCGTCGACGCCGACTCCCTCGGCGTTGGGGCGGATGACATCGATGCCCGCCCGACCGGAGCCGCTCGACTCCTCCTCCGAGGAGTCGGCCTGGGAATCCGAAGACAGAGAGTCACCTGGTTCCTTTCGGACTCGGTGTGTCCCTTCGGACTCCCCCGAGTCCAAACCTCGGAGACGGTCCCCCCCGGAGGATACCCGGTTCTCGGACTTCGTGCGGGATATGGCCAAGGCCTTGGCCTTCCCCGCGGATCCCGAGGAGGAGCCTCGAGTCGAAGAACTCGATGCCCTCCAATATGACTCTACCCCGAAGGAGGCCTTTATTGTACCGGTTCCTCCGATGCTGGAACGACTTCTCTTCCGCATGTGGGAGAGCCCGGCGTCGTCGCCGGTATTAAGCAAGCGGGTCGATTCCATTTATCGAGTCCGCAAGAGCCCCGGCTTCCAAAAGGCACAACTACCGCACCATTCCATGGTGGTGGAATCAGCCATGCATAGACTTAAGAGTCAAAAAATGCACTCCTCGGTGCCCCCCGGTAGGGAGGCCCGAAGCCTGGATGCCCTCGGTAGGAAGTGTTTCCAGGGCTCTATGCTTGCTTGTCGAGTCCAGACCTACCAGCTCTACATGGGCATGTATCTCCGGGACCTGGCTAAAGAAATAGCCGGGTTCTCTGCTGGTCTCTCCGACGAACCTTTGCAGAGGTTCCAAACCTTGTCAACTGGTATTCGGGAGTGCTCAAAGTTTATCTCTCGAGCGGCCTATGATTGTTTTGAGGCATCGGCTCGAGTAGCCGCAGCCGGCATCGGTGGACGCCGCCAGGCTTGGCTTCAGACGTCCGACCTCGAGCCATGAGTGCAGGACAAGTTGGTCGATGTCCCCTGCAGAGTGAAAACCTCTTTGGCAAGCCCATGGATGAGAAGGCTGCACAGATCGAGACCGAGACTCTCACCAGGACTCGTCTCTCAAGGAAGACCTCTGCCCCTTCTCAAAAGAAGAAGGGCTCGGGGAAAAAGCCCTTTTACCCGAGGAAGGCGGCTGCCTATAAATACTACCCTCAGTATCAGGCCTCAGCAGCTCCCCCACAGGGTAAGCAGGCCAAGGGACGGGGTAATGGGTCCCGTAGGCAGCAAGCTCCCAAGCCTGCACCACCGGCCCCTGCTCAGCAGGGTGGGGGTTTTTGACTTCATCAGCATAGCCTCTCCCCCTCAGCTGGTTTCTCTCAGCACAGGAGGCCGGCTAGTCCACTTTGCCCACAGGTGGTCCAACATCACCACAGATACCTGGGTACTTCACATAGTTCAGAAGGGCTATCTTCTTCACTTTCACCAGGTACCTCCCTCCTACTTTCCAGGGGAGCCTCCGAGACTCCCTCTGCTAAAGGACTTACTCCTTCAGGAGTTAGCAAGTCTCCTTCAGGAACAGGCTGTGGAACCGGTGCCCCACCACCTAAAGGGTCAAGGGTTTTACTCCAGGTACTTTCTGATACCAAAAAGAACAGGAGGCCTCAGACCCATCCTGGACTTGCGAAACCTCAACAAGTTCCTTGCAAAGGAAAAGTTCAAGATGCTTACCCTTGGAATCCTGCTGCCCTACCTCCAGCAGGGCGACTGGCTATGCTCCTTGGATCTAAAGGATGCGTATACTCATATCCTTATTCATCCAGACCACAGACAATATCTCAGGTTTGTTGTGGGAGGAAATCATTACCAGTACAGAGTACTGCCCTTTGGCCTATCCTCCGCCCCCAGGGGGTGTTCACCAAATGCCTGGCAGTGGTGGCGGCCTATCTAAGACTTCAAGGCCTTTTTGTGTTCCCATACCTGGACGACTGGCTCATCAGAGCCCAGTCTTCCCAAGAGGCCACTCAGGCCACACATCGCACTGTGACTCTACTCCAGCACTTGGGATTTGTCCTAAACTTCGCAAAGTCCACTTTGCTCCCCTCTCAAAATCTCGAATTCATCGGCGCCAGGTTGGACACTCTTCAGGCGCGGGCCTTCCTCCCTCTGGACAGGGCCAAGCGGCTCATGGATCTCGCCAGCCACTTTCACAGCAATGCCCTGGTCTCGGCCAGGCAATTTTGAGACTGCTCGGCCATATGGCTTCCACGGTCCATGTGACCTCCAATGCCCGCCTGAACATGCGACCTGCTCAATGGTGCCTTCGCACACAATGGCATCAGGCCACTGGGAGCCTAGCGGACTCCGTACAGATCTCCGACTGGCTGGTCTCTTCTCTACAATGGTGGCTTCATCTGCCAAACCTAGTACTAGGAGTGACTTTTCAGCCCCCTCCGCAGTCTCAGGTCCTGACGACCGATGCTTCTCTCCTGGGTTGGGGAGCACATTGCCAGGGGACATGTACTCAAGGTCTCTGGACTCCTTGGGAGTCTGCTCAGCAGATAAACTTCCTGGAGCTCAGAGCCATCCGCCTAGCGCTCAAAGCATTCTCTCACCTGGTTTCTCACCAGTCGGTGCTGATACAGACGGACAATCAGGTTGCGATGTTCTACGTAAACAAACAAGGCGGAACCGGCTCCTCCCTTCTCTGTCAGGAGGCACAAAGACTATGCTCTTGGGCCGTCCACCACGGCATCATCCTCAAAGCTGTCTATCTCCCAGGTCAAGAAAATTTCCTGGCCAACAAGCTAAGCAGGATCCTCCAGCCACACGAGTGGAGGCTGGATCCGATGGTGGTTCAGCGGATCTTTCTCAAGTGGGGCCTCCCCACCATGGATCTGTTTGCCAGTCCTCTGAACCGGCAACTTCCCAGATTCTGCTCTCGACAACCGCATCCTCTCAGAGTAGCGGCGGATGCTTTTCTGATTCCATGGTCCACAGGCCTCTTATATGCCTTTCCTCCCATGCCGCTGGTGTCTCGGACGCTCTTCAAAGTTCTCAGAGACAAAGCATCGATGATCCTAGTGGCTCCCCGGTGGCCGAGACAACCTTGGTTCCCACTTCTAATGCAGCTGGCAGTGGACACCCCTCTTCCTCTGGGGTGTCAGCCCGACCTCCTGTCACAGGATCAGGGAACTCTCCTGCACCCCAACCTCCGGTCGCTTCATCTGATGGCCTGGCTGCTGAAAGGGTAGTCCTTGCTCCCCTCCGCCTGCCTCCAGATGTGGAGGAGGTCGTTTTGGCCTCCAGGCGGCCCTCCACCCGGAAGTCCTACGCTCTGAAGTGGCGTCGGTTCTCCGTCTGGTGTGCTCAGCAGTCTCAAGATCCCTTCTCCTGTTCAGCGTCAGTGGTCTTGCAGTACTTGCTTTCCCTCTCTAATCTTGGACTTAAGTCCAACTCGGTCAAGGTCCACCTCAGCGCTCTTTCTGCGCACCACATGCCGGTGGAGGGCAGACCTCTTTCTAACCACCCTCTGGTGGCTCGTTTTCTCAGAGGCCTCCTTCTCCTTAAACCACCTTTGCGCCCACCAGCCCCGGACTGGGATCTCAATGTGGTTTTACAGCGGATTACCTGTCCGCCTTTTGAACCTATGGCTACCTGTCCTCTTCGTTTTCTTTCTTGGAAAACCTTGTTCTTGGTGGCCCTCACTTCTGCTAGACGCGTTAGTGAGCTGCAGGCCCTGGTGTCTGATCCTCCGTACACTAGGTTCTACAAGAACCGGGTAGTCCTACGGACTCACCCTAAGTTTCTTCCCAAAGTGGTTTCCCCTTTTCACATCAACCAGGAGGTGGTGCTTCCGACCTACTTTCCCAGGCCACACTCCAGCCGAGCTGAAATGGTCTTGCATACCCTGGACTGTAGAAGAGCGTTGACCTTCTACCTTGACCGTACGCGGGAGCACAGAAGGACTGTTCAGCTCTTTGTCTCTTATGACCCCAATAAGTTGGGGCTCCCTGTCTCCAAGCGTACTCTGTCCATCTGGATTGCTGACTGTATCGCTTGGGCTTACGAGGCAGCCGGCCTCTCCTTGGAAATTCGAGTCACGGCCCATCGTGTTCGGGCGAAGGCTACGTCAGTGGCTTACCTCCGCTCTGTTCCACTGGCAGACATCTGCCGGGCCGCTACTTGGTCTTCAAGCCAGACCTTTGCGGCCCACTACTGCCTGGAGAGGGAGTCCCGCAGGGACAGTGCTTTCGAACAGGCAGTCCTCCGTAACCTCTTCGAGGTATAGGCAACTCCTACCCTCCATTCCGGATGTTGGGCTACCGGTTGGAGAGGTATTCAGAGAAGATTCCTTCCTTCTGAACTACTGAGCTTGAGGGAGCTCCTTTTTGTGCTTAGGGTCTCCGGTAGCCTTAAGCTTGGGAGTCCCATATGTGAGGACTGACTTCCTGCTTGGTCCTGGAGAAAGCGTAGTTACTCACCTGTAACAGGTGTTCTCCAGGAGCAGCAGGAATCAGTCCTCACAACCCTCCCTCCTCCCCTTGGAGTTGCAGTTCTGTGCTTTCGTTTTTTTGCTAATTTTTTGCTGTCTTTAGCTATGTCATCAGACTGAGCAAGATGGCACCCTTGGGCGGGAAGAGGACCGCGCATGCGCGCTGCAATTCCCAAAGGCTTTCTTTGAAAGCTGGGGAAAATTGCTCCGCGAGGGCTCTGTCGGCGCTGACGTCACCCATATGTGAGGACTGATTCCTGCTGCTCCTGGAGAACACCTGTTACAGGTGAGTAACTACGCTTTCAGGTGCTGTAGGCATTTTTTTCCCTAGAGGGCTTATTATCTAAGGGTCTCATGTAATAAATTGCGCTAATCATAGCACAGTGGGTTTACTTTCAGTTTAGCATCAATCTTTTTTGTGTGCTACGATTATTTTTGATGTAGCATATCCGTACTAAACCAGAAGTAAACCATTACGCTAATCTGACTGCAAGTGGCATGGAAATGCATGCTACTGAGCTGCATACAGAATTTCTTCTAATTCAGCACGTTAATTTTCTTAGAAATCTAGAAGTATGATGGCAGATAAACGAAAGTAAAACGTCTCTTAGGTTATGGCTTGTTCAATCATTGAACCGCGACTAAAGGTCTCAGACTTTTTTGGGCGTCCGAAAGCAAACTTCAGTATAACTTTGGAATATCGCCCCAATTGCATCAGTGACCTTTTTTATCGCTTATAAATCAATTATTCCAAATGAATCATTTAGAATTTAGATATACTGAAATAGTGCTTAGCTTCTTTGATTCTCATTCTGCTGCTCTAACCACTAGGCTACTTCTCCACATTTCAACAATGACATTTAAAATGGAAGCAGAGTTTACTTATGAGGGTTGTTTTCAATTTTAATACATTACTTCTGGTTTATTACAAGGTTTTTTTGTGTTTTTGATTTTTTTTTTTTGCTTCCATTCTTCCATTTTAGTACAAAGTTAAGTTTGCTGTTTTTTGCATGTCCTCATCCTCTAACATCGGAAACAAAGTGAAAAGAATTGTGTGGAAATTAAAAGGCATTGTAAATGTAATGCATATTTTTAACACTATCTTACATTACATAAAGCCCTAATTTTGTGAACTGACTTCCTTAAGGCCACTAGCAAGCGTCAACAGGATTTGAACCCTGGCTTCCCCAGTTCTGAACCCGCTACTCTATCACCGGGCTACTAATCTGTGAAAGACTTTTTTTTAGGGGGGGGGGGGGGCGTTCCTATTATTTTTTGGCCAGGATTCACTATTCATTTTTATGTTTAATTTCATGCAATTCACTGTAATTCTCTGTAGCCTCATTTCTTCTTTGAAGTTCTGTTGATGGGTTTTTGCTGTTTTGCACCATTTCTCGGATTTTTACATTTCTTACAAAAGACTTTATATTGAATCTTGCAGTGAGAGGCAAATTATTGTAATTTGTTGCCCAGTTTTGTTTTGTTTTTACTTCTGGCACATCTTTCTGAATCTCTTTTGGGTGCACCCGGTGTGTTTGCGATGGGGACGTGCAGGGAAGGTGGTATTTGTTTTTAAGCAGCATTCCAGCCAGCTGCCACATCATGTGTCTGGGACTAGGCTTCTAACAGAAAATCTGACAGAGTCCTCTCAGTATATAGGTCAGTACAGAGAGCACGGACTGTGATTCTTTAATGCTCTTGGTGGGTTTTCACCTCTCATTTTAGTAAAAGCATATATAACCGAGTAGGACCAATTTCAAGAGTACTCGGTGAGTCGATTCTATGAGATGAATAATGTAGCCTATTTGAAACATTGTATTAGTTGTTTCAGAAGTGTAGCCAAAGAGGTGGGCTTGGATGGGCCATGGCCCCTCCATTTTGGCATCGGGCCCACCCTATCAGCAGCAGTAGAACAGATGAATGAGAGGGATGATGTCGGCATTCGCATTGCCTTCTGCCCATCTAGGTTAATGCCAAACCCCACTAAAATATCAGTCCTGGCTATGCCACTGCTCTGTTTGTCTAGTGAATTAGAATTTGCATGGTTCTTTCTACTGCTTCTCACTTTAGTTTTAAAACAGCAGCAAATACAATTTACAGTCCTAATTAGAGAACGGTTGGATGCACTCTGTCTCACCAGTGATTTCTTCGGGGACCATGGATAAACAAAGTGCTTCATACATCTGTCCCTAAATGTCCTTTGTGTTTGGAAAGAAGCTTTCATTTGAAACCTACTAATTTCTGAAAGATGTTAATTCAACTTGCCCTTGCCCACGTGTATCTTTTTTCCGGGTACCAGTACAATTAGAAGGCTGCAGTGAGCTACATAAGCTCTATACTGTTGATGTTGTTGGAGTTACTCTTGTGTGTAAGTATGTTTTATCCTCACTTGTATGTTCGTGTCAGATACACCTGGTCTGCTGATATACTTGGATGAGAGAGAGGTTGGCTCTATGAAAGAGGTAGTGCTTCTTTTCTCCTGCAAAAGTGATTTCTGCAGCAAGAGGAGAATGGGAAAACTAGAAACGTAAACATTTCCTTGGTCTGTTTCCTGAAAACAGACCTGTAAAGTTAAAACAGAGCTTCTGCAGAGACCAGACTGGGCGGCTTGGCATGGCATCTTCCTTCCCCTTCTCTCATCCCTCAGCATCAGTCATGGGCCAGACCACGAGTTAGTGACTCGGCCTCTGATTAGTCACTGAGCAGGAGACACTGCAAGCCTCCTTCCATGGGCTTGAAGCACAAACAAGTCTTTACTAAGAAGTAAGAGTAAACAGACAAAAAGGGAGAAGAGCTGAAATGGAAAAGCGAAAAATGCAGAAAAAATACCAGCCAAATCCAAGCAAGGGGAAGTCATTTAGTTTTGAAAGTAAAATATTAAATATATTCATAAGTTGATGTAGATGAGAGAAAACAAATGCAACAAGTTATTTCATCAGCTTTAAAGGTTTTCTTTTTAAGTTTCCAAATCATGCATTGCCAGGTAATGTGCATGACGAGGAAAGAAAGGTGTGTGCACACAAATTTAGAGGTTATGCACACGAAATGACAGTAAGAGGGAGTTGTTCATATGACAGATGGCTTTGAAGTTTATAGTCTAGCTTCTGTTATTATTAAACTTGTCAATCTTGTCTCATGAATAATCTTTGCAGACTGTTGATAATGTTTCTCTTTGGGATCTGAAAGGATACCAGCCACGCCTCTGCTCACACTCTTGACAGTGCTGCCGAATTACCCATGTCTAAAACAGAGACTTCTTGGCCTTGTTTTGAACTTGCACCTCAAAGCAGTATATTTGGTATTTGTAGCCTTTGATCCTAGCTGCTGAAATCAATGCGGTAGGTCCCATAATGCAGGGCTCAACATACCCCAGGTGCCAGGTTTCCATGGTGACTTAAAAAAAATCAGACCTGGCGCCTTGGGATCAGAACACCTTGAAGATTACATTAGTGGCTGGGACTGGCTCTCGCTGCCCGCAGGGATCCCATCTCCTGCAGGCAGAAGAGAAGGGGATAGCCTCGTTTGTGGCCTGGAAGGCAACAGGCTGCCCACAGGGATCCCATCTTCCATGGGCAGAAGAGGAGAGCCAGTCAGGGTTTGCAATAAAAAAGAAAAGAAGTTGAGGGAATCGAGGGCAGAGGGTTGGGAGTGTTGGTGGAAAGGAAGAGTCTGTAAGGAAACCAGAGAGTGGGAAGGTGTTTGGAAGAGGGAAGGAAGAGTGCAAGGTTAAAGGATGAATGCATGGGGACAAAAGGACACAATGCTTATTTAGTGAAAGGTACATTCACCTCCCCAAAAACACACACACACAGAAGCACCTTACATCTCGCACCCCACACAAACACACACCACAGCCATAGGACAGACACATAACCCAGCTCCACACTACATATACATGCGCACACAGGAACCTCATCTGGGATATTCCCGTTTCGACAGATAAGAAACTGGATGTGAGGAAACCTGACATAATGGTAAAGAAGAAAAACACCTGAATGGCATTGATAATGGAGGTGTCTGTTCTAAGTGATTATTCTGTGAATCACATGGAGAGACAGAAGATCCTGTAGTACCAAGGGAGGGAGGGAGGAGTGGTCTAGTGGCTAGGACAAAGGTACTTCAGGCCGGAGGGCCGGGGGTTCAAGTCCCACCTGGGAACATCAATCTCAGGCCGGAGGGACTGGGATTTCTAGTCCTATAGGCACTCCTTGTGGTCTTGGGCAAGCCACTTAACCCTCCATTGCCCATGTTCCCTGTAAGTATTAGCATATGTGTTTCATATCCCCTCGTGTTAAATGTATCGCCCAATTGACCGCTTTGACCCGGTGAAAAGCGGGATATAAATACAGCTAAATAAATAAATACCAAGAAATGCAGTCAGACCAAGCAAATGTGGCAGAAAGATAAAGAAATATTTCCCATTGTATTGAGAACCACAATCTTGATAAAGAAGAGTTTCCAAGCACATCTTGGCAAATTACCCATACATTTTACATATTACGAACTCCAGAAGGAAGCTTTCTTTAGCACAATGCAAGTACTACACCGAGCATTAGCAGTAAATATGAGACTGAGGTCATACTCCACATACCCTGGCCTAGAAGGGAGAGGTTCATGACTGTCATGGTGTGCGCAAAACTCACCTATTTGGAGAAACTGCCCAAATGGAACCTCACCTTTGTACCACACACACAAGCTCCCCAGCTCTGCAGCGCACACACACACACACACACACACACACACACACGTGCATCGCAGTCCTGCACTCCACCTATGCAAAGTCACCCACCACCACATCCCATGCACAGACTGGCACACCACTGTTGCACTACATACCATACAGACACTCGCTATCTGATGTTATAGCTGCTGTTGTCTAAAGATGATGCACGGTGTAGGAATTCTGGTGTTGGTCTCATGAGACTTGAGAATATGAGACCAATGAGAGAGAACCGGGCGGGGGGGGGGGGGGGGAAAAGGCATGAGGAGGTCACTAGCACTAGCTCCTAAATCCACACACAATTTTTCAAGACCTGTCATCATGTATCAGATTAGGGTTGTCAGAAATCTAGGACTAGGACTGGCCCAAAATCTCCCCTCTGGAACTTGGGTAACTTTGCAGCTCTGCCATGACTCAAAACGAAACACATTATTCCTATTTCTTATGATGGCCTTTCTTGGCCTAGTTGGGATAAAGTTCATTTTTTAATTTCTTCATAGAAATAATGGGTTTTACTTTTTTATTTTATGTGAAATTTTTCAGGAAGTTGATTTTTCAGGGAAGAGAAAACTAGAAGAAGAGGACAAAGCAAACAAAAAACACAAGAAATATGTGATTAGTGATGAAGAGGAAGAGGAAGACTTTTAAGATACAGAGATGAATGCAGCTTCCTTTTTTTTAAGGAAACAGAACTGTACAGTTTTATTAGAACCATAATGTAAGTAATCCTAATGATATTTTGATCAAGGAATCTTTCAGTTATGTCTTTATGTAGTTTCAAGATGTGAGCAATAAATGTAAATGTTTTTTTGTTTACCAATTCTTTATTTCATTAGATATAGTTTACAGTCCAGCAGAGCCTGAAAAGATGTTTTCATTTTGCTTCAGTTTCTACATTGAAGTGTATAGATGCATTCATTTAATTTCTGGGTAACTGCAGACCAAAACAACACTCTACTTTTTTTTTTTTCAATAAATGTTTCATATGTCAAATTTTGCATAGAGCTGAAAGTAAAGGTACTTGGTATTCAAAGATGTTCCTTCCCTAAGATGGTTTCCTGGATTTCATAGATTAGAAAGCCTTTTCATCCTCATTGCTGAAATCAAAGAACATATCATTTATGGTAAACTTGCTGGCTGGAGATGGTTTGTCTTTTATATTTGACAAGCCATTAAAGGACACTACCTAAAAGGGCATCTCTTACATGCAGCTAGGTGCAGGTCTTTTCCCAAATGTACTCTAGTTTTAAAAGTTAATTGGGTTTCTCATAAATTATCTTAAAAATTTCACTACACAGGTGCTTGGCACAGTGATCAGTGATACTGGGTTTTCTCCAGGAACAAGCAAGAAGTCAGTCCTCATATGGGTGACGTCGGCGCTGACGGAGCCCTCGGCGGAGCAAATTCCCAGCTTTCTAAGAAAGCCTTTGGGAATTGCATCACGCATGTGCGGTCCCCTTCCCGCCCAAGGGTGCCATCTTTCTCAGTCTCCTTTATTCCGCGGAGCCCAATGGACATTGTCCCAATATCCCCGAGAAAAAAGTGTTTAAAAGTGAGAAATTACTTTTCTTTTTTTTTACCGGTTCAACATCAGTTCCCCTTTCCGCCTTTGGCTTGGTACACCAGTATTGAGTCCGGTCCAATTTTTTTGTTTTTGTCCTTAGTGACTAGCGTTCGCGCTCTCTTCATTTTTCACTGGCAGCCCGGTCCTTCAACCTCGCAGGGGCCCTTTTTCCCCTGATGGCTGCCAGTAGGTTTAAAAAGTGTGATCGGTGTACAAAATAAATGTCCCTCACCGACACACACGACTGCTGTCTCCGGTGCCTCGGGCCCGACCACAACCCGAATGTCTGTGGCCCATGTAGGAAAATGTCCTCTAAGGCCTTGAGGAGTTGTCAGCAGCAGCAGCATGATAGGATTTTGCCTGAGTCCGCACCTGCCCGGGCCCGGACCTCATCAGAGGCCTCGACATCTCGGGAGCTGTCTGAACCCGAGCAGCATCGGGTGTCCTCTGAAAGGGGGGTCTCCCTCGCGGAAACACCGTAGGAAGAAGAAATCTGTGAGGGCGGTGTCGTTGGACGGTTCTGAATGGCCTGGTTCCTTGCGGGACCGGTCACGGAGCCCCGACCGGAGCCTCGGAGTCAGAGCAGCCTGCAAAACTCCCTTGACATGAACCGGAGCAGCTGAGGCAGGTAACCAATGTCCTCATCGAGGACTCTCCTCCAGGAGAACAGTGTCGGAACCCGACCGGGGGGTGCGGAGCCTTCTGAGCTCAGTCTCAGAATGGTGGCCTTGGAGTGCAGCATGTCTGCCTTCATGGACAAGCAGCAGGCGTTTATAGCCGGTCTCACCGGTCCTTCCGCCCTGATCACCGGGACATCGATGTCCAAGTCGACCCCGGAGGCCGAGCCAATTCTCGAGACCATAAGGACTCGAGTCGATCCTCAGCCGAGGTCTCCCTCGACCTCCCGTTCAGGACTGAGGTCATCAACACCGATTGCATTGGTGCAGTCAAAGCTGAAGCCCTCGAGGCCGGAGCCACTTGATTCCTCCTCGGAGGAGTCGGGGTGGGGAACAGAGGACGAGGAGTCACCAGACATCCGTCAGACCAGAGAAATTCCCCCAGATTCCCCGGTGTCCGAACCTCGGAGAAGGGCCCCCCCCCCCCCCCCGAGGACACTCGCTTCATAGACTTCGTTCGGGACATATCAAAGGCGTTGGCATTCCCGGCGGAGGCTGAGGAGGAGCCTCGAGCCGAAGAACTAGAGATCCTCCAGTATGACTTTCCCTCTAGGGAAGCCCTTACTGTACCGGTGCCTCCGATTCTGAAACGACTGATGCTCCGCATGTGGGAGACGCCGGCATCAATGCCGGTACTCAGCAGGTGAATCGATTCCATCTATCAAGTTCGCAAGAGCCTTGGATTCCAAAAGGCACAACTATCACACAACTCCATGGTTGTGGAATCGGCCATGCGCCGGCTCAAGAGCCAGAAGACTCACTCCTCAGTGCCTCCTGGCAGGGAGGCCCGCAACATGGATGCCCTCGGCAAGAAGTGCTACCAGGGTTCAATGCTATCATGCCGAATCCAGACATACCAGCTATACATGGGCATGTACCTACGAGACCTGGCAAAGGAGATTGCCGGATTCTCAGCTGGTCTCTCCGAGGGACTTTTGCAGCACTTCAAGACCTTGTCCACTGGGATCTGTGAGTGCTCGAAGTTTGACTCGAGCAGCCTATGATGGCTTCGAGGCATCGGTGCATGCCGTCAGGCAGGGCTACAGTTGTCAGACCTGGAGCAATGGGTACAGGACAAGTTGGTCGATGTCCCTTGCCAAAGTGAAAACCTCTTTGGCAAACCCATGACAGAGAAGGCTGCTGAGATCGAGTCAGAGTACCTGACCTGGACACAGCTCTCGAAGAAAGGTACTGCTTACCGCAACTACCCCACATATCAGACCTCCCCAGCTCCCCAACAGGGGCGGCAGGCCAAGGGACAGGGGCATGGCCTGCTTAAGCAAAAAACCCCCAATCCCCAGTCACCGGCTCTGGCCCAGCCTTGAGGGTTTGTTTGTCTCCCAAAGCATAGCCCCTCTCTCCAAAGAAGTAAGGCTATGCACAGGAGGAAGGCTGGCCCTGTATGCCAAAACATTGCCAGCCATCACAACAGATACCTGGGATGTCCAGGAACAAGCAGGAATGAGTCTTCACATATGGGTACGTCGGTACCGATGGAGTCTGCGCGGGAACGCTTCCCAGCGTCCAATCAGAATGCTTTTGGAAGCATCCCGACGCACCTGCATGCTGCCTTCCCGCCTTTCCCAACTGCCTCTCCTCAGTTTTCGTTTTTCCGCGGAGCCGACAGGATGTCCTTCTGTCACCGCAGAAAATTCTTCTTTTATTTTTTATTTTTCTTGTGGCCGCGGCTGCCTTCCCTGACGCCACCGGTACCGCCGGTGTTTCTTTTCTTTTTTCTTCAACTTATTCCTGTTGGGGAATATTTTTCCCTCTTAGTGCCTGACGGGGTTTTTTCCCGGCCTGCTAGGCCTACCCCTTTTTTCCTCATGGAAGCGTCAGCCACTATTCCTAAGAAATGTTCAAACTGTGGCGGTACAAAATTTATTTTAGACACTCATAATTGGTGTCTACCCTGCTTGGGTCCTGACCATTTTCCTCTGGAGTGTCCCTCCTGTAACAGTATAGTGCGAAGAAGTCTTCAGCATCGATTTCCCCTCGATACGCGGTCCCCATTCAACTTCAGGGCACCGACCACCCCTTCTTCTTCACAGGATCAGGTAACCCAAAAACAGTCTGTTAAGACTAGCCAGTCCTCGAGTGGTAGATCTCATGCACAGCATAGAGATGCCTCTGGCCTTGCCCTTGAGAACACACTGGCTTTAAAACCCCAGTGGGAGTCTAAGGCCTCCAAATCCTGTGTGGGGTTTCAGGTTGTTCCTGAGGTTCACCTCTCTCCGAACATACCTGAGCCATGCTCGGTGGTGGCATCCGCTTCGAGCGGTACCGTTACCTCGGCATTGGCAATGGTGTTGGATGAAACATTCCTCACCAAGGATCGTAGTCTGGCGTCCTCGGTACCTACGGGGCCGTTGGATACGCTGCAGACCGATCTTCCAGTATCGGTATCGATCCCGGTACCAATACTGGTACCGACGTCGGTACCCTCCAGATGTGCATCGATAGACTCGCTTCCTTCGATGCCGAGTCTGGAATCGATCTCCAGTCTGGAGGACTGGGTACCGACTCGCCTTGGTACCGACACCGGATGGTACCGAAGGCACAGTTCCGATGATCCATGTTCGGCACTCTCGGTTCTTTCGATACCGTTAGAGCCGTCACCGGCTGGCCTTCTTCCACCGGTATTTGATACGGTACCGGAGTCGGTACCGCTATCCATTTTATCATCGCTGTCGGTACCTTCCATGCTGCTTTCATCAGGCTCGCTTCCCTCGGTACCGAGTCTGGAATCGATCCCTGGCATGGACGATGCGCTACCGACTGTTGCTGGTACCGACCTCCTACGGTGCCAGCAACCATCCTCTAAGGATCCCATACTCCACCCTTTAGGATTTTCTACTCCTCTAAAATTGGATAGATCACTGGGTGCCAATGCTAGTTCTTCAACAGATCTAGCCTGTCCTCCTCTTCCAAGAGGATTTCCCTCTGGGGATTTTTCTTTTCAAGCTTTTCTGCTGGATATGGCAAAATCACTTGCCATTTCTATACCTGGACAGGGTCCTACACAAGGGAATACAGAATCCCTGTATATTCCTGGGAGTGCAAAGGAGAACATCATGCTTCCTTTGCATCAGTCCTTGCAGGATCTCCTCTTACGAATGTGGGAAGCTCCTTTAACGGTACCCCCACCTTCTAGGGCAACTGATCTTCTATATCAGGTGCCCCCCCTCCAGGTTTTCAAAGGACTCAACTTCCTCATCATTCCATTGTTGTAGAATCAGCAATGAGGCGTATTAAGAGTACTAAAAAGCACTCATCCGCCAGGTCGTGAGTCTAAGACTTTAGATGCCTTTGGACGCCAAACCTTCCAGGCATCCATGCTTTCAGCAAGAATTCTCTCATATTTTTTCTATATGGGATTATCTCTTGAAGAGGTCACAAAGAAATTACTGTTTTTGACTCCTTTTCTTCAAGAGCCCAAAAGAGCAGACTATTCCTTACTGGTTAGTCATGCTCAAAATATCTCTAGGTTCCTTACTCGTGCTTCCCTAGACTCCTTTGAGTCTGTTAGCAGAACCTCTGCTATAGCTATAGGGGCACGACGTAAAGCCTGGCTCCAAATTTCAGACTTGGACAAATGGGCACAAGAAAGACTGGGAAATACTTCTTGCACTGGAGAAAATCTCTTTAACAAGGAGTCTTTACTCCAAGTTGCTCAGTTAACCACTGACATTTCTGTTTCCAGAAGCTGTTCTACGCCTTCCTCTTTCCCAGTTGGTAGGAAATGTCCTACCAAGCTTTCTTCCCCTAGGGGGAAAAAGTTTTATCCATCTTCTGCCCATCATACAGATGTTCCCAAACAGGGGAAACATCGCCCTGGTCTAAAGAAACCACAACCTCAGTAGGTTCAGCAAACCCAGCAGTCGCAGGGTTTCAGATAGATCATCATTACCTCTCCTGGTTGGTGGTTAGAGTTGCAGTCTGCTTCTTTTCACTTGAAGCATCTGCACTAATTTCTTCCTAACTTTTCCTGGATCTCTCTTCACGAGACATCCTTTCTTTTACTCTAAGAGTCTTTATGATGATCATGCCCATAGTTAACAGGTTTCTCTTCCTCTTCTGGGAAAAGAGAAGTGACAACTATCAATAAGACAGTTTTTCCCTGTACTAGCATGTATCATCTTACCTTTCAGAGACTTACTCCTTAGTCAGTCTCCTTCAACTCTGTCTTACCTCCCTCTTACTACAACATTCGTTTTGTAAGAGTGGCTCTATTACACTGGTAAGCCCCTATGGTCCTCTACCTATTCCACAGGGGGATTCTCCCTTCCAGAGTTGTCTCCCCCTTTTATTACCTTAGGGCAGCTCATCAGACAATAGGAAGTCTTACCACTCCTACTATGTCTGTTATTTCTTTTTTCCAATCTAAAAAAAAAAAAAAAAAAGGGGGGGGGGGAAGAAATTTTTTTACGCTGCCCTGGTAGTTGCTGCAGATGCAGTAATTCCTAGTGGTTAAGCCACTGGTTCTGTTCACCACACAACCAGGGTTTCTCCTCCACTAGCAATCCTTCTAGCCTCAGTGCTAAACCCCAAACAGGTTATCAACCTTGTTTGGAAACCCTATTATCACAGACTGGTTGGTTAACTTCTATTCTTCGCCCCCTTGTCCTTGGCAGAATAGTTTAAGTTACCCACTGGCTTTAAACAGGCAGTTTTTTCTTCTATCCAACCTGCAGCATGCTCTCTGCAACTCTACAGAGTAGCTTTGCACTAGGGGCCCTTGCTAGAGAGCATTAGTATCTTGCCTAGCAGATAACCCCAGATGGTTAGGAGGGGTTCCCCCGGTCATGTTCTCATTTATTTATTTTATTTATTTATTTACATTCTCTTATATACCGCGCTATTCTGCATCAGTGAGGTTTACATTGAACAAACTGAAATTACATTGAACAGGGCATTATAACTTGGAGATAACTATTTTACAGCGAACATGGGCTATGGAGGGTTAAGTGGCTTGCCCAAGACCACAAGGAGCACCTGTGGGACTAGAAACCCCAGTCCTTCCGGCCCAAGGTTGCTGTCCTCTAGTGGGATTTGAACCCCCGGCCTGAAGTACCTTGCCCCAACCACTAGGCCACTCCTCCACTCCACTCATGACTGGTAGGTGTTCCCTACCCTTACCATCTCATCTAAAATCTCTTTTGAGACATAAGACACAGGCCTTTCATCACGTGAAAACCTAAAGAATGGCCAATTCCCTGGCTTGGCCCATATCTCCTTTGGACTTCTCACCAGAGATAGTTTTCTTTCAGTGGCAGCTCAAGGACGCCTGATACTCATCTTGCCCTTATAGGGGGGTCACTATGGTATCTTATTCCACTGGCGCCCTCTATCCATTCACCATACTGCAGTTCTGGAGAGATCTGGAATTGCTGCCTGCAGACTGAAGTTATCCTCTGCATTTTTCACGTAGGCCATCCTGGTTATTAAAGAGCTCGAATCCTGAAAGGAATCTAGACTCCTTCTTGTCAGGGAGACCATTCCTCTGACTCTGTCAGTCATAACCAGGGAAAGAAGATTCTCTATGCATCTATTCAAGCAGGTATCACCCTTCTTGCTATTAGATGACTCTTTCTCTCTCCCCATATTCCTAGGGGGATCTAGTTATATAGGCATCTCTCCATCCACATACCTGGAGACGTGTCTATATGCCTATATATATATAGATATATAGATATATATATAGATATATAGATATATATATATAAAACTCTGTGTATCTTCTGCCCATGTATATCTCTCTCTCTATATATGCATATATACCCTATATGTGTATATATTTAGGAATATATATATATATATCTATATACATATATCTGTTGAGATATATCTTTTAGGTAGATATGTATCCACATACTTATCTATCTGTCTGTTTAGGTTCAGATATCCATATATTCCTATATGACCCTGACAGATGGGCACTACCCCTATCAATGCTGTGCCAGCATGCTTAGGGTTCTACACATACAACCACTCCCTGTGGTAATTAGCAAACTTTTTTCTTACCATAACCGTTCAGGGTTAGGTACCTCTGAAGCTCTCCATGTACCATTTTTCTTTCCTAATTGACCCCATTTAGGAAAGACATTGCGGAACTTCAGTTAATCTAAAGCTTAACGCTTCCTAAGTTTGTCCTTACCTTCTTATCAGATACAGGGGTCTCCATACCCTTTCTCTCCTACATGGACTAATTCCATTGCCAGTCCAGATGGGTCAGACTCAATTTTCCTTTTGGTCCTAGGATTGTACTGTTCTTGGGCCAAAAGAGCTTAAGCTTTGTCTAATATTACCTTCTGCGTTTTCCGCTGAAGCCCTACCTCTTTATGCTACCCCAGTTTCCCCTGGGGCTATTTCTCACCCTGAAGGGTTCTGGCCTCCACTTGTTTTTTCTGCAGTTATTACCTCTACTTCTCAGTGAGGTACTCCTTGAGGATCTTCTACTGGCTCTTCTAACAGATCCATATGAACCTCAATAGACTTTTTACAATGCCACCAAGGGAGGCCCATATTAGAATATTGCACTCAATATTTTACTACTAAATGCCCTCTATACAGGGTCTTTCTCTATAGAAGTCCTGTTCTAGTCCAGCTGTTCCACAGCACCTTTTCTGTAATTCAACTCCTACCCTCCATCCCCAGGATGCCTGAGGTTCTGAGGAGTAGCATGGCTCTTTAGAGATTCGCAACATGCTAGGACTCCCTCTGGGCATCTCAGCTTGGGAGTTCCCCATATGTGAAGACTCATTCCTGCTTGCTCCTGGAGATAGCACAATTACTTACCTGTAACAGGTGATCTCTGGGAACAGCAGGAATAAGTCTTCACAACCCACCTACCTCCCCTAGGAGTTGCATTTCTCTATCTCTATCTTTCCCTTCCTTGCTCTCTCTCTCTCTTTGCCTCAGCTTTAAAACTTAACTGAGGAGAGGCAGTTGGGAAAGGCAGGAAGGCAGCATGCAGGCATGTTGGGATGCTTCCAAAAGCGTTCTGATTGGACGCTGGGAAGCATTCCCGCGCAGACTCCGTCGGTACCGACGTACCCATATGTGAAGACTTATTCCTGCTGTTCCCAGAGATCACCTGTTACAGGTAAGTAACTGTGCTTTCTCCAGATAGTCCAAAAGGGCTATCTGCTACATTTCACCCAGGTACCTCCCTCTTACTTTCCAGGGGAGCCTCTCAGACCCCCTCTTCACAGGGACCTCCTCTTGAAGGAGTTAGCAGGTCTTCTCGAGGATCAGGCGGTAGAACCGGTGCCCCACCACCTGCAGGGAAAGGGCTTCTACTCCAGGTATTTCCTAATGCCAAAAAGAACAGGAGGCCTAAGACCAATCCTTGACCTGCTCAACTTAAACAAGTTCTTGGTGAGGAAAAAGTTCAAGATGCTTTCCCTTGGAATATTGCTGCCTTACCTCCGCCAGGGAGACTGGCTATGCTCCTTAGACCTAAAGGATACATATACACACATCCTAATTCATCCAGACCACAGACAATATCTCTGTTTTGTGGTGGGAGGAAACCATTTTCAGTACAAGGTACTTCCCTTTGGCCTAGCCTCTGCACCCAGAGTATTCACAAAGTGCCTGGCTGTAGTGGCTGCCTTCCTCAGAAACCAGGGGGTATTTGTCTTCCCCTACCTAGACGACTGGCTCATCAGAGCCACGTCAGCTCTGGAAGTCCAACAGGCCACATCTCGCACCATTCAGGTGCTGCAACATCTCGGATTTGTGATCAGTCACAACAAATCTACTCTAGTTCCCACTCAAGATCTGGAGTTTATAGGAGCAAGACTAGACACCCTTCAAGCAAGGGCTTATCTACCAGAAGATAGGGCACAAAGGCTCCTGGCCCTGGCACAACAAGTGAGTCGACAGTCCCAGATATCAGCAAGACACTTCCTGCGACTCCTTGGGCACATGGCTTCCACAGTGCATGTGACACCCAATGCCCACCTCCACATGCGGAGTCTGCGCGGGAACGCTTCCCAGCGTCCAATCAAAGAGCTTTTGGAAGCATCCCACCACGCCTGCGTGCTGCCTTCCTGCCTTTCCCAACTGCCTCTCCTCAGTTTTCGTTTTTCCGCGGAGCCGGCAGGACGTCCTCCTGTCACCGCAGAAAATTCTTATTTTTATTTTTATTTTTCTTGTGGTCGCGGCTGTCTTCTCGACGCCACCGATACCGCCGGTGTTTTCTTTTCTTTCTTGTAAAATTTTCAACGGGATATTTTTTCTTCATAGTGTCCCACGGGGTCTTAGGCCTTTCAGGCCTCCCCTATTTTTCCTTCATGGAACCGCCAGACATTTTCTCCATGAAATGTTCAGACTGTGGCGGTACAGCTTTATTTTTAGACCCTCGAAGTCGGTGTCTAACCTGCTTGGGTCCTGACAACAGTTTGGTGAGAAGACTTCTTCAACATTGAGAATCCCTTGATACACGGTTGCCCTCCAACTTCAGGGAACCGTCCCCTTCTTCTTCCACTTTGATTCAGGTAACCCACAAACAGTCTGTTAAGACTAGCCAGTCCTCGCGTGGTACGTCTCATGCACAGCATGTAGACAGCTCCGGCTTTGCCCTCGATGGCCTCCTGGCTTCAAAACCCCGGTGGGCGTCTTCGGTCTCCAAAGCGTATAAGGGGTTTCAGGTTGTTCCTGGGGTTCACCCCCCACAGAACATACCTGAGCCGTGCACGGTGGTGGCATCTGCTTCGAGCGGTACCGATACCCCTGCATCGGCACTGGTGTTGGATGAAATACTCCTCACCAGGGATCGTCATCTGGCCTCCTTGGTGCTTTCGGGACCGATGGATACATCCCAGATTGACTTTCCCTTATCCGTTCCAACACCGATACTGCCACCGAGGTCGGTACCCTCCAGATGTGCATCGACAGCCTCGTTTCCTTCGATGCCGAGTCTGGAATCGATCTCCAGTTTGGAGGACTGGGTACCGACTCGCCTTGGTATCGTCTCGCGGCGGTACCAAAGGCTCGGTTTCGATGGCTCGGATCCGCAACTCTCGGTTCCCCTGAGGCCGCTTGAGTTGCCACTGGTAGACCTTCATTCACCGGTATCGGACACAGTACCGAAGTCGGTACCGATGTCTTCATTACCCTTACAGTCGGTGCCTTCCATGCTTCGCTTCTCAGGCCCCTTGCCCTCGATGCCGAGTTTGGAATCCATTTCTAGTCTGGAAAACTGGGTACCAATAGATTTTGGTACCGAACCGCTCGGTACCGAGGATAGCAGCCGGAGGTTTTCAGTTCCCTTGGTACCGATTGAAGTATCACCGATGACTACTCCGATGTCTTTGTCGAGCCAGATTCAGACATCGGTACCGGTATTGACTTCAGTACCGGTATCCACAGTAGCATCGTGGCAAACTCCTACCATGCTTTTTTCAACAGCATCGCTCCATTCTATACCAAGCTTGGAGTCGATACCTGGCATGGACAATGTGGTAAGGACGGTTGCTGCTTCTGACAACCAGTACAAGCAACCATCCCTCAAGCATTCCACACTGCACCCTGCAGGATCTTCTATTCCTATATATTTGGATAACTCTGTGGGTGCTCAGGCTAGTTCTTTAGATCTAACCTGTCCAAGGGAGATTCCTGTTGGGGATCCCTCTTTTCAGAGTTTCCTCCTGGATATAGCAAGATCCCTTGCCATTCCTATTCCAGGACATGATCCTGCACCAGGCTCTGTTTCTACCAAAGCAAAGGACAACATAATGCTTCCTTTGCATCATTCCTTGCAGGATCTCCTTCTAGGAATGTGGGAAACACCTTTAAGGGTACCCCCACCTCCCAGAGCAACTGATCTCTTATATCAGGTGCCCCCCTCTCCAGGGTTTCAAAAGACTCAACTTCCTCATCATTCCATAGTAGTGGAATCAGCAATGAGGCGGATAAAGAGTAAGAAAAAGCACTCTTCTTATCCGCCAGGTCGCGAGTCTAAGACACTAGATGCCTTTGGACGTCAAACCTTCCAGACATCTATGCTTTCTGCAAGAATTCTCTCATATATTTTTTATACGAGTCTTTCTCTTGAGGAGGTCACAAAGCAATTACATCTTTTGACTCCTTTCCTTCCAGTTTCCAGGAGTACAGACTATTCCTCGCTGCTTAAGCATATCCAGAATATCTCTTGGTTTCTTTCTCGTGCTTCCCTAGATTCTTTTGAGTCTGTTAGCAGGACTTCTGCTATAGGGGCACGACGTAGAGCCTGGCTCCAAGCTTCAGATTTGGCCAAGTGGGAACAACAACGACTGGGACATACTCCTTGCACTGGAGAAAATCTTTTCAACAAGGAGTCTTTACGTCAGGTTACTCAGCTGTCCACTGATTTACCTGTTCCTAAGGGTTCTTCTACACCTTCTTCTGTCCCAGTAAGTAGGAAATGTCCTACCAAACTTTCTTCCCACAGAAGAAGAAGGTTTTATTCCTCACTTGCCCATCATACAGATGTTCCCCTACAGGGGAGCCATCGTCCTAGTCTGAAGAATCCAACCTCTCACCAGGCTCAGCAAACCCGGCCTCTGCAGGGTTTCTGATCAGTCATCATCAAATGCTTGTGACCCTTGGGGTTAGAATCTACCGTTGCTTCTTCTCAACAGAGGCGATCCATTACTCATTCTAACCCCTACATATGGATCTCTTTCCAAAAGACATCCATTTTTTCTATGAGCTGTCAGAATGTTCATGTCTATAAGTCACAGGTTTCTCCTCTTCTCCTGCCAGAGAAAAAGGTCTGACCACTATCAAATGATAGTTCCTGTGCCAGCATGTATTTTTCCTTTCTATAGACGTACTACTTGGTAAGTCTTCTTCAGCTCTATTCTCTTCACCCTCTTACCACTGTAAGAGCGGAATTACTTACTGGAGGGGTTTTCTTCAGCCTCTCTAGGTTTGTCACTTTCCAGTGCGGAGTTTTCCTCCCTGAGTTTCCTCCCCTGTCTCAAATTTACTTTAAGGCAGCTTATCAGACATGTCCAGAGAGTTCTACTCCTGTTCTGTCTGTTCTTTCTGCTGTCTTGCTAGCAGCTGCCTGTGCAGGATCCTTAATGTTTGGTCCACTGGTTCTTGCCCACAAACAACCAGATTTGTCCTCCTCTTAACATTCTATCTGGTCTTAGTAGTGGCTCCAAGTCAGTGTTTTTCATCTATCTTGGAAATTACCCCACTACAAGCTTTCTGGGTTGGTCTTCTATTTCTGCCATCTCCATTCCCCTGGATTTGGCAGCATAGTGGACTGAGATACTGACTCTAGCAGCCAGTCCTATCTCCTCATTCTCCTGCATCATGCTCTCTGCAATCCTAGAGAAGCTTTCTACTATGGGCCCTTGCTAGAGAACATGGGCGTTTTTTCTCCAACAGCTATCTTAGATGGTTGGAAAAGGCTTTTCAGTCATGTCTCCCATGACTAGAAGGTTCTCCCTTCTTTTACTATCTCCTTTTGCCATAAAGGACATAGGCCTTCTCTTACCTAACGGCTTAAGGAGTTGCCAATTCCCTGCTTTGGTCCATAGCATTCCCAATCGGGGATATGCTCTTTCTCCTTGCAGCTTGTCCTCATGGTAAGAACGCATGATACTTTTTGCCCTTAAGCAGGTCAACATGGTACCTCATCCTCATCTGTCTTCTGTCTACTTACCATGCTAGAGTCTTGGACGACTCAGGACTTGCTGGCTACAGATTGATATTATCCTCTGTTTTCATATAACCATCCTGTTTTTTTCACTAGCTAGCATCCTTGCGGATCATAACCAGGGGGAATAGATTCTCTATATCTCTTCTCAAGTAGGCTGCACCTCCTTGTTATTAGATGAATCTTTCCTCTCCACATGTCCTATGTGAATACCATGCTGTAGGCATATATCTGTCTGTTTAATTACAGACACCCATATTTAGGCCTACATATTCATATTTATCTTTGTGTGTATTTTATGCCCTTCCATATCTCACTATAGATATATTCTTATATATCTATTCATATATATATATATATATATATATATATCTGTCGAGATATTTCATTAAAGATAGATATGTCTCCACATACTTATCTACCTCACTGTCTATGCTCATATAGCTATCTGTTCCTGACAGAGGGGTTTTACCCATACCTCTGCTATTCAGCAGGTTTGGGATTCTACACACAACCACTCCTGTGGTAGTCAACAATTTTTATACCATAACCTAATGGGTTTAGGTACCTCTGAAGCTCTCCGTACCTAATATCTCTCCTAGCTTACCCCAGTTAGGAGAGATATTGTGGATCTTCAGTTAATCACAGGCTTAACGCCTCAGGCATTTGTCTTCACCCTGGGATACAAGGGGTTCCCATATCCTTTCTCCCCACAAGGACTGTGCCTGTTTGTCCAAATCGGTTAGCCTTTCTCTTTTTGCTTCCAAGAGTGAATTACTCTGCCACCAAAAGAGTTTGGTTTTTAACATACAGCTTTCACTGAAGGCCCACCGTTTTTGTACTACCCCAGTTTTTCCTACCAGGGGTGCCTGTTACCTTTCAGGATTCTGACCTCCTCTGTTTTCCTACAGATTTATTACCTCCACTTTTCAGTGAGGTCCTCTTCACGGTTCCTCTACTGGCTTCCCAGTAGATCCATGAACCTCCATACTTCTATGAAATCCTGTTAGCGGAGGTCCATATTGCAATATTCTTTGCAATATCATTGATAACAATCATTATCCACACATAGACTCCTTTTCTGCAGTCCTGTGCATCTTCTTTCTTCAACTCCTACCCTCCATCCTCAGGATGCCTGGTGTTGTGGGGGATAGCATGTTCCAACCTATGACATGCTCGGACTCCAGGCATCTCAGCTTGGGAGTCCCCATATGTGAAGACTCATTCCTGCTTGTTCCTGGAGATAGCACAGTTACTTACCTGTAACAGGTGATCTCTGGGAACAGCAGGAATAAGTCTTCACAACCCTCCCACCTCCCCAGGAGTTGTATCTCTATCTTTCCTTTCCTCTCTCTCTCTCTTTGTCTCAGCTTTAAAACTTAACTGAGGAGAGGCAGTTGGGAAAGGCGGGAAGGCAGCACGCAGGCGTGGTGGGATGCTT
The DNA here is from genome assembly GCA_033557465.1 of Ichthyophis bannanicus. NCBI lineage: Eukaryota > Metazoa > Chordata > Amphibia > Gymnophiona > Ichthyophiidae > Ichthyophis > Ichthyophis bannanicus. The sequence goes on along the minus strand of CM066043.1, from coordinate 175,644,729 downwards.
CCAAAAGCTCTTTGATTGGACGCTGGGAAGCGTTCCCGCGCAGACTCCGTCGGTACCGACGTACCCATATGTGAAGATTTATTCCTGCTGTTCCCAGAGATCACCTGTTACAGGTAAGTAACTGTGCTTTACCTGCTGGGCCAGGAAAATTGTTTAGCCGACAAGCTAAGCAGAATTCTCCAGCCGCACGAATGACAGCTGGATCCCAACATAGCCCAAGGGCTGTTTCAGACCTGGGGACAACCATCCATAGATCTGTTTGCGAGCCCACAGAATTATCAATTGTCCCACTTTTGCTCCAGACAGCCACATCCAAACAGGGTGGCTGCGGATGCTTTTCTAATCTCATGGTCTGTGGGCCTCCTCTATGTGTTTCCTCCCACGCCTCTAGTGGCCAAGACTGTTCAAGATCCTCCAGGACAAGGCCTCGGTCATTCTGGTAGCCCCCAGGTGGCCGAGGCAACCCTGGTTTCCACTTCTGCTTCAACTGGCCCCAATTCCTCTGGGATCACATCCCAACCTCCTGTCACAGGAGGGGGGCACTCTCCTGCATCCCAACCTCAGATCCCTCAACTTGATGGCCTGGCTGCTGAAAGGGTAGTACTTGCACCACTCCTTCTTCCCAAAAATGTGGAAGAAGTGTTACTAGCCTCAAAGAGGCACTCAATGAGATAAACTTATGCTTTCAAGTGCCATAGGTTTGAGGTGTGTTGCGCAACACAGAAGAAAAAGCCTTTTTCCTGCCAGGTTACTGTGGTACTCCAGTACCTTCTTCATCTTTCCAATTTGGGGCTTAAGTCCAACTCGGTTAGGGTCCACCTTAGTGCCTTGGCCGCACACCACTCTCCAGTGGAAGGCAACCTCTTTCTGTATACCCTTTGGTGTCCAGGTTCCTAAGAGGTTTGCTTCTGCTGAAGCCCCCAGTTCGCCCTCCAGCGACCGAGTGGGATTTAAATGTGGTCTTAGGGCAGCTCACCTGCCCATCATTCGAGCCGATGGCAACCTGCCATCTATGCTACCTTTCTTGGAAGGTAGATTTCTTGGTGGCACTCACGTCGGCCGGGCGAGTGAGTGAGCTGCAGGCTCTGGTATCCGACAGACCTTACACAAGGTTCTATAGGAACAGGGTGGTGCTCCGCACTCACCCCAAGTTTCTACCGAAAGTGGTCTCTTCGTTCCACCTCAACCAAGAGGTAGTTCTCCCTACCTTCTTTCCCAGACCGCATGCCAGTCGGGCAGAAGCAGTGCTGCATACCCTGGACTGTAAGAGAGCGTTGGCCTTCTACATTGAGCGTACGCAGGGGCATCGAAGGGCTTCTCAGCTCTTCGTATCCTATGACCCCAGTAAGTTGGGGTTGGCTGTCTCCAAGCATACGTTGTCCACTTGGGTGGCAGACTGTATTGCCTGGGCATCCAGGGCGGCCGATCTTCCATTGCAGGGTTGAGTTATGGCCCACCGGGTCAGGGCTATGGCGGCATCAGTGGCTCACTTCCGCTCTGTTCCACTGGCAGACATCTGCTGGGCCACCACCTGGTCTTCGGGTCAGACTTTTGCAACCCATTACTGCCTGGATAGGGAGTCCCGACGGGACTGCTTTCGGCCAGGCTGTACTCCGTAACCTTTTCGAGGTCTAGGCAACTCTTACCCTCCGACCCTTTGGTGTCAGGCTACCGGAGTGTTACTCTCTCGGTTAAAATCCTATTATGGCTGCTGCAGCTCTCATAGAGGGAGCCTATTTTTCAGCTATGGGCTATCAGTAGCCTATAGCTAGGGAGTCCCATATGTGAGGACTGACTTCCTGCTTGTTCCTGTAGAAAGCGTAGTTACTCACCTGTAACAGGTGTTCTCCAGGGACAGCAGGAATCAGTCCTCACAACCCTCCCTCCTCCCCTTGGAGTTGCAGTCATATTATTATTATTTTGCTATTTTGCCATCTTTTAGCTATGTCATTTGACTGAGCAACATTACATAACATAACATAAGATACGCCATACTGGGTCAGACCAAGGTCCATCAAGCCCAGTATCCTGTTTCCAACAGTGGCCAATCTAGGTCATACGTACCTAGCATTTTCCCCAAAAGACACAGGTTCCGCAATGCTTGTACTGGGTCAAGCATTGGTATCCTGGGTCCCTTCTTAATAATGGTTTATGGACCTTTCCTCCAGGAACTTGTCCAAACCTTTTTTAAACCCAGCTAGACTAACAGCCTTTACTACATCCTCCGGTAACAAATTCCAGAGTTTGATTACACGTTGAGTGAAGAAATATTTTCTTTTATTAGTTTTAAATAGTTTACCCTGTAGCTTCATTGCATGTCCCCTAGTCTTTCTATATTCTGATAACTATATTCTGATATAAGATGGACCCTTGGGCGGGAAGGGGAACGCACATGCGTGATGCAATTCCCAAAGGCTTTCTTAGAAAGCTGGGGATTTGCTCCGCACGAGTGCTCCGTCGTCACCCATATGTGAGGACTGATTCCTGCTGTCCCTGGAGAACACCTGTTACAGGTGAGTAACTATGCTTTCTGCTCCCTAGAATGGGTGAGATGGCTTTGTCTTAGACCGTAGCCAAGGAGTCACATTTTTAGACCATATCACCTGGCATTGACTAGGGCTTCTTTTTATCGGCTGCATGAAGAGTGTCCATTAAGATATTTTGCTTCTCCTTATAGACCCTATAGTTCAGAATAGGAGAGATTCTCCAGGACCAAGCAGGAAGTCAGTCCTCACATATGGGTGATGTCGGCGCCTATGGAGCCCTCGTGAGGAGCACTTCCCCAGCTTTCAAGGAAAGCCTTTGGGAATGTAGCGTGCATGTGCGGTCCCCTTCCCGCCCAATGGTGCCATCTTGCTCAGTCTTTCTTTTTCCACGGAGCCCAACAGACGTGAGTTTGTGTCACCCGGGAAAAGTAGATATTTTTTCTGCGATTTTTGCTTTTTCTTATCCGGTTCGACACCGGTTCTCCTTCCCACCTGGGCTCGGTACACCGGTATCGAGTCCGTAATTTCCTTTTTCGGTTTTTGTCCTTCGTGACTAGCGTTTGCGCCTTTTTTGTTATTTTTGCTGGCAGCCTGGTCTTTTGATCTTGCAGGGGCCCTTTTTCCCCCGATGGCTGCCAGCAGGTTCAAAAAATGTGATTGGTGCAAGAAACCTATGTCTCTCATCGACACACATGACTGCTGCCTCCGATGCCTCGGGCCCGACCATGACCCGCTGGTCTGTGGCCCATGCAGCAAAATGTCGTTGAAGGCACTTCGGAGCCGTCAGCATCAACGTGTGAGAATTTTTTCAGAGTCCGCGTCCGGCTGGTATACATACAAGGGTGTTGAAAGAACTGAAATATGAGATTGCAGACCTGCTATTATTTATCTGTGAACTATCATTAAAATCATCTCTAATACCTGAAGATTGGAGGATCGCCAATGTAACACCAAGTTTAAAAAGGGTTCCAGGGGTGATCCGGGAAACTACAGACCGGTGAGCCTGACGTCTGTACCGGGAAAAATGGTAGAAACCATCATAAAGAATAAAATTACTCAGCATGTAGATAGTCATGGCCTAATGGGAGACAGCCAACATGGCTTTAGACAAGGAAGATCTTGTCTTACTAATCTGTTATGTTTTTTTGAAGGTGTGAATAAACACGTGGACAAAGGTGGGTCGGTTAATATTGTGTATCTGGACTTTCAGAAAGCCTTTGACAAGGTCCCTCATCAGAGACTTTTGGCAAAACTAAAGAGGCATGGGATAGGAGGCAGTGTACTATTGTGGATCAGGAACTGGTTAAAAGATAGAAAGCAGAGGGTAGGGCTAAATGGCCAATTTTCCCAATGGAAAAAGGTGAATAGTGGTGTACCCCAGAGATCTGTGCTGTGTCCGCTGCTTTTTGACATATTCATAAATGACCTGGAAAGTGGAATAACGAGTGAGGTTATCAAATTTGCAGATGACACAAAACTATTTAAAGTTGTTAAAACCCAAGAGGATTGTGGAAAATTGCAAGAGGATCTTGATAAATTGGCAGATGAAATTTAATGTGGACAAGTGCAAGGTTATGCACCTAGGGAAGAACAACCCAAACTGTGGTTACACGATGCAAGGTTCCACATTAGGAACCACCACCCAGGAAAAAGATTTAGGCGTCATTGTGGATACCATGTTAAAACCCTCGGCCCAGTGTGCAGCGGCGGCCAAGAGAGCAAATAGAATGCTAAGTATGATAAGGAAAGGAGTGGAAAATAAAACAAAAGATATTATAATGCCTCTATATCGTTCCATGGTGAGACCGCACCTTGAATATTGTGTGCAATTCTGGTTGCCGTATCTTAAAAAGGATATAGCGATTTTAGAAAAGGTTCAGAGAAGAGCCACCAAAATGGTAAAGGGGATGGAAGGATGCTCCTATGAAGAAAGGTTAAAAAGGTTAGGGCTCTTTAACCTGGAAAAGAGACGGCTGAGGGGGAGATATGATAGAAGTCTATAAATTAATGAACGGAGTGGAACGGGTAAACGTAGATCGATTGTTTACCTTATCAGAATATAGAAAGACTAGGGGACATGCAATGAAGCTACAGGGTAAACTATTTAAGACTAATAAAAGAAAATATTTTTTCACTCAACGTGTAATCAAACTCTGGAATTTGTTACCGGAGGATGTAGTAAAGGCTGTTAGTGTAGCTGGGTTTAAAAAAGGTTTGGACAAGTTCCTGGAGGAAAGGTCCATAAACAATTATTAAGAAGGGACCCAGGATATCAATGCTTGACCCAGTACAAGCATTGTGGAACCTGTGTCTCTTGGGGAAACTGCTAGGTACATATGACCTAGATTGGCCACTGTTGGAAACAGGATACTGGGCTTGATGGACCTTGGTCTGACCCAGTATGGCATATCTTATGTTCTTATGACTTCGTTAGAGGCCTCGACATCTCGGGAATCTGACCCCGAGCACCGTCGTGGTTCCTCTGAGAGGGGGTCTCCCACCCGGGAGCACAAAAGGAAGAAGACGCTCGTGAGGGCAGCATCGGTGGAGGCCCCTGGGTCCTCGAGGGCCAGGTCGCGTAGCCCTGACAGCCGCCCCGGGCTCTCAGAGCCAGAGAGGCCGTCCAAACTACCTCGCATGGAGCCGGAGTCCCCAAGTCATGTAAGTTCTGTTGTCCTCATGGACTCTCCTCCAGGAGAACCGACGTCAGGCCCGATGCCATCGGGGCCCGAGTCGGGGGCTGCTGAGTCTCCTGAGCTTGGACTCAGGCTGACTGCCTTGGAGAGCAGCTTGGCTGCCTTCATGGAAAAGCAGCGGGTGCTGATCGCCAGTCTGACTGGTGCATTTGCCCTTACCACTGGGACCTTGACATCTAAGTTGACCCCGGAGGCTGAGCTGATCCTCGTCCATCAAGTCTCGAGTCTATCCTTGGTCAAGGTCCCCCTCGACCTCCTGTGCGGGGCTGAGGTCGTTGACGCCTGTGCCCTCGGTGTCGGGGTGGGTGGCACCGAGGCCCACATGGCTGGAGTCGGTGTGGGAGATGGAGGATGAGGAGTCTCCTGACACCTTCCGAACCCAGTACGTCCCTTCGGACTCCCCGGAGAAGGTCCTCCCCCCCGGAGGATACCTGGTTCTCGGACTTCGTGAGGGACATGGCCAAGGCTTTGGCATTCCCTGCGGACGCCGAGGAGCTCGATGCCCTCCAGTATGATTTTCCTCCAAAGGAAGCCTTTACTGTACCGGTTCCTCCGATGCTGGAATGGCTGCTCTTCCGTATGTGGGAGGCACCGGCCTCGGCGTTGGTTCTTAGCAAACGGGTCGATTGCATTTATCGAGTCCATAAGAGCCCTGGGTTCCAAAAGGTGCAGCTACTGCACAATTCCATGGTTGTGGAATCGGCCATGCACCGCCTGAAGAGTCAGAAGATGCACTCCTCGGTGCCCCCAGGCCGAGAGTCCCGGAACCTGGATGCCATCGACAGAAAGTGCTTCCAGGGCTCTATGCTATCTTGCCGTGTCCAGACTTACCAGCTGTACATGGGCATGTACTTACGGGACCTGGCAAAGGAGATTGCCTGGTTCTCAGCTGGCCTCTCCGAGGAACCCTTGCAGAGGTTTAAAGCCTTGTCGACAGGGATCCGAGAGTGCTTGAAGTTTATCTCTCGAGCAGCCTATGATGGCTTCGAGGCTTTGGCCCGGGTAGCCGCGGCAGGCATCGGTGCACACTGTTAGGCCTGGCTACAGTCATCGGACCTGGAGTCATGGTTGCAGGACAAGTTGGTTGATGTCCCGTGCCGAGGTGACAACCTATTCGGTAAGCCCATGACTGAAAAGGCTGCAGAAATTGAGACTGAGACTCTCACCAGGACAAGGCTGTCCAGAAAGACTTCTGCCCCTTCTCAAAAAAAGAAGGGCTCAGGAAAGAAGCCCTTTTTCCCGAGGAAGAGTGCTGCCTACAAATCCTACCCTCAGTATCAATCCTCTCCAGCTCCCCAACAGGGCCAGAAGGCCAAGGGGCAGGTTCATGGGCCCTGTAGGCAGAAGACCCCCAAGCCGCCAGCTCCGGCTCCTGCACAGCAGGGAGCAGGGTTTTGACTTCCACAGCATTGCCTCTCCTCCGCCGGTGGCTCCACTCAGCACAGGGGGTTGGCTGACCCTGTACGCCTACAGGTGGCCAGCCATCACAGGGGATACCTGGGTACTGAGCATAGTCCAAAAGGGCTACATGCTCCACTTCCACCATTTACCCCCCTCCTACTATCCAGGGGAGCCTCCAAGACTCCCTCTACACAGGAACCTCCTCCTTCAGGAGTTGGCAAGTCTTCTAAAGGAACAGGCGGTCGAACCGGTGCCTCCTACTCCAGATACTTCCTGGTACCAAAAAGGACAGGAGGCCTCCGGCCTATCCTAGACTTGCGAAACCTAAACAAGTTTCTGGAGAGGGAAAAGTTCAAGATGCTTACCCTTGGGATACTGCTGCCCTACCTCCAGCAGGGAGACTGGCTATGCTCCTTAGACATAAAGGATGCTTATACTCACATCCTCATTCATTCATTCATCCAGACCACAGACAATATCTCAGATTTGTGGTGGGAGGAAACCATTTTCAGTACAGGGTACTTCCCTTTGGCCTAACCTCTGCCCCCAGGGTTTTCACTAAATGCCTGGTGGTGGTGGCGGCTTATCTCAGGAATCAGGGAATTTTTGTCTTCCCATACCTGGACGACTGGCTCATCAGGGGCTTGTCTCTACAGGAGGCCCGACAAGCCACTCTACGCACTGTCTCTCTTCTTCAGCATCTGGGCTTTGTCATAAACTACGCAAAGTCCACTTTGCTCCCCTCTCAGAACCTAGAGTTTATAGGGGCAAGCTTAGACACCCTTCAGGCAAGAGCTTACTTGCCCGAAGACAGGGCCCACAGACTTATAGACTTGGCCAACCAGTTCCAAAGCAAGTCTCATGTCTCCGCCAGGCACTACCTGCGGCTCCTGGGCCACATGGTATCCACGGTACATGTGACTCCGAATGCCCGTCTGCACATGTGGGCTGTTCAATGGTGCCTCAGATCAGTGGACGCTGGACGCAGGCCACAGGCGACCTCCGAGACAGAGTAAAGGTGTCCAAACCACTTTTGGACTCCTTACAGTGGTGGCTACATCTCCCAAACCTTCTCAGGGGGGTACCTTTTCAGGCTCCAGCACACACAAGGGTGCTGACGACCGATGCTTCCTTAAAGGGCTGGGGTGCACATTGCCAGGGCATGTGCACTCAGGGCCTCTGGTCTCCTCGAGAGGCCACGCAGCAAATCAATCTTTTGGAGCTGCAAGCAATCCGCTTAGCTCTGCAGACATTTTCTCATTCCCTCTCTCACCAATCTGTCCTAGTTCAGACGGACAATCAGGTGGCAATGTTCTATGTGAACAAACAAGGGGGCACAGGGTCCAGGCTCCTATGTCAGGAGGCACTGGCCCTTTGCTCCTTTGCAGTCAAACAAGGCATGTTTCTCAAAGCAGTTTATCTACCTGATCAGGAGAATTTCCTAGCAGACAAGCTAAGCAGGATTCTCCAGCCTCACGAATGGCAGTTGAATCCATTGGTGGTCCAGCAGATCTTCCTCTGCTGGGGACTTCCATCCATCGATCTCTTTGCAAGTCCACAAATCCGTCAGCTGCCCAGGTTTTACTCCAGACAGCCGCATCCCCTGAGGATGGCAGCAGATGCTTTTCTGATCTCTTGGTCTACAGGCCTCCTATATGCGTTTTCTCCCACGTCCCTGGTGGCCCGAACTCTGTTCAAGATTCTCCGGGACAAGGCCTCGGTGATTCTGGTAGCCCTCAGATGGCCGAGGCAGCCGTGGTTTCCACTTCTGCTGCAGTTGGCGGTGGAAACTCCGTTCCCTCTGGGGTTCCAACACGATCTCCTGTCTCAAGAGCAGGGTTCCCTTCTGCACCCCAATCTCAGGTCCCTCAAGTTGATGGACTGGCTACTGAAAGGATAGTGCTAGCTCCCTTACTTCTACCTAAGGAGGTTGAGGAGGTGGTCTTGACCTCTAGGATGCAATCCACCAGAAAGTCCTATGCCCTCAAGTGGCATAGGTTTACGGTATGGTGTGCTCAGCGCAGTGAAGATCCTTTCTCTTGCCTTGTGCCAGTAGTACTGCAGTATCTACTTCACCTGTCAGACCTAGGCCTTAAGTCTAACTCTGTTCGGGTCCACCTCAGTGCTCTGTCAGTGCACCATTCACCGGTGGAAGGACAGTCTGTCGGTTCACCCCTTGGTGTCCTGATTTCTCAGAGGTCTGCTTCTTCTCAAGCCTCCGGTTTGTCCACCGGCAACTGAGTAGGATTTCAACGTGGTCTTGCAGCAACTTACTCACCCACTGTTTGAGCTGATGGCTACTTGCCATTTGCGCTTCCTCTCTTGGAAAGCGCTCTTCCTGGTGGCGCTTACCTCGGCCAGACGTGTGAGTGAGCTACAAGCTCTGGTTTCTGATAGACCGTACACACGGTTCTATAGGAACAGGGTGGTCCTACGGGACCCATCCCAAGTTCCTTCCAAAAGTGGTCTCCTCTTTCCACCTCAACCAGGAGGTGGTTCTTCCGACCTTCTTTCCCAGGCCTCATACCAGCCGGGCTGAAACAGTCTTGCATACCCTGGACTGTAAGAGGGCGTTGTCTTTTTACATAGAATGTACGCGGGGGCATCGAAGGGCTACTCAGCTCTTCGTCTCCTTTGACCCTAATAAGATGGGGTTACTGGTCTCCAAGCGTACATTGTCCACTTGGGTAGCAGATTGTATCACCTGGGCATATAAGGCAGCCGACCTCCCCTTGCAGGGTCGAGTCACAGCCCACCATGTCAGGACGAAAGCCGCATCAGTAGCTCATCTCCGCTCTGTTCCGTTGGCAACTCCTACCCTCCGGCCCTTGTGTTGGGCTTCCGTACGGGGGCGTTCTCAGAGGATATTCTTATCATGAATGCTGAGGCTCTTGAGAGGGAGCCATTTTTTCAGCTTAGGGTTCCCGGTAGCCTAGAGCTGGGGAGTCCCATATGTGAGGACTGACTTCCTGCTTGGTCCTGGAGAAAGAGTAGTTAGTCACCTATAACAGGTGTTCTCCAGGAGCAGTAGGAATCAGTCCTCACGACCCTCCCTCCTCCCCTGGAGTTGCAGTCATATCATTCATTTTGATTTTTTGCTGTCTTTTAGCTATGTCATCAGACTGAGCAAGATGGCACCCTTGGGCGGGAAGGGGACCGCGCATGCGTGCTGCATTTCCAAAGGCTTTCCTTGAAAGCTGGGGAAGTGCTCCGCAAGAGGGCTCCGTCGGCGCCGACGTCACCCATATGTGAGGACTGATTCCTGCTGCTCCTGGAGAACACCTGTTACAGGTGAGTAACTATTCTGTGTCTAACAATATTGTCATGATGCATGGTTTTAAAACTGCCACACATTTCCCTAAAATTATTAGTAGTAGGTATGTAATGAGTTTTGTTGAAAGATGTGCTGGTTTTGTGTGTGTATATATGTGCGTGCGCCTTGCATATCTATAGATGTGTGTGTGTGTGTGTGTGTGTGTGTGTGTGTGCCTTGCATTGTCATTTTATACACAGCAGTATGTATTCAGATGGGTAAAACTAATTAAGAAGTTCGTTTCTCTGAGAGTAGGATTAATGTTACGGCAAGAATCTACTCTTCTGCCTTTGTACATAATGACAGCGCAAAGCAGGAGACTTGATCCTTGTCATAACATTAATCCTACCTACAGAAAGAAATATTTCTTACTTAGTTTAATCCATTTGAATGCAATCTGCATGCTAAAACATAATTTGTCAGAAATCAAATGCAGTTTCTTCTGGTGGGGTTGGTTTTTGATGTCCTAAGAGTGCTGCTACATTTTTTTAAGATGAGCAGCACTCTATACTAGTCACTTTAAACATAGAATAATCCTATCTCCAATGTCCTTAGAGGCTGATTTTTGAAGGCCTTTACTCAGTAACTTCTCTAGTTACCCGTGTAAAGGCCTTATCTGGGATTTTCGAAGGTCACCTACACGGGTAGTGCCCTTTGAAAATCCTGGATATGTCCCTAACGCGCCCAGATGCTATCCGTATAGCATCGGGGCATTTTGGGGGTGTTCCGGGGTGGGCGGAGCAGAGGCGGGCCATGGCACTACCCGTGTAGCACCGATTTTCGATGCTTCATGATTAGCACTCTGCACCTTAAAGATAGGTGTGGGAAAATCTCACCTATCTTTAAGGCGCTGGGGCTAACCGTGTAGCATAGAAAATCGGTGTTACATGCGTAGCTCCTGCGGCTATCTGGCTGTGCGACGACACCAGATTTTCGATGCCAGGGCCACATATGACCCCAGCATGGAAAATCTAGGTGAGGTGGGCGGGCTATGCGCGAATACGGCGCATAGCACCACCCAACTGAAATACGGGCCTTAAATTTTTTATCCTTAAAGCAGATTTTAGTGTACATGGGTATGGTACAGGCCAACCTCTTAAATGATGCCAGGAAAATGTTCCACCATACAGAACATTTTGGTTAGAACACTGTTTGTATATGGATTGGGTCTTATGAAATTCAGTCTGATGAAAGAAAGCATTTCCTCTTCACTGCCCTTTGGAGAGTCTCAGGTTTGATTCCTGAATTGAGTCTATTCACCCTGAGTCAGCTGGGTTGCTGTGAAGGCAGTGTTCACGGTCCCTAGCAGGAGGAAGTCATGGTCATCAATAAGATCAACACCTGGTGGCCTGACTTAAAGCCTATGGTTGCCAGTCTTAGGACTGTTGATGGACTGATCAGCCTTGGAACAGTGAGAAAGGTCTATTCTTTATTCATCTATGGAACTGTATTGCTGTATTCTGATGGTTGTGCATTGTCTTGGAAAGGCAGTTTTTAAGTGATTAAATTTAAACAGGACAAAAATCCCTCCGTGGTTGTGAATAAAGGCTTATTGTATCAGGATCCCAGCACTGGTTCCAATTGAGCTGCAAGCAAAGAAAAAGAAGAAAGAACAACATATGGTGTCAAAAATTAAAGCAAGAATTTCCATGAACCAAATTTGAAATCTATGGAGAGAAACTCACAAAACATAAATCTGTTCGTAAGCATCCAGTACATCAAAGATAAATACCATAGTGTAGCAAAAAATGTAATCTTCTGTTGGAATGTTTTCACTTTGAGCATTTTCTTTTCTTTTACAGTATAAGAACTTTATGCAGTAAATAATTATCATTCTCCAGGAAGAAGCAGGAAGTCAGTCCTCACTTATGGGTGACGTCGGCACCGACAGAGCCCGCACGGAGCAATTCCCCAGCTTTCAAAGAAAGCCTTTGGGATTGCTGCCATGCATGTGTGGTCCTCTTCCCGCCCAAGGGTGCCATCTTGCTCAGTCTCCCTTTTTCCGTGGAGCCCTTCGGACGCACATCCTCGTCCCTTGGAAAATGTGTTTTCGTTTTCGGCCTCTGGCCTACTTCTTTTCCGGTTGCACCGGTCCTCTACCTGTCTTTCTCCTGCTCTATTCTTTTTGAGCAATTAGGGGAAGGTTTTCCTAGCATTTTTGCTGTTCACGGGCTTCGCGCTCTTTTTTTCTCCCAACCGCTGGCCGTGTGGGTCTTCGACCTCACGGGGGCCATTTTTGTCCCTATGGCCACCGGATTCAAAAAATGCGATAAATGCTCCAGGAACATGTAGCTTACAGACACCCATGACTGCTGTCTGCAGTGTCTCGGGGCCAACCATGATCCAGAGCTGTGTTCGCTTTGTAAGAAAATGTCCTCCAAAGCCCTACTCAGTCGTAAGCAGAAGTCCGAAGACATTTTCAGGAAGACTGCCTCGGAGTTCCCGGTGGCACCCTCGGTTGTCTCTTCTGGTGGGATCTCCCTCCTCAGCCCCGTGTTCAAGGCGGCACTCCGACCAGGAGTCCCCTGAAGTGGAGCGGTGTAAGAAGAAGACGACCTCAAAGTCGCTGTTGGGGGGGGCCTCCAACAAGTGCGAGCGCTCCCGTGCTCGGTCGCTTAGCCCCCTTCGGCGTTCCCAAGAGTCGGACATGGAACGGCCCCACAAGGTACCTCGTACAGATACAGAGGCCTCCAACGATGGTGCCCGGTCTCTTGAGGGCCGTCCCGGCAAGGACCCCCTCTCCTCGACACCCAACCCGGTGACGTCGGTGTTGCAGGACCTCACGCTCGCATGGGAGTCCTGCATGCTGGCGCTAGAATGCAGCATTTCTGCGTTCATCACTTCCCAGCAGGCGCTCACAGCTAGCTTCGCTGGTTCACGCCCAAAGACCGAGGTTCCCTCGTGTGGGACACTGAAATCCATCCAGGAAACCCCAGAGAGCCGTGGGCCTCGTGAGGGTCCTCGATGTCGGTCTCCCTCACCTTCCTGTTCCTTGTGGGCGAGATCCTCCAGGGCCTCCGGCTCCAAGCGGGCCTCGGCTGCAGGACAGGGCGACCAGCCTGGATCGGATTCCTCCTCCGACTTCTCGGAATGGGAGTCGGATGGGGATACCTCCCCAGAAACCTGTGCCCATCGGGACCTTCCGTCGGACCCCTCCCCGCCTACATTCCAGTGGTGCTCGCCACCTGAGGACACCTCCTTCCTGGTGTTTTCCGGGATATGGCACGGGCTCTCAACCTGGCCACCCAGGCTGAAGAGGACCCTCGAACTGAAGAGCTCGATATTCTGCAGTACAAATCCCCCGCCTCGGGAGTCTCTTACTGTCCCTGTTCCTCCCATTCTATCCAGGCTGCTGCTCCACATGTGGGAGGCACCTACCTCGATTCCCATCGTGAGTAAGCGCCTCGACACCATGTACAAGGTCCAGCGAGGCCCTGGATTCAGGAAAACCCAACTCCCCCACATCTCCATGGTGGTGGAGTCGGCCATGAGAAAGCAAAAAAGCCTGAAGTAGCATTCTTTGGTTCTCCCGACCAGGGAGTTGAGAGCCCTCGACACCCTAGGCTGTAAGGCCTACCAGGGGTTCATGCTCTCCTGCTGTATTCAGGCATACCAGCTCTACATAGGCATGCTCTTGCGCGACTTGGCCAAGGAACTCTGGGGTTTTTCTGCAGGCCTCCAGGACGAACCCCTCAATAGGTTCCGGACCCTGTTAAAGTCCATCGCAGAATGCTCCAAGTATCTCTCCCATGCTGCCTACCATGGTTTCGACTTCTCGGCTCGAGTGGCGGTCGCCGGCATTGGGGCCCGTAGCCAGGCATGGCTCCAATCCTCAGATTTGGAGCAGTGGGTACAGGAGAAAGCTCGTGGATGTATCCTGTCTCAATGAGCAGCTCTTTGGCAAACCGATGGAGGACAAGGCAGCTAAGATAGAGACTGAGTTTGTCATCAGAACCCGTCTCTCGCACAAGACCTCCCCTCTCCCTCAAAAGAAGCAGCAAACCAAAAAGCCTTTCCTAGGAAGGGCCTACCCTATCGGGGCTACCCACTGTACCCTCCCACTCCCACGCCGACCGCTGCAGCACAAGGAAAGTCCGGACCCCAGGGTCACCGCAAGTCGAAAGGGCCCAAGGCCCAAACCCCGGCACCGCCTCAACCTATGCAGTGGTTTTGATGCCAGCTGCATAGCCTTTCACCCCCCCCCCCCCCGGCAACATAGCAGCCGATGGGGGGACGCCTGTCGTCCTTTGCCCCTCAGTGGGATTCCATCACCTCGGATATCTGGGTCTTCCGGGTAATCCGGGACGGCTATCGCCTCTGCCTGGACAGGCTTCCCCCTCCCTTCTCCCCGGTGGAGCCTCCTTGACTCCCCGCACATCAGGTTCTTCTGCAGTGGAAATTAGTCAACCTTCTCACCCAGCAGGCGGTCGAGGGAGTGAAGTTCAAGATGTTATCCCTTAGCGTTCTGCTGCCCTTCCTCTGGCAGGGCGACTGGCTATGCTTCTTAGACCTAAAAGACGCTTATGCCCACATTTTGATCCACCCCCAGCACAGGCAGTACCTGCACTTCAAGGTGCAGGGGGAGCACGTCCAGTATAGGGTGCTCCCCTTCAGCCTCGTGTCTGCCCCACTGCTCTTCATTAAGTGCCTCGCCGTGGTTGCCGCCTCCCTCAGGCGTTAGGGCATACTGGTCTTCTCCTACCTCGACGACTGACTAGTCACGGGACCCTTGGCCGAGGAAACCCACCTGGCGGCATCACGCACGATTCTCCTGCTCGAGCGCCTGGGCTTCTTGGTCAACTATCTATCCCAAGTCCTACCTCGAACCGGTACAGGCCTTAGAATTCATCGGCGCACATCTCAACACTCAGCGGGCGACCGCTTTTCTGCCAGTGGAACATGCTGACCGCCTCCAAGCCCTGGCCCAGAGCACCCCTTGGGTCATGGCCCATACTATGCTGCGCCTCCTGGGCCACATGGCCTCCACCGTCCATGTGGTTCCCCATGCCCGCCTGCACATGTGGACAGCCCAGTGGTGCTTCAGTGCCCAGTGGAGCCTGACCATCGGCCACCTCAGGGACCCCGTCTGGGTCTCCCACAGCCTTCGCCTGTCTCTGGGCTGGTGGCAGAACCCCCGCAATCTCCTCCGGGGATTGCCCTTCTAGGTCCCACAGCATGAGCTGGTGCCAACAATGGATGCCTCCCTGCTGGGGTGGGGAGCCCACTGCGGTGCATTGTGCATGTAGGGACAATGGTCACCCGAGGAGTCTCAACAGCAAATAAACTTGCTCGAGCTCCAGGCGGTTTGGTGGACCCTAAGGGCCTTCGAGGATCACTTCAGAGGGAAGTCGGTGCTCGTGCAGACCGACAACTGCGTGGCAATGTTCTACATCAACAAGGAGGGGGGCACGGGATCACGCCCCTTTGCCGGGAAGCGGTCTTCCTCTGCTCCTTCGCCCTCGGTCGGGGGATGACCCTCAGAGCGGTCTACCTCCCGGGCCAGGAGAATGTCCTCGCAGACAAACTCAGCAGAATACTCCGTCCTCACGAGTGGTGGCTCGACCCGGGGGTGGCTGGCTGGATGATCCAGCGGTGGGGAACTCCGACCATGGACCTCTTCGCCAGCCTGTCAAATGCACAGCTTCCCCACTTCTGTGGCCCAGTGCCAAACCCGTGCAGGGAGAGCCTGGATACGTTCCTTTTGAGCTGGTCCTCTGGCCTGCTCTATGCGTTCCCCCACCCCTCTCATTGTAAGGACCATCCACAAAACTCAGCGTGAACGAGCGTGGTCTCGACAGCTGTGGTTCCTGCTCCTGCTCCGGCTCTCGTTGGAGCTTCCAGTCCCCATGGGCTGTGCCCTGGGTCTGCTAGCGCAGGAGGAGGGGCAGGTACTAAACCCAAACCTGGCCTCATTATCCCTCACAGCCTGGAGGCTGAGCGGGTCTCCTTAGCCCTGCTGAATCTCCCAGAGGAGGTCGAGGAGGTTGTCCTCACGTTGAGGAAAAACTCGACTAGGCAAGCTTATGCCTTCAAGTGGTGCTGCTTCTTGGCCTGGTGCTCTGAACTCCAGATCGACCCATTCTCTTGCTCCAGTCGGTGGGTCCTTCGGTACCTCCTCCATCTCTCGAAGGAAGGCCTGAAGTCGAACTCCGTCAGGGTGCACCTGAGTGCCATCTCGGCGAATCACCTCCCCGTCGAGGGAAAACCCTTCTCGGGGCAGCCCTTGGTCTCCCACTTTATGCGGGGTCTTTTGCTTTCCAAGCCTCCCATCTGGCCTCCCCTGGCGGAATGGGACCTGAACGTAGTGCTCATGCAACTTACGCATTCACCCTTCAAGCCGATGGCGATGTGCTCGCTTCAGCACCTATCCTGGAAGGTGGTCTTCCTGGTGGCTTTAACCTCAGCAAACCGAGTCAGTGAGCTCCAGGCTCTCATGGCTGAAGCCCCTTACACTACATTATAAAGGAATAGGGTGGTCCTCCGTACCAACTCCAAGTTCCTACCAAAAGTCGTCTCGGATTTTCATTTCAACCAGGAGATAGTCTTAGTGACGTTCTTCCTGAGACCCCATGCCGACCAGGCATCGGCAGCTTTGCATACTCTCGACTGCAAAAGGGCTCTTGCCTTTTATCTGCAGCGCACCCAGGCTCATTGCAAGTCTGACCAACTCTTTGTAACTTATGATACTAATCAACTGGGGCAGGCAGTCACTAAACGCACTCTTGGTGTTAGGAAAGACAAACCTTTATTATCCGTATACCAGGGACTACCCAACACAGGCCGTGTTTCGTTGCCTTCGTCAGGGGTTTTAAACTGGCACACTAAAATCATAAATACATAAAATATCAATAAAAACATATCATAATACATCAATGAAAAAGATTTAAAAAAACTAATAAATGATTAATAAATAATTAAGAACAATAAGAACCAAACAATAATTAATGATCACACGTAGAGAATCAATTATTACTAATCAAAATCATAAACACAATAAATAAAAACATTGTGTGACAAACATTTATAATACATATCAATCATATTAATAAAATCATCATGAACATATGTTAAAAAAACAAATGTTAAAAAACAAACACACAATGTTAAAAGGGTGTGACAACAGTAATAATGATCCAAATAAACTGTACCTTATTGAGAATCCTATCTCTTGCGTACCTTTGTTTGTACTTATGTGCAAGGATAAAACTGAACAGGTAAGTAACAACTAAAAGGGACGATAAAAATGTAACAAATGTAAACAGCATGTAAAATCAAGAGAGACCATGACAACTGTGCTATATATTAATACATTGTAACACACAGAGCAGGAGCAAAGAAACCAACGTTTTCCTAACTAAAAGGGGCATTAAAAATATACAGATATGAAAGGAGAGCTCAACAGCTATGTTAAGCATAGAAATTTGTTAAACGTCATGTACTTATGCTTTAAAGCCATAGCAAATAAAAACAAAGCATACCTAACTATAAGGGGGGGGGGGGACACACTTATGGAAGCACACATGCCAAATTTAATATTTCTTTAAATCAATATCGTTAATACTAATGAGGGTTAAAAACGAACTTAGTAGCTTACATATCAGTTTGGAAGGAGAGCACGATCACTGTATATAAAACATTATGATTAGACCGTTAATATGCCTGTACAAGCGCTTTTAGGGACGCAGGAAACCGCCATTGCACACTGAATGCTTTACCTGGCTAAAACACATGTGAAGCGATGAAATATGTGAAATGGCAAAAAAGATCTATTACTTGATTGTTACAGTGGCTCTGTCAACGATCTTTCATAAACGGGATTATATTTGTGCACGATTTAAAAAGCCGTAGAATTTAATACATTCGTTCTGCGATGTCATAGCATAAAATAAATTCATACGTTAATACCCATCGTCAATGTAATAAAGTCTTAGGAGACAAAGGGAAAGTTAAAACAAATTAAACAGATTAAACTTTGTGGCTTACATGTCAGCTTATAAGAAGAATGCGATCCACTGTGTATCAAATGCAAGGAACCTGGAACGCCTACACATGCGCTTTTAAAGAAGGGGAGGAGGGAAGGGAAAAAAACACGGGAAAACGCAACTACACACTAAATATGACAAATGTAAATAAACGTTAGGGTGGAATGAAAAATATATATAATATAATGATAGTTATTACAACAGCACTAGCAATGATCTTCTTATGCTAACACTATTCACAACACGATTTCCAAAGTCATAGAATATCGCGACTCAGCACTACACCAACAGTCTAGATAGACTTAAGGATGAATGTGAATAAAAATGTGTGAGTACCATGTAATGAGTACCAAACCCAAAGATGAGTAACACCATCACACAACCCTTTGTGGCACATAGGGGCATCTTAACCTGACGTTCTAAAAAACATAAATATGTATATGTATTGTACAGCGGCTCAGACATAGCTCAACTTAAGCTGAAATGTATTTATGTATCTCCAGGAACAAGCAGGAATGAGTCCTCACATATGGGTACGTCGGTACCGACGGAGCCTGCGTGGGAATGCTCCCCAGCTTCCCAGAATGAAAGCTTTTGGGGCATCCCACAGCGCATGCTCGCTGCCTTCCCGCCTTTCTCACCAACTCTCCTCAATTCTTCTTTTCCGCGGAGCCAGCAGGTCGTGTTCCTGTCACCGCTGAAGAAGTTCTTTATTTTAATTTATTTCTTTGGTCGCGTGTCTGCCTTCCCCGACGCCGGACCGGTACCGCCGGTCTTTTCTTTTCTTTAAAAAAAAAAATATATATATATATATATATTCTTCCCTCACTTAGTGTATTTCTTTTCTTAGGCCTACAGGCCCATAAGAAATTTTCCTCTATGGATAAACCAGCCTCTGGTTTCAAAAAATGCACTAAGTGTAGCAGTACAATTTCTGTTACAGACACCCATGAATGGTGTCTTAAATGTTTTGGGCCTGAACACTCCATTCCGGATTGCCAAGCTTGCTCCCTAATGTCTAAATGAGGGTTACAGAACCGGGCAGCCAAGCTCCATGTGCTGTTTCCCACGGATGCACCGGTGGTGGCATCGACGTCTTCCAGGTCTTCCTCTCCTGATGGGTCTCAGGTAACCAAACATACTTTTAGCAGGTCCTCGAAGGGCAAATCTCCCTCTAAGCATCGAGATGCCTCCGGGCTTGCCCTTGAGGATCCTGCCCCAGCCAAACAACCCCGGCGGGAAGCTCCGGCTTCCAAAGCTCCTCCTATGGGGTTACAGGTTGACATCGATGGCACGGCCTCGACCGATCACCTGTTAGACTGCTCTGGGGTACTGGCACAATCTCCCGGTACCGACATCCAGGCAGTCGTGGCGTCCATGGATCACACTGTGCAATCCATGCAGCAGGCTATACTGGCTTTCATCAAGGCTGCGACGCCGTCGGTACCACAACAAGCTCCGTTGTCGGTACCGACGCCGGTACCAGTACCAACTTCGATGCCGGTACCGGCTGCATCGACATCGGCCAGGATACCGATTCCGGCCCCTTGTCCTGGGCTCTTTCTCGGTACCGACCCGGTACCGGGGGCACCTGATGTCGGTACCGATCGCTACGCCTATCGATCTTTGGAATCGAGCAGACGATACTTCGATTCTTCTGATGATTCTGATTCATCGGATGAGTCCCCTGAAGTATCTGTTACT
The DNA here is from genome assembly GCA_033557465.1 of Ichthyophis bannanicus. NCBI lineage: Eukaryota > Metazoa > Chordata > Amphibia > Gymnophiona > Ichthyophiidae > Ichthyophis > Ichthyophis bannanicus. The sequence continues at coordinate 175,625,147 of CM066043.1, read as the reverse complement.
CTTCCTGAGGAGCCTTCTTCTCCAAAAAGGAGAATGTCTCCTCCAGAGGATTTGTCCTTTCAAGACTTCATAATAGAAGTAGCTAAAGGCCTATCTATTTCAGTAACCTCTGAAAAAGAACCTAGAGCAAAAAAATTAGATATTTTGGGATACTCTAAGGTTCCTAGAGAGGCAGTCACCTTACCAATTCATGAAATTCTTCAAGAACATTTGATTGAATTGTGGGAGACTCCTCTCACCCTTTCTCCTCATTCTCGTAGATTGGACACTATGTACCGTGTCCCTCCTTCTCCTGGATTTCAAAAAACTCAGCTTCCCCACCACTCCATTGTGGTGCAGTCAGCTATGAAAAGGATCAAGAGTACCAAAAGACACTCTTCTACTCCTCCAGGGAGAGAATGCAGGACCTTGGATGCTTTTGGAAGAAAAATCTTCCAAGCTAGCATGTTTATTGCCAGAATCAATTCATACAGCCTTTATATGGGTATGTTTCTAAAGGAGGTTGCAGAAAAGCTGCACAACTTTCTCCCTTTTATTCCAGAGGATAGAAGGGATGAATTCCTCCTTTGGCTTAAGCATACTCAAGATATTTCAAAGTTTTCCAACAGGGTAGCCTTTGATTCTTTTGAAGGTGCCAGCAGAGCCTCAGGCATTGCCATAGCTGCTCGTAGAATTGCTTGGCTCCAAGCTTCTGATCTAGAACCCTGGGTTCAAGATGGGTTAGGAAATCTGCCCTGTACAGGTGAAAATCTATTTGGCAAAGAGTGGCAAATTAAAGCCACTCAAATGGATGCAGAAAATGCTGCTCTGGATAGACTTTCTAAGTCTACCTCCACTCCAGCCAAGAAAAAATCTTTTAAAAAGTCTTTTTACAAGAAGGGCAGATTTCCTTCCACTTCTGGTCAACAATCTTCTACAGGTCGCTTTGCTACTAAGCGTCAGCAACCTAAACAGGCTAGGCCTAAACCTGCAGGGGCTGCTGCAACCCAACAGTCCCAAGCCCCTCAGGGTTTTTGACTTGATACTAGAGAACTTAACCTTTCTGGCTCTACAACAGCCAGAACCTCTCACCATTCCAGGAAGGTTAGTTCATTTTGCTCCCAGATGGGAGCAAATCACATCAGAGCAGTGGACCCTCTCCATCATCAGAGAGGGCTACAAACTTCATTTCTCAGACCTTCCACCCTACACCATGGTGAGACATTTCAATTCTCCCACATCTCTCCTCGACCTTCTGGATCAGGAGGTAACCACCCTTCTGGCCCAGAGGGCCATAGAAGAAGTTCCTCTTCTTCAACAGGGGTCAGGGTTTTACTCCCCCCTACTTTCTCATTCCAAAGAAAACAGGGGGATACAGACCCATTGTAGATCTCAGAGAATTGAACAAGTTTCTATGCAAGGAGAAGTTCAAGATGCTTTCTTTAGGCACTCTCCTTCCATACCTACAGGATTGGCTTTGTTCTCTAGATCTCAGGGATGCGTACACTCATATACTCATCCATCCATCCCACAGAAAATTCTTACGTTTTCTGTTCCAGGGAAAACATTACCAATACAGAGTGCTTCCTTTTGGTCTAGCCTCTGCTCCAAGAGTGTTCACCAAATGCATGGCAATAGTTGCTGCATTTCTACGCACTCTGGGAATATTTGTCTTCCCCTACCTAGACGACTGGCTCATCCGAGCTCCATCTCAGTCAGAAGCCCAAATTTCCCTGGACCGCACCAGATGCATTCTGCAGTATCTGGGACTTGTAGTAAACCTCCCAAAGTCTCAGCTCACCCCTACTCAGTCCCTAGAATTCATAGGGGCCTGGTTGGACACCGCTACTGCAAGAGCCTATCTTCCCCAGGCTCGTTGCCAACGTCTAGTGCAGTTAGCCTCCCAGATTCAGTCAAAGAGCCACTTAACTGCCCGGGAGATGCTACAGCTACTAGGCCACATGGCTTCCACAGTACATGTGGTGCCCTATGCTCGCCTACACATGAGAGCAGCTCAATGGACTTTGTCCACCCAGTGGACTCAAGCTTCAGGAGCTCTCTGACCAAATAACAAACTCCAAACGTCTCTTTTGGTCCTCCAATGGTGGATGTCCACTCAAAATCTGTTGCTGGGGTCCCCCTTCCAACCTTTGTTGCCCCAAGCAATCCTCACAACAGATGCCTCCCAAACAGGTTGGGGAGCTCATCTACAGGACCTCTCCACCCAAGGCACTTGGTCCCCACAGGAGACCTCTCTTCATATCAACCTCTTGGAACTTCGAGCAGTGTTCCTAGCTCTCAAGGTCTTTAATACCCTCCTCAGCCACCAGACAGTCCTCATTCAAACAGACAATCAGGTAGCCATGTTTTACATAAACAAGCAAGGAGGAACTGGCTCTCTGTCACTTTGCAACGAAGCTCTAAGATTATGGGCCTTTGCCAGAGAGCATCAAATCCATCTCCTGGCAGTATACCTCCCAGGGATTCAAAACTCCTGGGCAGACAAACTCAGTCGAGTTCTGCTTCCACACGAATGGTCCCTGCACATGGATCAGGTACTCAGAATCTTCCAGGAATGGGGAACCCCGGACATAGACTTATTTGCAAGTCCGTGGAATGCCAAACTTCCCCGGTTCTGTTCCAGAATTCCATGTCAGGGAGTTCAGGCCAAGGATGCCTTCCTCCTCCATTGGGGTCAGGACTTCCTGTATGCCTTTCCACCCATTCCTTTGATTCCCAAGACTCTGTTCAAACTTCAGAGGGATCAAGGATCTATGATCCTCATAGCTCCACACTGGCCACGCCAAGTGTGGTACCCTCTACTTCTGCATCTCTCCCAAGCCCCCTCCCTGGACTTGGGAGCTGCTCCAGACCTTCTGTCTCAGTAGGAGGGGACTTTGTGGCATCCAAACCCCAAGTCCCTTCACCTCAGAGCTTGGTTACTGAAGGCCTAGACCTTCAAGACTTCAATCTTTCGCAGCAAGTGAAGGATATCCTCCATGCTTCCAGGAAACCTTCCACTAGGCGTTCGTATGCTTTTAAATGGAAAAGATTTTCCATTTAGTGTGCTCAACAGGGTCTTGACCCTCTGGCACTTCCTGTGAATTCTCTATTGGAATATCTCCTGCATCTTTCCAATGCAGGCCTTAAGACAAATTCAGTAAGGGTCCATTTAAGTGCTATTGCAGCATCCCTTAAGCCTATCAATGGACAACCGGTTTCCTCTCATCCTCTTATTGCAAGATTTATGAGAGGCCTAACTTTAACTAAACCTCTCATTCGACCTCCTCCGATGGCATGGGACTTAAATTTGGTTCTTGGTCAGCTTATGAAGCCACCTTTTGAGCCCTTAGCCACTACATCCTTGAAATTTCTTTCCTGGAAGGTTATTTTCCTTATTGCAATCACTTCTGCTCGCCGTATCAGTGAACTGCAGGCCTTAGTGGCTAATCCACCTTATACAAGGTTTCATCATGATAAGGTAGTCCTTAGGATAAATCCTCACTTTATGCCTAAAGTGGTCTCACCTTTTCATCTTAATCAAGAGGTATATTTACCTGTCTTTTTTCCAGCTCCTCATGCATCCAGTGCAGAGAGGAACCTTCATACTCTAGATTGTAAAAGAGCTCTTGCTTTTTACTTACACAGGACACAGCAACATAGAAAGTCTTCCCAGCTTTTTGTTGCTTTTGATCCTTCTCATTTAGGACTTCCAGTCTCTAAGAGAACACTGTCCAATTGGATTGCTCAGTGTATTTCTTTTGCTTACCAGAGTAAGAACCTTTCTCTGGAAGGCCATGTAACAGCTCAGAATGTGAGGGCCATGGCCACCTCCTATGGTTCATCTTCATTCTGTGTCCATCGACCAGATCTGTCGAGCAGCCACCTGGGCCTCGGTTCATACCTTCACAGCCCATTACTGTTTGGACAAGGACTCCCGCCGGTATGCCTTGTTTGGTCAGGCTGTCCTCAGACACCTGTTCCATTCTTGAACAACTCCTGCCCTCCTTCCCTGAATGGATGCCTGAGATCCATAGGAAGACGAGGAACCCTTCAGGGTCTCATACCCTTGGGGATCTCCCAGGCATCTTAGCTAGGGAGTCCCCATATGTGAGGACTCATTCCTGCTTGTTCCTGGAGATAGCACAGTTACTTACCTGTAACAGGTGATCTCTGGGAACAACAGGAATTAGTCCTCACAACCCTCCCACCTCCCCTAGGAGTTGTATCTCTCTCTTTGTCTTTCCTTTCCTCTCTCTATTGTCTCAGCTTTAAACTTGAACTGAGGAGAGTTGGTGAGAAAGGCGGGAAGGCAGCGCGCATGCGCTGTGGGATGCCCCAAAAGCTTTCATTCTGGGAAGCTGGGGAGCATTCCCGCGCAGGCTCCGTCGGTACCGACGTACCCATATGTGAGGACTAATTCCTGCTGTTCCCAGAGATCACCTGTTACAGGTAAGTAACTGTGCTTTATAAACTAATCCCTAAGACCATAAAAATACCGCAGCTAAATACTGCTAACAACATTCCAGATCTTCATATAAATAATTGTGAATAAATTGTGTGTGAATAATAGATGAACAACATTAACACGCTACCTATTAAAAGCACATGGGGCATCTCAAACTTGACATTCTAAAAACGGGGTAATCCAAAAGAAATAAAACAGTAAACATTTATATATTAAAAGATTTATATATAAAAAAGACTATATGCCAACTAAAACAAGAAAAAGGGATGTAGATACTTAAATGAACCATTATACAATATACACTAAAAAACACAAAAGTTATATGGGTGACTAACAAAACTACCTTAAAACCATAAAAACATCTAGGCAAGCATAGAGGGCAGTGGACTCAGGACCTGCATCTTAACTATTCTGAGCACCAATGGGAATAGATTGAGAGTCGGCTCTGGCGCAGTTCGGTGGCAGCTAATGCCCGTGAAACTAATTATAAATTACTCTATCGCTGGTATATGACACCTGTGCTGGTAGCTCGAGCGTATCCAGGGGTATCGGATTTGTGCTGGCGGAAATGTGGACAGAAGGGCACTTTGTCGCATGTCTGGTGGCTTTGTCTGCGTGTCCAAATTTTTTGGAGGGGTATTCAGTACCGCTTGAAGCAACTGGTTGGGTTGAGCATTTCTTGGGATCCAGGCATTTTTCTTTTAGGTAGGAATGTTCCGAGTGCCCGAATCCCTCAGTTGGCTTTGATTTGACATAGTTTGAATGCGGCTCGGCTGGCCTTGGCTGCTGCTTAGAATAGGTCTTGCCTCCAACCTTCTCAAGCTGGATGGAGCGGATGTGTGATCTCTACACCATGGAACGGGGGGTGGCGGTTGGGAGAATGCGGTTGCCCCAATTTGAGCAAGTGTGGGACGCCTTTGTTTTAAAATATGGCTCATAATCCATAGGCTTCTATATATTTTAGTTGGCCCTGGCTTTGTGTTTTCCCTTGCTATGGAGTCTTTGCCGGCTTTCTTTTCCCCGTGTGGTCTGGTCCGTTGGAATACCCCTTAACGATAACAGAGTTCATAGGTGGGAGGGCTGGGGGAGGGGGGAAGGTAACAGATGGTGGGGGGGGGTTTGGGGGGAGCTAGTAGGGGCTTGTGGGACGGGTGGGGGGAGGGGGGTGATTGGGGGACGGGGACTGGGTAGGATTTTTTGGGAGACTTTTGGGTAATAGGATGGTTCTGTGCTTATCGCTTAACAAAAAGGAAAAACAGGGAAGGCTTTGATGTAATTCTTTTGATTGCAGCTTCTGCATTGTTTTCCTGTACATGTATTTTGCGTGTGGATTATATGACTATTGCCTGTTGTAATTGTTTGCTGCCTTTCAATTAAAACCCCCCCATAAAAACATGAAAATAAATAATGATAAAAACAGCAAAACCAAGAATATCCCTAAAAGATAAATAAATAATAAATAAATAAGTTAAAAGGAATAAAGGAAACAGCTAAAGGAAAACTGAGAGATCACTCTCATTGTTAAAACCATTAGGAGCGAGGGAATTGAGCAAAAATATATATATCTTTGCTCAATCCTCATAATTGTTTTATTAATATCACCATCGCACCAATTAATCTTAACTTTTTTAATAACAAAGAATTTCAAATCCATAATTTTGTGATTTTCAGCCACCCAATGGGAAACCAAGGGTTTTTCAGTTAGGTTTCTCTTTATGCAACTTTTATGCTCTACAATGCATGCGCGAATACTGCGTATGGTTTTTCCCACATATAACTTGTTGCATGGACATATTATCACATAAATAACATGTGACGTCTTGCAATTGGAAAAATCTTCAATATAAAATTTCTGTTTTGTCTCGGGATGTAAAAATACATTTCTTACTGGTAAAGTATTCAAACAAACAGAGCACCTCCCACACTGAAATTGTCCTTTGTGTCTAGATAAAGGCTTCCTCTCTGTTAATGCAGAGGGTGCTAACAAATTATGTAGATTGACATCGCGTTTATGTGCAATAGTCAATTGTATATTCTGGAAAGCTGGAAGTGCCTGTATCAGTCGCCATTCTTTTTTCAAAATTGTGGTGATTTTCCGTGAATTAGAGGAATACAAAAGAGGGCACACCATCCCGATCCCTTCTTTCTTAGGTTGTGGCTTCAATAAGGACTCCCGACTGGACTGCCTAGCTCTATGATATGCCTGATTTATATATTCTGGATATTATCTAGAAATAAATCTGTCTTTCATTTCTTCAGCTTGTAACTCAAAATCGTCTAAAGTAGTGCAAATCCTTCTAGCCCTAAGGAATTGCCCCACTGGAAGATTCCTTTTCTATGAAGGGTTATGGAAACTATTGTAATGCAGAAGATGATTCCTGTCCGTCCGTTTTCTATACAAGGAAGTAGTGAAACAGTTATCATCTTTTTAAATTAATAAATCTAAATAGGGAAACTGGTAATGGTCAAATGTAACTTGAAACCATAGGCTATTATCTAAATGGTTAATCCATTCATTGAATTATGCCAGTATCTCTTCAGTGCCTTTCCAAAGAATTAAAACATCATCAATATACGGAATTCAGAGGGATATGTTATCCTTAAATGGATGATTTTTCAAAAAATTCTCCTCAAAGTTAAACATATAGAGGTAGTCGTCGACTTACGACCTATGCGACTTACGACTGATCGACTTTACGACCGGTTTTCTGGCAGCGGAGTGTTGCCCAGCTGGGCGTACGACAGTTTCCGCTCCACCTTCTAATGCTCCCTCTTCTAAACTTTCTAATTCATAATGCAGAGTCGCTCAAAGATCCAACCCCCAAGATGTCTACTAAGAGGAAATTCTCCTCTTCTCCTCATCAGCCAGCCAAGAAGAAGGAAAGAAAGGCCATAGATCTCAACACAAAAATGATGGTGATTAAACAGCATGAAGGAGGAAAAAAGGTTAATGTTATCGCACGTGGTATGAAGTTATCCCATTCTACCGTGTCAACAGTTTTAAAAGACAAGGAAATAATTTGTGAAGCTGTGAAAGGTTCTGCACCCATGCGATCGACAGTAATTACGAAGCAACGGACTGGGCCCATCCATGAAATGGAGAAATTGTTGTCCATTTGGATAGAAGATAACATTCAAAAATGGACACCGTTAAGCCTTTATATCGTCCAGACAAAGGCTAGAAGACTGTTTAAGACTTTGAAGGAACGTGCCGGAGAAGACTACAGTCAAGAATTTTCGGCAAGTACTGGCTGGTTCAAGAGGTTCAAGGCAAGATTCCAACTGCATAATGTTCGAGTGACTGGAGAAGCAGCGAGTGCAGATGAGGAATGTTAATGTAGCTGGGTTTAAAAAAGGTTTGGACAAGTTCCTGGAGGAAAGGTCCATAAACCATTATTAAGAAGGGACCCAGGATATCAATGCTTGAACCAATACAATCATTGTGGAACCTGTGTCCCTTGGGGAAATTGCTAGGTACATATGACCTTGATTGGCCACTGTTGGAAACAGAATACTGGGCTTGATGGACCTTGGTCTGACCCAGTATGGCATATCTTATGTTCTTATGTAGGAAGGAGCTCGTAAGCTTGTCGACAATTTGGATAAAATAATTACGGATGAGGGTTATCTTGCAGAGCAGATTTTTAATGTTGATGAAACTGGATTGTTCTGGAAACAAATGCCAGCACGCACGTACATTCACAAAGAAGCGATGCCGGGATTTAAAGCATTTAAGGATAGACTAACTTTGCTGCTTGGCGGGAACATCGCAGGATTCAAGCTCAAGCCTTTCTTAATTTATCACTTGGAAGACCCGCGGGCATTCAAGAATATCAACAAGCACACTTTGCCAGTCTACTTTCGCTCAAACCATAAGGCATGGATGACACAGGCACTGTTTGAAGACTGAATTGTTTTATTCCACAAGCGCGTGAATATTGTTTGGGGAAAGGAATTCCTTTCAAGATTTTACTGCTGCTAGATAATGTGCCTGGCCATCCACCTCACTTAACTGATCTCCATCCCGATGTGAAAGTGTTTTTTTTGCCCCCCAACACAGCTCCACTGATCCAGCCTATGGACCAAGGTTTGATTGCTGCATTCAAGGCAAACTATCTCCGAACCACATTCGCTCAAGCCATAGCTGCTTTAGATTCCAACCCAGAACTATCACTGCGTGAGTTTTGGAAACAATACAATGTTCTTATGTGTATCAAGAATCTTGCTACCGCCTGGGAAGCTGTGATGGAGAAGTGTATGAATGGCATATGGAAAAAGTGTGTTAAGCGGTATGTGAATACTTTTGCTGGATTTGACAGTGAACAAGAACTAGATGTGATTCAGGATAAAATAGTGAAATTAGCAAAAGAACTTTCCTTGGAGTGTGAAGTGGAAGATGTTGAGGAGTTGCTAGATCATGAATCCGAAGAACTTACAAATGAAGAGCTGATGGAATTGGAAGAAGAAAGAGTGGCGGAAGAAGAAAGAAGAGAAGCGGAGAGAGAAGAGGAGGAGGAGCCACAAAGAATGTTCACGACAAAGGGATTATCAGAAGGTCTATCTCTACTTAATAAAGTTCTTGCACATTTTGAAGCAATGGACCCAAACATTGAACGATTTGCAAGGATTGAACAGATGGCACATGAAACGTTTCGTCCATATCGTGAAATTTATGAGGAGAAGAAGAAACACACAATTCAGTCAAAGCTCACGATGTTCATGAAAAGACAAACTCCTCCCCCCACCCCGAGCGCTCCCCCTGCTGATGATCTCGACAACCCATAGCCGTGCACGAGTGATGGCCCGTGCGGACACCCAGCTGATGACATCGACGACCCACAAGCAAACACCAGTGATGCCAGCAGTGATTAAGAAATGGCACGAGATGTTACAAATGGGAGGTGTGAAGAACAGCTGATGGTGGTAAAATGGCTGCCGCTCTTGCCGATTTTTGAGCACCAGTCCCTTAATAAGCAAAATGCCTTTATTTTACTGTATTAGTGTTTTCTTTTACTGTATTTTCTTTAATGTCTATTAAACAATGGTTATAACAGTAAATGGTGATAAAATATGACTAAGATAATTACAATACCATTACATGGCATAATATACTTACGGTAATTTAACATAGGCCGACTTACGACCACATCGACTTACGACCGGTCTGTCGGAACCAAACGCGGTCGTACATCGACGACTACCTGTATAAGTTCGCTATATCTGGAGCCATGGATGAGTCCATGGCTACGCCTTTGATCTGCTTATAAAAAAGGTCTCGAAAACAGAAGAAATTCTCACACATTGCTAATCGTGCCAAGTGATAAAGGCTGTGGGAATGCGTTTATACGTGGTCCTCTTAAGGAGATACTTCTCAATAATGTCTAAAGCCTCTACTTGTAGGATATTGGTATACAAGAATTCCACATCTAGTGATACTAATATAATTTCTGACTCAAAATCATTAAAATAAGATAAAATGTCTATAACATGAGCAGAATCGCGCACATATGACCACATCTTGTGAACAAACGGACGTAACAAAAAATCCAAAAACTTGGAGATAGGTTCTAGTAAGGAACCAATAGCTGAGACTATAGGTCTGCCAGGAGGGGCTTCTAAAGACTTGTGTATTTTCGGAATAATATAAATCGTTGGAATGATGGGTGCTTTCACTATAAGGAAATCTCTCTCTTAGTGATGTATCCTATCTCGAAAGCAGTGATCACTATGTTATCTATACTTCTCTTAAGATTATCTGTTGGATCACCATCTAATCTCAGATAGTAATTAGGATATTTCAGTTGTCTATTTACTTCTTTGATGTAGTATGACTTATCTAAAACCACTACAGCGCCACCTTTGTCTGCTGGCTTGATTATAATACTATCATTCTTTTGTAATGAAAATATGGCGTCCTTTTCACCTTTGTAATATTATGATAGGAAGGCTGTGTATTTGTAAAAACATCTTTAACCTGTTTAAGTACTATTTGTTCAAAGGCTTCTATGAGTGGATCTGTCTGCGGCGGTGGGTTCCAAGTAGATTTCTGACAAATAATAGAATCATCTCAGTGGGGACGCCATAGTTTCATTACAAAAGAATGATAGAACTGAAAGATCCTAATTTCTATCTGAGATTAGATGGTGATCCCACAGATAATCTTAAGAGAAGTATAGATAACATAGTGATCACTGCTTCCCCCCCCCCACCTTCTTATAGTTAGGTATGCTTTGTTTTCATTTGCTATGGCTTTAAAGCATAAGTACATGACATTTAACAAATTTCTATGCTTAACATAGCTGTTGAGCTCTCCTTTCATATCTGTATATTTTTAACGCCCCTTTTAGTTAGGCAAACTTCGGTTTCTTTGCTCCTGCTCTGTGTTACAATGTATTAATATATAGCACAGTTGTCATGGTCTCTCTTGATTTTACATGCTGTTTACATTTGTTACATTTTTATCGTCCCTTTTAGTTGTTACTTACCTGTTCAGTTTTATCCTTGCACATAAGTACAAACAAAGGTACGCAAGAGAGAGGATTCTCAATAAGGTACAGTTTTATTTGGATCATTATTACTGTTGTCACACCCTTTTAACATTGTGTGTGTGTTTTTTAACATATGTTCATGATGATTTTATTAATATGATTGATATGTATTATAAATGTTTGTCACACTGTTTTTATTTATTGTGTTTATGATTTTGATTAGTAATAATTGATTCTCTATGTGTGATCATTAATTATTGTTTGGTTCTTATTGTTCTTAATTATTTATTAATCATTTATTTATTAGTTATTTTTTATCTTTTTCATTGATGTATTATGATATGTTTTTATTGATATTTTATGTATTTATGATTTTAGTGTGCCAGTTTAAAACCCCTGATGAAGGCAACGAAACACGGCCTGTGTTGGGTAGTCCCTGGTATACGGATAATAAAGGTCTGTCTTTCCTAACATCACGTCTGGACTTGGTCTTTGCATCTACGTGGTATATTGCTTCCTGTAGTGGTGTTCCACTAAACGCGCCCTTTCCATTTGGGTGGCAGACTGCATCGCCTTCGCCCATGCGAAGGCGGGTGCCCCATTAGATTGCCGGGTCACCGCACATGGTGTCTGGGCCAAAGCGGCTTCGATAGCCTCGCTGTGTTCCGTGCCCCTGCTGGACATCTGCCGAGCGGCGACCTGGTCTTCAGCGAACACCTTTGCTGCATACTACTGCCTGGAGAGGGAGTCCCCTTGGGACAGCCCCTTCGAACAAGCACTCCGTAATCTGTTCGGGGTATAAGCAACTCCTGCACTCCGACCTTTCTTCACGGCTACCGAGGGCTTTGCCCCGAGTACCTGAGGACTCGGGCTCCTTTGGGCATTGGCTTCTGCTCGCGAGCTCGCGAAGGCGTTTTTTAGTTACAGGTTCGGTAGCCTGTAGCTGGGGAGTCCCATAAATGAGGACTGACTTCCTGCTTATTCCTGGAGAAAGTTTAGTTACTCACCTGTAACAGATGTTCTCCAGGGACAGCAGGAATCGGTCCTCACTACCCTCCCACCTCTCCTGATGAGTTGTTGGATTTGTATCCTTCCCTTGCCATCTGCTTGGTAGGGCTCAAGCTAAGGGACTTGACTGAGCAAGATGGCACCCTTGGGCGGGAAGAGGACCACGCATGCATGGCAGCAATCCCAAAGGCTTTCTTTGAAAGCTGCGGAATTACTCCATGCGGGCTCCATCGGTGCTGACATCACCTATAAGTAAGGACTGATTCCTGCTGCCCCTGGAGAACACCTATTACAGATGAGTAACTACGCTATATATATGATGCACTGAGAGGCATATTTACTAGAGCCTGCACTTGCAATGTGCTTATAAGTTACACTAACCTTAGGGGAGCATTTGTATCGGTCCCTCTGTAGTTAGCATGGTACAAAGATGCAACACTGCGCAAGCCAGCATGTGGGTGGTGGTAGGTGCACCCACGCTAACAACAGTAGTTGCAGTTAGCACAAGCTACTAATGCCCATGCCCAACTGCAAAGTGCTGTCGTTACCAATATTTCGTCCACGACCCGTTCAGTCCCCCTGCCCCAGCCTCATTGTGTGCTGATTAGCATGGGATGTTTAGCTGAGGGTCCCTGTGCTACTTTTTAGCATGACCCTGCGACTGTATGCTAAACCCTGTTTTCTCCGGGAACAAGCAGAAAGTTGGTTCTCACATATGGGTGATGTTGGCGCTGATGGAGCCCGCGCAGTAGCTTCTCCCCAGCTTTCAAAGAAAGCCTTTGGGAGATGTACCACACATGCATGGTCCCCTTCCCGCCCAAGGGTGCCATCTTGCCTCAGTCTCCTTTTTTCCACAGAGCCCACCGGACATGTTAGATTTTTCTTTTCTCCAGTCATGTAACGGTTCCCTTTTCCGTCCCCAACCTCACTTGCCTCAGCATCATGTCTCGAGTCAGGTCTATTTTTTTTCAACTGACTTCGTGCCTCATTCCCTGGCTGGGCCTGAGGATTTTGACCTTGTGGGGGCCATCTTCCCACCATGGCCTCTGCCACTGATTTTAAACACTTCGACCGATGCACCCATACCAATCCACACGACTGCTGCCTCCGCTGCTTCAGGCTGGACTATGACACCTTGGACTGTGGTCTCTGCAAGAAGATGACCACCAAGGCCATCAATAGCCGTCAGCAGCAGCGGGAGTCCTTCTTTCACAAGGTGGACTATGCATTGGAGTCTCCAGTTACACCATGCTCCAGGGCCCCCTCCGGAACCCCGGGGAGACCATAAGAACATAAGTTCATAAGATATGCCATACTGGGTCAGACCAAGGTCCATCAAGCCCAGTATCGTGTTTCCAACAGTGGCCAATCTAGGTCATACGTACCTAGCAGTTTCCCCAAAAGACACAGGTTCTGCATTGCTTTGTACTAGGTCAAGCATTGATATCCTGGGTCCCTTCTTAATAATGCTTTATGGACCTTTCCTCCAGGAACTTGTCCAAACCTTTTTTAAACCCAGCTACACTAACAGCCTTTACTACATCCTCCGGTAACAAATTCCAGAGTTTGATTACACTTTGAGTGAAAAAATATTTTCTTTTATTATTCTTAAATAGTTTACCCTGTAGCTTCATTGCATGTCCCCTAGTCTTCCTATATTCTGATAACGTAAACAGTCGATCTACGTTTACCCGTTCCACTCCATTCATTAATTTATAGACTTTATCATATCTCCCCTCAGCCGTCTCTTTTCCAGGTTAAAGAGCCCTAACCTTTTTAGCCTTTCTTCATAGGCGTATCCTTCCATCCCCTTTACCATTTTGGTGGCTCTTCTCTGAACCTTTTCTAATAACGCCATGCTGCCTTGGAGCCCCGAGGCCACGAGTCCTCCAGCCAGAACTCCCTGGAGGAAGAGCCCAAGAAGAGCCAGAAACTCTCAAAGACCGCGTCAGCTGATGAGACTGGGAAAGTGGGCAAGTCCCACATGCTCCAGACCCACAGCCCCCATCATGAGTCTGAGAGGAAGGAACAGGAGCGACCAACCAAAATACCCCGATGGGAATCATCGGCATCCAGTGACCAGCCTCGGACCCCTGAGGCCATCCTGGTTGAAGACTCCCCCTTGGACGGAGCCGGCACTGGGCCTTAGTCCTTCGGTGCCCACGCTGAAGGCTGCAGAGCCATCTGGCCTCAAGACCAGGATGGCAGGTTTGGAGCTCAGTTTGTCTGTCTTTGTGGCCCAACAATGGGCTCTGATGTCGGTTCTGCCAGATCATCACGCCAATCTACTGGGCCCTCTACCTTGAGGACTTCCCTGGATGCCAATCTGATCCTTGATGCCACCAGCTTCAAAATATTCCTCGACACCGGTCCTGGTCCTCAGGACAGAGGTCGTCCCTGATGAGTACCCGCAGCTCTGACTGCAGGGCCTCCGGGAGGCAGGGGCCATTGGGCTTGGGGCCTGAGCCCATACCGCCCTCGACACCTCCACCCGACAACTATTCAGACTTGGCGACCAAGGACAAGGAATCCCCGGACACCCATCATCACCAGAATGTGTCTTCCAACCTGTCTCCCCCTGAGACCCGGCACCAGTCCCCGCTTGAAGATACAGCTTTGCTCAACTTCGTTCGGGACATGACCAAGGCACTAGTCTTTGACACTGAGTTGGATCCTCGGACCGAGGAACTCGAGAGGTTGCAAGCCCACCAGCACCTTCAGGCCGGGATGCCATTCCAGGCTCCCACACCCCAGAGGGTCCTCACCACGAACACCTTCCTGTTAGGCTGGGGAGCCCATTGTAAGAGGCAGTAGCTCTCTGCTCATATGTGAACTGAATGGCAGCCATGGAGCAAAACATCACTGCTATCCTGGCCATGCAGCAGGCAATGATGGCTGGTTCATCTGCATCACCTGTCCTGACGACCGGGCCCCTGACTACGGGGGAGTCCACGGTCATCTAGCTGAGCTCCGAGCACCACCAGCCTCAGGTAAGCGCTCGGCTCTGGTCGAGGTCCTGGTCCTGGTCCTGGTCCTCGGGCATCCAGTCCTCCCCAGTCAGTTTCCAAGACTCGGACCCCAAGTCCTTGGGAGGGCCCCAGCCCTTTGGCACAGGCCTCGAGGCAAGGATTCACAGGCCCTCAGACTCATCCCCCCTCAACTCCGAGTGGGAGACCAATGACGAGGCCTCCCCGGAAACTAGATGACACAGAGACATCCCCTCGGACCTGTCTCCCCCGGCGCCCCAATGCCATTCTCCTCCAGAGGATATGGCCTGAGCCCTATCGTTGCAAACCGAGGCAGAGGAGGACCTGTGCACCAGGAACTGGAGAGCCTCCAGTTCGAGCCTCTACCCAAGAAAACTCTCACGGTGCCAGTGCAGCCAATCCTCGAGTGGCTGCTGCTTCGTATGTGGGAGACCCCAGCATCAGTGCCGGTGGTCAGCTGATGGCTCGACACCATATACCACATCAAGAAAGGGCCGGGTTTTCACAAGCCCGAACTCCCACATAACTCCATGGTTGTCGAGTCAACGATACAAAAACTCAAAAAACAGAAGACTTACTCTTCTGTTCCCCCTGGAAGGGTTGCGAGAGCCCTCAACACCCTTGGGCGTAAGTGCTACCAGGGCTTGATGCTAGGGTGCTGAATACAGGCCTATGAGCTATACATAGGCATGTATCTGAAGGCCCTGACCCTGGAGTTATCCGGGTTTTCAGCGGGGCTGGCCGTGAAACCTCTCCAGCGGTTCCAAGCTCTAACCTCCGGGATCCATGACTGCTCGAAGTTCCTCTCCCGGGCAGCCTACGATGGATTTGAGTCGGCAGCGTGAGTAGCAGCGGCTGGCAACAGGGCTCAATGCCAGGCCTGGCTGCAGTTCTCGGACCTCAAGCAGTGGGTCCAGGACAAGCTGCTCAACATCCCCTGCACTGGTGAGAACCTGTTCGGCAAACCCATGGCCAACAAGGCAGCTGAGATAGAGGCCGAGGTGGTGAACTGCTAGAGGCTCTCAAAGAAGACCTCTTCCTTTCCCCACAAGAAACCCTCAGAGAAACATAGAAACATGACGACAGAAAAAGACCACATGGCCTATCTAGTCTGTCCTTCCATATCAAGCACTACAACAGTCCCCTTTTTTCCTTTAGAGATTCTCTGTGTTTGTCCCATGCTTCTTTGAATTCAGATACTGTCCTAATCTCTACCACATCCACTGGGAGACTATTCCACGGATCCACCACTCCTTCCGTAAAGACATATTTCCGCATATCACTCAAGAATCTATCCCATGTCCCCTCGTAACACAGTTTGCTTTCATTCGAAAGAGACTCTCCTGTGCATTTATGCCACAAAGGTATTTAAGCATCTCAATTATATCACCTCTATCCCACCTTTCCTCTAAGGTGTGCATATTAAGATCCTTAAGTCTGTCTTCATATGCTTTATAATGAAGACCACTAACCATTTTAGTAGCCACCCTCTGTACTGACTCCAGCCTGTTTATATCCTTTTGAAGGCACGGTCTCCAGAATTGCACACAATACTCCAAATGAGGTCGCACCAAAGACTTATACAGAGGCACTATCATCTCCTTTCTTCTGCTGGCCATTCCTCTCCCTATGCACCCAAGCATCCTTCTAGCTTTTGCTGTCGCCTTTTCTACCTGTTTAGCTACTTTAAGATCATCAGACACAATCATGCCTAGGTCCCGCGTTTCTCGGGGAAAAGGCCCCTATTCCAAGGGAAAAAGGGGCACTTCCAACAGCCATTGCTACCAGCCCTTCTTGGGCCTGCAGCAGGGCTCTCACCATAAGACGTAGGGCCAGGGAGCACAGAAGCCCAAGGCTTCGTCTCCAGCCCAACCATGGGAGAGCTTTTGACTCCTATGGCAGGACCTCTCCTCCCCTGGGAGACCTTCACCAGCCCACAGGGGGCCATCTGGCACTCTGCTACAGGTGGTAAAGGAGCAATAGTCCCTTCACTTGCAACAAGTACTACCCATATTTTTTCCAGGAGAGCCAGTACAACCTGTACTTTGCCAGACCCTTCTGCTCTCAGAGCTCACAGGTCTGCTCAGGGACAAGGTAGTAGAGCTCGTACCCAAACATCTCTGGAGAAAAGGCTTCTACTCAAGGTTCTTCCTTGTCCCCAAAAGAACGTACTGGATCTGCAAAACTTGAACAAGTTTCTGGTTAGGGCGCAGTTCAAAATGCTGTCCCTTGGAACACTGCTGCCCTACTTTCACCAGAGAGATTGTCTGTGCTCCTTGGATCAGGATGCGTATACCCACATCCTGATCCACCCCTCCCATGGTTTGTGGTGTGAGGAGGGCACTACTAGTACAGAGTGCTGCCCTTCGGCCTGGCCTCCTCGCCAAGGATCTTTATCAAGTGCCTGCCATTGGTAGCTGCTCACTTGCACCTGCAAGGGGCTTTCGTCTTCCCCCTACCTGGATGACTGGCTTATCAGAGGTGGTACAGCCTCAGAGACCAACCAGGCCACGGAGTGCACAACACTCCTGCTGCAGCATTTGCGGTTCGTCATCAGCTACCCCAAATCTCACCTCTCTCCAACCCAAAGTCTGGAGTTCATAGGGGCCCAGTTGGATACATTACAGGTCAAGGTCGTCGTCCCAAGAGAAAGGGCAGACCGTCTCATCCAGCTGGCAGGAGAGATACAAGACCACCGGTCGGTACTGGCATGCCACCTTCTCCATCTGTTAGGTCACATGGCCTCAACAGTCCACGTCACGCCATTAGCCTGCCTGCACATGCGGACAGCCCAATGGTGCTTCTGCTCACAATGGACTCAAGCCATGGGCAGAATATGGAACAGGGTCAGTGTCACCCACCAACTGGCAGGATCCCTCACCTGGTGGCAAAGCTTGCGCCACCTTCAGGCAAGGATGCCATTCCAGGCACCCGCACCACAGAGGACCCTAACCACAGTCACCTCCCTCCTGAGTTGAGAGACACATTGTGGGGACCACTGCACGCAAGGCAGCTGGTTCCAGGAGCAGTCACTCTTGCAGATCAGCCTCTTAGAACTCAGTGCAATCTTCCTGGTCCTGCGAACATTCCGCCACCTCCTGAGGCAC
Source organism: Ichthyophis bannanicus (assembly GCA_033557465.1). NCBI lineage: Eukaryota > Metazoa > Chordata > Amphibia > Gymnophiona > Ichthyophiidae > Ichthyophis > Ichthyophis bannanicus. The sequence continues at coordinate 175,607,110 of CM066043.1, read as the reverse complement.
CAACCTGTGCTGATCCAAATGGACAACCAGGTAGCCATGTTTTACGTCAACTAGCAGGGGGGCACGGGATCATACTATGAAACATGGACACTGTTATGTAAAAATGTATATATGTAAATGCTGAATCCCCCCCTTAAGACCTTTTCCTGTGTGCTGTTTTTTTCCCTTCAAATCAATGTGTTTATACCCCAAAATTGCTGTCATGATTTGACAAACTTCAATCTGTAATCAAACTGCTTCTGATCGCTGGAAGTAGCGGTATACAAATGTATACTAAATAAATAAATAAATACTCCCTCTGCCAGGAAGTGGTAGCCCTCCTCTCCTTCGCAGTACACAACAATATGATCCTGAGGCCGGTATACTTGCCAGGCTAGGACAACTGCTTTAGCAGACAGGCTGAGCAGAATCCTTCATCCACACGAGTGGCACTTGAACCCTAAGGTAGCAAAGCAACTCTTCCACTGCTGGGGCAGGCCCATGATGGACCTCTTTGCCTCCCTGGACAGTGCTCAGCTCCCTCGCTTCTGCTCACATCAACCGCATCTGGGGAGAGTGCGTCAGATGATCTCGTGGTCAGAGGGTCTACTCTGTGTTTCCACCAATCTCCCCGGTCGCCAAGACCCTCTTCAAGGTTCAGAGCGAGGGGGTGTCTGTGATACTAATTGTGCCCAGGTGGCCCAGGAACCCTGGTTCCCTCTGTTGCTCTCCCTGTCGGTGGCACTCGCAATCCCACTAGGTCGGGCCCTGGACCTCCTGTCCCAGGAAGAGGGCTCCCTCCTGCACCCTAACCTGGGGTCGCTATTGCTAACGGAGTGGCTGCTGAAAAGATAGCTCTGACCCCTTTCAACCTAATAAGGGAAGTTAAGGAGGTCCTTCTGGCCTCCCGAAAATCCTCCAGCAGGAGTTCGTACGCCTTTAAGTGGGGGAGGTTCTTCATCTGGTGTGCGGAGGAGGAGGAGAACCCTTTCTCCTCTTAGGTGCAACTGGTTCTTCAGTACCTACTGCACCTGTCACACACTAGGCTAAAATCCAACTCTTTGAGGGTGCATCTGAGTGCCATAGCCGTGCACCACCACCCTATCGAGGGAAAACCCTCCTCTAGCCAGCCCCTGGTCTCTAGGTTCCTCCATTGCCTCCTGCTGTCTAAATCCACCCCCCCCCCCCTCCGACCTCCACCAGCAGAATGGAACCTCAACGTGGAGCTTTCTCAGCTCACCAAACCACCATTTGAGCCCCAAGCCACTTGCCACCTGAGATATCTATCTTGGAAAGTAGCCTTCCTGGTGGCCCTCATGTCCGCTCAAATGGTAAGCGAACTTCAGGACCTGGTGGTGGACCCACCATATATAAGAACAGGGTGGTGCTCCGCACACATCCCAAATTCCTCCCAAAGGTGATATCTCCTTTCCACCTCAACTCAGAGGTGGTCCTCCCCACCTTCTTTCCACGGCCTCATGCCGGCAGGAAGGAACTAATACTTCCTATACTAGCTTGCAAGAGGGCCCTGTCCTTCTACTTGTAGCGACCTCAGGTCCATAGAAAAGCTCCACAGCTTTTTGTGTCTTTTGACCCCAGTATGCTGGGGCTTCCCATGACCCAAACAAACTCTGTCCACTTGGGTGGTGGATTGTATTGCCCTCGCCTATGAGTGAGCTGACCTCTCCCTTGAGCACAGGATCACAGTGCATTGCGTGAGGTTGATTGCCACGTCTGTGGCCAACCTCTGCTCAGTGCCGGTGGCGGAGATCTGCAAGGCCACCACATGGTCTTCAATTCATACTTTCGCAGCTGACTACTGCCTGGAGAACGAGTCCTGCAGGGACAGTGTCTTTGGTCAGGCAGTACTCCATAATATTCTTGGGGTGTAGGCACTCCTGCCTTCTGACTCTTCTGTGTTCAGGCTACTGGAGTGATAATGTCGCTGGACACGAGGGTCTGCAGAGTCTCTCAGTGGGGACTCACCTTCTGCAACTCATGGCTGCCCAATTGATCACCGTTGGCGCTGTCTTGGTTTGATACTCGGCAGCCTGGAGCTATGGAGTCCCATATGTAAGGACTGACTTCCTGCTTGTTCCTGGAGAAAGCATAGTTATTCACTTGTAACAGGTGTATTCCAGGAACAGCAGGAATCAGTCCTCTCAACCCTCCCTCCTCCCTTGGGAGTTGCCTCCCTACCTTGTTCTAGTTTTACTGCATCCTAGCTATGTCATCTGACTGAGCAAGATGGCACCCTTGGGCGGGAAGGGGACCATGCATGCTTGGTAGCATATCCCAAAGGCTTTCTTTGAAAGCTAGGGGAAATGCTCTGCGTGGGCTTTGTCAGTGCAGACATCACCCATATGTGAGGACTGATTCCTGCTGTTCCCAGAGAACACCTCTTACAGGTGAATAATTACTCGTTCTGATTTTGCAAGCCAAAGAACGAATTCTAGCCTCTCTTCAAACGAGGCATCCAAAAGACAGCATTTCTTGTGAAAGTGTGTTTGTGAAGCCAGTGGGTGAATAAAAAGATTTTGTGGAGTGCCCAGCTCTGAAAGTTAAGTTTCAATGTAACTGAGACTTTACCAATGCTGTTTACCTACTTCATTTTCCTGTAAAAAGTAAAATAAATAAACTTTTTTGAAGGAGACAGGAGTGGCATGATCTCTTTATTTCTAATTCTCTCCATCTCTTACTGAGACCTAGCTCCTCCCTGATGACACAGCTTGAGTCACTGCCCTCTGTCACGGCGGCTACCAATTCGCCCACATGCCTCGTCCCACTGGCCGTGGTGGAGGTGTTAGGTTTCTATTTTCTCTTTCCTGCCAGTTTCAACCCCTCCTCCTACCTCCAGTCTCCTTTCCCTCCTCTGAAGTCCATTCCATCTTTTTTTTTTAATCCCTTACCTCTCCGGATAGCCACTATTTATAGACCTCCAGACAAGTGCATCGCTACCTTTCTCTTTGACTTTGACTCATGGTTTTCCTTCTTCCTGAATTCATCTTCCTTCTCCCTTATTCTTGGTGACTGTAATATTCATGTTGACAACCCTTCTGACCTCTGTGCATCTATGCTCCTTTCCCTAGCTCCTCTTTTAACCTCCAGCTTTGCTGTACTGCCCCCACTGCCTTGACCTTGTTTTCTTTAACTGTTTACCCTCTGATTTCTGTACCTCAGTTCTTCCTTTATCAGACCATCACCTGCTAAGCTTCACTCTTCTTCACTCCCCGCCTTAACCTCTCCTAGTCTCCTACTTTTTTAGAAATCTTCATGCTATCTATCCATCGCCTCTCTCCACTATTGTCTCATCACCTCTTTCCTCTACCTTGTCTTCTAGTTCTGTTAATGAGGCTGTAGTTTCCTATAATACTGCACTCTCCTCTGTTCTGGATGCTCTTGCTCTGCCCATACCACATCCTGTCAGGCGCACTATACCCCAGCCCTGGCTGTCTTCAACTACCCGTTGTCTACGCTCCTGTGCCCGATCAGCTGAGTGCATTTGGCTCAAATCCTGCACCCTTGCTGGCTGACTTCACTTCATATTCATGCTTGCCTCCTTCTAATCAGCCATAGCACTCGTTAAGCAAAACTACTATATCCATCTGACTAACTCTCTTGCCTCTGATCCCTGCTGTCTCTTTTCAGCTCTTAACTCTCTTCTCAAGGTGCCTCCGACCCCTCCTTTCCTTTCAGCCCAAATCCTAGCTGACTATTTCTATGACAAAATCCATAAGATTACACTCCAATTCCCCACAAGATCGTCTTCATTCCCCTCTTCAATACCAGCTCTTCCCCTCAATCTCTACTACCCTTTCGTCCTTTTCTAAAATCTCCGAAGAGGAAACTGCTCTCTATACCTAGTCCCTTGGTGAACTCATCTCTTCCCATGGCTTTCAATACCATTTTTTCAATACCTTGCCGATAAACAGCACAAATGTATATAGTTGTATATAGAGAAGAGCCACCAAAATGGTAAAGGGGATGGAAGGCTACTCCTATGAAGAAAGGCTAAAAAGGTTGGGGCTCTTTAGCCTGGAGAAGAGACGGCTGAGGGGAGATATGATAGACGTCTATAAATTAATGAACGGAGTGGAACGGGTAAACGTAGATCGATTGTTTACCTTATCAGAATATGGAAAGACTAGGGGACATGCAATGAAGCTACAGGGTAAACTATTTAAGACTAATAAAAGAAAATATTTTTTCACTCAACGTGTAATCAAACTCTGGAATTTGTTACCGGAGGATGTAGTAAAGGCTGTTAGTGTAGCTGGGTTTAAAAAAGGTTTGGACAAGTTCCTGGAGGGAAAGGTCCATAAACCATTATTAAGAAGGGACCCAGGATATCAATGCTTGAACCAGTACAAGCATTGTGGAACCTGTGTCCCTTGGGGAAACTGCTAGGTACGTATGACCTAGATTGGCCACTGTTGGAAACAGAATGCTGGGCTTGATGGACCTTGGTCTGACCCAGTATGGCATATCTTATGTTCTTATGTTCTTATGTACCCCTGTTAAATCCAAGTTGTAAAAACCTGTTATCTGTAATGTACACTGCATTCTTCTGCTGTGCTGTACAATTTATTGTTACCTGTAAACCGCGCTGATTGTAAGAAGTGCTGTATAGAAATAATATAAATAAATAAATAAAATTTACACTGATAACTCTCAGATCTATCTCTCTACTCCTGATATTTCTCCGACACTCCAGACCCGAATCTCTGCCTGCCTGTCTGACATCACTGCCTGGATGTCTCATCGTCGTTTGAAATTGAATATGGTGAAAACCAAACTTCATATTTTTCCCCTTAAACCCACCTTCTCCTTTCTTCCTTTCTCTGTCTCTGTGGAAACTTACTTCCTGTTTCCTCTGCCCCTAACCTTGGGGTCATCTTTTACTCCTCTCTCTTCTTCTCCACCCACATCCAACTGATTGCTGAAACCTGTCGTTTCTTTCTCTATATCATTAAGAAAATTTGCCCCTTCCTTTCTGAACACACTACTAAGACACTTATCCACTCTTTAGTCCCCTTCTATCTAGACTATTGCAACCTCCTCCTTGCTACTTCTGAGTCATCTTTCTCCCCTTCAATCTATTCAGAACTCAGCTGCATGGCTAATTTTCCACCAGCCCCGATATACTCGTATAACCCCTCAAGTCACTTCACTGGCTCCCCTTCCGTTTCCGTAACCTCTTTAGCCTTTCCTCAAAGGAGAGTCATTCCATCCCCTTTATCATTTTTGTCCGTCTTCTCTGTACCTATTGTACACAGTACTTCAGATGCAGTCACACCATGGAGCGATACAGAGGCAGCATTATAGCCTTTGTTTTATTTTCTATGCCTTTCCTAAAGATTCCTAACATTCTGATTATTTAAGCACCGCCAAATAGAAGCTTTCAGTGCATTGTTTAAGATCACGCTTCCATCCTTTTCTTGGTTGGGTGGGTGACTCCGAACCTCTTTAGCATTATGTATCAGGAGTTTGGGTTGTTCTTCCTACGTGCATCATTTTGCATTTGTCCACATTAAATTTCATCTGCCATTTGGATGCACACTGTCCCAGTCTCACAAGGTCCTACAGTTTCTCACAATCTACATACAATTTAACAACTCAGAATAATTTGGTGTCATCTGCATATGTAATCAGCTTGCTGCTTGTTCCCGATTCCAGATCATTTATAAATGTTAAAAAAGCGCCGGTCGCAATACAAATCTCTAGGGTACTCCACTATTCACCTTCATTGAGAAAGTTGACCATTTATCCCTCCTTTCTGTTTTCTCTTTAAACCAGTTTCCAATCCACAGTAGGACACTGCCTCCTATGCCATGACTTTTTAACCTCCTTAGGAATCTCTGATTGGGACTTTGTCAAATGCTTTCTGAAAGTTTAAATACACTAATCAACTGGCTCGCCTTTATCTACATGTTTGTTCACACCTTCAAAGAAATGGAGCAGATTGGTGTGGCAAGACTTCCCATCGCTAAATCCTTCTATTTCTGCATTCAGACTTCAGCACATATGTTATATGGATGGCAGTTGACTAACTTCAGGCTCTGCCCCATATTAAATACAGCTTTTCACTCTATAGCGACATATATGGCCAAAGATTTGCATTTCCATGCTGGGAATGTTTTTTTGGTTTGTTTTTTTAAACAGCACCTGTACAGACCACACAAGTAGTTCTGTATATTGCCTCTTTTTTATTTTTAATTTCATTGTTTTGTGTGGGTTTCATACCCTATTGATTTGATTCTACGATATGAACCCCAGAATCCAGAAAGCCTTTTGGGCCAGATTTAAGGATTAGAAGAAAACCCTTAGCACGCCTTGTGTATCTTTGAGCAGGGTCAATGTTTTTTTGTGTGAGTTTTCAGCTAACACAAACTTACGTGCCTTATCAAAGCTATATTAGAGCAGGGACCTTTGTCTATAGGAACAAAATAAAGAAAAGCTCCATGAAGGCCCAAACTGTGAAATAAATCTACAAAGTTCTAGAGGGAAATCTTTTCCTGTCCTCACAGAGGTTGACATGATGACATCTCGAAAAGAGTGTAAAAGTGTTTCTTTAGCTTTTTAGTCCAGGATAACAACACTAGTGGGAATATTTAAGATCTTAATGATAAAGATCAGACTTTGGTTGTGCTACTTCTGCTGTAACAGGGCTCATCCAATTACAAGTTGTGCTTAATACAATATTAAGTATTAGAGTTTTAAGGAAATTGCATGAGGCTTGTTCTAGTCCAGGCAAGCATCAAATTGAAAGGATTTTTTGTTGTCTGATATCAAATGCCATCAACAGTGGTCACAAAGTGCTGAATAAGGATTTTTATCCTTCTGTGTAACCCATCTTCTAAAGCTCATGAGAAAAATGAATTATGAATGCATGTATTATATTGACAACGTTGGCAAAAAATGTTACTTTTTCTTAGTTTTGTTCATAGCTCATGAAAAAAAAAGTAAATCATTTTTGAAGTTCCTCACCATATAACTGTCCTGCATTTTGAATTTGTTCATCTTTTCAGCTCTTTTATTCTGAATAAAAATCATTTCTGTAATGTAATTAGTTTTCTTTTCTTGATGTTTATTGTTTGGAAATTTAGGAGTTTATTTTTGAGGCAATTAGGTGCTTTCTTAGTGTCAAAAAAAGGGTTTATCAGTATATTCACAGTGTGAAACATTTTTTAGTGTCTCTCTTTAGATAGTATGCCATTAAATGGAATCCATCAGTGGGTGAAGCCAGGTTTGAACCCTGGTTTTCCTGGTCATTAGCCCGTTGTTCTAACCAGTAGGCTGCTACTCTTTCATTTTGGTATTTACTCATAGCAATAATAAAACTAGATGTACAGAAATTATAACTTCCTTATTGTCCTTCCAGTGCAGTCCCGCACCTCTGGGTAGTGCACCTCCTCTCGCAGCTTGGAGACTGAGCATGTCAGATTCTGAAGTCACTTGTACTAATACCGCTGGCACGTCCCACCAGCTCCCAGTGTGCTCAGTCTCCAAGCAGCTAGAGGTGGTAGTGAGTCTAGGTGTTGGGCTCACTGAAGGAACAGATAAGGAGCAATTTAGATTGGAGTAGTGAGGTTTTTTGGTTAGGTTCCCTTTGCTGTGCTTTCTTTCTTTTGGGTTAAAGTTTGGGTTTAAAAAAAAAAAAGATAGAGTGTAGGTGGGGAAAAAGGCAGGGTGTAAGGGGAACTCTCTCCCATCTGCCATCTTCGTCTGGACAAGGGGCTCAGGTGTCTATGGACGTTAGCCCTCTGCTTGAGGCTCCTTCATCACCGCGGGGGTGGCTCTGGTGGTTCCAGGTTCTTCTAACCCTCCAGGTTTTGGAGGGGAAGCCCTGGCTGGTTTTTCCCCGGAGTTTGTACTGTTGCTGCAGCAGGCCTTTTGCTTGTGCCAGCAGAGGGCCGCTACGGATTTTTAGGCCCTTGGGGCCGCGGCAGGCCGAGTCCCCATGGAGAAGGTTGAGAATTCGGGGGCGGGACCAGCTAAGAGGGCTTGGTCAGGGGATGAACAGCCTCTCTTGTCTGAGTGGCAGGAGATGGTCAACTTCGAACTGGAGCCTGAGGCAGGCGGGGAAGAGCTCAAAGAAGGTGAGATTCCGGAGACTGAAGACCAAGCTAGGATTATATGAGTCTTTCGTAGAGAAGAGCTGCCGGCTTTAATTGCGGAGTTGCTTCAAGCCCTCAATTTGTCGGTTGCTCAACTGGCAGAGGACGAAGTGTTGGAAGACCCTCTCATTCAGGCGGTACAGAAGACACAGTCAGTTTTTGCAGTACACCGTGTGGTCATACAGATGATCCAGGACTGGTGAGTCTTTGGGGGGTGAGGTCAGTGACTCGCCTCTATCCACTGTCGGATAAGGAGCGGGAAATGTTTTGTTCCCCACACGTGGATGCAGCCGTTTTGGCAGTCACGAAAAAGACAACCATTCCGGTGGAAGGAGGCGCAGCCCTGAAGGATGGGCGGGACCGGAGGTTGGACACGACCTTGAAGCAGGCCTTTGAGGTCAATGCGCTATCCCTAAAGGCTTCTATTTGTGGGGCTTGGGTAGCGAGGGCCTGTCTTCGCTGGTCGCAGCCGGGTGAATCTGCACAACATCATTTGGCTGACGTAGCTAGATTGGAATCGGGGGCTGCTTACCTGGCTGATGTCCACTATGACCTCATTCAAGGGTTGGTGAATAGCATGGCGTCAATAGTGGCGGCGCTACCTTTGCTGCGGAACTGGGCAGAAGACAGTTCCTCCAAGTCCCTGCTTAGCAAGCTCCCCTTTAAGGGGAAGCTGTTGTTCGGGGAGGACCTCGACAAGCTGGTCAAAGGGAGGGCGCTTGCCGGAGGATAAGCCGAAGCTGGGCCGGATGGCGACAGCTGCTTAGGGCCAGTCGTGGGATTTTCAGCATTTTCGTACCTCTTGCCTGGGGTGTTTCAAGAAGGGGAGGTTTCCCTTGTGCGGTCAGGGTTTTATGAGATTCTGAGGAGCGGGCAGAGGTTTCACTGGTCCCTCATCCTCTGGGTTTAAGAAGACCCAATGAAGCGAGGGGGGGGGGGCCCAGGCTGTGGAGCAGCCCATGGGAGGTCGGCTACGGGAGTTTCTCTCAGCCTGGGTCCAGATCACGTCCGACCGATGGGTGCTGGAAGTCATTCGCAAGGGTTATGCCCTCGAATTCGCTCAGCTAGTGGCCGACTCCTTTGTCCTGTCTCCCTGCAGGGCGCAGGCTAAGGCAGTGGCGGTAGAGGAGACCCTGTCTCAGCTACTTCAGCTAAAAGCAGTGGTTCTGGTTCCTCGAGAGCAGTGCGGCTGCGGTCGGTACTCCATTTATTTTGTGGTTCTCAAGAAGGATGGGTCTTTTCGCCCAATTCTGGACCTCAAGTGGGTAAACCGTTGCCTTCGGGTTCCCTATTTTCGCATGGAAACATTGCGGTCAATGATTGTGGCGGTGCAAAAGGGGGAATTTATGACATCCCTCGATCTCACAGAAGCGTACCTTCACATTCCTATCCAGCCGGAACATCAGCGCTTTCTAAAGTTTGCGGTGCCTCGAGGGCGTTTCCAGTTTCAGGCATTACCGTTCGGTCTGGCGATGGTGCCGCATACATTCACCAAGGTGATGGTAGTAGTGGCGGTGGCTCTTCAAAAAGAGGGAGTGTTGGTTCACCATTATCTCGATGACTAGCTGATCCGGGCAGAATCCAGAACCGAGAGTGGACGGGCTACAGTCAGGGTGGTACAGCTCCTAGAAAGCCTCAGCTGGGTGTTCAATGTGGCCAAGAGCCGCTTGGCTCCCTCTCAGGTTCTGGAATACTTGGGAGTCCGATTCGACACTCGAGTTGGTGCAGTTTTTCTGCCAAAGCACTGGGCCCAGGGGCTGCGTCACTTGGTGCGCAGATTTTTGGGGTGGTCGGCGCCGACGGCCTGGCAGTATCTTTGGGTGCTGGGAACAATGGCAGCCACTCTGGAGGTAGTGCCATGGGCGAGAGCGCTCATGCATCCATTGCAGAGGTTCTTGCAGGATTCTCTGGCCAAGCGGCTGCCTTGTCCGCTGGCAGTCAAGGAGGCTCTTCAATGGTGGCTTTGTCCAGAAAATTTGGTGGTGGGCATGCCTCTCGAGCAGCCGCAGTGGGTCTCCATGCTGACAGATGCCAGTCTGGCAGGTTGGGGGGGGCTCATTGCGGGGAATTCTTTGCCCAAGGGAGCTGGAGCAGACAGGAGGTCGGGTGGTCGATCAACCAACTAGAACTCTGAACAGTATCTCAGGCGCTCCGCGCCTTCGAGTCCAATCTGCTAGAACGAGCGGTCAGGGTCCTCTCAGACAATGCTTCTTCAGTGGCCTACCTTAACCGTCAAGGGGGCACAGGCAGCGCAGCCCTAGAGGAAGAGGCGGAGGCCTTGTTCAACTGAGCAGTGTCTTGTCTTCAAGCGCTGTCAGCGGCACACATTGTGGGGATAGACAATGTGACGGCAGACTTTCTCAGTCAGATTTGCGTGGATCCCAGGGAATGGGAGCTTCACTCTGAGATCTTCGCTCAGATAGTCTGCAGGTGACGCCCATTATGGATGTGATGGCAATGTTCGGGTCCTCCAAAGCGAGCCACTTCTTCAGCAGGAGATGGGAAAGGATGTCTGAGGGACTGGATGCATTGCGAGTGGCCCACAGAGGGCCTCCTCTGTCTTTCCTCCTTGGGCTCTCATAGGCCGTGTGGTGTAGCGAATTGAGGTGCATAGAGGGAGAGGGAGAGTGATATTAATCGCCCTGAATTGGCCGCAGCACCCACGGTATGCCAACTTAGAGCATCTTCTCGACGGTCTACCATGGCTTCTTCCGGCGCGAGAGGATCTGCTAAGACAGGGACTGCTCTGGATACCTCAGGTGGATCGATTCTCGCTTACGGCCTGGCCCTTGAAAGGGCGAGGCTGAGACGGAAGGGTTATTCCGGGCCCGTAATCTCTACCTTACTCTTGGCTAGGAAAAGGTCAACCTCGCTAGCCTACGTCCGCGTCTGATGTATTTTTGAGGCTTGGTGCTTGGCAAGGCAGACGTGACCAGCATCGGTTTCGGTCCTCGAGGTCTTGAGTTTTTTGCAGGATGGTTTTGATAAGGGTCTACCAGCCAGCTCGGTGAGGGTGCAGCTGGTGGCTATTTCTTGTTATCGTGGGAAGGTCCAGGGCTTGCACCCAGACCCAGATGTGTTATGCTTGCACCCAGATGTGTTACGTTTCTTGAAGGCGGTGTTCTGTTTGCGTCGTCCTCGTAGGGTGGTGATTCCCTCTTGGGCTCTCAATTTAGTCCTGAGAGCGTTGACGAGGGAGCCTTTCGAGTCGTTAAACCGGGCATCATTAAAGGATGTAACTTTGAAGACTGTCTTCTTGGTAGCGATCTGCTCGGCGCGCCGAATCTCAGAGTTGCAGGCCTTGTCTTGCCGGGAGCCGTTCCTGACTTTCTCTCGGGAAAAGGTGTTTTTGCGTCCTGTTCCGTCTTTCCTGCCAAAGGTGGTGTCTGTGTTTCATGTGAATCAGCCGGTGTCTTTGCCAGTTCTGGGAGGCTCGGGAGAGAGTATCTCAGAGTGCAATCTGCGCTTGCTGGATGCGAAGAGAGCTCTTCGATGTTACTTGAAGGTGTCGGAGAATTTTTGCAAGTCTGATCATTTGTTCGTCCTCTTTGGGGTGCCGCGAAGGGGCGAAGCAGTGGCCAAGGTTTCCATTTCCAAATGGGTATGGGAAGCGATAGCATCAGCTTATATCTTGCAGGGGTGTCAGGTTTGTGGACTCATTCTATCAGAGCTCAGGCAGCTTCGTGGGCCGAGTATAGTTTGGTGCCGCCGGTAGAGATTTGTAGGGCAGCCACTTGGTCCTCTCTGCATACCTTCAGTAAGCATTATTGTCTGGATGTCCAGGCAGCAGAAGATGCCTCTTTCAGGTTGGCGGTTTTGCGGGCATGTCTGGCAGGTCCCTCCCATTAAGACACTGCTCTGTTACATCCCAGAGGTGCAGTGTGGGACTGGACTGGAGGGACAATATGGAAAGAGAAATTAGACTTATCTGTTAATTGTTGTTCCTTGAGGAGCTCCAGTCCAGTCCCGGATCCCACCCGGGGTTCTGTTGGCTAATGTGGGTCTGGTTTTCTGCGGTTGTTGGGGCCGGGTCAATGGGGATTCGGAAGTCTGTGTACTTCAGGCTTAGTTCTCGGCTTTTTCTCTGTCTTTCTCTCTTCTGCGCTTCCGGGCACTCTCTTCATCTCTCCCTCTCGGGGAGAGGGGGGACTTCCCCTCTTATTGGGGGGGGGGCGGGGAGTTACAGTTTAAGTGGTTTGTTTATTTGTTTGTTATTCTGGCTACTTATTTGTTGTTCCTCTTGAGTTTGCTTTGTCATTAGGTCACTGGGAGCTGGTGGGATGTGCCAGCGGTATTAGTACAAGTGACTTCAGAATCTTACATGCTCAGTCTCCAAGCTGCAAGAGGAGGTGCCACTACCTAGAGGTGCGGGACTGGACTGGTTCCTCAAGGAACAACAATTAGCAGGTAAGTCTAATTTTTCTTTGCTACCTGCCGCCACAAGATCCCCTTGCCAGCGCATGCCACTGGGGTCTAAGAGCAGTTTCAAATGAATAAGGGTCTGTATTATAAAGGGCATCATAACTGTACAAGTTAAATATGGGAAACAATCTTCTACCTTTCGAAATGATCAGTGGGGGAAAAATATCAATCTCTTTAAGGTAATCTCATTTGTTCTTGTTCTTGGTATACATAAACTAAATACAGTGCTATACCAATAAGTCCAAAGATTTCACTGAAGAGAAGACACAATGTATGGGTCCTATATTCAGCCTCCAAAAAAGACATTTCTGACCAAAAAAAATTCTGTGTACACAACTCATTCTATAAAGTCCATTTTTGACTTGTAGAGGAACAGTCTAATCTGACCATCCAGCCCCCTGTGCGGCCGATCAGAATCGGGAAGCCCAGAGTAGACCCAATTCTGATCCCGCGGAGGCTAGATGTGCCCGTGGGATCAGAATCTGGTCTACAGCCTGCACGTGCAGGTCAGGTCCTGATTCTGATCGGCCTGCATGCCCAGCCACCTCGGTCAGGCTCCTGAATGGAGCTGCAGTACCATGGCGCCATTCAGGAGTCACGAATGCCGGCTGCCGCCGATTTCCTTCTTTCCCTGCAGCCAGACCCTCGATTCGGCCTCCCATGGCCTGGGTCCAACTGCAGGGAACTTTACCCTCCTACCTTTTTTTCGGGCCCGGCAACATGATCCCCCGACATCCAGGGGACTTATTCCACCTCTGCGGTGGTATAAGTCCCCCGTCTATATTCACAGCCCCGGATGTACAGAGCCGACCTCTGAATCGGCCCTGTACATCCGGGGTTGTGGCCCGCCCATGCCCTGCCCTTGCTCCGCCTCAGGAATGCCCTCTCCCACCCCCATCTAGTCCTCCCTGTACAAACATGCTGTTCATATGGGGAGGCTTTAGCCGGGGTCGGTGTATAACAATTCTTTAGTGTAAATACTGCCACGATAAGGTGGTCGTATTGCCAGATTCGTTTATTTTTATTCCTTTTTCACATATCGTTTCATATTAAAGAAGATATAGGGAGTATCAAACTTCCACATTTCAAAGCAAACTCCTCCTCCATCGCGGTGTTCTCTCACACTTATCTGGAAACTGCTTTTGACTGGTTTCGCCTATAAATGGCTTTCTCAAAACTGAAGCTTCCAAGTGCCTGGCCATTCTTAAACACCACATCAAAACACCCACTGGGGAGGAGGGACTTTATGGAGTGAGTTGTACAAATAGAATGTTTTTTGGCCAAAAATGTCCTTTTTGGAGGCTGAATATAGGACCCATGTTTTGTGTCTTTTCTTGGTATACATATTCATATTTGGAAGCAAAAGAATGATGGCCTTTAACAAGCATTTAATCATCAGTGAGGTCTTAGCTGGAAATGCGCATGTAAGTATTTGCAGAGACCACTAAGCTGCCCAGTCACTGCCCTATCCTATACTAAGCAGCAGCGCAAGACTTTAACTGCTCTGCCCTGTGCTACAGCCAGTGTGATGCACTTAGTGTGCAGCAAACCCCACACTAATCATTAGCACATATTAGGAAACATGACCTATAGCGTCTTTTTCACTATTGCTTTACACTATTATTGTGATCATTTTCCACAAATATTCAGTTCATCAGAGGAATCATTTCACCAGGGTCTTAGATTGTAAGCTCTGATGAGCAGGGACTGTCTCTTCCATGTCTGTGTGCTCTGCTCTTTGCTGTCCTCCAGAAGCTGCCACCCTGGGTGATCACCTAGTTTTCCTACTAATTGGGCCATCCCTGAACATATTTATAATAGCCAGTGGTAGTTTTAGTATTGGCTTTCCATACAGCTGCATCTCGGTAACGTAATGGAAGAGAACAGGAACAATAAAATTCCAATTTTTTTTTCAGTTTTGATTATATTTAATAAATTGAAACAAATTTCTTACTAATGAAACACCAGATATGTATGATCAAATTCTGAGGAGGAAGCAGCAATCAGAGATGCAGTTTAAATCACATTGCATCTTGCCTTTGTAAAGTTCTCAGCTTCCCCCGGCCCACTGAGGAGGAGCCTTAAACTCATTCCTGAGCACTGTGCTAGCAGCTGAGCCTCTGCGCTCACTTTTCACAGCAGGCATTAATTAACTTTTTGTCAGCTGCCAACAACAAAAAAAACTCTTAAGAAGTTTTGGTATCATAGAAACGGCAGGCTCAGAGAAGATAAGCCAGTTTAAATAGGACATTCTTAATATAAAGAATGAAATCTCTTCTGTTATGATGTAAAAGTGAAAGAGGAAATAATTTGGTTAGATGATAACAAAGCCAGAGAGAAAATTTAGCACCTCTGATTCCATCGTAACATACACCAGTGTTGCCACAACCCTGTCTGCAGAAGCATCTAACTGGTTGGGTTTTCGGGATGTGTGAAATTTATATGCATGAGAGAGACTTGCATGCACTGATCTCCAATGAATACACATCTCTCTTATTCATATTCGTTGTGGCAGTCCTAAAAACCTAACTAGATAAGTGAGCCTCTAGGAGATGGTTGGGAAACAGTGACACATGCAAAGGAATCTTCCTCCTTTCTCTGTGATCAACAGTGGTCACAAAGTGCAGAATGAAGCTTTAATCTTTCTATATAACCCATCTAAAGTTCCTGAGGAAGACTGCATAGATAATGCTTGTGGAAATGTTACTTTTCCTAATGTTTTGTTGGTAGCTGATGACAAGATTGTGTTATTTTGTTATGTTGTATTTGAACGTCACACATTTACCTTGTAGAAACCTAGTCCTAAATATGAAGTGATCTAGGCTCTTTCCTCCTTGAATCCCACAGCCTGTCTGCATTTTATGAGGTAGAACCACCAGATTGGTTCCCTCCTAGAGTCCCTAGACTAATTGGGCCTCAGAAAGGCTTCCACTGGGGGCTTCGGGCAAGGGGGCAGGGCGAGGGGCGGTAGCATGCCTCTGTGCGGCGCGCTGTGCAGTGGCAGCGGCCTGGAAGCGTAAAGACGCGCCGGGATTGGGAGAGTTTGAAGGGCGCGTGCATCATATTTTGCTAATGGAGAGATTAACAGCAGTGAGGAAAGGACAGGGGGGTAGATTTGAAGTAAGATGGGGGAAGCTGTGGCGGGGGCTTTATCCGGAGGGAGGGGAGGGGAGGGGGAGTTTGGGTTAGAGGGGGGAGGGGAGGGGGGGAGTAGTGGGGGGGAGGGGAATTCTATATGTTTTATTTTGGGGGTTTAAAGTTCTCGCTGTATATTGTGAGGATATGACTATCTTGGATATGTTGAGTGTTATGGTTGAAAAATTTAATAAAAAGATTTAAATTTAAAAAAAAGAAAGGCTTCCACTGATTGGTTCTCTACACATAATATATGTGGTGTGACAAAAAAGAAATGAGACTGTGGAAGCCACGCCCATGACTCAATGCCAATTGACTAACCGCTTATGTCACTGTAACATAGTAACATAGTAAATGACAGCAGATAAAGACCAGTATAGTCCATCTAGTCTGCCCAGTAAGATGGCAAGAGTAGGTGCACCTGCCGCTCCATGCAGGCCACCCCTCCCCATGTCTTTGTTTAGGGGTGAATCCACCGCTTCATGTACGACACCCCTATTTGTTGAGAAATTAGATAGTTAAGTTTATTTTGGTTTTATCCTGTTGCTGTAAAGGGATCCACTGTGTCTGTCCCATGCTGTTTTGAATTCTGTCACTGTATTTGCCCCCACCACTTCCATCGAGAGGGCATTCCAAGCATCCACCACCTTTTCAGTAAAAAAGTATTTCCTGACATTGCCTTTCAATTTATCCCCTTGCAGCTTCATGTTATGCCCTCTAGTTTTACAGCTTCCCCGTCTTTGGAAGAGGTTTGTTTGTTCATTATTTCTCTTTAAGTATTTAAAGGTCTGAATCATATCTCCCCTATCCCTCCTCTCCTCCAGAGTGTACATATTTAGGTCTTCAAGTCTCTTCTCATAAGGCTTCTGACGCAGGCTCCAAATCATTTTGGTCGCCTTCCTCTGAACAGTTTCCAGTCTTTTTACATCCTTTGCAAGATATGGTCTCCAAAACTGAACACAATATTCCAAGTGAGGCCTCACCAGTGACTTATACAGTGGCGTTAGTACCTCTTCCTGTTGTGCAACATCTCGCCACTATTCTGCTATAATAGTTTTCATCTCTCTCACTCTGTTTTTCTTTTTCAGGTTTTTTTGTAGCTTTGTCATGCAACTGGAGGTGGCAGAAATATGGAGCAAAGAATCAACTTGAAATTTCTGGTTAAGATGGAGAAGGACCCGACTGGCTTATGGAGAAGATGCAAAGTCAAGGCTGCAAGTCTTCGAGTGGCACAAACACATCAAAACTGGCCACGAGGAGGTGGAGGATGACCCCAAGTCAGGAAGGCCTTCCGCGACAAAGACGGCTGAGAACATTGACAGAGTGAACCAGCTGGTGCAGAGTGATCACAGATTGATGTTGCAGATGATAGCTGAGGAGCTCAGCCTGAACAGGGAGTCAGTGCGGACCATCTTAGTGCAGGAGCTGGGGATGCGGAAGGTGTGCGCCAAGATGGTGCCCAAGCTTTTATCGGACGACCAGAAGGAGCACCGAGTCAATGTTTCTCGAGACTTGCTAGAGAAGATCGGCGAAGATCCAGAGTTCGTTGGCCGAGTCATCACAGGAGACAAGAACTTGGGTCTTCCAGTACAACCCTGAAAGCAAGAGACAGAGCCTGCAGTGAAAGACTCGACTGTCACCCAGACCCAAGAAGGCGCGCATGACCAAATCAAGGATCAAGGTCACGCTGATCGCATTCTTCGACCAGAAGGGAGTGGTTCATCATGAGTTTGTGCCTGAGGGCTAGACAGTCAACCAGCACTTCTACCAGCAGGTCCTCATAGCATCCATGACCGGGTTCGGCACAGCAGGTGGGCTCTGTGGAGAGACAAGTCGTGGCTTCTCCACCACGACAATGCACCTGCACACACTGCACTGAGTGTGAGGCAGTTCTTGGCCAACAAACAGATCACAGCTCTTGACCACCCTCCTTTTTCCCCAGATCTCGCACCGTGCGACTTCTGGCTCTTCCCCAGGCTGAAGACTGTGCTCAAAGGAACTCATTTTGCCTCTGTAGAAGAGATCAAGGCCACTGTGACAAGGGAGCTGAGGGACCTCAAGGAGGAGGACTTTACCAAGTGTTTCTATATGTGGCAGAAGCAAATGCAGAAGTGCATTAACTGGAGGGGATTACTTTGAAGGGGACAATGCGAAATATCTCTGTAGATTTTGTAATAAAACATTTATGGGACAGTCTTGTTTCTTTTTTGTCACACCTCGTATATATCCTGGAACTCTGTCTTCCCTTTCATATAAATCTCTTGTGGGAACTCTGAATACCTTATTATGTGCTTATATTTGGTGTTTTGTATCATAGTAATTGATGGCAGATAAAGACCAAAATATTGGCACACACCCAAAAAAGAAGGACCAAAAACTAAATATACTCCTACACATAAAAATGGACATTATGCTCATACAACATTTCTTCAAATTCTTTCAAAAATATTTTTAAAAAACATGACCCTGTACAAACAGGTCAAATTTATTCACATACACTGGAGAGCTCAACCGGCGGTCTTACCGGCAAACAAATATCAACCTGGGAGGGAGGATTGGCCTAGTGGTTAGGACAAAGTACTTCAGGCCGGAGGGCCGGGGGTTCAAGTCCCACCTGGGGACAGCAATCTCAGGCCGGAGGGACTGGGATTTCTAGTCCTATAGGCACTCCTTGTGGTCTTGGGCAAGCCACTTAACCCTCCATTGCCCATGTTCCCTGTAAGTATTAGTGTGTGTGTGTCATATCCCCTCGTGTTAAATGTATCTCCCAATTGACCGCTTTGACCCGGTGAAAAGCGGGATATAAATACAGCTAAATAAATAAATAACCTTGCCATTGCCATTAATTCATCGCTCACTAAGGTGCTGAAGCTAATGTCACATTCCCCAAAGATGGTCGCCACAACAATAGGTTAGAGAAATAAATTGCAATTAGCTTAAAAACTTCATATTTTCTTCTCACTGGATGACCACAAGATTACAGGCCACTTGTTCATTTGTACTTTAACCTTGACTGATGGTTTTGCTGTATCTAACAAGTTCCTCAGAAGAAATGGCCACTGCTCTGATTTACTAACACACAACTATTTATGGCTTAATATTTGAGTGTTAGTAAATTGGGAATCATAAAGAAAGGAATAGAGAATAAAACAAAGAATATTATAATGTCTCTGTATCGCTCCATGGTGTGACCACACCTTGAATATTGTTTGCAGTTCTGGTTACCATATCTTAAAATTGATATAGCAACATTAGAAATGGTACAGAGAAGAGCGACATAAATGGTAGTGGGGATGGATGCATATTCCTACGAGGAAAGACTTAAAAGGTTAGGGCTTTTCTGCTTGGAAAAAAAATGTCTGAGAGGAGATATGATACGGATCTTTAAAATAATGAATGGAGTAGAACGGGTAAATGTAAATCGGTTGTTTACTTCATCAAAAAGTAGAAATTTAGGGGACATGCAATGAAGCTACAATGTAGCACATTTAAAACTAATCATAGAAAATATTTTTTCACTCAACGCGTAATCAAACTCTGGAATTCTTTACCAGAGGATGTAGTAAAAGCTGTTAGTGTAGCTGGATTTAAAAGAGGTTTGAACAAGTTCCTAGAGGAAAGGTCCATAAACCACTATTAAAGAGGAGCAGGGAAATTCACTGCTTACACATTGGACAAGCAGCATGGAATCTGGATACCTTTTGGGAACCTGACAAGTACTTGTAACCTAGATTGGTCATTGTTGGAAACAGGATACTGGACTTGATGGACCAATGGGCTGACCCAGTATGGCATATCTTATGTTCTTATGATGTAAATGCTTAACCTTTGCAGCTGCTCCTTTTAGATTTTTGTTAACCATGTCCCTCATTTTTTTCTTAGTCTCCCTTTGAAAGTGAAATGCTAATGCAGTAGATTTCCTTACTGTTCTCCCTCTATTTATTCATAAAATTTTATGATGTTATGATCACTGTTGCCAAGTGATCATAACATCATAAAACATCATTCAAACACTGTCTTCTCCCATACCAGATCCTGTGTTCCACTAAGAATTAAGTTCAAAATAGCTCCCCTCATGTCTGTTCCTGAATCAGCTGCTCCATAAAGCAGTTATTTATTACATCTAGAAACTGTATTTCCCTAATATGTCCTGATATTACATTGACCCAGTTGATACCGGAATAATCAATATCGCCCATTATTATTGTGTTACCAATTTTGTTAGCTTCCATAATTTCTGTTATTTCATCATTCTAGAAAGGCAGATAGTAGTACACCCCCACTGCTATTCCCTTCCCCTTCTCACATGGAATTTCTATTCTTAATGATTATATAGTGCATTTTGCAGAATTGTCAGCCTCTCTGTACTATCTTTTTTTCTCCTTTTTCTTTCCCTCTTTTCTCTGTTTCTTCCCTTTTGTTTGCTAATTTACAATTTTTATTTTTATAAACTGCCATGATATTTCTTAAGGCAATATATGAAGCCTTAGAACACAAGTGTGTGATGTATTCTGATGGTGTCAAGCCAGAACTACTCTGGTAACCCTCTCCACCTGGGCCAGCCCCAGAGTTGGTTTAATGTATTGGTGACCTAGCCAAATCTTCAGTTTTACCCCTGGCCCCGACTATCAAAATCTTTTGTTTAGCTTTAAATACCCTACTCTTTGCCAACTCCCCCACCCCTCAAGATGCTACCATAGGCGACCACCCAGTTTACCCAATGGTTGGCTGGCCCTGCTTCCCATGCATAACAGTCCCCTCAGCCTCTCAGTTTTGTTTCTTCTGCTCAGCCAAATGGACATGTGATAAAGCTCTCCCAAATTAATTTTTGTTTCTTAACTGCTTATTTTGTTTTATTTTTCCATTGAAGTTCTTTGTCATTTTTATTGTTTTCAGTTTTTCTGCCGATTCTCTTTTCAACATAATAATTTCATTGACTTCATGTCAGCATTTCATCTGTCTCCCTACTGTCCCAGAGGTTTCCACAGAACAAACCTCCATCTGGTTTGCATGTCTTCTTTGGGACCTAACTATGATCTTAATTCTTGTATTTTCTGTACAAAAATGGTGATTGCTTCTCGTAACAGACAAGTAGATGAACGTTGTCACCATAAAGACAGAATGAGAACTTTTCTCAAAAGTATGGTGGTTCAGCTTACATTCCAGATTGCACTGCAGGTTCTTCCTGTGCAAGGTGACACTGCCACCTCTCTAATGTGCTGAGGCCCAAGCGGTCTAGATGCTCAAGAGCAGGACATGGATGAAGTTGCTGGTCTGTCAAACTTCTTGGAGGTACCCAGATTGTCCATGCATCACCCTATCAGGTAGGGCTGATGCTACCTTTTTTGCTGCCCTGTGCGAATGATCACTATGCTGCTCCCCCCCCCCCCCCACCTGTCCCTACTGTCACTGTTGTCCCCATCCTCACCGATTCCAATGGAGCCTTTCATAAGCTTCTCTTTTGTTCCAACATGTTGAAAATTCTGAGAGAGTAACTGTGTTTGTCTAGAGCAGCGGTTCTCAACCTGTGGGTTGCGACCCCCACAGGATTTAGCGGGGGTCGCTCACTCCGCCAAGTTAAAAAAAATTTTAAAAAGTGCACAAGTTGCTGCCGAGTCCGCTTCTCAGCAGCGGTAAACTCACCGACTCCAATCTTCTGCAGCCGCAGCTCCCTGTCTCTTAGGGAACCACGGCTGAGCCTGTGAAACAGTTGCGGAGCCCTTCCTGTCTCTCGACGGGCTCCATGCAGCATTGTCCCACCTCCAAAGGAAGTGGTAAACAACTTTCTTTGGAGGCAGGACAGTGTGCTATCGAGAGAGGGGAAGGCTCCGCAACAGCTTCACAGGCACAGCTGCGATTCCCTAAGAGACAGGGAGCCGCAGCTGCAGAAGAACAGGGCAGTAGCAGGCAGACAGAGAGGGGAGGAGGGGCAGGGAACCTGCAACGGGGCTGACATGGAGGGGAGGGATGGATGGAGGGAGGGAGAATGGGTGGGGCTGACATGGACAGAGGGGGGCTGACATGGACAAAGGGGAGAGGCGGGGACATACTGGACAGATGGAATAAATGCTGGACAGAGGGGAGAGACAGTGCGGGTTAGGATTATAATGGGCAGATGGAGGAGCTAGGACTGGTAATGGGTTGAGTAGGGAAGGCTAGGACTGGGAATGGACTGATCAAGGGGGGGGGTTGGGACTGGTAATGGGCTGATAGGGGGGTAGGACTGGTAATGGACTGATGGGGGGCTAGCATTGGAAATGAGCTGATCGGGGCGGTTAGGACTGGAAATGGGCTGATTAGAGGAGGCTAGGACTGCTGATGGGGTGGGGTAGGACTGGTAATGGGCTGATTGGGGGGGGTAGGACTGGTAATGGGCTAATTAGGGGAGCCTAGCACTGGTAATGGGGTTGAGGGGGGACTAGCACTGGAAATGAGCTGATTAGGGGAGGCTAGGACTGGTAATGGGCTGATGGGGTGGGGTAGAACTGCTAATGGAGCGATAGGAGGCTAGCATTGGAAATTAGCTGATCGGGGGGGGGCTATGACTGGAGATGGGCTGATTAGTGGAGGCTAGGACTGGTAATGAGCTGATGGGGTGTAGGACTGGTATTGGGCTGATTAGAGGAGGCTAGCACTGGTAATGGGGTTGAGGGGGGACTAGCACTGGAAGTGAGCTGATTGGGGGCCTTCAACTGTGAATGGGCTGATGGTGGGGAGGGGAGGGATAGAGCTGCTGACCCTGGAAGAAAACTGGGAGCTGAGGCTGCAAATGGGCTGATACGAGGGGATGGGAGAATGGATCTGGAAGGGAGTGAATCTGAGAGGGGCTGCCATGGTATTTGTACTAGAAGGGACTGATCAGTGGGGAAGGAGGGGGACTGGAAGGGAATGGACACCAGTGGCAGTTATGGGAATGCAAGTTGACATTGGAAGGTACTGGGAGTGAGGACTGGAAAGGGGCTGATACTGGGGAGGGTTACTGGGACTGGAAATTGATGGAAAGAAGTGAAGAAAAGAAAACAAAAGAAGATATGAGAAATGGCAGATGGACCATAGACCACAGAAAGAGAGCTAAGAGAAGACAGGAAAGCAGAAGCTTCAGATCGGGACCATCATGATCACAGAATAAATTGGTCAGACAACAAAGGTAGAAAAAATAATTTTATTTCATGTTAGTGATTTGACTACAAAATCATCATAATTTTGAAATCAAATATTGTTACTTGTTATTGTGATTAATTATTGTGGTTTAAATAAGTAAATTTTATAAATAAAAACATATTGCAGAGGCCTATAATATATTAATAATTCAACAAATGATTACAGCGACTGTGTTAACGGTAAAGGAAAAGAGACTCATTTGATTTTATCATTGGGGGTCATCACAAGTTGACCAATGGTAAAAGGGGTCACGGTACAAAAAAGGTTGAGAACCACTGGTCTAGAGTAACAAAAATGACAGACGCAGGTGGCACCTTTTACACTAACCAATTTATTGAGGTATGAACTTTCGAGGATAAGTGTCCACATCAAAGTGGACTCTTGTCATCGAAAGTTTATGCCTCAATAAAGTGGTTAGTTTGTAAGATTTATGTATGGGTGAGGTTATAAATGCAGTATGTCATCAATAATTCTTAATCTATCTTAACTTTATTGATTAAATATGTCCCTTCTTATACATCTGGTAGGTACAAAAAATAAATGTGCCTGAGTGAGAAGATCATTTAAGCTTTGATGGTCTTCCATTCCTTGGGGAAAGACCCTCGTTTCCTGTCTGTGTGTAATGACCCAGTGCCATTATAGATAAAATTAGTTTTGAAAGGGTGTATGCAACGTCTGCTTCTGGGCCTCATGATTCATTTTCTTAAATAAAGTAGTGTGGTGACCATGTTTGTCCACGTCAATACACAGAAACAAACGTGAACAAAGGATAACACCTTATGTGTCTGTTTACCTTTATTTGTTTTGGGGGGGTTTTGTAGAGAAACAGGATGGGAAGGAGAGAGAGAAGAGTAGGCACACCACCTTCTGACTTCAAGAAAATTCTATTCAAGAATGCAAATGAAGCTCTTTCTGTAAAGTAATTATGGGTGTAATCACTGAGAAAAAAAAGTCTGTGAGTGCACAGAATACACACTTTGTAGGTTCCCTAATTACCACTTTCAAATTAGGTACTCCATAATTCACTCATACATTTTAGATACATACTCTCTCTCTCTCTGAAGTCCCATCACATCCAGAACACCTGCTTCCCTTCCCTCCCCAAAATCTGAAAGATAGGAGTTGACTGTACTCATTTTTCTTTATTTTTTGAAGTAAAACATACTGTCTACAGAAAGTCCACCACCTATGGGGCCTAATGATATAGAAATTAAAAGTTGCAAGGAGGAGTTACTTTGTTTCCTACCTGCGGTGAACTTTTCATTTGATTGGCCTGGTGACCGGCGGCTGCTGCTCTCATTGGGGCTGCTTGATTTGACGGGCTATAACACTCTGCCCACAACGCGGGACGCGTAGCGGGCGCGTGCCCGTGGTGCGTGCCCGAAGGGGCGTGACCAAAGGGGCAGGTCACGCCCCTTTGGCGCCCCTTCGGCGCACATTCGATGAGTAGAATCTCATTGATGGGGGAAAAGGAAGAAATGTCCTTTGCCGGCTGCAGTACCGAAAGCGGGTAAGGTAGTCGGTCCAATGGACGCTCATGTACAGGTTGGGAGACTGTTGCCTGAGACTCAAGAATTGGATTCGGTTATGGAAGGAAAGTCAACCGTGAGTACTGTGTCTTCTGACATTTCCCCGGATTTAAAGGACTTACCCCCAACTATACAAAAGCAAAAGTCTAAAATTGGAGATTTTCCTAAAGCTATCCTTGCTTGCTCTGACATTGGGGAACCTATACTTTCCTCTTCTTTTTTGCGGATTGAGTCTGCACCTGTGACTTTATCTCCTCCACTTCCATCGGTTGTTGTTTTTTCCGTGCCTGGGGAGCCTCGTGTTCCCCCTGATAATGTTTCTCTTAAAGATCTTTGGGCCTTGTTATCTAAGATGGAGTCAACTTTAGATTCGTCTTTACAAAGAATATCTGTTTTTACGAAAGAAACAGTTGAAAAGTTGTCTAATCAGGAATCTAGATTGCTATTAATAGAAAAGTGTGTTGAATTACAGGAGGGGAGGTTTACCTCGCAACAGGGAGTCCTTGACGCTTTGGTTCAAGATGTTACCTTACTTCATCGTCGAGATGAATTATTAGAGAACTCCCAGCGTGCGAGGAACCTCCGTCTCTTAAATTTTCCTAAAACCCACTATTTTACACCTGTTATTCTTTTTCATAAATATTTGAAAGATGTTTTGCCGTTTTCTGATGTGGAATCAATTGATTTGTTAAATATTTACTATCTTCCCTCTAGAGATTTAACTTTGGCAACTGCTTCTCAGGGGAAGGGTTCTCAGGAGGACCCTAAGGTTTTGCCTTCATTGAATATTTCTGAATTTCTAGAGTCTTCTCAGGATGAGATATCTACAAGAGCCACTTTATTAGTTACGTTGGCTTCAGATTTAGATAGACAAAGGATCTTTCGGGCTTATTTTAGGAAGACTTGAAAAATTTTGTGGTCATTGTGTTCAGATCTTTCCCGACGTCTCCCGGGCCACTCAGCGTTGTCGGAAGGCTTTTTTAGAAGTCCGACCACGCGTTTTGGCCTTGGGGGCTTCTTTTTACCTGAAATTTCCATGTAAATGTTTTATTAGCTATCAGGATAAACGATATGTATTTGGTGAGGTTGCTCAGTTGATGGAATTCTTGAAAGAGAAAGAGCAAAGTTAGAGTAGTTTTGATTTAATTAATTTACTTCTGATTTCAATATTGATTTAACTCTTGTTGGTATAGGGGTTTTCGCCAGGCTTGGATCAGATGTATGTTTTGTTATGTATTATTATAGAACTCTTCCTGGATGTGGTCTATTATTCTAATGATTATTTTTCTCTTATGTTGATTTCAAATGAGAGGTTGATCTCATTTGTTGTATTTTCTTTTGTATTGTTGTATGTTTCCTTTTAACAAATAAAAATTGAAAAAAAAAAAAAAAGTTGCAAGCCCTATTAAGGTAGAGTCTGAGAGACGTTTCTGAAGGTGAACGCTAATAATAATAGGAAGTAAATAATACAGAAAAGCAGGGCAGATGATTTCAGTTGTTCACATGGCCAAGTCGGGCGCTGTCCTTGGCCCATGGAGAGCATAGTGGAGTTGCTGTCTTATGCCAAGGTGCCTCTCAGAAAGCTTCTCAGTTTAGCCTGCACCACCTCTCCTGATGAAGGGCATCCAAAGGACCCACTTCCTGCTGATCTGAATACAGTTACAGAACCAGGCCTCACTCGGTGCCGTGGCTCCCACCTCACTTTGCCCAGCCTTGCTTCCTCTTTAATGATGCCTACCTTGTGACTGCTACGAATCTGAAAAAGTAGAAAGTAGCATGGGGCTTTGGAACCCATGGACACGCCACCTGTCTGATGAGTCCTAGGCTCCTCTGTTGCATCTTACTATTACTGAGGGGCAGGGAGGCATCTAACATTTTATTTATTTATTTACATTCTCTTATATATCGCGCTATTCTGCATCAATGCGGTTTACATTGAACAAACTGAAATTACATTGAACAGGGCATTATAACTTGGAAATAACTATTTTACAGGGAACATGCTCCATGCACATGGGTCCCAAAGCCCCCAAGCTGCTTTTAGTTCTGCCTCTCCACTGTCCATTGCTTGCTGCCATTCATCCTTCAGCTGGGCCTGGCCAGCTCACTGTACTGACCATGCCGCTCTCCTGTGACCGCTGTCCTGTGCAAGTGTACAGTTTGCATAGTGGGTCATGCTGGCCCTGCTATCAGGCTGCACAGGCATTCAAGGCTGATCATCTTGAGCAAGAGCTGCAGTCTCTACAGTGCAATCTGCTATCTTCAGATAATGAGAACCTACTGGGCTCGTGTTTCAAGCACCTTATTCATTTCCAATCTAAGGTCTGTGCAGACTCCTGTCCGACCCGCTCTCCTGCATAAACTCTGCATTACTCATTTCCATCACAAGGCGCTACTTGGTCTTTTCTTCATTACCGTCTGGACTAAGCATCAGAAGGGGACAGAACCTTTGGCTGTACTATACCGAGCAGTCTGTCCCTCTCACCAAGCAGAAACCTTGGATTCTGCTCCATCAGGCTATGCATAATATTCATTGTCTTCTTCTACTTGGACCCTTGCTTAGTCCTGGTTATGACCATCAAACAGAAAGGATTAGTATGGGATCAAAAAATGACACACAATAAGATCCCCTACTCAGGAGCTCTTTTTCAAAATTAAGATTTGTTGGGCTTTTTTTTTTTAATCAAAAGTGGTTATCAACAAATAGTTTTTCTAATTTTTTATTGTCAGTTTTATTCTATATAAAAGTGATTAGACAACCAAATTAGGAAAACATCCAAAAAGAAACTGACTGCTACCATCATATTTCAAATAGTTATAACTCATTCTGCATCAATATATGGATAATTGAAATACTCATGTGAATAGATCAAGCAGAACAGGGCTTCAAAAATGAGCCTGCTGGAGACCCATCCAAAATGAGCTGTCAAAGAGCTTTTATGGCTTATGGGGAAGATGGCCCTGGCATTCTTTCTTTTGAAGAGGAGAACCCTCCCCACAGCAAATGACATCAAAAATACTTTCCCGCAACATATCATCAAAGCAAAGTGTGCCAATCAACTTGATGATTAAGGCCAATAGGAGATACTGTGTTCAAGGTAAAAATACAGAATTGTTCCTTGTAATTCAATTTGGCATCACGATCACCCCTTCTCCAGCAAGACGGAACATGATCAATTACGTGCCAGAACAATTGATCAAAAGAATTAGAGTGTTGTAAACCATGTTCCACAATTGTTCCTTGTATAATCAGAGACATGGTGGAAGGAGGACAATCGGAGACATGGTGGAAGGAGGACAACCAGTGGGACACTGTGATACCTGGGTACAAACTATATCGTAATGATAGAGCTGATCAAATTGGTGGAGGGATTGCGCTCTATGTTAGAGAGGGCATTGACTCAGAAAGGATTAAAGTTTTGCAGGAAACAAAATCTGCTGTAGAATCTATATGGATTGAAATTCCATATAAAAGGGGGAAGGCAATGGCAGTGGGGGTGTACTATCGAGCACCTGGCCAGAATGACCAAATGGATGATGAAATGCTCAAAGAAATCAAGGAAGCTAACAAAAGTTACAGCGCAGTAATAATAATGGGTGATTTCAATTACCCCGGTATCGACTGGGTCAGTGTCACGTCAGGACATGCTAGGGAGATAAAGTTCCTAGATGAAATAAATGACTGCTTCTTGGAGCAGCTGGTTCATGAACCAACCAGAGGGGAAGCCATATTAGACCTAGTCCTTAGTGGAACACCAGATCTAGTGCAAGAGATAAGGGTGTTGGGGCCACTTGGCAATAGTGATCATAGCATGATCGCCTTTGATTTAATTAGTGGAGGAGGGATAGTAAGGAAATCCACAGTACTACCTTTTAACTTTCGAAAGGGAGACTATGATAAAATGAGGAAAACAGTTAAGAAAAAACTAAAAGGAGCAGTTGCAAAGGTTAAAGACATACATCAAGCTTGGGTGTTGTTGAAAAATACTATCTTGGAAGCCCAGACCAGCTGTATGCCACGCTTTAAGAAAAGTGGAAGGAAGTCCATAAAACTGCCAGCATGGTTTAAAGGTGAGGTCAGAGAGGCTGTTGTTGCCAAAAGAGCATCTTTCAGGAAATGGAAAAAAGAGCCAAACGACGAAACCTGGAAACAGCACAAGCACTGGCAAGTCAAATGCAAGGCATTGATAAGGCAGGCAAAGAGAGAATTTGAGAAGAAGCTTGCTGCGGAAGCAAAAACGCGAAATAAAGACCTTTTCAAATACATTCGTAGCAAAAAACCTATGAGAGAGTCAGTTGGTCCATTAGATGATAAAGGGGTTAAAGGAGCACTAAGAGGCGACAAGGCGATAGCGGAGAGACTGAATGAATTCTTTGCTTCGGTCTTTACTGAGGAAGATGTAGGGATGTTACCCATGACTGAAGTGGTATTTAAAGGTGCGGAAGAATTGAAGGAAATATCGATACATCGAGAAGATGTCTTACAACTATTAGATAAACTGAAGAGTAGCAAATCACCTGGGCCGGATGGTATACATCCAAGGGTGTTGAAAGAACTGAAATATGAGATTGCAGACCTGCTATCAGTAATCTGTGAACTATCATTAAAATCATCTCTAATACCTGAAGATTGGAGGATCGCCAATGTAACACCAATTTTTAAAAAGGGTTCCAGGGGTGATCAGGGAAACTACAGACCGGTGAGCCTGACGTCAGTACCGGGAAAAATGGTAGAAACCATCATAAAAAATAAAATTACTCAGCATGTAGATAGTCACAACCTAATGGGAGACAGCCAACATGGCTTTAGACAAGGAAGATCTTGTCTTACTAATCTGTTATGTTTTTTTGAAGGAGTGAATAAACAGGTGGACAAAGGTGAGTCGGTTAATATAGTGTATCTGGACTTTCAGAAAGCCTTTGACAAGGTCCCTCATCAGAGACTTTTGGCAAAACTAAAGAGTCATGGGATAGGAGGCAGTGTACTATTATGGATCAGGAACTGGTTAAAAGATAGAAAGCAGAGGGTAGGGCTAAATGGCCAATTTTCCCAATGGAGAAAGGTGAATAGTGGTGTACCCCAGGGATCTGTGCTGGGTCCGCTGCTTTTTGACATATTCATAAATGACCTGGAAAGTGGAATAACGAGTGAGGTTATCAAATTTGCAGATGACACAAAACAATTTAAAGTTGTTAAAACCCAAGAGGATTGTGAAAAATTGCAAGAGGATCTTGATAGATTGGAAGACTGGGCATCAAAATGGCAGATGAAATTTAATGTGGACAAGTGCAAGGTTATGCACCTAGGGAAGAACAACCCAAACTATGGTTACACGATGCAAGGTTCCACATTAGGAACCACCACCCAGGAAAAAGATTTAGGCGTCATTGTGGATACCATGTTAAAACCCTCGGCCCAGTGTGCAGCGGCGGCCAAGAGAGCAAATAGAATGCTAGGTATGATAAGGAAAGGAATGGAAAATAAAACAAAAGATATTATAATGCCTCTATATCGTTCCATGGTGAGACCGCACCTTGAATATTGTGTGCAATTCTGGTCGCCGTATCTTAAAAAGGATATAGCGATTTTAGAAAAGGTTCAGAGAAGAGCCACCAAAATGGTAAAGGGGATGGAAGGATACTCCTATGAAGAAAGGCTAAAAAGGTTAGGGCTCTTTAACCTGGAAAAGAGACGGCTGAGGGGAGATATGATAGAAGTCTATAAATTAATGAACGGAGTGGAACGGGTAAACGTAGATCGATTGTTTACGTTATCAGAATATAGAAAGACTAGGGGACATGCAATGAAGCTACAGGGTAAACTATTTAAGACTAATAAAAGAAAATATTTTTTCACTCAACGTGTAATCAGACTCTGGAATTTGTTACCGGAGGATGTAGTAAAGGCTGTTAGTGTAGCTGCCTTTAAAAAAGGTTTGGACAAGTTCCTGGAGGAAAGGTCCATAAACCATTATTAAGAAGTGACCGAAGATATCAATGCTTGACCCAGTACAAGCATTGTGGAACTTGTGTCTCTTGGGGAAACTGCTAGGTACATATGACCTAGATTGGCCACTGTTGGAAACAGAATACTGGGCTTGATGGACCTTGGTCTGACCCAGTATGGCATATCTTATGTTCTTATGTTCAATTGGAGCACTCTTAGTTCTAGTATTTAGATGAGAACGATGTTCACGCAATCTTTGAATCATAGTTTGCCTAGTATGCTCTACATATAACCTTTTGCAGGAACACAGAAGAACTTAAATAATATAGGTAGTCTGGCATGACGCAAGCCATCTAGTTTGACAAGGTCGCATCACTGGAGTCTGTGTCCATGTTTCACCCTGAATAGTAGAAGTCTTGGTTATGAGCAGGACTTCTACTATCCAGAATATTTCATCCTATATACAACTCTTGTGCAGCTGATGTTATTCATTGTCTTACCATGGACAATCAAATATTATATAACTCTTCTGTTTGTGTCCTGTATTCAACTTCCTCAGTATTCACAATGTTATAGTAAAGGTATCAACCCTTCCGATTCAGATTTTCATTAAACATTCATTATCATTCCAACTGGAATAATTTTTTATCAATAAAAAGCCACTTCTACATTGATATTACTTGGTAATCCTTGTTTCAATCTATTGGGCTTCTTTTATAAAAGCTTATCCTATCTTCCTTAAATATACTTAGTGTTATTATATCATCAGATGATACTACATAATAATAAAGAATTAAGGGGCATGTTTACTAAAGGTTAATGTGCTTTAATGAAAATTAAAGTGCATTAAGCGCTGCCACAGTCCACAGAAATGAATGGGCCATGGTAGCACTTAATGCATTTTAACTTTCATTAATGCACATTAACATTTAGTAAACATTCCTCTAAGTCCTTTAGGTTTTTCCTCCACTTTTACTCATGCACACACCATAAGCAACAATGTAGAGTCACCTCGACCACCTTTCTTTTATCTGATGCTCCATTTTGCTCATGCTTGTTTTTTATCTACCTCTTCCAAGAGCACTTCTACTAGAAGAGTAAGTGATTTTCAAGCATTAGTGCAATATGTACCTTACACTCGTTTCCATCATAATGAGCTACTTTGTCTTTTCTTCATTACTGTCTGGACTAAGCATCAGAAGGAGACAGTACTTTTGGCTGTACTATACTGAGCAGTCTGTCCCTCTCACCAAGCAATGCTCCTAGCTAATCATGTGGTCTGCTCTGAAGATTAGATTAAAATACAAGCAAGAGGGATCACGTGATGCGGTGAGGACAGCAGACGTGTGCTGCATGTGCTCCGGTCCCCCTCGCCCCAAACCGGCAGATTAACGTGGCTTTGACGACCCTAATCGGGCTTAATACACCCAGATGTCCTCCCTTGCTTCACTTGGGATCGGATTCCTGGCTAAATTGCTGGTGTTTGGATGGCAGCATCAACGAAAACGGCTCGGCGGCAAAATGGCCGATGGGAGTACGATGCCACGATCCCCGTCCTCCCCGGCCTTCCTGGAGGAGGTATCAGCTGCAGTAGCTGAGGCACTTTCTACTCAATTCACAGCTCTCCACGAGAAAATGGATGCTCTACAGAACTCTGCCGGGGCTCTGGGGAATCGAATCCAGGAGGCAAGAGGAGCGCATCGGAAAGGCGGAGGATTCCGTGGAGACGGTCACCCAGGAGTTGTCAGCGCTGAGGGCCCAAGTGCTAGCACACTCAGCCAAAATCGACGACCTGGAAAACCGGTCTCGACACAACAATTTACGGCTGATGGGCATCCCAGAATCGATTGTAGACAAGGAGTTAAAACGGTACGTGGAGACCTTGCTCCCCCAGCTCTTTGAGGGAAGTTTGGAGAGCGGAGGCTTGATGATCGAAGTGCCCACCGAGTCGGGAGCAAACAGCCTCGGGATCCTAGGCCGAGGGTAGTCCTCGTCAAGTTCCTTCAATACCCGCAGAAAGAGGCGATTCTTCGAGCCGCCCGACAGCGGGGAGGACTAACGCATGAGAATTTCACCCTCCGAATCGCTCAGGATTACTCCGTTGCTCTCAGTCAGAGACGCAGAGCGTATGCCCCTCTCTGCACAAAATTGATTGCCGCTAAAGTTAAATTTTCGGTTCAATATCCTGCGCGACTACATGTCTTCCATGAGGGGGCTCATCGGGCCTTTGAGTCAGCGGAGGAGGCTGCCTCATATGTTGAGAGCATTGTTCAAGATGGGAGCCTATCTACTACAAGCTCATAACTGCTATTTTGCCCTTGTGACTGGTTTTGACTTGATTTTTTCTCGGGGTGACCCTGAAATGGAAAGCCGTTTTGCCCTGCAGTTGCTGAGAGCGGCCTGGGGCTTCCCTTCCCCACCAATGAGCGCTGACCTGTACTACCCTGGCGGCTCGGCCTTGGCTGAGCCAGAGGTGTTCGGTAGCGTGCTACATGCCTGGACCTGCGAGACTACTGGAGCGTATTAAAGCGTTGTGGTGCCCCCGGCTTTAAACGCTTTGGGGAGAATGCGGGAGTCTTCCTATCCTGGACTGCTGGGCTCCGGTCTTGTTCACCTGTTGCTAGTTGGATGACTGTTTAGCTTAATTGTTGAGTATTGTTTGTGCTGGCAAAGAATAGATTGCAGTTCAAATGCTGATACTTATGTATTTATTTTTTGTCTGAATACCTGCCAGACTACTTTGTAACTGTTACATTCTCGCTAGTGCTACGATTCCTGTTGGGGGGATGGGGTAGCGGGCTCCCCTTGGTCAATAATTGGAGGATTTTGGAATCTGGTTGGGGGGGGATCCCAGGGAGGAAGAGTTGTGGGGTAGGATACGGGATGTATGGAGAGGGGTCTCACGGGGAAACATAGGGGGGGAGTTTGGGCGGGAGGGGTGTTGAGAGTGGGGATGGAGTAGTGAGGGAAAGGGGAGGTAGGAGACTAGGGGGGGTGCGAGGGAGGAGGAGTCGGGGGTCTCAAGGGGTAGAGTTAATGGGGAGGACAGGACAATTGGTGGTGAGGGTCAGGGGGACCCATGAGGCCT
Source organism: Ichthyophis bannanicus (assembly GCA_033557465.1). Taxonomy (NCBI): domain Eukaryota; kingdom Metazoa; phylum Chordata; class Amphibia; order Gymnophiona; family Ichthyophiidae; genus Ichthyophis; species Ichthyophis bannanicus. The sequence goes on along the minus strand of CM066043.1, from coordinate 175,573,732 downwards.
GCTCCCTCCTTCCCTTCCCCTCCTGAGTACTGATTGTTCGGATTGGTTCCCCATAGAACTGGTGGGGTTGGGGAGGGAGGGGATGTTGCTTTGAGTTGGATGACTTGTCCTGCTGTCGGGCCTTCCCTGTATGGTAGGGGATTACAGGGATTATTTAAAGGTCCATAGTATAGTCACATGCAGGGGTTAGTTTTCTTCACTGTTCCGGGTGGATATTTTTTTATTTAATATATTATTTAAGGTTCTTATATGATGTGCTATTTGTCCTTAGGGCGGCTACATCAAAACAATGTAACATTTGGTCAGCTATAATAGACTGTTCATAAGTGTCAGGAAAATTTATATGGAAGTGTATAGGATAATTATCTATGCTGCTCGACAAAATGTGTTGGAGTTATGTATTGCCTGGGATACACTGGATGGTTGTCCGGAGGAGGGTGGGATGATCCTTTTCTTTGTCCCCGGTCTTTCTATCCCTCGCCCCTCCACCTGGGGCCTTGAGCTCCCCTCTCATTATGAGAAATATGTAAGTGGGGTGCGGGAGACCGGACGCATCCAGGTGATCTGTGAGGGTAGTTTATTCTTCCTCGGTGAGGGTAGGTGGAAGATGATGTGCCACTGTGTGGCAGGGGTTGTAGAGAGATGGGGTGGGTGGGGGGGGAGGGGAATGGGAGACATAGTCACACCTATGCTAGGGTCTTTCTTTCTGGGATTTACCACTCTAGAAGAGGTTGGGGGGAGCCCCAGGCTGGGAGGGCTCTCTCTGGATTACTGGATTGTACTTTGTCAAAGTGCCTGATTCTAGCCATGGTGCTCTGAGGATCATTTCCTGGAATGTGTGTGGGTTAGGATGCCCAATTAAGCAGTCTAAAGTGTTGCAGGCCCTGGCCAGGCATAAAGTTGATATAGCCATGCTCCAAGAGACCCACCAGTCGGCGGAAGAGCATAGTAAATTGAGTAGAGCGTGGGTAGGACGGGTATATGGGGCCCCGGCGACGGGGAAAAAAGGTGGACTTGCTATTTTGATTCATAAGCGTATAAGGTTTGACGTAGATAGGGAGGTTCTTGATCCCTCTGGGAGATTTATGCTTCTGCATGGTATGTTAGAGGGGAAACCGGTGACTCTTGGGAACATTTATTTTCCTAATGTCCTCGACCCTGGCTTATATATCCGGCTGGCCTCCAAACTGGAGCTTTTGCCGGACGCTCCAGTAATCCTGGGAGGTGACTTTAATGGAGTGATGGACGTGGACTTGGATACAACCAGTGGTGGGCGGTCTCGGGAACGACGACAATCCACTAGGGCAATCCTACGGTTATGTATGCGCTTGGGGCTGGTAGATCCATGGAGGTTATTACATCCTTCTGAGAAAGATTTCACACACCATTCGCAAGCCCATGGCTCGTCGGCGCGAATTCATTATTTGTTGCTTACGGGAGGGTTGTTTGCTGCAGTGCGAGATGCTCAGATTGGACCGGGGGAGATCTCCGATCATGCGCTAATATGGTTGGACCTTCAATGGGGAGATGCGACACCTAGGACACGCCTTTGGCGCTTTCCTTTAGAACTTCATACCTACACTCAATTTCGTTCCTTCCTGCGGAGGCGTTGGCAGGAGTTTGAATCGGATCATAGAAACCATCAGGATGATCCTGAATTAGTATGGGAGACTGCTAAGGCGGTCCTACGTGGAGACATTATCGGCTTTCAGGCTAGAAAGCGGAGATTAATGTCTGAGCGTATTATTCGCCTTGAAAAGGAGGTCACAACGTTGCGACGACTCTGTGCTCGTCACCGGACTGCCGGATATCGGAGACAGCTGTGGGAGACTCAGACGATGTTGAACGAGGTATTGCACCAACGAGCGAAAAAATCCGTCTTATATTACCGCTATAAGTTGTACACCCAGGGGTATAAACCTGGGAAATTGCTGGCTCGGTGTTTGCGAGGTCCCCGGGGTTCCAGGTTAGTTCCGGCGATAAGGGATGATCGGGGAGTGCTGCATAGGACTAGCGCACAGATTGCCACAGTGTTCAAGTCCTTTTTTCAGAAACTCTATGCCGTAGGAACGGACTCCCCTCTGGAGCCGCGGGAATATTTCACAGACTTGGATCTCCCTCAATTAACGGAGGCGCAAAGAGTGCAGTTAGACCAACCAATTACGGTGAGTGAAGTGCAAACAGTTATATCTAAGGCGAGTTGTTATAAATCTCCTGGGCCCGATAGGCTAGGGGCGGAGTGTTATAAGATTCTGAGTGATTTGATATCTCCGACCCTCCTAGCGGTGCATACCCGGAGAGCTGCGCAGGGCTCCTTTCACTGGGGCAGTAATCAAGCCCATATTATACTTATCCCGAAACCTGGGAAGGACCCACTATGTGCAGCGTCTTATTGCCTGATCTCACTGCTTAATTTTGATCTTAAATTGCTAGCGAAGATCTTGGCGGAGCGTTTGGCAGGTGTCCTTGACCAGTTAGTTCATGAGTCACAGGTCGGCTTTGTGAAGCACCGATATGCAGTGCGTAATTTGCGGAAGATCGTGGCGTCGTTAGAATGGGTGCAAAGAAAGGCTCAGAAGTCTTTACTAATAAGCTTTGACGCTGAAAAAGCTTTTGACAGGGTTAGTTGGTACTATTTGCAGGATCTGCTTCCACGATACGGTTTGGGGGACTCTTTTTGTAAAATGGTGAGATGTTTATATGCAGATCCAAGGGCAGCGATTTTGTGTAAAGGGCTGCTTTCGGAGGCTTTTCCCCTCCGGAGAGGGACTAAACAGGGCTGCCCCATGTCCCCCCTTCTTTTTGTCTTATCTTTGGATCCTCTTATACGTAGGGTGGAACAGTCCCGCGAGATACAGGGAATTACTATGGGTAGGCAGGTTTTCAAACTATCCGCCTTCGTGGACGACCTCTTAGTACATTTGTTATCACCCCAGGAATCTTTGCCGGCGTTGTTACAGGAATTCCAGGTCTTTGGTCGGGTTGCGGGCTTCTGTATTAATCGAGAGAAGTCGGAGGCCTTGGATGTTTCGGGTTGCGTGCGACCGGCGTGGCGGGGTGTGTTCCCCCTTAGGTGGGCTGAGGAATGTTTTGTGTATCTGGGAATTATTCTGACGCCTCGATCAGCGCAACTCTATAGGGTTAATCTGAACCGGGTAATGACTAAACTACGAGCTCAACTGCAAGCGTGGGGACCCCTCCCGCTGTCTTTATCGGGGAGAATAGCTGCGATTAAAATGGTAGTCCTTCCCCAGGTACTTTACTGGCTACAAACTCTCCCGGTTTGGGTTCTGCGGCGAGATTTACTCCGGCTTGACGGGCTGCTGAGAGGTTTTTTATGGAAAGGGGCGAGAGCACGTATTCCATACGAGAGGCTGAGGGGAGGTTGGAGACAAGGGGGTATGGGGCTCCCGGATTTGGGGGCCTATTCTTTGGCTTGTCAGGCCCGACATTTGGGGGACTGGCTGGGTGGTACTGAGGTATTCACCCCTCGGCTTGTAGAGGAGGCTTGTGTCGCCCCTTACTCCTTGCTGGCCCTTTTGCATCAGGAGAACCGTCTGCTTCCACAATATATTACCGAGAGCGTGCTGTTGGGTGCCGTACGGCGAACCTGGCGGCAGCTAAATCTCTATTGGAAGCGAAGTTGGAAAGTTTTGAGTTGGCTCCCGCTGCAGGGTAATGTCAACTTCCCACCAGGTACGGATACTGCAACCCTGCGTGCTTGGGCAGCGAAGGGAATTCGTAATATCGGGCATGTAGTGGACTCGTCGGGCCAGTGTAAACCCTTCTCATCGCTCAGAGCGGAATATGGTTTAGATTCGGTTCATCCCTTTCCATACCTGCAGCTTTCTCACTACGTGACTTCCCTGCCGGCGGGAGAGCTCCATGCAGACCGCTCGGCTCAGATAATAGAATTTTTTGATTTGGGAGGGGACTTCTCACCATCCATACGACGACTGAGGGCGCGATTAGATGGGTTTAGGCAATCTCCGGATTACCGGACTGTGGAACTTGCATGGGCCACTGAGTTGCAGCGAGAGGTTCTCCCAGGCACTGTTCTTAAGGGCCTTCGGCGGATGGCCCAGTTAGCAGAGGGAGTGCGTTGGAGAGAGATACATTTTAAATCCCTGACTAGGGTGTATTTTTCACCGCGTCGGGCCTTTCGTAGCCATCTGACGGCAGATAGCAGCTGTCCGAGGTGTTCCGCACCAATGGCAACTCTACTACATATGTGGTGGAGCTGTCGGCTGCTCCGTTCTTACTGGGCACGAATATCTTCATACATGCAGGGCTTGCTGGGACAATGGGTGGGTTGGGATGCCTTCTTTGTTACCTTGGACTGCTTGGGACTTACCTCTCCCAAAGGCAAGTGGGGGCGGTTGTTAGTGCGTAAGGCCTGTTTGGTGGCTAAGGGGCCCCTGCTTCGTAGATGGCGCGAACGGGGTCCGCCGACCTTTTGGGAATGGCGGAATAATTTCCATCAATTGATGTTGGCTGATTGTAGGAGCGCTCGGGGTAACCCTCCGAGGTGGTTAAACTTCCAGTCACTTTGGGATCCCTACATTCAGCAGTTGGGTCCCTGTAGCCGTAATGAAGTGTTACAATGGGCAACGCTAGAGCACAGGAGTGACGTTGACAGGTGACTTGGTGTTGGTGTGAGTGGTAAGCCTGGTCGATTTACCTTTAAGATATTCTTGGTATGGGTGATGACTATGTCTCCGGGGGAGGGAGAGGGAGGGGGGGGTTGGGGGGGGTCCTATAGGTTTTCTTTATAACTGCAAAAATTTACACCATTTGTATAATTTCTGTGCCCTCCGATGTGGGGATCAGAAACCCACCCCACTCGGGGGTTGTTTGTTGTTTGCCGTTACTGTGTATGACTGGTGTATAAATAAAGTTTGAAAAAAAAAATACAAGCAAGATGAGCAACCCTGAGGCAATCCTTTTTAAATAATAGCCCAAAACCCATTTGCAATCTAAAGTAGAAAGGACTTATCTCGAGGACCTGAATGAGGCTTCAGACCCTAGACAAGAAGCACTTTTCTTCAATGATGTGCAAAGGCATGTCCACGAAAGGCGATTTAAGTGAAATCTGAGATGTTCATGTTAAAATATCTGAAATTCTGTGGGAGGGGCAACAGTGAAAGTGGACGCATATGATGCATTGTAGAATAGATACATCTCAGCCCCAAAAAGGTAAATGTATCCGTCGCAATATAAAGAGATCGGGGATGTACAAAGTAAAGGTGCAGACAAATGCAGGAAACCATCCAATTTTAGAAACGTGCATATGTGAGATCTGGACATGCGTGGCACCATCTACATAGACATGCCAGCGCTGGCATATTCTGAATTGCCCATGTATATGTCGCCACATACATGTCCCAGCCTGCCATTTTGGAAATGAAGATGTGCAGTGGCACTGCAGTAAAGCAATAAGGCCTCGATATTTGCTAGGTTTTTTGAGTTGGTGAAAAATATTACGAGATGAGAGGGCATTCTCCCCTTCTTTGTACTGTAGTTAGCTGGCTGAAATGAGTGCTTTTCAAATGTCTTCATGCCCAGGGGCAGGTATAGACATTAATATTTCTGCTGGTAGATTTCAACATGTGGTGGCAATCTAAAATTGGCTATGCATGTGTATCTTTTCATAATGCACCAGACATGCCTCCGGCACACCCCCATACAACATAAATATGATTGGGCCAGACACGTGTAAACGCAGGGCATTCTAAAATGACTTTTGGGATGTGCATGTGATTGGGACATCTGAATGCCCATTTTCAGATATCCAAATCATGAATCGGGTTTCTAAAATGACTCTTTATACCTTCATTTCATATATGATTCCCTACAAGGGTCTTGTTTCTAGTATGCTATTTTCATGTATTCTTTAATACTCCCTCAAGACTATCACATCCAAAGTACTTGTTGCCCATCCTTATTTACAGCTTAACTCTAATTTCTCTGTGGTTCAATCTTCAGTTATTTACGTACTTTATGGAAAGTCAGCTATGTTTAAATTAACATCAAAGTGTATTCTTTAGCATCCCTCTCTACATTGGTTTTAACAACTGATTCCTACATTGCTGGCGAGCTTCCTCTCTTCGGTTATTTGTCAGGGTACTAGTAAAGAGAGACTGCCTCAACAGTCTATATTTCTCCAAAGAATTTCATGAAATGCTTCCTCTGCACCGAAAACTTTCACCCTCAGTGCACAGAATTTGGAAATCTTCCGTACTTTTCCCTTCAGTTCAAGGCAGTGTCGAAAATCAGCATCACCAAAGGCAATGCAGAAATTCTACTTTGTGATGCTAGATATTTGGAAAAGCATATAGGGGATTATTTTAGAAGCCCTATTCTTACTTTGGACATCTGAAAATGGGCTTAGAGATGTCCAAAGCACAGAGACATCTCTGGAGCCATTTTAGAAGCCAGATCTGTAGATGTCCAAAGCAGAACTATGGTGTGGTGTATGCATGTCTTGGGTGTTCCCAGGGACTTGGACCTCTTTGCCTGATTCCAGTAATGCCGTGGATGTCCCAAACTGCTTCACAGCTTATACCTGCTCCAGGCATGAGCAGGCATTGGAAAAGTGCTCGTTTTGTCAGTCACACATATGGAGGGTGTAGAGAAGGGGGTACACTCATCTCTATATTGTCCATGTTGACATACACTGTAGGGGAATGCAGGCTCATTTTCTCTTTTGCCTTGTCAATGGACAGCCCCGAATGCAACTTTGCATTAGATGGATATCTCTACCCCATGGTTTCATAGTAGGGATGTCTATGTGGATGCCGGTGTAGATGTCCATGTCAGGGACATGTATGTTTCTAAAATCAGGCCGAAACAGACGTCTCTAGCATTTTTCTGCATGTTCTGCCCTGGATGTCCCAGACTACACTTGGACACCCTTTATAAAGTGCCACTTCACAGACGTTCTTGCAAATATACTACTAATGGAAAATTTGGAGAAGGTTCTACATAATAGTAAAATCTAGTGTTTAGGGATGAAAAATCGACAGTTGTCAGAATTATTGGCACTTTTGCATTTTAGATATGTTGTGTACAATATCTTGAGAAACAACTGGAAATATTCCAACTGTATGTCATCATAATATTTTCAAAGGTATACAACAAAAAAAAAAGATGTCTGTGCATCATAGACATAGTAATTTCTGAGGAAAAAAATATGACCTGTCAGGATTATTGGCACCCTTCACTAATATTTGGTTGCACAACCCTTGGCATTGATGATGGCCTGCAAACGTTTCTTGTAGCCATCTATAAGTTTCGTACATCTGCTGTTAATTTCTCTCACTCAACTGTGATTTGTTCCAGCTCATGAATGATTCCGGGATTCCTTTTATCAATAGCAAATTTCAGTTCTTTCCAAATGTTCTTGATTGGAATGAGATCAGGACTCATTGCTGACCAATTTGAAACAGTCCATTTTTTCCTTCTTAACTATTCTTTTCTACTTTTGGATGTATGTTTTGGGTCATTGTCCTGTTGGAGGACCCATGACGTTAGACCGACCTAGCTTTCTAACACTAGATAGCACATTTCACTCCAAAATACCTTGGTAGTCCTCTGACTTCATAGAAACATAGAAATATGATGACAGAAAAAGACCACATGGCCTATCTAGTCTGTCCTTCCATATCAACAACTACAACAGTCCCCTTTTTACCTTTAGAGATCCTCTGTGTTTGTCCCATGCTTTTTTGAATTCAGTTACTGTCCTCATCTCTACCACCTCTACCACCTCCACTGGGAGACTGTTCCACGGACCCACTACTCTTTCCGTAAAGAAATATTTCTGCATATCATTCCTGAATCTAACTCCCTTCACCCTCATCCCATGTCCCCTCATAGCAGAACTTGCTTTCAATTGAAAGAGGCTCTCTCCCTGAACATTTGTGCCACGGAGGTATTTAAAAATCTCAATCATATTACCTCTTTCCCGCCTTTCCTCTAAGGTGAACATATTAAGATCCTTAAGTCTGTCCTCATATGCTTTATAATGAAGACCACTAATCATTTTAGTAGCCACCCTCTGCACCGACTCCATCCTGTTCACATCCTTTTGAAGGTGTGGTCTCCAGAATTGCACACTATACTCCAAATGAGGTCGCACCAAAGACTTATACAGAGGCATTATCACCTCCTTTTTTCTGCTAGCCATTCCTCTCCGTATGCACCCAAGCATCCTTCTAGCTTTTGCTGTCGCCTTTTTTACCTGTTTTGCTACTTTAAGATCAGCAGACACAACCACGCCTAGGTCCCGCTCTTCTTTAGTGGACAAAAGTACTTCACCCCCTATACTATATTGCTTCCTTGGATTGCTGCAGCCCAAATGCATGACCTTACATTTTTTAACATTAAATCCCAGCTGCCAAATTCTAGACCATTCTTCAAGCTTAGCTAGATCCCTCCTCATGTTATCTACACCTTCCTGGGTGTCTACTCTATTGAAGATTTTGGTATCATCCGCAAAGAGGCAAACCTTACCCGACAGCCCTTCCGCTATATCACTATCAAAGATGTTAAAAAGAATTGGACCAAGGACAGATCCCTGGGGCACACCACTGGTAACATCCTTCTCCTCAGAGTGAGCTCCATTTACTTGTACTCTTTGTCGCCTCCCACCCAACCAATTTCTAACCCAAGCAGTAAATTTAGGGTCCATCCCTAGGGTGCTCAGTTTGTTTATAAGTCACCTGTGAGGAACAGTGTCAAAGGCTTTACTGAAATCTAAATACACCACATCTAGGGCTCTCCCTTGGTCCATCTCCCTGGTCACCCAGTCAAAGAAATCAATCAGATTTGTCTGACAAGACCTGCCTCTGGTGAATCCATGCTGCCAAAGATCCTGTAATCTGCTGGATTCCAGAAACCTCACTATTTTCTCTTTCAGCAGCGTTTCCAATAATTTACTCACCACCAAAGTTAAACTAACCGGCCTATAGTTTTCAACCACATCCTTACTTCCGCTTTTGTGTAAAGGCACCACATGAGCCTCTCTCCAGTCCTTTGGCACCACTCCCGACTCCAATGAGGCATTGAAAACGTCAGTCAGTGGAGCTGCTAGAACGTCCCCAAGTTCCCTCAGTATTCTAGGGTGTATCCCATCCGGTCCCATTGCTTTGTCTACTTTAAGTTGAGCTAGTTTCTCACGAACACAGTCTTCTGAAAATTGTTCGAGATGTCCCTCGCTTCTGTTCCTATTTATGGGTGTTTTCTGAGGTCCTGCTCCTGGTTCTTCATCTGTGAACACAGAACACAAATATTTGTTAAGCAATTCCGCTTTATCCTTATCAGCTTCTACATATTCCTCCCCTGCACCCTTGAGTCTGACAATACCACTTTGCCCTTCCTCTTCTCACTAACATATCTGAAAAATGTCTTATCCCCCCATTTTATTGCATTGGCTATTTCCTCCTCCTTTTGAATCTTTGCCTTCTTGACTACTTTGCTAGCTTCTCTAAGTTTTTCCAAATACAGATGCCTGTCTTCCTCTCTCTCTGATCTCTTGTATTTTATGAAGGCCTCCCTCTTTTTCTTCACTTTTTCAGCTACTTCTTTCGAAACCATAGCGGTCTCTTTTTCCTTTTACCTTTATTTACAATTTTAACAAAAAGGTTGGTTGCCCTTAAAATATTCCCTTTCAGTTTTGCCCACTGTTTTTCTATATCCCCCAGCTGTTCCTGTCCCATTAACGACTCCCTGAGGTATTGGCCCATCTTCGCAAAGTTAGTCTTCCTAAAGTCTAAGATCCTCACCTTTGAATGGATTCTAACAGCCCTAGTCCTAATACTGAACCACACCATCTGGTGATCACTGGATGCAAAATGATCTCCCACTACAACATCAGAAACACTTTCACCATTGGTAAGCACCAAGTCCAGTATGGCCCCTTCACGTGTGGGGTCTGTTACCAATTGCCTGAATAGTTCTCCCTGTAGAGAATCCAGGATCTCCTTACTTCTAGATCAGGGGTCTCAAACTCAAATTGCTTTGAGGGCCAAATGAGGACTTGTAAAGTAACCCGGGGGCCGCACAAGACATGGGCCTCATTTGCATAAGGGGCATCATTTGCATAAATATTTGCATAATGTTACCATACACTAACTTTTAGTAAACATGCCTCTTAATGAGTGTATGGATAAAGAAAGACTAAAAGATTTCTACATTACTATAATCCAGTGCCAACCACCAGGCACATTACGAACTACTACAAACACTGCCCATTTAGAACCCATAGCAAACCTGCCATATCCTAACAGCACTACCAGGACTCACAAAGCACCATACTCTACCTATCAAAAGGCAACACTACAAATATTAAATTAATACATTTCAGGGAATAACAATACATGACCTACTGGGGAAAGAGAACAAGTGGCAATGTCAAATAGGAATTACATAAACAGAATACCTCAGCTCAGTTACACATGCAGAGCATACATCATTACCAAACAAGGAATCACAATTTAGAAGTAGAAAGACAATAATTAAACTGGGAACCCCAAAAGCCAAACTTGGAATGTACAACACTGTAGAAATAAAACTATAAATTAATTTCCTCTTGTATTAAACAAAGCGCAGACGTTAATGATGCACAATTCCAAGAGCTGACATATTCCAGTTAATAAATTCAAAATAAAGAGATATTTTTCTACCTTTTGTGCATTTTTTTTCAGTTGCAATTGTTCCAGCCACTTTCTTCTGGTTTCTTCGTGTCTTCTGCTAACTCTCCATTGTCTGCTGTCCATTTGTCCTTTCTTCTCTCTTCTAGTTTTTTTTTTGCATTCTCTCTCTACATCTGCTTTAACATACTAATCTTTCTCCTTTTGCTCTTTTCTCATTCCTATTTCATCCACTCAAATTTTACCCCTCCATCCTCAATCCACACTTACTCTCCCAATACCTGGCCAATTGTAGATTTTTCTTCTCTCCCACACAAAATATTTTTCCCTCTCCATTTCACTCTCCCAGCCGTATCCCATTCTAATCCTCCCCCAACATCAGCTCCCTTCTAGTTCCAGCCCCACCCAGCATCCGCTCCCTTCTAGTCCCCGCATCATCAGCCCATTTCCAATCCTATCCTAGCCCCACCATCAGCCCATTTCCAGTCCTAGCTCCCTCCCCTCACAGCCCATTTCCTTTCCAAGCCCCCCTCCCCATCAGCCTATTTCCATTCCAAGCCCCCTTCCACTCAGCCCATTTCCATTCCAAAACTCACTTATTTCAGGCCCACTACAACCTGACCTAAATGCGACACTCTACCTCAACCAAATGTCTATTGCCCACCGCGCCGGCATTTAAAACACCGGTATGTAATCATGTATATTTGTATATTTTGGGCCCCACGCTCCTGCAATCAAATGTATACTTAGATTTGTGTGCCCTCAATCAAATGTATATTGGATCCAACAGATTTTCCTGTCTTATGTAAATCATTGCCTAATCGTAATGTATATCTAAAAATCACTATATTATACGATACATAATGATTCTGTAAAGTAAACCACTGCTGATCGTAGGAAGCAGCGGTATACAAATGTTTACCAAATAAAATAAATAAATAAAACCCCGTCCCCATTAGCTATTTGCAGTTCAAGCCCCCCCTTCTACTCAGCCCATTTCCAGTCCTAGCAACCCCCCCAGTCCATTACCAGTTCTAGCCCCCCCATAGCCCATTACCAGTCCTAAGCCCCCCAACAGCCCACTTCCAGTCCTAACCCTTCCATCACCCCATTTTCATTCTTAGCCCCCCCATAACCCCATTTTCAGTCTTAGCCCCCCAATCAGACCACCTCCAGTCCTAACCCCCATCTGCCCATTACCAGTCCTAGCCCCCACCATAGCCCATTACCAGTCCTAACCCCCAATCAGCTCATTTCCCGTCCTTTCCCCCCATCACCCCATTTTCAGTCTTAGCCCCCCCCCCCCCATTACCAGTCCTAACCCCCTCCCTCCCCATCAGGCCAAGTACATTTAAAAATTAAAAACAAAACAAACCCCTGGCTTCTGCTGCTGCTGCCGCTGCTGCCGTGGCAGCAGCAGAATCAGCTGTCCTGCAGCCCCTTCCCATCTGCCTGGCAGAGCCCTCAGCTGTCAGCTCCATCAGCAGTGGGCTTTTCAAACTGCGAAGAGAAGAGTGATTTCCCTCTCGCGGCTCTGTTAAGCCTGCCGTGGCTGATGGGAACCGCGACGGGAACCCATCAGCCCTGGCAGGCTTAACAGAGCCGCGAGAGGGAAATACTACTCTCTTCGTGGCCCTGAAAGCTGCCGCTGATGGAGCTGACAGCTGAGGGCTCTGCCGGGAAGGGGCCGCGGGACAGTTGATTCTGCCGCTGCCACGGCGGCAGCAGCAACAGCAGAAGCCAGGGGTTTGTTTTGGGGGTTTTTTGTTTCCTCTCCGTTGCGGGCCGCGTGTTTGAGACCCCGGTTCTAGATGATACTGCAGCAGGAATGTGCCAATCAACATCTGGCATATTGAAATCTCCTATCAGTAGCACTTCCCCTTTCCTAGCAATGCTGCGTATGTCTTCAATTAACTCTCTGTCCACATCTTCCTCTTGTGAGGGAAGTCTGTATATCACAGCAATGCAAATAGATTTCTCTTTCCCTCTTTCTAGTTTAACCTACAATGCCTCCTCTCTCCCTTTTAAGCTCTGTAATTCCAAAGCTTTAATAGTAGCTTTTACATATAGTGCCACTCCTCCTCCCCTTCTTCCTACCCTGTCCTTCCTGAATAAAGTATAGCCAGGTATAGTTACATCCCAATCATGGTTTTCTGTGAACCATGTTTCTGTAACTGCCACTAAATCCAAGTCAGCCACTCCCATCAAAGCTTCAACATCAGGGATCTTATTTCCCATGCTACAGGCATTTATACACACTGCTTTCCATATGTTACCCATTTCCATAAAGGTATTTAATGTATCACCTACCCTGGGGGCTTTCACTTCTTCACCCATCCCCAACGAATCTAGTTTAAAGCCCTCTTCAGTAGATTAGCCAGTCTACTACCGAAGACACGTTGACCTTTCTTGGACAGATGGATGCCATCTCTGCTCTGCAACCCTTGGAACAGCATCCCATGGTCTAGGAAACCATGATTCCTTTAATACATTCCAGGCCTCCAAAACAGCCCCACAACATTATGGAACCATATTTAACTGTAGGAAGGGTGGGGTTTTTTTCCTTATAAGCTTCATTTCGTGGCCTGTAAATATATCGCTGGTCTGCACTGCCAAAGAGTTCAAGTTTGGTTTCATCTCTCCACAGAACATTTTCCCACAAGGATTGTGGTTTCTCAAGGTGGGTTTGGGCAAAGATCAGGCATGCCTTTTTATGTTTGTCTTTCAGCAGTGTTGTCCTCCTTGGCCTTTGCCCATGAAGTCCTCCTTTGTGTAGTGCATGGTGTATGGTGTAGGTTGAAACCACCACTCCAGATTGCTCCAGGTCAGCCTTAAGCTCTTTGGATGTTGTACGTTGTGTTTTTCCAACAGTTTGCACTAACCTTCGAAGACTACTTGGATTAATTTTCCTTTTCTCACCACGTCCTGGGAGATTCTTGACAGTTCCATGATCAGAAAACTTCTTAATAATATTGCAGACTGTAGACACAGGAATCCCAAGGTCTTTGGAGATGGCCTTGTACCCCTTTGATATTTAGTGATAATGACTTTTCTGATGGTCTCGGGCACCTCTCTTGTCTTCACCATTGTGAAATGGATCAAAAAGTGAATGTGGCCATTTTAAACATTACTGTAGAGCTCTCTTTCATTGGTTGATTCAACTACTGGCAATTGATCACAGGTGCATCTCATTTTACTGCATTGCGAATGTGTTTCTTCTGGTCAAATTGACTTGAACTGTTTATAAGGGTGCCAATAATCATGTCCTAAAGGTTTGACCATTTACAGGTGAAAAAATGATCTGATCATCTGCATAAGAATATCTCACTCTACTCTTCACATAGACACAAAATGGAGCATTTTTTAATAAGGAGAAAAGGATCTCAGACCATCAGAGCATCGTCATAGGCATAAATTATCTTAGCCCTTGACCCTTTGCTCAGTTGCATCAATGATCCAAAAAACTCCTTATAGAAATAATTATAAATGTATCCATATTGACAAGATTGGGGGGTCAGGCTGCAGGGAACAAGCATCTAGATTCAGCGGCCCAGGATTATGGTTCATGAATGGAGCTGCAGTGCCATAGCAACAGGACATCATGGCACTGGCTGCATTCACGGGACCGGCTGAATTAGCCGGGTAGTTGCTGGGATGTACGGCTGGACAGAATTTCTCCAGGCCTGCATGTCCAGGCGCTAGACCCGATTCTGATACTGCAGGAGCTGCGGGATCAGAATCGGGTCTAACTTTGCATGCCCGATTCTGCCCAGCCGTACAGGGGGCTAGATGTGCATGAATGGACTTGGCCTCTATGTGCATATGTATGAGCTCCACCCACACCAATACAAAATGTGATGTGTGCCTTTGAGTCAGTGCTGACTCAGCAGCTCCTGGGTTTTTGTGGCAGTGTCACCGGAAGTAGATTGCCAGGCCTTTCTTCCAAGGCAATGGAGGGTTAAATGACTTGCCCAAGGCCACAAGGAGTGCTAGTGGGAATCGAACCCTGGTCTTTTGGTTCCCAAGCCAGTGCTCTAACCACTAGGCTACTCCTGTGGATATGCATGAACTCCACCCATGCTCCGCCCAGACCATGGCCCCAGATATGCATATTGGCAAAGTATGCATCATCATACCAAAGCATGCACTTTTACATGCCGGTATTTAACCATGTACATGGCCTCATACATGAGGGAAAGACTTTATAAAGTCACCTTCTTATGGGACTAAATGGCCTGCAGCTGGAGCATTTGAAGGAAGGGCTGTAGTGGTTCATCCTGCTCAGAGCTTGGGTGGTGCACTGTTGGATGTGCCAGGTGTAGGGATGGTATGTTCAGCTATGACACACTCCTGCATATTTTCAGTTAATATTTCTTATTAGTGGAATCGGCTTCCCTGGGAGATGTACAAGTTGGTAGAATTGCTTAAGCCCTTAAGACAGTTTTATTTAGTATCTCTTCACTGTAAGATTAGGGTCTCTGGTTCCTGGGGTTAATGATATCGTTGCCATGCTGTTGGAGGTTGCTCTTAGGGGGATGTTGTGTATTATTTTATCTGTCTTTTATTGTAGCCTACCTTTGGCTTTTTGTAAGGATGGGATAAATATTCAAATAAATAAAAGCAGATATACAATTTATTTATTTTTATTTTCTGATTCTAAACTTAAAAATGATTCCTCCCTATCCGATGTTGCTCATCCATGTCAGCACAAATGATACTGCTAGGCATCTCTCTAAGCATATCAAAAGTAACTTTATGGCTCTGGGACAGAGAGTGAAGCAGATAGGGGCACAGGTGTTGTTCTCTTCAATCCTCCCTGTTGAGAGTAAAGGCTGAGGAAGAGAAGCTCACATCCTGGAGATAAATATATGGTTGTGTGGATGGTTCCAAGGTCTGCAGAGCGGAGATGGCATCCATCTGTCTAAGAAGGGTCAAAGTCTCTTCAGTAGCAGACTGGCTAACCTACTGAAGAGGGCTTTAAACTAGATTTGTTGGGGGATGGGTGAAGAAAGCCCCCAGGTAAGTGAAACATTGAATATCTCTATAGAAATGAGTAAAAGAGGCAACATCTGGAAAGCAGTGTGTATAAATGCCTGTAGCATGGGAAATAAGATCCCAGATGTTGAGGCTTTAATGGAAAAGACTGGCTTGGATTTAGTGGCAGTTATGGAGACATGGTTCATGGACATCCATGACTGGGATGTAATTATTCCAACCCATACTTTATTCAGAAAGGACAGGATAGGAAGAAGGGGAGGAGGAGTGGGCACTATATGTAAAAAATAATATTAAAGCTATAGAATTATGGGGCTTAATAGCAAGAGAGGAGGCACTGTGGGTTAAACTAGAAAGAGGGAAAGAGAAATCCATTTGCATTGGAGTAATATACAGGTCCCCTTCACAGGGAGAAGAAGTGCATGGAGATTTAATAAAAGACATACGCAGTATTGCCATGAAAGGAGAAGTGCTACTGATAGGTGAATTCAATATGCTGGATGTTGATTGGCACATCCCTGCTGTGGTGTCATCTAGTAGTAAGGAGATCCTAGATCAGGGGTCTCAAACACGCGGCCCGCGGGCTGCATGCGGCCCGCGAGAGACCCTTGTGCGGCCCGCGAAGCATTGGGGGGAAAAAAAAAAAAACCGGCTTCTGCTGCTGCTGCCGCCGCTGCCGTGGCCGGCAATAGCAGCAATATCGCAAGTCCCGCGGGCTCCCCCCCACCCGGCAGATCCCTTCCTGCTTGCCTGCCAATGCTGCCAGTTCTCCGCTTCGGCTTTCAGAGCCGTGAAGGGGGAACTTCTCCCTCGCGACTCTGTTAAGCTCGCCGGGGCAGATGGGAAATTTCCCATCTGCCCCAGCGGGCTTAACAGAGTCACGAGGGAGAAGCTCTCCCTTCGCGGCTCTGAAAGCCGAAGCGGAGAACTGGCAGGCAAGCAGGAAGGGACCTGCCGGGTGGGGGGAGCCCGCGGGACTTGCGATATTGCTGCTATTGCCGGCCACGGCAGCGGCGGCAGCAGCAGCAGAAGCCGGGTTTTTTTTAAAGTTTAATTTTCCCGGGGGGGGGGGGGGAGGGAGCAGGACTTGATGTGTGGCGGGGGGGGAGCAGGACTTGATGGGGGGGGGAGCAGGACTTGATGTAGGGGGGGAGCCGGACTTGATGGGGGGGAGCAGGACTTGATGTGGGGGGGGGGAGCAGGACTTGATGTAGGGGGGAGCAGGACTTGATGTAGGGGGAGCAGGACTTGATGGGGGGGAGCAGGACTTTATGTAGGGGGGGAGCAGGACTTGATGTGGGCTGGGGGGGGTAGTACTGAAAATGGGGTGATGGGGGTTAGGACTGGAAGTGGGCTATTGGCAGGGGGGGGGTTATGACTGGTAATGGGCTATGGTGGGGGCTAGGACTGGAAATGTGCAGATGGGGGTTATGACTGGAAGTGGGCTATTGGCAGGGGGGGTTATGACTGGTAATGGGCTATGGTGGGGGCTAGGACTGGAAATGGGCAGATGGGGGTTAGGACTGGAAGTGGGCTATCGGCAGGGGGGGGGTTATGACTGGTAATGGCTATGGTGGGGGCTAGGACTGGAAATGGGCAGATGGGGGTTAGGACTGGAGGTGGGCTGATTGGGGGGTTAGGACTGGTAATGGCCTATGAGGGGAGGTAAGACTGAAAATGGGGTGATGGGGGGGTAAGACTGGAAGTGCGCTATGGGGAGGTTAGGACTGGTAATGGGCTATGGGGGGTCTAGGACTGGTAATGGGCTGGGGGGGTCTAGGACAGGTAATGGGCTGGGGGGGTTGCTAGGACTGGAAATGGGCTGAGTGGAAGGGGGGCTTGAACTGCAAATGGCTGATGGGGAGGGGGGCTTGGAATGGAAATGGGCTGTGAGGGGAGGGAGCTAGGATTGGAAATGGGCTGATGGGGGGCTAGGATTGGAAATGGGCTGATGGTGAGGCTAGGATAGGACTGGAAATGGACTGATGCAGGGACTAGAAAGGAGCAGATGCTGGGTGGGGCTGGAACTAGAAGGGAGCTGATGTTGGGGGAGGATTAGAATGGGATGGAGCTGGGAAAGTGAAATGGAGAGGGGAAAAATATTTTGTCTGGCAGAGAAGACAAATCTACAATTGGCCAGGTATTGGGAGAGTAAGTGGGGATTGAGGATGGAGGGGTAAAATTTGAGTGGATGAAATAGGAATGAGGAAAGAGCAAAAGGAGAAAGATTAGTATGTTAAAGCAGATGTAGAGAGAGAGAATGGAAAAAAACTAGAAGAGAGAAGAAAGGACAAATGGACAGCAGACGATGGAGATAGCAGAAGACACGAAGAAACCAGAAGTGGCTGGAGCAATTGCAACTGAAAAAAAATGCACAAAAGGTAGAAAAATATCTCTTTATTTTGAATTTATTAACTGGAATATGTCAGCTCTGGGAAATGTGCATCATTAATGTCTGTGCTTTAGTACAAGAAATTAATTTATAGTTTTATTTCTACAGTGCTGAGGTATTCTGTGTAATTCCTATTTGACATTGCTACTTGTTCTCTTTTCCCAGTAGGTCATGTATTGTTCTCTGAAATGTATTGATTTAATATTTGCAGTGTTGCCTTTTGATAGGTAGGGTCTGGTGCTTTGTGAGTCCTGGTAGTGCTGTTATGATACGGGGGTTTGCTATGGGTTCCAAATGGGCAGTGTTAGTAGTAGTTCCTAATGTGCCTGGCGGTTGGCACTGGATTATAGTAATATAGAAATTTTCTAGTCTTTCTTTATCCATGCACTCATTATGCAACATTATGCAAATATTTATGCAAATGAGGCCCCGTGTCTTATGCGGCCCCCGGGTTACTTTACAAGTCCTCATTCGGCCCTCAAAGCAATTTGAGTTTGAGACCCCTGTCCTAGATTCTCTACAGGCAACTGGTAACAGAACCCACACATGAAGGAGTCATACTTTATTTCGTGCTTACCAATGGGGAAAGTGTTTCTAATGTTATAGTGGAAAATCATCTCGCAACAGTAATCACCAGAAGGCGTGGCTCAGTATTAGGACTAGGGCTGATAAAATCCATTCAAAAGCGAGGGTCTTAGACTTTAGGAAAACTAGATGGGACAATACCTCAAGGAATTGATAGTGGGATAGGAACTGCTAGGGGATGTAGAAAAACACTGGGCAAAACTGAAAGGGGATATTTTTAGTGCAACAAACCTTTTTGTTAGAAAGATAAATAAATGTAAAAGGAAAAGGAGGTTGCTATGGTTCTCAAAAGAAGTAGCTGAAAAGGTGAAGAAAAAGAGGGAGGCCTTCAAGAAATACAAGAGATCATAGAGGGAGGAAGGCAGGCATCTATATTTGGAAAACCTTAGAGAAGCTAGCAAATCAGCCAGGAAAGCAAAGATACAAAAAGAAGAAGAAATAGCCAGTGCAATAAAATGGGGAGGAAAAGACATTTTTCAGATATGTTAGTGAGAGAAGGAAGGGCAGAAGTGGTATTGTCAGACTCAAGGGTGAAGGGGAGGAATATGGAGACTCCAATGAGGATAAAGCAGATGCTTAACACATATTTCTGTTCTGTGTTCACAGATGAAGGGCCAGTAGCAAGACCTCAGAAAACACCCACAAACAGGAACAGAAGTAACAGGGAACTCAAATGATTTTCAGAAGACTGTGTTCATCAGGAACTAGCTAAACTAAAAGTAGATAAAGTGATGGGACTGGATGGGATATATTCAAGAATACTGAAGGAACTTGGGGACATTCTAGCGGCTCCACTGACTGACCTTTTCAATGCTTCTTTGGAGTCAGAAGTGGTCCCAGAGGACTGGAGAAAGGCGCATGTGGTCCCTTTACACAAAAACGGAAGTAAGGATGAGGTTGAAAACTACAGGCCAATTAGTCTAACCTCTTTGGTGAGTAAATTATTGGAAGCGCTACTAAAAGAGAGAATGGTGAGGTTTCTGGAGTCCAATGGATTGTAGGATCCGAGGCAGCATGGGTTTACCAGAGGCAGTTCTTGTCAGACAAATCTGATTGATTTTATGATTGCATGACCAGGGAGTTGGACCGAGGGAGAGCCCTAGATGTGGTGTATTTAGATTTCAGAAAAGCCTTTAACACCATTCCACACAGGCAACTTATAAACAAACTGAGCACCCTAGGGATGGATCCTGAAGTTACTGATTGGTTTATAAATTGGTTGAGTGGGAGGCGGCAAGGGGTACAGGTAAATGGAGCTCACTTTGAGGAGAAGGAGGATACCAGTGTTGTGCCGCAGGAATCTGTCCTTGATCCAATTCTTTTTAACATCTTTGTTAGTGATATTGTAGAAGGGCTGTCAGGTAATGTTTGTCTCTTTGTGGATGATACCAAAATCTGCAATAGAGTAGACACCCAGGAAGGAATAGATAACATGAGGAGGGATCTAGCTAAGCTTGAAGAATGGTCTAAAATTTGGCAGGTGAGACTTAATGCTAAAAATAATGCAGGGTCATGCGAGCTGCAAAAATCCAAGGGAGCAGTACAGTGTAGGGGTGAAGTACCTCTATCCACGAAAGAAGAGCGGGACCTGGGAGTGATTGTGTCTGACGATCTTAAAACAGCTAAACAGGTAGAAAAGGTGATGGCAAAAGCCGGAAGGATGCTTGGGTGCATAGGGAGAAGAATGACAATAGAAAAAAGGAGGTGATGGTGTCTCTGTATAAGTCTCTGGTGTGACCTCATTTGGAGTATTGTGTACAGTTCTGGAGACCGCACCTTCAAAAGGATATAAACAGGTTGGAGTTGGTTCAGAGGGTGGCTACTAAAATGGTCTGTGGTCTTTATAAAGCATATGAGAACAAACTTAATCATAATATGTATACTTTAGAGGAAAGGTGAGATAGAGGAGATATGATAGAGATGTTTAAATACCTCTGTGTCATAAATGCACAAGAGAGTCTCTTTCAATTGAAAGCAAGCTCTGCAACAAGGGGACATAGGGTAAGGGTGAAAGGGGATAGACTGCATATATATTTCTTTACAGAAAGAGTGGTAGATTTGTGGAATAGTCTCCCAGTGGAGCTGGTAGAGACAAGGACAATATCTGATTTTTAAAAAAGCATGGGGCAAACACAGAGGATCTCTAAAGGTAAAAAGGGGACTACTGTAGTTGATACGGAAGGGCAGACTAGATAGGCCATGTGGTCTTTTTCTGCTGTCATGTTTCTATGACTTCCAGACATGCTGAATGGTTGGTTGGGGGGGGGGGGGGGGGAAGCAGAATTTTAAGCCATTTGTCTCATTCAGTGTCTGTGGGAGAAACGTTTGACAAATCCGGGTTGGTCTCAGTGCTCTGTTTAATGGAATGGAAGAGTGTGAGGAAGAAGTATGTTCAGGGTGAAAGGGATATTTTTGAACTCTCTTCCCATGTTAACAAAGTTCTGATCTGAAGAAGTGGGCCTGCTGCAACTGGTTTGTGCCCCTGTTAGTGAGACTATGCAGGTTCAGGAAAGGTACAGGGTGAGAGATTAGAAATAGAGCACAAGAAGTGCTTGTCTCTGTAAAGCTTTTAGTTCTTAAGACTGTTTCCATAGTGAGTAAATATTCAGCTTTGCTTAAAATTGATGTGTGTAGTTTGCTTTCTAAATGATTTCTCTGTTAAGAGCAGTAATGCGCCTTGAAAACTGTGGCCGTCTGTTCAGGAGTTGGTATGGTGCCAGTCTGACCATGCATAAAGGGCCTGCTCTACAGCTGAACCGCAGCTGGCACCGTGCCCTTTCTCACCACTGGGATTAGCGAAGAGGAGAAATGCTGAGGCGGCAGATGCAGGAAACCAGAGTAATATACAGGAATGATTCATACTGCTGTGTTATATGTAGACCACAAGGACAGATGGATATTATGTGTCTGCATCAAACCACATGCATGGACTCACTTTCTGTCCTTTGTTTGCAGCATGTGAACTGTTCTCTGAAGAACATTTCCTTATGAATGGACAGCACAGTTACATACTGTTAGACAGGGTTCTTTGGATCATAAAAATAGCAGTTGTGTTTTCCTTATTTGTTTCTTCTTGGAAATATTGTTTTTCTAGGTCATTTATAAGTATGTTAATCCTTTCCACTTGGATAAATTTTCAATGTTGCTCAAGCCAGATCTTATGTGCATGGGTGGGATAGAAGTCAGAAGGAACGTGCTTGTGCAGGTACCTACACCCCCCCCCCCCCCAAAAAAAAAAAGCATAGAGAAGGACACCCTATACGGAGTCAATGCCGGATTCTCCTTTAGGCACTACGGGTATAGAGCTTAGGACCTACAGTATGACACTTTTAGGGCCTATGAAGGAAGAAAACATTTTAAAAAACAGGAAAAATAAGTAAAAAAAGATAGACAGAAATACAATGCAACTAAAACTTCAAAATTAAATATAAAAATCATAATTCCAGAACTTCTAGTTATTTCCTAAGAACATTAGATTTGCCATACTAGGTCAGACCAGTGGCCCATCAAGCCCAGTATCCTGTTTTCAACAGTGACTAATCCAGGTCACAAAGTATATGGATGCCTTGCTGCTTATCCCAGGGATAACCAGTGGATTTCCCCTAGTCCACTTCAATAATAGTTTGTGGACCGTTCCTCCAGGAACTTGTCCAATTCCAGAACTTAATTATATATTGAGCGAAAAACTATTTTCTCCAGTTAGTCGTAAATATTTTATAGCTTAATTTCATGTCCCCTAGTCTTTGTACTTTTGAAAGAGTAAACAATCGATCCTCGTTTACTCATTCTACTCCACTCATTATTTTATAGACCTCTATCATAGCTCCCCTCAGTCATCTCTTCTCCATACTGAAGAGCCCTAACCTTTTAAGCCTTTACTCATAGGGGTATCTTTCCATCCCCTTTATCATTTTCTCTGTACCTTTTCCAATTCAATTCTATCTTTTTTTTAGATGCGGCAACCAAACTGTATGCAATATTCAAGGTGCGGTCACTCCAAGGAGCGATATAGAGGCATCATGATATTTTTTAGTTTATTCTCCTTTTCTCTCCTTATATTTCCCAGCATTCTATCAGCTTTCATGGCTGCCTCTGCACACTGAGCAAAGGATTTCAACATATTATCCACGATGATGCTTGAGTGTTGACTCCTTGCATTATGTAGCTATAGTTTGGGTTGCTCTTCCCTAGGTACATAACTTTGCACTTGACAACATTAAATGTCATCTGCCATTTGGATGCCCAATTTCTCAAGGTCCTCTTGCAATTTTTCACAATCTTCTTGTGATTTAACAACTATAATTTTTCGTCGTCTGCAAATTTGATCATCTCACTCATTTTTCTAGGTCATTTATAAGTATGTTAATCCTTTCCACTTGGATAAATTTTCTATGTTGCTCATGCCAGATCAGAATAAATTTTAACAAGAAGCTGCCCAAATTACAACCAATATCACATACATTCTGCGGTAACCAGTCATGTTGTATTTTGGGCCATAAACTAGCATGTCATTCATATGTCCCACAGGATGGGATGAACGATCGGAATGAGAAATCTTAAATGTCCCTGAGGCACTCCACTATTTACCTTTCTCCATTCTTCAGGGAAGTCATGTGCTCTCTTGGTAATTTACATATGTATTAGTACACAAGTCTTCAGGGAGGTCATGTGCTCTTGGTAATTTACATATGTATTAGTACACAAGTCTTAAGGGAGGTCATGTGCTCTCTTGGTAATTTACATATGTATTAGTACACAAGTCTTAAGGGAAGTCATGTGCTCTCTTGGTAATTTACATATGTATTAGTACACAAGTCTTCAGGGAGGTCATGTGCTCTTGGTAATTTACATATGTATTAGTACACAAGTCTTAAGGGAGGTCATGTGCTCTCTTGGTAATTTACATATGTATTAGTACACAAGTCTTAAGGGAAGTCATGTGCTCTTGGTAATTTACATATGTATTAGTACACAAGTCTTAAGGGAAGTCATGTGCTCTCTTGGTAATTTACATATGTATTAGTACACAAGTCTTAAGGGAAGTCATGTGCTCTCTTGGTAATTTACATAAACCACCCATCTGGGCAGCAGCAGAATGGGATAGTGTTGACGGCGGAGGATCACATTTCTGTGACAACGGCAACAACACCAAACTTAAACTGCGCGGAAGGAAGGCCCGGCAATCTACTTCTGTATCTTGCCATGAAAAACCCAATGGATAGTTACAACAAAACAAATTGTGCTATGGTGCTGGAAGATGAGACTCCCAGGTCGGAAGGCCACTCAACTAGCTACTGGGGAAGAGCTGAAGACTTTTCAGAGTAAAGCCAGCATTTATGATGTGGTTGGATCAAAGCCTTCGGGAAGTCTGACTGCTGATGTAGCTGCGCATGAAATGAGTCAGAAGCTGTAAAGATGTCTTACACATTGGAACATGGAACGTACGAAGCATGAACCAAGGGAAGTTGGAAGTGGTCAAGAATGAAATGGAACGTGTACAACTTGATCTGTTGGGTGTCAGCGAACTGAAATGGACTGGCATCGGGCACTTTGCATCAGATGATCACATGGTCTACTATGCTGGAAATGAAAGACAAAGAAGAAATGGTGTTGCATTGATAATAAAGAAGAAACTTGCAAGAACTGTAATGAAATACAATGCAGTCAGCGAACGCTTAATCTCTATTCGTCTACGAGGATTGCCTATCAACACAACTATAATTCAAGTATATGCCCCAACAACAGCTGCAGAAGAGAATGAAATTGAAGAGTTCTATGAACAAGTACAAGCTGAAATTGACAGAAAATGCAAAACAGGATATCCTGATAGTCATGGGTGACTGGAACGCAAAAGTTGGCAACAAAGAAGAAGGCAAAGTAGTTGGAAAATATGGACTTGGCAACAGAAATGAAGCTGGAGAAAGATTGATAGAATTCTGCAAGACCAATGATCTATTCATCTCAAACACCTTCTTTCAGCAACACAAGCGACGACTGTACACATGGACTTCACCCAATGGATTGTATAAAAATCAAATTGACTACATCTGTGGAAGTCAACGATGGAAAAGCTCTGTAACATCAACAAAGACAAAACCTGGAGCTGACTGTGGTACAGATCATCAACTACTAGTATGCAAACTCAAGCTAAAGTTGAAAAAGAGCAAACCACTCATGAATGCACCAAAATATGACCTTGAGAATATACCACTGGAATTTAAAGACTGCCTGCAAAATCGTTTTGCTGCCTTAGATACAAATGACAGAGCTCCAGAAGAGTTATGGAATGACATCAAGAAGGTTGTGCTGGAAGAAAGCGAGAAGTCTCTACAAAAGGTGAAAAAGAAAAAACGGCCAAAATGGATGACGGAAGAAACTCTGAAAATTGCCCAGAAACGCAGAGAAGCTAAAGCCAAAGGAGAAAGAAAGACAATCGCAGAACTCAACAGAGATTTCCAACGTGCAGCAAGACAGGACAAGGAAAAGTACTACAATGACACTTGCAAGGAAATAGAAGCAGAAACTATTAGAGGAAGAACAAGATCGGCTTTCCTAAAGCTGCGAGAGTTAAAGAAAAAGTTCCAGCCTCGAATTGGAATGTTACAAGATGCTCAAGGTTCTATGTTGAATGATGCTGAGAAGATCAAGAAAAGGTGGAAGGAATATACAGAGTTTTTATATGATAAAGATCAAGTGGACCAGCAGCCGTTTCAAACCTATACCTTATGATCAGGAACCATTGGTGATGAAAGAAGAAGTTGAAGCAGCATTGAAAGCCTTATCAAAGAACAAAGCACCAGGCATTGATAGCATTCCCATAGAAGTATTGCAGCAATCTGATGCAGCTGTTACCGTACTTACAAGGCTCTGCCAAGAAATATGGAAGACAACATCATGGCCAACTGACTGGAAAAGATCTGTGTTTATACCAATACTAAAGAAAGGTGATCCAACTGACTGTGGAAATTATCGCACAATCGCTCTGATCCCACATGCCAGCAAGATTCTACTGAAGATTATTCAAAAGAGACTACAGCCATACCTAGAACAAGAACTACCTGAAGTGCAAGCAGGGTTCAGGAAAGGGCGAGGAACGAGAGACATCATTGCGGATGTGAGATGGATCCTTGAAAAGACTAAAGAATACCAAAGGGATATCTATTTGTGCTTTATCGACTATAGCAGGGCTTTTGACTGTGTAAACCATGAGAAACTCTGGGCCACATTAAGAAGCATGGGTATACCAGAACACCTGATCGTTCTCTTGCGTAATCTGTACATTGATCAAGAAGCAACAGTTCGAATGGAACAAGGAGAAACAGAATGGTTTAAAATAAGCAAAGGTGTAAGACAAGGCTGCCCCCTACCTGTTTAATTTATATGCAGAACAAATCATCAGAGAAGCAGGACTGTATGAAGACAACAGAGGTGTGAAGGTTGGTGGAAGACTCATCAACAACCTTCGCTATGCTGATGATACCACATTACTGGCTGAAAGTGAAGATGATCTGAAACATTTGCTTTTCACAATCAAAGAACATAGTCTCAAAATGGGCCTGCACCTTAATGTAAAGAAGACAAAGATCATGACAACTGGCATAATCAACAGGTTCATCGTTGAAGGAGAAGAAATTGAAATCGTGAACAACTTTAACCTACTTGGATCAACTATCAATAAAGAAGCAACAAGCAGTCAAGAAATCAGACGACGCATTGCTCTTGGCAGAATGGCTATGAAAGACCTAGATAAGATTCTCAAGAGCAGAGATGTCTCTCTCCATACAAAGATTCGACTTGTTCAAGCCATGGTATTTTCAATAACATCATATGGATGTGAAAGCTGGACAGTGAAAAAGACAGACAGGAAGAAAATTGATGCCTTTGAATTATGGTGCTGGCGGCGAATACTGTGTATACCATGGACTGCCCGAAGAACAAACCAGTCGGTACTAGAAGAGATCAAACCTAAGCTTTCTTTAGAAGCTCAGATGACAAGACTTCGACTTTCATACTTCGGACACATCATGCGAAGAGAGAGATCATTAGAGAAAGACATCATGCTTGGCAAGATAGAAGGTCAACGCAAAAGAGGAAGGCCAGCAATGAGATGGATTGCTACAATAACAGCAGCTACGGGTACCAGTCTGTCAACAATGAGCCGCCTGACTGAAGACCGAACACAATTTAGGATAGCTATCCAGAGGGTCGCCATGAGTCGACTCCGACTCGACGGCACTTAACAACAACATTAGTACACAAGTCTTAAGGGAAGTCATGTGCTCTCTTGGTAATTTACATATGTATTAGTACACAAGTCTTAAGGGAGGTCATGTGCTCTAGTGATTTTTACTTTCACTTTTTCAGTAGATGCTAAAGGTAAGAGCTGTTCCTTGCTAGTTCTGGAGCTGTATTTTGCTAGTTTTTTGCAGTGCTGCAACAGTTTTTTCTGTTTTATTATTATGACCTTTTCTGGCCATTAGTGGTTCTGTGTGTTTTTTGTTTTACAGACAGTGTGGCCTTTTTATGCCTTATTATTTAGACCACAAGTTTTTCTGTACTGTCTTTACTGTTGTAATAAGGCAAGATATGGGCAGATGTACACTTTTGGTATGTGGCTACTGTACATAATAGGGGTATAAATTAAAAAGTGCATCCACAATATATGTCCCCCTTTAAAGGCTTTCTCTTTCTGTTTTTTTCATGAGTTATGTGAGGTGATGTAGGTCTTTTTTTCTTCCACTGTTGTACTGCTGTGTTCCTGCTGTTGTCTGACATTATTTAGTCAGCTGTTTATGAGTATTATGGTTTATGTTTTTTCCCTTTGCTGTCATACAGGCATACCTGAGAAGCGCTTTTTGAGCTTCCAGCTACTGGTAGGACTGCAATAGCTTGTTTCTCCAGGACCAAGCAGGAAGTCAGTCCTCACTTATGGGTGACGTCGGCGCCGACGGAGCCCTCGCGGAGCAATTTTCCCCAGCTTTCAAAGAAAGCCTTTGGGAATTGCAGCGCGCATGCGCGGTCGTCTTCCCGCCCGAAGGTGCCATCTTAGCCAGTCTTCTTTTTTCCGCGGAGCCCTACAGACGTCCCCGTCTTGTCCCCGCGAAAAAGTTGATTTTCTTCTTTATTTTATCCTTTTTTCTTTCGGTTCGACGCCGTTCGTTTTCCCGCCCGGACTCGCGACGCCGGTGTCGAGTCCTCTTACATTTTTCGGTTTTTCTGACTTAGTCAGCTTTCGTTTTCGTTTTCCCTGGCAGCCCGGTCCTTTGACCTCGCAGGGGCCCTTTTTCCCCCGATGGCTGCCAGTGGGTTTAAGCGGTGTGATCGGTGTGACCGAAATATGTCACTAACCGACACACACGACTTTTGCCTCCGCTGCCTGGGGCCGGATCATGAGGAACTGATCTGTGGGCCCTGCGGCAAACTGTCCTCAAAGGCGTTGAGAAGTCGGCGGCATCAGCGTGAGAGAATCTTTGCTGACCCCAGCCGTACCCGGACCTCGTCGGAGGCCTCCGTGTCGAAAGGCTCCAGCTCGGACCGTCGCCGGAGCTCCTCCGACCGGGGTTCTCCCTCCGGGGACCATCGTCGGAAGGAAAAACCCGCGAGGGCGGCGTCGGTGGACGCCCCTGGCTCCGCGAGGGCCAGGTCGCATAGCCCCGACAGCCGCCCCGGGTCCTTGGAGAAGGAACACATCCCGAAGCGACCTCGCCTGGAGTCGGAGACTACCTCCAGCAGGGAGATTGGCTATGCTCCTTGGATCTAAAGGATGCCTACACGCACATCCTCATCCACCCAAGCCACCGCCAATTCCTAAGGTTTGTGGTGGCGGGAAATCATTACCAGTACAGAGTACTGCCCTTTGGCCTGTCCTCCGCACCGCGAGTCTTCACAAAATGTCTCGCGGTCGTGGCGGCCCATCTCCGGCTTCACGGCCTCTATGTCTTTCCGTACCTCGACGACTGGCTCATCAGAGCAGCGTCCGCTCAGGAGGTCACCAACGCCACGTGCCGCACGGTGACTCTGCTGCAGCACTTGGGCTTTGTCATAAACTTCGCAAAGTCCACTTTGCTCCCCTCACAGGATCTCGAGTTCATCGGCGCAAGGCTGCACACTCCTCAGGCGCGAGCGTATCTACCGCTCGACAGGGCTCAGCGGCTCATGGACCTAGCCGACCGCTTTCGCAGCCAGCCCCTGGTCTCCGCCAGGCGCTTCCTGAGACTGCTCGGCCATATGGCTTCCACTGTCCATGTGACCCCCAATGCCCGCCTGAATATGCGGTCTGCTCAATGGTGTCTCCGCCGGCAGTGGCGACAGGCCACGGGCGGCCTCGCAGACCTAGTGCGCGTTTCCGAGCCGCTGATCTCGTCTCTCCGGTGGTGGCTCCGGCAGCCGAACCTGACATTCGGTATGCCCTTCCAGTCACCTCAGCCGACCCGGGTGCTGACCACCGATGCATCCCTCCTGGGCTGGGGAGCGCATTGCCAAGAGGCGCGTACTCAGGGCCTCTGGACCACGTGGGAGTCTGCTCAGCAGATCAACTTCCTGGAGCTCCGGGCGATCCGACTAGCTCTCAAGGCCTTCTCCCACCTGACTTCCCAACAGTCCATCCTTGTCCAGACGGACAATCAAGTTGCCATGTTCTACGTGAACAAACAGGGGGGCACGGGCTCCTTTCTCCTCTGCCGGGAGGCTCAGAAGCTCTGCTCTTGGGCCGTCAGTCACGGCATTCTCCTCAAGGCAGTTTATCTCCTGGGCCAAGACAATTGCCTTGCGGACAAACTCAGCAGGGTCCTCCAGCCGCACGAGTGGCGTCTGGATCCCTTGGTAGTTCAGCAGCTCTTCCTCAAGTGGGGCCTCCCCACGATGGATCTCTTTGCCAGTCCTCGCAACCGGCAGCTTCCTCGCTTCTGCTCTCGTCTGCCACACCCCCTTCGGGTTGCGGCGGACGCCTTTCTGATCTCATGGTCGGGGAGCCTTCTGTACGCTTTCCCTCCCATCCCGCTGGTCTCTCGGACTCTTTTCAAGGTTCTCCGAGACAAAGCCTTTTTGATCCTGGTGGCCCCTCGCTGGCCCAGACAGCCGTGGTTTCCGCTCCTGCTGCAACTGGCGGTGGAGGGTCCGGTCCCTCTGGGAGTACAACCGGATCTCCTCACTCAGGATCAGGGGTCCCTACTGCACCCCAACCTCAGGTCTCTCAACCTCATGGCCTGGCTGCTGAGAGGGTAGTCCTTGCTCCCCTTCTCCTGCCGGCGGAGGTGGAGGAGGTCGTCCTGGCTTCGCGACGCCCTTCTACCCGCAAATGCTACGCCCTTAAATGGCGTCGCTTTGCGGTCTGGTGTACCCAACAGTCGCAGGATCCCTTCTCCTGCCCGGTGTCGGTGATCTTGCAGTACTTGCTACACCTCTCTAATCTGGGACTTAAGTCCAACTCCGTCAAAGTTCACCTCAGTGCTCTTTCAGCACATCATGTGCCGGTGGACGGCAGACCTCTTTCCAGCGACCCTCTTGTAGCGAGGTTTCTCCGAGGTCTTCTTCTACTTAAACCACCTCTGCGCCCGCCAGCGCCTGACTGGGACCTGAATGTGGTTTTGCAGCGGATCACCTGTCCGCCTTTTGAACCTATGGCTACCTGTCCTCTCCGTTTTCTGTCTTGGAAAACACTGTTCTTGATAGCCCTCACTTCCGCTAGACGCGTAAGTGAATTGCAGGCCCTCGTGTCTGATCCCCCTTACACTAGGTTCTACAAGAATAGGGTAGTCCTACGGACTCACCCGAAATTTCTGCCTAAAGTGGTCTCCCCTTTTCACATCAATCAGGAGGTGGTACTTCCAACCTTCTTTCCCAGACCACACTCCAGCCGAGCTGAGACGGTCCTCCATACCCTGGACTGTAGAAGGGCTTTGAACTTCTACCTTGACCGTACGCGGGAGCACCGTAAAGCTGCTCAGCTTTTTGTGTCTTTTGACCCCAATAAATTGGGGCTCCCGGTCTCCAAGCGTACTCTGTCCATCTGGGTTGCGGACTGTATCTCTTGGGCTTATGGGGCAGCCGGACTCTCCTTAGAAAGTCGAGTCACGGCTCATTGCGTTCGGGCAAAAGCCACGTCAGTGGCTTACCTCCGCTCTGTTCCGCTGGCAGACATCTGCCGGGCCGCTACTTGGTCTTCGAGCCAGACTTTTGCGGTCCATTACTGTCTCGAGAGGGAGTCCCGTAGGGACAGTGCTTTCGGACAGGCAGTCCTCCGTAATCTCTTTGAGGTCTGAGCAACTCCTACCCTCCATCCCGGATGTGGGCTACCGGTGGGTGATAATTCAGCGAAGATTCTATCCTTCTGTGCTGCTGAGCTAGAGGGAGCTCATTTTTGTGCTTAGGGTCTCCGGTAGCCTTGAGCTTGGGAGTCCCATAAGTGAGGACTGACTTCCTGCTTGGTCCTGGAGAAAGCGTAGTTACTCACCTGTAACAGGTGTTCTCCAGGAGCAGCAGGAATCAGTCCTCACTACCCTCCCTCCTCCCCTTGGAGTTGCAATCGTCTGCTTCTGTTCTTTTTGCAAATTTTTATGCTGTCTTTTTTAGCTATGTCATCTGACTGGCTAAGATGGCACCTTCGGGCGGGAAGACGACCGCGCATGCGCGCTGCAATTCCCAAAGGCTTTCTTTGAAAGCTGGGGAAAATTGCTCCGCGAGGGCTCCGTCGGCGCCGACGTCACCCATAAGTGAGGACTGATTCCTGCTGCTCCTGGAGAACACCTGTTACAGGTGAGTAACTACGCTTTCCCCTTCTTCACCCTCCCCCCTCTCTTTGTAAAAGGTTTAGCTAAGTTAGTAGTTGTGGGTTATTTGTTTTGTCCAAGATGTATTAGATATTAATAGTCTCCTCTTGTTTTTTTATGTTTTTGTAAAGATCATGAAGCAAGTTAGCTACAGAATTTTATGGTATTGTCTGTAGCAATTGTACTGCCTCATATGCACTTTTTAGGTTACATATGTATGTTTTATTTATAGGCTCTTGTTACTATGTCCTGACTGCCATTCGAATATATATGCAATTGCATCTTAATTGGTATTGTATGTTGTTTCTGTATTTTATTTTTGTTTGTTTTTTTACTGTACACTTTAGAGAATATTATTGTAACATAACATAGTAACAGTAAATGATGGCAGAAAAAGACCAGTATGGTCCATCTAGTCTGCCCAGTAAGTATTTTTAATGTATTTTTAATATTCATGTGTTTTGTTTTTTGACCCCTGATGCAGGCTGACAGCCGAAACTTGGCCAAGTCGGGTCTGTACCTTTGAAGGTTTTATGAAATAAAAGGTTTCTTTGTTTTTAAGAGGTGTGGCCATGTCCTCCCTGCACTGTTCTGGTATCTCCTGTGATTTTTGCGGAGGGTTGTTGCACTTCTTCTTTCCTTAGGATTAAATCACAAAACAGCCTAGTTAAAGCATTTCTTAAGTTGCCTATATTAAGCCTACTTTATAAAGACAAGTAGGCATCTACCAAGGCCGGCCCAAACATTAGGAAAACTAGGTAGATGCCTAGGGTGACAGCTTTTTGGTGGGGGGGGGGGGGCACAGAACAGGGCATTCAAACAATAAATTCTGGCAGCCATTGGGACATAAGGTTTAAGGTTCGCTTAGGGCACCAGCATGTTGAACCAACTCTGGTGCTTACTTTTTTTTATAAAATACTAAAATAAGTGGCTGAGAGCATGCCATAAGTTAAAGAACGAACATTTTTTGCCAGCCATGGAGAGGATGTACTTGACTGATCCCAGAAGTTAAGCAAGATCAGGTTGGCTGGAAGACCACCTTGGAATACCAGATTCTTTAGACTTTACTGCACAGAAGAAAGGCCTGGCAATCTACTTCTGGTTGTGCTTTTCCAAGAAAATCCAGGGGCTGGATTACCAGGAGTCAGCATTGACTCGATAGCACATATTTTCTCTGAAAGCAAATAGGAAATCAGTCCTCACATCTGGATGATGTTAGTGCCGATGGAGCCCACGCAGTAGCTTCTCCCCAGCTTTCAAAGAAAGCCTTTAGGAGATGCACCCATGCATGATCCCTTTCTGCCCAAGGGTGCCATCTTGTCTCCGTCTCCTTTTTTCTACAGAGCCCACCGCATATATGTCTGTTTTCCCCGGAAAAAGTGTTCGTTTTTTCTTTTGATGTTTTCCTTTCTCTGGTTGCATACCAGTTCCTTTTCCCACTTCTGAGCTCGCATGCCTCGGCATCATGTTTCAGGTTCATTCTTTTTCTTTTTTCCATTCAAAAGCTTCTCGACCGGCTTTGTGCTATTTTTTTGTCCCTGGCTGGGCCGGAGGTTTTTGAATTTGCAGGAGCCATTTTCCCCACCATGTCCTCTGCCAGTGGCTTTAAAAATTGTGACCAATGGGCCAAAACCATGTCACGCACCGACCCACATGACTGCTGCCTCCGATGCCTAGGGGCCGGACCATGACCCCTTGGACTATGGGCTCTGTAAAAAGACAGCAGTGGGAGTCCTTATTCCATAAGATGGATTCTTCATCGGAGTCTCCGGTGACATCACACTCCAGGGCCCTTTCTGGAACCCTGGAACTTCGGGGAGGCTGGGCTGCCGCAGAACCCCGAGGCCGCTGATCCTCCAGCTGGACCCCAGAGGACGAGCCCAAAAAGAGCCAGAAACCCTCAAAGACCGTGTTGGGGAATACCCCTGGAAAAGTGGGCAAGTCCTACGGTCCCAGACCCGCAGTCCTAACCGCGAGTCCGAGCGGAAGGTGTGGGAGCAGCCGACCAAAATACCCCAGCATGAATCATTGGCATCTGGCGACAGGCCTCGGACCTCTGAGTACACCAACAAAAAAAGCACTGTGCCACGCAAACCAGGCAACCAAGTCCAAAAACGTAGCACAAGGAAGGGAAAACTTCAAATAGGTTTTATTTTTTAATGAAATTGCGTGCCAAAGACCCAACACAGGCCGTGTTTCGTCACTACTTCATCAGGGGTATTGGCATACTAAAATCATAAAACAAACATAATGAAAACACATATAAATAAACATTAAAAATTGATTAAAATCATAAATAATAACCAATAAACTGTTATATAAAAGAAGGAAGGGAAAGGAAATAATATAATAACATATACTGTCGCCGGCCTCCCGCCTGGGCCGGTAGCCTGTGAGCAAGAGGCCCTTGCCTTATTGCCCTCTTTGAACAGTGTCCACAAATATGGCCGCCAGCTAGGATTGCTGGGAAATGTAGTTTAGCTATTCCTCAGAGCAAATAGTGTGACCACACAGTATTAGGCGAAAACAGAGAATATTTATTTTCGGGATTTCCCCTTCGAATCAAAATTCATTAGCACCGAACATAAATGGGATACATCTCCAAAGCAAAGAATAATAAAGTCCAACAGGTTGCATTCACATGGTCAGGAAATTCTGCTTCCAACATCAGTAGTTAACATTTGCTCAAAGAACTATCTTACAAAGTTCAGGCTGTTAACTCCAGCAAAGCAACTTTAACTTTTCTTAGAAGACCGTTTCTTTCACATCTTCTGTACAATGCAGATCAAAAGGTTCTAAAACTTCCAGCAAGTTTTAATTCCTTCAAAGCCTTGTAGGAACAAACACATCTGCTCTTAAAACTTCTGGTAAGTTTTCTTGCTGTTCCTCTCAGCTTCATACAATAAGCTTTGCCCTGCTTCAAATAATCATTCTTGCACATGTGCTTAGGGTCAGCACATATTAAGCTCCTTAGCCCTGCAGTATGAACATTGCATCTCTTCAGACTCACTCTCATACGGTTCATTGCACTCTCCTATCTCCATTTCCTCAACGGATTCATTACAACTGTCTTCCAGTGGAACAGTATCATAGGGCTTCTTATTCTCACTCTGTAACAGTTCTTTTAGGTTTGACAATAAATGTTTCTTTTGCTCTATCTCAGCATACGTTAGACACAGAGTTTCTCTCTCTCTACTAAAACTCTCTGCTGCTGAGTCACGGCAGTTGTTAGCAAACTTCCTATCTCTCATAGAAGTTTGTTTTGAGGCATTCTGGCTACGACAGCTTCTAGCACTTCTCTTTAGCTCTCTGACTATCTCTTCAGAGGGAGTTTGGCTAGGAAACACAGAAAGGCTTTTCTCCCTACCTCTGTAGTTTAGCTGGCTAGCTGAGTTGCTTCCCCCGCTGGGAACTGACTCTTCCAGCTTCCTTTCCCGACGGGACTTTGAAACACGTACTTGCCTTGGCTCTGGGCTTCTCATCTGTTTCAATCTTTCCTGGTCGGGGCCATGCTGCTTTCCCTTCTCGTTCAGCTGCCTCTCTCCTGGCAGTCTCTCCTTCAGCTGTGTCTGCCTCTGATCTGTTCCTTTCAGATCCAACTGCTTGTCTCTCTCCCTCTCTAACTGCTCAAACACTGCAGTTTTAAACTGGTGCTTCTCAGGCACCACGCCCTTCTCCCTGCCCATGTGGGAGCTGCTAGGGCTCAACCTAGCTCTGATGTGATGAAGTGGGCGGGGCTTGGTACTAGCTGCATTCTGACTCGGAGGTTTGTGGTTGCTAGGGAAACCCTGTTTACTACTATTTTTAAAGGGACAGGATTCACTTTCTTGCCACTTCATCTCTTCTGAACAGCCTTCCTTACCACAATACATATATGATTTACTTCATAGTAAATATGTTCATACTAAACCAATAAATAGAATTAAAATGTATAATATCAATGAACCACTTATAATTGATAATAAGACAAATAATCTAATAACAAACGCATGTGAATCAATAAATACAATTAAAATATATAATATCAATGAACCACTTTAAATTGATGATGAGACAACATATAAAAACACGTTAAGAAGTATAAATTACCTCTCTTGGCTTTCTTATTAATATTTGCTATTATCTCATGGATAAGTGTGCCGATTTCTTTTAGATGATTGTGCCGATTAGGCACACTTTTCTTGTATTAAAAAATTAAAATTATTAAAATAAAACCAATGAACAAGCCAATCACAAGAAGTTAAAACAAAAGGTGTAAAACAAAACTTTAAAAACAGAAGGAAGCAGGAGTGAATCAACCACAACATGTAAAACCATATAAAATCCCACTTAAAAATCACTACTGGTGACTAAACCTTAGTGAGGTTTCCTATGATTCTTCATATATCTTCATAAACACTATAAAACGAAGGACAAAACATATTTATTTTTGCTTTTCGTTTGTAACACGAAGGAGGATATGTTAACCTAACTATTATCCACATGATTAACGATTTCTGATAATTATAGAATATGCAGGGACAAACCGTCGAAGACCCCCCCATGATGGAGCTGGCATCAGGCCCGAGTCCCTCAGTGCCCAAGCCGAAGGCTGTGGTGCCATCTGGCTTTGAGACCAGGCAGCCTTGAGCGCAGTCTATCTGCCTTCATGGCCCAGCAGTGGGCTCTAATGCCCGGCTCCGCCAGGTCATCACTCCCAACTACCAGGCCCTTGACCTCAAGGAACTTACCAGACATCGAGCCAATCCTCAAGCGCAACCAGCTGAGGTCATCCCCGATGAGTGCCCATGGCTTATACCGCAGGTCCTCTGGTGGCCAGGGGCCATCAGGCTTGGGGCACGACCCCAGAGATCGGGCTGTCCTCGACACCTCCAATGACTGAGTCAGACTAGGAAACCAAGGACGATAAATTCTCGAATATCCATTGGCACCAGGATGTGCCCTCCGACCCCACTTCCCCTGAGACATGGCATCAGTCCCAACCCGAGAACATGGCTTTCCTCGACTTCATGCAGGATATGGTCAAGGCGCTGGCCTTTGAGACAGATTTTGAGGAGGACCTTTGGACCGAAGAACTCGAGATCCTCCAATACGAGGCCCCTCTGAAGGAGGCACTTATAGTTCCTGTTCCCCCTATCCTGCAATGGTTGCTCTTCTGCATGTGGGAGCTGCATCAGTACCTATAGTGAGCAGATGGCTGGACTTGATGTACCGGGTTTGCTGGAACCCCGGCTTCCAGAAAGCACAGCTGCCACACAAATCTATGGTGGTGGAGTCGGCCATGCATCGCCTTAAGAGCCAAAAGACGCACGCCTTGGTGCTCCCAGGTAAGGAGGCCTGTGCCTTGGATACCCTGGGCAGAAAGTGCTACTAGGGCTTGATGCTCTTTGGCCGGATCCAGGTATACCAGCTGTAAATGGGCATGTACCTGAGAGACCTGGTGAAGGAACTCACCAGGTTCTCAGCTGGTCTCTCCAAGGAACCTCTCCAGCGATTCCGGACCCTGGCCTTGGGTGTCAGAGATTGCTCCAAATTCATGACTTAGGCAGCCTATGACTGCTTCGAGTCAGCAGCTAGAGTAGCTGCAGCGGGCATCAATGCCCAACGCCAGGCTTGGCTAAAGTCCTCCAATCTGGAGCAATGGGTTCAGGACAACCTGGTCGATGTCCCCTGCCAGGGAGAGAATCTCTTTGGCAAATTCATGACGGATAAGGCTGCAGAGTTGGAGTCCGAGTTCCTGATGAGGACCAAGCTCTCCAAGAAGACTGCTGACTCTTCCTGATGGACGTTTTCGAGTAAAAAGTCCTCCTACCTGAAGAATAAGAAGGCTTATGGAAACTACTCTCAGTACCAGGCCTTCTCAGCTCTCGAAGAGGGGCAGCAGGCCAAGGGACAAGGACCTGGCCCTCGTAGGTCTGCTCCCAAATCCTAAGCACCAGCTCCAGCCCAGCCTGGCAGGAGATTTTGACTCCTTTGACATAGCCTCTCTTCTCCCAGGAGGCCCAGGCCAGCAGCCCACAGGGGGGGCAGCTGGTTCTCTATGCCCACCAGTGGACATCCATCACCACTAACTCCTGGGCACTGCAGGTAGTGAAGGAGGGTTACCTCCTCCACTTGACATGGGCATCCCCTCAGTTCATTCTGGGAGAGCCCCCCAGGACTTCCCTCCACCAGACTTACTGCTACAAGAGCTCGCAGGCCTTCTCAAAGACAAAGCAATGGAACCGTTGCCCACACACATCGAGGACAAGGGGTTCTACTCCTGGTACTTCCTTATACCCAAGAGGACCAGGGGCTTCCGGCCCATTCTGCGGGACCTAAACAGGTTCCTGCTGAGGGAGAAGTTCAAAATGCTCTCCCCCTTGGAACACTGCTGCCATACCTCCAGCTGGGAGACTGGCTATGCTCCTTGGACCTAAAGGATACGTACACACACATCCTTATCCATCCCAGCCACAGGCAATACCTCAGGTTTGTGGTGGGAGGTGGCCACTATAAGTACAGGGTGCTTCCCTTCGGGCTGGCCTCCGCATCCAGAGTGTTCACCAAGTGCCTAATGATGGTTGCAGCCAACCTTCATCTCCAGGGAGTCATCGTCTTCCCCTACCTGGATGACTTGTTCATAAGGGACCACATGGCTGCAGAGGTGCAACACACAACAGCGCATATCATCCTCATCCTGCAAAACTTGGGATTTGTGATAAACCACCCAAAGTCCCATCTCCTCCCGACACAATGTCTGGAGTTCATAGGGGAAAAGCTGGACACCGTTCAGGCCAGAGCCTTCCTCTTTCAGGACAGGACCGATCATCTCAGAGCGCTGGCCATGGCTGTTCAGCGCCGACACTCTGGGCCCGCCTGCTTCCTGCTCTGCCTATTGGATCACATGGCATCCACAGTTCATGTTACCCCGGATGCCTGCCTTCTCATGAGGGCGGCTCAATGGGGCCTTCACTCCCAGTGGACCCAGGCAACAGGCCGGCTGAAGGGATAGGGTGGTGGGGACCCATCAACTGGCTGGCTCTCTCACTTGGTGGCAAGCCCCCCAGCACAACTGGTTGGTTGCAAGCCCCCCAGCATAATTGGTTGTCAGTAAACTGAAATGGACTGGCTTTGGGCACTTTGCATCTGATGAGCATATGATCTACTATGCTGGAAATGAAAGACAAAGAAGAAATGGTGTAGCATTTATAATTAAGAAGAAACTTGCAAGAACTGTAATGAAATATAATGCAGTCGGTGAATGCTTAATCTCTATTCATCTGCAAGGAAAGCCCATGAATACAACTATAATTCAGGTATATGCCCCAACAAAAGCTGCAGAAGAGGAAGACGTTGATGAGTTCTATGAACAAGTTCAAGCTGAAATTGACAGAACATGCAAACAGGATGGAACACAAATGTTGGCAACAAAGAAGAAGGCAAAGTGGTTGGAAAATATGGACTTGGCAAAAGAAACAAAGTTGGAGAAAGACTGATAGAATTCTGCAAGACCAATGATCTATTCATCTAAAATACCTTCTTCCAGCAACACAAGCGCCAACTATACACTTGGACTTCACCCAATGGATTGTACAGAAATCATATTGACTACATCTGTGGAAAACAACGATGGAAAAGTCTGATGACATCAACAAAGACGAAACCTGGAGCTGACTGTGGTACAGATCACCAACTATTAGTATGCAAGCCCAAGCTAAAGTTGAAAAAGAGCAAGCCACTCATGAATGTAGCAAAATATGACCTTGAAAAAATACCACTGGAATTTAAAAACTGCCTAAAAATTTGATTTTCTGCTTTAGATACAAATGGCAGAGTTCTAGAAGTGTTATGGGATGACATCAAGAAAGCCTCTACATAAGACGAAAAAGCAAAAACAGACAATATGAATGACTGAGGAAACTCTGAAAATTGTCCAGAAACACAGAGAAGCTAAAGTCTTGAAGACCTAAATATGTACACTCTTGAGGAGAGGAGGGACAGGGGAGATATGATTCAGACCTTTAAATACTTAAAGAGAAATAATGAACAAACAAACCTCTTCCAAAGACGGGGAAGCAGTAAAACTAGAGGGCATAACATGAAGCTGCAAGGGGGTAAATTGAAAGGCAATGTCAGGAAATACTTTTTCACTGAAAGGGTGGTGGATGCTTGGAATGCCCTCCCGATGGAAGTGGTGGGGGCAAATACAGTGACAGAATTCAAAATGGCATGAGACGGACACAGTGGGTCCCTTTACAGCAACAGGATAAAATCAAAATAAACTTAACTATCTAATTTCTCAACATACAGGGGTGTCCTACATGGAGTGGTGGGTTCACCCCTAAAACAAAGACATGGGGAAGGGTGGCCTGCATGGAGCGGCAGGTGCACCTACTCTTGCCATCTTACTGGGCAGACTGGATGGAACATACTGGTCTTTATCTGCCGTCATTTACTATGTTACTAAAGTCAGAGGAGAAAGAGAGGCAATTGCAGTACTCAACAGAGATTTCCAATGTGCCAGAAGACGAGACAAGGAGAAGTTACAATGACACTCTTGAAAGACTACAAAAAGGGACTGATACTTCTGGAGAGAGATCTGCAATTGTAAGTATTTACTTCTGGGAAGTTTTCTAAATCTTGGGAAAAAAGGAATTATTTAGATTAAAACGGATAAATCTGTGTAAATTAGAATCCAGTGTAATTGTTAAATCAGTCAGGACCTTGTAAAAATCTCAACAGGTAGCTCTCAGTTTAAGTTTAAAACCCAGCAGAGAGCTTTCAGTTTAAATTTAAAACCAGCAGAGGGCTTTCAATTTAAATTCAGAACCCAGCAGAGAGCTTTCGGTTAAATTTGAAACCCAGCAGAGAGTTTCTAGTTTAAATGTAATACTCGGTCAGAGCCTAGTATCAGCAATGAGCTTAATTTAAATCAAATCAGAGTATAACTTAGCATAAAAGGAAAAACAGGGTCAATATTCTTTGAGCAATACATTATTTCTAGAAACCTTTACAAAGAAGCCTTCTAGATAGGGGGCAAGAGACCCATGAAACTGTTTTAGATAGGTGTTAAAAACAAGTGACAGATCAAAGGGGCATTTTGAAAGAATCCCTCTATCAAAGCAAGGGCTGTTTGAATCATCCAGGAAATTGGTCACCTTAGAAGCACAGGACAGGGTACTATGTAGCAGCCAGCTTTTAATAAGTCTTCTTTGCCTCCCTCCCTCCCTGACTCCCACCCACCCCTAGGATAATCATAGCTTTTTAGGTGCTTAAACTTCTTAAAGGGAAGGATGTGCTATATTCACTCTCAAGTGCAGCTGTTTATCCTCATCAGCATACATTAAGGATCTGAGATTAATTAATCTTGAGGTGAACAAAATCTATCAAACATTCTCGGGGTCATTCTGAGCTGTGAATAGCAGGGACAGACATCCTGTTGGGATGTCCATCCCTGCTATTTGGCCCACTCTGCCGTCCCTGACTAACTTCCCCATATAAACAAGGTGTTTGTACGGGGAGACTAGACAGGGGTGGGAAAGGGGCAGTGCAGAGGTGGAGCTAGGGTGGGCAATGGGCGGTCTGCGATTCTGATGTTGGTCCTGTACGTCCGGGGCTGGCAGACTGAACAGGGAACTTATTCCACTTCTGAGGTGGAATGTTTCCCCTAGATGGCGGGGGATGGCAGGCTCAGGCGGCAGAAAGGGGTGAAGGAGATTCCCTGCAGCTTGACCCTCGCTTTGGGAGGCCAGATCGGGTCAGGCTGCGGGGGATCGTGACTCCTGAATGGAGACGCGGTGTCATGGCAACTGGACTCCATGGCGCTGCGACTCCATTCAGGAGCCTTGACTGAATTAGCCAGGCAGAGGCCTGTACATGCAGGCCAACTGGTATTGGGTCCCGGCCTGCACATACAGGCCTAGACGTACACCATGGGATCAGAATCCAGTCTACCTCTGTGCGTCCGGTTCTGACCGGACACACAGTGGGCCGGAACATCCATAATGAAATGCGGCTTATTAGGTATAGTTTTATTAGTATAAGTATTCCCAGCAAATCTAAGTAAGTAAACAACTTTACCTAAACACAACCTTAAAACTAAGATGCAGACAGCAGTCCAGCAGCGAGATGGGGGCTTTCCAGTCTTTTGCATTATATGTCACATGTATGATTTTCTTCCAGTTGGAGAGGGGTCTTATGTTTGCACAAGCAGACTTGGAGGACATAAGGAAGGCAAAGAGGTACATAGGCAAGACCTACAGAGATGTAGTACTGAAGTCCCACCTCCAATCTGGCAGCATCCCTGTTGCCATGGAGGAGAAAGGCCACGTGACAGGAGAGCATCATCCTGGTGTGGCAGGAAGTGATCCTGTACCTAGAACATGTCCTCCAGGTGATGTAAAACCCTCTCGTAACGAGGAGGTTTCTCCAGGGCCATGTGCCCATGAAGAAAGGGTTAGGACAGCCGTTATAGTTGGTGATTTGATCATTAGGTATGTAGATAGCTGGGTGGCTGGTGCAGGGGTGGTTCTGCCATTAGGCCAACTGAGGTGGTGGCCTTAGGCAGCAGTTTTTAGGGGGCAGCACTGATTTGCCGCTCCCTAGAAACTGCCTATGGTAGAACCGCTGACGCTGTCCAGCCAGATTCATCATTGAAAATCAAACATAAGCAGAAGCGGGAACATTTCTCCGTTCCCGCGGCTCTGCTTTCAAACTGCTGGGTCGCGTGGAGCCGGTGGGGTGGTGGGGGCCCGAGGTCATCGCTTCCGCCACCCTTCCGCTTCCACAGTGGAAGCAATGACCTCATGCCCCCCCACCCCACCAGCTCCAGGATGCGACCCAGCAGTTTGAAAGCAGAGCCGCGGGAACGGAGAAATGTTCCCGCTTCTGCTTACGTTTGATTTTCAATGATGAATCAGTGAGGTGAGAAGGGAAGGGAGCAGACAAGGGGGGGCCGGGAAGGGAGCAGACAAGGGGGGGGGCCTGGAAAGGAGCAGACAAGGGGGGTCGGGAAGGGAGAAGACATGGGGGGGAGCTGGAAGGGAGCAGACGGGGGGGGGGGGTAGCTGGAAGGGAGCTGACACCCGGGGATGGCACTGGAAGGCGGATGGACAGGGGAGGGGGGGAGCTGGAAGGGAGCTGACATGGGAGGGGGCACTGGGACTGGTGGCGGTACTGGGAAGACAAGGGAGTTGGTACTGGGAGGAGAGGCTGTAAAGGGGGCTGATACTAGGGAGAGTTACTGCGACTATTAAAAGGCTGATGGAAGAAAATGAAGAAAGCAAAAGGAGAGAGAAGAAATGGCAGATGGACTATAGACCATAGAAAGAGCTAAGAGAAGACAGAGGAAAACGGAAACCTCAGATCAGGACCAGCATGATCAAAAATCATCAGACAACAAAGGTAGAAAAAATAATTTTATTTTCAATTTAGTGATTGAACTTTGTGCTATCTATTTTTCACACAGTATGGGGAACTGCATCTCTTATCTGGTGTGGCACTGCATGCGGAGTCTGGCTTCTTGGGGTTTCATTTTAATTTTTGTCTACATATTTTTATTTTTGCTTTAGGTTGTGGTCACTTATTCTGTACTTTGTGAGGGTCTGTGTTCTGAGTGTGCGACCAAGGCCAGGTGTTCTGTTAACATGGAGTTTGTACGTAGGGATCTGTACTATAGTAATTTGACTTGTTCAGCTTTTCAAATAGGTGTATGGGTGTTTTGGGGCCCATTGCAGTGTTTATAGTGCTGCTTTTTTCTTGGTAGGCCCCTTATTGTACGAGTTTTGGAAGTGTATGCTGGTATGGTAGATTTGACCTTGCAGATCTTAGTGACTTTAGTAGGGTTTTATATTAGTTCCCAATATGCCTGGCACTGGAGAACGTTTGTTGCTGGTGAGATGACCAGAATCAGATTTTATTTTTTTTTAATATATTGAGTTCTGTGGGTGAATGTCCTATCTCTGCTCTGCACCCATTGTTTAGGAGGGGGTTCTGTGAATGCAAAATGTATGTTCAAAAAGAAAAAGCAAGCATCATAACGCAGTTAATAACAAAATACAAATGAATTATAATTTTGAGTTATAAACTGCTGTGGTTCTCGCTCTTTCTTTTAGTTCCTTGGTGTGTGAACATCTTGCATTTGCTCCACATTATCTAATTGACTTTTTGACTGGAGTTTTGAGAAAGATCCCCACCCTTGGGGGGAGGGCGCATGCTGAGGGGGGGGGGCGCCATCTCATCCCTCGCCTCAGGCAGCAGATTGCCTTGAGCCGCCACTGTGCTGGTGGACGTGAGGCTCGCCTGGTAACATGCCTGCCTGGTGCCACTTCGACAAGGTCTTAGATAGTGCTGGGGAGGAGTCTGCTGTCTTGGTACATGTCAGTATCAATGATATAGGAAAGTGTGGTAGGGAGGTTCTGGAGGCCAAATTTAGGCTTTTAGGTAGAAAGTTGAAATCCAGAACTTCCAAGGTAGAATTCTCCAAAATGCTTCCCATTCCACTTGCAGGACCCAAAAGGCAGGCAGAGCTCTGGAGTCTCAATGCGTGGATGAGATGATGATGCAAAGAAGAGGGTTTTGGATTTGATAGGAACCGGGGAACATTCTGGGGAAAGGAGGGGCTTTTCCAAAAGAATGGGCTCAACCAGGATGGAACCAGGCTGCTGGCATTAACCTTTAAAAAGGAGATAGAGCAGTTTTTAAACTAGATAATAGGGGAAAGCAGACAGTCACCCAAGAGCGCATGGTTTGGAACAATGTATCCTATAAGGATACTAGCAAAAGACTGAAGTTAGGGTATGTCGATGTAGAGGTTCCAATAAAGACAAAAGTAACCCAAATGCCCTTAAGTACAGAGCAGACAGAGCTTAAAGATTCCAAATTATCCCTGCCTACCGATAACCAGATTAATATGAATAAAATACAGCCTCTAAAATGCTTGTATGCAAATGCTAGAAGAGAGTTAGACTATATAGCACAAAATGAAAGGTTAGATA
Source organism: Ichthyophis bannanicus (assembly GCA_033557465.1). Classification (NCBI taxonomy): domain Eukaryota; kingdom Metazoa; phylum Chordata; class Amphibia; order Gymnophiona; family Ichthyophiidae; genus Ichthyophis; species Ichthyophis bannanicus. The sequence continues at coordinate 175,529,364 of CM066043.1, read as the reverse complement.
TGATTGGTATCTCAGAGACATGGTGGAAGGAGGACAACCAGTGGGACACTGTGATACTTGGGTACAAACTATATCATAATGATAGAGAAGATCAATTTGGTGGAGGGGGTTGCACTCTATGGTAGAGAGGGCATTGAGTCACAAAGGATTAAGGTTTTGCAGGATATAAAATTCACTATAGAATCTCTGTGGCTTGAAATTCCATGTAAAAAGGGGAAGGGGAAGGCAATGGTAGTGGGGGTGTACTATCGACTGCCTGGCCAGAATGAAAAAAATGGATGATGAAATGCTCTAAGAAATCAGGGAAACTAGCAAACGTTACAGCACAGCAGCAATAATGGGTGATTTCAATCAAGGCCGGCCCGTCCATTGAGCAAGAATGTTTTTTGCACAGGGCCCCGCGTTTCAGGGGGCCCCGCGCAAAGAACATTCTGCTTTTTTAAAAATTCAATTAAAAAAAAAAAAAAGCTGGCGGCTGCTGCTGCCGCCACGGCAGCAGCAGAATGGAGTGTCCTGCGGGGCCCCCTCTGCCCGCTGAGCCCCTCTGCAAGGGCTTTCAGATTCACGAAGGGAGAGTGACTCCCTCGCATCTCTGTTAAGCCCGCAGGGGCTAATGGGAAATTTCCCATCAGCCCCTCGCGTCTAAAAAGGGGCAGATGGGAAATTTCCCATTAGCCCCTGCGGGCTTAACAGAGACGCGAGGGAGACACTCTCCCTTTGCGAATCTGAAAGCCCTTGCAGAGGGGCTCAGCAGGCAGAGGGGGCCCCGCGGGACACTCCATTCTGCCACTGCCGCGGCAGCAGCAGCAGCAGCCAGCTTTTTTTTTTTTAAATTTCCCTGAGCCGATGTGAGGGGGTTAGGACTGGTAATGGCCTGGGCTATGGAGGGGGTTAGGACGTGACTTGAGGTGGGCTGTGGGTTGATGGGGGTTAGGACAGGAAATGGGCTGATGGGGAGGGGTTAGGACTTGAGGTGGGCTGTTGGGGGGGTCAAGACTGGTAATGGGCTGTGGGCTGATGGGGCCTGTCTGGAAATGGGGTGATGGGGGGTTAGGACTGGTAATGGGCTGGGGGGGGCTAGGACAGGAAATGGGCTATGGGGGGGCTAGGACAGGAAATGGGCTGATGGGGAGGGGTTAGGACTTGAGGTGGGCTGATGGGGGGTTAGGACTGGTAATGGGCTATGGGGGGGGTTAGGATTGGTAATGGGCTATGGGGGGTTAGGACTGATACTGGGCTATGGGGTGGGAGCTAGGACAGGAAATGGGCTGATGGGGAGGGGTTAGGACTTGAGGTGGGCTGATTGGGTTAGGACTGGTAATGAGCTGTGGGCTGATGGGGGCAGTCTGGAAATGGGGTGATGGGGGGTTAGGACTGGTAATGGGCTATGGGGGGGTTAGGATTGGAAATGGGGTGATGGGGGGTTAGGACTGGTAATGGGCTATGGGGGGGTTAGGATTGGTAATGGGCTATGGGGGGTTAGGACTGATAATGGGCTATGGGGGGGTTAGGATTGGTAATGGGCTATGGGGGGTTAGGACTGATAATGGGCTATGGGGGGGCTAGGACAGGAAATGGGCTGATGGGGAGGGGTTAGGACTTGAGGTGGGCTGATGGGGTTAGGACTGGTAATGGGCTGTGGGCTGATGGGTTAGAAGTGGGCTGATGGGGGGTTAGGACTGGAAGTGGGTTGATGGGGGGCTAGGACTGGAAGTGGGTTGATGGGGGGCTAGGACTGGTAATGGGTTGGGGGGTTGCTAGGACTGGTAATGGGTTGGGAGGTTGCTAGGACTGGAAATGGACTGAGTGGAAGAGGAAGCTTGAACGGCAAATAGCTGATGGGGATGGGGACTTGGAATGGAAATGGGCTGAGTGGAAGGGGGGGCTTGAACTGCAAATAGCTGATGGGGAGGAGGCTTGGAATGGAAATGGGCTGTGAGGGAAGTGAGCTAGGACTGGAAGTGGGCTGATGGAGCAACTAGGATAAGACTGGAAATGGGCTGTTGGGGGGGAGCTAAGATTGGAAATGGGCTGTGGTGGGGGCTTGGATTGAAATGGACTCATGGAGGGGCTAGAACTGGAAGTAGGCTCATGGGGGGGCTTGGACTGGAATTGGGCTGAGTGGAGGGGAGCTAGGATTTGACATGGGCTGATGATGGGGCTAGGAAATGACTAGAAATGGGCTGATGGGGGGGCTAGGAATGGAAATGAGCTGATGAAGGGACTCGGACTGGAAATGGATGGGGGAGCTAGGACTGGAAATGGGCTGATGGGGGGCTAGGACTGGAAATGGGCTGATGCAGGGACTAGAAGGGAATGGATGCTGGGTGAGGCTGGAACTAGAAGGGAGCAGATGTTGGGGAAGGATTAGAATGGGATGGGGCTGGGAGAGTAAAATGGAGAGAGGAAAAATATTTTGTGTGGGAGGGATGAAAAATCTACAATTGGCCTGGTATGGGGAGAGTAAGTGGGGATTGAAGATGGAGGGGTAAAATTTGAGTGGATGAAATAGGAATGAGGAAAGAGCAAAAGGAGAAAGATTAGTATGTTAAAGCAGATGTAGAGAGAGAGAATGGAAAAAAAAACTAGAAGAGAGAAGAAAGGACAAATGGACAGCAGACGATGGAGAGTTAGCAGAAAACATGAAGTAACCAGAAGAAAGTGGCTGGAGCAATTGCAACTGAAAAAAAATGCACAAAAGGTAGAAAGATATCTCTTTATTTTGAATTTATTAACTGGAATATGAAAGCTCTGGGAAATGTGCATCATTAACGTCTGTGCTTTGTTTGGTACAAGAGGAAATTAATTTATAGTTTTATTTCTACAGTGTTGTTGTACATTCCAAGTTTGGCTTTTGGGGTTCCCAGTTTAATTATTGCCTTCCTGTTTCTAAATTGTGATTCCTTGTTTGGTGATGGTCTATGTTCTGCGTGTGTAACTGAGCTGAGGTATTCTGTTTATGTAATTCCTATTTGACATTGCCACTTGTTCTCTTTCCCCAGTATTCTCTGAAATGTATTGGTTTAATATTTGCAGTGTTGCCTTTTGATAGGTAGGGTATGGTGCTTTGTGAGTCCTGGTAATGCTGTCAGGATACGGCGGGTTTGCTATGGGTTCTAAATGGGCAGCGTTTGTAGTAGTTCCTAATGTGCCTGGCAGTTGGCACTGGATTATAGTAATGTAGAAATCTTTTAGTCTTTCTTTATCCATACACTCATTAAGAGACATGTTTACTAAAAGTTAGTGTATGGTAACATTATGCAAATATTTATGCAAGTAGGCCACTTATGCAAAGAGGCCCCGCACCGAGTCTCCGCACATGGCCCCGCACTCCCCTTGGGCCGCCCCTGATTTCAATTACCCCAGTATCGACTGGGTCAGTGTCACGGCAGGACATACTAGGGAGATAAAGTTTCTAGATGAAATAAATGACTGCTTCTTGGAGCAGCTGGTTCATGAACTGACCAGAGGGGAAACCTTTTTGGACCTTTTCCTTAGTGGAACACAAGATGTGGTGCAAGAGATAAGGGTGTTGGGGCCACTTGGCAATAGTGATCATAGCATGATCACGTTTGATTTAATAAATGGAGGAAGGATGGCAAGGAAATCCAGAGTACTACCTTTTAACTTTCAAAAGGGAGACTATGATAAAATGAGGAAAATAGTTAAGAAAAACCTAAAAGGAGCACTTGCAAAAGGTAAAGATTTACATCAAACATGGGTGTTGTTTAAAAATACTATCTTGGAAATGCAGACCAGCTGTACTCCATGCTTTAAGAAAAGTGGAAGGACATCCAAAAAGCTGCCAGCATTTATTTATTTATTTTATTTATTTACATTCTCTTATATACCGTGCTATTCTGCATCAGTGCGGTTTACATTGAACAAACTGAAATTACATGTGAGTGAGGTCAGAGAGGCTGTTGTTGCCAAAAAGGCATCTTACAGGGAATGGAAAAAGGAGCCACATGACAAAAACTGGAAACAACATAAGCACTGGAAAGTTAGATGCAAGGCATTGATAAGGCAGGCAAAGAGAGAATTTGAGAAGAAGCTTGATGTGGAAGCAAAAACACGTAATAAAGACTTTTTCAAATACATTTGCAGCAAAAGACCTGTGATAGAGTCAATTGGACCATTGGATGATAGAGGGTTAAAAGGGGCACTAAGAGGGGACAGGGCCATAGCGGAGAGACTGAATGAATTATTTGCCTCTGTCTTTACTGAGGAAGATGTAGGGATGTTACCCCTGAATGAAATAGTATTTAAAGGTGATACTGCAGAAGAATTGAAAGAAATATCGATACACCAGGAAGATGTATTACAACTATTTGATAAACTGAAGAGTAGCAAATCACCTGGACTGGATGGTATACATCCAAGGGTGTTGAAAGAAATGAAGTATGAGATTGCAAACCTACTAAGAGTAATCTGTGAACTATCATTAAAATCATCTGTAATACCTGAAGACTGGAGGATGACCAATGTAATGCTAATTTTTAAAAAGGGTTCCAGGGGTAATCCGGGAAACTACAGATTGGTGAGCCTGATGTCAGTACCGGGAAAAATAGTAGAAACCATTATAAAGAACAAAATTACTTAACATGTAGATAGTCATGACTTAATGGGAGACAGCCAACATGTCTTTAGCCAGGGAAGGGTCTTGTCTTACTAATCTGTTATGGATTTTGAAGGTGTGAATAAACAGGTAGACAAAGGTGAGTTGGTTGATATAGTGTATATGGATTTTCAGAAAGCCTCATGAGAGACTCTTGGTGAAATTAAAAAGTCATGGGATAGGAGGCAGTTTACTATTGTGGATCAGGAACTGGTTAAAATATTGAAAGCAGAGGGTAGGGCTGAATGGTCAGTTTTCCCAGTGGAGAAAGGTGAAGTACCCCAGGGATCTGTGCTGGGTCTGCTGCTTTTTAACATATTCATAAATGACCTGGAAATGGGAATAACGAGTGAAGTTATCAAATTTGCAGATGACACAAAATTATTCACAGTTGTTAAAACCTATGAGGATTGTGAAAACTTGCAAACTGGGCATCCAAATGGTAGATGAAATTTAATGTGGACAAGTGCAAAGTTATGCACCTAGGAAGAACAACCCAAACTATGGTTACACAATGCAAGGTGCCACATTAGGAACTTCCACCCAGGAAAAAGATTTAGGCATCATGGTGGATAACATGTTGAAACCTTCTGCCCAGTGCTGTGACGGCCAAGAAAACAAATAGAATGCTAGGAATCATAAGGAAAGGAATGGAGAATTAAAACAAAGGATATTATAATACCTCTGTATCATTCCATGGTGAAACCGCACTTTGAATATTGTGTGCAATTCTGGTCACTGTATCTTAAAAAGGATATAGCGTTATTAGAAAAGGTACAGAGAAGAGCCACCAAAATGGTAAAGGGGATGGAAGGATACCCCTATGAAGAGAGGCTAAAAAGGTTAGGGCTCTTCAATCTGGAAAAGAGACAGCTGAGAGTGGAGATATGGTATAGGTCTATTAATTAATGAATGGAGTGGAATGGGTAAACGAAGATCAATTGTTTATGCCATCAAAATATAGAAAGACTAGGGGACATGCAATGAAGCTACAGTGTAACCTATAGGTTTTCAACCCAGTTCTCAGGGAACCCTAGGACAGTCAGGTTTTCAGGATTCCCACAATGAATATGCATAAGATAGATTTGCATACAATGAAGGCAGAACATGCAAATCTTTCTCATGCATATTCATTCTGGGAATCCTGAAAACCTGACTGGCCTAGGGTTCCCCGAGGACTGGGTTGAAAACCCCTGCGTAACCTATTTAAGACTAATAAGAGAGAATATTTTTTCACTCAGTGTGTAATCAAACTCTGGAATACGTTTCAGGAGGATGTAGTAAAAGCTGTTTGTGTAGTCTGGTTTAAAAAAGGTTTGGACAAGTTCCTGGAGGAAAGGTTTATAAAACATTAGTAAAGGGGACCTGGGAAAGCCACTGTTTGCCCCAATACAAGCATTGTGGAACCCTTGTCTTTTGGGGAAACTGCTAGGTGATCTAGATTGGCCATTGTTGGAAACAGGATACTAAGCTTGATGGACCTTGGTTTGACCCAGTATGGCATATCTTATGTTCTTATGACACATGCAAGGAAATAGAATCAGAAACTATTATAGGAAGAACAAGATTGGCTTTTCTAAAGCTACGAGAGTTGAAGAAAAAATTCCAGCCTTGAATTGGAATGTTACAAGATGCTCAAGGATCCATATTGAATGATGCGGAGAAGATCAAAAAAAGGTGGAAAGAATATACAGAGTCATTATGCCATAAAGATCAAGTGGACCAACAATCGTTTCAACCTCTACCCTATGATCTGGTACCATTGGTGATGAAAGAAGTTGTCAAAGCAGCATTGAAAGCCTTATCAAAGAACAAAGTATCAGGCATTGATGGCATTCCCATTGAAGTATTACTGTAATCTGATGCAGCTCTTACTGTAATTACAAGGCTCTGCCAGGAAATTTGGAAGACAAATTGGTGGCCAACTGCCTGGAAAAAATCTGTTTATACCAATACTGAGGAAAGGTGACCCGAGTGACTGTGGAAATTATTGCACAATCACTCTGATTCTACATGCCAGCAAGATTCTACTCAAGATTATTCAGCAGAGACTACAACCATACCTAGAACATAATCTACCTTAAGTGCAAGCAGGGTTCAGGAAAGGGCGAGAAATGACAGACATTATCACGGATGTGAGATGGATACTTGAAAAGATAAAAGAATACCAAAAGGATATCCATATGTGTTTCATTGACTACAGCAAAGCTTTTGATTGTGTAAATCAAATCTCATCAGTTCGGATTTCGCCCCTTCCATGGAGTTGAAACTCTCCTAATCGCTCTGATGGACCTCCTCATCAGAGGCACTAATGACAATAACCAAGGTTTCCTACTCCTCTTCATAGATCTATCTGCCGCATTTGACAGCATCAATCACAACACACTCATCAACAGACTAGAAAATTTAAAAATAGGAGGGACTGTCCTTGAATGGTTAAAGTCATACATCTCACATAGATTAATACGGGTACAAATGGGTCAAGAAACATCTGAAACTTTCCCTCAAGGTCAGGGTATCCCCCAAGGCTCAGCCCTCTCCGCCCTCCTTTTCAACCTGTACTTACAACCCATTACAAATATATTCAAAAAACATAAAATCAACCATTTTATATATGCGGATGACATTATGCTTGCCATCCCCATAAACTCTAACAACCCCAACTATGACAACCTACTCATATGCATGAATGAGACCACCATATGACTCAAAGACAACCATCTAAGCATCAACCTTAAAAAGACAGAAGCAATGTTCGTAACAAGAAAGCCAGACGCCGATTACAATTACCCAGCAACAATCTCAATCAACAACACACCTATACCTGTTAAAAAGGAGGTAAAGTACCTGGGACTAATATTAGACCACTCCCTCACCATGCTTCCCCACATAAAACAGACAGTAAAAACGATATTCTATAAACTCAAGACAATACAACACCTAAGACCCCTACTTGACACACATGATTTTAGATCAGTAGTCAATACCCTCATCACCCCCCACTTTGACTATTGTAATAGTCTCCTAATTGGTTTACCGCTAAAGAATAATAATAATAATCACAAAAGCTAAAATAACAGACCATGTCACCCCAATACTGTTAGACTTGCATTGGCTCCCAATAAGTAGCCGAATAAAATACAAAATCATCCTACCTTCAAACTCCTTAATAACATCTCTCCCTCACATTTGTCTACCCTAATACACCCCCCATCAGAAACTAGAATGCGCAGACAAAACGCAATCCATTCCCTCAACATAAAAAAAACCATCAGAAAAACTAAAGCAACTACAAGTGATAGGGCCTTCTCCTTCGCTGCCCCCACTCTCTGGAACTATCTACCACTAACCATTCGCATGATAAAAGACCTTTACCAATTCAAAAAAGAACTTAAAACCTACCTTTTCACAAACCATTTTGAAATCCCCTATCAACAGAGAACCTCTCCCCAACAATCACAAAAACACATCCACAGCACCCAAGATAGGACAAACGACTAACACAAGAAAACCTTACACTACATTACTTACACACTTTACCCAACACGCAAAAGTCTTACCCAATCTGTTGTTTTTACTGCTCTTGTAAATAACCTTTTGTAATTTAGTTCTGTTATGTTTTATGTATTACCTGTATATAGTTAAAACCATGTTCCATATACTTAATACCATGTTCCATGTAAAGTATACAAAAGTATACAAAATTTGTTAACTGTTCAATGTAAACCGCCCTTGATCTCTGGAAGGGGCGGTATAGAAGAAACTATTAAATAAAAATAAATAAATAAATAAATCATAAGAAACTCTGGGCCACATTAAGAAGCATGGGTATACCAGAACACCTGATCGTTCTCTTGCACAACTATTACATTGATCAAGAAACAACAGTTTGAAAGGAACTAGGAGAATAGAATGGTTTAAAATCAGCAAACGTGTACAACAAGGTTGCATACTTCCCCCTACCTCTTTAATTTATATGCAGAACAAATCATCAGAGAAGCAGAACTGTATGAAGACAACCGAGGTGTGAAGATTGGTGGAAGACTCATCAACAACCTTCGCTATGCTGATGATACCACATTACTGGCTCAAAGTGAAGATGATTAGAAACATTTGCTTCTCAAGATCAAGGAATATAGTCTTAAAATGGGTCTGCACCTTAACATTAAGAAGATAAAAATCCTGACAACTGGCAAAATCAGTAAGTTCATCATTGATAGAGAAGAAATTGAAATAGTTGACAGCTTTAACTTATTTGGATCAATCAATAAAGAAAGTATTGGCAGTCAAGAAATCCAATGATGTATTGCTCTTGGTAGAATGGCTATGAAGTACCTAAACAAGATTCTCAAGAGCAGAGATGTCTCTCTTCTTGTCCAGGCCATGGTATTTTCAATAGTGTCATATGTTTATGAAAGTTGGACTGTGAAAAAGATAGGAAGAAAATTGATGCCTTTGAATTATGGTGCTGGCGATGAATACTGTGTATATCATAGACTGCCCGAAGAATAAACCAGTCATTACTAGAGGAGATCAAACCTAAGCTTTCCTTAGAAGCTCAGATGACAAGCCTTCGACTTTTATACTTTGGACACATCATGCGAAGAGAGAGATCATTGAAGAAAGATATAATGCTTGGCAAGGTAGAAGGTCACTGTAAAAGAGGAAAACCGGTAATGAGCTGGGTCGATAAAATAACAGCAGCTATAGATATCACTCTATCAACAATGAGCCGCTTGGCTGCAGACTGAACAAAGTTTAGGTCAACTATCCAGAGGGTCGCCAGGAGTCCACACCAACTTGACGGCACTTAACAACAACAACATTACAGCTTCCCCATTTTGAAAATGGTTTATTTGTTCATTAATGCTCTTTAAGTATTTAAAAGTCCTTATCATATCTCCCCGTCCCTCCTCTCCTCTAGAGTATATATATTTAGGTCTTGAAGTCTATTTTCATACATCTTCTGATGCAGGCTCCAATTCATTTTGGTCACCTTCCTCTGAACCGTTTCCAGTCTTTTTATATCCTTTGTGAGATATAGTCTCCAGAACTGAACACAATATCCCAAGTGAAGCCTCACCAGTGACATACAGTGGCATTAGTACCTCCACCTTTCTGCTGGTAATTCCTCTCTGTATGCAATCCAGCATCCTTCTGGCTTTGGCCACTGCCTTGCCGCACTGTTTTGCCACTTTGAGATCCTCAGAAACAATAACTCAGAGGTCCTTCTCCTGGTCCTATCTCATACAATTTGCTTGGATTTCTGTATTCTGTATTCCAAGTGCATGACACTGCACTTCTTCACATTAAATCTTAACTGCTAAGCATTAGACCATTCATCCAGCTTTTGGAGATCTTTCCTCATGTTATCCACTCCCTCAGGGGAGTCCACTCTGTTTCATATTTTCATGTCAGCTGCAAAAATATAGATTTTTCCATTCAGTCCTTCAGCAATATCACTGACAAATACATTGAACATTACTGACCCCAGGACCAATCCCCGGGGCATGCCACTAATCACCTTCCTTTCATTCGAGTGAGTTCCATTTACCATTACCTTCTGTTGTCTGTCAGTCAACCAATTTCTGATCCAATTCATTACCTTGGGACTGTGATGTAGAGACCCCTACGGAGCCCATGAAAATAGAGAGAAAGGAAGATTCCACCTTTAAAACTGACAGGCAGCTAGAACACATGGCTCACTGTTTACAAAGAAAAGGTAAACAGAGAAAGACAGGAGCTGAGCTGACACGCCCAAGCTCTGACTTAGCAGCAAGCCTGGAGCTTGATCAATCACACCTGTTCAGGTTGAGAGCAGAGCCAAGCCCAGGGGAACAGAATTATAAAACCTCGTCATTAGCTCCCAGAAAAGAGAGAGGAGAAGCAGGAGAGAAAGGAAGCTGGAGAGGAGGCTGGAGTGGTAATTGCAGTTCGGATGGCAGTTGGAGCCGTGACAGCAGAGAAAGTTGGAGTTGTGGCAGAGAAGGAAAAGAAGCCACGCAAGGAAGGGAAAGGAGGAGAAAGAGGAGTCCTGGACAGCAAAGACAGGAGAGAGGAGAGACCTCTGGTAAGACCGGCTTGGAGAGGCTCAGAAACTCCTGAGGGTTGGATACCGGGTAAAGAAACTACCTACAGGTCTGAGAGAAAAGCCAGCAGGCTAGGAGGAGGGAAGGCAAGCCCTGTGACCAGGAACTGGCTGGAACGGAGAGAGCAGGGAGCCCTTCAGTCAGAAGGAAGCCTTCAGAGATTGCACAGGTGGGAGCCCAGCACAAAAGTATTTCCTCATAGCTGCCAAGAATTAGAGGAGAGCCAAAGAAGAAACTCCAGAGCAACAGGTATTTTAAACCCGTGCTGTTTTGAGATGTGGAAAGGGCAAACACCTGAGTTTACAGAGGGAAGTTATCTTAAATCCCATAGTAACGGTTTGCAGACAAACGCTGTTAGTCCTGAGACAGAATATGCAAATAGACTCTAATGTTGATGAAGTAGCAGATATGCAAATGGATTGCACGCTTTGTTTGGCTGACAACATTGTGTCACTGTGATAAACTTTGAAGTTAAAGTGCTGAGAAACAGCAAAGAAATAGGAACTATTTTTCTTTGCTGTGAGAAGCTGTTTTGTTTTCCATTTTGTACTTGCAACGAGCACTGCATGTTTTGGAACCAGAGAGTGAATAAGCAATTTGTCTCACTTTCTGAATAGAGGATTATCATGGCAGTCCAACCCTCTGCGCCCTAGGCGGAGGGCTGGCCACATGGTGACAGGACCCATCCCCAGTCTGTTCAGTTTATTGATAAGCCTTCTATGAGGAAAAGTATCAAAGGCTTTGCTGAAATCTAGATAGATCACATTCATTGCATGCCCTTGATCTAGTTCTCTGGTCACCCATTCAAAGAACTCAGTCAAATTTGTTTGGCATGATTGTCCTTTGGTAAAATCATGTTGCCTAGTCCCAATACTGAACCACACCATTTGGTGATCACTGGTTGTGAGATGATCTCCCACTATAACATCGGAAACACTTTCACCATTGGTAAGCACCAAGTCCAGTATGGCCCCTTCACATGTCGGTTCTGTTACCAATTGCCTGAATAGTTTTCCCTGTAGAGAATCCAGGATCTCCTTACTTCTAGATGATACCACAGCAGGGATGTGCCAATCAACATCCGGCATATTGAAATCACCTATCAGTAGCACTTCTCCTTTCCTGGTAATGCTGCGTATGTTTTCTATTAAATCTCCGTCCATTTCTTCTCCCTATGAGGAGATGTAGATGGATTTCCCTTTCCCTCTTTATAGTTTAACCCACAGTGCCTCCTCTTTCCCTTTTAAGCCCTGTAATTCTTTAGCTTTATTAATATTTTTTACATATAGTGCCACTCCTCCTCCTCTTCTTCCCACCCTTTCCTTTCTGAATAAAGTATAGCCTGGTATAATTATATCCCAGTCATGGTTGTCCGTGAACCATGTCTCTGTAACCGCCATTAAATCCAAGTCAGCCTCTTCCATTAAAGTTTCAACATCTGGGACCTTATTTCCCATGCTATGGGCATTTATATACACCACTTTCCAGATGCTGCCCCTTTTACCCATTTTTATAGAGATTTTTAAAGTTTCACTTACCTGGGGGCTTTCTTCACCCATCCCCAATAAATCTAGTCTAAAGCCCTCTTCAGTAGGTTAGCCAGTCTGCTACTGAAGACATGTACGACCCTTCTTGGGTACGTGACCACATGGCCAAAGTAGGCGCATACTTTACCTCTTAAAGTATGTGCCCCCTTATAAAATTACCCCTAATTACTTACATTCATTAACGACTGTGCTTTTGAATCTGCATGTGGATGTTTTTAATTATATTGTAAGCAGTGCATTTTTCCTAGAAAAAAAGGTGCCGATACTCTTATCTAGAGCTTTTTCAATACATAAGGACTATGGGTCAATTTTAGCAGGCAATGAAGAAGGTGCTAGTACTCTGTACCACCACATCCCCCCTTAAAAAAAAGTCCTGATTGTAACTATATGAATGCAGAGACTGAGCCATTTACTACAGTATAGTTTATCTATCCATGTCAAAATACAGAAAGTTCTAGAGAAACAACCAACCAGAAATGTATGTGATTGTCAGGCCCTAAACCAGCCTGGAGAAGTCACTGCAACACTTTGTTTCCTCCTGTGGCATTACTAGCAATCTTATCAGTGAAATTATATGTCCTTATCAAAATCAAAAGGAAGTTTCCATTCATTAAATGGTTTGTTTCAGTTCAGTAATAGTTTCATCAAGACATGTAATAACAGAAAATCTACCTGGGACCTCAGAAGATGGGCATCATTTACAGTTGTGGGCAACATTATTTGCACCCTTGTAGTTCAATTCCTGAATCTCCAATATCTCCTAAAAAAAAGTGGTCAGTGAAATGGCTTTAGACTATATATGCACGCATATTTGACACATAAAAGAATCAAATAAAACAAGACCAATTAAAAAGAAAATAGTATAAAAACTGGGACATTGCCAGGAGGTGATTATTGGCACCCTTATAAACAAATCAGTTTCAACAGAAGAACTAAATTCCCATTGTAGTAAAATTAGACACAACTGTGATCAATTGTCAGTACTCACGTGACTTAAATCAACCAATGAATGATGGCTCTAATATTTAAAATCCCACATTAATTTCCTGTTCCATTTTTCACAATTGTGACGACAAGAAAGCTGCATGAGACCGTCAGAAATGTTGTTATCACCAAACATCAAACTTCATAGGGGTACAAGGCCATCTCCAAAGACCTTGGGATTCTTGTACTACAGTTCGCAATGTTACTAAGACATTTTCTTCTCATGAACTGTCAAAAACATTCCAGGCCATGGTGGGAAGAGGAAAATTAATCCAAGAAGTCTTTGAATGTTAGTGCGAACTGTTGGAAAAACAACACATACAACATCCAAAGAGCTTAAAGCTGACCTGGAGCAATCTGGAATGGTGGCTTCAACCTGTACTATATACATAGGAACATAAGAAATGATTTATTGGATCAGACCAAGGTCCATTAAGCCCAGTATCCTGTTTCCAACAGTGGCCAATCCAGGCCACAAGTACATGGCAAGTTCCCAAAGAGGCATTTAGGTTCCTCAATGCATGTCCTGGGGCAAGCAGTGGATTTCCCATGTATTCTTTAATAATGGTTTATGAACCTTTCCTCTAGGAACTTTCCAAATCTTGTTTAAACCCAGCTATACTAACAGCTTTTGCTACATCCTCCACACAAAAAAAGAACTTCTTTTATCAAAGGCCAAGAAGGACCCCACTGCTCAAAGACAGACATAAAAAAAAGCATGCCTAATCTTTGCCCAAACCCACCTTGAGAAACCTCAATCCTTCTGGGAAAATGTTCTGTGGATAGATGACACCAAACTTGAGCTCTTTGGCATTGCAGACCAGCGATACATTTATAGAAAAAGAAGTGAAGCTTATAAAAAAGAAACATGCTTCCTACAGTTAAATATGGTAGAGGTTCCATAATTTTGTGGGGCTCTTTGGTTGCCTCAGGAATTTGAGGCCTGGAACGTATTAAAGAAAACATGAAGCCAAGGTATTTTGGAATGAAATGTGCTACCTAGTGTCAGAAAGCTAGGTCTGGGTCGAAGGCCATGGGTCCTCCAGCAGGATAATGACCCAAAACATACATCCAAAAGTCCAAAAAACTGGTTAAAAAGGAAAAAATGGACTGTTTTAAACTGGCCAGCAATGAGTCCTGATCTCAGTACAATCAAGAACTTTAGAAAGAGTTGAAATCTGCCGTTGGTAAAAGGAATCCTGGAAACATTCATGAGTTGGAACAAATCGCAGTTGAAGAATGGGAGAAACTACCAGCAGGCAGATGTACAAAACTTATAGATGGCTACAAGAAATATTTGGAGGCTTTCATCACTGCCATTAATCCTGTCCAGGTCATATTTTGTGTTTTCCTCAAAATTACTAAGTGTAAGTTGCATGAACTTCTTTTGTTGTTGTTGTATACCTTTGAGCATACTATTAAAATATTATGATGACATACAGTTGGAATATTTCCAATTATTTCTCAAGATATTGTACACAACATACCTAAAATACAAGGGTGACAATAATTTTGACCACAACTGTACTAGGCTACTATCTCACACCAGTTCATGTTGGAGTGTGTGTAATGTTTGCTGTTCTGAACAAGCTGCTGTATGCCACATTCAATTTATACACATTTTCATCTAATTGGAGTGGAGGAGTGGCCTAGTGGTTGGGGCAAGGTACTTCAGGCCGGAAGGTCGGGGGTTCAAATCCCACTAGAGGACAGCAACCTTGGGCCGGAAGGACTGGGGTTTCTAGTCCCACAGGTGCTCCTTGTGGTCTTGGGCAAGCCACTTAACCCTCCATAGCCCATGTTCCCTGTAAAATAGTTATCTCCAAGTTATAATGCCCTGTTCAATGTAATTTCAGTTTGTTCAATGTAAACCGCACTGATGCAGAATAGCGCGGTATATAAGAAAATGTAAATAAATAAATACATGACTTTTGAATCTGATTAGAGCATATCTGCCCAGGGTGTTTCCTACATGGAGGGATAGTATATGTAGGAAAGTGCGGAGTCGATGGATCAAACTGACAGTCTCCATTTTCCAGCATTTTAATTGTTTCTTGTTCTCCCGCTGCAGGATTTTCTTTCCCTGGTTGCATTCACTATGGCTCTGGATAAAGTTGTTGGATATTGTATTCTGCACAATTTCTGGTGCAATGCTCAGACACATAGCTCGTCTTTTAAATTCGAGACAGATAGTGGCTGAGCTTTTAAAATTTACCTGAAAACCCAGTTTAATTCAAAAAGATTTAATTCAGCTATTTAAATGTTTACACTAAACATCTATTTAATTGGCAACTTTTCTAGATCATTTTAATAAGTACATAATTAAAACAACATAAGTGGACCAAATTAGAATCCAGATTCTTAAATTAGCTCCACACAGACTGGGATTCATTTACATTGATCTACATGTGAGTGTATTTCAATATGGACATCTCACATTCTCAGTAAAACTTAGACACTGGAATTTAGGAAGTGTCCAAAGTGCAAACTGTTTTGCCAAGTTGTAATATAGCATTAGACCAATGTAGTATACTCAGGGGCAGGTACAATTTTGAATGCTCTGGTCAAATAGTGGTACCTAAGGAGATCTCGACAGAGGTGGGAACTACTTTCACATCTAGAACTCTGCACTTGCTGTAGAAAAAGCTTGAAGATGTCCAGGGCAGTCAATCTAGACACTGACAAATTAGCAGACAGAGAATTAATCAAAACCTAAAATAAATCATGCTCCTGGTGGTGCCTGGGCCATCTTTTTTTTCTGGCACAACCTCCTCCAGTTTTCATTTGAGTCCTGGAGGAGCAGAGGTCATGCAGTGATATATCATACCACTACATGCAGGTATTTAAATATAATGCCAGTGCTGCAGCCAATTTGAATTCTCCATTCTAATCCTCAGTAAACAAATCTCTTCTCATTTTGCAGCATCTTTTCTAGAAGTTCAGTCTAGAATGTAAAATCTTTTGCGATCACATATGTGCTGTGTGCGAAGGCCTTCTCTTCATGACCAGCATGCTGTGTTTAGATCTGTTGATCCCTGCATTCGGTTCACTAGATCTTCGGTATCACCATGGAAAAGCACCGTTAAGTATCTGTCAAGATCTCTTTGACAACATTTTCCCTCCAGGAGAGTTGGAGAGTACACAGCCTTGTGACATGCCTGTAATTTAGCAGTAGCAAAGTGCTGAAAATGGAGAAGGTCATGCGACGTGGCTTCTCTGGTTTCTCAGCTTTCACGTGTGAGGTTTCAACTTCAGAGTCACTGTCCTTAGACTGGGTTTCTGCATGACTGAGGCAAAGCTAAAAATAATCCACTAGTCAATATTTATAGTGGATGGTATCAAATTCTCATTCCATATAGGTGCTATTGCTTGCAAAGGTCTCGTAGCCCTACATAAGGTAGACGTGAACTGTGTTGGTATATTTATAGAAGCAAAAGATACTTACACTAAAACAAATGATTGCAGAGAGAGAACTTTAAGACTAAAAGCTGCATCAAACAGTAATATGCATCCAAGAGAAGTGAAAGGGCAAATGATAATCTCGAACTACCTGCAATCAAAGCTATGCCAGACCAATAAGCCCTCAGCACCCATCACCGTACACGAACAAACCTACCTAACTCCCCTGACCATCTTCTCCACTCCACCCAAGAAGTACATCGAAGACACACTCGCTGCGATCAACACCACTACGGCACAAACCAACCCCTGCCCCGCCTTCTGGATAAAAGAGCTACGCTGCTATTTCAGCCCGTTCATAGCCAGGCTCATGGACCTATCCTTCGCAATAGGCTCGTTCCCCCAATGCCTCAAACATACGTCCATCAGGCCTCTGCTGAAAAACAGCAAGCTCGACCCCCAGAAGGTGGACTTGTACAGACCTATATCCAGTATACCACTTCTGGCTAAGATAATTGAAAAAGAAGTCCAAAGACAAATACAAGAGCACATCGAAACCGCCGCTCCGCTAGACCCCTGCCAACACGGATTTAGAGAGTCCCGTGGTGTCGAAACCCTACTCACCACCCTCTACAGTAACCTAATTGCTGGAATTGATAACATCCGTCAAGGGTTTGTCCTCATCTTCATGTATATAGCTGCTGCTTTTGACTCAGTAAGCCACGAGTTTTTCCTGGGACGCCTCAAGGAGAAGGGTATTCGTGACATAGCACTAGAATAGTGCACGTCATACTTGTCTGACAGATGGCAGCACGTACAATCCGGGGCCTCAACATCAAAACCTTTCCACCAGAGGCAAGGCGTGCCACAAGGATCCTCCCGCTCCGCCCTGATGTTCAACATATACATGCAGCCCATCTGTAACCTCATCCGATCATTCAATGTCAACTGCTTGATATATGCAGATGATGTACTGATCTACATGCCATTCTCAACAGAGCAGCTGGACCTCTCCCTACTGACAGACTGCTTTGATGCAGTATCCAACTGACTCGAATCTCAAAACCTCCGAATACAGCACAAGAAAACAGAGGTCCTTTTCATTACGAGGAACCAAAACTTCACCCCGCCACCCCACTTAAAGGTTAAGGAAGCTGAGCTACAAACCAAATCCACAATCCGATACTTTGGAGTCACGTTAGACCAACAACTGGACATGAAGGTGCACATAAGCAACATAGCAAGAGCAATTTACCACAAAATCCGAACACTCAGGCACTTACGCTTCCTACTAGAGCCGGACGACTTCCGGACAATCTATCAAGCATTGATTATACCGCACTTTGATTACGCTAATGCAATCCTACAAGGGCTCTCACAATCCACCCTGAACCCGCTCCAACTCGCAATGAATGCCGCAGCGAGAGTCCTACACGGGGCTTCTAGGGGCGATCATGTTATGCCCATCCTGAAGCACCTCCACTGGCTCCCTATACATGGCAGACTCGCTTTCAAAACCCTACTGCTGACTTTCAAGGCCATCAATGGGCTCTCCTCCACATCACTAGCAGAGCTTATCCAAACCATGTCCCCCAATAGGTCCAGAAGATCTGCAGCAGTCAACACACTGGTAATCCCGAAGGAAATAACCCAATGCACCCATGCAACAGCAAAAAGGGCTTTCAGATTCTATGCACCCAGATGGTGGAACACCCTACCACCCAGCATCCGTGCAATCCCTGACCTAACCCAGTTTAGGAAGGCATTGAAGCACCACCTCTTCCTCAAATACTACCTGGAAGACAGCGCTCCAATAGCCCCCTCCCCCATCTAGTATAGCCACAGCAACTTAACCAATAGCCCCCTCCCCATCTAGTACAACCACAGCAACATACCCAGCAAGCCATCCATGACTACGATTACTTTTGACACGACATAACGTGTCGCCTAAATGTAAATAGTTACCCCAGTTTTATCCAAGTTGTAGTACCTGTTCTTTGTAAACACAGATCAGCTTGCTGCACTGTGCTAGTCATTCTGTTTCATGTAAACCGCACTGATGTTGAATAGCGTGGTATAAAAGAGACTGTAAATAAATAAATAATGGGGCCGCAGAGGACATGTTCATATATATAGAATTAGGGGTTTTGTTACTAAAGTGCACTCATGTTAACCATCATTAATTATTAGTAACTAGGTAATTTAGCACTAATGCACACTATTTCATTGTGAATCCTAAGTCATTTAATAGGACATAGTTACTAATAGCGTGTGTTAATGGTGAATTAGCACACGTCAGCATGAGTGCACTTTAGTAATGTGAGGCCCTGTTACTCACAAGAGACCGATTACTAATTATCACTAATTTCCTGTATAGTCCAGATCCAAAAGTCAGTACAGGTGCAATCAGAATCTCTGTTTATATTAGATAACTGATGGAACAATACAGGCAGGAGAGGAGAATTTCTGTCAGTCATCAGACATCAGAATCCCTCCTCCCCCTGAGTATAATAATCATATTACTTATATACATTTTTTTGCTTCCGTGTATTACTTCCGTATATGCATACAGTCTCCACATTCATCCCTCTGTGAGGCCCCCTCTCCTCCCTCCTTCTGTTTCCTGTCATTGACCTTTCTGTCCCCTCTATTCCTGTTTCAACATTCCTCAGGCCTCTGTCTTGCCTATACTCACCAACTGTCAAAAACCGTCTACTGTCTTCAGGACTAACGGCTCAGCTTATGCTCTTTGCATGGTTTCCTGTGTACGTGCTCTCTGCACAAAGCCTCTGCATGTCTATGTCTGGACCCTTCAGTTCGGACATATGCATTGCTAAGGCCTGTGATATTCTTATGCTGGCCTGGGTTTTTTCCTTTGTCCACAAATATAATAGTTTGGTTGACATACCTCTATTAGAGCAGAATAAAGGCCATTGAGTGATTATGAACCAGGAACATATCCCTAAACCTTATAATCCCTACAATTCTCCCATTTTTTTTTTTTTTATTGTGGAGGAGATAAGACCAAGTCAGAGAATTCAGAAGTGGGGACCGCGGCATAGGAAGCATTCACATGTGTATGGCATGTTAACCAATTACCTACATTCAGTCCTCCCTTAAAGTCATCAATATGTAAATCTGACAGGTGGCGTATTTTATCCATAGCATTAAGCACAGACACTGAATGATTCGCTATGACTATACAACAAATAGTGGCATTAATAAAAGATCAAAAGGCCTCCTTCAGATGCAAGGAGCAAATCTAGTGCCTGTCTATTTTGTAGAGTCATTTGTGTATTTTGTTCTAGGGACTCTGACAACTTACTAATAGAATCAATAACAGCTTTCATTTGAACATACAGTAAGCATTGCAGACGGTGTATAGCCATACCAAGTTCAGCAGTTATGGCAGGGGTCTGGAAAGGTACCAAGGAAGTCCAGCATCTAACCTATGTTTAATAGCAATGGAGAACACAAGGGTATCAAAAAGTTCAGCAGACTGTCCCAAGTTCAGTTCAAGGCAGGGGGTTGAAGTGAGAACTTCTTTGGAGATGTGGGTTGAATTGTGAACACGCAGAAGTAAAACTAATTGTCCATCAGGATGAAGGAAACAGATGGTGTCCCAAAGAGCAGGTTTGGCAGCAATCATCTTGGTACAGGAAGGAAGTAGATCAAACAGAGCTGACCGTTGGAGAAACCTTCAACTGACTGACATGAGTCCAAGTGCAGTGACAATGGTGAGCTGGATACAGACTGTGTAGTAGCCACCCGATCAGCAATTTCTTGAAACGCGATCCGAAGCCAAGGCTCTGGTCGAACCTCTCTAATGTAATTAGCCAAATCAAATAGACAATGTGGGAATCACTTATTCAAAAGTAGCCTTAAAGAGGTAAGCCTAAAGCATGGCTTAGAAAAAGAACAGAAATAGAGCCTGATACACTAGCTTCCAGACATAAAAAGGATTAAGTACAACAGCAGTGAAACCCTGATATTCCTGGATACATGATAGCATTCAAAACATAATGCAGCAGACACTTGCCACTCTCCAGAGAGAGAGCATTAGGAGAGAACACACAATACTGTTTATACCATTATACCATTCTATATAAATTGCAAACAAGCTTGAACCAGTTCAAAAGGTCACACAGAAGTCAGCATTATGTAGTTGCAGTAGGGGTCGCTGTTGTCCACAGGTGTGCTGCATCAGATCTGAAATAACTTCTTATCAGAATGTCCTTCACTCGCTCCACCAATTCAGTTGCCTGAAATCTACAAACACAAACAAAAGAATGCTATTTCCCTCCCCCTTCTTCTTGGATTGCGTTCTGGGATTGCTGCTCGCACACAACAGCTAATCCTGCTTCTAAAACAATTGTTAAAAGTCAAACAAATGGGAGGCAGAAAATATAAATTTAGATTCTTAAACAGTGTCCCAGTCCCACTAACTTAATTGGTGTAGTTTTGAATGGATATATGTGCTCATTCTAAACAGCAACTAAAGACAGAACTCCTGGAACTGAAATTTAAAAGACTTCCAAAAAAAAGTACACTTTTGCTCTGGACACTAACACATAATTTTAAAAACAGGTGAATTTATCCTAAAATCCAATATCGTAGCAAATAAAAACTGGGAAGATGAGTGAACGCCCATGGTGGCACTGGCCTGTTCATCAGTCATCAGTGCAGAGCTTAACAACACACACACAGTAATTACCTTGAATCTTACAGTTCGGGGAAGCAGATATTTAAAAACTGATACTTTTTTCATGAAAAAGACTGGTGGACATCTGGAATGCAAACACTTCCCTTTTTAAGTTATTTCAAAGCAAATCACTAAGTTACAGCCAACCTCGACCTCCATGATGTGCTTGCTATAATATATAAAATCCCTGTTTAACTTTTATTTATTTATTTATTTATTTTTCCTTAATACAATCAGAACAAAATCCAAACATGATTAAATTCTTATTCACTCAGGATTTAAACCATTCTCAAGTTGCAATCTGGCAACCACTGGCCCAGAATACCACATTATCCTGCAGGGCTCTTAACCTCTACTTTGAAGGTCAAAGGAAAAAAACGGAAACCGTTTTCCTTTGTTGTATCAGTAGCAAAGAATTCTAAGCAGTTCAATTCCAGAGATCATAAAATCTAATTAAGAAAGCATCGATTGTGTGAGTGTTATACAGAACTAGGCACTTCCAGAAGGGAAACGGCTGCACTGGTAATTCTGCTTCAAAAGCAAAGTAACTTTTGAATCACACTCTGCAGGTATCATAGCTGTTATTGTTCCTCTATTACCAATTTTGTTTCCAGAATATATATTACCACAAAACAATAATCATATATCAAAGCATGGAAGATCTTCCCATTCATTCATAACAATTTATAACTAAAAATACATCACACATAGAATGGAATCAGGTCCCTAAGTTTTCTAAACAGTTTTTTCTTTCTCTCAGCGTCATTTCCGTACCTAGAAAGCTAGCAAGCTAATTACAGAGGAAAACATACTTCACCAAAAGAGTTCTGAACTTCATCCCCTGTCACACTTCGACTGAATAAATCCTTTATTTAAACAAACAAGAGAGACTGCTCAATCGAGAGTTTCCTCTAGGTAATGCGTCCATTCCCAGAAGAAAATCCCTTAGCAGCCTTTCTCCCTCTCTCTAGCTGAAACAGGCAACCATCTTATCCTGCTGCAGACAATTAGCTATCTTTCATCAGGCGACATATAGGAGCAATTATTCATTAAACACAGCTAGGCACTGGCCAGGTGACCGGCAATGTTCAAAGAACAAACCTCAAAGTTCAGAACTCCATAATTACAATTGATGTGTACACTGTTATGTAACTAGACTAGTTCTTTTCAATTGATCTAATTGTCGCCCTCTCTGGTCTGTGAGCATCCCAGATAAGGAGATTTCTTCCAGTGTTTTCTTTTAGAACAATCTTTTATTCTCCTTCACTGTCCTTCAGCCTATAATCAGTAAACCTGGTGTTTTCACTGTGTGGGGGTGAAAATAGACAAAACTTTCTCTATTTCCTTTCCTAATAAGGGATTATCTCTCATCATCCGTTCGACCGGAGTCACTGGGGAAACTTGATTTACCATTATGTCCTGATTGCCATCTTTCTTTCACCTAAACAGAGACATGATTCCTACGTGCAACCTTTTATTTAAGGATCTCAAATATCCACCCTCTTTATTTACAGAGGAAGGAAGTGCACGAAATGTCCAGGACACCTTTCAAACAAGAATTCGCTTCGTTCAAGCCCAGCCAATCTCCTCGCGGAGGTATGGAACCGTGAGCAAGAACACACACACGCTTCGTGTCAGACGACACATACTGTCTCAATCACTTATCATTCAGTCCCAGTTTATAACAGCAAATTATTCTTACACTTTATTCATATAACAAAAATAAAAATTAAATACTTACCAAGCTTGGTTAAAAATACTTATACTCACGATGCCGTCATCACAGCCGCCGTCATCCTAGGGAATCCGTCACTCACTACTTCTCCTCCGGTCTCTACTACGCACCGGGGAACGTACCTCCCTCTTCTTTCTTGAGGGGAATCCAAATCTTTAAATTTGTACCCGTACCCCAATCCCGGGTGTTCGGCACAAATTGTGAGGCCCTGTTACTCACAAGAGACCGATTTACTAATTATCACTAATTTCCTGTATAGTCCAGATCCAAAAGTCAGTACAGGTGCAATCAGAATCTCTGTTTATATTAGATAACTGATGGAACAATACAGGCAGGAGAGGAGAATTTCTGTCAGTCATCAGACATCAGAATCCCTCCTCTCCCTGAGTATAATAATCATATTACTTATATACATTTTTTGCTTCCGTGTATTACTTCCGTATATGTATACAGTCTCCACATTCATCCCTCTGTGAGGCCCCCTCTCCTCCCTCCTCCTGTTTCCTGTCATTGACCTTTCTGTCCCCTCTATTCCTGTTTCAACATTCCTCAGGCCTCTGTCTTGCCTATACTCACCAACTGTCAAAAACCGTCTACTGTCTTCAGGACTAACGGCTCAGCTTATGCTCTTTGCATGGTTTCCTGTGTACGTGCTCTCTGCACAAAGCCTCTGCATGTCTATGTCTGGACCCTTCAGTTCGGACATATGCATTGCTAAGGCCTGTGATATCCTTATGCTGGCCTGGGATTTTTCCTTTGTCCACAAATATAGTAGTTTGGTTGACATACCTCTATTAGAGCAGAATAAACCGCCTCCATCTACCAGCACCCTTCAGAGCTCATCTACAATCCACCAGAAAATCAGCATTCTTCTATTTAGGGCCTTCTCTCTGGAATTCCCTTCCCACCAACCTCCGTTCTGAAGAGTCCTATCCAAGGTTCCGTTCTCTTCTAAAAACCCATCTATTTTCTCTAGCTTTCCCCCCTTGAATTTTCCTCTCTTTGTCTTCTCTCTGTTGCTTTGCATGCTTTTTTCTCTCTTTCTACCGGTTATTGTAATTTCTTTTTCCTCTTTCTTTTTCTTTTACTTTAAATTTTGTAAACTGCTCTGATGTTATGGGGAGTGGTATATTAAATGTGAATAAACAAACAATAAACAATAAAGGCCATTGAGTGATTATGAACCAGGAACATATCCCTAAACCTTATAATCCCTACAGTAACTAGACCAAAATGTGGTATATTTCTGTACTAACTTTCATGGATGTGTGTAGCATGTTCCTTGCAGCTATTGCACTGCAACATATCCTAATATGTGGCGGCAGCACTCGCAGTTAACTCCACCCACTAAGGTGACGTTAAACGCACCTGCGCTAATTGCAACATTGGCAGCATGCGATATGTACCCCCGTGCTAACCGCATATGCTCGCCATGCCCACACTCCACCCCTAACCACCAATTCCCTGTCCCATGGCATGATGTGCAATTACTGCGGAAATTAGTGCATGGTAATTGTCATGCCAGGAAGGTAACCGTTACCTCAGTTCAGTTCTCTCCCCTCTACTCTTCAATATTTTCCTTGCCCCCTTACCCCTCTTGATTTAACAACATCCGGTCTCAGTTTATATCTATGCTGATGATATTATTCTCCTCTTCCATACCTCCCCGGTTAACATCAATATTTCTCAGCTTAATACTTGTCTCTCCCATGTTGCTAGCTGGCTTTATGCTAATTTTCTCCATTTGAACCATCAAAATCCACAGCCATGTGGGTCTCTACATGAGTACGTCTTGTCCAACCATCATGCCTCAAATAAATTCTGTCTCTATTCCTCTCCTTCTTTTTATTATTTAGGTGTTACTCTAGATTCTTCGCTATCTTTCCATGACCATGTATCGAATCTATCCTGACGTTCTTTCTTTGTATTGCGGCAACTTAGATCAGTCCATTCTATTTTGTCTTCCGATTCCCTTATTACCCTCTTACTGGCCTTGGTTATGTCCAGATTGGACTACTGTAATGTGGTTTTTGCTAATCTACCATCCTATCAACTTCAGCGTTTACAACTATTACAGAATACAGCTGCCCGACTTGTCACTTATGCCCGGAAATCTGATCATGTTACACCCCTTCTCTTTCAACTCCATTGGTTACCACTCCGTTATAGGTTCAAATACAAGCTCCTCATCCTAAATCATAGGGTCATCCATACATCAAATCCTTTGTATTTAGCGAACCTTGTTTCCCTCCATACTCCCTACCGTCAACTCCATTCATTGCATGACAATCATCTGTCTCTCCCTTCCCCTTCACAGGCCCATCTAGAGCAGACACGTCACGCTGCATTCTTTTTTCTTGGACCTTCACTCTGGAACACCTTGCCATCTTCCCTCCGGTTGGAATCCTCATATCATAATTTCAAAAACTTATTGAAAACATACTTGTTCCAACAGGCTTATGACCTCCCTCCCAGTAGTTCTATTTAGTTACTGTTCCTCTGTCTGCTTCTAAGTGACCCCTTTGGTCAATCTTTCCTGTTACTTTATAATGGAGTTCCTTTCTTCCTTTGGCGCTAGCATATATTTTTATTGTAAACCGTTCTCACGTTCCGACAATGACAGTATATAAAGTCTTAAATAAAGATAAATTTAAAAGATAAAGATACCATGGCCCTATGCTAACACTAACCATACAGTAAAATGTAGTGCACTTTGGTAAAAGGTCCCCCTAGTCTCTAGCACATTTGAAGCCAACACTCATGCAATTAGAGTTTGGTTTATTAATGCAAATACCTGGGAAATTTCTGTGGGGCAGTATAATGGTTGATTTCCCCCCGTTGTTATGTCTATGGTGGGCTGTTTGGTGTTGTTACCATGAATCCCTACAGAGCCCAGACGTGTAAGAAAACCTAAATTCCCCTGGAATACCTTAAGCAGGAGCACAGTCGGGATGAAGATTAACTATAAATTTTAAGGATAGGACTGGAACTTTTAAATGTTACAAAAAGATATTTATTCTTCTCCAGGAACAAGCAGGAAGTCTGTCCTCACATATGGGTGACGTCGATGGAGCCCTCGTGGAAGCATCTCCCCAGTTTTCAAAGAAAGTCTTTGGGAGATGCCACCATAAATGCTTGGTCCCCTTCCCGCCCAAGGGTGCTATTTTGCTCAGTCTCCTTTTTTTCTGC
The DNA here is from genome assembly GCA_033557465.1 of Ichthyophis bannanicus. Taxonomy (NCBI): domain Eukaryota; kingdom Metazoa; phylum Chordata; class Amphibia; order Gymnophiona; family Ichthyophiidae; genus Ichthyophis; species Ichthyophis bannanicus. The sequence continues at coordinate 175,503,101 of CM066043.1, read as the reverse complement.
GGAGTCATACAGACATTCGTCTTGTCCCCCCAGAAAAATGTTGATTTTTTTCATGCATTTTTGTATGCTTTCCAGCTAGCGCTAGTTCCTTTCCCGCTTCTTGAGCCCTTATTTTTCCATCCTAGCGCTTTTGCGCCTTTTCAAAGGCTGGCCGTGTTGAGGGTTTTTGACCTCGCTGGGGTCCTTTTCACCCCCAATGGCCACCGGTTTCAAAAAATGTGATCAGTGTACCAAAAACATGTCTCTAAACGACACACATGACTACTGCCTCCAGTGTCTGGGAGCTGACCATGACCAGAGGGCTTCCTGTGTAAAAAGATGTCCGCCAAGGCCATCCAGAGCCTCCGGCAGAAGCAGGATGACATCTTCCACAAGGCAGAGTCAACTCGAGTATCCCCGGTAGCCTCGCGCCAAAAGGCCCTGCAACCCTCAGAGTTGCGTAAAGCCCCTGCGATTCTTGAGTGGGCTCACAGACACTCCAAACAAGATTCTCCAGAGCATGCGCATAAGAAGAAGACGACCTCACGAACCTCTTCCTGGGAGGTGGACAAGCATGGAAAATCCTGTTTGCAGTCCCTCAGCCCCCAACGAGCATCTGAGGAGTCGAAGCGGGAGCAGTCACGAAAGGTACCCAGGACTGATACTGCAGCATTCAGCGACAGAGCCTGGTCTCCCAAGGGCCGTCCTGGCCAGGACCCTCTTTCCTCTTTAACACTTGATCCAGTGACCCCGGCATCTGTGTTGCAGGCTCCCAGTCCCAAGTTGGGAAAACCGAATGCTGGCATTAGAACACAGCATTTCTGCGTTCATTGCCTCCCAACAGGCATCGATGCCCATCCCCACCAGAGCTCACACCGAGATCACAAGGACCCCCCCCCCCCCCCCCCGGGGTTGCTGAAGTGATCCCCAAGAGCCAGACGCCTCGTGAGGATACTCTGTGAGGATCTCAATCTCGTTCCTGGTCCTCGGGGGCGAGGTCTTCTCAGGTGAGTGCTTCTGGTTCCGGCCATGCCCCAGCCTCTATACACCAAAGGCCGGAACCGACGATTCCCCTGGAGCCTACGGGCCTCGAGTCTTTCTCAGACTATTCAGACTGGAAGTCCGATGTCGAGATGTCTCCGGAGACTTGGACCCGCCGGGATCTCCCCTCTGACCCATCTCCACTGACCTCAAGGTGCTGGTCCCCATCCGAGGATACCTCTTTCCTCAAGTTTCTCCAGGACATGGTGAGGGCTCTCTCCCTCACCACCGAGTCAGAGGAGGACCCTTGTACAGAGGAGCTTGACATCCTTCAGTATGAGGCACCATCCAAGGAAACCCTTATGATCCCCGTCCCTTCCATGCTCAGCCAGCTCCTTATCCAGATGTGGGCAACACCGACATCTGTGCTGATCATCAGCCAATGCCTGGACACCATGTACCGGGTCCAGCAAGGCCCAGGATTCAGGAAGGCACAACTCCCTCACACCTCCATGATGGTCGAGTCTGCCATGGGGTGACAAAAAAGCCCCAAAATGTATTCATCAGTACCCCTGGGCAGGGAGTCCTGTGTCCTTGATGCCCCTTGGGCAAAAATGCTACCAAGGCTCAATGCTAGCGTGCCACATACAGACTTACCAACTATACATGGGCATGTTCCTCTGAGACCTCACCAAGGAACTCGGAGGTTTCACAGCTGGCCTCGATGGAGACCACCTCTGATGCTTCCAGACACTTATGAAGTCAGTCAGGGAGTGCTCTAAATATCTGTCTCGAGCCGCCTACAATGGCTTCGAGTCTAGCGCGAGGGTGGCAGCTGCCGGCATCGGAGCTTGATGCTAGGCCTGGCTCAAGACATTGGACCTGGAGCATTGTTTCGAAGAGAAGCTCCTCAATGTCCCTTGCCTTGGGGAGCAACTCTTCGGCAAGCCGATGGAAGACAAAGCAGCTGAGATCGAGACCAAGTATGATACCAGGACTCGACTCTTTAGGAAGACTTCCACTCTCCCACGGAAGAAGCCACCAAAGAAGAAGTCTCCCTTCCACAGAAAGGGCCAGCCCTGTCGGCACTATCCTCAATACCCGGCTATCCAGACCCCTCAACAGAGTCACCAGGGTAAGGACAAAGGCCAGGGCCCACGCAAACCCAAGGGCCCCAAATCCCAGGCACCAGCCCATGCCCAACTTGGATCGGCATTTTGATGCCTACAGCATAGCCTCTCTTCCGCTGGAGGTCAGCTGTCAACAGGAGGGTGCCTAGTCCATTTTTTCCACAGGTGGACCTCCATCACCTCCGACTCATAGGCACTTCAAGTGGTCAGGGAGAGTTACCTCATCCACTTGAACCAGCCGCCTCCACTCTTCTTTCCTGGGGAGCCCCCTCGGTCTTCCCTGCACCAGGCTCCTCTAAAGCAAGAACTTGTGGGCCTTCTCAGGGACAGGGCTGTAGAGCCTGTATCATACCACCTGAAAGAAAAAGGATTCTATTCCAGATACTTTCTGGTTCCAAAAAGAACAGGAGGACTAAGGCCCATCCTGGATCTGAGAAACCTGAACAAATTCCTGGTGCGGGAGAAATTCAAGATGCTCTCCCTTGGAACATTGCTGCCCTACCTCCAGCAGGGAGATTGGCTATGCTCTTTGGATCTCAAGGATGTGTACACTCACATCCTTATCCATCTCCGTCACAGACAGTACCTAAGATTTATCGTCAGGGGTGACCACTATCAGTACAGGGTACTTCCCTTCGGCCTAGCCTCCGCACCAAGTGTCTTCACCAAATGCCTAGTGGTAGTGGCCACCTATCTTCGTCTCCAAGGAGCCTTTGTTTTTCCTTACCTCGACGACGGGTTGGTAAGAGGGGACATGGCTTCAGAGACCTTGCAGGCCACAGGCCCTACTATCAAGATCTTACAACATCTGGGATTTGTGATCAATCACCCAAAATTCCACCTTACTCTGACACAAGTCCTGGAGTTTATAGGGGCTCACTTGGACACCCTCCAGGCAAGGACTTTCCTCCCCCTGGACAGGGCGGATTTCCTCACAGCCCTAGCAGCCGAAGTGCAAAGTCACCACACTGTGTTGGCTTGGTCAATGCTTTACCTCCTCGGCCACATGGCCTCCATGGTCCATGTGGTTCCTGATGCCCACCTTCACATCTGAGCAGCTCAGTGGTGCCTCCGCTCCCAATGGGACCAGGCCACGGGCTGGCTCCAGGACAAAGTCCTCATATCCCCTCAGTTGGCAGAGTTGCTCACTTGGTGGCAGGATATACAACACCTTCAGATGGGCCTACCCTTCCAATCCTTGAACCCCCAGAGGATCCTCATGACTGATGCCTCCCTGCTGGGCCAGAGCACCTATTGTGAGGAACTGCACACCCAGGGAGCCTGGTTCCCCGAGGACAACCAGCAGCAGATCAATCTTGTTTGAACTCAGAGCCGTCTTCCTCACACTGAAGGCTTTCCTGCACCTTCTGCAACATCAGTCGGTGCTTGTCCAGACAGACAACCAGGTGATGATGTTCTACCTGAACAAGCAGGGTGGCACAGGCTCCTACTGCCTATGCCAGAAGGCAGTAGCCCTCTGCTTCTATGCGACCAGCCATGGGATGCTGCTCAGGGCTGTCTACCTCCCGACCAGGAAAATGCCTTAGCGAACAGGTTGAGCAGGGTCCTCCAGCCACACGACTGATGCCTGGACCCTGCTGGCCAGAGTCTGTTCTGGTTATGGGGCACCCCAAGCCTGGACTTCTTTGCTGGCCAGACCAACGATCTGCTGCCCTGCTTCTGCGGCCCCCAGCCACACCCCTCCTGGGTACCAGCAGATGCCTTCCTTATCTTGTGGTCAGTGGGTCTGTTGTATGCCTTTCCTTCCACACCACTGGTGGCATGGACCCTCTTCAAGGTCTGGCGAGACAAGGCTTCGATGATCCTGGTGGCCCCGGCAGCCTTGATTCCCCCTGCTCCTGTGTCTCTCGATGGAGTCCCCTGTCCCTCTTGGGAGCTCCCTGGGACTATTGACCCAGGAGGAGGGCTCGATCCTTCATCCCAACCTGGTATCCTTGTCTCTCATGGCATGGCTGCTGAACAGGTCACTTTAGAACCTCTCAACCTTTCCAGGGAGGTGGAAGAGATCCTACTGGCCTCTCGTAAATACTCTGAGGCGAGTCTATGCTGTCAAGTGGCACAGGTTCTCTGTATGGTGCATGGAGCAACATGCGGATCCCTTCTGCTGTCCAGTGCACTCAGTATTGCAATATATGCCCCACCTCTCATAGTCTGGACTTGTCCAACTCCGTCAGGGTACACCTGAGTGCACTCTCCATGTCCTCCCCTCCCCAAGACTTCCAATCACCTATGATTTAAATTTAACACCTTAAATTGTATTAAAAAAAAACACTTGGCTAGGCTCATTGACCCTTCCTTTTGATTTTCTGGGCCCTTGAAACCTTTTAATTCCAATTTTTAATTTCGACCATTTTCACCATTAAATGAGTATAAGTTCCTTTAAGGGTGGCTCCGCCCCCACCACGAGGCCATCCAATGGCCCAAAGCCTTTACTATCTTTTAGGAAGCCATGGCATGGTTCTAATACCTCCCTGAGCTATCCGGCTGCAACATCACAGGGCTTCCTGAGACAGCCCTGGGACAGTTCTGGGACAGTCTATCCCTTGCAATTGGGGACACTTGATCATAACCCCCCTCCTCAATGACCCTAGGTTCTCCCAGAATGTGGGCAAATAGCGGGCCTTCCCCATTCACACTGGGGCAGTGACAACCAGCTCCAAACTCCTTCCCTTTACACTAGGGTCAGCCACATCAACCACAGGTCACCCCTACATCAGGGCAGCACCAGCAGCCCGATTCTCCTTCCCTTTAAAAAAAAATCAGCTGCTAGCACCCCGCTGCAGCCCTCAGAGATTTTCCTCTATTCATTTAATAAAAATTTTGCTCTTCTTCGGCTGCCCCAGAACAACAACAACAAAAAAACATCACAGCCACACCTGGCAGCGCTAGCAAGCAGGCCTCAAAACCCGCGGAGGACTAAAAAGGTAAATTTATTTACTTTATTATTTATTCAATTTTCAAATATTAATACAAGTTACATCACTTGTACATGAAATGAGGGAAGCTAATGAAAAATTTTAAGAGCAATACACAAAAAGCAACTTAGATAAGCAAACCCTCCTTTAGCCCACTAGAATAGGATCCAAGATGAGGAAATACTGTTTCACGTAACTAAGAGGAATAAAGGCTAAGATTACAGCCAGCTATTAACAATATCACAGAACCAAGGCCCCACTTATTCACCCCCCACATGCCCCCTAACTAACCAACTGTACATCTTGGGATACAAACTTTTTCAATGTGTCAGGGTTAATAAACGAGGTGGAGGAGTCCTTATTCTAGTAAATCAAAAACTCAACATGACCTTTCACACAAGCAAAACCATAGATGGAATGGACACACTGGTGATAGAGAATAAAAACCTATCAATATGCCTAATCTACAGACCACCATCTAATAAACCAGAAAACATAGCCTCAATTTTAGAAAATGCTGTAATGCATCATTAAAAAAGCCTCACATCATTTTAGGTGACTTCAATCTGCCATCTCTCCAACATGCCTACAACACTCAATTCATTAATACGATGGTAGACCTGGGTTATCATCAGGTAGTTCAAACACCAACACACATAAAAAGAAACACATTAGATTTAATATTCCTCCAGCGTCATCTTACAACACAACCTCAACTCTCCCCCACAATCGCTACAGATTCCCTGGTCAGACCACTTTTTATTGGATTTCACATTTCCAATACACTCCCCACCTACCACAACTAACACCAAAGTACAATACAAGAAGACATTCAAGCTTTTTGAAAAATAAACTTTCCTAAAAGATACCCTTCAACAGCTTGACTCATCGCTAACTGACCAAGATGATGATATACTTAGTTGAAATTCTGCCATAACTAATGCCGCTTCTGTGCCTAAATCAATCCATAAATCAGAACATAGGCCATCAAAGAAATGGTATAACTATGAATTAAGAGAATTAAAACATAAATTAAGTAGACTGGAACACAAATGGAGGAACACCAAATCTTCATCAGACAAAACATTGTATATGAATACTCTACAAATAAATAAAGATTCTATTAACATTAGAAAAAAAGAATAGCACACTACAATCTTCACACAATCGATTAATCAACCTAGGGAACCGTTCTGCATCATTAAACCCCTAACTCGAACACCCTCCCCAGAAACAAACTCTACTCATATTAAATCACAGATCTTAGCTAAATATATCAATAAGCTAAAATGCCAAGATACAGAGATTATACCACTCATCAACACTCAATCTCAAATCACAAGCAAATGGCATACCTTCTAGTCCATTGACATAAAACAAATGAAAAACATAATATCCAGTATAAACACCACCACATCACCAACTGATCCCTGTCCAGTAAACTGGCTAAAAGCAACAAAAGCTGAACTTGCCCCATTAATTCTAACCATGGCCAACAAATCACTTATGCAAGGCTACATGCCTAAGGAACTAAAACATGCAGTAATACTGCCCATCTTGAAATCAAATTCACTAGACAAGAAGCTTCCAAACTCTTACAGACCAATTTCCAGTCTTCCATTCATGGCCAAGTATTTGAAAAAATTGTCCAGAACCAGCTACAAGATTACATCGATGTGAATGCCCCCTTAGATGAACAACAACATGGTTTTAGGCCATTCCACAGTGTAGAGACCCTCATGTTGGTTCTCTTTGACAAACTTATCCGGGGACTAGACAACCATAGACATGCCTTCGTATTAGTGTTTCTAGACATTGACTCAGCTTTTGATAGTATAAGCCACAAAATCCTCATTGCAAGATTACAACAGATAGGCATAAACAGCTCAGTAATCCAGTGGTTCAAATCTTACATTTCAGACCGCACCCAACAGGATCAAATAGGGCAATCTGTCTCAGAGATCTTCAACCAGGAGCAAGGCATTCCCCAAGGATCTGCCCTATCGTCACTTTTATTCAACATTTACATTCAACCAATCTATAATATCTTCAAAAAGCACAGAGAGAACTACCATATCTGCATGGACGATATTATGTTGTATCTCCCCATAGATATAACTAACCCTAACCATCAACAAATAATCAAACGTCTTACTGAATTAGAGAATTGGTTTACCACACACAACCTAAAGATAAACTATACTAAATCTGAGGTACTATGCATAACCAGAAATCAAAACTTCATCCTTCCAACGAAACTCCCCATACATGGGACAGAACTGAACTTCAAAAAAGAAGTAAAATACCTTGGGTTCACCATTGATCAGTCCCTGAACATGCTAACCCACATGAAATTACTTACTAAAACCATATATTATAAATTACGCATGATTCAACATTTCAGGCTGCTTCTACATAGCCATGATTTTAGATCTGTTCTCCAGGCCCCGATTATACCACATTTTGATTTCTGCAACAGCATTTTACAAGGACTACCCAAAAAAAGCAATCAATCAGCTTCAACTAGCACAGAATCTTGCAGCACGAATCATTTATAAGGCTCACCACACAGTACACATCACTCCTCTCCTCTATGACCTATACTGGCTACCCATGGCCAGCAGAATAAAATTATAAATACCTGATGACCATCTTCAAACTGATTAATAACATTGCTCCCTCCCACCTATCATCCCTTCTTAACACCCCCACTACTAAGAACTAGAAGAACTTGCTCACAAAACATTATCGAAATCCCCTTGGATTTCTGTAACTCCAAACAAATTACCAGTAGTAGGGCATTCACATATGTTGCCCCTAGCCTCTGGAATGCCCTTCCAGACAAAATAAGAGCCATCAAAGACCTTCAATAGTTCCGAAAGGAGCTAAAACCTTGCCTGTTCATTGAACACTATGGCAGTCTGACACATAATGAAGATATTTATCCAACATAAAATAAATCAGTACTTGGCAATACTTCCTATCTCATAACTTATTCTCACCATTCCAACTAACCCCCTTCCATTATTTACAACCAATAAATTACTACACAAAACATTTCTACTCACATGAATCAAACCAAGGAAAATTCATACCACCCCTCCATAGGCAGATATAAGTACAATAACAACCCCTTCTTTGCACTCAAGATTAATTCAGTTAAGTCCTCTGTATATAGTTATCATGTACATAGTTAGTCTCTCTTCTTTTTGCTTATGTTACACTTTGTATCTCAAGTTTTAATGTAACTTCCATGTTCAATGTTCATTGTAAACCGCCCCGATCTATGGAAGAAGCGGTATAGAAAAGCTGTTAAATAATAATAAATATTATTCTAAAACAAAATTAATTGTGATGGATAAAGAAAAACATAGGAATTACCCTGCAGTTTCACAAGATTTTTGCAAGGGTATTTAAGGAAAACAAACTCCCAAGCTGCAGAACCCGGGGCCTCGGTACAAGAAACTCTTTCCTGTGGCCTTGGGTTTCCCTAGCAATGTCTGGAAAGATCCAGATCAGACAGCCCTTAAAACTTGGATTTTTCTTCCGAAAGAACAGCCTCAAAAGCCATTCTCTATCGGATATTAAAGCAAAAGTCACTAAACGGTAACCCTTGAAACATCAGAGGCCCTCTAATAACTCTGAGACATTCAACACATCAAGTTGCTCCGGTCCAGATGCCCCAGAGACGGAAGGAATCTTCAATCCACTGGGAAGATAATATATTCGTACAATTGGTGGACATGACTCTGCTGGAAGCCCCAAAATTTCTATCATATATTATTTAAAAATTTCCCTAGCTGATATTACAGGAGAGCGAGGAAAATTAATCAAACGAAGGTTAGGATGTTTAGCATAGTTATCCAACTGCTCCATCCGTGCTCTCAGTTGATCGGAATCTTTCACAAATGCATCAGATAAATGTTCCAACCTCTCTGTCCTCAAAGTAACACCATTCAAGTTAGTCTTAATCAATCCCATTTCTTCAACAGTCTTAGATATAACCAATGTATTCAAGTGTACCTGAGTCTGTATCCCACTTATCTGCTTGGTGAGAGATTCATCAAGCTGGTTAATTGCTGACAATATAGTCTCAAGAGTGAATTATCCGGGTCGCTGCAAAGGGAAAAAACCCGCCACCTCTTACTCCCTGTCCGCTATCACCGCAGGATTTGAAGGATCCATAAGAAGTGACCCGGCGCCCAAATCCAATGCTGAGTTGAAACCTCTGTGCTCAGGCAGGACTCCTGGTGATGGCTGACTCTGCAAGTCAACTCCCAGACTTGCAACAGGACCTGAAGACACCCCCAGCAAGGGTGCCAGTGACCGCACCGCCGGGTCTGACACACCCGTGTCCCCAATGATCAAACCAGGGCACACCTGCTTGCAAGAACGATGTGTTTCCGGGAACGTAAGATCACTGCTTGAAAGAGACACTGAGACACTCACCTCCACCTTCCTTCAGCCTAGCTACCATCTCCCAATGCTGGTTGTCGCTCCTGATACAACCTAAAGGAATCCAAAGGACCCACCATCAGAATAGAGGTCAGTGGGGCTGGCTGGGGGAACATACCCTGCTTCCCTTTCCTCTTACGACCCATCAGGAAAATGCACCGGAGCCACTAGCCCTGTCGAACACCATCTTGAATCAGCCAATCCTAAAAAAGTACATTTTAATTATATTTTGATGTGGTTACATTAATACCAGAAAGGTTCATACTGTGCTGGCATATATGTTGTTTAGAACCTGTTATTATTTTATTTCTTTCCTTTCTTCTCTTTTTGTAATAAAATACCTCCGAGGTCTTCTATCATAATGCTCTCCAAGGATTGAAGGAAGTGTGAGGTGGTGTTAATGCTGGCCCAGATTCTTGCCACAGTTTTAGCAACATTGTTTCCTATGGGAACAAATAAGGAAGGCTTTTGGGTTTTGTCCTTTACTTTTCATTCCCTCATATGTATAGAAAATGGAGAAAGACAAAACCCAACTAACATGAGGTAGGGGAGAAGGTTGGGGATATGGTTGCGGATGGTGGAAAAATATTCTTCTTTTCCAATTTATTTTCTTCCGTTCTTTCGCTTTGTTACATATGGGCTTTCAGGGTAATTGCTCCTGAGAGGTGGAAGAGCTGCTTGTTATCGTTAGTTTATCTGGTGGGGGTTTTTTAATGCCTTCAAGTTGGTGCTGACTCCTAAAGACCCAACTGCCTCTGGGTTTTCTTGGCAATGTATCTCTGGAAGTAGATTGCCAGCCTTTTCTTCTGGCAGTTGATCTAACCACTAGGCTACTCCTTCACTCCTGGTTTTCAGAAAGCTTTAAAGACATTTTTGTTTCCTGAGTGGTAGTTGGGGACATGGGGCTCTTGGAGTTGGGCTGATTGATATGTCTTGATAGTATGTTGATTTTTATTTAGGTCATGGGAGGGTGTGGGTTTTATTTTATGTTTTTACATATTTTTATTGTATTTTGGGACACCATTTTGAATGAGTTTACTCAGTAAAGTGATATAAACTCTTAATAAATTATTAAATGTATTTATTTATGAAAATTTACAATACACCATTCTGGGGGAAGAACCTCCACCCTTAGCAGACATGTTTAGTACCCTTTTTCTATTATATTTCCAGCCTTCTGTTTTTTTGGAGCAATTTATTCAAATGGGTTACTTTTGTACCTACCGTAACAGTAATGAACCCCACTCCTAAGCCAGGATCTATTGAGTACAATCTCAGTCTCTCAAATTTACTGCTAATGCTTGGAGTACTATGTGCAGTCTGCTAAAGAGAACCTCCTTCTGGAGTTCATAAGATGTTCATATATGTATTAGCAATTTCCTCATAACACTTAAAATACTGAATTCTGAAGGCCACATCTCAGAAAGGAGAGAGATAGGTTAGAGGCGATCCAGAGAGACAATCAAAATGGTGCTGGATCTGCAGCAGAAATCATAAGAGATGAGACCTCAGGTCCCAAACATGTAAACCCCAGCGGAGAGCAGAGAGATACAAAGGATATATGATACAGTCATTCAAATACATGAAAAATATTGACACAAATGAAAGGTGGTGGCAGAACAAAGCATCATGATATGATGCCCTAACGATTAAGGAATAATATCAGGAATTTTTTCCCAGAAAGAGTAGTGGATACATGAAATGGAAGTAGTGAACTGGCAATGGTTGACATTCAAAAAGGATTAGGATAAGCACAAAGGGACCAATATTCAAAGGAGATATGGTCCTAACTTTGAGAGTTATGCTCCTAAACTGGCTTCTTTGAAAATTCTCTAGGGTTGAATGCCTACATTTTACATAAAATTTCACTAAACTCCTGAATTTAAGAGCATAAAAAGTGGCTGGCAAAGAAAGCAGATTTACAGCGGGGCAAAAATGTTAAGAGCTTAGCACTGAATTTCAGCATTAAGCACCTAAATTAGACTCATAAACCTAGGCAAATAAATGGCAGGCCTAAATTTAGGAACATAAATTTTAAGCTCCTGGATTAAGATGAAAATTTAGGCTCTTAACTATGGCTCTAAGTAGGGCACAAATTTAGGTGCTCGACTTTTTTGAATATCAAGTCCAAAGATCGTTCGGTAGCAAGAGGATTACAATAAAGCAATGGGAGCAGCTCAGACCAAAACAGCAGTTCAAGGGTTATACTATGCTTCCAAGAAGAGATGGTGATAGCTTACACAGAGTTGCAGTTACAACCCTAAACTAAATAGCACAGTGGAGAAGGGCAGGGACGGTAAAAGGATATTGGGTGCCCAAGGCGAACCTTCTTGCCTTATGCACCCAGCCCCGAGATTTTGATAATTAAACTTAGTAATTATGATCATCCCAACACCATCCTCACAACAATTCTTTAAAACTGCATACTCTTTGAAATATTTCACTTTGCTTTGTACAGTATGTATGTGTGTGCCCACTCTTGCAGGTAAAAGAATGTGCTGAGGGCTCTTTGCGTATATGGGACTGTGAAGATCTATTGTTTTGCTTTGACTGCTGCTGCTGCTGATGCTTTTTGCTGCACCCCCTCCCCCCCCCCTCCGAAGCTGCTTCCCTAGATGACTGTCTAGTCTTGCCTAATGGTTGAACTGACTATGGATATGGGGTGCAAGGATGGATAACCTGTAGAGTGCAGAATTTACAACTGGAAACATCTTGTTGGGCAGACTGGATGAGCCCTTTCAGTTTTTATCTGGCATCATTTACTTTTTTTTTTTTTACTATAAGACAACACATTTCAATACTCATTTGGCCTGCCTATGTAACTACTCAGTTGGACTTGCATGTACCAGATATCAAAGGAATTAGTTGCTGGTGTATCATTAGGTAATATATAATTGAAGGACACAGTTGCACGTTTAAAATGGTGTTTCTTGAATCTCCTTCAAAAGAAAGTTCATAGGCAGAGCTGAAAGCTAAGGGCCAATATTCAGGTGGTGATGATATTTGAATTAAGCTATATATTTAGTGATGCTATCTGCACTGCATATACATATGGTGCGGTCACTGTGCCAGCACTATATATTTACTTTGGACCTTCTTTAATCCTTTCAAAGATCCATCTCACATCCGTGATGATGTGTCTCATTCCTCGCCCTTTCCTGAACCCTGCTTGCACTTCAGGCAATTCTCGTTCCAGGTATGGTTGTAGTCTCTGCTGAATAATATTGCGTAGAATCTTGCTGGCATGTGGGATCAAAGCAATTGTGCGATAATTTCCACAGTCAGTTGGATCACCTTTCTTTAATATTGGCATAAACACAGATCTTTTTGAGTCAGTTGGCCATGATGTTGTCTTCCAAATTTCCTGGCAGAGCCTTGTAAGTATGGTAACAGCTGTGTCAGATTGCTGTAATACTTCAATGGGAATGCCATCAATGCCTGATGCTTTGTTTTTTTGATAAGGCTTTCAATGCTGCTTCAACTTCTTATTTCATCATCGATGGTTCCAGATCATAAGGTACAGGTTGAAATGGCTGTTGGTCCACTTGACCTTTATGGTATAATGACTTTGTATATTCTTTCCACCTTTCTTGATCTTCTCAGCATCATTCAACATGGATCCTTCAGCATCTTATAACGTTCCAGTTCGAGGCTGGAATTTTTTCTTTAACTCTTGTAGCTTTAGGAAAGCTGATCCTTTTCTTTCTCTAATAGTTTCTGCTTCTATTTCCTTGCATGCATTGTTGTAGTACTTCTCCTTGTCTTGTCTGGCACGTTGGAAATCTCTGTTGAGTTCTTCAATTGCCTCTCTTTCTTTTCTGGCTTTATCTTCTCTCTGTTTTTGTGCAATTTTCAGAGTTTCTTTGTTCATCCATTTTGGCCGTTTTTGCTTTTTCACCTTTTGTAGAGACTTCTCACTTTCTTCCAACACAGCCTTCTTGATGTCATCCCATAACTTCTGGAGTTCTGTAATTTGTATCTAAAGCAGCAAATTGATTTTGCAGGCAGTCTTTAAATTCCGGTGGTCTATTCTCAAGGTCGTATTTTGCTACATTCATGAGTGGCTTGCTCTTTTTCAAATTTAGCTTGAGTTTGCATACTAGTAGTTGGTGATCTCTAGGTTTTGTTTTTGTTGATGTTATAGAGCTTTTCCATCATTGACTTCCACAGATGTAGTCAATTAGATTTTTGTACAATCCATGGTGAAGTCCATGTGGACTGTTGCCACTTATGTTGCTGGAAGAAGGTGTTTGAGATAAATAGATTGTTGGTCTTGCAGAATTCTATCAATCTTTCTCCAGCTTCATTTCTGTTGTCAAGTCCATATTTTCCAACCACTTTGCCGCCTTCTTTGTTGCCTACTTTTGTGTTCCAGTCATCCATGACTATCAGGATATCCTGTTTACATGTTCTGTCAATTTCAGCTTATATTTGTTCGTAGAACTCATCAACTTCATCCTCTTCTGCAGCTGTTGGGCATATACTTGAATTATAGTTGTGTGGATGGGCATTCCTCATAGACGAATACAAATTAAGTTATTGTATTTCATTACGATTCTTGCAAGTTTCTTCTAATTTCTAAATGCGACACCATTTCTTCTTTGTCTTTCATTTCCAGCACAGTAAACCATGTAATCATCAGATGCAAAATGCCCAATGCCAGACCATTTCAGATCAGGTTGTACACATTCCATTTCATTCTTGACCACATCCAACTTTCCTTGGTTCATGCTTCGTACATTCCATGTCCCAATATGTAAAACATCTTTGCAGTTTCTGACTCTCATTTCATGCAAAGCTACATCAGCAGTCAGCTGTCCCAAGGGCTTTGATCCAACCATATCATAAATGCTGGCTTTACTCTTAAGTCTTCAGCTCCTCCCTAGTAGCCAGTTGAGTTCCTTTCCTACCTGAGGATCTCATCTTCCAGTACTATAGTGCAATTTGTTTTGTTGTGACTATCTATTGGGTTTTCGTGGCAAGATATGGAAGTAGATTGCCAGGCCTTTCTTCTGCACAGTTTAATTCTAGTGTTGTTGCCATTGTCCTCCACTGCCAACACCATCCTATTCTGCTGCTGCTCAGATGGGTAGTTAATCTTGGTCTGGCACCTCAGCTGAGACCTGTCCATCTTGGGAGACCCTGCCAGTAGTTAATCTACCGATAGCTTAGCCCTCAGCATCACTGGTGCACACAAGCCCTCACACCACGACAAGCTGCAAACCAAGTGAGGGATGACTAGGGTAAGAGATCCATTTTCTTTAACCTTGTATGCTGGTGATCTGCTTGGGATATAATGATTTCAACTGCTTCAGGTTTATAACCTATTAAGATGCAAACTGGCATCAGCAGAGTGATATGATGTATGTTTTAAGGGCACAGTGACAGCGTGCTCCATTGTGACCAGAGTCTGGAGGTCAGCTTGATGTTGGAACATTATAGAATAAGGGAGAAATGTGCTGCTTTGCCCTCTGCCACTACCTTGAAGTGTTCATTGTTCTCTTATGTACCACTTTGCCCTTCTGATAATGGTTCAGGTGCTCATCTTTCTACTGTTCATATATTTTGCCCCTCTTCTTGAGCCTCTGGCGGGGAGTTGTGATGCTCTTGATGACTTCTAGTCCTGTTAGAGCATCAAGTTTCAAACAGGGTCAACTGAAAATAAATGGGATGCCTGACTGTTGTATTTCAAAATAGCTTTCCCTGTAAACTTTAATGGGGACAAATCGGACGAAGGACTTTTTCCATTTCTGAAGACTAAACACGAGCCTGAAAATCTTTGACACACACATGCCTAGTGCATACCAAATGTAATGAGGCAGCTGAAGCTGAAACTCACTTTAATAAACTTAATTAAGGCAAAAATAGCTGTTGTAGTCAGCTGAACATGATTAATGGATGATTAGTTCAAATTAGGTAGGGTTAAATAAGGCTTCATGTTGGCGGCTGTGCAGTCAGGGCCAGCCCAAGCATTTCTGCTGCACCAGGCAGAAACCCTGGCCGCACAGCACTGACTCCTTGCCAAGCCGCCCCCGCTGAGCCACACCGCCATCCCTTGCTGCCACCGATTCTGTCTTGGGGGGAGGTGGACGGTGGCGGCAGAAGCGGCAGTATTTTAAAAGCAGCGGGTTTGTGCCACTGTTTTGTTGTCTGCTTCAGCACACATGGCTGGTGGCTTCTGACCCCCTTTGACAGTAAGTTGGATCGGAGAGGGATCTGAAACAGCAGGTCGTCTGTGCCGAAGCACCTGGCCTGCCACAGGCAACAAAGCAGCTGCACAAAGTTGGCCACTTAGCTGGCCTAGTGGATGGGCTGGCCCTGTGTGCAGTTGCTAGGTTTGTGGGTTGCCATTAAAGAGTATGCATCAAAAGAAACTTCTAGGGACAGTTAATAGACGCCCACTCAGTTGACTCAAAGATATTATAAATAACTAAAAAATATTATAAAATTGGGAAGGAGACCATCAGCTTGAGCTGTGTTCAGTCATTTAATAGCATAATGACAATATGCTAGGCTCCCTTATCACTCATCAGTCTCGCTCATTCCACCAGTTGTTCATGCAAATCACAGGTTTTTTTATATATATTGCTGACTATTTTTTATATTTTTCTATCTCTTATTTGCAATAAAAGTTCATCAATCGTGCACCTCAAGTCACACAGAGAGAGAAATGTTCCATTGTTTGTTACAATGCAGTGACGCTACAAACTCAAGAGACCTTGAAAATGAAAGCACTTAACAAGTCTGCACTTCTCTGCATGTTATTCCTTGTGCTCCTCTCGCCTCCAAAAGCTCCATTTGCCTCCTTAACCCAAGGCAAGAGGAGCACAAGGAATAACGTGCAGAGAAGTGCTTTCATTTTCAAGGTCTTCTGCGTTTGTTTGTTATAACGCAGTGGTCTCCTTCCCAGTTTTAAAATATTTTTGAGTTACTTATATCTTTGAGCCAATTGAGTGGGCATGCATCTATTAACAGTCACTCCAAGGGCTTGTGTAGTCCCTAGAGGTTTCTTTTGGTTACTGTTTTTTTCTCTAGTGTGGTTGGAGGCATTTTGGTGTATTAGAGTATAGGGCTCAGCAGGGCTGACCGAACTATTAGACAAACTAGGCCCTTGCCTAGGGCATCAACTTCGGGGGGGGGGGGCAGCAAAGAACAGGGCATTCAAAGCTAAACAATAGATTTTGACAGCCAGGGGGGGACATAAGGCTTAAGGTTTGCCTAGGGCACCAACACCGTGAACCAACTCTGGGGTCGGCCCTGGGACTGAGGCAGTCTTAGCTGAAAATGTGGCTCCCTGGAATACATGTGGATTGAAGGTAGTTTTGGAGAGGATTCCTAGGTTTTATGTGTGTTTCTGCCAATTGCTATAGATTTATGAGTCTGTTGTTGTAATAAAGCTCTGGCCATTGTTCTTCCTAATGAAGGGGGAGCCTTGTTGTTGTTCTGCACAAAGGACAAATAAGAAAACATACCAGACTATACACAGTACAAATTATAGTGATTTTGATTTGCCTTAGCAGTATCAATAGCAGAATAATTCTACCTTATTAAATCTTTTCTTTGTGTGGCTTGCACTTCGGTTGCATAACCAAACAGCTCCTGTATTTAATCTGCGTTATTTCATCCTTCTGTTCGTAATTTTGGCAATAAAATGTGACTATCTGGCAGTGCGTTTTAGGAGGATTATTGCACACTGCAGGTGTGTTCTTCGGCCTTGTGTCTTCAGCCACCTGAGAAATGCAATAATCCTCTTACAATCCCCTACCTGTTTTAATCTATTACACATTTTAAATTATTATGTATTTATTCCAGATTCTTGCTATATTGCCAAATGGCCAAAGGCCGTCTTGGCGGTTTACATAAACTATAAGAGAAATCTCAGGGGAGGAAGAAAACAGTAAATGAGACAAGAGGAAGGATGTACAATGCTATTTGGAATAGATGGTTGGGGGGGGGGGGGAAGAGATAAAAGTCACAGGTAGGAGCCCAGGGGAGAAGGGAGAAAGGGGCCTCAGGAAAGGCATGCTATTAGAATTTTGGAGACTGTATCTCACAAACGATATAAAAAGACTGAAAACTGTTCAGAGGAAAGCAACCAAAATGATTTGGATCCTGCGTCAGAAGCCTTATGGAAAGAGACTTGAAGACCTACATATGTACACTCTGGAGGAGAGGAGGGACAGGGGAGATATGATACCAACCTTTAAATACTTAGAGTATTAATGAACAAACAAACCTCTTCCAAAGACGGGGAAGCTTTAAAACTAGAGGGCATAACATGAAGCTGCAAGGGAGTAAACTGAAAGGCAATGTTAGGCAATACTTTTTCACTGAATGGGTGGTGGATGCTTGGACTGCCCTCCTGATGGAAGTGGTGGGGGCAGATACAGTGATAGAATTCAAAATGGCAAGGGACAGACAGTGGATCCCTTTATAGCAACAGGATAAAATCAAAACAAACATAACTATCTCTTATATCTGAACAAATAGGGGTGACCTACACGGAGCGGTGGAAACACCTCTAAACAAAGGCATGGGGAGGGGTGACCTGCACGGAGCAGCAGGTGCACCTACTCTTGCCGCCTTGCTGTGCAGACTAGACAGACCATGCTGGTCTTTAGCTGCCGTCATATACCATGTTACTATAGATCTATGCTTTCAAACCCTTCTTAAAGCTGGGGAAGGAGGGTTCTTGGGGGGATAAATGGGAAGGAGTTACAGAGGGAGGGATCAAAGTAGGCTAAGGAAGAATTCCTAAAAATAACAAGGTGGAGGGCTGAAGGATGGGGGAGGGACAGGAGTGACATCTGGGAAGAGCGTAAGGATCTAGGAGGGTCTCTAGGGGGAAATCGAGAATAATGAGAAAAAATGCTTTTCCTCTGGTATTGCCAAAGATGAGAGAATTCCATTTCATTTCAGTCATTTTCCAGTCTTGAGATGTATGTTCTGTAATATTCAGCTTCATTCTTTGTACGTCAGGATCTCTCCTTATTGGTCCACCAAGAATTTTAAAGAGGAGGCTAGACATGAACTTTTCAGGTTTAAAATGTATAAAGGTAGATGACCAATGTTATGAATGATAGTGGACTGGGATATTCATCTAACTGACCTTGGAGCACTAAAGCAATGTTCCAGCTCAATAGGATTTATTTATTTACATTCTCTTATATACCGCGCTATTCTGCATCAGTGCGGTTTACATTGAACAAACTGAAATTACACTGAACAGGGCATAATAACTTGTTTCTAGGTTTCTATTTTTCTGCAATATGGAAGCCTGTTGATTTGGAACATTGCCCGATGCTCTAAAATTAGATACTGGTGCTCATATGTGGGGCTCTTTCATTAATACATGAGGCTAATGGGTCAGTTTTAGCTGGCAACAAAAAAGGTGCCAGTTCTCCCTCCATACCGCTGTGCTCCTCAAGAAAAGCCCTGACCATAACATTCAACTATTTCAGACAAAAGTCTGACTTCACTATTGAAACTGCAAGAAAAAGCTGCCAGCCCACAAGCTTCTCTAAGGAAATTATATTCTGATTTTAGGAAACAACACCAAGAACAGTGGAATGGAAGTTCCCAGGAAATGCGACCCAATATCATTCTTCTATTCTGCTTGATCCCAAAAGGGTACAGAGTGGATTATAATAGAATATCATCCAGATTCAGTGCAAAATCATATTAAAATTCACAACAATTCAATTTAAGTAGCAAATTAAAAAGCTTTAAGAGATCAACAAAAGAAAAAATTGCAAACTGAGGGGCATGTTTACTAGGTCCCATGCTAAAAACGCAGGCTTGGGCTGCATTATGAGCACGGTGTGCTGCACTAGATGCAAGGGGTGGATACAGCCATCCCCCTGAATTTAGTGCAGCTCAGCACGGTAATATTGCCGCCCATTGTGCTGGTGATAGCTGTTCCCCATCATGCTCTGGCAGCATGGACTTTCAAGGTCCGCGCTAGCAGCACAGCGGTGGGAATACCCATGCCCCCCCAGCTACCACCCAGGCACGCGTTGCCCAGGAAGCACGTGGTTTTTGGCACAGGGTCCCAGGCTACGTTTTAGTGTGGTGCCATCAATGCGTGCTACCGGGTACCAGGCTTTAGTAAACATTCCCCTAATATATTCAGATAACTGGTTCCACTCAAGAGCAGCCTCATAACTAAATAGTTCATCATCAGTTCACTTAAAATATATATCCTTAGGGGAAGGATAATCAAGTAAAAATTGCTTGTCAGATCTATACGATTTTGTCTGCTTGCAGAAATTTACAGTAGGACAAAAAAATTCAGGTGCAGAATGGAACCATTCAAAATGTTATACTGCGTGTGCTTTGATGGGAGATGTGCAAATGGGTTAGTTTTTGTTCCTCCTTGGAGCTGTAACACAAAAGGTTCACATGTTGCCTGATTCTGTGAAATTTAGCTGCTTTGGTAGGATACAAATGTCAAATCTTGCTTCCATAGCCCTGATTGTGAGTTTGGATGGTCTTTGTCAACCAGGGCAGGTCCGGGTGGCTACTTGACCGTCTGCATCTCAGAAGTAATTCTGTTCATCCTTTCCCTTCTTATCCTTTGCCCATCCTTTCCCTTTTATTCTTTTGTGATGTTGTTTTAGTCCTGTGGTGATTTTAGTTTTTTTTTTTTTTGCCTCTTGTGCTTTTATTGAAGGGGGGTTAATTAAATGCAAATAAACATGACAAACATCACTTCACACATAGCACAATGCCAAGACACACCCTACTCCTTTCGTACTTAGTACAGAACTCATACTCTCGTCCTCAACCAAGCCACTTTGGTTTCTTGTTTTATCGAGGCAGCTAACTCTGTTTAATGCAAATTTATTCCAGGCATGTTCTGCTTCAAAAATACCTTATGAAGAGCCTGCCTTTCATTCAGTTATTCAATTTATTTGGCCTCAGATACCAGGTTTCATAGTGCTCCTCTACCACCTTCTTATCGCTGTAGCACATCAGATCCTCTTCCCCCCCCCCCCCTTCTCTTTCACACCACCATTAATGTACTTTATGATTCACTTGAATTTCTGGCAAAATGTCACCTTTCATTTGCTCACTCTGAACCCAATATAAACCTGAAGAAAAAAAGTGTGATAAAATATAGCTCCCAATTTTTTTACTCACACATTTAAAAAAGTTAACTCCTGATGCAGTAAGCAAATAATAGGCATATTCACTGGGAGTTTTAAAAAGCATGCTAACAGGAAACACGCACAAAAATGGGAGTACAAATGTGCTCTAGATTTAGCACACTTGCTCTTTTTGGAGCTGAAGAAGAGAGTGTGAACTCCCTATTGCTAGTTGAGAATTATATTTAGTCCAATAAAAATGTATAAACTCTTACATTTGTTAACCTCTAGAACAGCGGTTCTCAACCTGTGGGTTGCGACCCCCACGGGGGTTGCCACAGGATTTAGTGGGGATCACCTCGCCTCGCCTCACCTCACTCCGCCGTTAAAAAAAAGAAAAAAAAAAGCACCCAAGTTGCTGCCGCTGCCGAGTCCACTTCTCAGCAGTGGCAAACTCACCACCTCCCAGTCCCTTCTAATGCAGCCGTGGCGCCCTGCCTCTTAGGGAACCACAGCTATGCCAGTAAAACCGTTGTGGAGCCTTCCTGTCTCTTGATGGGCTCTGTGCAGCATTGTCCCGCCTCCAAAGGAAGTTGTTTACCACTTCCTTTGGAGGCGGGATGATGCTGCGCGGAGCCCGTCGAGAGACGGGAAGGCTCTGCAACAGTTTTACAGGTATAGCCGCGGTTCCCTAAGAGACAGGGAGCCGCGGCTGTAGAAGAACAGCAGGGCAGCAGCAGGCAGACAGGGAGAGGGGAGGAGGGGACAGGGAACCTACAACGGGGCTGACGTGGACTGATGGATGGAGGGAGGGAGGGAGGGGGCTGACATGGAGAGAAGGGGGGCTGACATGAAGGGAGGGAGGGAGGGGAGGGGAGGGGGGCTGACATTGATGGATGGAGGGAGGGGGCTGACATGGACAGAGGGGGCTGACAGGGAGGGAGGGCTGACATGGACAGGGGGGGTGACAGGGAGGGAGGGGAGGGCTGACATGTAGGGAGGGATGGATGGAGGTAGGGAGGGAGTGGGGCTGACATGGAGAGAAGGGGGGCTGACATGAATGGAGGGAGGGAGGGGAGGGGGAGGGGGGCTGACATTGATGGATGGAGGGAGGGGGCTGACATGGACAGAGGGGGCTGACAGGGAGGGAGGGCTGACATGGACAGGGGGGTTGACATGGAGGGAGGGGAGGGCTGACATGGAGGGAGGGATGGATGGAGGGAGGGAGGGAGGGGGGCTGACATGGACAGAGGGGGCTGACATGGATGGATAGAAGGAGGGAGGGGGATGACATGGACAAAGGGAAGAGACAGGGTGACATACTGTACAGACGGGCAATAAATGCTGGGCAGAGGGGAGAGACAGTGCGGGTTAGGATTATAATGGGCAGATGGGGGGCTAGGACTGGTAATGGGTTGATTAGGGAAGGCTAGGACTGGGAATGGACTGATCAAGGGGGGGTTGGGACTGGTAATGTGCTGATAGGAGGTAGAACTGGTAATGGACTGATGGGGGGCTAACACTGGAAATGAGCTGATCGGGGAGGTTAGGACTGGAAATGGGCTGATGGGGGGGGGGGGGTAGGACTGGTAATGGGCTGATTAGGGGAGCCTAGCACTGGTAATGGGGTTGAGGAAGGACTTGCACTGGAAATGAGCTGATTAGGGGAGGCTAGGACTGGTAATGAGCTGATGGGGGGTAGGACTGGTATTGGGCTGATTAGAGGAGGCTAGCACTGGTAATGGGGTTGAGGGGGGACTAGCACTGGAAGCGAGCTGATTAGGGGGCTTCAACTGGGAATGGGCTGATTGTTGGGAGGGGAGGATAGAGCTGCTGGCCCTGGAAGAAAACTGGGGGCTAAGGCTACAAATGGGCACATACGAGGGGATGGGAGAATGGAACTGGAAGAGAGTGGATCTGAGAGGGGCTGCCATGGTATTTTACTAGAAGGGACTGCTCAGTGGGGAAGGAGGGGGACTGGAAGGGAATGGACACTAGTGGCAGTCATGGGAATGCAAGTTGACATTGGAAGGTTCTGAGAGTGAGGGCTGGAAAGGGGCTGATACTGGGGACGGTTACTGGGACTGGAAATAGGCTGATGGAAGGAAGTGAAGAAAACGAAAGAAGAGATAAGAAATGGCAGATGGACCATAGACCACAGAAAGAGAGCTAAGAGAAGACAGGAAAGCAGAAGCCTCAGATCGGGACCAGCATGATCAGAGAATAAATTGGTCAGACGACAAAGGTAAAAAAAATAATTTTATTTCATAGTAGTGATTTGACTACAAAATCATCATAATTTTGAAATCAAATATTACTTGTTATTGTGATTAATTATTGTGGTTTAAATAAGTAAATTTTATAAATAAAGACATATTGCAAAGGCCTATAATATATTAATAATTCAACAAATTATTACAGCGACAATGCGTTAATGGTAAAGGAAGAGAGACACATTTGATTTTATCATTGGGGGTCACCACAAGTTGACCAATGGTAAAAGGGGTCACGGTACAAAAAAAGTTGAGAACCACTGCTCTAGAAGGATGCATTGTCCCTTATAAAAAGTCAACATTTCTTCCAGATAAGGGTTAAAAATGAAAAATGCCAGCAAAATAAAATAAGAAGCAAATTGCCTTAATTCCTGAATTCCTTGCCAAGAATATTCCACTGTGAGAAAGTCCTGCAAAGCAGGGATGGGTAAACATGTTGGTCTGAGGGCCACTTTCTTAACCAGGATTGGGGTGAGGAGCCAGTGATGATACAAGGATCCCCTGATCCAGGAATGAGGAGTGGGGAAGGATCTATTCCCCCTTCCCTGACCCCAGTACTCTCCCAGCCAGAGCCCAGAGCCCTTGTCTCCAGTCCCCAGCCTGGCCTAGCCAGACCCAGCGTCTCCCCCTCCCCCCACCTTCCCATTGAACGAATGCCTTTTTCTTCTTCCTCTGTGTGGGGCCACTGCAAACTTCTCTGTCTTCCCTAGCATGATACCTGACGCTTTCTTTGGCCACATAGGAGGACAGTTCCTTAACTCAATTGCTCTGGTGAAATCATTGTCAAGAGTCCTAAAGCCCACCTTTGATGATGTGTTTGTCTTAATGCATCATCAATCTGGACATTTTGTACCTTTGCTGATGAGATCCACAGCAGGCCAGAAAATAGGGAACATTGGGACTGGCTGTACAGGCTAGATTAAAAGTGCTTGTAGGTCTGAGTTAACCCATGGACTTTAGTTTAGACACCCTGCTCCAAGGAGAAGGTCATGCGACTGCACCAGATTAAAGTAAGAGGAAGGAATGCATGCCTTGCAGATTTTGTTTTTTAAAAATCGAAACAGGACATCACATCAATCCTTAGTTATAATAATGATTCATGCTCATACAGGGATATAGTTAAAAAATCTGAGGTCTGTCCAAAAAGAAACCAAACCTGCTAAAGAGGGCGCCAGTGAGCCAACACAGCAGACTCGCGATAATGGTGATGTGTAGTGGTGACCTTGAGCTTTAGCCTCCCACTTGCTTGATCACGCCACATGAATTAGTTATGAACTACACGCAGTAGAGTGAACTCATCTCATGTGCCTTTTGTTATTTATGAAACATGTCATAACAGGTGACCTTTCAAACTGGATTTCAACTTCAGGAACAAAAAGAAGTCCGCAGGAGCCAAATCTGGAGAGTAGGGAGGCTGCGGGACTAGAGACATCTCATGCTTTGCCAAAAATTCATGGATAAAGAGTGATGAGTGATTGTGACACAGTTTGCTTTTTGCTCATCTGTCCAGAGATGTGGGACAAATTTTGTAGTAACACGATGCATCTGAGGTATTTCAGTCACAATTGTGTGATGCAAACTTTTACTGGGCCCTTTTCTTCAGCAACTTCATGGACAGTTAGGCAACAATTTTCAAGAATCAAAGCACGCATCTTCTTAACATGATCATCGTCCATTGACGTGGAAGACCGTCCAGTTTTGGGATCATCTTTGATGGACATTCCACCCAGTTTGAAACGTCGGTACCATTCATAACAATGTTTGCAGCTTAAGCTTGCTGCAACATCTGAAAAGTCTTGGTAAAATTCAGTTTCACACAGAATTTCATAAATGCGTTGCTCTTCAAAATCCTTCATATTTCAACTTGCAAAAAATAGCAAAAGGCACATGAGATGAGTTCACGCTATTGCCTGTAGCCCATAATTAATTCACGTGGTGTGATCGACTAAGTGGGAGGCTAAAGCTCAAGGTCACCACAACACATCACCATTTTCACAAGTCTGCTGTGTTGGTTTGCTGGTGCCCTCTTTAGCAAGTTTAGCAAGACCTTGTATAGGACCACATATCCAACAGAACTCGTGGTCAAGGCTAATTGTATAGTGTGGTATTATATGCTGAATTCAGGAGAACTCTGTGAAAGGTCCAGCTTCTTCACTGCTTTCTGCAAATCTTCATTGTGTGCAGCGTCTTAATGGCTAACCCAGGGAAAAGTTTAATCTAGCCTAGAGCTAATAAAAAGGCAGCTGCTCTGGTCTGCAAGTCTGTGTCAGAGAGAAACAGCTACTGTTCCCAATTATTCCAGAAATGGAAGAATCTGCTGCTAACCACAGAACCAGCCTAGGACTCTAAGATGGCTGCTTGCTTAGTATAATATAATTACTTGGACAACTACTGTAGATGGAACTTTATTTCAATTTAAAAGCTTGAATTAAGGAAGAATGTAAATACTTAAAAACATAGGGAGGTGTTGATTTATTAATGTTTTTCTCCCATTCTGTGTCTCTGGGAAAAGACTAATAAATCACACCCTCAATAATATCATTAACTAGGCTTCTATTAAGCTGCAGTCCAGGGATTTAATGACCTTGTAACTATATCGAGGGAGAACACAAGATGTGGTGTATTTAGATTTCAGTAAAGCATTTGACACTGTTCTGCACAGGTGACTTATAAACAAACTAAGCACCCTTGGGGTGGACCCTAAAGTTACTGCTTGGGTTAAAAATTGGTTGAGTGGGAGGCAACAAAGGATACAGGTAAATAGAGTTCACTCTGAGGAGAAGGAGGTTACTAGTGGTGTCCACCCAGGATCTGTCCTTGGTCCGATTATTTTTGACATTTTGTTAGTGATATTGCAGAAGGGCTGTCTGGTAAGGTTTGCCTCTTTGCAGATGATACCAAAATCTGCAACAGAGTAGACACCCAGGAAGGTGTAGATAACAAGCTTGAAGAATGGTCTAGAATTTGTCAGCTGAGATTTAATGCTAAAAAATGTAAGGTCATGCATTTGGGCTGCAACAATCCAAGGGAGCGGTACAGTATAGGGGGTGATGTACTTCTGTCCACGAAAGAATGGGACCTAGGTGTGATTGTGTCTGAAGATCTCAAAGTAGCTAAGCAGGTAGAAAAGGCCACGGCGAAAGCCAGAAGGATGCTTGGGTGCATAGGGAGAGGAATGGCCAATAGAAGAAAGGAGGTGATAGTGCCTCTGTATAAGTCTTTGGTACGACCTCATTTGGAGTACTGTGTACAGTTCTGGAGACGGCACCTTCAAAAGGATATAAACAGGTTGGAGTTAGTGCAGAGGGTGGCTACTAAAATGGTTAGTGGTCTTCACTATAAAGCATATGAGGACAGACTTAAGGATCTTAATATGTATACTTTAGAGGAAAGGCGGGCTAGAGGTGATACGATTGAGATGTTTAAATACCTCTGTAGCATAAATGCACAGGAGGAGATCTTCTTTCGATTGAAAGCAAGCTCTGCTATGAGGGGACATAAGATGAGTGTGAAAGGGGATAGACTCAGGAGTAATATGCAGAAATATTTCTTTATGGAAAGAGTGGTGGATCCGTGGAATAGTCTCCCAGTGGAGGTGGTTGAAATGAGGACAGTATCTAAATTCAAAAAAGCATGAGACAACACAGAGGCTCTCTAAAGGAAAAAAGGGGACTCTTGTAGTGGGTGATATGGAAGGATAGGCTAGATAGACCATGTGGTCTTTTTCTGCCATCATGTTTCTATGTTTATGATATACAGAATATCATTTTCCGTAGGTTTGTCTTAGAGACTGCTTGGTTATTACTGTGTGAGCAGCAGTACCATTTAGTGTCCCTACTAAATTACTACAATGTACGATGGAAAAAAGCTCAGCATTTTCTAGAGGAGGTTTTTTTGTTTTTGTTCAGTGACCCTAAAGTTAAGTAAACCTTGGGTTCAAATCACAAATTTCTGATCTGAACTCCTTTATTTGAGAAGAGAAGAAGTGTGAGAGTGTCAAGTGCCAAGAGTCTCCCGGTGTATTCTAGTTCCCATCAAAGAACCCTGATATTTAACTCCAAAAGTCAAGGATTGAAAGTCTGCATAAAAGCTCTTGAATTGCTATTCCCTCTTGTCTGCCTGGGCCACAGAGAAAGAGGGGTTACATTTCCATATACAGATAAATAGTGGGACAGCACCTATTATAACTTTATAGAGATAAAACTTTATGTGGGTTCTGGCGCATAGAAGCCCCCCAGTTTCTCCCCCGGCATATACCCCACCCCCAATCCCCTCCCCCTGGCTCTTACTCAGGTCCCTGGTGTCATGGGGGCAGGAACAGTCTCAAGATGCTTCGAGACTCTTCCTAGTCCCAGGTTCAAAATGGTGCCTGTGACCTCTAATGATATCACATGGTACTATGTTTTATGATTTATTAAAATTTGATATACTGCTCTTCAAGAAATGGCAGAGTGGTTTACAATAAAACATCTAAAGGGTAGGAAAGAGGAAAGAGAAATCCATGATATGTGATAGGAAAGGACAAGTCACATTCACCCTAAGGAGAGAAGAACGAGGGAGAGAGCCAGACAGGAATCATCTACAGGCAACTGGTATGTTATGTAATAGGAAAGTCGAAAGCTTTGTGGAACAAGTGTTTAAAGCCGGGATATGAATTTAGTGAATGAGGGTCCCAAATGAAGGTTTGGGGGGGGGGGGCGCAGAGGAGGTTATTTCAGAGACTGGGACCCAAAAATAGAACCCAGAGCGGGGTCAGGCTGCCAAATAAGGGCACCAAATATAGTTTTCTGACTGGCAACAGTTTTCCCTGTTTGGATGCCTGACCCCTAGTAGTAGTACCATGAGGTTACTGCTAGATGTCACAAGCACCATTTTGAACCAGGGACTCAGAAGAGCAGGAGAGACTGGGGATCACTCCTGTTTCCACTAAATAGCAGGAACCCAGGGACTCCAGTAAGCTGGGGGAGGGGGATTAGGAGTGTGGGGGGAGGGTTTCAAGTGAAAGAATATTGATGCTAGGGGGGTTTAGTATGAGGTTTCAGTTTGGAGGGAATCGGATGCCAGGAGGGGTGTATCAGGAGGGTGATGGGGGGCTGGCAGGAGGGGATTGGGTGTGCATAGAGATCAGGAACAGCAATGGTAAAAAGCTGCTCCCATGCACGTGGGATAATCTTCCACAATTTTTTCCACACTTTTAAGCTTCTACTGGATGTTGGTGAGACAGTGACGTGCAGTCCTGCACGTCCTTACATGTGTTTTGCAAGAGACTCCATGTTTGGTAGAGCCTCTTGTAAAATGAGTGGGAATTTTCTGCATCCTGACCTGGGTGTTTTAATTTCCCTCTCCACGTCCTATCTAAAACTTGCCTTCACATCTGCTGTTCGTATGGTAACACTTCCACTGGTCATCCTGTAGCTTTTCACCTATCTACAGACCATTCTGAATTCTGACAAAATTTAAAACTACTAACTTTTGCCAGATAGGGCTAGATTTACTAAAGTGCATTACCACATTAGCACACGCTACACTGTTGACACGTGTTATCAGTAACAGAGTCCTATTGCATAAAATTGGGCCTGTGGTAAAATGACACATTAATTTCATTAGAATGCTCTAACACGGTAGTGCTCTAGCTGATAATGGGACCTGCGCTAAATAATAGGCATTAGTGGACCCTAACACAGAAGTGCAGCCAGCCACGTAAGTGCTTTTAAATATGGACCTTTCTTCACTTTATGGTCAAACATTTACATATCAGACTCTGGGATAAACATTCCCTGTGGTCATTATTTTGGCAACTTTTGGGGCTGTGCTAATAATTTTGCATAGTACCTTTCATATATTAGGAAATAAAGCAAAGCTTCTCTTTTACGCTCGTAAATAAAACAAACCTCAGATATCATGATTGCCACTTACAGATCTCCTCAATTCTGTCAAATTGTGTCCTGTGTGAATAATTTATGCACTGTATGAGCACAATTGTATTCCTCATAACAAGGCCAGGAGAAACCGCAGATTGCACAAAAGCTGCGTTCTCTTAAGTTTAAATGTAAGCTGCTTATATAAGCAAAGATGGAAGGGTAATAAACTGAAAAGTCATGTGCTTATGGATTATGTTAAGTCAGCAGCTATCTACTGTATAATGTGTTTTACATAATCAGATATACTAAAGTCAGAGAGCATTCAATTTCATTGCAAAGTCACTGGCAGGGGATAACTTAGAGCATTTGATTGCTATGGAGAACTTTCACAAGCCATCATATTTCCAAAAGATCTTAATTCAGACTTTGCTGTGTATGTATGTTGGTGCTCAATCTCTTTGTGGATAGAAGAATAGGCTGATGGGTCTTTGAGTTGCTGTGGCTGCCAAATCAATTATTTTGCTTTGACTGTTGCTACTCTTTGTCACCCTTCAGAAGGTGACTGTCTATTCTTGCCGAATAGTTGAGCCAGCCCCGAGAACATTCATCTTTACTGTTTCTTCCATAAGAGACCACTCATTCAAGTGCTATATTGTTATAATACGATAAATAACCTTTTAAGATAGGTGTCTGCAAGCTTGGCAGATAAATACTGTAAGTACATAGTCAATGAATAATATACAGGGTGGCCCAAAAAAAGTGAGAACATCTCGTAAATTAAAAGTTTAAATAGTTTACTTATTTATCTTTTTTAGCTATATAACATCTTTATTTTGACAATTTCCGGTCGCCATCTTTGTTTTTTAAATTTGTCAATCATTTACATCTGTCTTTTTGAATTTTTAAATAACTTATATGCTGCGAGATGTTCTCACTTTTTTTGGGCCACCCTGTATAACAATATATCACATATCAAAGAGATTTTTATGTCAGTAAGCTACAAAAGAACCAATGTAATGACAGCCATGTTTATATAATATTTATGAGGTGATATATGTGTTTTCCGTGTGTATCATCTTTTTTTTTGATGCTTTGATGTATGGAAATGTTTCTTTTTGGAAATACAGAATATAAGAAATCAGCAAGTCCTATTTTCCCATATAGAAACTTTAGGCAAGGTTCACACAAGCAAGAAAGCAGTTGGTAGCTGATTGCGAACCATAGTAATCCAGTACTGGCAGACCAATGGTACCAGAGAGAGTTCAACAAAGTAAATAATTTTCTGGTAAACACACCTTTTTGCTTCCGCTCACAATCTTCCAGACCCACACTGCTGATCTGGCTATATTTATGTCTGTTGACCTCTCCTCTATGTCCTGTCTGGCTGCTTGCTATCTCTCTTTTTTGTCATGATTGTAGTTCCTTTTCATTTTCTGGCCTAGAGCCTACCCTGAATGTTACCTTCCATTGTACACCCCCCTGATGTTATAAAGGGCGGTATATCAAGAGCCAAAAAACATAATCATAAACATAAATAAGTACAGCTCAAAATGATGCCAAATTGTAAATTTAAAACCCGTGTATAGTAGGATGGGAAGG
The DNA here is from genome assembly GCA_033557465.1 of Ichthyophis bannanicus. NCBI lineage: Eukaryota > Metazoa > Chordata > Amphibia > Gymnophiona > Ichthyophiidae > Ichthyophis > Ichthyophis bannanicus. The sequence continues at coordinate 175,472,800 of CM066043.1, read as the reverse complement.
ACAATGCCGACCTGCATTTGGTCTAGCTGATCATGCAGTTAAAGGATCAGTGGCACGGAGGTTTTTATGACGTCCACATAAGACGTACACCTTCCCTTTTATTCCCTAATACAGTTTTCTGAGCGGCAGCAAGCTGGTGCTTCTGCGAGCTCAGTATATTCTATTTGTTTCATCGTTTGACTAGCAGAAAACTGGTCCTCCTGATGGCTTGGCTCAAAACCATTTTCGATTTTCATTAGTTTCTCCGTGCCTTCCAGGAATGTTATTTTTGACTGCAAGCACACCACCCGCTGCAGGCCCACCAGACTCTCTGCATAAGCAGGTGACCTGTTTTTATGTGTTTCAATACATCTGCAACTGCACATACTGCTCTCCCATTTTTTGAATATTCTGTTTCAAAAGACTTGTACAATTCACTTCCTATCAATACCTAGTTAGAAAGGATAATGAGGGAAATTTTTAAAAATACTCCACAGATAAAAAAAAGCACTTTACCCACTGAAATAGGTTTTTGGAAAACCGTGACTCGATACAAAGGCAAACTTAGATGTATGCAGCTTGTATATCGATAAAGGTTGCCTGGAGTAAGGCGTTTCCAGGGATGGGGTTTCTACTTATTGAACACTTGAGGGAAGGCACATAAATTAACTCAGAAAATATGTGTGTGCCAGAGCATGTAATTTTCCTTAGTGTTCAAAAGGGAAGTATGTACCTACTTTTGTTTTGAAAAATTACCAAAGTCCGCACAGAAAAACGTTGCACATGATTTTTCTACAAATGCATTCAGTTATAAAATTACACTGACTCTTCAATAAAAGTAGGGTATTTTTGGAATGTTTGATAATGGAACAGCCCTAGTCTCATGAATTGCTGTCTGTTTTTGGGATGATTTTAAAATGACTTAGGAACTTAACTTTGGGAGTCAGGCTCCTAAACTGGCCCCTTTGGTTAGGCTACTAAATTGTCCTTTTTGAAAACTTACTAGGGCTGAATTCCTAAAAACATGGGTATGTACAAGGGTGGCGTTAAAGTATGCAAAGTACTAGAAACTTAGCATTAATTTTCTACATTTCTACGTTCTTGTGCCTGCTCAGCTCAGCTCACCTGGCTCAAATCTCGCTCGCTCTCTGCCTTTCTTTACTTCAAATTCATGCTTTCTTCTTTCCAGTCCACCACTGCACTCGCTAAGCAAAACTATTTTCTCCATCTCACTAACCATCTTGCCTCTAACCCTCACCGTCTCCTTTCTACTCTCAATTCTCTTCTTAAGGCACCTTCACCTCCAATCCCTCCTTCTCTCTCTGCCCAAACCCTAGCAGGCCATTTCCATGACAAAGTGCATAAGATTACTCTTCAATTCCCACTAAATCTTCTTCACTCCCTCTTCCCCCTCTCCATTACCAACCTTTCCCATGAACCTCTATCATCCTCTTCTTCTTTCCTCCTCTAAACTCACTACCTCTTCTTCTGATCCTATCCCCACCCATCTCTTCTATTCCATCTCCTCCTCCGTCATCCCTTTCATCTCACATATTCTCAACCTTTTGCTTTCCACTGCAACCTTCCCTGCAGCCTTCAAACATGCTGTAATCACTCCTCTCCTCAAAAAACCCTCACTTGATCCTACTTGTCAATCTACTTATCGACCCATCTCCCTTCTCCCATTCATTTCCAAAATTCTTGAACATGGAGTTTTTTGCCACTGTCTCGAATTTCTCTTCTCTGAAGCCCTTCTTGATCCACTTCAATCTGGTTTTTGTCCATTTCATTCTACTGAAACGGCTCTTGCCAGGGCCGGATTTACCTTGAGTGAGGCCCTACGCCAACAAAAATTGTGGGCCCCCAGCAGGGGCGGCCCAAGGGGGGTGCGGACTTCATTTGCATAAGGGGCCTCATTTGCATAATGTTACCATATACTAACTTTTAGTAAACGTGCCTCTTAATGAGTGTATGGATAAAGAAAGACTAAAAGATTTCTACATTACTATAATCCAGTGCCAACTGCCAGACACATTAGGAACTACTACAAACACTGCCCATAGTAAACCCGCCGTATCCTAACAGCACTACCAGGACTCACAAAGCACCATACTCTACCAATCAAAAGGCAACACTGCAAATATTAAACCAATACATTTCAGAGAACAACAATACATGACCTACTGGGGAAAGAGAACAAGTGGCAATGTCAAATAGGAATTATATAAACAGAACACCTCAGCTCAGTTACACATGCAGAACATAGACCATCACCAAACAAGTAATCACAATTTAGAAATAGGAAGACAATAATTAAACTGGGAATCCCAAAAGCCAAACTTGGGATGTACAACACTGTAGAAATAAAGCTATACATTAATTTGCTCTTGTACTAAACAAAGCACAGATGTTAATGATGCACATTTACCAGAGCTGACATATTCCAATTAATAAATTCAAAATAAAGAGATATTTTTCTACCTTTTGTGCATTTTTTTTCAGCTGCAATTGCTCCAGCCACTTTCTTCTGGTTTCTTCGTGTCTTCTGCTAACTCTCCATCGTCTGCTGTCCATTTGTCCTTTCTTCTCTCTTCTAGATTTTTTTCCATTCTCTCTCTACATCTGCTTTAACATACTAATCTTTCTCCTTTTGCTCTTTCCTCATTCCTATTTCATCCACTCAAATTTTACCCCTCCATCCTCAATCCCCACTTACTCTCCCAATACCCGGCCAATTGTAGATTTTTTATCCCTCCCACACAAAATATTTTTCCCTTCTCCATTTTACTCTTCCAGCCCCATCCCATTCTAATCCTCCCCCAACATCAGCTCCCTTCTAGTTCCAGCCTCACCCAGCATCCATTCCCTTCTAGTCCCTGCATCAGCCCATTTCCAGTCCTAGCCATCCATCAGCCCATTTCCAGTCCTAGCAACCCCCCAACCCAATACCAGTCCTAGCCCCCCCATCACCCCACTTACAGTCCTTAACCCCCCATCACCCCATTTTCAGTCCTTAACCCCCATCACCCCATTGTCAGTTTAAGCCCCCCCTATAACCCATTACCAGTCCTAACCCCCCATCAGCCCACTTCCAGTCCTAACCCCATCAATCCATTTCCAGTCAGCCCCCCATAGCCCATTGCCAGTCCTACCCCCCCCATCAGCCCACAGCCCATTACCAGTCCTAACCCCATCATCCCACCTCCAGTTTTTAAACCCCTCAGCCCATTTCCAGTCCTAGCCCCCCATAGCCCATTACCAGACAACCCCCATCAGCCCACAGCCCATTACCAGTCTTAACCCCCCCAAAGCCCATTACCAGTTCTAACCCCCCCCAACAGCCCATTACCAGTCCTAACCCCATCAGCCCACCTCCAGTCTTAACCCCCCAGCCCATTTCCAGTCCTAGCCCCCCCATAGCCCATTACCAGACAGCCCCCATCAGCCCACAGCCCATTACCAGTCTTAACCCCCCCCAAAGCCCATTGCCAGTTCTAAGCCCCCCAACAGCCCACAGTCCATTACCAGTCCTAACCCCATCAGCCCACCTCTAGCCTTAACCCCCCCCCCAGCCCAGCCCAGCCCATTTCCAGCCCCAGCCCCCCAATAGCCCATTACCAGCCCTACCCCCCCCAGTCCATTTCCAGCCCCAGCCCCCCCAATAGCCCCTTACCAGTCCTACCCCCCCCCGCCCATTACCAGTCCTACCCCCCCCCCCATAGCCCATTACCAGTCCTACCCCCCCCCCCGGCCTAAAGTAAAATTTAATTTAAAAAAAAAACCTGGTGGCTGCCGCCGCGGGGCCCCCTCTGCTGCCGCGGGGGCCCCGTCTACAAGCTGGTCGGGTCCGGTCCGGTCGGGTCGGGTCTCTCTCCCTCCCTCGCTGCAGGCTGCGAGAGACGCGAAGGGAGAGCGTCTCCTCGCGTCTGTGTTAAGCCCGCAGGGGCTGATGGGCTTAACACAGACGCGAGGAGACGCTCTATCTTCGCGTCTCTCGCAGCCTGCAGCGAGGGAGGGAGGGAGGGAGAGAGACCCGACCGGACCCGACCCGACCCGACCCGACCAGCTTGTAGACGGGGCCCCCGCGGCAGCAGAGGGGGCCCCGCGGCGGCAGCCACCAGGTTTTTTTTTTTAAATGAGTTTAAAAAAAAACAACTGGTTCTTTTTTTGTGGGCCCCTGCCGGCTGTGGGCCCTACGCCATGGCGTACATGGCGTATACGTAAATCCGGCCCTGCTCTATGCCCTTTTCTTCTTCTGCAAACTCCACACTTCGATCTTTTCACCTTGCTGCTCCTTATGCATGGAACAAACTTCCTCTATTTTTATATCAAGTCTCTTCTCTCCCCCTCTTCAAATCCATGCCAAAGGCTTAGCTCTTTGAGGCCACATTTGGATCCTAGTCCCTTCTTCTCTTTGTGTCTCCTTCCCTATTTGAGCTCCCCTTGTTTCTCTTGTATTGTTCTGTCTGTCTTGATTACATTGTAAGGTCTAGGAGCAGGGACTGTCTTCTTTAAATGTTTGTACAGTGCTGCGTATGCCTTATAGCACTATATTTATTTATTTAACAGATTTTATATACCGCTTTTCTTCAATCAAAGTAGTTTACATACAACAGTATGTTCTACATACATAGTTCTAGTAAATTTGTTTTACATAGAACATAGGGTAGGTACAATTTGGAATAACGGAGTAAACAAAACATATAAATGATTAATAGTAGTAGCAGCAATATTTAGGGTCCTAAATCTAGGCAGATGAATAGCAAGCTTAAATTTAGGTGCATTTCCAGCTAAAAATATAGGTTTCTAAATTTTATGTATTTATTTATTTCAAGACATTTGCTATATTGTAATCAATGTCAAGCCAGCGAAGCAGTTTACAATTATAGAGAAGAGCAGAAGAACAGGATCCAAGGAAAGACAGACACAGAGGCAAGAGGGGAAAAGTTACACAATATTGTCTTAAGAAAGAAAAGGAGACAGGTAGAGAAGGGATACAGGAGTCTGCCCAAGGGAGGTTAAACTTGGGGAAGGAGGATTCTTGATGAAGGGGAAAGGCATTCCAGAGGCGGGGGCCCAGTTAGGAGAAGGAAGAGTCCCTAGAAACTACTAGCTGAAGGGGAGATGTAGGGGGAAGGGAATGAGAAGGAATATAGGGAGAGATTAAAGAGGTAAGATTGGGGGGGCCGCATAACAGAAATGGTGAGTGAGGGAGAGATAGGAAGCCAGTGATGAGCAATGAAAAAGGGGGGGGGGGGGAGAACTGATCAAAGCAGGAGGAGCCAAAGGTAAGTTTAGCAGTGGTGGACTGAATGAGCTGCAGATGCTGGAGGGGATACTGAGGTAGTCCAGGTAGTTAAGTAGGGAGACTACAAGGTCTATGACAAGAAGCTGAAGGTTGGGGGGAGAGTAAAAACGGAACAAGAGGCACAGATATGACAGAGGACAAAGAAGCACGATTGGAGACTGCATTAATTTAATCGTCAATGGAAAGAGAAGAGTCAAGAATGAAGTTCAGGGTTTTAACAGGATCACGAAACACTAGAGGAGAGGAGTAAAGTGATGGAGGTGACAGCAGGCAAGAAAGTCTCAGGGAGGAGAAGCATATGGATTCACACTTGGAGCCCTTTTACTAAAGGTTTTAATGCACATTAATAAAGTTAATGTGTGTTAAGTGTACACAGCCCCTTGATTTCTCTGAGCACAATGGCACTTAACGCATGTTAACTTTTAGTAAAAGGTCCCTTAGGGACATGTTTACTAAAGGTTGTAACGTGCCTTAAGTGCCCACAGCTCTTTTATTTCTATGGGCACAGTGGCACTTAACACGTGTTAACCTTTAGTAAACATCCCCCCCCAGTGATGATCAGGACTAAGTGATCCTGGAACCAGTGACCGATGGAGTCCAAGCAGGTTTGCAGAGGAGAAATGTTGAAGTCAGGCGAGTGGACAGTGAAACTAATTTGAACATGATCAGCGTACACATAAGGGCGACACAGTTGAGGTGACACTTCGAGCTGAGAAGTCAACACAGTTTATCAAAGAACAGACTCTACTATTGATGAAAATCAATAAAATGGAAACATGATGGCAGATAAAGACCATATGGCCTCTCCAGACTGCCCTTCCTTGGCATTGTTTTCATGCAGATGAATATAGTATTTCCAGGAAGGAAATCCTTGCAGTCAGAAACAGAAATGGGAGAAAAAGGCCTAAATTAGTAATCAGAAAGGAATGAAAAAATGTTTGCAGTTTTTTCCACATGACTCATTTACAACAGATGTTAGAGTTGTTCAGTTACCAAGCCCTGGAGTGCTTCCCTGACAATGACTCAAAAATGTTTGCAAGTATCACTGGAGCTTCAATCTTGGAGAATTTACAAGAGCAGGCGTTGCACAGATGGTACGTTAATAGAGCGACCCAAGTAGAGCAAGAAGGACAGAGCCTCCCTGACCTAAAACAGCACGTAAGAGTGTGGCTGCCAGAATATGGACAGCTGATTTATATTATATTATATAGATTATAAATAACTTCAGCTGCTGTGATGCCATGTAACCTGTCAGCTTGAAATCTAGTTCAGTAAAACCTCAATACTGTGAAGCTGTTCTGGGGATTGGGCTGCACATAAGTCCCTGAAACGTCCCAATCTGCTTTCAGTGTTTCTGTACATAGCACTGCTACTGTTACGACTGGAATGAATTACTTCCAGGAAGGCGCTGTGGCCGGTTGTGCGAGTATCAGCTGCTATCACCTTTCAGCAGGTTTCACTAGAACTCCAGTTTCACTCAGACTACTCATGAGCTGCTATTTAGCACTAGAGAGGCAACAACTGTTTCACCAACAACTAGGTCCAGATAGCAGTGCCTGTTCTGCGGATAAGTGCCGCTGTCTCTGGCTATCTGGCGATAGCCGCTGTCTCTGGCTATCTGGCGATTCTCAGCAACACTATCTGGATAGTGCCAAGGCGGCCTGTAAGATATCTGTAAGACCATGCTGCTGAATATCTCCAGATAAGCCCCAGTTAGCAGTATTTATCCAGATAGTACCAGGGCTACCCGTGGGCAGAGTGGGAATTACCCAGATAGCATTACTCTTCCTGGTAATGCTGAGAAATCTGTAAGGGCACTAGGGAAGAGCAATTATCATTTATCAAATATTTGGCCTGCAACCCTGATGAAATAGGAGTATCTCCCTTAATTGATTTGGTTACATTGATGAAATCTGATGATCCCTGCTGGCAGGTGGTAGAATAAGAAAAGGGGGACGCACCCTGATAAACCTACAAAATTGGGGTGACCTCATTTTTTGAGAGAGTAATAGAAGGTCATCGAGATAAGTCTTCATGAAAACTTCAAAGCATGTTTGGAGAATAGTATTTTCAAAAACATTTGAAAGCTCAGAGCTCGAAACAGGTCAACTTGAAGAAGGTCTTGGTGAGGGGTCTTCTACTTTAGGAATTAATGAGCTTCTCCTGTGCATAGTATGTCTGCACAGACCTTCCTGTGCAAGTTGTGTACTCTGTGCCGAGCACTCTTTATGTTGCATGGAGTGGGATTCCTGCACTGGGTACCAATGTGTCTGCATCAAGTGTACCACTTGCATAGACAAGCCCTGAACAAGTATATGCAACAGTCCTCTTGAAGTGAAGTCTGCTCTAAAGACCTACCAAGAGAGCTGCTACTGCTGTGAAGAAATCTGCATGTGTAAATATTTTCTAAATCTTGAGGAATTCTTTATGGTAAAACTGATAAAATTTGTGTATTTTAAAATTCATTGTTTAAATAAGTCAGCTGGGCATAGTACTACAAAACCAACTTTCAATTAAATTAAAGCCAATTAGGGCTTAGTATAATAACATAGTAACATAGTAAATGACGGCAGATAAAGACCAGCATGGTCCATCTAGTCTGCCCAGCAAGATGGCAAGAGTAGGTGCACCTGGCGCTCTGTGCAGGCCACCCCTCCCCATGTCTTTGTTTAGGGGTAAACTCACCACTCCATGTAGGACACCCCTATTTGTTGAGATGTTATATGGTTCAGAAGTTAGATGGTACCGTTTATCTTGTTTTTATTCTATTGCTGTAAAGGGATCCACTGTGTTTGTCCCATGCCTTCTTGAATTCTGTCACCGTGTTTGCCCCCACCACTTCCATCGGGAGGGAATTCCAAGCATCCACCACCCTTTCAGTGAAAAAATATTTCCTGACATTGCCTTTCAGTTTACCACCTTGAAGCTTCATGTTATGCCCTCTAGTTTTACAGCTTCCCCGTCTTTGGAAGAGGTTTGTTTGTTCATCATTTCTCTTTAAGTATTTAAAGGTCTGAATCATATCTCCCCTGTCCCTCCTCTCCTCTAAAGTGTACATATTTAGGTCTTCAAATCTCTTCTCATAAGGCTTCTGACGCAGGCTCCAAATCATTTTGGTCGCTTTCCTCTGAACCGTTTCCAGTCTTTTTACATCTTTTGCAAGATACGGTCTCTAAAACTGAACACAGTATTCCAAGTGAGGCCTCACCAGTGACTTATACAGTGGCATAAGTACCTCTTCCTTTCTGCTGGTAATCCCTCTTTGTATGCAGCACAACATCCTCCTGGCTTTTGCCACCGCCTTGTCGCACTGTTTTGCCACCTTGAGATCATCAGAGATAATCACACCAAGATCTTTCTCTTGAACCGCGCACACCAACCTCTCGCCCCCTATCGCGTACATTTCCCTTGGATTTCTGCTACCCAAGTGCATGACACTGTCCTTTTTCACATTAAATCGTAGTTGCCAAGCATTAGACCAGTCTTCCAGCTTTTGTAGATCTTTCCTCAAGTTAATCACTCCCTCGGGGGAGTCCAATCTGTTGCAAATTTTTGTGTTGTCTGCAAAAAACCAGACTTTTCCATTCAGTCCTTCAGCAATATCACTCACAAATACATTGAACAGGGCCGGGCCCAGGACCGAACCCTGGGGCACCCTGCTAATCACCTTCCTCTCATCCGAGTGAGCTCCATGTACAATCACCTTCTGTCGTCTGTCAGTCAACCACTTTCTAATCCAGTTTACCATCTTGGGGCCCATCCCCAAGCTACTGAGTTTGTTGACAAGCCTCCTATGAGTAACAGTATCAAAGGCTTTGCTGAAATCCAGGTAGATGACATCCATCGCATGCCCCTGATCTAGTTCCTTGGTCACCCAGTCAAAGAACTCAATCAGATTTGTTTGGCAAGACTGTCCTTTGGTAAAACCATGTTGCCTCGGATCTTGCATCCTGTTGGTTTTGAGAAATAATAATAAGACAGCTTTCAAGGAAATTACAGCCAGCTGGGGCTTAGTATAACAAGCCTGTCTTCAGTTAAATTAAAGTCATTTAGGAATTAGTATTACAAGCCAGATTTTATTAAATTAAAACCAGTTAGGGTATATCTTATCTTTATTCCATCACTTGATAGAGAGAGTAGAATAGGGTAAATATTCTTTGAGTATATAGAGAGAAATTGTTTTCTAGAGAACGTTTACAAAGAGGCCTTCCAGTAAGGAGGCAAAAGAACTGTGAAATTGTTTTAAATAGGTGTTAAAGCCAAGTGACAGATCAAAGGAGCAGCTTGAAAGGCTCCCTCTATCAAACCAAGGGCAGCGTGAATCTCCCAGGAAATTAAGAGATTGCCTTAGAAGCACAGATACAAATAGGTCTTCCCTCCCACCCACCCCAGTTCCCATTCACACCAGGCATAATCCTTGATTTATAGCCTCCTAAACCAGTTAAGGGAAGGGGGGGGGATCTTACTCACTTTCAAGTTTAACTGATTATCTTCATCAGAAGGTTATTAATTAAATCCTTGTAGTGCACCATGAGGGGAACACTAAAAGTCCTTTATACTTATTAGATATAATTGTATTGGTTCAAGTATCCCTATTCCCCTAGCAACTTTATATAACTTAACAACTTTAAATAGGTAAAAGAAATCTTAAAATCTAAGATGCAGACAGCAGTCCAGCAGCGAGATAGGGGCTATCCAGTCTTTTGCAATGTGTTACATGTATGATTTTCTCCCAATTGCTGAGAGGTCTTATGTGTGCACTCAGTGTCAAGAGCTATTTGCTCTCAGGGAATGAGTCTGATCTCTGGAGGCTAGAGTAGCGCACTTGGAGGTGCTGAGGCAGACAGAGAGGTATATAGACAAGACCTACAGGGATATAGCAGAAACGTCCCACCGCTAGTATGGCAGTCTCTCTGCTGCCATTGAGGAGAGAGGTCACATGAAAGGAGAGCATCACCTTGGTGTGAAATGAAGTGGTTCTGTAGCTAGGACCTGTCCTTTACGTGATGTAATACCCTCTCGCACCAAGGATGTCTCCAGGGCCATGTGCTTATGAGAGAAGGGTTAGGATGGCCGTTATAGTTGATGATTCAGTCATTAGGCATGTAGACAGCTGGGTGTCAGGTGAATGTGAGGATAGTCTGGCAACATGCCTGCCTGGTGCAAACATAAGAAATGCCATACTTGGTTAGACCAAGATCCGTCAATCCCAATATCCGGTTTCCAACAGTGGCCAATCCAGGTCACAACTACCTGTCAGGTTCCCAAAAAGATACCTAGGTTCTACAATACTTATGCTGGGGTAAGCAGTGGATTCCCCATGTCTCCTTTATTAATAGTTTATGGACCATTCCTCCAGGAACTTGTCCAAACCTTTTTAAAAACCAGCTACATTATCAGCTTTTACTACATCCTCCGGTAACGAATTCCACAGTTTGATTATGCATTGAGTGAAAAAATATTTTCTCTTATTAATCTTAACTGGGTTACATTGTAACTTCAATGCATGTTTCCTAGTCTTTCTACTTTTTGATGGAGTAAAAACCGATCTACATTTACCCATTCTACTCCATTCATTAATTTATAGACCTCTATCATATCTCCCCTCAGCTGTCTCTTTTCCAAGTTGAAGAGCCCTAACCTTTTAAGTCTTTCCTCATAGGGGTGTCCTTCTATCCCCTTTACCATTTTGGTTGCTCTTCTCTGTACCTTTTCTAATTCTTCTATATCCTTTTTAAAATATGGCAACCAGAATTGCATGCAATATTCAAGGTGCAGTCATACCATGGAACAATATAGAGGCATTATAATATTCTTGGTTTTATTCTCCATTCATTTCTGTCTGGTAATATGCCTGCCTGATGCAAAGGTCACAGACCTCACATGCCACCTAGGCAAGATTTTATATAGTGCCAGGGAGGAGCTTGCTGCCTTGGTACACATTGGTACCAGTGACATAGGAAAATGTGGGAGGAATGTTCTTGAAACCAAATTTTGGTTTTTAAGTAGAATATTGAAATCCAGAACTTCTAGGGTAGCATTCTCAGAAATGCTTCCTGTTCCATGTGCATAACCCAAGAGGCAGGCAGAGGTCTGGAGTCTCAATGCGTGGATGAGATGATTGTGCAAGGAAGAGGGTTTTGGATTTGTTAGGAATTGGGCAACATTCTGGGTAATGGGGTGGGGAGGCTTTTCTGAAAGGATGGGATCCATCTTAACCAGGAGCTGAGGCTGCTGGTATTAACCTTTAAAAAGGATATAGAGCAGTTTTTAAACTAGATAATGTGAGAAAGTTGACTGTCACCCAAGAGCTCATGGTTCGGAATAATGTATCCTTGAAGGCTACAAACAAAACAGGGAACTCAGGGCATCCCAATAGAGAGGTTTCAAAAAAGGTAAAAGTAACTCAGATGCCTTTAACTAAAAATCAAACAGAGTTGAAAGATTTCAAATTAACCCTGTCATCAAATAGCCAGACTGTTAGTATTAGCAAAAAACAAACTCTGAAATGCCTGTATGCAAATTCTAGAAGTCTAAAATATAAGATGGGAGAGTTAGAATATATAGCAATGAATGAAAGGTTAGATATAATTGGCTTCTCAGAGATCTGGTGGAAGAAGTATAACCAATGGCACACTGTGATACCAGGCTACAAACTATATTGCAATGATAGGATAGATCACATTGATGGATGGGTGGCTCTATATGTTAAAGAGGGATTGAGTCAAACAGGATAAAGGTTTTGTAGGAAACAAAATACACTGTAGAATCTCTATGGTTAGAAATTCCATGTTAAAAGGGTAAGGGAATGGCAGTGGGGGTGTACTACCATCCGCCTGGACAGAATGAACAGACAGATGATGAAATGCTAACAAAAATTAGGGAAGTTCGCAAAGTTTACAACACAGTAATGATGGGAGATTTCAATTACTCCCGGTACTGACTGGGTCAATGTCACATCGGGACATGCTAGGGAGATAAAGTTTCTAGATGAAATAAATGAGTACTTCATAGAGCAACTGGTTCAGGAACAAACATGTAGGGATGCCATTTAAGACCTAGTCCTCAGTAGAATGCAGGATCTAGTGCGAGAGGTAGCTTTTTTGGGGCCGCTTGGCAATAGCGATTATAACATGATCACATTTGATTTAATAAATGGAGGGAGGATAGCAAGGAAATTCACTGCTCTAACTTTTAACTTTCCAAAAGGAGACTATAATAAAATAAGGAAAATGGTTAAGAAAAACCTAAAAGGAACGACTGCAAAGGTTAAAAGTTTACATCAGGTCTGGGTGTTATTTAAAAATACTATCTTGGAAGCCCAGACCATGCTTTAAAAAAGATTGAAGAGAGGCTAAATGATAGCCAGGCTGTTATATGAGTAGTTAAGAGGGAATCTTTTGGAAAAAGAGCCAAATGACGAAAACAGGAAAAAGCATAAGTACTGGCAAGTTTAAATGCAAGGCAGGCAAAGAGAAATTTTATAAAGAAGCTTGCTATGGAAGCAAAAGTGCATAATAAAAACTTTTTCAAGTATATTCGTAGCAAAATACCTGTGAGGGAGTAAGTTGGACCATTAGATGAGGGGTAAAAGGTGCACCGAGAGATGGAGGACAAGGTCATAGTGGAGAGGCTGAATGAATTTCTTGATTCAGTCTTTACTGAAGAAGATGTAGGAAACTTACCCATGTCAGAAATGTATCAGAGGAATTGAAACAATTCTTGATAAATCAGGAAGTTGTAATACAGCTAATTGATAAACTAAAGAGCAGCAAATCAACTGGTCTGGATGGCATACATTCCAGGGTGCAAAATGAACTGAAATATGAGTTTGTAGAACTACTATTAACAATCTGTGATCTATCATTAAAATCATCTGTAGTATCTGAAGACTGGAGAGTGCCAATGTACCTCCACTTTTTTTTTCAAAGTTTTATTTAGAAACCATCAAGAGAAACAATAAATACACAACACGTAACAGTCGCTCCCCGGGGTTGACTCTTATCCCCGGGGGCAGAGCACATTGATGGTTACATGGATTTTCAAACTTTACCCCAGCCCCCCTCCCCTGGCCCCTCCCCCCCTTACCCTCCCCCCCCCAACAAACCCAAGTCTGTGCCACGCAGGACCAGCTCATAGAGTTCTACAGAGCACCCATGTAACACCGCAGATAGGTAAGGTTATCAACAACCTAATTGCAGGACTACATTACGGGTCTGGGAACTCAGATTTTGAATATATGGATCCCAAAGCAGCAAGAAGGCAGACCATCGCTTAACGTGGCCTCGAGCAGCCCTACACTCCAGGAGCATAAGCTGATGGAAGGAATTCCGCCACTCCCAAAAGGAGGGAGGGTGGCTGTCCCTCCACCGACGCAAGAGTGGCCCTTTACCCACCAGACATGCCTTCCGCACCAGCCAGCGACTCCATTTCCCCTTTGGAGAGGTAAGGCTCAAGAGATCCAGGGCAACCAAAGCGGCATCCCAGTTAACAGGTTGTCCTATGAGATTGGCCATAAATAGAGAAATCCTCCGCCAGTATAGGCGAATCCGTTGGCAGCCCCACCACATATGCAACAGGGTCGCCATGGGCTCCGCACACCGCGGGCAGCTACCATCCGCGGTCAAGTGGCAACGAAGGGCCCGCCGTGGGGAGAAGTGAACCCTAGTCAAACATTTAAGTTGTATTTCCCGCCAGCGGGCACTGTCTGCCAAGCTCACTACTCTCCGGAGGGCTACCAAAATTGTATCATGGGGGATCTCCTGCCCCATTTCGGGCCCCCCAGGCCTGTTCCACTCTATGATAGTCCGGCCGCGGTCGAAACTGCTCCAGCCTAAGGTGAAAAACCCGAATTGATGGTCGTTCTGCGTCTCCTAGACCAAAGAACGCTATAATCTGAGCCGCTCGGTCGCTGTGTAGCTCCGCCCCCGAGAGGGAGGCCACATAGTGGGCCACTTGCATATACGCAAAGGAATGGTGGGGCCCCAGTTCATACTCACGAGACAGTACTAAAAAGGGTTTAGGTTTCCCCGCCAAGTCCACCACATGGCCCAAATTACAGATACCTCTCTCCCCCCAGAGACGGAACGCGGCGGCATCAATGCCTGGAGTAAAATTGGTATTCCCCCGGATGGGCAGCCAGCTCGACACCTTCCAACTACGGCCCCTGTAAGCATTCAGCTGCCGCCAAGTCTTACATACCGGAGCTAGTAACACACTATCAGCCAGTTGTGTAGGCCACCTGCTTACCTCCCAGATGTAAAAGGGCCCGTAGAGAGTGGGGTGCCACATATGCCTCCTCCAAGGCCCTAGGCGTATAAAGGTCGGTATCACCTAGCCAGTCCCCCAGGTGGTGCGCTTGGCAGGCCAATGCATAAGCACCGAGATCTGGAAGCCCCCACCCCCCACTCCTCACCCTCCCCACCAGTCGACCATATGGGATATGGGCTCCGCCCCCCCCCCCCCCCCAGAGAAGGCCACGAAATTCCGCCTCAAAGCGCCGAACATCCCGCCGGAGGATCCAAACAGGGAGGGTCTGCAGCCAGTATAGTATCCGCGGCAAAAGCACCATTTTAATCGCCGCGATTCTCCCCGTTAAAGACAAGGGGAGAGGCTGCCAAGCCTGCAACTGGGTTCTCACCTTGGTCAGCATCCGCTTCAAGTTACTCCCATATAGTTGACCTGGCTGACAGGGCAGTACAATCCCCAGATATATGAATTGATTCTCGGCCCATTTAAGAGGGAACTCAACCGGCCAGCCGCTCCGGAGGCATCCCGAGACATCCAGGGCTTCGGATTTATCCCTGTTAATACTAAGCCCTGCAAACTGCCCAAAAGTTCGCAACTCCCGCAAAAGATGAGGCAGGAATCTCGAGGTGAAAGCAAATGTACCAACAAATCGTCGGCAAAGGCAGATATCTTAAATTCTTGATTACCAATGCCGACTCCCCTTATTGTTCGCGATCCCACCACCTTCTGCAGAAGGGGGTCCAACGAAAGGACGAAGAGGAGAGGAGAAAGGGGGCAGCCCTGACGAGTCCCCCTTTGCAACGAAAAATTCTCAGATAGCACCCCATTACAAAGTATCGCTGCCGTCGAGTCTGCATACAGGCTCGCGACCATGTTACAGAATAAAGGCCCTATGCCATAGCGTGGAAGAATGTACTTCAAATATTGCCAATCCACCCTGTCGAAGGCCTTTTCCGCATCGAAACTGACAAGTAAGGAGGACAGATGTCTATGCTGGACCCACTCTAGGGACGCAATGATTTTGCGCAAGTTGCGGACAGCATATCGCCCCTTAACGAAACCTACTTGGGATTCGTGGATCAGTTGCCCCAGAAACTCCGCCAGGCGATCCGCTAGGATTTTTGCCATTAATTTAAGATCAAAGTTAAGTAATGAAATAGGGCGATACGAGGCCGCAGAGAGAGGGTCCTTCGCCGGTTTAGGAATAAGAACAATATGGGCATGGTTAGCCCCCCACCGAAAGTAACCCTGCTGCGCCCTCCAATTGTGTACTGCGGCCAACGTTGGGGAGATCTGTTCATTAAGAATTTTATAGAATTCGGCACCGAGCCCATCGGACCCCGGGGATTTGTAACAGCTGGCATTAGAAATAGCCCCTTGCAGCTCAGCTGCCGTAATCGGCCGATCCAACTGTGCTCTTTGCTCTGCCGATAAGTGGGGTAAATCCAATTCCCCCACATACTCCGCCATCTGCATGAGGGAAATCGACTCCGCTGTATAGAGGCTCTGGAAGAAGGATCGAAAAATTTGTGCTATCGCCGGGCTCTTCTGATGCAACGTCCCCAAGTCATCCCGCAGGGCTGGTACCAATTTGGAGCTCCTGGGTCCACGAAGGCACCTGGCCAATAATTTCCCGGGCTTATCCCCGTAACGGTATAGTTGGTAACGATAGTATAACACAGACTTCTTTGCCCACTGGTGTGTAAAAGTTCATTTAATTCCATTTGAGAATCCCACAGCTGCTTTTTAAGCCCCGCCGTAGGGTTTTGGGCCAATCGGCGCCTCAGCCTCGTCACCGATCTCTCTAGATAGATAATACGTTCGGCCCGCAATCTTCTCTTCCTGGCAAGGAACCCTATAATGTCCCCCCGCAGTACAACCTTCGCAGTTTCCCAGAGCAACTCTGGGTCATCCTGGTGACCCCTATGATCAGCTTCAAATTCCTGCCACCGCTTCTGAATAAAAGAACGGAACTGCGCATCCCTATATAATTCAAGCGAGAATCGCCATGGAGGGGTCCGAGGAGTGTTCCCATTCCAATAGATGTCTAACCAAACAAAAGCATGATCAGATATCTCAACAGGCCCTATCTGAGCATCCTCGACTTTGGCAAACAGACCAGTAGAAATCAACAGGTAATCTATACGTGCGCTGGTGCCATGGGCCCGAGATTGATGTGTATAATCCCGCTCAGCCGGGTGTAACAATCGCCATGGATCCACCAACCCCAACCTGGAAGATAAACGTCGCAGTGCCCGAACCGTCGCTATTCTGTCTCTTGGCCCCCCCCCCTTTCGATGTATCGAGATCGACATCCATGACACCATTAAAATCTCCCCCCAAAATCACGGGGGTATCAGGCAACGTCTCGATTTTAGAGGCAAGACGAGCATAAAGGGGCAAATCTAGCACATTGGGACAATACACATTGCCCAGAATAACAGGCCTCCCCTCAAGGACTCCCTGCACCAGTACAAATCTACCCGACGGATCAACCAGGTCCCTTACAACCTCCAGCCTTATTCGCTTATGTATCAAGAGCGCTACACCCCCCTTCTTTCCAAGGGCCGGGGCCCCCCACACCTGTCCCACCCACTCCCGGCAAAGTTTACGATGCTCCTCGGCAGACTGGTGGGTTTCCTGGAGCATAGCGATGTCTGCCTTCTGCCTTGCTAAGGCCTGCAAAATTTTGGCCCGTTTAATCGGATTGCCCAGACCACTAACATTCCAAGAGATTATCTTAAGCAGCATGTAATACAAAAATGGGCCCACTATTATTCATCACATACCTTACATGATACAGGAAAGGCACCTCCCCAGCCTGAGGTCCTCCCCTCCACCCCACAAAATAATAATTCCCTCTCGCCGTCCACTCCTCTACTGGTCCCCTAGGATACAGCTCCCCTCCTCCTCCCCCTCTCCCCCTCTCCCTCCCTCCCTCACCCCCCTCTCTATCCCTATCCTCCCCCCCTCCCCCCCTTTCCACCTCCCTCCCCCTACCCCCTCTCCGCCCTCCTCTCCACTCCAATCCCCCAGCTCTACTACCATCCACCTCTCTCCCTCTCTGTGACTCCAAGATGCGTATAGTGCCCCCCCACCCCTCCCTTATACTGGCTCTCCTGCAGGCCGTCCGGGGTCCCCCCCCAGCACCCCCCCCCCCCACCACCACAACACCCACGCCTCTCCCCACACCCCCCCACCGGACAACCCCAACAGCCCAAGACTCCCCCCAACACCTTCCCGTACCCAAGGAACAGCCAACAGAGAATACTTAAAAAACAGCTTTAACAGTCCCCTTACCACCCCCCCCCCCCACAAGGTTACCACCGCTGCCCCTTCACAGTCCAAAGCAGCGTGCTCCAAACTTGTTCTGTCGCTCCACACTCCTCTCCGCGCGGCCTCAGGTCTCGGCCGCCGCTGCAGCCCTCCGCCGTATCTCCTCCACGTAGGGCGTTGCTGCTGTCGCTGAGTCAAAGGACCGGCGAGTCCCACCATGAGTGAAAATCAACCGGGCGGGGTATTGCACCATAAATTTGATAGTTATCTATCAAGATCTGGCACAAAGGTCCATACTCTCGTCGTCACTGTCCCAGGGCCGCCGAGTAATCTTGAACAATACGCAGCTTAACATTGTCCTTATGAATGGCTCCTTTCTTCTGCACTGCACGCAAGACCGCTTCCTTTTGCGGAATCGCAGGAACTGTGCCAGAACCACCCTGGGTCGGCCGTCACTGGTTCTCCTAGGCCCAACCCGGTGCGCTCTCTCTATTTGCATTAGGGTGCCTTCAGGATCATTCTCCAAGATTTGTTTCACCAGGTCCTCCAGGTAGGATTTTAAGTCCCGGTCCTCTATGGCATCAGGGATCCCCAAGAATCTCAAGTTGTTACGGCGGGACCTGTTCTCAAGGTCATCCAGCTTGGCCTCCTGGCCCTGAAGTAACTTTTTCACACGGGCCATCTCCTGCTGCAGCTCCAGCACATGCTCCTCCGTCCGCTCTATCCGGTGCTCTGCTTCCTGCATTCGGCTCCCCATAGCCTCCACTGAAGTTTGGAGGAGGTCCATTCGGCCCCGCAGATCTTCAAATTGCACAGACAGCGCCCCCGCCACGGCCATGGAGATTTCATCCACCATCCCCGCTTTGGCCTCCCCCTTCAGCGGCGAGGATTGCTCCCCCCCTCTGGGCGGCAGAGGGACCTTCTCCTTCTCTACACGGCGGCCGCCCTTTGCCGCCATTGCCAGAGCTGCGTCTGTCTTCGGGGGTCTCGTCCCCCGTCCCTCCACCTCGAGGTCAGGCTACGGCATCACAGGTTCACCCTCCGCGTGTATGCGCCTCTCCGGCTCCGCGGGGGGGGGCAAGGCCTTCTCCTTCCCAGGTTCCGTTGGCTCGTTCTGATCTCCCAGGCGCCTGAAGGGGGGCTTGGTCTAGGCTGATCAGCCCCCGAGAAACTCCCGGGGCTGACGAAGCAGGCAGCGGCCCAACCCAAGGCCCGGCAGGGGTTCTCCGCCCCCCCTGTTGTTTCGGTGTCTGCCGCCCTCCTGGAGCACTAGTTGGAGATGGGGAGGCGGGGGGAGCGAGGGTGACAATCGGGGAGGCACCCTCCGCCGCGGATCGCAGCTCCCGGACCCAACTGCCGTTGCTGCTTACCGGCTCCCCCCGTGGCGTGGCTCTCAGTTCCGGCGCGACGTCTTCTGCTCCGGCCTCCCGGGTTTTAGGCCGCCGCCGCAAATCAGCATGGGGGGGAGAAGTGGGAGAAGTGGGAGCACAGGGGCGCCATCTCTCACTGCGGTTCGGTCGGGGAAGCAGGGGGGAGGTCCAGAACCCCGAACTTAGCCCCGGTTACCACATTTTTCTTCGCCGGAAAGGCGAGGGGGCCCAGAGCTCAAGCAGCGTGCGACTGCTCGCGCTCACCGCATCACCAGAAGTCTTCGTACCTCCACTTTTTAAACAGGGCTCCACAGGTGATCTGGGAAACTACAGACCAGTGAGCCTGACGTCAGTACCAGGCAAAATGGTAGAAACCATAATAAAAAACAAAATTACTGAACATGTAGATAGTTATAGTTTAATGGCAGAAAGCCAACATGGATTTAGCCAAGGAAAGTATTGTCTCACCAATTTCTTATATTTTTTGAAGGTGTGAATAAATATGTAGATACACTGTATTAGCTGGCTTAATTTTATCTCAATTTTCAGAAAGCCTTTGACAAAGTCCCCCATAAATTAAAAAGCTATGGGATAAGAGGCAAGGTACTATTGTGGATTAGGAACTGGTTGAAAGAAAACAGAGTAGGGCTAAATGGCCAATTTTTGCAATGGAGAAAGGTGAATATTGGAAAACCCCAGGGATCTGTGCTGGTCCTGCTGCTTTTTAACATTTTTATAAATGACCTGGAAATGGGAATAATGAGGTGATCAGATTTGCAAATGATACCAAATTATTCAAATTTGTTAAAACACAAGCGGATTGTAAAAAAATTGCAAGAGGACCTTGACAAATAGGGAGACTGGGCATCCATATGGTAGATGACCCTTAATGAGGACAAGTGCAAAGTTATGCACTTAGGGAAAACCAATCAAACTACAGTTACATGATGCAAGGTTCCACATTAGGAACCACCACCCAGGAAAAGGATATAGGTGTCATCATGGATATACATTGAAATCCTCCACCCAGTGTGTAGTGGTGGCCAAGAAAGCAAATACAGTGCATTGCAAAAATATTCGTCCCCTCTGTGTTTGTCCTGTTTTGCTGCATTACAACCTGGAATTAAAATGGAGTTTTGGGGGTTAGCGCTATGTGATATACACAACATGCCTACAACTCTGAAGGTGCAAAATATCCTTTATTGTGACACAAACAATAATTAAGACAAAAAAAAGACCCTGGAAGTAGGAGTATCCATATGTATTCAACCCTCAAAGTCAATATTTTGCTGAAATTACAGCTGCAAGTCTCTAGGGGTATGTCTCTATTAGCTTAGCACATCTAGCCACTGGGATTTTCACCCATTCCTTAAGGCAAAACTGCTCCAACTCCTTCAAGTTAGATGGGTTGCGTTTGTGTACAGCAATCTTCAAGTCATGCCACAGATTCTCAATTGGAATGAGGTCTTGGCTTTGACATTTAAATGTTTCCCTTTAAACCAGCTTTAGCAGTATTTTTAGGGTCATTGTCCTGCTGGAAAGTGAACCTTCGTCCCAGTCTCAAATCTCTGACAGACTGAAACAGGTTTTTCTCAAGAATTGCCCTGTATTTAGTGCCATGCATTGTTCCTTCAATCCTGACCGGTTTTCCTGTCCCTGCCAGTGAAAAACATCCCCACAGAATGATGCTGCCACCACCATGTTTCACTGTGGGAATGGTGTTCTCGGGGTAATGGGACGTGTTGGGTTTGCACCACACTTGATGTTTCCCATGATGGCCAAAAAGTTCAATTTTTGTCTCATCTGACCAGAGAACCTTCTTCCATGTGATTGGGGGGTCCGCCACATGCTGTTGTGCAAACTCCAAACGTGTTTTCTTATTTTTTTTCTTTAAGCAATGGCTTTTTTCTGGCCACTCTTCCATAAAGCCCCGCTCTGTGGAGTGTACGGCTTAAAGTGGTCCTATGGACAGATACTCCCATATCCACTGAGGATCTTTGCAGCTCCTTCAGTGTTATCCTTGGTGTCTTTGTAGCATCTCTGATTAATGCCCTCCTTGCCTGGTCTGTGAGTTTTGGTGAGCAGCTTTCTCTTGTCAGGTTCGTAGTGGTGCCATATTCTTTCTATTTTGTTGTAATGGATTTAATGGTGCTCCATGGGATATTCAGAATTTGGGTTATTTTTTTATAATGCAACCCTGATCTATACTTCTCCACAACTTTGTCTCTGACCTGTTTGGAGTGCTCCTTGGTCTTCATGTTGCTTGCTCAGTGGGGTTGCAGAGTCATGCGCCTTTCAGAACAGGTATATTTATACTTATCATGTGACAGATTTTGTGACACTGATTGCACTAAGGTGGTCCCTAATCAACTAATTATGTGACTTCTGAGGTTAATTGGTTGGACCAGATCTTATTTAGAGGTTTCACAGGAAGAGGGATAAATACATATGCACTCACAAATTTTCAGTTTTTACTTGTTTTTTTTATACATATAGCCCGCACCCTCACAAGAGAACCCAACCACACCAATGGCGCAGCTATCCACTCCACAATACCTAATAACCAAGCATGCTCCATCCAGACAGAGAACATACAAGCCATAGCTCCAAACCCTATTCCTGCACCCCCTAAGCACACTTGGGACAAATTCCACTTACCCTCCAAAGAACAAGTCACATGCACTATAGCTGCCCTTAACACCAGCACCGCACCCTCTGACCCCTGTCCAGTCCCATGGATAAAATCCACAAAAGACATACTCAGCAACTTCATTCACAAGATTATACATTCCTCTCTTACCCAAGGTTACAAAGCCCCCTCAAGCTAGCCACAATACGCCCTGTCCCCAAACTCCCAACACCCTCCCCCACTGACCCAACAACCTATCGGCCAATATCCAGCCTTTCACTTCTTACCAAAATACTTGAAAAGATAGTATACCTCCAGCTCCAAGACCATGTAGACTCCCTAGCACCCTTAAACCCCCACTAGTATGGGTTTCGACCCCTCCATAGTGTTGAAACCCTACTTATAGTGCTCCTAGACAACCTCATCAGGGGAATCAGCATCATTAATATGGGCTTTCTCGTCATCTTCATTGACATAAGTGCGGCATTTGACACAATCTCCCACCAAAGACTCAAAGACATTGGATTACACAACATCACCCTCGAGTGGTTCACCTCATATCTCAACAGAAGAGAACAGCAAGACAAGGTTGGAACAACCACTTCCTCCCCCTTTCCTTTGACACAAGAGGTACCCTAAGGCTCATCATTGTCCACCCTACTCTTCAACCTCTACATTCAACCCATCTGCGAGATCATCAAGCAACACGGAATCCAATACCCTTTATATGCGGATGACATCATGATCTACACCCGGATCAACCTTGATAAACCAAACTATTCACCAATAACAGCCTGCCTCCAGGATATGGCCCAATGGCTCTCCTGCAACAACCTCAAAATCAACTACAAAAAGACGGAAGCCCTATTCATTTCATGCAACAACTCCTCCCCCCCCAGCACATCACTCTCCCTAACATGACCATACCTATCAATGATGAAGTAAAATACCTGGGAGTCACCCTGGACCAAAATCTAAACTTTCAATCCCACATAAACAAGACCGCCAGGAGCACATATTACAAGATGTCCATCATAAGAAAACTCAAGCCCCTCCTCAGCCAAGACCACTTCAGAACAGTCTTCCAGGCAATAGTTACGCCCACACTAGACGACTGTAACACCCTACTCATAGGCCTGCCTAAATCAATAATCTGTCCTCTACAGATGGTGCAAAACACCACTGCCTGCACCATGACTAGCTCCTCAAAACACCAACACGTTACCCCAATCTTGAACCAACTACACTGGCTCCCAATCGCCTCTAGAATCAGATTTAAAGCAGTCTTCAATATATTCAAAATACTGCACAGTCTAGCCTCTGACACCCTTAAGAGCCTAATCAACAGCAACATGAACATGAGACCCAAACGACATAGCATGACAAACGCCATTCAAATATCTAGCACCTACCTCAAAACCACACTCCCAACCTCAGGTAGAGCCCTATCACTTGCTGCACCCACCCTATGGAACTCCCTCCCCCACGACTTCAGGGCCACCACCGATGCCAAGGATTTCAGAAAGAAGTTAAAAACCTATCTCTTCACTGAACACTATGGAGCCATCACCTAACCCCCCCCCCCCCTTTCTGCCGCTCCCTCTTACATTCGACGTAGCCCTGCAAATCAATTTGATGCTCTTTAATCAATCATTTGATGTAATCTTAGTTCCTATGTAAATTGCTTTGATTGAAAGAGAAGGTGGTATACAAAACCTGTTAATTAATTAATTAAATATATACAAGGTATTTTATTGTCTTTTCACTTCACCAATTTGGACTATATTATCAGATCCATTACCTAACATCCAAATTTATTTTTTATTTATTTTATTTATTTAATGCTTTTATATACCGCACTCTTTAAAATCAGTGCGGTTTACAGCTAATATTTTGTACAGAGCAGGAAGAGCCTGCTTTGCACTTACATTGAACGGGTAATGCAACTTGGCTTTAGAACTGGGGTAACTATATACAGTCTAAGCAGGATGTCACTGTGCAGTTGTAGCGGCATGGCTTACCCTAAGAACTATTTACAGGGATGTAATTTATTTACAGGGTTGTCTGCTATTTACAGAGCATGTAGGGAGTATGGTGGGTGAGGCGGGTGAGGTTTTTGTCCAACCGTTTTCATTCCAGGTTGGACAAAAACCAAGGGGATGAATACTTTCGCAAGGCACTGTAGAATGCTGAGAATCGTAAGGAAAGAAATGGAGACTAAAACGAAGGATATTATAATGCCTCTGTATCACTCCATGGTGCGACCACACTTCTGGTTACCATATCTTAAAAAGGATATAGCAGAATTAGAAATCATGCAGAGAAGAATGACAAAAATGGTAAAGGGGACAGAAGGAGATCCCTACAAGGAAAGATTTAAAAGGTTAGGGCTCTTCAACTAGGAAAAGAGATGGCTGAGGGGAGATATGATAGAGGTCTATAAAATAATGAATGGAGTAGAACGGGTAAATGTAGATTGATTGCTTCTTCATAAAGTAGAAAGACTAGGGGACCTGCAATGAAACTACAACGTAGCACATTTAAGACTAATCTGAGAAAATATTTTTTCACTCAATGTGCAATCAAACTCTGGAACAGAAAAAGCTGTTAGTGTAGCTGGATTTAAAAGAGGTTTGGACAGGCTCCATAAACCATTATTAAAGAGGACCGAGGAAATCCACTGCTGACCCATTGGACTAGCAGCATGGAATCTGACAGTTACTTCTGGCCTGGATTGGTCTCTAGTGGAAAACAGGATACTGGGCTTGATGGACCCTTGGTCTGACCCAGTATGGCCTAGCTTATGTTCTTATGTTCTAAGGTATGCATAGGCATCTCCTTCATAGAGTAAGGTTTCTGTGCATCTTTCAGCCAGGCATTGAAGGCTATTTGGATGCCTGTGCTTGCAGCTTTCGCTAAGGAGTAACTGCTGTGTGTGCTGAAGATCTCTGCGTCTTGGTGACTGGCAATTTGGGATCCAGTTTCCTCCTCTTTGTGGGTTTTCATTCCAATACGGACGTTTTTACTGGGAAGACCCTTCTCTTTAGACAATAACCTGTATCTACTTGCCTCCATAGAGGAATGAGATCCAGGGGCTTTTGAAACTTTACCCATCTTGCATGCATGGGTGAGTCAGAAGTCGGTGACTATAAAACCCTCTTTTCTCATCCTTGAGTTCCTCAGTTTGGAGCATTGTGGTTCAGACTGAGGAAGTGCTAACACATCGGATGTCTAAAGTGGCCATCTTCTGCCAGGAAAGGCAGTTTGAGGCTGGCTGGCATGAAGACATTTGCAAAATCAAACTCAATTTAGTTTTACAAAGGGGATTTTTTTAGAGGAGACTTGAAGGAAGAGCAAAGAAATATGAATGAAAAAAGTAAAGGAATATTAAACACTTTGGTAGTTAATCATACTTTGAGAGGAGGAGGAAATGACGTCACCGAACGGAGCGGCTGCTTGACCGCGGAGCTCCGGGGAAGCAGGGGAGAAATAGTGCCCAAATCACCCCCGAACAGCTTGTTAGTAGGAGGAAAGGACGCTAAGGCATCCGGGACTCAGCCCGACACGAATGGCACAGCGCAAGAGCGTAGCTGACCTGAAAGGTTTTGCCTACAAGACCGCCGCCGCCGGGAGCACGAGCGGCAAAGGCAAGATGGCCGCGATGAGTGCGGGGCCTGGTGCTGATGGGGATAAGGCCCGCGGCGGGCAGCAGCAGGAAGGAGAGGTGGAGTCCTTGCGAGGGGAGCTGAAGAGCTGGTTTGGTGCTCTCAGGCAGGACTTGGCCACTTTTAAATCTGATGTACAAATTTGGCTGGAAGATTTGAAGGCTGAGGTGCGCGAGGTGGGACAGCGTGTGGAAGAGCTGGAGGGGAAGGTGGAAGTGCACGATGCGGCCCTTATTAAGATACAAGAGTGCATGGAGGCTATGGATGCGGACACGGAAGATCTTTGGTCCCGAGTGGAGGACCTCGAGAACCGCTCGTGTAGGGCGAATATTAGGCTGCGGGGAATGGTGGAGTCGGCGGACACAGTGGATTGTGGCAATTTGGTGGTGACTATCTTCAAACGCATCTTGGAGGAGGCTGGCCAGGATGGCTCACAGCCGTGTTGGTCCGTCGATCGGGCTCACCGGGCATTGGGGCCTAAGCGGGATGGTTATCACCGCGACATTATTGTTAAATTTCATGAATACACCACCAAAAGCGTGGTGGTGGAGGCGGCCCGCAAGCTTTCCAATTTTAACTGGAACAACCAACGGGTGGAATTATACACCGACCTGTCCGCCATTACCATGAAAAAGAGGCGGGAACTGTCTGGCATCACTAAGGTGTTGAGGGAGAAGGGCCTCCGCTACAGATGGCTATTTCCCTTTGGCCTCCAGTTTTGTGTGGAGGGGAAAACCACGGTGGTGCGTACAGTACCAGAGGCTCTGGTGGCCTTGAAGGAGGCTGGATGGACTGAACTGCCGGAGGTGCCCCAGCAAAAAGTGCTTTCGGATCGCAGGGGACTGGTGAGGGGTCATGAGTGGCGCCGTGCCCCACAAGGTGACCGTAGGCTGCGGCGGCAACGATTGAGCGAGATGTCTGGCGGATCCGGCCTGGGCTGAGGAGGTGGACGAGCCTGGACTGGACATTACTATGGCTTGTGGCTCTGTGCTGCTTCTTTGTTTTCTTTCTGTCCTTTCATGGTTATTTGTGTGCCATGCTATAGTGGGTTATTGTTGTATGGGCTGTTTGAGGGGTGATGGGAGGAGGTGGGTGTAGACGGGTGAGGCTGAGGATGGAGAGGCCTTACAGGGGAAAGGAAGTGTATATTTGATCCTGGGCTTATCTCTCTGTTTATATAAATATGTTCTAGACCCGTGGGTTAGTGGGGGGGAAGGGTAGCTTCCTGGGGCGGTGGGGACTCGTGCCTCTATTGAAGAAGTGGAGGGGGGAGGTGGTCATTTGGTGCGAAGGGGGGAGGGGGGGGGAGGGGGGTGGGTGGGATGGGCTCCTGTATGGCTGCTTTCGAGTAATACAAGGGAATATGGTTAAATGGAAAAAGTAAAGATTATATCCATGAATGTACGAGGGTTAAATTCTCCAGTTAAACGTCAAAGATTGTTTAAAGAACTGCATAGATTGCGGGGGGATATCTGCTTTATACAGGAAACGCACCTGAAAAAATGCGATGAATGGAGAATGGCACACCGCGCTTATTCGGAGAAATGGTTTGCATCCAACAGGGTGGCATTGAAAAAGGGGGGGTGGGGATTCTTATGCGGGGAACCATAGCCTACTCCGAATGTGAAGTTCACCGGGATAATGAGGGTAGATACCTTATTGTTAAACTACGGATTCAAGACCAGGTTTACACGCTGGTTAATGTCTATGGGCCTACTGCGGGGCAAGGGGGTTTCTATGCCAGACTACATGAGGTACTGGAAAGGGTGGCAGTGGGACATATTATCATGGGAGGGGACTTTAATTTAATCTTGCACCCGGGCCTGGATAATTCCTCTGGGAAAGGGGGGGGTAACCTTAAGGGTAGGAAACATATGAAACAGCTGGGTGCCAATTTAGGGGTGGTGGATGTGTGGCGGGCAATAAGGGGGAGGGAGAAGGTTTTTACTTTCTACTCTCCGGTACACTACTCCTTCTCAAGGATTGACATGTTCTGGGTCTCTAAGGAGCTGATTTCGAAGGTGGCAGAATGCGAGGTGGGAGACCGCACATGGTCCGATCATGCCCCTATTTGGATGGAAGTATGTTTGAGTGAGGACCGGCAGAGGCGTAAGTTGTGGATGCTGAATGAGTCTTTGCTAGAACAGGAGGATATTAAGCAGCTTCTGCGCGGGAAAATTAACCAATATTTGGCTTTGAATGACTTGGAGGAGTGTAAGATTGGGACGTTGTGGGAATGTCTGAAAGCGGTCCTGCGGGGAGAGTTAATCTCTGTGGGGGCGCATGTGAAAAGAGTGAAGGAGAGGCGGAAGGAGGAGCTCCGGGCTGGTATTAAGAGTATTGAGGAGCAGATACTGCGGGGGGGGGGGGGGGGGGAGGGAGGTGGGGTTAGGTCCGGACTTAGCGAAACTCCAAAGAGAACTTAATGAACTTGAGCTAGCGGAGATTAAATTCGCACAGGATCTCCTGAAACAACAGTTCTTTGAGTATGGTAATAAGCCCAGTAGACTGCTGGCCCAGCAGTTGAAACAGCATCGGAATCGGAACCTTATAACGAAGATTAGGGATGCCCAGGGGAGAGAAGTGCGCGAGGTGGAGGCCATTCATAACTGCTTTGTGGACTACTACCAACAGTTGTATACGGAGGAGGTCTACCAGACTGAGCAGCGATTAGAGCAGTATTTACAAGTGAATTTGCCCTGTCTCACCGATCCGGAGTCGGCGATCCTTTCTCGGTCTATAGAGGAACGGGAGGTGCTCAAGGTGATTCGGGGGCTCCCGGCGCATAAAGCACCGGGATTAGACGGTTTTACCAATGGTTTCTACAAGGCGTTTAGTGCGGAGCTTTGTTCCCCTCTGACGCGGTTATTTAATGCAATTAAGGGGGAGGACCCTATCCCAGAACAGATGCGGATGGCGGGGATCACTGTGATACCTAAGGCGGGGAAGGATGTCTCGTTGTGCGGGTCGTATCGACCTATCTCGCTCCTTGGGACTGACTTCAAGATTTTCACTAAGATTCTAGCTAATAGGTTGCAACGTTTTTTGCCTTTCTTAGTCCATGAGAATCAGTCCGGTTTTGTCCCAGGGCGCCAGACCGTAGACAATCTGCGTAAGGTGCTTAATGCTTTATGGAAGGGTAGGTTGGGGAGGGCTCCGATGGTGCTCCTTACCGTGGACGCTGAAAAAGCTTTCGATCGCGTCTCTTGGCCCTACTTGTTTCAAGTTTTGGAGCGGATGGGGATTAATGGGGATTATTTGCGGTGGGTTAAGGCTATATATGCGCATCCGATGGCGCGTATTAGGGTTAATGGGGAATACTCTCACTCTTTTGAACTCGGGCGGGGGACGCGGCAGGGGTGTCCTCTATCCCCGCTGCTTTTTGTTTTGTCCATGGAGCCGTTGGCTCAACGGGTTAGGGACTGTGTAGCTATTAAGGGGGTGTCGTGGGGGAAGCTGGAACTTAAGCTTTCCCTTTTTGCGGACGATTTGCTATTTATACTGACCGATCCTAGCGCGTCCCTGACGGCGTTGACAGGTGTCCTGCGGGAGTTTGGCACCTATTCGGGCTTTAAGGTAAATGAGACTAAATCTGAAATTTTGAACATTTCAGTGGACGGGGAGGAGCGGGGGTGGATCCAGGCTTCCTTGCCGTACCGTTCGGCAAAACATAGTATTAAATATCTGGGGATCTTTATCACGGAGCGGGAGCTTGATCTATTCAAGGATAATTATGGTCGGGCAGAGAGGGCGATGCGGGTCGAATTGGAAGGGTGGAGGCTTAAGCGGTTGTCTTGGATGGGCAGGCTAGCGGCTTTGAAGATGGTCATTCTGCCTAGGTGGCTCTGTCTTTTTGCGAATTTACCCATTGCGGTGTCCAGGAGTTATCTTGCAAGGATACAACGGCTGTTTATGGACTTTATGGGTGGGGGGAAGCGCAATAGAGTCGCGGCTAGGGTTTTGATGTGTAGGAAGGAGAAGGGGGGGCTGGCGGTGCCTAACCTCTGGAATTATTGGGAGGCAGCGCGAATGTGTGCGGTAGTGGAATGGGTGGCTGATGATCCCAAGGAATGGGTGTGCATGGAAGTGGCGGAATTGCATGAGGGAATGCTAGCTGATTGGGTGTGGCTGCCCCGTCGCTGTCCTCAGAGGTTCCCGGGGAGCAATCCCTATGTAGTGCGTACGCTACAGGTTTGGAATAAATAGAGGGGGGTGTGGTTGGGGCCCCACGGGGTGTCGCGCCTACTTCCCATTAGGGGAACCCCCTAGTTCCCGCCAGGTATGGGATCATCTGTGTTTGGATCCTGGGCAATACGGGGCTTAGGTACAGTGGGACAGTTGCTAGAGGGACGGCGGGTGAGGGATTTTCTGGAACTGGCCAGGGACTATCACCTGGAAGGGTCAGATGTGTATGGCTATTTCCAGATTCGCCATTATTTGCAGAGGCAAATTATCCCCCATCTTCAACAGGATCCTTCTGCGATAGAACAGTTCCTGTTGCTGGGGCAGCGGAGACGGGCCCTATCCACCTTATATAAGTTGATGGTTCAGGATACGGGGAAGGAGAAATATCAGCGGGTTTGGGAGGCCGAGCTGGGGGGGCCCTGGGGAGGAAGTTTGGAGTCGTATTCATGAGAGCCGGTATAAGGGCCTTCTGGCGACGAATTTGATCGAAAATAATTATAAGTTACTTTACCGCTGGCATTTGACACCAGTTCGATTACATAGAATGTATGCTCAAGTCTCTGAACTATGTTGGAGAAA
Organism: Ichthyophis bannanicus; assembly: GCA_033557465.1. NCBI lineage: Eukaryota > Metazoa > Chordata > Amphibia > Gymnophiona > Ichthyophiidae > Ichthyophis > Ichthyophis bannanicus. The sequence continues at coordinate 175,442,560 of CM066043.1, read as the reverse complement.
CTGTGGGGGACAGGGCACCTACCTACACATTTGGTGGGAATGTGGGGGGGTGTTTGATTTGTGGCAAGTGGTTTGGGGATTTCTAGGTGAGGTGTTGGGGAAACATTTAGACCCGGGTCCGGCAACGGCGTTGCTAGGGGTGCCGGTGCCAACTCTTAACAGGGTGGAGGGCTCCTTTTTGGACATGGGGTGTGTGGCGCTCCGGATATTGCTGGCCCGGCAGTGGAGAACGGCAGTGATACCCACCCTAGGGGATTTTCAGGGAATGTTATCCCAAATCTATTTGATGTCTAAATTAACTGCCCTGAAGCGGGGAACCCAGCTGAAGTTTGGAAAGGTGTGGGAACGGTACATTCAATGGATTGAGAAGGGGACAAGGGAGGGTGAGGTTTAGGAGGGATGGTTGGGCGGCAGGGGAGAGCGGGAGCCCGGGGTGGGGGGGCGGGGGGGACACGGGGTGGGGGGGGGGTTATTGTGTGTTTATATCTGAGTTGTTGGTTCAGCAATGTATTGCAGGTTCCTGGTCTGTTGGAATTATCTGTTGTTTATGGTTGTACCTGTATTAAACTACTAATAAACAAACAATAATAAAAAAAAAAATCATACTTTGAGAGAGAAAAATGCATGTGGACGAAGCAAGGAGAAAAATAGACCGAGGAAGTTTGGAGGGAAGGTGGCTATATGGGAGATCCAGCACATGTTTAACAAAATCTTCTAGGCCAGGCCTTGACAGGCTTTCTATAAATCTAGGAGGCAGTGCAAACACTTAGGAGCTAACCGTTGAGACCCCTCTTACAGCCCCCAACCCTTCAAGATTCATCTTGCTCGTCGGTGCAGAAACCAGAGTTTAAATCTTGCTTCATTACCATTGTTGTTCTTCATGACCTTGGAAAGTCACTTTTCCCTCCATTGCCTTGGGTACAAACTTAAGGTCCTGTTTGCCAAAGTTTGTCTCCCATTTTGTGTCTATGGAAAACCTGCGTAGCAAATAGGACTCTTAGATCATAAGCCCACCTGGACAGTTACTGTGCTTGAAGGTAACTTGCCCTGAGCTTGGATTTGGAATGGTGAGTAGTTAAAACTTTGCTGTTTTGTGCAGGAATATGACCGAACCACTGAGACCCTTGCTGTTTTGTGTCAAGTAGTCCAGGGGCAGTTGGGGGTCACCCAATCTCTTGAATTTTAATAGTATTATAGCACATGCCTTTCCAATAGTAGTTCAAGGCAAGTTACATTGAGGTACATTAGGCATTTTCCTGTCCCCATAGGGCTTACAATCTAAGTTTGTACCTGTGGCAATGGTGGGTTAAGTGAACTTGCCCAAAGTCACAAAGAGTACCAGTGGGATCCGAACCCTGGTCTTTCAGATCCCAGGCTGTTGCCTTAACCACAAGACTATTCCTCCACTCTTGGTTGTGAGTTGGGAGGCAGAAGTCCTTAATTATTGTCCTGGGAGGGTTCGTGAGGAGGGTCAGGGTCTCCAAGCCCCTTGTCTCAAGGAGTGGAAGATGAAATCCCACATGCTTACAAGCCATCACTTTGGGCCAATATGTAAGAGTCTGTTTTTGAGTAGGCATCCAAAACCTTTAATACATCCCGCACTAAGCAGAGTTTTAGAATACACATTAAAATACATAGTTAACACAAGTTCCATGTAAAATATACAGAAGTATATTGATTTTTGTTCGATGTGAACCGCCCCTGATCTCTGGAAGGGGCGGTATATAAGAAACTGTTAAATAAATAAATAAATAAATAAATAAAATGATCATATACATTAAGGGGGTTATTCTGTGCCACGAATAGCGGGGATGGATGGCTCAATGGGACGTCCATCCCCGCTATTCATGCCTGCACCTAGCTGTGACTAACTTCCCCGCCAGTTGTGCGGGGAAGTTAGATGGGGGTGGGGAAGGGGCGACTCGGGGGCAGAGTCTGAGCGGTCGCCGGCCCTGGACGTACAGGGCTGATTCTACTATCGGCTCTGTACATCTGGAGCAGGCAACATGTGCGGGGAGGTTATTCCACCCCCAAGGATTTTATTGAAATGCCGGGGCGCGGATGGGGCAGGGGACTGGAGGACATTCCCTTCAGCCCGACCCTGGCCTTAGGAGGCCAGATCGGGGGTCGGGCTGCTGGGAATAAGCATTTGTTCCCTGGCAGCTGGCATCACGGCTCTTCCATGGAGCTGCAGTGCCATGGCAACATGAAGCCTTGGCACCGCAGCTCCATAGAAGAGCCTTGACTGAGTTAGCCAGGGACAATCCTGCCCATGCAGGCTGGACTGAATCGCAGTCCCGGCCAGCACGTGCAGGGCTGTTCGTGATTCTGATCCCGCGTGGCTAGACATGCCCAGCAGGATCAGAATCGCGATCCCCTCTATAAGTCCGGTTCAGACCCGGACGTACAGAGGGGATTGACATCTGGGACGGAATCAGGCCCTGAATGTTTTTGGAGCACATATTAGTGCATAGGTCCCATTATCTCTGTCTCTTAAAATATAACCCTACCTGATATGGCAGGTAACCACTATCTCACCCTCCCATTTTCCTATTCTTACTTTATTTTCATCCTGCTCTTAGGCCTAGGCTTACCCATATATAATTTGTTTTTGTCAAACTTCCTCAAGCCTTGGTTCAAGATCATTTTTTTCTAAGTGACGTTGATTCTAGCAGTGCCACTTCCAGCAGCTATAATTCTGACTGATATTGTTAATTGGAAAGCTTCTCCCTGTAGAAGGCTTCAATCAGGTCTTGGAGGAAACCAGCACTAGTTAACATCAGCTGCTCCATGTGCGTAATGAATAATAATGGGAAAGTAATTTCCTGCACATGATTAAAGGAAATCCCTGGAGCAGTATTCAACTCCCATTTTTAATTTCTCATTAAATATATCTAGAGAACAGAAGATAAAAGTGTTACCACCTTCCTAAGATGTTTGTTCATCAGACTTCCTCTTCACCGAAACTCTTCAAACCTGTTTATTAATTAAAGGCCAAATGAGACCTGCAAAGCTTATGACTCACTGGGTTTCACCCCATGGAGTCACATTCCACTGGCCTAAGTAAGGGCACGTTCAGCGAGGGAGGAAGCGTGATCACCTGGCTCCAGTTCAAAAGCAACTAGTGAGTCAGTCCTGCTGCCTCATTGCCTGTAGAAAAGCATCACAGGTGCTTGCCAAGGTGGAAGGTCTGTTTCTGACCACCTTAAGCCAGGTGGTCACCCCAGAGTCAAATTAAAATATAGGGTGATCAACGTTCCTGCCAAGCTGCACGGGAGTCCTTTGGCCATGCTGCTGCCAGGCGGAGGAGGGGCTGTGATGTCTTGCTTTTAGGCAATGCTTTCTCCTCATGACTGAAAACGTAATAGCATAGCCCCTCCCCCTACCAGCCTCATCATGGCTTGAGGACTTCTGCGCAGCTTGGCAGGATCATTGAGGGTGATCAGTTTAGGGTGTGGCGAAAATGGTTTTGAATGTCTACTATATAATTTTTGAGTAGTTTATATTATGTGTACCGTGACTATTTTATTTTGGACATTGTATTGTATTTTTTTTTTTTTGTATAATCTGTTTATTAAATGAAACAAACCGTATAAACATTCAACAGGTTCAAACAACAGCAAAAAAATTTTTGTAATTTAGTGTACATGACAGAACCCCTCCAGCGTGGTGGTGTCTGATCCAACGCCGGAGGCCAGGCATCTCAAACAAGGCAAGTAATCCGGACAAAAAACTATACCTATTAGATATCCCCCCCTCCCCCCCCCCCACCCCCTAAACCCCACTATACTCTGAACCAGGAGTATCTCTATCCAACCTGTAGCACTGCACTGCGGGCAAGAGGGCTCAAGTTGTGAACATAGGGCATCCAGACCAAAAGAAAATGGGCCCAACGCTTGGGGGATCCCAGTGCACGGCGGCGCTCAAAAAGCATAAGCTGATGGAAGCTATTGCGCCATTCACAAAATGTAGGGGCCGCTGCCTCTCTCCACCGATGGAGTATAGGTCCTTTCCCCACCAGACAAGCCTTACGCACTAGAAAACGCTCCCACCGCCCCTTAGGGTGGAGTGGTCCCAGGCAATCCAATACCACTAATAACCCTGTCCAAGTAACCCGCTGCCGCAAGAGTCCACCAAGATAATCTCCGATGCGCTGCCAGTAAGATTGTATCACCGGGCAATGCCACCACATATGCCCCAGGTCAGCTAAGGAGCACGAGCATTTAGGACAGCCGCCGGATTCGGCAAGATGACTCCGCAGCGCCCTCCTTGGGGAGAAGTGGGCACGCAAGATAGACTTATATTGCACCTCCCGCCAACGGATCCCCTCCGCTAAACATCGAATTTGGCATAAAGCGGCCGATACGGAACCCGGGTCAACCGCCCGCCCCAGGTCTCGGGCCCATGCCTGCTCCACAGCTAAAAAATCCGTGGGGTGTACAAGGCCATCCAAACGCTTTTTTAGGTCGGCAATAGACGGGGGGGCTCTCTGCGCCCAAGCCGAAAAATTCCAAAATCTGTGTCGAATGCTCCACACGGAGCTCCAACGGGGACAAGGAACCTACGTAGTGGGACAGTTGGGCATAAGCAAAACCGGAAGTTGACCGATTCAAACCGTATTCCGCAGAAAGCTCCACCCATGGCTTACACTTCCCTGCCAGATCCACTACATTCCCCAAGCGGCCAATACCAGCTCTTTCCCAGTGCAGGAAAGCGGCCGAATCAGAACCCGGGGTAAACTGGACATTGCCTCGAAGTGGTAACCAAGACGACACCGCAGGATTGCTGCCCCAAAATTTATTTAGCTGCTGCCAAGTGCGCCGCATCGCCTGTAAAAGCACACTCTTGGTCAACCGAGCCGGTAACTGCGCCCCGGGTAGCTGCAAGGCTGCTTCGAGGGCATGGGGCGCCATAAAGGCCCGCTCCAGCTCACTGGGAGTATACACTGCCGTGTCCCCCAGCCAGTCACTAAGATGACGTGCTTGACAAGCTAGTGCATACTTCCAAAAATCCGGAACACCCACTCCTCCAGTCCTCCAGCCACCCCTCAAACGAGAGAGCGGTATGCGCGCTCGGGCCCCCCGCCATAAGAAACGTCGGACTTCCCGCTCGAGACGTATCACGTCCCGCCGCAACAACCACACGGGGAGGGTTTGAATCCAATAAAGTAAGCGTGGAAGTATAACCATCTGTAAGGCCGCCACCCGGCCCAACAGAGACAGAGGCAGCGGCATCCAGGCCCGCAATTGCGCCCGGAGTTTGAGAAACACCCGATCAAAGTTTGTCTTATACAGTGTCGCGGGCACCCTAGTCAACGCTATACCTAGATAGGTGAAAACCTCGTCCGCCCAACGGAGGGGAAAGGTGCCCAACCAGCGAGCCCGCAGTGAACCCCCCACATCTAAGGCCTCGGATTTCTCTGTGTTGATACAGAACCCTGCAAATCTCCCGTAAAGTGAGAAGGCCTCCAACAGAAGTGGTAGGGAGCGCTGGGGAGATGTGAGATGAACCAATATATCGTCCGCAAAGGCGGCCGTTTTAAAACCCACTGCCCCAATCTGCACCCCCGATATGGTCGCGGATTCCTCCACAGTCCGTATCAGCGGGTCTAAGGATAAAACGAAAAGTAAAGGTGAGAGCGGGCAACCCTGGCGCGTACCCCGCTCGAGAGAAAAGGGATCGGAGAGCAAGCCATTGCAGAGGATACCCGCTGTCGGGTCCGCGTACAACAGTGTCACATAGCTGCGGAAAGCGTCTCCCAGTCCATAATATGGTAACAAACCCTGCAGATATTCCCAGTGCACCTGATCAAAGGCTTTCTCAGCGTCGAAACTGATCAGCAGAGAAGGCAGCTCCCGTTCCCGGACCCATTCTAAGGATGCCAAAATCTTCCGTAAATTACGAACCGCGTAGCGCCCTTTCACGAAACCCACTTGTGCCTCGTGGAGCAGACCATTGAGCACCGAAGCCAATCTATCCGCCAATATTTTTGCCAGAATCTTCATATCAAAATTCAAGAGCGAAATAGGGCGATAAGAGGCCGCCCGAGTAGGATCTTTGCCTGGTTTGGGTATTAGAGTAATATAGGCATGGTTCGATCCCCAAGTGAATCGCCCGGCCCGCGCCCTACAACCGTACGTGTCCACGAGAACTGGGGAAACCACGTCTTCGATCACCTTGTAAAACTCGGCCCCAAAACCATCCGGCCCGGGCGCTTTACAACACTGTGCCCTCCGGATAACGCCACGGACCTCCTCTATAGTGATCGGGGCATCCAGGGCCGCCCGCTGTGCCGTGGATAACTTTGGTAACTTCAGTTTTCGCAAATAATCCTGCATTCGGGACATAGAACCCGCTCGTCGCGCGTAGAGTTGTTGAAAAAAGGAACGGAACTGTCCCACTATAGCCCGGTTATCTTTATGCAAGTGGCCTGTCTCGTCTCGCAAGGCGGCTACTGAGCGGACACCACGACTGCCACGTAGGCAGCGGGCTAGAAGACGGCCTGGTTTGTCCCCAAACTGGTATAAACAATACCGGTAATAAAAATGAGATTTTTTTCGTTCGCTGATGTATAAGTTCATTAAGCGATACTTGCAGTTCCCAATAACGTTTACGGTTAACCCCTGAGGGGTCACCGGCACAACGGCGACGCGCCCTGACCAGTTGTTTTTCCAAATGCACAATTTGCCGTGCTAGACGTCTACGCTTACGCACCACATACTCAATAATGTTACCGCGCAGGACAACTTTAGCAGTCTCCCAAAGCAATTCCGGATCCACAGCATGCACTTCGTGATGGGCCATAAAATCTTCCCAACAGCAACGCAAATGGGCCTGAAATTCCAAATCACGGTCAAGACCTGTGGGGAACCGCCAGATACGCGTCGTAGCAGCCACCACTCCCCACGCTAAGTCCACCCAGATCGGAGCATGGTCCGATACCTCGGTGGGACCAATCTGCGCCTCATCCACTTGCGAAAAGATTCCTTCCGAGAGCAAGATATAATCTATGTGAGCACTAGTCCCGTGAGCCCGCGAGTGATGTGTGGAGTCTCTCTCAAGGGGGTGTAATAAACGCCATGGATCCACGACCCCCAAGCGCCGACACAGCTCTCGAAGTGTAGCCGTAGTAGGGGCCCGCCCTCGTCCACCCCCTGCCCCATCCGTATCCATGTCTATGTCGAGGACCCCATTCAGATCTCCGGCTAGTATCAAAGGAGCATCAGGTAGCTGCTCTACATGGGACGCCAGGCGGGCGTAAAATGCACGGTCTAAAACGTTAGGGCCATACAGGTTCCCAAGAACAATCGGCTTGCCCTCCAAATGGCCATATAGCAAAAGGTAGCGTCCATCCGAGTCAACAATTTGCTTAGCTAGGTCAAAGCGTATCTTTTTACTAATAAGTGTGACCACTCCACCCTTTCTACCCTTAGCAGGGGCTCCCCAACTCTGCCCCACCCAGGTCCTTTGCAATTTTACATGTTCGTCGGCTGTCTGGTGGGTCTCCTGCAGCAAGGCGACATCGCATTTCAATCTCGCCAATACTTGTAGCACTTTTGATCGCTTGATAGGATTACCTATCCCGCAGACATTCCAGGAAATGATCTTCAGGTTGGATAGTAAACACTTAGCAAATGTAACACAAACCGGCTAGCATAGTGTGGGCGAACCTCCCCAGCCTGAGGTCCCCCCCTAGATGGAGAAATACTCCTGGTTAACCATACACTTTTACCCCCCTTCCTCCCTCCCCTTATTGTACCCAACCCCCCCCCTCTACTTCCCCCCGCCCTCCCCTGCCCTCGCCCCACCTTCCCCCTCCCCCAATCCATGGAACTCCTCTCCCTACTCATTAGAGACCTAAGGATGTGTGTAGGACCCCCCCCCCCCCACCGATAACCAGACTCCCCCCCACCATTCACCCCTGCCAAAAAAGAAACCCAACCCCCCCTCACACCCCCCTTACGACCCGCCCAGCCCCATCCCACCTATACTCCCCCCCAGTACCCCAGTGATAGCACCGCATAACAGCACATATAGATACATCTGAAGGGGGAGGGTGGGATGGGGAACAGAGGTAAATACCCCACATGGCCAATCACTGCAACAACTCGTTGGTCCAAAAAATAAAAGCGTTAAACAAGATATGTCCATTGTTTTGGGTTATAGGGAGTGAGATATTAACGTCGGGGGCAGGCGGGAGCCGAAAGGAGGGGCCCCCATCACCCCGGAAGCACCTTGTTCCCGGCAGCTGCAAATGTCCGTTGCAGAGTTCGGTGGTCTGAACTGCTCCCCAGTATCTCATATGCTCGGACCCCTCAGGTGACGCTCCAGCCAGTGAGGTAGACATCCCGGAAAAGGCTGGTTAGGTAGAGCCGGATGCCTGAGCAAGTGTCTGGTCTGCCCGACACCAAACAGCTACAATGTAACAGTAAACGTGACCATAGAAAAACAGGACAAACTTTGTAGCAACACATCGTAACAGAGTTGCCTGAGATTGGCTGTATATAAAAAAACCCTCCTCTGCCCTCAGCACCAGGCTGTCAGTCCAAGGGCAATTAAATTACCTGAGGGAGGCCGCTGTCTTCCATCCCCACGAGCAGTATCGGGACGGTTGGGGCCTGCACTCCCCCACTGCGCTGTTCGAGGGTCTCCCCCTCAAGGCAGTACGTGAACTCCAAAAAATAGAACTATGAAGGCAGAGCGGCAGACCAGCCCAACACCCTTGGAGTTCTCAGCTTCAACCGAGACAAGGGTGGGCCAAGATGCGCTCAGTGCATACAAGTGTGGTGTGCGAAATGATCTTCCCTTTCTCCTTGCTGCAGGGAGCCTCCTCTCACTCCCTGGGCGAGTTGCTCAAGTCCGTCGCGGGAGCTGAGATCTTCTCCACATGGGCAGCAGCCTCACTTGCTGAATCAAAGCTCCGGCGTGTCCCCTCCTGCCAGATCACCAGGCGCGCTGGATATTGTACTTGAAAACGAATATCAGCGTTTATAAGTTTTTGACAGAGGGAGGCATAGGCTTTTCGACGTTGGCTTAGCGCGGCTGAGTAGTCTTGTGTGACTCGAAGGCGCATGTTCTCCCATTCTACCACTCCTTTCTGGCGAACAGTCCGAAGCAGCTCTTCCTTCTGGGGGAAGCTAAGGAACCTCGCCAAGACCACCCGAGGCCTGCGATCATTTGCCGATTGCTTAGGGCCGATCCGATGAGCGCGCTCCACCACGATGGGGCTGAGTACGTCTGCCTCAGGTCGCAGGGATGTCGCCAAAGCCTCCACAAATCCCCGGAGATCTTTGTCGGGTACTGAGTCCGCGACACCCAGAAATCTCAGGTTATTCCGCCTGGATCTGTTCTCTAAATCATCCAGTTTGAGCGCTTGATCCAGGGCTAACTTATGCGTCGCCCGAAGCTCCCGCTGAAGTGTCGCCAGGCTGTCCTCATTTTGAGTTATCCGGGTCTCAGCCTCTTGCATGCGGGACCCCAGCGCCGCCAAAGAGTTTTGGATCGTGTCCATTTTAGTGTGCAGGGCATCAAATTGCCCTGACAGCGCACTGGCCACCGCTGCCGAGACTTCAGCTGTCAGGGCCGGTGAGGTAGGGGACCCGGCCTGCTTCGGGGGGGATTCCACCATCTTGGAAGTCCCGGCGGCACGGTCCTTCTCTCTGCGCCCGAGTTTAGCCGCGGAAGCCATGGCGATCAGGAAATTAGAATCGGTGCCAGGGGTAGAACAAATCGTCTCTCATACGGGGGTAGCAGGTAGGGGCTTTTCACGGCGGATTATCACAGTTTAGGGGTCGGGGGGCCCAGAGCTCAAACCGGACACGTCCGTTCGAGCTCACCACATCACGTGGTCTCCTGTATTGTATTTTTAAAGTGACAGTGCTGCCCTGTAGACCAAGAGTAGGACTATTATATCCAACTTGTTTCTGTTTTTCTTGTTTTGTATAGGAGGTCTCATATTGTTAAAAATTACATATGTTTGATTCTTTTTCATAATCTAATAAAGAGAAGAAAATCTATATGTATATTTTAACAATTTTAGCAATCTGATATCTATTGTAAATGAATGCTATCAGGAAAAGTTGAAAACAAGATACAGAAGTGTTGGTTTTTAACCCAGCGCGTTTACTGATAGAATAGAAACAGACTGGGGGGGGGGGGGGCATTTTATGGCACCTATAAAGCATTTAAAAATGTACCTATTCTATGCCTTCTTTATAAAGGGATATTGATCAAAGCAAAAACTCATTATTTGGGCATTCTGCTGGGACAGGATCCAAGATGGCGCTTTAGAGGAGCGCACTTGAGGACATGCTGTTCTCTTTTCCGTTCATTTGTTGAGTTGCAAGTTGGTGGCGGCGATGGGCAAAAGGAAGGAGAAAGGGGAAGCTTATTGTCCAAAAGAGCACCTCTTTTGGCCCCTTGCACCAGACAACGATCACGGATTTCGGAGTACCTCAAGTCTCACTGCTATTATCTTCTCCGGGTCGGCTGGAGGGGAATCACTTCGGCAGCAGCGAAGGGGTGTCTCTTAGTCCCATGAATGCAAAAAAACGGGACCACATCACCCCAATCCTAAGAGACCTCCACTTCCTTCCAATACAAGCAAGAATCAAGTACAAAGCTATCCTACTCATCCACAAAACTATCCACCAAACACGGAACACCTCACTCCACTCCCTACTGCCTCGCCCATCCCACAACAGATCAACCAGACACTCCTCCAATAACTCTATCGTCGTCCCCCACAAAAGAACCAAATCCACACAACGGACCTGCAACAGAGCCTTCGAACTTTATGCTCCATCCCTCTGGAACTCTCTACCAAACCACATCAGGAACAACGCTGACATCACATCATTCAAGAAACAGCTCAAGACAATCCTATTCCATGAACATCTCTGAACAGAAATACCACCCTATCTACATGACCGTATACATGTCCATGTCTACCTAAATCATTAATTGTTGCCCCTTGGTGATGGCCCCTCCCCCCCCCAAAAAAAATTGCCCCCCCCCTATGTTATATGTTACACCGCTTTGACCCGGTGAAAAGCGGGATATAAATGCAGTTAAATAAATAAATAAATAAATAAATTGTATGGACGCCACCTCCCAACCCCAGAAATGCTGTTGTGGCTGGTGCTGTGGGGTCTACACGGGCCGATGTGGCAGGAGCAGAGCCCTGTCTGGGAGAAACGCCGGTCGCTGCCTCGTCTCCTGTGTTGATTGAAATATCGGAGGATGGTCCTGTTTCCCACTTAAGAACTCTGGAGGATATTGCAAAGAGGAGCGAGACGCCTTTGGGGATCAAGTTTGCTGAGGTACAGAAACTACAAGCTGTGACTATGGAATCGCTGTGGGAGGTTATTCAAGGTTTTAATTCTTCCCTCCAGACACTTTCTTAGCAGATTAGTGGTGACTTGTCTCTTGTATCACAAGTTGTGGTTGATCAAGCCAAAGCATTGGATTCACTATTTGGGAGAATGGATATTATAGAAGCAAAAGTAAATTTGGTGCAGATGATAGGAGAAGTGTCTGTGAAGGACAGCAATGTTATATCTCGTCAGATGGAGTATCTTGAAAATCAGGCCCGATGAAAAAATTTGTGTTTGCTGAACTTTCCCAAGTCTCCTCTAATCTCTGCTATTGATATGGTGAAGAGATATTTAATTGAGACTCTGGGGATGGACTCTGGGAATCTCCTCCCTATAGTGAGGGCACAATATTTTGCTCCTAGTGGGAGAAATTGCCCTGTAGGGCAGGACGGATCTGTTGCAGATAACCTGACTGAGTTTCTGGAATCTTCCTTGGAGGTTATAACCCAGAGGTGTACTCTGGTCATAACAATCGCTTTGGAGTTCGACCACAATGCGGTGTTTAAATTGTATTTTCGGTCTATGCACAAGTCCTTTTTGTGGCTCTGTAATATGTATATTTCCTGATTTTTCTAGAAATACACAGAGGCAGCGCCAAGACCTTTTGGCTCTGCGGTCAAGAGCCTTGGCCTTGGGACTGAATTTTGTGTTGCGATTTCCTTGTATTTGTGTTATAGTTTATGAGGTAAAACGTATGGGGTTTTTTTTTAGCCAAAATCACTTGTGGAATTTATGTCTGGGAGGGAGGGGTGTAAACCGCTGTAATGACCCTTAGAGTAGCTGTTTCAGTGCGGGCTTCCTCCTTATTGTTTTTTTTCTTATTTAGTTTTTCTTTTCCTTTTTCTTGGATCCTATTTCCTTGATTGTAGTCTATTGTACTTTTTGTTATTTCTTAACATTTGATATTTCCTTTTGGGGGTTTGATTTCTCTTATTAGGAATGTTGTTTTTTTTCTTCTGATTGATTGGTGTAATGTATTTGGAAATGTTATAAATAAAAAATAAAAAAACCTCACTATCTAATTTAATTTTTCTCTTTTTAGTTTTACTTTCACACTATCCATTGTACTCAATCCAGCTTCATAGGAACTATAACTTCATTAGATATATACCTCTATGTGTCTTTAAAAAATAGGCTCCAAGAATAATGTTCATTAGCAAACAAATGCTCATGCAACAAGCTACAGCTGCTTTGAGGCACATGCAACTTTCTGCATGTACTCTATATGGATATGTATGTGTGGGCGGTATATTCTAGGCAGTGGCCAATCTAAGTAAAGCGGCAGGCTGTCTCTGCTTTAAATTTAACCCAAATATTCAATGCCAGGGCCATATCAAGCCACCGGCATTGAATATCCAGTTTCCCTGAACAGAGGATTAGCTATCCAGTCAGCAGCTGAAAGATAACTAAACCAGCTAAAGTAAAGCCAGGTTTTTTTGGCCAAACTCTAGCTGGTTAATGTTAACTGGCCAATGGCTGAATGTCACCGCTGCCCAGTTAACTGTGGTTGCTCCATGCCAGGAAACCTTGACTCTAGCTGGTTAGAGTTGAGGTTTTCAACCTGGGTAGTAGGGGATATTCAGCGGTACTAAACGCTTTAGTGCTTTTACATATCCCACTGACCACAGTTTAATCAGCAGGTTTGCTAACTGGTTAAAGTGTTTTGACTATGCCCCCGATACTTTATAAAACACGTTGTACCTTGCTTATGTACCACAAACATTGCCCTTGGGAAGGTCTATGCATGGTCCGCATAAAGGTACATGTGCTCTTGTTGGCATATGTAATTGTACACGCCTATAGAGTCCATTTGTTGCATGTAGAACATGCCTCATACACTGCAAATGTTTTATAAAATAATACCCAATGAGCTCAGTATTCAGAATCATTTTTACAGCCAGCAGCGGCATCAGTTGAATAAGTGCTTTTGAATATTGACCTCAAGGTAACTGAAACTGCATATCGGTAGTTAAAATCTGTCTGGAGCGTGGGGCTACAGCAGTAGGAATATGGCTCAACCTGTAGACTTGCGATCTTACTTTCACCTACCTAGACCATTTACAATATAACCTTCAGCCAGAAACTTAGGGCCCCTTTTATGAAAGCTTGTTAGCTGGTTAACGGGCAGTTTGGAATACTAACACGTGAGCATGCCTGCCACCGCATGCTAAAACACATATTAATCAGCGAATGGGGGATGGGTGGATTGTGGGCATGGAGCGTGCATTGCCACTAGCACCTGGGTTATTGCCACACGTTCGGCAGCAACGCAGCTTTTAATGCAACTTCACCTAACAACTCTTCTATGGCAGTTGTTAAGTGAACTTGCCTTGATGGAGCACATCTCATGCCCGTCATGCGTTAGCTGCTTGAACTATGCTGGTCATGCCCCCGAGAGCTACCGTGGAATCTTTGCAATTAATGTGCATTTGTTTGGCACGTTAATTGCAAATCTTTAACAGGCTTTAGTAAAAGGGGCCCTTGGACTTCCTGGAAGTGGTCCAGAGAAGAGATATCAAAGCGAAGCAGAGTCTGCATTAAAAGCCCTACAAGATAAGACTGAAGGCAAAGATACAGAGAATCCTCCAGGATATAAATAATGCATTAAAGGCATACATTTTTCAGAAGCAAGCACATGCTAGAAAAGATCGTGAGTAATACTAGAATATGCCTTCTCATAGATAGGGTGGTAGGTGCATGGGACATTACTTGTGGGTCCAGTGGTTTCCTCCTGCTATCCAAGGGTTTCCCTATTACAGTGCTTCTCGACCCTCTCCTGGAGGCACACTTTGCCCATTGGGTTATCAGAATTACCACATTGAATATGGGATAGAGTTGCATACAAGAAAACATGCATATTGTGGATATCCTGAAAACCCAACTTGCTAGATGTACCTCCAGGAGAGAGTTGAGAAGCACTGCCCTATTGTAATATTCCCCATGTCTCAATCCATCTCAGCCATTACAATGATGGCCCCTGCTCAAGAGCCATGTTTCCTTTTGGACTCCAATGAATATGGTCACAAATCCTGGATCAGGAACTGGTTAAAAGATAGAAAGCAGAGGTTAGGACTGAATGGCCAAATTTCTCAGTGGAGAAAGGTGAATAGTGGAGAACCCCAGAGATCTGTGCTGCGCCTGCTGCTTTTAACAGTCATCAATGACCTGGAAATGGGAATAACGAGTGAAGTGATCAAATGTGCAGATGACACAAAATTATTCAAAGTCTTAAAACGCAAGAGGATTGTGAAAAATTGCAAGAGGACCTTGATAAATTGGAAGACTGGACATTCAAATGGAAGCTGAAATTTAATGTGGACAAGTTCAAAGTTATGCACCTAGGAAAGAACAACTCAAACTACGGTAACATGATACAAGGTTCCACATTAGGAACTGCCATCCAGGAAAAAAAACGTAGGTCTCATCGTGGATAATACATTGAAACCCTCCACCCAGTGTGCAGCGGTAGCCAAGAAAGCAAATAGAATGCTAGGTATCATAAGGACAGGAACGGAGAATAAAGCAAAGGATATTATAATTCCTCTGTATCGCTCCATGGTGCGACTGCACCTTGAATATTGTGTGTAATTTTGGTTGCTGTATCTTAAAAAGAATATAGCAGAATTAGAAAAGGTACAGAGAAGAGTAACAAAAATGGTAAAGGGGATGAAAGGATACCCCTATGAGGAAAGGCTTAAAACATTAGGGCTCTTCAGCCTGGAAAAAAAATGGCTGAGGGGAGATAGGATAGAGGTCTATAAATTAATGAATGCAGTAGAACAGGTAAACATAAATCGGTTATTTATGCCATCAAAAAGTAGAAAGACTAGAGTTCACAAAATGAAGCTATAATGTAATCCATTGAAGGCTAATAAGAGAAAATATTTTTTCACTCAACATGTAATCAAACTCGGGAATTCATTACCGGAGGATGTAGTGAAGGCTGTTAGTGTAGCTGGGTTTAAAAAAGGTTTGGACAAGTTCCTGGAGCAAAGGTCCATAAACCATTATTAAAGGGGACCTGGGAAATCCACTGCTTGCCCTGGGATAAGCATTGTGGAACCTGTGTCTTTTTGGGAACCTGCCAGGTACTTGTAACCTGGATTGGCCACAGCTGGAAACAGGATTCTGGGCTTGATGGACCTTGGTCTGACCCATTATAGCATTCTTTATGTTCTTATGCTCCAGACTAGGGAGTGCCAGAGGACACTCCTTTCTCTCAGGAGCTGTGAGTGCTCCCTCCATAGCACCCCCACTTGGCTGGAGGAACAGAAGAGCTTACCTGGGAATCAAACCCTGGCCCTCTGCATGGCAGCTCCACAGCATGTACTACTGAACCAATGGGCCAGCCTACTCCCCTCCCCCAGCTTTGTTTTCTTTTTCTTCCTGATTGTCTTTAGATTGGTCACTCTAAAATTGTCATATATCATCACATGGTTAAAGGAAGAAACAGGGAAAGTGAGAGACACATTTTGAAATATCAAAAACCTGCTGAGCAGGAAAACTATCCAGAATACTTTATCTGGATACCTCCACCGAGATGCTCAGTGAAGCTTACCCAGATAACTGTACTGTTGACTTGCTGTTTTCTGTCGAATTGATGCCAACTTCTGGGGACCCATCTCCTAGGTTTTCTTGGCAAGGTTTGACTGGAAGTAGATTGCAAGGCCTTTCTTCCACACAATAATATATCTGGTCAAAAATATCCAGATAACTTTAGAAGAGCAATTTATCTGACCAGAGTTATCCAAGTAATTTTCACTGGTCAGCATTAAATAGCTGCGCTGACCGTCTCAAGTTTAACCACACCTGGCGAACAATCCCAGTGCTGCTGCTTTTAATTTTGGCAAATTCTGTGCAGGCAACGTTTTTCCCCAACAAAATTTAGCCAGTGACAAGAGGGAAACTGTATTGTATTGGTGCCATTATACAAAGGAAAACTTCATCACAATGCTACCTCATGGTTCTTGCAACAAAAAAATGCAACTATAACTCTCTTTTACCAAAAGCCCTTGTTTGAATCATGGACATGAGGGTGTGACAGTTTATTTCACTTATCTGTTAGGTTCGTTTCATGTGTTGCCATACCACAATAACGTGCTTATGAGAGAACGCTGGGGCTTTTTTTATTCCTTTACTGCTGACTTCCATTGTAGGTCGAATATTTAAAATGTGAGAAGCCTTGAAGTTAGAGCCAAACCTAAGAACTGTCACACAGAAAATCCCACAGTATTGTGCCATTTCCTTGTACCCAGGGCTTGCGTTCACCAATCACAGTTAATGAGTCCTTCCTGCTACAGTGGGCGCAGCAATCTCCCTCCTCTCACTGCACCACACCCACAGTGGAACTGTAGCAAATGCTCATTGTTTGCAGATAATAAGATAATGCCCATGTCAGTGAAGAAGGCAAACCTCTGGAGCCTGCACACTGGGTGGCCCAAAGCCTCACGTGCTTTGGGTTTTATTGTGCCACATGAGCAGCCTCACCTGATGTAACCCAAAGCAGAGAGAATGTACGTGACTCAGGAACGAAATGTGACTCCCTCCTGTGCTAGCCACTCATGGCAGATGGACGCATGTTAAGGGCTCTCCACCCTCAGCTAAGCTTTGCATCCACGAGGTTCCCATAGTACTGACCTCAGTATCTCTTTCAGCTGTTCTTATTTTTTCACAAAAGGTACA
The DNA here is from genome assembly GCA_033557465.1 of Ichthyophis bannanicus. Taxonomy (NCBI): domain Eukaryota; kingdom Metazoa; phylum Chordata; class Amphibia; order Gymnophiona; family Ichthyophiidae; genus Ichthyophis; species Ichthyophis bannanicus. Next base: position 175,425,503 of record CM066043.1, on the reverse strand, counting down.
GAACCTGATGCACTTTCTGTAAGCGTACACAGAAAGAAACAAATTAAAATGGAAGCAGATGTCACAGATATGGTTTTGTTTTGATTCTGAAAAAACAAAGGCTTGGACCGGCAATATTGTGGTGCTTGAGACCTATGACCAACGTTCACGTCAAGCTGTGCGGGCATCCTCTGGCCACGATAGGAGGAGGTGCTGCAATATTCTGACATTCCTGCTTCTCATGGCTAAAAGCACAATATTGCAGCACCTCCCCTTACCAACAGCAGCATGACCAGAGGACTCCCATGCAGCTTTCCTGTGACCATAGGACCACTTCAATGCCCTTCTTGCAGATGGCAGAGAAAGCAGTAGGTTTTATGCCAGTTGGTTTATTTGCTTAAAATAATGGGGGGTATATTCAACAGTGGTGGCCAGTGCATGTAAAGCAGCTGGCTGTTGTCACTTTAAATTAGACCCAGATATTCAATGCTGGGGTCATATCCAGCTACCGGCATTGAATGTCCAGTGTGCCTGCTTAGCATTTTAGCATACAGGGCAGTGGCGATTCTCAGCTGCTGCCTGGTTAGCTAAACTGGCTAAAGTTAGAACAGTCTTTATTTTGCCTAATTTTAGCCGATTTAGATTAACTGATTAGCAAGTGAATATCATCGCTGACCAGCTAACCTAAGTCGCTGTCCCCACTCCACCCCTGGAACACCCCAATTTGGGGCATTTAAACCCAGTAGAAGGGGATATTCAACAGCACTAAACAATTTAGTGCCACTGGGCATACCACAGACCACTATTTAACCGGCTACCAGGCTTGGTAACAGGTTAAATCACTTTGAATATACACCCCCCCCCCCAATATTTTTAAGCTGATAGACTGCTGCTTTGAGCTTTCAGCTGAACTTGAATCTCCCTGACCGTGCAGAGGAACTTTCATTCACAGTGGCAAAAGGGCTTTCCCCCTCCCCTTCTTGTGTGACTCAACCATCACAAGGACCGTCTTCTGGCTGAGAGTCACAGGTCTACTGGATGGGTAATACTGTGAACCTCAACAAAAAATGCTGTAATAATCATTTCTTAAATGTGTACAGTTGAAAACATTCCTCGAAACATTGGTTAGATTGAGCCCTATTTCATCAGTGTAAAAAGTGAAAAATGGGAACTTTGATATCTACTAACTTTCCCATGCAGAGACAACTCTTGGGTAAAGAAAGGTTTCACCTCTCTCCTAAAAAAAAGAAAATAAAAATGGCTCCAAAAAAAGTTAAAAAGGAATATGTCAAAAAATACCATAATACCATCTGATTTGTATAAGTTTTAACATTAAAAATCTGTATCAAAAAGGGGATTGACTATGTTCTCTGAATCTAAAGGATGCCTATACAAAGATTCAAATACATCCCAGTCACAGAAAGTATCTGCGATTCATTATAGGAAAACACCACTTCCAGTGGTCCACTCATCGCATTTTTGCCAAATGCCTGGCAGTGTTGCAGTGTGTTTATGTAGACTGAGCATGCCCACGATTCCCTACTAGGATGATTGGCTGCTCAAGAGCACAACTCAGGAAGGAGTGTAAGAATCCATAACTATCAGAGCTCTGCTAGATACAAGTCAGGTGAAAGCCTTTCTCTCACAAGATGGGCTCACCCGACTGATGGCGATCATGGCTATTCAAAAGAGTAAGCAAATATCAGGGAGAAACATGTTGAGGATATTAGGCCATGTAGCCTCAATGGTTCCCATCACTTCCTTCGCACGTCTCAAAATGAGACACACTGAGTTGACATTAAGCATGCAGTGTATATTGTTAGTCAGTATGGCGGTCATTCTGAAAGGCGGGTTGTGGGGCTGCACATACTGCCAGAACGTGCAGTCCCACAATCTGCCTAGACCCTATTCCCCCACTGGCTCTCCCCATACGTCCTGTGCTTCAGGACATGGAGACCCGGTGGGGGGCAGAGTGGGTACGGGAGGTATTTTGGATAGAGTGTAATCTTTTTTTATTCATAGTTGGGTAAACCTGCATATAAACACTGTTGCAACAGTTGATATGATTAATGACTAAACTGAGGACAATGATAGCCTGTGTGGAAAAAGTCAAGAATGAGCGAATGGACCGGAAGAATCTCAAAGCATGAAAAGAAGATTGTACCGCTGAGCTGATCTGCTTTGAGAAGGAGATATCTGAATCTAAGGTTACTCCTAAATACCTAAAGGTTGAGGTTAGTGCAATGGGCCCTGAACAAAGAGATGGGGAGATAGTTGGTGGAGAGGAACCACCTGTCAGCCATGTAGCTATGGACTTGCTGGGGTTTAACTGTAAACAATTACAGCCAATTCTCTACTTGAGATAGGCAGTGATTAATCAGATGTAAATCCAAGTTAGCAGTATCAATGTAAGTCGTAATCAGTATGTCATCTGTGCAGACAAAAGCTGAAAGGCCGATGCCCTGAATAAGGATTAGTAGTGGACTCATGAAAATGTTGAAGAGAATCGGTGATATTATGAAGCTCTGAGGGACTCCACAGGAGAGTGACCAAGCATCAGAGAGGTTATCTTTGCAAGAGAAAAAGAGTGATCCGAAAGAAAGGAGCTGAACCAACGGAGTACCTGGCCATGAATGCCAACTGATTGAAGGTGGGATAACAGATCATGGTTCATGAGGTCGAAGGCACTTGAGAGATCTAGTGAGACTAGTAGCGTGAACTTACCTGTATCTAGTGCACCATGTGCTTCACTGGGGAGGGTAGTGAGAATAGTCTCCATACTATGGTTTGGGCAAAAATCCGATTGTTGTGGATGAAGCACGTGTGTATGTTCTATATGATTTGATAGCTGGGAGAGGACCAAATGTTCCATAAGCTTAGAAGTAAATTGAAGGTCCGAAACCGGCCTATAGTTGGATGGTTCTTTAGGATCCAAATTGGCCTTTTTTAGGAGTGGGCGAACAACAGCTTGCTTCCACCCAGTGGGGACATGACCTGATTTAAATCTATGATTGATAATAGTGCAAGCTATGAGTAGTAGGTTAAGAGAGACTTCCAACACCCATGACGAGGGAATAGGGTCTATGAAACAGGTGGTTTTCCTTATTAAGGAAAAGGTCTTTCTAAGAGAGGGTTTAGTTGCTGAAGTGAAAGTGGACCCAATGTGGGTCAGAACAGGGGCCAGTGAAGGGATTGCATCAAGGATCTCAAATGGTGTTGGCAGTGGTAAAGGCTGATGTGCTACTTGTTCCTTATTCAGAAAGGATGTAGCAAGAGCATCTAGGGTGGGTCTGGGCCAAACAAGATATTGTGAGGGGAGAGTATTTAACGTAGAGAGTTTGGAAACCACAGAGAACAGCATCTCGTTTCAGGATGTGGAATTTAGGATTTGCTCAGAAAAATACCGTCTTCTTGGCAGTCAGTATCTGGGCATGGTAGTGATTGTGCTGATGTTTGAACAATGCTAAGGTAGTTGGGTTCGAGTCTTTCTGCCATAGCTTTTCAGTTCTTCTCAACTGGCGTTTTACCATACCCAAATCAGCATGATACCATGGATACTGGAGCAGAAAGTTCTATTTGAAAGGCCAGCCCGCATTAGTAGTCCTTGTACAAGGAAGTTTCGCCAATCACCATCTAAAATATATCTAATCTGTGCCAGAAAAAGTCCCTCTTATTTCAAAAGGATCCTTCTTTTGCAAATTTGGATTGCATGACAAACAAGCTGTGCAATTCTCCGTAAGTCCAGGAAGCAACATGTGAAATCTGGGGCATTAATCCTTCCCCACTACAATTAACAAATGATTAACCATGGACACTGAATTATGTTCTATATTGTTCAGATCATTCGATTATTGCTAAGCTGAACGCCAGGGGATATGCTGCTGCCTTCTGTTTTCAGTGGGACTGCATTTGTGGTCATACGCTTGTATATCAGGATCTAGGCTGGTGTGACTTACACATCTTCTATGTCACTGTCTGTGAGTGAGATCGAATGATGGGAGAAGCATATTTCATTTCCTTGAGACTGGATCAGTCTCATAATGCATGCAGCTGGAGCAGGGAAAATTTCATGTTACATTTATTATTATTATAGTGAAGTAAAATTAAATTTGTGCAAGCTAGCAAGACTGAAGAGTGATGTCAGTATTTGTGACTGGTAGGAATGGAGGGTTAACAGTGACCAGTACAGCCACAAATAGCTAGATACAAAGCAACATGGGAAACTGAGTCCAGAACACCATGGTTTTAGGCATGTGATATACCGTCCTTTCCTGTGTGTATCAGAGAGGTTTAACAGGCACCTTCTACTGGCATTTGTGGACCTTCATTCCACTTGCTGACTTCTTGAATGACTTGGGAGCTCTCCTGGGTCGGCACAGTTTTTCCAGACTAGCAAACACTATTTTTAGCAGGGACAGAAAACAAAAGCTGAAGTGTTTAAACTACAGGACTAACTGTTCTAAAGCCATATGTGCCCCGTGTGTATTCGTTTGTTAAAAAGTGCTTTGCTGTTGTCTTTTTTAATAGTGCTTATTAAATAAAGTACTTTGCTTGACCTACAGGAAAAACTGAAGGAGCACCAGAGGGGAAGAGGAGAGGAGAGGCGAGGCAGCAGAAAGAAGGAGCAGGGGTGGCAGGCAAGAGGTATACACAGAAGAGTTTGGCTGTATGTAATGATGTGAGCGTGTGAAGAGAGCTCTGTAGGTTCTACACTAGCTGCAGTCCCGTGTCAGTTTGTGCACTGTGCTTACATGGATCTCTGGTTTGGCGTGTATGTGAACCAACTTTGATCTGGAATTGTAAGGGCAATAAAAGACGGGATGGTTGGTGCAGCCATCATTCACTATTATTTTCACAGATATATTATTATATTCATAAAGGGCCCGATATTCAGTTGCGAAGGTTATGTGCTGCTATGGCGCATAGCCGTGCCTGCTGACCCTTAACCCCGGATATTCAATTGCCACAACGCCAGAAGCCACAGTAACTAACTGGGCAGTATACAATATTGCCGCTTCCCGGTTAGGGACCGTCTCTGCCTCTGCTCTGCCCCAGAACACCTCCAACATGTCCTGATGCTAACTGCATAGGATGCGTAGCGGGGTTAGAAGGGGATATGCAATGGCACTAACCGTGTAAGTGCCGTTGACTATCCTGATTTAAGGCATTTCACAGTTTTCTGGGCTGTAAACCGTGTAAGTGCCTTTCAAATATCAGGCCCACAGTTTCTAAAGAATTTAAGCTACACCAGCACTGCTCCCCCCCCCCCCTCCTGTGGCAGCTCAAGGCCAAATTCTATGTCAGGAATTCAAAAATTCTGCAATAATATCTTAAATTCTTTGACAATTATGTGACATATTTGTATGTATTTACATATTTAAATATAAACTTGTAATTAATTTTTAAAAATAAAGTTGGTTTCTGGCACTTCTTTGTGTCTAGCTAAATTGTTTGATCTTTTTGGAAGAGAGAGGAAGGAATTGTCATGAACAGTGCTGAAAAGGGAGGTGGGATTGAAAATAGGGATAGAGGGAGTTATCTGGGAATGAGGAGGGAGAGGGAGAATGGGGAAACGATGGGCCCAATATTGGAAAGGCATTTACACGACTTACAGCCCAGTAAACCATGTAAATGCCTTAAATAGGAATATTCAACGGCACTTACACGGTTAGTGCTGTCGAATATTCCCGTCTTTGCCCCCCTACTTGCCTGTTGCTATCCGTTAGCATCGGGGTGTTGGGGACATTCCAGGGCGGAGAATGGCGGTAACCGGGGTAGCTGCAATATTGGACTGCTACCCGGTTAGCACTCCACAGCTAAAACTAGGTCAGCTTTTGGCTCGCCTAGTCTTAGCCGTGGATGCTAACCAGGTAGCGGTCCAATATCGTCCCTACCTGGTTAGGCTGCGTGGCGGTTTCCCCAGGGCGCCCAAACCGGATATTCAATGCTGTTGGCATGGCATTGAATATCTGGGGTTAAGGGTGAACAGGCAGAGCTATGCGCCGACACAGCGCTTAGCTCGCGCAGCTCAATATTGGGCCAGACGTGCTTAGATGCAAAGAAGCAATGTTTAGTACCATGGAAGGTAACAGTCTTCCTTCCCCCTTCAGGCTTCCTTTGTCCTCTGGCTTGGCTTCTCTTAAAAGGCCCAAAAAATTCACAGCAGAGGAATCGGATGATGTGAACCTTCCCCTGATTTAAAGAGGTGAGTACTTCAAAAGCAGGTTCTTTCTACTCGCTGGTTCACTGACTATACAAATCAATAGGAGAAAAAAGAAAGCTCTCGTTAATTGTATGATACACAGTAAAAACTGATTTTCAAGATCTTGCCTGGAAGATGTCTGAGAACTAGATTAGTGCCCTCATCATGTCCAGCATTAGTCCTTCCCTAGCCCCCCCCCCCAGGTGTCCAGCATCTCCTGTCCTCTTTCCTACCCTCCATAATCCAGCATCTCCTTTCCTAACCCCTCCAAAATGCCCAGCATCACATCTCCCCTTTTCTGCCGCCACTTAACCCAGGCTGCAGTTACACTATGAAAATCAGTGCAGCACAGGGCCTTAAGCACATGCAAACCTGCCAAGTCCCACCCCCTGTCACAAACTTCCTGGTAGAGGGGGCAGGATGTGGCAGCATTTAAAAAAGGACTTTTGCTCTAGGCCCTGCACTGCACTGACTCTAATTCTTTAACAACAGCTGTGGGCAGAGGATGGAAATAAGGTCACAGCATTAGCAGAGGCAGCGGGAAAGGAAGATGGGGTGGGGGGGGGGGGGAGATATGCTGACAGCAGCAGCAGCAAAGTGGTGATTGGAGCTACGTCAATTCCTGCCTTCCCTCAAATATTGCTGCCCTAGGTGGACACCTAGTTCACCAAGTGGTAGGGCCAGCCCCAGAGCTAGTCTGCCTATCACACATGAGGACTTCTGTGGCTGTAATGCTCTGAAGGGCTGATGTGAAAACCCCGCGTGAATGCAACTTGTAATGTAATGTCATTATGTATGAAAGTGTTTATTTATTTGCATCTATTTGCTGCCTAACCACCTGACTGCTGAAGGCAGAGTATGAGTTTTGTGGAGCAGCAGCCAGACGGCACTTTGCTTCTGCAGCTTCCTTCCCCTCATATTGCATCTTCACTCTCTTATAGGGCTCAGGAGATATTTATCCAGGTGGACGGCTCTATTACAAAATTGTCACCTTGGGGCAGCTAAAGGTACATGTGGACTTTTACAGTGCAGGTACTTTCAGACAAAGTTAGAAGTGGCATTCCTGGGGCAGGGAGGGGTGGCAAACAGCTTGAATGCATTTAAAAACGGATATGCATACATGTTCTTTGCTCCCCATGCATTTTAATCTGCAAAATATACATGCACTGTAAAGCCTGTGTACACTTTTAGGAAAAGTTTTTTTTTAACAGGGCAGTCTACATGGGTGACTATCTATCTAGCTGGCCAGGTCCATTTGGAAATTGTTTCCTTCTGATTGGCCACCTGCAGAAACAGCAGGGTTGATGTGGTCATTCTGGTATTTGCTCACTAAAGTGCACACAAACCTTGAGGCTGTGTAGGCTACAAAAAAAAGCACTCTAAGGGGTATTTCTACTAAACCGAGCTAATGGTTAACCCAGGCTATCTGCTTATAGGTCCCATTGAATAATGTGCGTCCAAGGTACAGATAGCCCGGGTTAACCATTAGCCCGGCTTAGTGCCATACCCTTTGACAAAGCATCCGTGGCACTGTACATGTCATGCCTTGTAAACAACTTCACCCTCCTTGTACATTTGTCGTATTCTGCTGACTAAAACATACAATTCAGCATTAAAGTAGATGTTTGTTTCACTGCTCTGCAAAATATACTTTATGGGCCCAATATTCAGTACCGATGGCTAGCACTACTGAAGCAGCTAGTGGCCGGCGTTGAACTTAAGACCCAGATATTCAGTGCTGGGGCCATATCTTGGCTCCGACATTGAATACTATATCTGAGCTGCACGGATTGCTGTGGTTAGTATCGGAGCCATGTTAGTGCTGCTGAATATCACGCACAGCAACATTTACACGGTTTGCAGACTGACCCCAGCCCTGGTAGTGCACAGAATGGGTTCAGCAGGCTAACTGATTCCACAAAACAAATTATTTTTTTGCCACCATTATTTCATTTTATTTGAAAACAAAATGAAGGTGACATTTTACTTACCAGATAATGTCCTTTCCTTGAGTCCTGCTAGACCAGTCCAGACAAGTGGGTTGTGTTCCTCTACCAACAGATTGGTGGAAACAATGAAAAGCCCAGTTTTCAATGACATCACTCCCATGCCTATATTCTTCTTAGCCACCAGAAGTCTTTTCAGTATCCATCCCAAAGCATGGCAAGCCTCACACAACTTCAATTGTCGGAAACAAAGAAAAATCAACAGTAGAGAACTATGTAGAGGAAAGCATAAACAGAAGGCTGTCAATAGAAGATGAATCTGCAGAGGCAAGTAGAAAAAAATCATAGCGGATCCAAGGATACCACAGCAGAAGAATAGAGCAAATACAGTTCCAGGGGCAGGCCCTGGACTGGCTTAGCAGGACTCAAGGAAAGGACATATCTGGTAAGTACAATGTTGCCTTCTATTTCATCCTGATAGAACAGTCCAGACAAGTAGGATATACCAAAGCTATGACTCCACTGGATGGGAAGAAGACACAGCAGCTCACAAAACCTTTGAGCCAAAGATAGTTTCCACCCATGCATGGACATCCCAGCGGTAATGCTTGACAAAAGTGGAAAATGATTGCCCACGTTACCACCCGACACATATCTGCAGGGGCTACCATGCTCTGCTCCACCCATGAGGATGCTTGTTAGTAGAATGGGTGCACAAACCCTCTGGAACCAATTGGTTCTGTAACAGATATGCCAAGGCAATGACCTCCTTAATACAGCGCTCTAAAGTTGACTTAGCTGCCGTGTCACCCTTGTGTGGGCCATCAAACAGCACAAAAAAATGGTTGGACTTATGAAAAGAATTCATGACCTCCAAGTACCAGAGAAGCACCTTCTGGATATCCACAACATGAAGATCCTTATCCTTCCCTGACACTGCTCCTTAGAGAAGGAAGGCAGGCAGGCAGACCACCAGGTTCACATGAAAGGGAAAAATCAGCTTAGGCAAGAAGGCACAGGCCAAATGGAAATGGCCTCCTTTGAAAAAGACAAATAAGGATCTCAGCAAGACAGAGTCTGTAGCTCGGAAATTCGCCTTGCGGAACAAATCGCGACCAAGAAGACGGTCTTGAGTGTCAAATCCTTCAAAGTAGCGTGCTTCAATGATTCAAAGGGCACCGACATCAGGACCCTGAGCACCAGAGATCCCAGGAAGGGACCACAGACTGGACAGAAGGATGCAGACACCAAACCCCCTGGAGAAAGCAAGAGACATCTGAGTGCAAGGCTAAAGACTTACCCGCCACTGGAGCTCAGAAACAGGCCAAAGCTGCCACCTGAACTTTCAAGGAGCTAAGGGAAAGGCCCTTCTCCAGGCCATCCTAGAGCAAAACCAACAGAGATGGCACCTTGGCCGCCTCAGGAGCCAACTGCTGAGCATTGCACTATTGTCAAAGAGGCACCAGACCAGCACATATGCTAGCTTGATACACCTCTTCCGGGCTCTGAGCAGAGTGGAGAACACCGCTGGAGAGCACTGTTCCCTCTAAGCTGTGTGCGTGTGCGCGCGCACACACCTCGCCGAGCGAGCGCACACACTTTACAACAGAGCGCACAAAAATTACGGTTCTGATTCTGATAGAAAACAACACAGACGTCTTAAAATTTAAAAGTTGTTATGTATTTACAGTTTTCACAAGTTCTACAATGTTTTCTAGTTCAATCAATGTGGTGTACATACTGTATTCTGATGTGTAGTCAAATTTTAAAGTATATAACTCCGAGTGTCATTATGTGGTGCACAAAAATTTAACCTTCCTTCAAAAGCTGCACAGCTGATATTTTATGCACACACAGCCTACAGAAAATTAGAGGGAACATTGCTGGAGAGAAGTTGTTATGTGTTAGCTGTCTCCTTTCAAGAGCCAAGCCATAAGCGAGATGGTACCCGGGTCCTCCAGGACAATCGGTTCCTGCCACAACAGGCACCGAGATGGAGGTAACCGAAGAGGAGACACCTACAGGAACCACATAAAATTTCTGAACCATGCCCTCCTCAGCCAATCCGGCACCACTGGAATAATCCTGCCCACATGGCATTCTATACAACGAATCACACACCCTACCTGGGGCCACTGAGGAAACATGTACAACAGGGGCTGACTTGGCCAAGGCTGGGCCAGGGCATCGATGACCTCAGACTCTGTTTCCATGAGGCAACTGAAGAAATGGAAAACTTTGGCATTGAAGCAGGTCACCATTAGATCCAGTTTGGAGTGCCCCCACAGCGCAGAATCAACTGAAACACCTCCTGACTCAACTCCCACTCTCCAGAATCAGAGTGCTGACTGAGGAAGTCCACTTCTAGATTATCCACCCTGGCAATGTGCTGATCCAACAAGCTTTGAAGGTTCTTCTCCACTCAGGCAAACAGCAGAACCATCTCCAGAACTACATTGGCACTCCTCATGCATCTTGCTGAATAACATAAGCCACTGCTATGGCATTGTCAGAAAATACTCAAATCGCCCAGCCATCAACCAGATTCTGGAAACGCAGAAGAGCCAACTTGATGGCCCTTGTCTTGAGGCAGTTGATGGACCACACTGCTTCCCTGGAGTTCCAGTGGCCCTTAGCTGTACTGTCTTGGCAATGGGCTCCCCAGCACAAGAGACTGGCATCCATTGTCAGAAAGATCCAGGAGAAATTGTCCAGGGCATGCCCTTCTTCAGATGACAGGGCTGCTGCTATCATCACAGACTGGTCCTTACCATCAATGGGAGCAGGAGTTTGCACTCAAACTCCTGAGAGCTCAGGGACCACTGAATCAGCAAGGACTGCTAGAGAAGTCAAATGTGAGCATGTGTCCATGGCACCATCTCTATGGTTGCCGCCATCATTCTGAGAAGCTGAAGATAATCCCAGATTCTGGAAGCCTGCTGAACACAGAACAGCACAAGGCGATTCAAAAGTCTATTGACTTTCTCCTCTGGCAAGAAAACCCTGCCCACTTGAGTGTCAAAACGTGCTCGCAGGAACTCCAGGCTTTCCAAAAAGGACACCACTCAGGACGTCACCCAAGATGCTTCTGAAAGTGAATGGGCCCAGATGAACCAGTCACCCAGATATGGATGGACACAGATCCCTTGGTGCTGTGGAGCCACAGCCACCATGACCTTGGAGAACGTCCTTGGGGTGGTGGATAGCCTGAAAAGGAGGGAGGCGAACTGATAGTGAGAGCTAAGCATGGCAAAATGCAGATACTTCTACTGATCTGCCCAGATTGGGATATGAAAATACACTTTAGCCAGATCCAGAGATGCCAAGAACTCCCCTCGGCACACTGAAAACTATCTGAAAACACAGAATGTGCAAGTGCTTGTTGACACCCTTGAGGTCCAGAATGGGCTGCAAAGGAATCATCCTTTTATGGCACCATGAAATAGATGGAGTATCTGCCCTTGCCCTGCCCTTCCAGGGGGACAGGCACCACTGCCTTTTAAGCACAGCAACTTGTCCAAGGTGGTCCACACAGTGGCACTTTCGATCGCAGACCCACAAGAGCAATTTTATTTATTTAACATGATTTTTATACTGCTTTATCATTTTAGTCAAATTGTTTACATTGTTAAAAACCTGTTAACTAAATAAATAAATTGTAACCTAAACTTGGTAGAGTACATTAAACAGGGGCATTGATAACCTGGATTCTTCTGAGGCAATGGAGAGCTAAATGATGAAGGCATCTGGAATTAGCTCATTGCATTCCAGGACATAGCCAAACTGAATGGTGTCTAGCAGCCAGCAATCCTTGATAAGTCGGACCTATTCCTGAAAGAAAAGATGAAGCTTGACTCTGACCAGAGGAACTAGGGAATGGGCCCCCAAACCTTCATTGCGCAGCCTGGGAGGGTCAATCTCTGGAGGAGACCAAATCTCTGGATTGTGTTGGAAAGAGGAGATGGCACTGTCATCCATACTGGTGTGGTCTACAGGCCTCGAACTCAAACTGAAGAAATAGATAGCGAATTGATTGTTGATATTGCAAAGATAGTCATGAAGAGGTGACTTTAATCTATCCGATGTGGATTGGAGTGTTCCTTCTGCAAATCTGGAAAGAAGTAAAAAAAATTGTGGATGCCTTCCAAGATGCGTTACTTAAACAAAGGGTGATGGAACTGACTAAGGAGAGCTCCATGCTGGATTGAGTGCTCACCAACAGAAATAGCGTGTCAGATATCCAGGTGGGTGGCCATGTGAGCAGCAGTGATCATCACACGATATGGTTTGAGATAAAAGCCAAGGTGGAATCCAATCACAGCAAGCTCAAAGTCCTAGACTTCAAATATGCTGACTTCAGTAAAATGGCCAAGTACCTGAAGGAGGAGTTGGTAGGGTGGGAGGGGATAAAGAAAGTAGAATTGCAATGGGCTAAACTAAAGGAGGCAATAAAAGATGCAACAGTTACATACGTAAGGAAAGTAAATAAAAACAAGAGGAAAAGGAAATCTATTTGGTTCTCCAAAGAAGTGGCTGCACAAATAAAAACAAAAAACACAGCTTTCACAAAATTCAGAAGCTCACAAACAGAAGAACACAGAAAAGAATACAAGATCAAACTAAAAGAGACAAAAAGAAAAAATAAGGATAGCAAAATCAAAGGCAGAAGAAAAGATGGCTAAAGATGTGAAGTGTGGCAACAAAACATTTTTCAGATATATTCGGGAGAGGAGGAAAATCAGAGGTGGAATTGCAGGACTCAAAAGTGCTGGGAATGGATTCGTGGAAAGTGACATTGAAAAAGCGAAAATGCTAAACAAAAACGTCTGCTCTGTTTTCACTAGAGAAAATCCTGGAGAAGGACCACCTGTGATTGACAAATATACAAATGAGAATGGAGTAGATATCACACCATTCACCAAAGATGATGTGTTAGAACAGCTTGCAAAACTAAAAGTGGACAAGTCTATGGGACCAGATAGGATACATCCCAGGATACTGAAAGAGTTCAGAGATGTTCTTACAGGGCCTTTAAAGAATGTTTTTAATAGATCCTTGGTGACAGGAGAAGAACTGATGTGGTACCTCTCCACAAAAGTGTTAATAGGGAAGAAGTGTCAAACTATAGGCCAGTAAGCCTTACTTCGGTGGCAGGAAAAGTAATGGCGGCACTCCTGAAAGAGCGAATAGTGGACTTCCTCAAAACCAACAGGTTGTATCATCCGAGGCAACATGGTTCTTTGACTGGGTGACCAGAGTACTGGATCAAGGGCATGCGATGGATGTGATCTACCTGGATTTCAGCAAAGTCTTTGATACTGTTCCTCATAGGAGGCTTATCAATAAACTCAACAGTTTGGGGATGGGTCCAAAGATGGTGAACTGGATCAGAAATTGGTTGACTGACAGACGACAGAAGGTGACGGTAAACGGAACTCACTCGGATGAAAGGAAGGTGATTAGTGATGTGCCCCAGGATTCAGTCCTCGGACTGGTACTGTTCAATATATTCGTGAGTGATATTGCCAAAGGGCTGAATGGAAAGGTCTGTCTTTTTGCAGATGACACCAAAATTTGCAACAGAGTGGACTCCCCTGAGGGAGTGGAGAACATGAGGAAAGATCTACAAAAGCTGGAAGAATGGTCTAATGCTTGGCAGTTAAGATTTAATGTGAAGAAGTGCAGTGTCATGCACTTGGGAAGCAGAAATCCAAGGGAAGTATATGTGATAGGGGGCAAGAGGTTGGTGTGCATAGACCAGTAGAAGGACCTCAGAGTGATTGTTTCTGACAATCTCAAGGTGGCGAAACAGTGTGACATGGAGGTGGCAAAAGCCAGAAGGATGCTGGGTTGCATACAGAGAGGAATTATCAGCAGAAAGGAAGAGGTACTAATGCCACTATACAAGTTGCTGGTGAGGCTTCACTTGGAATATTGTGTTCAGTTTTGGAGACTGTATCTCGCAAAAGATATAAAAAGGCTGGAAGTGGTTAAGAGGAAGGCGACCAAAATGATTTGGAGCCTGCGTCAGAAGGCTTATGAGAAGTGACTTGAAGACCTAAATATGTACACTCTAGAGGGGAGGAGGGACAGGGGAGATATGATTCAGACCTTTAAATACATACTTAATGGACAAATAACAGTGGATCCTTTTATAGCAACAGGATAAAATCAAAATAAGCATATCTATCTCTTATATCTGATCAAATAGGGGTGACCTACATGGAGCGGTGGGTACACCCCTAAACAAATGCATGGGGAGGGGTGACCTGCACAGAGTGGCAAGTGCACCTACAGTTGCCTCCTTGCTGGGCAGTCTACTGTAAATGGACCATACTGGTCTTTATCTGCCATCATTTACTATGTAACTATGTATGTTACACTTTCCACAAAATGACTGAGTTTGAGCCCGAAGCCCGGAAGCAGAGGGGAAGAAAGGTTTTCCCTGTTGGTAACAATGAAAGTCTGAGATTCTTGGGGATCTGGCCAGTACGCCCTCAGTGGATGGGTGGAGGCTGTTAAGAAAGGGGCACATACCACCAGCTGACAACAAATCCACCTTACGGTATAGAAAAGCCTTTAAGGTTGATCCGCCTTTGGTGGTTCATCTGGTAACCATCGTGACCTGTGTGTCCACCTTGGGAATATCAAACCACCCAAAGCACTCCTTCTCTGGGAGAGTGTAGATCTTCTTACACACCCTTAATCCCTTAGGTGGGGAATCAGGAGAATCCCACTCCAACCAGATCATATCCTTGATCACACCCGGGAACGGGAAGACAGTAGTGGATTTCCATACCCCTTGAAGGAGCAGGTGCAATTCAGCTCCTGCTCATACAAGGAGCACCCATCAAGTTCAAGGTGGATGAGACCCTGGAAATCAATGCCTCCAGCTCCTCCTTCCAGAATAGGTGGTTCACACTGGCCGCATCACAGTCCTCTGAAGGCGAGAATAATTCGTCATCCACGTCAGAGCACAGTACCGAGCCATCTGAATCCAAGTCGCAGTCAAAATCTCAGCCAGCTCCCAGCTGATCCCCATCCCCAGGAGACCCCCCTCACCAAGGATGCTTAGCCAAAGGCAATCGAACAGGGCTTCCACTCTGTCTGCTCCTCATGGGAATGCGCTTGGGGCACCCAGAAGCTGTAGGGTCTGAATTTCCATGCCAGAAAGATCAGGCCTTCTGCAAAAAAGAAAAGAAGTCCAGGGAGGACATTCTGGAGTCTGGAAGCTCTCCTCTTGGAGATGACCCCCCACCAACAGCAGGGGGACATAGCCACTGCAGACCACAGGAGGATGAGGAGTGGCTCACAGTACCAATGCTGGAGCCTCCGGTCAGCTGGATATCTTAATGCATAGTGCCATCCATCACCTCCTGCCTGAAGGCAGGCAAGGCCAGGCTAACTGCATCCCCCGGCTGAGAGGCCCTCCAGGGATAACTCAGAAGCTGCCATGCAAGAAGAGCAGAGTCCAGAATCTGGAGATAGGGCACCTCGGTTGCCACAGACCAAACAATGTTTCCTGGAAGAAGATGTAGAGAGTTAAGACAAGTATCACAACAGCACACACTAAAGCCACAGTGGCACGAAAGGTGCACGTTAACTGCGCATTTACTGCAACATGTGTTACAGGCACTAGGGAAGAAACACATGTTGGAGCCACTTTGGTGGCACATACATTTAGGACCACACGACTGCCAGGCACACAAAGTTAAAACGCTACTAACATGTGCAGAAAATGGTGGGAAACCCCCAGACTGTGTCAATGGTCACCAGCGGTCCACCACGAATTGCATCCCAGGCAGATGGAATCGGGAGCCCCCAACAAGAACAATAACATCGTGAAGCTTTGGTGCACACCCCCTGAGAGCCCCAGGCAGAGAATCTGGGCCAGGCTCCCCTGAAATTGTTTCACTAGCTTTGCAGCACCACATTTAATGTGGCTAGCAGGCAGATCCCTCTAGAGCCTGCAGCAATCTTCAGGAGAAAGCAGAGGGGGACACAAAAGGAGAGAAGGAGCATTGAGGTTGAGTGAGGCTGCTGCACTTTTCCAGATCCTTCCAAATCCTTCCAATTTCTGGCTGCTCAACAGGCTCTTATCATGATAAGCATGTGCAGCTGAACCAATTTTCTCTATTCCTATGGCTACTGAAAAGCTCGTAGTCTAGTGGAGCCTCCCATGTCACTCTTAAGTGAGAACATCACCCTCAAGGTGGTTGCTCATGAGCTTTTAAATCAATCTTTTCCTCTCAATTCTTCAGATTTTCAGAGAGGAGAAAATCCATCCACTATCTGTTGGAGACAAAGACATACTGAAGAGACCTCGGGTGGCTGAGGCAAATAGAGAATGGGAGTGATGTAATTGAAACCTGGGCTTTTCATTGGTTCTTTGTCTCCACCAACCTGCTGGTAGGGGAACCCAACCCACTTGTCTGGACTGGTCTAGCAGGACAATATGAAGATGGGGAAAAAATATTTATTAGTGGAGTCATTTGCCATATGCTTTTCTGGGGAATTGCTTTTGTGAAATAAACTTTCCAAGCAGTTTGCTCAATGACAGGTAATTAGGCTGTCAAAATAGCCACTATTAATACACTGGCTCCCAGTCCAAGTCCTGCTGCAGTATCATCTAGAAGTAAGGAGATCCTGGATTCTCTACAGGGTGAACTATTCAGTCATTTGGTAACAGACCCCACGTGTGAAGGGGCCATACTGGACTTGGTGCTTACCAATGGTGAAAGTGTTTCTGATGTTATAGTGGGAGATCATTTTGCATCCAGTGATCACCAGATAGTATGGTTCAGTATTAGGACTAGGGCTGTTAGAATCCATTCAAATGCAAGATTCTTAGACTTTAGGAAAACCAACTTTGCCAAGATGGGCCAATACCTCAGGGAGTCGTTAATGGGATGGGAACAACTGGGGGATGTAGAAAAAGTGGGCAAAACTGAAAAGCGATATTTTAAGGGCAACCAACCATTTTGTTAAAATGGTAAATAAAGATAAAAGGAAAAAGGAGACCACTATGGTTTTCGAAAGACGTAGCTGAAAAGGTGAAGAAAAAGAGGGAGGCCTTCATAAAATACAAGAGATCACAGAGAGAGGAAGACAGGCATCTATATTTGGAAAAGCTTAGAGAAGCTAGCAAAGTAGTTAGGAAAGCAAAGATTCAAAAAGAGGAGGAAATCGCTAATGCAATAAAATGGGAGGATAAGACATTTTTCAGATATGTTAGTGCGAAGAAGGGCAAAAGTGGTATTGTCAGACTAAGAGTGAAAGGGAGGAATATGTAGAAACTGTTGAGGATAAATTGGAATTGCTTAACAAATATTTCTGTTCTGTGTTCACAGATGAAGGGAAAAACTGTTCTTTTCAGGTTAACTTCTTATATCTTCACACATAGACTCAGAAGTGATTTCCTCAGAGCTCACAAGCAATTAGGTAAGGCTCAATTGCTAGCAGTTACCCAGCTGAAACCCCTTAGCTGGCTTGCTTTCTACTGCATGGCTCAAAATCCTACTCAGTAGCTTTTCTGAGTAGATTAAAGAACAAGTTTGTATTTCTTTCTGATGGTTGTTGTACCTTGTAACAGAAAATCACCAAAGGAGTTTAGACAGAGAGCAATCCATATATTCACAGCCTATATCTAAGACTTCTCCTTCCCCTTCTTCAACAATCATGGGTTCAATATCAGGGATTGGCACAGAGGAGTTTCTCAATGGAGCACTCTCAGGAGAATACTTGTTTCCCTGCTGTCTTTCAAGGTTATAGCTAGGGCATAGATCAGTGTTCATACCTGAGCTTCCATTGCTGTTAGAGTTCCTCTCTAAATAGCCTGGCCAGTATGTAGTCCAGTTCTTATGTCCAGCCTTCCAATCCAGATCCCTGGACACTGGATCTCTCTTCACATACCTTCTGGCACGGGTCCTAGGGTCCCTTCCAAGTGCAGCCGTCTCCCTCACAGGTACCGTCTGGAGATTCCTAGCCCTGCAGCACCATTCCTCTGGCTTTCCCCAGTCCAATGGTGTATGCTGGCCTTTTGAATGTCTCCCAGTATACGTACTGCTCTGGACTCCGTTAGACCTTCCAAATGCTTTTCTCTTCTTTCTTCCAAAGGGTTTCTTGCCCTTTCTGTCCGTCCGCTCTGGCTTCTGCTTCTGATGATCCTCCAGATGATGAAGCTGTCCAAGATGAATCTGAGGATCTCCCAGATGAAACTGAGGATGAGGATAATTCTCTGTAGAATAAACTCTACCTTTATTCTGGTTAGATGAGTGCTCCACCCTAGCACAGTGCAGCTGTGCTGAATCAGGCCCTGCCCTTTGAGATGAATGCTTGGGGATTACCTCATAGCCCTCCTGATTGAACACACGTTTCCCCACTTCAGCTCCTCTAATGGCTGTTGGAAACCTGGTGCATTCTGGGACTGGTAGTCTTTTATGGAAAAATTCTGTTTTCTTATTTCTACCAGGACTGACAGGTTGCTTGTTCAGAGTCACTTCACCTTTACTATAGCTCCTTCCTGAGCTATGATAAGCTTCCTTATCACATACCCCCCTGCTTAAGTTATTACAGACTGGTTTAACTGGTGAAACTTCTTTCCTACAGTCCGTAATACCTACAAGAGTGTTATCTTTTTGAAGCTCACTTACTTCCTGACTGGCTTCAGGGTCATTATTATTTACAGGCCTCTCCTTCCAAGACTTAAGTACATTAATATGGTAGGTCTGCCTACGCCCTCTTGCATTTTCTACCATATAAGATACTGGGCTCACTTGTTTAACAACCTTCCATGGCCCTTTCCACTGTACTTCAAATTTTGGGGCTGTACCTGCTACTTGAACCAAAACCTTTTCACCAATGCTTAATTGGTGGCTTTTGGCCTTCCTATCATATCACCCTTTTTGGCGAACTTGACTGTCCTGCAGGTTCCTCTCAGCAATCTGCGAGGTCCTTTTCAAACGTGCTCTCAGGTCACGTAGAAACTGTGGCACCTCCTGACTTCCTGGTTCAGGATCAATCCATTGTTCCCTCAAAATATCTAATAAACCCCGTGGAGCCCTACCATACATCAATTCATAGGGAGTTACACCTAGGGACACCTGAATTCTTTCCCTGCAGGCATATAAGGCAAAGGGCAATAACATATCCCATTCTTTTACCTCTCCTGCTAACCCCCTTCTCAACATTTGTTTGAGAGTTTGGTTGAATCTCTCCACCAAACCGTTCGATTGTGGATGGTAGGCTGAGGTTTTCACGTGATGAATGCCAAAGGCATCCCAGACCTGGGCCAAATATTTGGATACAAAATTGGACCCTCAGTCAGTCAACTCCTCTCTTGGGAATCCCACTTCACAAAACAATTTTACTAGCTCTAAAGCTATTGTTTTTGCAGAAACATTCCTCAATGGTATGGCCCAGGGAAACCTTGTTGCCTGATCTACCATAACTAGGATGTATTGGAAACCTCGGGGCGTTTTGACTAATGGGCCTACAATATCCATGGCAATGCGACCAATTGGGTCTGTGATAATTGGCATGGGAATCAATGGCACCACCGGTGGGTGAGCCGCTGTAACTCGCTGACACGCTGGACATGCAGCACAAAACTGGGCAGTTTCTTTGAAAATACCTGGCCAGTAAAACTGCATAAGTATTTGATCCAGTGTTCCTTGCATCCCTTTATGACCTCCAACTGGATGATCATGTGCTAATCTAAGTACTAGCCCTTTGAAAGTTGTGGGTACCACCAATTGTTTACGTATGGTCCCATTTCTGGGGTCCTGACTCTCTCTATATAATATTTCATTATCTAGTCTGAATCTGGGCAATTCCTCCCTGACCTCCTGAGCATACTTAAAAGCTCGGGTGAGAGCTTGATCAGCTCGCTGTTCTTGTGGAAAGTTAGGAAACTTTGCCACTAACTCAGCTGGCACCCAGGGTAAACTTTGACCAGCTAACAGGAGCAGGACCTCAGAAGACACCCACAAACAGGAACAGAAGCGAGGGCATCTTGAAGAATTTTCAGAAGACTGTGTAAAGTAGAGAAAGCGATGGGACCAGATGGGATACACACTAGAATACTGAGGGAACTTGGGAATGTTCTAGCAGCTCCACTGACTGACCTTTTCAATGCCTCATTGAAGTCGGGAGTGGTGCCAAAGGACTGGAGAGAGGCTCATGTGGTGCCTTTACACAAAAAAGGGAAGTAAGGATGTGGTTGAAAACTACAGGCCAGTTGATTTAACTTAGATGGTGAGTAAATTATTGGAAACGCTGCTGAAAGAGAAAATAGTGAGGTTTCTGGAGTCCAGTGGATTACAGGATATGAGGCAGCATGGATTAACCAGAGGCAGGTCTTGTCAGACAAATCTGATTGATTTCTTTGACTGGGTGACCAGGGAGTTGGACCAAGGGAGAGCCTTAGATGTGATGTATTTAGATTTTAGTAAAGCCTTTGACACTGTTCCTCACAGGCGACTTATAAACAAACTGAGCACCCTAGGGATGGACCCTAAAGTTACTGCTTGGGTTAGAAATGGGTTGAGTGGGAGGCGACAAAGGGTACAAGTAAATGGAGCTCACTCTGAGAAGAAGGAAGTTACCGGTGGTGTGCCCCAGGGATCTGTCCTTGGTCCGATTCTTTTTAACATCTTTGTTAGTGATATAGCAGAAGGGCTGTCAGGTAAGGTTTGCATCTTTGCGGATGATACCAAAATATGCAATAGAGCAGAAACCCAGGAAGGTGTAGATAACATGAGGAGGGATCTAGCTAAGCTTGAAGAATGGTCTAGAATTTGGCAGCTGGGATTTAATGTTTAAAAATGCAAGGTCATGTATTTGGGCTGCTGCAATCCAAGGGAGCTATATAGTATAGGGGGTGAAGTACTTTTGGTCGTGTCTGATGATCTTGAAGTAGCTAAACAGGTAGAAAAAGCGACAGCAAAAGCTAGAAGGATGCTTGGGTGCATAGGGAGAGGAATGGCTAGCAGAAAAAAGGAGGTGATAGTGACTCTGTATAAGTCTTTGGTGAAGACCTCATTTGGAGTATTGTGTGAAGTTCTGAAGACCGCACCTTCAAAAGGATATAAACAGGATGGAGTCAGTAGAAAGGGTGGCTACTAAAATGGTTAGTGGTCTTCATTATAAAGCATATGAGGACAGACTTAAGGATCTTAATATGTACACCTTAGAGGAAAGGCGGGATAGAGGTGATATGATTTAGATGTTTAAATACCTCCATGGCATAAATGCACAGGGGGAGAGCCTCTTGCGACTGAAAGCAAGTTCTGCTACGAGGGGACATGGGATGAGGGTGAAGGGGGATAGATTCAGAAGTGATATGCGGAAATATTTCTTTACAGAAAGAGTAGTGGATCCGTGGAATAGTGTCCCAGTGGAGGTGGTAGAGATGAGGACAGTATCTGAATTCAAAAAAGCATGGGACAAACACAGAGGATCTCTAAAGGAAAAAAGGAGACTGTTGTAGCTGTTGATATGGAAGAACAGACTAGATATGCCATGTGGTCTTTTTCTGTCATCATTTTTCTATGTTTGTATGAATACATTACAAAACACTAATGACCATATTCAAACTCTTTAGAGAGATAGCCCCATCCCACATCACCTCCCTAATCAGCAAACAAGTAGAGATACGATTTAAATGAGGATGCAATGAAAATAAACTAATGATTCCTCCAGACTACCGAAAATCCATTAAAGCCACAAATAATAGAGCATTCTTACACTTCGCACCCACACTCTGGAATGCCCTGCCAGATGAGCTAAGAGAAATCAAAGACACCACCACATTCTGCAAAAAACTAAAAACCCACCTCTTCAAGCAACATTTTGGAAACCCGTTGGAACCCCCCAACACAGACCCCATGTAATTCACCATATAAAAGACATAACTCCTCAAAACCAGAACTCCCTCTCCCCACACGCAAATAAAACACTCCCAAGACAGCAAATTATATGAGCCACCCCCGGTTCATAGAATTGAATCTAAGGGCCCTGTTTACTGTACATAGTTCTCAATTTTGTCTAGCTTGAGCCTAAGTTATGTTCAACGTTTTCTGTACATAATTTTAAACTGTTATATGTATTTGACCCTGTTATTTAATGTAAACTGCATTTGATCTTTTGGAAAAAGCACAATATAAATGTAATAAATAAATATTTTTTGCAGTCAGAAAAAGGCTGAACTAGCAAGGAAGCCCTTTTATTTCCAATTTAGATTGGCAGCTCTCTGAGGGACAAAGCAGGGTCAGCCCATCCGCTAGGCGACCACCTAGGGTGGCAGACCTCCGTGGGTGGTACACATGGCTTGCCACCCCCTTCCTCCCCCCACATGCTAAGTCGCACTGCACCACTACTGATTCTCATGGCGGTGTCAGCTTGGCGGCAGCGGCCTGCGGCAGGCCATGTGCTTCGGCACACATGGCCTTCTGTTTCTGACCCCCCGAAGTTGTGCCAAAGCACATGGCCTGCTGCGGGCCATCGAGCCGTCCCCTGACCCCACCACCAGAATTGGCAGCAGTGCAGTTCAGCACGGGGAAGGAGGAGGGTGGTGCAGCTTGGCACACAGGGGGAGGGTGTGGCATTGCCAGGGCATCTACCTAGGGCAGCAGAAACCCTTGGGACAGAGAAATACCTACTGTGCCTGAACATAATTTGCCTTGAGCTACTCATAAAAGGTGTGAGCTAAAAATCCAAATAAGTAAAATATTTTTTAAATAATGAGATATTCTTGAAAAGAAATGATACATCGGCTGTCCATTTCTTTGAACACCATCTGGTTCTGTTTAATTGACTGATATGACTGAAGAATTGCTCAAAACAAAGGCAAAGCCACCGAATACTGTCATATAAAATTAGGACATAATCATATTAATACGTATAATCTCCAATTCTATCATCATCAGTCCTTGTTTTTATTTGTAAATTGTTTTTTGTGCATGCAGTTTTATGTGCAAACTGCAATTATTTTCAAATATGCACACAATAAGTGCATGGCGAAATCTTTAAAAGGTTCATGCATGAAGGCACATATTGAGAAAGGAAGATATGTACATAAGAACATAAGATATGCCTTACTGGCTCAGACCAAATTTCATCAAGCCCAGTATCCTGTTTCATCATTGGCTAATCTAGGTCACAAGTACCTAGCAGTTTCCCCAAACTGTGCACAGAACCATAGTAATGCAAATAAATACTTATTTATTTATTTATACAGTTTTTATATACCGCCCCTTCCAGAGATCAGGGGTGGTTTACATTGAAGAAACAAATACAGAGAACAATTACAAAGAACCATAGAAAAACTTGAACTATATACAAAGTAGATGCTTGGATTCTGAGCTATTATATAGGGTGCTGATGATAATACATATAACATCAACTTTATACTTCCCAATGTCTCTGCAATCATCTTATTTGGGGATACTAAATGGGCAAATTTGGTCTTTATCTGCCATTGTATCCTTATCAAGTTGGAGAGAAGCTTCAGCTAACACCATCTTAAATCTTTTTAAACCTTGGCCTTTTGATTGCACTGGAGCAACAGATATGGAAATCCAGAAGAAAAATGTACAAAAAGGTTTGCCGTCAGATTCCTTTCATATTCATTTTGCCACCCTGCAAGATTAAAACACACAAAGGCAAATTCTAGATATGAGAAGTATGGGGAGACTGGAACTGAGACGTCCAGCTCGGAATGTACACACGTTCTGGGATATTTTGGAAAAGGCTCTGCCAAATATGGAGCTCTTTCTACAATACGTATGAGGACATGCAGGACCTGTGGAGTAGGAGGAGGTGTTTTACAAATCTACATGGGGGAAAAATCAGCAGAGGCAATGCGACAACTCACACATGTTTGTGCCGGCAGTTGCACGTCGGGAGGGGAAATAAACAATGAGGAATTAGGGGGAGTAACAGTACTTACCAGGGAGCAACTGCAGTGCCAGCATGGACAAGTTTGGTCATACATTTGCATTCCCTGTTTGGAATGAGAAATAGACGTGTAGATTTTTGACCCATCCACGCCTTAATCGCACCCTCAACATGCCTCCTTGCAATTTCTACAGATTATAGGCATCCACATTTAGCCCTTTCTAAAAATCACGGTTCAGATGTAGGTGCCATTTCCACATGTAAATGTTGGATTTTCCACATGAAAATTGTGACTAAGGCTTCTAAAATAGCCCCTGAAACCTTTTGGGAGAGAAGTTACACTCATTTTACTGTGGGCCCTGAACTTGTATATCTCAATCCCTTTTGATGAACAATCCAGTTTTTCGGAGTTTAAGGGGATCGTTTAGTAGCGCTTAGCACGTGCCAGCACTGTCATCATACTTTAGCGCATACAAGGCCCATTTTATACAGCAGCGGCTATGGCCACGGCCACATAGACGTCACTATGACAAATTTTAGGACGGGGATTCTAGCCCATGCTGCATACATGTCCCTGCCTACTATTTGGCAAGCAGAAATGTGCATCACCGTGCCAACCAGAAGAAAAGTATTCTTGTTTCCCTTCAGTTTTCTTTATGATCATGAAAAGTATTGCTGATAGCGGAGTACCGTCCTTTTTATTTATTTATTTAAGGATATTTCTATCCCGCCTTATCCTTCAATCAAGGCGGTGATTTTTACTCCTCCAGGTATTTTGGTGGCTGGACAAGAGCTTTTCTGATGCTTATATTTATGCCCTGAAGCAGGAATTTACCACTGGAGAGTTGAGATGTGCTCGCCATTTCTGAAATTGGGTGCATATGTGTATCTTTTCTGGAATGCCCGGACATGCTCTCAAGTGACATGGACTTGCTCGCCCCAGTGACGTCCATATACCCATTTTCTAAAATGCCTCCAGGGACATCTTCGTGATTTGCACATCTGAAGGCTCATTTTCAGATGTCCAAATCATGACTAGAGCTCCTAAAATGATCATCTTTGTCTACTGTATCTCTCTCTCAGTAGCGTAAGTACCATTGAGGGACCCCATGCAGCGGCAATAAACTTACTGTGTCATCTTTGCCACACTGCCTCCACTCTTGTAAGTTTGCTGCATGCCCGGTAGCTGTTCCCGCCAGATCAGTCTCACTGTGCGGCTCTTACTGTATGTGGCGCAGCAAAGACGATCAAGTACGTTTGCCACCTGCCTTACCATTGCTGTGTGGCCCCCTTTCTGGCTGCCCCCTCCATATTGCGGGGGTTGCTTGTGTGAAAGTCACGTCACTGCTCTCTGTCTCTCCCTCTCTGTGTGTATATATATATATATATATATATATGCAGAAAAGAAACAACCTTAAGAAACATAGTTGTCTGTTTACTAAAATGCACTGAAGTTTTGTACTCACAAAGTGTTAAGTGCAAAATTAGCATGCAGTAACTGTAGGAAGTGCCCACAATGTTCCCAGTTTTCACACAAAGAAGTACTTTACTGTGCTAACTGTATTAACATAGAAACATAGAAACATGATGACAGAAAAAGACCACAAGGCCCATCTAGTCTGTCCTTCCATAACAACAACTACAACAGTCCACTTTTTACCTTTAGAGATCCTCTGTGTTGACGATTAGCGCAGATGCACTGACCACCTATTTACATCTACACTAACTGCACAAGTGACAGGGTGCGCTAAAGTACTTTGTGCTAACTGCAATTCACAGTCCATGCCCTAGCCCGACCCATCATCTACCCATTTCCCATTCCATAACTTGCTCGTATGCAGTTAGCATGTGAATTAGGATACACTAGCAGGGTAATGGTTACTGCACTCATGCATTAGCAGCGTGCACTAATTCATGCACTAACTGCTTAGTGCACTTTAGTAAAGGGGGACATAGTAGATGATGGCAGAAAAAGATCAGTAGCCTTAATCTGCCCAGTTACTGCTAGGGCTATTTCCCACCAGCAAGTATGGAGCACGTAGAATTTCATGTATCGCCTTTGTTCTCCACCATCTTTGGTAGAAAGACTTGTCTAATTCACACCCAGCCCTCTCCCCCTCCCCCTCCCCCATTCTCATGTCTAATCACGAAGGTTTCTAATAATCTAAACTGTATCATTGCAAATTTAACCTTGGCCAGTAATAATTAATCATCACACCATCTGAGGAGGCATGTTGTGGAACAGGGAAGTTATGTGCTAAGAGTTACTTACAAACCTCTATTTCAGACTGGTTTTCTTTTTCTTAGACCATAAATATATTGCACTGACTCATTCAAGAAGTGTCAAACGGTGAGGGGGCGAAAAGTGTAATAATAAGTATCATTTAGTACAGATGGCAAGGTGTCGACCTTCAACACTAGTCGCACTACTGTTCTTTAGTTTCTTTACTTTGTTTATTGCAGTCTCGCTTGAGATTATCTTTCTTTATTTTGGGCATTTTTCTTAGAAGTGAGGGAGGTAGCAGGAGTCGCTCACTGTTTCTGTTCTAATCTATTATGTCCTTGTGAGATAATACCGGGTGCTGCAGACTTACTGCATGGAAGAAAGACCTGGCAATCTACTTCGGTCGCACCTTGCATTGACTCAATGGTGCATACTCTTTTTATGTGATAATAGCTGACAGCTTTAGAGCATTTATCCTCCGCCCATTCTCTGGTAGTCCATATCTACTAATGAAAGGGATACAGAAGCCTGGAAAGGAGGAATGTCATAAAACTGGAAGCTCTTTAATCTGCCTCAGTCATAGAATTAATTCTCTCTTCTTGTCCTTGCTCTTACTCAAAAGAAAGGGGTCATGTTTACTAAAGTGCGTTAGCAGTTAGCACGGTGATAATGCAGGAAAAGCTCAATGCAGTAACGGCTAACACGGGTCAAATGCAGTTAGCACAGGGAATTTTCTGCACTATACTGCGCATTAGCAGCGCATGTGGGAGGAGAGTGGGCGTGTCTGCAACGAGCAGTTACTGTGAGCATCAGCAGTGCGTAGCAACCGCATGTTTTGCTAATGTCACCTCAATGGCTGGCGCTACCTGCATCCATGATGCTGCCACGCCGTGATCTCTGCGTTTTCACAACATTACCTGCTGGGGAAATGCTATGCAGGTCCCCAACAGAAAACGCATTGCTTTTGCAGCTAACGCAGCACTATCTCCACTTTCACACAGCATGAGCTGTAAAAGCCTAACGCGTTTTAGTAAACATACCCCAAAATGTCAGATGTTGACTTAGCTTAAGCAAAACGTTTTATTATTATTTTGTCATCATACATCTCTAAAGAGAACAAAGCAGGGGAGAAAACTTTGGGTTCTTTGTCTAACAGCGCTGCTAGAACACTCATAATGTAAAATGGTCAAAGGGCAAAGGGTTACAAATTGTACAACAGATTAAAGTTGTGTTTGGCTAATAAAAGGATTAAGCCACCAAGGAAGAACGTTGGGTGTGATTCTAATAATTTCCTTAGACAGCTATGTAATCTTTCCAGTGTTGATTCCCAGCTCTTACTAAAATCAACATTTTCTCTCTGAAATCTAGAAATTACCACATATAAACCTTTGCACCAATTTCTGACCTCATTTAAAGGTTATCAGGTCTTTCTGCTTGTAATAAACGATCACAACCTACGCTTATGCAGCATTCAGTGTGGATTTACTTTCAAAGTCTGAAAAGAAGCCGACAGTTTGTTATTTCAAAAGAATTACTATCTTTTTTTATTTTTGTTCAAAGATTTATTGTACAGTCAGGGTTGGTGTTAGGGGGTGGCAAACAGACAATTGCCCTGGGCCCCCATGCTACATGGGGGCCCCAAGCCTGCCTCTTTTTGAAGGAGGAATAGCTTGAAGGTAGGCTTTGGTGCCCTCTCCACAGTTCCTGCCCTGGACCTCTGCATGTCTAACATCAGTCCTGTGTACAATATTTATTTAAAATATTACAAAACACTGAGGCTAATTCCATTCATGCACATCCAGCCCCCTGTATGGCCGAGCAGAATCAGCCATGTAAAATTAGACCCCATTCTGATCCCGCAGCCCCTGCGGGATCAGAATCTGGTCTAGCTTCTGGATACGCAGGCCTGGACCCTATTCTGTCTGGCCATACATCCCAGCAACTACCCAGCTAACTCAGCCGATTCTGTGAATGGAGCCGCAGTGCCATGACATTCCATCGTCATGGCACCGCGGCTCCATTCACAAGCTGCGATCCTGGCCCGCTGAACCTGTTCCCCACAGGTTCCCCACAGCCCGACCCCCAATCCAGCCTTCCAAGATCTGGGTCGGGCTGTGGAGAACCCCCTCTTCCCCTCACCTGTGTCCCCGGGTCCCATGCCGTGATCCCCCAGATCTTAAATTTGAGGTCCCAGATGTACAGGGCCGACCTCTGAATCGGCCCTGTACATCCGGGGTCACGGCTCACACTTGCTTCACCACCAGAACACCTCCTCCTACCCCCTTCTAGGCCTCACCATACAAATCTGCTGTATGTACAGGGAGGGTATTGATGGGTCCAGCAGGGGGATGAATAGCAGGGATGGACATCCTGATGGGACGTCCATCCTTGCTATTCGCGGGACAGAATGACCCCCATATGGAGTTATTTTAGAAGCCTTATTTGCGATTTACACATGTGACATGAAAGTGGCCATTTTACAGAGTTCAATTTACACATGACTGCCAATACATATTGAAATTGCATGG
This sequence comes from Ichthyophis bannanicus, assembly GCA_033557465.1. Lineage (NCBI taxonomy): Eukaryota > Metazoa > Chordata > Amphibia > Gymnophiona > Ichthyophiidae > Ichthyophis > Ichthyophis bannanicus. Next base: position 175,396,727 of record CM066043.1, on the reverse strand, counting down.
GGCATGTCAGGGCCATGTCCTGGACAAGACAAAAAAACTACAATATATTCCCCATTTTATATAGGGAATGCATGTGGAAACTCAAAATTGTCGCCATCTGGATTTACACTTGTTCTCCGACACGAATAGGTATTAAAAAAGTGCTCCTTTTAGCCATTCCTTTAAGCTCCCTTAATTCACCAATGTTTATTTCCCCCTCCAACCTGGATTAAGGTTAAGATAGAGTCCCCTGTAGTTAATTAAGAGCACCTGCCCATCTAGGTTTGCCAAGTGGCTCAGCTGTACATGCAAGTGCTGGCAATTACGCATGTACCTCGTATGTTGTGACATGCTGGCACAACATGCCAGGTTTTCTCTATCAATTTTTTTTCCACGTATATATTTTGTGAAATGATTCCTCCCACTGCACATGGATATATATCCCCATGCCTCTCTGTACCTCCTTATTTGCATTTTTGAATTGTCTCTACCTTTAGTAGTGTCGTTTCTAAAATACTAGCACCATTATCAGCATGGTGACCTTGACGTCTCAATTCTGATCTCCACGTCCTATCTAAACTGTGCCTTCATTTGAATTCCAGATCAAAGGGACAAGATAATTGAATGCCGTTTGCTGAGTCGTCTCAAGATTCATTGAGGTTGGAGAAGACAAATGCAACTGATTAGAAAACTGAAATCATGCTGAGTGACTCAGACAGTAGAGAACCAACAGGTTGGAGCGGTGAGCAAGAGTACAGGAATAAATAATCTTATGTGCCAAAAGTAGACCTTTGAAGTGCATTTTGGATGTAATTGGAAGCCAGCGAAGCCTTCTCAGTATTGGAAAAATGGTCATATTTTCTAGCTTTGACTATAAGTTTTGCAGCAGATTTTGAAGGAGCTGGAGATGATGAAGAAACAATAGCTTCATGCCAAAATAAAGTAAGTTACAATAATCTAATCCAATGCTTCTCAACCAGTGTTCCAGGGCACAGTGTGGTATGCCTTGGTGCTGACAGCCAGAGATGTAGCTAGCCAATGGCTTATGAGGCACTTGCCCCATCTCAGTTGGACCGTGCCACTGAAAATAGCCATCTGCTTCCTGCTCCAGCCCCTTTCTTTTCTATTCTATATTTAGAAGAACAACTTTTATTTTCAGTGTAGCAATCGTAATGCGTGATCTAGTAGCTGTAAGCTCCGTGGAGCAAACTGGAACCTATCTCCTACACATAATTGATATCCTGAGAATAGTTTAATTGTGCTAGCTAATATGATTTTTGTCTGGTGTATAAGTAATTGTCTTGTAGGTAAGACATACCTCCACCAGTTCTGAGGATTTTGTATTGAACCCAAGAATATTTTGTAGTAGCAGAACGGAAAGAATGTGATTTTAGATATAGTTTGAGAGTAGATTGCTACAATTTTTCATGGAGAGAATTCACTGGACTCCTTCATCCTCTCCACCAAATTTAACTGATCACTTACTACTTGCACTCTCCCTTCCTATTGTTAGGACAGCAGCACTTCTTAGGGAGCAATTTATCCAAATGGGTTAGTTTTGCACATACCATGACAGTAATGATCCAGTATAGGTGTCGGAAAGGGGTGGGCCACACGGGTCCTGGCCCCACCAAAATATCACTGCTGCCATCACAGCCTTCCCCTAGTTCTGCCCACAGGGATCTGATATCCCATTGGCAGAATAAAGGAAGGCCACAACCCAGCAGGCAGAAGGCTGCGGAAGGGGATCCCATCCCCTGCAGGCAGAAGAGCACTGCGATCGCCGGCTTTCCCCTCCTCTCCGCCCATGGGAGGTTGGATCCCCATGGGCAGACAAGAGGGGAAGGCTGGCAATCGCAACTTCACATGGTTTAGCAGTCCTAGGGGTGGAGCTTAGCCCCCTCACCCCAAGAAAACAGCCTTCCGGCGCCCCTGTAAGCCAGAGTATGTGGAGGAGTCTTACCTGTGCGCCTCCACTGCTGACTTCAATCTGGTATCCAAATGCATGGAGCCCTGTCATCTTACGTGACCTGCTGGCCTCATGTGTTCGGAAGTGAGATTGAATCCAGCAAAATGAAGCACTCACGGATTACAAATGCTGCTCTTTTTCTGCTGGTGGGAGGGACCAAGCAATGAAATCGTCTTCATTTTGCATATATTTACAAAAGACGTTTAATATTTAAAAGCATGATATCCAAATATACATCTTTCTAGGATTGTTCTGAGAGGGATGGTGTTGAGATGGTTACAATTGAATTTAATAATCAAAATATTACGGTGGTGCCAGGGGCTGCAAGTCTGAAGGTTTGCTGAGAGTACCTAATACTCTTGCACTGGCCCTGCATGCAAAATTTGGTTTGTGTGCCCTGAGGACCGAACAAGCTCAAAAGTGTGCCACAAAATAAAAGGTTAAGAAGCGCTGATCTAATCTATTCAGTAGGGGGGCCGATATTCAGGGGTGGTGGCCAGCATATTTAAAGCAGCTGACCTTCACACTTTAAAATAGATCCGGAGAGTCAATACCAGGGTCATATCCGGACACTGGCATTGAACATCTGGTGTGCCCTATTTGCTTTCTTGACCACTGCTGCACACTAGGCAAAGGGTTTCAACATGTTATCCACGATGACACCTACATCTTTTTCCTGGGTGTTGGTTCCTAATGTGGAATCTTGGATTGTGTAACCTGTGATAAGGAAGCTTATCATAGCTCAGGAAGGAGCTATAGTAAAGATGAAGTGACTCTGAACAAGCAACCTGTCAGTCCTGGTAGAAATAAGAAAACAGAATTTTTCCATAAAAGACTACCAGTCTCAGAATGCACCAGGTTTCCAACAGCCATTAGAGGAGCTGAAGTGGGGAAACGTGTGTTCAATCAGGAGGGCTATGAGGTAATCCCCAAGCACTCATCTCAAAGGGCAGGGCCTGATTCAGCACAGCTGCGCTGTGCTAGGGTGGAGCACTCATCTAACCAGAATAAAGGTAGAGTTTATTCTACAGAGAATTATCCTCATCCTCAGTTTCATCTGGGAGATCCTCAGATTCATCTTGGACAGCTTCATCATCTGGAGGATCATCAGAAGCAGAAGCCAGAGCGGACGGACAGAAAGGGCAAGAAACCCTTTGGAAGAAAGAAGAGAAAAGCATTTGGAAGGTCTAACGGAGTCCAGAGCAGTACGTATACTGGGAGACATTCAAAAGGCCAGCATACACCATTGGACTGGGGAAAGCCAGAGGAATGGTGCTGCAGGGCTAGGAATCTCCAGACGGTACCTGTGAGGGAGATGGCTGCACTTGGAAGGGACCCTAGGACCCGTGCCAGAAGGTATGTGAAGAGAGATCCAGTGTCCAGGGATCTGGATTGGAAGGCTGGACATAAGAACTGGACTACATACTGGCCAGGCTATTTAGAGAGGAACTCTAATAGCAATGGAAGCTCAGGTATGAACACTGATCTATGCCCTAGCTATAACCTTGAAAGACAGCAGGGAAACAAGTATTCTCCTGAGAGTGCTCCATTGAGAAACTCCTCTGTGCCAATCCCTGATATTGAACCCATGACTGTTGAAGAAGGGGAAGGAGAAGTCTTAGATATAGGCTGTGAATATATGGATTGCTCTCTGTCTAAACTCCTTTGGTGATTTTCTGTTACAAGGTACAACAACCATCAGAAAGAAATACAAACTTGTTCTTTAATCTACTCAGAAAAACTACTGAGTAGGATTTTGAGCCATGCAGTAGAAAGCAAGCCAGCTAAGGGGTTTCAGCTGGGTAACTGCTAGCAATTGAGCCTTACCTAATTGCTTGTGAGCTCTGAGGAAATCATTTCTATGTGTGAAGATATAAGAAGTTAACCTGAAAAGAACAGTTTTTCCCTTCTTTGTGGGTTTTTCTTGTTGTTTGAAACACTGCTAAGAAAATATTAGCTAAAGCCTACAGAAAAGACCAGTTTGTTACCAACCAGGTCTTTATTCTTTTCATTTGATTGCCTGACAACTTCATCTGTTGTTTTCCTGATTTTGTTTTTCTAAGTTTAACACTGAAAGCAAGTATCCTGTTTTATGTGCTACCAAGCATATCTGTGTTGGGAGAAATAACCCCATAAATAAATATCTTATTGGCTTTACACTCAAGCACAACTAATTATTGTGAGCAGCTGTGTCTGGTGTGAATGGACTGCATTTCCCACAATCCCTTGCAAATCATATTGATATATGCACTTGCCAAGACTGTGAACATTCTCACCCAGGCAGCCGTCTGACAAACCGTAGTTTGGGTTGTTCTTTCCTAGGACCATAGCTTTGCACTTATGCACATTAAATTTCATCTGCCGGGGGAGGATCCAAGATGGCAACCGTGTAAAGCGTGCCCCGCCGACCGGCTTGTGCTGTGGATGCTGTTTCTCATATAAAAATTTTCCTGTGTGCTTATTCGTTCTTTTTCTTGTGTTGGGGAAAAGAAAGGGGAAGGTTAAGTTTCCCGAGGCAGACCTTCCACCTAACCAGCAGCCCATAACCATGTTTGTGGCCGCCGGAGCTTCTCAGAGTATTGCCGGGGTTGGTGTTGGAGCTAACTTGAAGGCGGTCCTTTCAACCTCGGATGTCAGTCTGAGCCCCGAGCAACGTGTTCCACCTGGTGAGCCTTCTTTGCTGCCTGCTGGTCTGGATTCTTGGCTGCGGATGCACCTCGATGAGGGAGCCTCTGTTTTGCTGTCTTCAGGAGGCATGCCAGAGACGGGTGTGCCGAACACTTTTGGAGGAAGCGGTGGGGGTAACCTGGCTGCCCCGAATGTGTCTGGAGGATTTCTGGTGTCCCAGCATTCTAGCGAGACGGATTTGTCTGCCTTGAGAGATGCAGGGAGAGCCGGAGCTACAGTTTGCGGCAACACCTTGGTGAAACCAGCGGTAGTAACTTTGGACTCCATTTGGACTGCGATAGTATTGTTGGAATGCTCTGTTTCCAAGCGACTGGACACTATGGAGAAGACCGCACAGGACCTGCAGGCGAGGTTGGACAGTCAGGAACCAGTAAAGACTCTGTTCAAACTTTAGAAGTGTTTTCCACTCAAGTAGCTAACATGCAAACACAGTGTTCTGCCCTTATTAGAGAAAGCACGGTAATTAATGCTAAGTTGGAAAAGTTGGAGAACTTTTCCAAAAAGTTAAATTTGCGAATTGTTAATTTTCCTGTTTCATCTGTTATTTGCCCTGTTGAGTTATTTAAGAAATATTTGAGGGAAGTTTTGGGGTTGCCGGAAAATGCCCTTCCTCCCACCTCTAAAGTATATTATTTACCTATGAAAAAGCGTTCCAGTTCTACTAACGTAGTTTCTAATGAGGTGGGAGAACAAGGGGATAGCCTCGATGCTCTGAATCTTTCTCAAGTATTAGAAACATCTGATGAGGAAATAACTAGGAGAGCTACCCTTTTAGTGACGTTTGTTCTAGAGCCAGATAGGTCTTGGATCTTAAAAATGTTTTTTAGGAATTCCAACAAAATATTTTTTGGTCAGAAAGTTTGGATTTTTCCTGATGTTTCCTTTGTAACTCAGGAAAAAAGGAAATTATTTCTGACTATGCGCCCTGAAGTTGTCCTGTTAGGTTTTTCTTTTGTATTGAAATTTCCGTGTAAATGTCTTATAAAGTCGGTTTCGTCTAGATTTAATTTTTATGATCCTGAACAATTACGTACGTTTTTGGATGGGAGAGCTGTTCCTCGAGATGTCTCAGTAGTAGTGGAGCCCACTTAGATCGACTCATCTTGGGCACTTAATGTTGAGTTGCGCTTCACGGTTGCTATTTTTCCTTTATTAATGATTGTTTTTTGATTAAGGAATAAGTATAATATCAGCCTCTTTCTGTGTTTCCTCCCCCCCCCCCCCCGTTTTAGTGGGCTGGTAGTGTTAGGTGAATGTTTTGTATTATTATGAGTAATGGTGTTTTTCTTATTTTTTTTTTTTGTTTAATTGATTTCTGTAATGTTCACTTTTCCATTTCTTTCAAGTATGGAATATTGCTTGTTGTATTTGATTGAAAATTCAGAAATAAATAATAATAAAAAAATCATCTGCCATTTGAATGTCCAGTCTTCTAATTTTTCAAGATCCTCTTGCAATTTTTTACAATCCTCTTGTGGTTTAACAACTTTGAATAATTTTGTGTCATCTGCAAATTTAATCACCTCACTCGTTAGTCCCATTTCCATGTCATTTATGAATACGAAGTAGGGGGTTGTGAGCAATCTACATTGCCTTGGATTTAGAATGGTTCAACTTCAGCCCATTCTGGTCAAGCCAGTCAGCTGCAGATTCCAGACGGGCATTTCAACAGTCAAGACTAATGAGTCTCTGAAAGCCCCTATCTGCATATCATCTGCAAAGCAATAACCACTTAAGCCTGAGGCGGGTGCAAGGATATGAGATGCCCTAGGCAAACTCTCAGTCCTTCCCTCACCCCCCCCCCCCCCGGGCCCCCTCTCCATCCTCGCTGCTGCCATTGCCACCCCCATGCAAAGAGAAAGTCTGTGTCAGAGGAGACAGAAGTGGTCAGTCAAAGCGAGCACCAAAAGCAAGGCAGCAGCGCAGGCTTTGGGTAAAGGCTGCATTGCTGCTTTAATGTAATTGACGCCACTGCGGGTACTGGAGAGGAGCGGCTGTGGTGTCAATGGGCTGCCTTCGAAACATTGGCGCTCCAGGTGACCATCTAGTTCAATAACATAGGGAGGAGTGGCCTAGTGGTTAGGACAAGGTACTTCAGGCCGGAGGGCTGGGGGTTCAAGTCCCACCTGGGGACAGCAATCTCAGGCCGGAGGGACTGGGATTTCTAGTCCTATAGGTACTCCTTGTGGTCTTGGGCAAGCCACTTAACCCTCCATTGCCCATGTTCCCTGTAAGTATTAGCGTATGTGTGTCATATCCCCTTGTGTTAAACGTATCTCCCAATTGACCGCTTTGACCCGGTGAAAAGCGGGATATAAATACAGCTAAATAAATAAATAACATGGATAGCGCCAGCCTTGCTTAAGCCTAAGCTTGGAACAAGGGTTGCCAATGGAATGAGAAAAAGATTGAATAGGCTGGAGTCAAAACTGATCCCTGGGAATCCCATAAGGCAGCTGGTGTATCTTTGAGGAGATAAAATCTGAAATCACAGAAAAACTTTGACTACTATGATATGCTATGAACAAGTCATGTACAGTGTGCTGATGCCTAGACTGAACATAGGCTCTAAAAGGAGCACACGGTCAACCAGGTCAAAGGCTGTGTTGAGCACTAACAGACATTTCTCTAAATTACATCTTATTTTGTTCGCTAAACAGGTTAAAAGAGATTCTATAGTGTGTGGCTTGTCTAGGAAGTGGAGCGTTTGTCTGCTCAAGGAACATGCATAACTGGTCATGCATTATGTCTTCCAGTACTTTAGAAGGAAAAGGAAGATTTGAAATTGTGTGCAAGCTCCCTATAGCAGAGGATCTAATGAGAACTTTTTAAGAAGAGGAGGCACAGGTTGCCTACCTTCAGCAAAAAGGAAAAACTCCTGACATCAGACCGTTATTGATCGGAAGAAGTCCAGTAATATGATTCTTAAGTAAGAATCTAGTAATGGTCAATTACACTCTCCATGAACACATTAACCTAAATGCTTTCAAATGGAACCAGAAGAATTAAGTTGATGAGCGTATGAGAAAAAGTGAAAGCAAAACCCTTAGAGATTTTATTCCAAGTTTTAGAAGCATAATTGTGTGAGCAGAGATTACCTCTTTACTTTGTACTTAATCTTTTAAGGCCTCTTTAAGCCATCCTGACTTATATCCCATGAGAGCACAACACACTATTGCTATGGGCAGATAATCTCTCCTGTGAAAGAAGTGGAAGGATGCTGTTTAAAATCACAATAAAAATGAGGAGCAAGGAACTAGAGACAGCATGTATTTATTGAGAGGTATGTTTGCTAAGACAAAACCTGGAGCTGACTGTGGTACAGATCATCAACTACTAGTATGCAAACTCAAGCTAAAGTTGAAAAAGCGCAAACCACTCATGAATGCACCAAAATATGACCTTGAGAATATACCACTGGAATTTAAAGACTGCCTGCAAAATCGATTTGCTGCCTTAGATACAAATGACAGAGCTCCGGAAGAGTTATGGAATGACATCAAGAAGGTTGTGCTGGAAGAAAGCGAGAAGTCTCTACAAAAGGTGAAAAAGCAAAAACGGCCAAAATGGATGACGGAAGAAACTCTGAAAATTGCCCAGAAACGCAGAGAAGCTAAAGCCAAAGGAGAAAGAAAGACAATCGCAGAACTCAACAGAGATTTCCAACGTGCAGCAAGACAGGACAAGGAAAAGTACTACAATGACACTTGCAAGGAAATAGAAGCAGAAACTATTAGAGGAAGAACAAGATCGGCTTTCCTAAAGCTGCGAGAGTTAAAGAAAAAGTTCCAGCCTCGAATTGGAATGTTACAAGATGCTCAAGGTTCTATGTTGAATGATGCTGAGAAAATCAAGAAAAGGTGGAAGGAATATACAGAGTTTTTATATGATAAAGATCAAGTGGACCAACAGCCGTTTCAACCTATACCTTATGATCAGGAACCATTGGTGATGAAAGAAGAAGTTGAAGCAGCATTGAAAGCCTTATCAAAGAACAAAGCACCAGGCATTGATAGCATTCCCATAGAAGTATTGCAGCAATCTGATGCAGCTGTTACCGTACTTACAAGGCTCTGCCAAGAAATATGGAAGACAACATCATGGCCAACTGACTGGAAAAGATCTGTGTTTATACCAATACTAAAGAAAGGTGATCCAACTGACTGTGGAAATTATCGCACAATCGCTCTGATCCCACATGCCAGCAAGATTCTACTGAAGATTATTCAAAAGAGACTACAGCCATACCTAGAACAAGAACTACCTGAAGTGCAAGCAGGGTTCAGGAAAGGGCGAGGAACGAGAGACATCATTGCGGATGTGAGATGGATCCTTGAAAAGACTAAAGAATACCAAAAGGATATCTATTTGTGCTTTATCGACTATAGCAAGGCTTTTGACTGTGTAAACCATGAGAAACTCTGGGCCACATTAAGAAGCATGGGTATACCAGAGCACCTGATCGTTCTCTTGCGTAATCTGTACATTGATCAAGAAGCAACGGTTCGAACGGAACAAGGAGAAACAGAATGGTTTAAAATAAGCAAAGGTGTAAGACAAGGCTGCATACTTTCCCCCTACCTGTTTAATTTATATGCAGAACAAATCATCAGAGAAGCAGGACTGTATGAAGACAACAGAGGTGTGAAGATTGGTGGAAGACTCATCAACAACCTTCGCTATGCTGATGATACCACATTACTGGCTGAAAGTGAAGATGATCTGAAACATTTGCTTCTCACAATCAAAGAACATAGTCTCAAAATGGGCCTGCACCTTAATGTAAACAAGACAAAGATCATGACAACTGGCATAATCAACAGGTTCATCGTTGAAGGAGAAGAAATTGAAATCGTGAACAACTTTAACCTACTTGGATCAACTATCAATAAAGAAGCAACAAGCAGTCAAGAAATCAGACGACGCATTGCTCTTGGCAGAATGGCTATGAAAGACCTAGATAAGATTCTCAAGAGCAGAGATGTCTCTCTCCATACAAAGATTCGACTTGTTCAAGCCATGGTATTTTCAATAACATCATATGGATGTGAAAGCTGGACAGTGAAAAAGACAGACAGGAAGAAAATTGATGCCTTTGAATTATGGTGCTGGCGGCGAATACTGTGTATACCATGGACTGCCCGAAGAACAAACCAGTCGGTACTAGAAGAGATCAAACCTAAGCTTTCTTTAGAAGCTCAGATGACAAGACTTCGACTTTCATACTTCGGACACATCATGCGAAGAGAGAGATCATTAGAGAAAGACATCATGCTTGGCAAGATAGAAGGTCAACGCAAAAGAGGAAGGCCAGCAATGAGATGGATTGCTACAATAACAGCAGCTACGGGTACCAGTCTGTCAACAATGAGCCACCTGACTGAAGACCGAACACAATTTAGGATAGCTATCCAGAGGGTCGCCATGAGTCGACTCCGACTCGACGGCACTTAACAACAACAACAACATGTTTGCTAACGTGCACCAAGGGTTTGCACTTAACACGTATTTGGAGCAAAACCTAACATGCGCTAAGTGCAACGGCCCCATGCTAGCTGCTGGGTGTGAGCCTAGCATCTTCCCAGCAGTTTCCACAATGAAAAGTTCCTTAACGTGCAGCTGCGGCATTCTCAATTAACACGATTACACTTAACGCTACCCATGGACGTGGAATTAAGTGTGCCTGCGCTAAGTGCAACATGGCCAGTTAGCCCGCATTAATTACCCCATGCTGACTTCTGAATGGGCAGTCATTCTCTGCCTCTAAGCTGCTCTTGCCCCACCTCATCGCACACTAAGAAGTTAGCATGGGAGTTTTATCATGCCAGCTGTTTTTAGCGTGTGGCAGCCATTACAGTGCTCCTACACTAACCGCTTAGCACATGCTAAAGTATGTGTTAAGCATTGGTGCACTTTAGTTAACATACCCCTTAATATTTAATGACTTATTGACCACTGTTCCACTGGGAATCTGACTGCCCAAAATGGCATTCACAGACAAACTAATAAATACTAAATACTTGAAACATAAATCACCATTACAATTACAAGACAGGTCAGCTCCTCACCACCAGCTAATTCATCATCAGCCTCACCACTCGATCGCCTTCACTCTCATTCTCCCCATCTTGAACCAAAACGACCCTCGGAGCCTCCTCGCTTCTCCCTCCACTCTTACTAGCCCACTCTCCTTCACCATCCAAGCACCCCATCCTGACTTTGCCCAGCCTGTATACCCTCACAGCTCTATTATATCTCTGCAAACTTCCAGATTTCTTATTTTTGAGGTAATTATAAAGATTATAGATACATGCTTACATTGGCTTTATGGTTTATTGTTGTTGTTGTTAAGTGCCGTCGAGTCGGAGTCGACTCATGGCGACCCTCTGGATAGCTATCCTAAATTGTGTTCGGTCTTCAGTCAGGCGGCTCATTGTTGACAGACTGGTACCCGTAGCTGCTGTTATTGTATCGATCCATCTCATTGCTGGCCTTCCTCTTTTGCGTTGACCTTCTACCTTGCCAAGCATAATGTCTTTCTCTAATGATCTCTCTCTTCGCATGATGTGTCCAAAGTATGAAAGTCGAAGTCTTGTCATCTGAGCTTCTAAAGAAAGCTTAGGTTTGATCTCCTCTAGTACCGACTGGTTTGTTCTTCGGGCAGTTCATGGTATACACAGTATTCGCCGCCAGCACCATAATTCAAAGGCATCAATTTTCTTCCTGTCTATCTTTTTCACTGTCCAGCTTTCACATCCATATGATGTTATTGAAAATACCATGGCTTGGACAAGTCGAATCTTTGTATGGAGAGAGACATCCCTGCTCTTGAGAATCTTATCTAGGTCTTTCATAGCCATTCTGCCAAGAGCAATGTGTCGTCTGATTTCTTGACTGCTTGTTGCTTCTTTATTGATAGTTGATCCAAGTAGGTTAAAGTTGTTCACAATTTCAATTTCTTCTCCTTCAACGATGAACCTGTTGATTATGCCAGTTGTCATGATCTTTGTCTTCTTTACATTAAGGTGCAGGCCCATTTTGAGACTATGTTCTTTGATTGTGAGAAGCAAATGTTTCAGATCATCTTCACTTTCAGCCAGTAATGTGGTGGTATCAGCATAGCGAAGGTTGTTGATGAGTCTTCCACCAATCTTCACACCTCTGTTGTCTTCATACAATCCTGCTTCTCTGATGATTTGTTCTGCATATAAATTAAACAGGTAGGGGGAAAGTATGCAGCCTTGTCTTACACCTTTGCTTATTTTAAACCATTCTGTTTCTCCTTGTTCCGTTCGAACTGTTGCTTCTTGATCAATGTACAGATTGCGCAAGAGAACGATCAGGTGTTCTGGTATACCCATGCTTCTTAATGTGGCCCAGAGTTTCTCATGGTTTACACAGTCAAAAGCCTTGCTATAGTCGATAAAGCACAAATAGATATCCTTTTGGTATTCTTTAGTCTTTTCAAGGATCCATCTCACATCCGCAATGATGTCTCTTGTTCCTCGCCCTTTCCTGAACCCTGCTTGCACTTCAGGTAGTTCTTGTTCCAGGTATGGTTGTAGTCTCTTTTGAATAATCTTCAGTAGAATCTTGCTGGCATGTGGGATCAGAGCGATTGTTCGATAATTTCCACAGTCAGTTGGATCACCTTTCTTTAGTATTGGTATAAACACAGATCTTTTCCAGTCAGTTGGCCATGATGTTGTCTGCCATATTTCTTGGCAGAGCCTTGTGAGTACGGTAACAGCTGCATCAGATTGCTGCAATACTTCTATGGGAATGCTATCAATGCCTGGTGCTTTGTTCTTTGATAAGGCTTTCAATGCTGCTTCAACTTCTTCTTTCATCACCAATGGTTCCCGATCATAAGGTACAGGTTGAAACGGCTGTTGGTCCACTTGATCTTTATCATATAAAAACTCTGTATATTCCTTCCACCTTTTCTTGATCTTCTCAGCATCATTCAGCATAGAACCTTGAGCATCCTGTAACATTCCAATTCGAGGCTGAAACTTTTTCTTTAACTCTCGTAGCTTTAGGAAAGCCGATCTTGTTCTTCCTCTAATAGTTTCTGCTTCTATTTCCTTGCAAGTGTCATTGTAGTACTTTTCCTTGTCCTGTCTTGCTGCACGTTGGAAATCTCTGTTGAGTTATGCGATTGTCTTTCTTTCTCCTCTGGCTTTAGCTTCTCTGCGTTTCTGGGCAATTTTCAGAGTTTCTTCCGTCATCCATTTTGGCCGTTTTTGCTTTTTCACCTTTTGTAGAGACTTCTCGCTTTCTTCCAACACAACCTTCTTGATGTCATTCCATAACTCTTCCGCAGCTCTGTCATTTGTATCTAAAGCAGCAAATCGATTTTGCAGGCAGTCTTTAAATTCCAGTGGTATATTCTCAAGGTCATATTTTGCTGCATTCATGAGTGGTTTGCTCTTTTTCAACTTTAGCTTGAGTTTGCATACTAGTAGTTGATGATCTGTACCACAGTCAGCTCCAGGTTTTGTCTTTGTTGATGTTACAGAGCTTCTCCATCGTTGACTTCCACATATGTAGTCAATTTGATTTTTATATAATCCATTCGGTGAAGTCCATGTGTACAGTCGCCGCTTGTGTTGCTGGAAGAAGGTGTTTGAGATGAATAGATCATTGGTCTTGCAGAATTCTATCAGTGTTTCTCCAGCTTCATTTCTGTTGCCAAGTCCATATTTTCCAACTACTTTGCCTTCTTCTTTGTTGCCAACTTTTGCGTTCCAGTCACCCATGACTATCAGGATATCCTGTTTGCATGTTCTGTCAATTTCAGCTTGTACTTGTTCATAGAACTCTTCAATTTCATTCTCTTCTGCAGCTGTTGTTGGGGCATATACTTGAATTATAGTTGTGTTGATAGGCAATCCTCGTAGACGAACAGAGATTAAGTGTTCGCTGACTGCATTGTATTTCATTACAGTTCTTGCAAGTTTCTTCTTTATTATAAATGCAACACCATTTCTTCTTTGTCTTTCATTTCCAGCATAGTAGACCATGTGATCATCTGATGCAAAGTGCCCCATGCCAGTCCATTTCAGTTCGCTGACACCCAACAGATCAAGTTGTACACGTTCCATTTCATTCTTGACCACCTCCAACTTCCCTTGGTTCATGCTTCGTACGTTCCATGTTCCAATGTGTAAGACATCTTTACAGCTTCTGACTCTCATTTCATGGTTTATTAGCACTTGCTATACCACATTTCTAGGCTATGTAAAGTTGTTTACAATAAAAAGAATGTGCTTTACATTTGTGTAAAGAAATTTCATAAGGGTATGATGGAACATCTATGTTTTACACATAATGAAAGTAATTTTATAGCAGGTTGCCTAGGTGGAGAGGTCAAGTGAGTGCCTATTTTGACTTGTTTTATAAAGACACATAGGCAAGTGGGTATCTTTAAAAAATCCCCCCCCCAAATCCTACAAAAACTGTGGGTAAAATAAACCCGCATTCATTTATACCAACTCAGGAGCAATGTAAATGTACATGCATATTTCATAAAGAACACATGTAAATCATGACTCCGCCCACACATCTACACCAAAGTTGTGTTCAAGCATGCAGGTTCTTGTAATCACATGTACTTGTATGTGGAGGGTAAATTTATAAGCGGCTTTTTACATACATATACTGGCACATACAGGGCTGGTGCTACCATTAGGTGAACTAGGCAATTGCCTAGAGTGCCAGACTTTGGAGGGCTGCCCGTTTCTACCACTACCGCCACTGCCACACCTCTCCAGGGCTGGTAGCAATGGTAATGGCAATAAAACAACAAAGAAGCGCTTAGCCGAGTCTGAACGTCTGCGTTCTGGTGCTGCTCTCTTCGACATAGACTTGCTGTTTGCACGGTTGTGGAATCGGCTGATCTTTCAGAGCGCAGCAGCAGCAGCATGCAGTGGTTCGGGCTCTGTTACGCGCTTCTTTGTTGTTTTATTGTCATTGTCACTGCTGCAAGTCCTGAAGAGATGTGGGGGCAGCAGCCATGATGGTGATAAGAGCAGCGTTTGGCAAGACTGAGGGTTTGCCAAGAGCACATCATACCTTGCACCAGTACAAAAATGCCTTTATAAAATGACTCTCATTATACCTAAGACTTTGGGGTTTTGTTTTAAATTGAACTCCCACCTCCCCAGCCCATGACAAAATGTAAATCCTCAGTTGAAACAAAAAACATCCCCATCATACTGAATGAATGGCTTAGCAAATAGTGATGTCAACGGGAAGCCAGAGTTCAAATTCTGTTTCTCTTGTGCACTCTTTTTGTGACCTTAGGCAAGTTACTTTGCCCTCCGTTACCTCAGGTCCTACCTTAGGAACCCATTTACTCTGGGAAAACTGCTTAAAAATAGGGCCCTTAGATCAGGGTCCCTCAAATCTGTCTTAGGACCCCACAACAGTTGAGTTTCAGGATATCTACAATGAATATGCATGAGAAGGTTTGCATATGTCATCAGAATATAGAAAGACTAGGGGACATGCAATGAAGCTACAGGGTAAACTATTCAAGACAACTAAGAGAAAATATTTTTTCACTCAACATGTAAACAAACTCTGAAATTTGTTACCGGAGGATATAGTAAAGGCTGTTAGTGTAGCTGGGTTTAAAAAAGGTTTGGACAACTTCCCGAAGGAAAGGTCCATAAACCATTATTAAAAAGTGACCCGGGATATCACTGCTTGACCCAATACAAGCATTGTGGAACCTGTGTCTTTTGGGGAAACTGCTAGGTACTTACGACCTAGATTGGCCACTGTTGGAAACAGGATACTGGGCTTGATGGACCTTGGTCTGACCCAGTATGGCATATCTTATGTTCTTATGCTCTTATACACTTGAGACTTTATATGTGCAAATTTATCTTCTCCATATTTATTGTGGATATCCTGAAAATCCCACCTTCAAGGCAAATCATGCTGACTTGGAAATCACTTCAGAACTCCTTCCCAATTTCTTACTGACCACTGTCCAATGTCTACACTGCTCCTTCTTTCACTGCCCAGAATCCCTATAACCAGTGACAGCACCACACCCCTGCCCCAGGAGTATCTGAAACAGGTACAGTATGTGACTTTCTCTCCTGATTTCCATGTTTGGCAGCATGGCTGACTTGACTTGGGACTGCGACCCCGACTTGGGACTGCGACTCCTTGCTGATACATTTAATTCCCTAGAGTGCAAGATAGCGCAGTCTGATTTGTATCTGACGTGGCAATTTCTTAAAAAGCAAACTCTAATATGTTTTTAAACTTGTAATAGATTTGTTTTTACTGGGATACTTTGCTGGCATTTATTAGCTTAGCAGTGCTGGAGTTGAGCTGGGCCACTGGGGAGAGAATGAGAACAGCTTTACAGCTGATAAAAATAATTTCATTACTATGTCTGTAATGAGAAAGTACTGATTTTATGTAGCCACAAAATTCTAATGATCAGCTGGAAAACATTGAAATTAAAATTGTAAAAATGGCTAAAATCAAACACCCCTTATTTTCCTATTATTACTATAAGAGAGCAAGTACAATTGACAAAAAACTTAGCAGCACATACTAGTGACATACATTGCTTCTAACCACTTAAGAATATAAGTAGGGCAGGAACAACAGAAATGTTTTCAAAAACCATGGTACAGAGGTCTCTCGGGAATCCTTTCAAATTTTCTAAATATGATTAAGAATGCCTCCTTCTAGAGTTAGATTTTACAGCCTTTCCTATTTTTAATGCCCTACTTCAATGATTTAGAAACTGAGTCACACTAATTGAAAAATTGCAAAATAAAAATTTATGACCAAAATATATCTGGCAAGTTGGATGACTAAAAATCATTGTTTCCTTTGTTAAAGAGAAAAATTGTGGCCCACAAATCCTCTTGATAATTGGAAGTAGCTATTAAATCCCCAATAGTTTAGCTGTTAGTCCAGCCACTGTGGCAGAAGTTGCATGTCGGCTTTAATTTTTTTGAGTGAAAGGTTTGGGGTTTCATTTTTATTTGATATACTGCAAATCATATTAATGGGAGTGGCTGACTTGGATTTAGTGGTGGTAACAGAGACATGGTTCACGGACAACCATGACTGAGATGTTACTATACCAGGCTATACTTTATTCAGAAAGGACAGGGTAGGAAGAAGGGGAGGAAGAGTGGCAATGTATGTAAAAATATAATATTAAAGCTATGGAAATACAAGGCTTAAAAGGGAGAGAGGAGACATTTTAGGCCAAACCAGAAAGAGGGAAAGAGAAATCTATTTGCATTGGCGTGATATAGAGATCTCCTTCACAGGGAGAAGAGGTGGACAGAGAGTTAATTGAAGACATACTCAGCATTGCCAGGAAAGGGGAAGTGCTATTGATAGGGGATTTCAATATGCCAAATGTTGATTGGCACATCCCTGCTGCAGTATCATCTAGAAGTAAGGAGATCCTGGATTCTCTACAGGGACAATTATTCTGGCAACTCGTAACAGAACCCACAGGTGAAGGGGCCATACCGGACTTGGTGCTTACCAATGGTGAAAGTGTTTTTGATGTTTTAGTGGGAGATCATCTCACATCCAGTGATCACCAGATGGTGTCGTTCAGTATTAGGACTAGGGCTGATAAAATCCATTCAAAAACAAGGGTCAGACTTTAGGAAAACTAACTTTGTCAAGATGAGACAATACCTCAAGGAGTCATTAGCAGGATGGAAACAGCTAGGAGATGTAGAAAAACAGTGGGCAAAACTGAAAGAGGATATTTTAAGGGCAACCAACCTTTTTGTTAAAAAGGTAAATAAAGATAAAAGGAAAAGGAGACTGCTATGGTTTTCAAAAGAAGTAACTGAAAAGGTGAAGAATAAGAGAGAGACCTTCATGAAATACAAGAGATCACAGAGAGAGGAAGACAGGCATCTATAATTGGAAAAAACTTAGAGAAGCTAGCAAAATAGTCAGGAAAACAAAGATTCAAAAAGAGGATGAAAGAGCCAATGCATTAAAATGGGTGGGGGGGGGGGGGATAAGATATTTTTCGATATGTTAGTGAGAAGAGGAAGGGCAAAAGTGCTATTGTCAGACTCAAGGGTGAAGGGGAGGAATGTGTAGAAGCTGATGAGGATAAAGTGGAATTGCTTAAGAAATATTTCTGTTCTGTGTTCAAAGATGAAGAACCAGGAGCAGGACCTCAGAAAACACCCACAAACAGGAACAGAAGCGAGGGACATTGCGAACAATTTTCAGAAGACTGTGTTAGTGAGAAACTAGCTCAACTTAAAGTAGACAAAGTGACGGGACTGGATGGGATACACCCTAGAATACTGAGGGAACTTGGGGACTTTCTAGCAGCTCCACTGACTGACCTTTCAATGCCTCAGAGTCGGGAGTGGTGCCAAAGGACTGGAGAGAGGCTCATGTAGTGTCTTTACACAAAAGTGGAAGTAAGGATGTGGTTGCAAACTACAGGCCAGTTAGTTTAACTTCGGTGGTGAGTAAATTATTGGAAACGCTGCTTTCTTTCTCTTCCACCAAGAATTCAATTACAGCTCATTGTTTGTACCGTGTGTCACTCACAGACGCCATTTGAAGGATCACTACCACCTCGCTATTTGTTGGACGACTGTAAAATTACACACATGTGTCCTTTGAAGTTCCAAGTTACTACCCTTTCAATTTCACACCTCTGTCTTCATTCTGGACTGAGAAAAAACACGTGGGGCATTACTTTCTGAGCATCCCTTGTATGTTCACCTTAGAGGAAAGGCGAGATAGAGGTGAAATGATTGAGATGTTTAAATACCTCCATTTATTTATTTTATTTATTTAACAGTATTTCTAAACCGCCTTATCATAATAATCAAGGTGGTATCACAGCAAACAATCTGGTAGTGTGAGTGTTGATACATGCAGTGAGGGTGGAAATTTCGTTGGGTGTGTGTTGTCTTGTTTGCTAGATTGGTGTGAGCTATGTACAATGTGGGCTATTTACAGTGGTGCTCCATGGCATAAATGTTGATTGAAAGCAACCTCTGCTATGAGAGGACATAGGATGAGGGTGAAAGGGGATAGATTCAGGAGTGATATGTGGAAATATTTCTTTACGGAAAGAGTGGTAGATGCATGGAATAGTCTCCCAGTGGAGGTGATATAAATGAGGACAGTATCTGAATTCAAAAAAGCATGGGACAAACACAGAGGATCTCTAAAGGAAAAAAGGGGACTGTTGTAGTGGTTGATATGGAAGGACAGACTAGATAGGCCATGTGGTCTTTTTCTGATATCATGTTTCTATGTCTAAGCAATTTACAGTTGATTAGGCTTAAAAAGAATGGGGGGGGGGAGTACATACTATTAAGGACTAGGGAGATGCCTTGTGTGTGGGGGGGCGGGGGGGGGGGGGACATGGGAAGAACACAGTGGATATAATAATCTTCTGTGACTTGTTATATACAAGGACCAGAAGATTATTTTGATAGGAAGAAGGACCTATTGATTCTTTTTTGAGGTCTTCCTAATACACCAGGCCAACTGTCTGCAAGTTGTTTTTCTCATAGCGAGAATGCCAATCAATAGTAAGAGGTTTTCAGAATTCACTTGAATCTAGTGTAAGAAGTTTCTAGCCTTAATCTTTGCAGTTTTCTGGGTCATGCTGTGTCTTAGTAAGTGGAACCGATGTTTCAGCTGTCTTCAGGATTAAGAAAGCCATAGCTCAAAGGCTGAAATGTCGGTTGCACCTATTAAGACACAGCATGAGCGGAAAACTGCAAAGATGATGATACTCGCCGCAGAAGCCTAAGGTAACGCATTCCAGCAGTGGGCAGCCAGTCTAAAGGTAGTACATTGGGGAGTTTCTAGACATATCCAGGGGTAAGGTGGGATTTCCAGAAGATTCTGTTGGGAGGCTCATCGAGCACATGCGGAAATGCAAGGTCAGAATAAAAGACTTGATGAGGAAAGAATCAAGATTTTGAATGGGATCCTATATGCTATGGAAAGCCAACGTTGTGCCTTAAGTAATGGAGATACATGGTCAAATTTCCTTCTGCTATGTTTTGTATTAATTGCATTATCTTGCTCTGGGATCACCTCACGTCTTGGTACAGTATATGAAAGTAGTCCAAGCGAATCATCTCAAGGGTATGAGTTAGAATATGCAATGATTTAATGGTTAGGACTGAACAAGTTAATCGTAGATTTCCTTTCTATATTTGTGATCTGCTGCTCAAAGTTAATTGAATATCCAAAATCATGCTAGGATCTTAATTGCCTTTTTAGTCTGAACTGGCACAGCTAGAATACTGGATAGGCCAGTGAGTGGCATTGTGTCACACCTTGAAAAGATAACAGCATTGGCTTTCTCTAGATTTAGGGGTATGTTTACTAAACAGCGGTAGCGGTCTCCGTGCGATATCGAGGCTGCGGCTCCGATATCGCGCAGAGACCACTACCGCTATTTATTAAACATACCCCTTAGTTTCATTTGGCCTCCATAAATTAAAAACAGAAGTTGGCTCTATAAATGACAATATTAATTTCATGATGTCAAAATAAGTTTGCTTATAATTATGGGAGAGGAAGTGACTTATTGGTTAGAGCAATGAGCTAAGAATCAGGGAGATCTGGGTTCAAATCCCACTGCTGACGCTGATACTTCCTGTGGTCTTGGGCAGGCCACTATTTCTTCCATTGTCTCAGGTATCCATGTAGATTGTAATCTATTTTGGACATGGAATTATTGTACCTGAATACTGAGGGCTTTTTTTGAGGGGTTATTCATTGGTACGGAGTACCGGCACCTTTTTCATTGCCTGCTCAAATTGACCCATGGTCCTCATGTGGTAATGAAAGAGCCCTGCATGAGTATTGGTACCTTTTTTGCTAGGAAAAATGCACTTTGAATACTTATCACCACAGTGTAGTGCTCTGGCTTCTAGTAGTGCTACAGTAGTAACTGGGTCAATATTGAGCCACAGCAGCCAGCATTTTTTTAAACACCAGTCATCATGGCTAAAAATATTATGCTATTCAGCACTGGTATCCAAACAGTGGCTGGTACTGAATATCTGAATACTGCAGTCAGTGGTGGTGACTATTCAGATTGTGACAATATTCCAGACAGCCTTAAGAGGTCATTCCTGAAAGCAGGTTGTGGAGCTGCACATCCCGGCGGGATATGCAGCCCCACAAGGTGACCGGGCCAATTTCCCCTCCAGCTCTCCCTATACATTCTGTGCATCAGGACGAGAAGTTCTGGCAGGGAGCAGAGTGCGGGTGGTATAAGCAGCACCTTTGGCCCGATCGGGACCAAGGATCCCCCCCCCCCCGGGGCCGAGGCTGGGTACGGGGGAGGGGGGGTTCTGCCGCCCAATCCAGGCTGCAGCAGGCCAGCTGTTGGTTGGGCGGCAGGGAAATGGGGGACCAGAGCCACAGATGTCAGGGGTGCCTGCGGGGAGGACGTCCTCGCAGGCAGAAAGAGCACGCTAGACCTTCCTCGGGCCCGATTCTGGTTACCACAGGAATGTTTTGTTCCTACTGTCCAGAATCTGGTCCAAACAGGCCCGTCCTGCCTGGGGCTGTCCAGATGGCCCAGACGTGCCCCTCTTGGAATCAGGTTCTTATGACAGACAAAGAGGGAAATTGGGGCGAAGAGATGAATGTTGGATGGAAGGGGGAGCAGAGTGGGAAATACTGGGCTGAGGGAGGGGAGCAAAAAGGAAAGATGCTGTTGGAAACGGAGGAAGAAAGGGAGGTGCATGTTAGCTGGGTGGATAGACAGAGTATGGTGCAGATGGTAGGCTGGGGAGAGTAGGGGAAATGCTGGGAGGAGGGGGAGAGAGAGAAAGGGAGGAACGAGGATGCTGGACAGGGGAAAGAGAGAGCGAGCAATGCTGGACAGAAAGCAAGTGTGGGAAGAAGAGAGGGGGTCATGCTGCTGGGTGAGGGGATGAGAGATAGAGGAAGACCCAACTGGGTGAAGAAGGGGGAGCAAAAGGAAGATGCTGTATCAGAACTGTTCAAACTTATATTTTTCATGGGCAATATGCCAATTTCAATTTTGCCAAGGGTGCCAGTTAGCCTAGAGCCAGTCCTGGTAGGATGGAAAAATGAAATCATGGATTTGGACTTCCTTGAAAGAAAGTCACCATTTTTCCTGACCTGAACTGAACTGCCTGAAATCACTGAGTAAATGCTACTAAGGGTTTCACTATTAACCAACGTTTGATTTATTTTCATATGTTTACTACTCTGGTGAGTCTGGTATGGAGTGAACAGGAAAGAGTGTGAAGAATCTTTTCTGAATGAACTGTCAGTATAAGGAGGGAATGAAACTTCGAGAGGGGCAGCTGGATTGATCTGGAACAGCAAAAGTGACGAAGATTCTGCTGGTGCCATAAAGACTATCCAGTTTATAGAGGCATCGACTTTCCAGGACAAAAGTGCACTTCATTAGATGCAAGGACTGTAATTCGGAATGTAGGTAACTATACATGAAGAGGGAGTGGATGGGGGAATGGACAAAGAAAACAGGGTTACTTACTTGTAACGGAGTTCTCCGTGGACAGCAGGATAAGTCAGCCACACCTGGTGTCGTCCTCTGACGGCGCCGGACACAGAAGTGCTCTCTAGAGCTCAGAACTTTCTGAGCATGAGCCAGAGGCCCAACCCACCAGCCTGCCCCTAGCCAGCCAGTGAGTCTCTAGCTGTGCCCGGTGGGCCTGTGGCTAGGGGCGTGCGGAGGCCTACCTCGGCCTGGGGAGGTGGGTGGGCTTGTGTGGCTGACTTATCCTGCTGTCCACGGAGAACTCCCGTTACAGGTAAGTAACCCGGTTTTCTCCTTGGACAAGCAGGATTCGTCAGCCACACCTGGTGCCTTCCTAGCTGCGCTATAGCGCGAAGTTGCTGTGGAGAGGGAGGCCGAGTCTAGGTGAAGAAGATTGTTTATTGTTGTTGCAAAACATGGTTATACATATAAAAAATGTTGCATACAAGTAACGTCGCCAGTTGTCGCCCAAGGTCAAGGCCAACCTGGTCGGGACATGGCATTACGTTAATCAACATGGCATTGCACACATTAGGTAGCCAACATGGCTGAACATCAAGGCCAGCATGGCCGGAGAGGTCAACATAGTATCAGGTAGCCAACATGGCCAAACTTCAAGGCCAACATGGCCGGAGAGGTTAACATAGTATTATACTGAACATCAAGGCCAACATGGCCAGAGCATACTGTCAGCGACTATCCAGGTGGTTTAGTCGCAGGGTTTACGGGGTGTTGGTGGCGGTGGAGAGTACCGCCTGACCAAACGCAGACCGCGCCTGAGGGTCCAAGTCCAAGCAATAATGTTACTGAAAGGTGTGGACCGAGGACCAAGTGGCAACTCTGCAGATGTCCCTCAGGGGAATGGAGTGGAGATTCGCAATGGTGGCCGCCAGTGCTCTGAGCTGGTGCGGTCCCACATTCGGCGCCGCTTTTGCGCCCGCCCGTTCGTAGCAAAAACTGATGCAGTTGGAGATCCACTGGGCCATGGTGCGCTTCATGACCGGGCAGCCCCGCCTGTTGGGATCGTAGGATACGAACAGCTGAGAGCTCTTCCGGAGCGAGCTTGTCTTGAGCATGTAGGCTCGGAGGGCCCTGGTGCAGTCTAGCGTGTGTAGGCGCTCCTCTTCGGGGGAGGAGTGCGGTTCAGGGTAGAATGTTGGTAATTCGATAACTTGATTTATGTGAAATTCCGAAGCCATCTTGGGTATGAATTTTGGGTGAGTGCGCAGAGTGGCTCTGTCATGCAGGATCTGGGTGTACGGAGGGTGTGCCACCAGCGCCTGGAGTTCGCTGATTCTGCGGGCGGACGTGATGGCTATCAAAAAGAGTGTTTTCCATGTTAGGTGTTTCATCGAGGCTGATAGGATAGGCTCGAAAGGTGGTAGAGTCAACTGCTGTGGGACAAAGTTGAGATCCCATGCTGGGGCAGGGGCTCGTACTGGGGGTCGCAAGTTGTTGAGGTCCTTCATGAAGCTTGCCACCAGTGGTGAGGCAGCGATGGATGTGTTGCCCTCTCGGTCGTGGAATGCTGCAATGGCTGCTTGGTGGACACAGACGGAAATGGTTTTTAGTCCCTGTTTGGAGAGGGCCGTGAGGTATTGCAGGATATATGGAACGGGGCAAGTCGATGAGCTTAGCCCTCTGGAGTTGCACCAGAGGCTGAACCGCTTCCACTTAAGTCCGTAGGATTTCCTGTTGGAGGGGCGTCTTGCTGCGAGGATGATGTGTTGGACCTCCTCTGAAATGCTGAATGATGAGAGGTTCAGCCACTCAACCTCCAGGCTGTTAGTGCAAGGGCCTTGAGGTCGGGGTGCAGGGTGAGATTGTCATCCTGGGTGAGCAGGGACGGTTGAAGGGGAAGGTGGAAGGGGCGCTCCAGTGTGAGGCGTAGGAGGGTCGGGAACCACATCTGGCGGGGCCAGTATGGGGCCACAAGGATGAGGTGGGCTTTGTCTTGGATCACCTTCTGCAGTGTTTTGGAGATCAGAGGTGTTGGCAGGAATGCATATACTAGAGATCACTCCCCCCAGAACACGTCGAAGGCATCCAAAGCTATGCTGTGGGGTGATGGTCGTTTGGAGCAGAATAGGTTGCACTTCTTGTTCTGCTCCGTGGTGAACAGGTCGACCTGGGGTTGGCCCCAGCGAAGGAAGATGCCGCTGGTTATCGCGGGGCTCAGGGACCACTCGTGTGGACTCAGTTGTTGGCTTAGTCTGTCCGCAAGGAAGTTCTGTTCGCCCGGTAGGTAGGACGCTTGTAGCCAGCAGTGGTTCTTTAGGGCCAGTGCCCAAATGCTGAGGGCCTCTTTGCACAAGGGTCATGAGCCCATCCCCCTTGTTTGTTTAGATAGAACATGGCTACTTGGTTTTCTGTCTGAATGAGCACCGATTTCTTGTAGATGTGCGTTTGGAAGGCCTGTAGGGAGTATTTTATGGCCCTGAGTTCCAGAAGGTTTATGTGGAGGAACGCTTCTGCCACTGTCCAGGCTCCTAGCATGCTTAGGTGACCCATGTGGGCTCCCCAGCCCGTATTGGATGCATCCGTAGTGATGGTGATCTGATGGCTGGGTTGCTGCAGTCGTTTTCCCCTGGTGAGGTTCTGTTTGGACATCCACCAGCGGAGGCTCTTCCTGGTCCGAACATCGAGAGTGATGATGGTGGAGAGGGGTTGCTTGCATTGGTTCCAACAAGAGCGTAGCTGCCACTGAAGGACGCGCATGTGTAGCCGTGCTAGAGGCAGTACTTGGGTGGTGACAGCCATATGGCCCAGGAGCCGCAGGATGGTTCGGGCTGTTGAGACTGTCCGGAGGGGCACTTCCATAGCTAGAGCGGCTAATTTCTCTGCACGTTGCTTGGGGAGAAACGCTCTTGCTGCTACCGTGTCTATGTTGGCCCCGATGAATTCTAAGCGTTGAGAGGGGATGAGATGTGATTTCCCGTAGTTTATCAGGAATCCAAGGTCGTTGAGGAGGCGGATGGTTTTTCTGACTGCCGCCTGTGTTCCTCGTGCTGACGGTGACAAGAGAAGCCAGTTGCCCAAGTATGGGAAGACTTGGATGCCTTGTTTTCGCAGGTGTGCAGCTGCAATGGCAACACATTTTGTGAATACCCGTGGCGCAGGGGAGAGTCCGAACGGTAGGGCCCTGTATTGGTAGTGGGCCCCCAGGGCTTGAAACCGTAGGTACTGCCTGTCCTCCAGATGGATCGGGACGTGGGTGTAGGCATCCTGTAGATCCAGGGATGCGATCCAGTCTCCGGATTGGAGAAGTGGGAGGATGGAGCCCAATGAGTACATACGGAATTTTTCCTTGTGGATGAATTTGTTCAAGGCTCGGAGGTCGAGAATAAGGTGCACCCCTTCCGTTTTCATGGGTATCAGGAAAAATCTGGAGTAAAAACCCTGGTTGGTCTGGCTGGGGGGCACCGGCTCTATGGCCTGGGATGCCAGTAGGCGTATCAGTTCTTGATGCATCAGTAGGGGGTTTTCTTTGGCTTGGGATGGTTTGTAGCGCTGGAAGGGGGTGGTCAGGAAGCGCAGGCGGTATCCCTCTCAGATGATCTGTAGGGCCCACCTGTCTGTGGAGATTAGTTGCCAGGAGGCCAAGAAGGCAGTCAGTCGACCCCCAACTGGGAGTGATGTCAGCTCCTTTGCGGGTTGATTGTCAAAAGGAAGGGCCGCTTTTCCCCGACTGGGGCGGTTGTTTCCTTTGCTTTCTGTCCCTCTGGTGCTTCTGCTGGTGCAATGCTCCATAGGAGGAATGGTATGCTGGCTGCTTGTAGCGAGGCGGTTGCCACTTGCGGTAGGAGTTGAACTTCTTGTGGGCCGTGTAGGATTTGCTGTTGTATTTTCCCTTGGTGTTGGAGCCACGCTCTAGACCAGGGGTGGGCAAACTTTTTGACTCGAGGGCCGCAATGGGTTCATATATTGGACCCGGGGGCCGGACCAAGAGTGGATGGACGGTGTGTATGTGTGAATTAATATAAATTAAATTTAAATTTGTAACATTAAATGTTTAGATTAATTTAAGGTAGAAAAGCATAAAAAGAGTTATTTTACAAAACTTTTATGCAATGTATTTCTTTCATAAAATAGTACCTTCAATTTTAGTGGGAACAGTGTTGTTGGTCTCCCTTTTTTGTTAAGGCATCAAAGTCACTGGGAACTACTGAATTAATTTTTAACTGTAATGGCTACTCTTGAACATTATTGTATTTGCAAATACCAATAATAGACGTTGGCTTTGGTGTACTTAATCATCAACATGTGGGCTTCCTAAACATCTATTAATTGATGCAAATTTAAGGAAAGAAGTGGCTGTATAAGCGTAAGGCAACATCTTTTTTTCCATGCAGTCCCATGTCCTAATCTATGCAAATATGTCAGATGCTCTATAATCAAAAGTATTACTGGTCATTTTGTTTTCAGGCAGGAAAAGTAGTATTTAAACTTCCCAGGTCTCTAGAGTTCTGTGTTTTTTTCAAGCATTTTTTCCTAGCTTTAGCCTATTTAAAAAGTTAGAAAAAAATGTAAAATCTGGAATTCGAAAGGTTTCTTCCACAACGTTACAACACTATTTATTGTAAGAAATCTGCTTTGGGTTGCTCTTAAGTGAAGGCCCGACTACAAATACAAGAAGAAACAGCAACGGTACCTTTGTCTTAATTGGGGGGGGGGGGGGGAGGGAAATGCTTCAACGTGCTTTAATGTTACTTGCCAGATTTTGGAAAACACTCCCTGTAATTCAACTGTAGAGCCATCTAATAAGATGTAAGCCTCTTCAGAACAAACACATATTAATTTTCTTTAAAATGAGTCTATTTAGGTGGATGCTTTCTTATTTAAAAACTAAGGAACCACAACTGTCCCATGTAATAACTGAGACCCATCTTAAAATAAACATGTCCCCTTTCATCAAAAAATATTTCATCATGAATACATTATTAATTATTGTATTCGTTTTCTATTAACTGATGAGGCTTCGGTTTTCCAAATTAATCACAAAAGTAGTTCTCAAAGACTTACTCGTACTGTAAGGAACACCCATCCCCTTCTAGAGACAGATGTGAAAACCAGAGCTGGAAACATAACCCTATAGCCAAAAGGGACTGGCTCCCAGGTACTTCACAGCCATACAGAGCAAAGCTCAGCGAGCCAGACCCGATTGCACTGGAGCTCAGAGTCACGTCTCCTCCGATTCTGACTAGATTAAGCACACTTTTTCCTAATAGCAGGGGAAGCTCCTTTGTTAAGCTGCATCTGGCACTGCTCGGGATTCACTTTATAGGTCGGCTCATTTCACGCCTTGATTTTTGTTTACCTGCGACTTCGGCGTCGGACGACTCGCTGGCGGAATTCTCAATGGGGTTTCTCGATTCCGAAGATCTTTGCAAATGAAAGGAAGCCGGAAGCCATGTCATGGGAAGCCTGGGGTCTCAGACTGTCGGGCAAGCGCTCCAAATTCATTCCACCTTTAAAAGAAGCCATGAGCGAAAGGAAGACAGCTTTAGACGCGGCTTATTCCACCAGAGAAGCAAAAACGAAAGAGAATATCCACCGTTCTGTTGACGCCCCCGAACGAGACACCTTTGCAACGTTTTTCAAGGCTCTCTACTCTGGGCTGTTATCAAACAATACTGAGGTTCCCAGGTCCAAACCACAAACACATTAAGGTGGCAAAGGTCCTTTGTACAGCAACGCGAGCTGCTAGTTCGATAGTTTTTAGCGGGCCAGATTAAAAGGTCCGCCGGGCCGTATACGGCCCGCGGGCCGTAGTTTGCCCATTCCTGCTCTAGACCATCTTCTGCAAGGGTTTGCAGGGTGGTGCAGTGGTCCTTCGTGTCATTTACTGTGTACGTGACTTTCTCACCAAAGAGTGACTCGCCGTTACATGCGCAATGCGTTCGTGGGTGTGCTCGCGCAGGCCCGATTCCCTTAGCCATGCCAGCCTCCTGGTGGATATGGCGGTACTGGCTGTGCATGTGGCCATTTCAAAGGCATAGTGTATTGTGCTTATCATGTGTTTACCACATTCCTTGAGGTCCCCGATGGCGGTTGTGGCTTTAGCCTTTTCCTCGGCGGGGAGAGATGCTACCGTGTCCTTTAAGGTGTCCAGCAGGAAATCTTGGTAGAGTATATGCTGAAACTGGTACGCGGCAATTCTTGCGTTCAGCATTGCCCCTTGGAAGACCTTTTTCCCTACGTTGTCGAGAAGTTTGGGGTCTCTCCCGGGAGGGGAGTTGGCATGGTTGCACGACGACTTGATGCGTTTCAAGGCTGAGGACACAACAATGGAATGGTGTGATAGTTGGCTTTTTCCAAACCCGGGGGCCTGTTGGAACTGGTATTTTGCGTCCAGTTTGCGTGGTCACACAGGAGCAGAGGCTGGGTTCTGCCAGAGTTTGGAGTGAGTATCCAAAAGGCGCTGATGGACTGGTAAGGTGACAGGTGTTTTCGGAGTGTTGAGGTACATGAGCACCTCTGGTCTGGCTTGTTCCGCTGGCTCCGATGGTATAAGGCTTAAGGTGGATGCGACCTTGCGCAGGAACTTGGTGTATGTGAGGTCCTCTGGCGGAGCTGGCAGGTGTGGTTCCGGGTTAGTAGATGTCACTGTGGATCCTCCTGCCGTGGATGAAGTTGATGACGTTTGGGTGTCCTTACTTGGGGGTTCAGATCCAAGTGCGTTGTTTCTTCCTCCTCCTGTCCTGTGCTGAGGAGGGACGGAGATTCAGAATTCTCTGAAGCGCTGTCATCATGCTGCGTAGAGCTGTGGATGGAGCTGCACGGTCTCTCGGGGGGCTCAGTTGATATAAGGGTGGTTTCCGTGATACCCTCCTTTAGAAGGTTGGTGAGGCTGGACAAGAGTTGAAATATAGCTCCCTGGTTAGGGAGCACTGTAGCAGTGAGATTTGCTGTTGGAATAAGCTGACCTCCTTGTGCCGAGCAAGATCTTGTAGGAGTAGCCTTTTTGTGTGTCCTGGAATCAGGGCTGTCTGAGACGCTTCACTTCCGTCGCTGAGCTCTGTGGGACCTATTAGTGCTGTGGGAGCTGTCGTGCTTCCTTTGGTGGTGTTCACTGTAGTCCCGGCTTCTGTCCCTGCCCCGATGTCGCCGGCGATCGCTGTCTCTGCTCCGATTGCCGTCCCCTCTGCTCCGATGGCTGTCTCGGGCCCGATGCTGCTTGCAATGTTTTGATGCCGGTGGGGAGACGGAGCCGGCGTGTAGAGGAGTCCCTGTGTGTTGCAGGGAAGCCCTTTCTGCCTGTCCAATCGGCGATTTGGTGGCAGGTCCATGGGTGGAGCTTGTGCCACATTGTCCAGTAAAAACTGGAGGGGCGGAGCTACCAGCGATGACATCATATCCATGACGTTGTCCAATGGCTGGGGAAGGGGAGGAGCTTCCATCAGTGACATTGGCAGCATGGCAGCCTCCAGGAGCCTCGTGAAGAGCATGTTGATTCTGCTCACCGCGGGGGCCACCGGAGGAGCTGAAGTGGGAAGGCTTGAGTTTCTTCGCTGGATTCCCGGAGGAGGCATGTTTTCTACTCACTGTGCCTACCGGAGCTTCTGAAGAGGCCGGGAGTCCCGCTGCTGGCTGACCGGGGATGGAGGCCCCTTGGGGCACATCCCGGGTTTGAGGCCCCTTGGGGCACATCCTGGGTTTGAGGAGAGGAGCCGGCTTGAACAGCAGAGCACGGAGCCATTGGGGAAAGCTCTGGGGGCGGCTGAGAGGAGAGAAAGTCTCTCAGAGTATGGCCTTTCGATTTCAGTGCTCTGGGGGACATGTGAGAGCAGTGCTGGCAGTCAGAGACCTGGTGGTTAGTCCCTAGGCATCTCACACACAGGTCGTGGTCATCGGAGCAGCTCATTTTTTTGGAGCAGAGGCTGCATTTCTTAAATCCTGGTTTGGAAGGCATGTCTTGCTGTAAGTGGATGTTTTTTTCTTTCTTTCTATCTACTCTGGCTGTAGGAGAGCAGGGGTCCGCGTGTGTAGGGCACGGCGGAAGAAAAAAGACTGGCTGGCTAGGGGCGGGCTGGTGGGTTGGGCCTCTGGCTCATGCTCAGAAAGTTCTGAGCTCTAGAGAGCACTTCCGTGTCCGGCGCCATCGGAGGACGACACCAGGTGTGGCTGACGAATCCTGCTTGTCCAAGGAGAATACAGAGAAGCCATCAAGAAATGGGTATGGAAAGGAAGAGGTAATACCAACATAATTAACTGACAGCTATGCTGGGAGAGAGAAACCATTGACAAGATAGAGAATAGTTATGTCCATTCACACACTGTGGCCATGAAGCCATTGTCCCTATTCAGGTCTAGAGTGATGGGTGTCAAACCTTTTGTTGAATTCCAGTTTAGCAGGTTCACAATGAATTTTCTTTGTAAGATGGCAACCTTAAGGTGAGATACAGGGTGAGCTGCAATGTTGAAATGTTCTTTGCTCATGTTTAGAGGTTGCCATTTATGATGTCAGATTTGCAGGGCTGGTGCACCCCTTTCGCCCTCCCCCCCTCCCCCTCATTGCCGCTGCAGCCGCCCCTCTCCGGGACCTACAGCAGTAGCAGCAACCTGAAAGAGCCCTATGGTGCTTACCTTCAAACTTTGATGCTGTGGGGCTGTCTGCTTCTGCCTCCATCGATGCCAACTTTCTTTTGTATGGAGGCAGAAGTGACTTCCACCCTCGTGCAAACAGGAAGTCGGCATTGGGTGTAGGTGGGGGTGGCAGCAAACAGTCCCACAGCACTGAAGTCTGAAGGTAAGCATTACGGGGCTGTGTCAGGTCATTGTTACTGCTGTAGGTTCCGGTGAGGGGTGACAGAGGCAGCAATGGGCATCCCCATGACCACCTAGTTTGCCTAAGGGCAGTGCCGGCCCTGCAGACTTGTGTCCATTTATTCTTTTTCTTAGGGCATGCCTGTTTGTTCTATATAGGTGGTAGAGGGACGTTGCTGATAGATGATGATATATTAGAGAAAAGGTAGGTAAATGAGCCCTGGATGTTGGAGTTGATGTTGTTGGATCCTGTAATAGTGTTACATGAGTAGTTTTGGCATCTGGATTTGTGGCAGGGCCCAGTTCCTGAGTATCCACCTGAGGTTAGAAGGCTGTCAGTAATCTAGGATAGAGTTACCACCCAAGGCTTGTGAGAGGCTGGCATCACTGTCCAGGATTTGGATTTGATAGTTAAGTACTCGATGGATTGTAAATCCTTAATGATATGTTTTAGTGGTTTTAGCTGGGAGTTGTAGGTGACAATCAGAGGTGTTCTGTTATTTTCTTTTTACGGATGGTCCTTGAATAGAGTTTTTCTGGGTATTTGTCTGACTCTGTTCTTCTACTTTCTGACTTTGTTGGGTGGGTATTATAATCTGAAAAATGTCTGTTGTAGCTCCTCAAGATGAGAATTCCTCTCAGAGGATTTGGAACAACTGCAATTGTACTGTCTGGCTTGGCTATAGATGATGCACCTAGAAGCTGGAAGCATGTAGATTTATATTGCATTTTGGGGGTTTCTGGCAAAAAGTGGTTCTTATTGGACCCTTGTGTACTTGCACAGTGGTACTGCGAAGCTGTGTGGACTGTACTAGGCTCAGGCTTATAGGGGGTAATTTTATAAAGACCCACAGAAAGTTACGTGCCATCTGCAGGCACAAATAATGGATTTTTAGTCTTTCGTGCATGTTAATGGTTCTTTACATGTAAACTTTAGGTGACTGCTATTCTATAAGTACAATGGTGTGCACTTTCGCTGTGGGTGTTCACATGGGCAGAGCTCGAGCAGAGCGTGCAGTTACACACATAGAGCCTGATTTTCAAAGGCATTTACACAGCCCATGTTAACCATGTAAATGCCTTAATTGGGGATTTTCAAAGGCACCTACATGACTAGTTAGTGCCTTTGAAAATCCCCCATTAAGTCTTCTACGCACCCCGATGCTATCCGGTTAGCATCGGGGCATGTTGGGGACGTTCCGGAGCGGAGGTGGGGAATGGCACTAACCAGGTAGCAGCGATTTCGGATGCTGCCCGGTTAGCACTTTGCGCCTTAAAGAGAGGTGAGGAAAGCCCTTGCCCATCTTTAAGGTGCAGAGAGCATCCAAAATGGCTGCTGCCTGGTTAGGCTCGGCGGCTTTTTGGCTGTGCAGCAAACCCCAGATTTTCACTTCCGTCACCGAAGAATTGAAGATCTGGGGTTAAGCGGTCACAGGCAGGGCTACATGGCTACAGTGCTTAGCCCTGCCCAACTGGAAATCAGGCCTGTACTTTATAAAATATGGGTATACTCATGTTAAACGCTTGTTGCTAACATTTACACCAGCCATAGGTCTGGCATAGGTGCTCATATCTAGATTTGACAAGTGTTTTCAACCATTCCCCCCTCCTTGTTATCAAGTATAATGCACGCACACTTTACTTTATAAAATATGTGTAAAACATGCATGTTAATCTAGATGCCCCTTTTAAAATTGCTCTCATGGTGGGTGGAGTTTGTAAAATTCCTGCCGGATTTCACCGGGGCTACATGTCTCTACGGGTCCAGATGACAAAGATGTCAGCAATATATATCTCAGGTAGAGCAGGGGCCTCTGGGTGCAGGAGCTGAGGAAATGTCCAAAGTCAATCATGAAATTGTTGATGTGTCATGGGACCATGTGGGTACTCATACAGAAGCCTTTGTCTTGCAGGAATAAATCCTCTTCAAATCTGAAATAGCTGTGTGAGAACAAAGTGGCAGAGTTCAGTGGGCTGCTTGGTTGTAGTGGTACTGTATATGGGATGATATTTCTGATGAAGGACATTGATAAAAGGGTTTCACCATCCCTGGTTGCCAAGATGGTGTTCTTTGGAGATGGCCAATAGAGTTAAGCCTCCTCAGGACGTCAATGGTGTCACATAAGTATGCAGAGAATGCTGGATGGCTTAGAGACTAAAAATGGTGTCCATGTAGACAGACATTCCTACTGTGATGTTATGGGGTGTTCAGGGCTCCCCAATTTTGGATAATAAGTAGAAAATACCTGGTCAAAACTCCTGGGGTGTATCCAGGCAGACCTGCTTGCACCTTTCAATGGCTAATCCTCTCAGGAGGTTGTGCAATGCTTTCTGAGGGCTAGGGCTTATAAAATGCTATGTTAGAGAGTTGCCTCCCAGTTTCTCATGGGTAGCCCAATTTGTTCATGATAACTATGGCTCCCTTTTTGTTGGCTTCTTTGATAATAATGTCAGAATTGTTTCTGAGATAGTGGGTGACATCCTGTTCCATACAGCTTAGACCAGTAGTTCTCAACTCAGTCCTCAGGCCCGTCAGGATGTCCACAATGAATATGCATGAGAAAGATGTGCATACAATGGAAGCAGTACATGCAGATCAATCCCATGCATATTCATTGTGGATATCCTGAAAAGCTGACTGGCCTGGGGTTCCCAGAGGACTGGGTTGAGAATCACTGGCTTAGACTGTAGAATGAGTGTGCTGTTTGTTGACTGTTTCAGAATGAGCATGATATCAAAAGCGCTCTATGAAAAAGTCGAGTCCATAGTTATGACTGCCTGCGGTTATGCAATACATAGCGATTGTGTATTAGTGTCTTCTTCCACACATGGTCTAAATATATTTTGTGTTGTTTTCAAAGCAAAACAAAATGAAAAAAGAAAACCTGAAATCCCTTTCTTTTCATTTTCCTGCCACTAAAATAGGAAATGAAACAAAATAAAGAAAAAGAAAACATGAATAAACTCACCCTTAAAATAAAATAAACAAAACAAACAAAACCCCTGCAACCCCTACCAGACAGAGGACTCTTAAACGTCCTTCCCCCTGTGCTTTCTGCAAACATACACTGTGTAAGGCCTGCGTAAACAAACAATAAGAATAGCTGGATGTTAAAGTGTTTCTACATTTTGAACCTTATAATTTACCTTTCTTCTTAATAAAACATTATGAAATAAATAAAAGACGTCTGAGATCAAGAGAAAGTGAAACGCCTTTCTTATGTAAACCACCCCCCTCCCCCACACACCTTACTCTAGCGTAGCAGGCAGGTCCTGCAGGGCTAGGTCACAAAACAGTTTTATATGGGGCTCCTTCCCTCACCTAGCACACACTCTTATTGACAAGGAGCAGGTTCTCCGTGGAGGAAAGGGAAATCCCTTCAAGGCCCTTGGCGCATAGATTAAAGGGGCTCTTGACTCCAAATTGGGTGTTCCAATTCCCTTTACTGCATCAAAAATGTCCAGTGCAAACAAAAACAGTCTGTAATGTTCGGTATCACAAAATACACAGTCTTCGGTGACATGAGTAGTGTCCCTTGGAAGTATTTGTGTCTGTGATTGCATTATGAATATTTATCAGCTCTGCCACTAGCAGAAGGATCCTGGGTTAGGGCTCCTAAGCACTTAGCAGATTACAGTGTCCTTTCTCCTTCCTCACTGTGATCCTATCCTCTAAATCTTTCTGTGTATTTAATAATCAGTCACCCCACTGTACCTCTTCCAGTAGACAACGTCCTCTCCTGTACCGCAGACTTCTTTGTTAAGCCCTGGTAGCAAGCTAGTTCCTAATCCCGCTCTTCTATTAGGTTTGGGTGGCAAATCAGCTTCTACAATCTGACTCCTTTGTTAATCTTGGGTAGCAAGCCAACTTCTACAATCTGATTCCTTGAATAGGCTTGGGTGCCAAGCCAGCCCCTGCACTCTGATTCCTTTATTAGATCAGTGAGGCAAGTCATCATCTCAATCTATGTCCATACTCAGGCAGAGGGGTGATTAAAACCTCTGGTGGGCATTCCAGTCTTCACAAGCTTCAGTAATCAAGGGCTGATTCCACCTAGCACACAAAGAAAAGAAAAGAAAGCCCAGAGATGAGCCTCTACACACACATACAGCACAACCTAATAGCCAAAAGGAAATCCATAAACCATGCCTTACATCTTGTGCACTGGCATTATTTATAGGTCAAGCAGAACCAAAACAGTCATCCTAAGAGGGGGATGCTACAATAAGATGGCACACACCTACTGCCAAGGCTAGAATGGAACGATCGTACTCACAAAGCACTTGGGATTGGTAGGGGCTTTGAAGGCATCCCTTACATTTATATATGTATCTATCTATCTATCTATACACCTCTAGAACGGATAAAATCTTCCAATGGCAAATATAAATGAAGTAAGAAAAGGAAAAAACACTTGTGATAGTTTGTGTTGTGATAACCATGGAACCCATCTTCCTATCACTTTATGATCAACAGATCATGTAAAGCCCTGTTCATTTTAGCAGAACTGAAGGACGCGCACATCTGTGGGTTCGATAATCAGCCCATGGCTATCAGCATTTTTAAAGTATCTGACTGCTGCGGGAAAAACTGAAACTGGATATTCAGTACCAGAACCCGAATATCCTCCAGCTTTGACTCTCCACTTTCAGCACTGACCTCTGCTGCTATCCAGATAGTGGTGATATTCAGCCATATCCAGATAACAAAACCAAAGAAAGTTAGGACAGTCTTTTTTGGTGACCTAACCGGTTAGGAACTGAAAATCACCGTTTACCACATAAGTGTTGCAACAGCCCTCGCCCTACCAATTGACCATCCCGGCACTGCCTGGTTGATGCCTCTGAATATCCCTCTCAGTGGGGTTTATCTGGTTAGCCGATCTTGCTAACCGGATAAACCCCTTTGAATATCAGGCCCTGTAGTTATAAAGAAAAAAATAATAATAATCTAGAGCTGGTAGTCATGAAGGTTTAAAACCCTGATCTCTTGCTCAAAGTTCACAGAGTTTTATTTTTGCTGAAAGTTTGGAACAAAATTTCATGTAAGATAACAAGGATTCTAAAAACGATCACCGCTGTGTATTGTGGGGCCGCATCAGAACAATAGAAGGCTAAAGAACAAGCTGCAGTTTTCTCATTCTTCAGAGGGGGGAGGCTATTAGACTCTGGAATCAAACTGAGTGCCCTAGATTTGCAGTCCTGCTCTACTTTAGGGGAAGATAATGAAGATAGGCACTGCAGACAGACAATACACTAAACAGGCCTCCCAATTAGGATTGAAGGTTTCTGAAATGAGAAAAACAAGGTCAGGACTGTGGGAAATGGCAGCACCATAGCAATCGGAGGCCAGATGCTAAAAAAGTAAACAGATTGCCAAGCGGGAATCAAGATGAGGTTGACTATTAAAGGCATTGCTCCCAGGGCAAGAAGTCTGAAGGAGACTTAAAGAGGCTGCAGCAGTCACAAAAGAAGCGTGGGACAGTAAGAACGCCTCTTTGTAAAGAATTAATGCCAATTTTGTATATGCAAATGAGTACTTGGGATTCCATCTGCTCTATAAAGTTCTCATTTATGAAGGTGAATATCTG
Source organism: Ichthyophis bannanicus (assembly GCA_033557465.1). Classification (NCBI taxonomy): domain Eukaryota; kingdom Metazoa; phylum Chordata; class Amphibia; order Gymnophiona; family Ichthyophiidae; genus Ichthyophis; species Ichthyophis bannanicus. The sequence continues at coordinate 175,360,186 of CM066043.1, read as the reverse complement.
CATAAATTCTTTGGAGAACAGAGATGCTTTAGTCTCTGTATTCTCTGATCCGGCAATTTTGTCCTTTTCCTTTGTATTCCAGCTCAATAGGAACTGAGGTTGGGGCCACACAGAGGCTCCGTCCAGAACCTTGCAATCCTGGACTCTAAATCCAGTCACTAGGTGTCACCCTTGAGCAATGACCACAAAAATCCTTCCCCTCCATGTTTCCCTCTAATAATATCATTTCACACTCTTGAACTCCTGGCTATTCCTGGGTGGCCAGTTTTTCTTTCAAAATTTTCTATTTGTAAAACCACTGTGGGACATACTCAAAGGGCCCGACTCTGATCACGATGTCCATCTCCTTTGTATGTCCAGGCTGAGCTGGACGTACAAATGAGATCACGACTCTGATCCCGCGAGCATGTCTAGCCCCGCGGGATCAGAATCGTGAACAGACATGTACATGCAGGCTGGGACTGCACATACAGCCATTGCCTGGCTAAGTCAGCCAGGGCTTTTAAATGGAGCTGTGGCGCCATGATGCCAGCCACTGCTAAAAAAGTTAATTCCCCACAGCCCGATCCCCGATCTGGCCTCCTAAGGCCACGGTCAGGCTGCGGGGTATTAACGTTGCCTCCCCCAGCCCCTTCCACGCCCCGAGTCTGCCAAAAAGGAACGTCCAGGGAAGTTATTGCACCCCAGGGTGGAATAACTTCCCTGGCCATTTCACCAGTCTTGAACATACAGGGCCGACATCAGAATCAGTCCTGTACATCCAGGGCTGGCGACCACCCACTGACCGCCCATTATCCGCCCCCGAGCCGCCTCTTCCCTGTTCCCAACTAACTTCCCCACACAACCGGTGGGGAAGTTAGTCGGGGCATGCAGCCGGCATGAATAGCCCCCAAAATGTTTTAGCCAATCAGCAAACCTGCTAACCATCTAAAATGCAGTGATCCTGATATTTAGCAGAACTGTGCAGATAGTGCTGCTGAATATCACCACAGACTGCAGAAAAGGCGTCTGGTTAACACCAGGGCGGTCTATGGGTGGATTGCGGGCAGTCAGCAGTAATATTCAGCCGCTAACTGGATAGCTCAACCAGTTAAAGATAGGACAAGTCAATGGCTGTGCTAACTTTAACTGGTTATCACTTTCCGGGGCTGTCCAGAGAAACTGGATATTCAGCACCAGATGCTGGCTAAGTTGCGGAACTGAATACCTGTTTAGATCAAGCAGAGGTGCCTAGCTGCCACTGCTGAATATCAGCCCCACCGCTTTACCCACAGAAATGCCTTTTAAAACGTCTCCTTTCCAGGTCTTACTGGTCTGCTCTTCACTAAGAGGGTAATTTTAGAACAAGGCACAGCTTGATTGGGCAGGAAGGCACCTATTTATTTTAAGCCCATTTTATGAAGACTGGTAGGAACCAATTTGTCTCTATAAAATACTAACATAAGTTCTGCAGGACTTGGACCTACATTGCAGGTGCGGACTTTATACCTGCTGCTCATAGTGTGCGCGCAGATTAATGTACGAGGTATTTTAGAATCAATGCATGTACTTCACAACTCAGCCTGCACTTTCCGCAGACTACATCCCCAGCAACAGTAAACTATGTGCCTGCAGGCCACTGCGCAGACTTTTCGCCTGACCTAATCATATAAAAGCCTTTTTAGGCATGTATATGGCCACTTAAGCACTAAAATGACTTTATAAAATGACTCCCTTATTGCTGTGTGGTGTTGATGCCTTTCAGCAGTTACCGTCTTGCGATGTTGACGCATGCTACTGTTCTTGCTGCCTTGCCACTCACTCAGTGTTTTGGGGAACTTTCTCTCTCTCTCTCTCTCTCTTGGTGCCTTGGGGCTGTTCATGCCGCCTTTGGTGCTGCTTTGCCTCTCTTTTCCTTCCTTAAGGACAGCAAATATGGGAGATGCCACTTGATGCAAACAATCGTGCTGTCAGTTCGAAGCCTTTGGTTGAGGTTTCATGGACCTCATTCGTTTACAGTACCTCTAACGGCATGGTTTCACATCCTCTTGAACTCCGTCAAAATCCTTTACAAATTCCCTTATAGTACTTACTGACTACTGATTTCATCTGGGTGAGATTTTGCAATAGGGAAAGGAGGCAACTTCCTAGGGACAGACACACAAGTCTATCATACCACGTTATTAAATACCTTCATGTTAAATGTTACCTCAATTGTTCTGTCTAAATGATGTTAAGTAACTGTACTGTCTAAATGTTTACACGTACCTTAATGTTAAATGTAACCCTCCAATTGTTATGTGATGTGACCACCTTGATTGAAGGAAAAGGTGGCATACAAATCTGTCTAAATCAATCAATCAATCAATCAATAAATCCTCAATAAAGTACCCTAATGCCTCTGTATGCAGTACTGCGTGCAATTCTGGTGGCCACTTCTCAAAAAAAGATCTAGCAGAGTTAGAAAAAGTACAAAGGAGGGCAAATAAATGATTAAAGGAATGGAACAAATCTATGTGCAAAGGCTAAAGAAGTAAGGCCCCTCAGCTTGGAGAAGAGTTCGCTGAGGGGAGGAGAGGGGAGATAAGTATGATAGAAGTTTACAAAATCCTGAGTGAAGTGAAACAGGTAAACATAAATTGATTCTCTACTCTTTCAAGAAATACAAAGACTGGGGGTCACACCATGAAGTTACAAAGTAGTACATTTAAAACAAACAGGAGAAAATATATTTTTCTCTCACCTAGTTAAGTTTTAGAATTTTGTTGCTGGAGAATGTAAAAGCAGTTAGTGTAACTGAGTTTAAAAAAAGGTTTGGACAAATTCTTGGATGCGATGTCCATGAGCTCTTATTAAGACCTGGGGAAAGACTCTGCTTATCCATGAGCATAAATAACATGGAATCGAGTTACCTTTGAGATATGCCAGATACTATTGACCTGGATTGACCACTGTTGGAAACAGGATACTGGGCTTGATAGACATTTGTTCTGACCTTATAGCATTTCTTATGTTCTTGTATTCTTATCCTACAAGCATGCTGCATGGACCTAATCTATTTTCCTCTAATAGTTTGGGTTTTGCACCCTCTTGATTTTGGCCTTTCAAGTTAATCTTTAATCTTTAATTACACTTGATAGACCACTTTGTCGAAACATTAAGCGGTGTACAATAAAATAAAAGGAACGCACTGCAAATTATAAGAAAAGGAACGCCATAAAAATAGGAAAGAGCGAGCAGGACAGAACACACATAATAAATACTAAAATACAATAAAATATTAAAAACACTCCAACAAACCAGAGGTCCAAATAAAACTAACATAAAGACAGGGGCAAAGACAAACAGTGGAGAGGCAAGACAAACCTAGGCTGGCAGTGGAACAAATATAGCAACTTTAGGGGGGGGCATCGGGGGAAAGATCGAAGGCTTGCTGAAACAAGTGTGTCTTGAGTAGTGACTTAAATTGAGCATAAGAAGGTTCTAACCGAAGAGTTGGGGGTAATAAATTCTATAACACAGGGGCAAGAAAAAAGAAAGCCAAATTGCGAGTCTGCTTCAGATGAGCTTGTGATGGAGCAGGTAAAGATAGACGATTAACATAGAAAGAGCGGGACTGGTGATAGGGAGTATGAAAAGAAATATGATCCGCAAGATACAGTGAGTTCAATGAATTTTAACAAATATTTTGGGCATAGTCCATATAGAAGAAGATAAGATACTGGACTGCTTTAGGCTGTTATTGTTCAATGTTACAAGAATTTTATTATCATGCGGATGATTTGAAGCAGCGATTACTGTCAAGGGGATATCCTTATGGGATAATAAAGACAGCTTTCAAACGTGCCTGATTCACTCATCATGATTGGTTGCTATCACAAACTTTTTCTTTATTGGTCCAGCTTACTGGAACTCTCTACCCCTTTCTCTCAGACTGGAACAGCATTATTCCACTTTTAAAAAAGACTTAAAAACACACTTCTTCTCTACCGCCTTCGACCTCCCCTCTCCTCCTGTGTGATAAATGTTCCCCTCCCTGTTTTCTTTCTCCTCTCTTCCCGCAGTCATGTCTATTTAAATGTCTTGGGTGCTTTCCTGTCCTATATTGTAATTTCATTTCTTTTTTTTTCGACCTATTGGTCACTCTGTATAAAAATTTGCTTTTCCATTGTAAACCGCTATGTTCTAATTGTAATAGCGGTATATCAAGCTTAATAAACATAAACATAAGAATACTCGGATACCTCAACAACGGAAGACAACATTACTGGCATTTTTCCTTACACTAATGGCATTTCCAAAGTGGTCAAAATTTTGCATTGGTTCTGCTCGATTCTTGGCCTGCATGCTTGCTTTCAAGGAAAGCGTTTGCAGGTGGCTTATTCAAGAGGAGCAAATCTTTGTGATTTTTTGGTAAAATCTGCTTCACCTCTAGATTGTCCCGTAACCTCCCAGGATGATCCTGGTCATTTTCAATGTGGTGCATGCCGTTATTGTGCAGGTTCCATTATGGGTACTGTGTAGCTAGACACTCATACTTCTTGTGTGCATAATTCCAAATGGCACACAACTTGTCAGTCCACCTTTGTGGTATATTTAATAATATGCCCTTGTTCCCTTTACTATATAGTAGGACGTACTGTTAGATCCATGAAAGTTCGCTTAGGCGAGCATGCTTCATGCCTCCACACTAAAACCCTTACGGCTCCGATTGATGAACACTGTCTCCAGCATGCACACAGCTTTGATCAGCTGCGGTGGCGTATATTGGATTTAGTTCCAGCGGATCCAAGAGGAGGAAACTGTACTTTCAGGTTGCAAAAATTAGAACAAAGGATTTTCATGTTAAACACTGTTCACCCATTTGGTTTAAATGCTCAATTGGAATGGCACAGTATCATGTGACTGGCATTTTTCTTGCCCTATCACAGTTTTGGATATGAGCCGTTGAACCAATCAGAATTGGAGGTTCCCTTGACAGTGGGGTATTTCCCTTTTTGATTGGTGGTTGAATGACTTTGAACCCGTTTCATTGGTTAAAGCTCTTGCCTTCATCAGTATCAAGGTCAGACGCCGATTTTCTACATATTGGACGGTCTTTCTCTTAGGATTTATTGAAGTCTCTATGACTACCGGAATTTAACCAACCTGATGCAGGGTCGTCATGTTGAGACCCGAAACGTGACACGTAGTTACTTTTGGATTCCTTGGTGGTTTATGAGCTCGGAGAAAAAGCTAAGTGTTTAACTGTGTTCACTCACTTTCAAATCTTATTAAAAAGGAGAAGCCACAGCGAGGGGACGGATTCCATTCCGCCCACTTTTGCGTGGCAGCTCCAACAAAAAGAGAGTTTCACCATTTAAAGTCTGAATTCTTTTTTCTATGATTTAGGCTGTTAACAGCAGCTTAACACCCTCCACAGTCTTGGCCTCAGTCAGAAGGACTTGGATCTCTAAATCATGCTTAACCCATTTTCTACCCTTAGTTATATCACATGGAATTGTGTCACTATGTAAATCTCATGACCAGCATTTTTTTCAAACGTTGGCTGCAGCATTTAAACACATTTATTTAGCTTGTATTCAACCACTATCTGTGCAGCTAAGCAATTTAAGTTACGATAGCTTTTGGTCCAAACTGCACAGATATTCAGGCAGTAGCTGAAAAACAAAATCACCATTATCCATATGGTTGGGCAGAATTCCCTCACTCTGCTCTGATCCTATAGCAATGGTGATGGGCTGCTCAGTGACAATTTTAGCAGCACCGTCCTTGCAGTGCACTGAAAATTGACAAGGAGTTTATACATTGGGCAGCTGTCCCTAAATGTATAAATACCTTTGAATATCTGGCCCCATGTTTTCCTAGTGTATATTCCAGGGAGATTTTATAATTTCCTATGTGAGTACTTAAAACTTTGTTCTACATACTCAAGCCAATTATAAATTACTCCACATGTGCATGCTTTTAGTTACATAAAAAAGAGCATTTGGGGGACATAGCTTGGTCAGGAAGAATAAATGGTGTACATGTGAAGGCCCATTTTAGAAAGGTCGTGTAAGTGAAATCTGGGACGTCCTAGACAAAAGATCTGAAAATCAGTGGGAGGGGCAGTAGGGAAGGGTGGATATATATATGTGCCTTTTAAAATGGCCATTCTCCACCCTGAAAGATACACATGTCCGCAAAATAAAAGGGGAAACGGAGACATGCAGAGTAGTGGGTCAGGCGCATGAAGGTTTTCACCCGATTTTAGAAACCTGCATATATCAGATATGCCATCCTGGGAACACAGATGTGCCCGTGGCCCTTTTTCAGAATTAACCTGTTTATTTATTTATTTGGCTGTGTTTATATACTGCTTTTTGCAAAGGTCAAAACAATTTACAGAGAACTGAAATTATACAAGCAAATGTTTACATTGAAACAGGTAACTTTGTACAATGAACCCTTAAGGGGTGGGGAGTTTGGGATGGTTAACTAGGTACAGGTTGCTGAGTCAATTACATATTCTTGTAGCATTTAGTGCTCATTTGTGGAGGGTGCAAAGTGGAGGGTGAAGAGGTGGGTCTTGAGGAGTTTGCAGAAGGTTAGGAGGTCTGTAGTGTTTCTTAAATTGGCAGGGAGAGAGTTCCAGATAGATGGGCATAGAAAGCTCTGGTGCAAGCTTGTTGGGAGCTTTTTGTCATGGCTTGGGAGGTAGTCAGAGTGTTCATGGTGGAGACTGTCAATGATCTGTTTGATTGCTGCAGTGTGATGAGAAAGTGGGTGGATGACTGGTGGTTTAAGGCTTTGTGAGTCATTAGCAGGATTTTGTAGAGTATCCTGCTTTGCAGGGGGAGCCAGTGGAGGTGTCTGAGGATGGGGTGATGTGTTCGTACTTGAATGTTGGTGTGATGGTCCTTGCAGCCGAATGGAAAGCTGTTTGGAGTGTTTGGAGAGGTTGGAGCAGAGCCGGCCCGTCCATTGAGCAAGAATGTTTTTTGCACAGGGCCCTGCGTTTCGGGGGGCCCCGCGCAAAGAACATTCTGCTTTTTTTTCTTAATTAAATTTAAAAAAAAAAAAAAGCTGGCCGCTGCCGCCGCGGCGGCATGGAGTGTCCCGCGGGGCTCCCTCTGCCCGGCGGAACTCTCCCAGCGCGGCTGAGCCCCTCTGCGCCGGCTTGCAGATACGCGAAGGGAAAGTGTCTCCCTCGCGTCTCTGTTAAGCCCGCAGGGGCAGATGGGAAATTTCCCATCAGCCCCTGCTTCCCATCAGCCCCTGCGGGCTTAACAGAGATGCGAGGGAGACACTCTCCCTTCGCGTATCTGCAAGCCGGCGCAGAGGGGCTCAGCCGCGTCGGGAGAGTTCAGCCGGGCAGAGGGGGCCCCGTGGGACACTCCATGCCGCCACGGCGGCAGCGGCCAGCTTTTTTTTTTTTTTTAATTGCCATGAGCCGATGGGGGGGGGGGTGAGGTTTAAGACTGGCAATGGGCTAGGGGGGGGGGGGGGGGGTTAAGACTGGCAATGGGCTGGGGGGGGTTAAGACTGGCAGTGGGCATGGGGGGGTTAAGACTGGCAATGGGCTTAGGGGGGGTTAAGACTGGCAATGGGCTATGGGGGGGGTTAAGACTGGCAATGGGCTGGGGGGGGTTAAGACTGGCAATGGGCTAGGGGGGGATAAGACTGGCAATGGGCTAGGGGGGGTTAAGACTGGCAGTGGGCTATGGGGGGGGGTTAAGACTGGCAATGGGCTGTGGGCTGATGAGGGCTGTCTGGAAATGGGGTGATGGGGGGTTAGGACTGGTAATGGGCTATGGGGGGGATGGGGTTAAGAATGGCAATTGGTAATGGTGGTGATAACACTGGCAATGGGCTGTGGGCTTATGGGGGCTTTCTGGAAATGGGGTGATGGGGGTTATGACTGGTAATGGGCTATGGGGCGGGGTTAGGACTGGTAGTGGGCTATGGGGGGCTAGGACAGGAAATGGGCTGATGGGGAGGGGTTAGGACTTGAGGTGGGCTGATGTGGTTAGGACTGGTAATGGGCTGTGGGCTGATGGGGGGTTTAGGATTGGCAATGGGCTATGGGGGGTTAGGACTGGAAGTGGGCTGATGGGGGGTTAGGACTGGTAATGGGTTATAGGGGGCTTAAACTGAAAATGGGGTGATGGGGGTTAGGACTGGAAGTTGACGGGGGCTAGGACTGGTAATGGGTTGGGGGGTTGCTAGGACTGGAAATGGGCTGAGTGGAAGGGGAGGCTTGAACTGCAAATAGCTGACGGGGAGGGGGCTTGGAATGGAAATGGGCTGTGAGGGAAGGGAGCTAGGACTGAAAATGGGCTGATGGAACAGCTAGGATAGGACTGGAAATGGGCTGTTGGGGGGAGCTACGTTTGGACATGGGCTGTGGTGGCGGCGTGAATTGAAATGGACTCCTGGAGGGGCTAGAACTGGACGTCGGCTCATGGGGGGGCTTGGACTGGAATTGGGCTGAGTGGAGGGGAGCTATGATTTGACATGGGCTGATGGTGGGGCTAGGAAATGACTAGAAATGGGCTGATGGGGGGCTAGGATTGGAAATGAGCTGATGAAGGGACTTGGACTGGAAATGGATGGGGGAGCTAGGACTGGAAATGGGCTGATGGGGGGCTAGGACTGGAAATGGGCTGATGCAGGGACTAGAAGGGAATGGATGCTTGGTGAGACTGGAACTAGAAGGGAGCTGATGTTGGGGGAGGATTAGAATGGGATGGGGCTGGGAGAATAAAATGGAGAGGGGAAAAATATTTTGTGTAGGAGGGATGAAAAATCTACAATTGGCCGGGTATTGGGAGAGTAAGTGGGGTTTGAGGATGGAGGGGTAAAATTTGTGTGGATGAAATAGGAATGAGGAAAGAGCAAAAGGAGAAAGATTAGTATGTTAAAGCAGATGTAGAGAGAGAGAATGGAAAAAAACTAGAAGAGAGAAGAAAGGACAAATGGACAGCAGATGATGGAAAGTTAGCAGAAAACATGAAGAAACCAGAAGAAAATGGCTGGACCAATTGCAACTGAAAAAAAATGCACAAAAGGTAGAAAGATATCTCTTTATTTTGAATTTATTAACTGGAATATGTCAGCTCTGGGAAATGTGCATCATTAACGTCTGCGCTTTGTTTGGTACAAGAGGAAATTAATTTATAGTTTTATTTCTACAGTGTTGTTGTACATTCCAAGTTTGGATTTGGGGTTCCCAGTTTAATTATTGCCTTCCTGTTTCTAAATTGTGATTCCTTGTTTGGTGATGGTCTATGTTCTGCATGTGTAACTGAGCTGAGGTATTCTGTTTATGTAATTCCTATTTGACGTTGCAACTTGTTCTCTTTCCCCAGTATTCTCTGAAATGTATTGGTTTAATATTTGCAGTGTTGCCTTTTGATAGGTAGGGTATGGTGCTTTGTGAGTCCTGGTAGTGCTGTCAGGATACGGCGGGTTTGCTATGGGTTCTAAATGGGCAGCGTTTGTAGTAGTTCCTAATGTGCCTGGCGGTTGGCACTGGATTATAGTAATGTAGAAATCTTTTAGTCTTTCTTTATCCATACACTCATTAAGAGACATGTTTACTAAAAATTATTGTATGGTAACATTATGCAAATATTTATGCAAATAAGGCCACTTATGCAAATGAGGCCCCGCACCGAGTCTCCGCACATGGCCCCACACCCCCCTTGGGCCGCCCCTGGGTCGGAGCGTTGATTTTGGGAGTCCTTGATATATTGAGTTGCAGTAGTCAGCATGGGGTGTTGTGAAGGCTTGTAGGGCTGATGGGGTGAGGAGAGGGTGGAGGTGTTGTAGTGTACATGTTTTGTTGTAAATTGCTCTAGCTGTATTTGCTATTTGGGTCTTCAGCATGAGGTGGTTATCAAGAGTGATTCCCAGGTACTTTGCTTCTGTTTTGATTTGAGAGTTGAGAGTGATGGGGGTGGGGGGGGGGTGGAGAGTGAAGGAAGCATTCCTGGTGATGAGTAGAGCTTCTGTTTTCTTCAGGTTTAGAGACAGATGAATTTCAGATAACCATTGTATGTATCTCTCACCACATACACGTCCTAGCCTACCATCTTGCAATGGCGTGGGAGCCAGGAGAAATGCCTTTTTACTTACTCCCACTTTTTTGAAAGAAGAGGAAAATATTGGGTGACTGAGGGGGCATTTCCCTCTTCAGCTTACAATTGTTGGTTTGCCAAAATGAACATTTTTCAGAGTTGGATATGTGTCCTGGAGTACATATAGCCATGGATGTCTCCGACAATGAATTTAGATGTGCAGGGCTGGCCTAAATTTGGATGCACGTGTGTTTCCTTTTACGACTGCTTCAGGCATGCCCCTGTGTAACACAGACGTGATCACACCAGTCATGGTTATACTCCAGACCTTCTAAAATGTCTCTTGAGATGTGGATGTGATGGGAACATCTGAATGGGGCTTCTAAAATGACCCTCTTAGGGAACAATTTTCAAATAATCCACAAGGAGAATCATTTTTCAAAACATTTCCGAGGGTAAAGCACTGGTTTACATGTAGACATGGTCTATTACAAAACTGTAGGTAAACATATCCCTCAACAACCTGTGTCAGTGGTGTAAATTCTGCCCAAGCAGTCCCTGTAGTGCATGGGGGCCCCAAAGAAGAAGGGGGCCCCTTGCAACTGCTCCTGTCTCATCTGAACTGGATTTCCCCTGTTTTGGGGGCCCATAATTTGAATTTCTGCCATTGGCCTGTACATATGTAAGTTTCTATATTATTTGAAAAGGTTCTGAGAACGCCCTCACTCATTCTGGGCTTTTTGCTCTGTCTCTCAATGGCCGCCATCCCTATTCATTGGAGGTGGCGCCCGGCCCCAACCACCACACTACCTTCAGGTCATTCCACAAGAATTACAGCCAACCTCCTGCCCTGCGTAGCTATGCCACAACATGGTCACCCCCAACCTCCCACCCGCATGGTCACTCTCTCCCTCCCTCAGTCCCACACCTCCACCTGGCTCTCCTAAATTGCCGTTCACTGCACTCCGAGGCCATTCCTATTCATGATCTTGTGTTACAGTACTCCCTTGATCTGCTCTTCCTCACTGAGACCTGGCTTCATGATAGCCAAGACTGCTCCTTAACTGGTGTCTCCCTCTGGGATATTCTGCCCTTGCTCCCCCTCGCCAACGACGGACTGGCCGGGGGGTTGCAGCTCTTTTCCGTTCCTCTCTCCCCATTTGTGAATTATCTTCTCCCACCTTACACTACCCCAAATCTCTTCTCCTATGCCTCAACTCCTCTCCTCCTCTCCATTTTCTCCTCATATACTCCCCTCCCTCTTTTCAACCCTACCTATGGGACTCTCTTCAACTCACCCTCTCTGAGGCCTCCCTCTTATACCCCCACATTACAATTGTAGAAGACTTCAATGTACATACTGACTCCCCTTCCAAACCTCATGACAACTCCTTCCTTACACTTTTTGCCAACCTATCCCTTCAGCAGCATGTCCCTTTTCCTACCTACCCCGCTGGTCATACTCTTGATCTGCTGATCTTCCCCTCTGCATCAGCTTTTGCACCTACTGTCTTATCAGCCTTTTCAGTCCCCTGGTTGGATCATTTCTGCCTTCTTTCCTCCAAAAGCCCACCTTCTTCTATGTCTTCTCCTGGAACACTTACTCGCTCTCCATTACTTGCAAGCCAGATTATGTCCAATCCCTCCAGCATTTCCCTCCATCTGACACACTTTTCTCGCCTGATATCCTCCCCCTCCCCTCTGACTGCCATGTCCAGACTTGGAACACTACTCTGCTTTCTGCTCTTGATAATCTTGCCCTTCCTGTCCTGTACCCTACCCCCATTGACCACATCATCACCCGTGGTTTCACCTTGGTCTTCTTTTGCATTGTTCTTATCTCCACCGTGCAGAACATCTGTGATGTAAGCACCCCTCATCAGACTCCCTAGCCCATTATCGTCATTGCCATTTTCACTACCGTTCCCTATACATTCTACTAAGCAATTTTACTATGCCAATCTCATTTCTTCCAATTCCTCCCACCAGCTCTACATCATCCTTCACACTCTATTGGCTCCTCACTCTTCCTCTGTCTCAGCCCCGCTAGCTGCTCCCCCGGATCCTGCCTTTCTGGCTTCGTCTTTCAATGATAAGGTGCTAGCACTCTGTCATTTCCTGCCTGCCCCCTCCCCTTTCTTCTACCACTACTTTCTCTCCTCCACCTATTGCTGCCTCTACATCAGAGGGTCCCCCCTTTCCCATTGCTGGTTGTCTTTCCGTCCCATAACATACCCCATGTTAGTTAAAACTCTTACCACATCCCGCAAGACCATCTGCCAGCTTGATCCCATCCCCTCCCGCTGGCTTTGCGAACCTCCCTGGGCCCCCTCCCCCTCAGTCTCGGTATCTTCAACACTAGTCTCTCCTCAGGTTCCTTTCCCTCCCCTTGGAAGCATGCCTAATTCGTCCCATCCTTAAAAAAATCTTTGCTGGATCCACCTATTCCTATTAATTTGCTCCCCATTTCCAATTTACCTTTTCTTTCTAAACTTCTGGAAAAATTGGTCTTCTCACAGCTCTCTTCTCATCTTGATGCCACCCTTACCCTTCACCCCCGTCAGTCAGGCTTTTGACCCATTCACAGCACAGAAACCATTCTCCTCTCCTTTCTAAATGAACTTCATGTCTCCCATGATCGTGTTCTCATTTCTATAGTATCTCACTACACCTGTCCTTTGCCTTTGACTTAGTCAATCACACCACACTTCTCACTCGCCTTCGTGACGCTGGAATCGGTAGGTCTGTCCTTCACTGGATTCGCTCCTTTCTCATCTCAAGGTCCTTCTCTGTTTTGTCTGGTTCTTCCATCTCGCCAGTCACCCCCTTACCCTGTGGCATCCCTCAAGGCTCAATTCTTGCCCCTTTCCTGTTCAACATCTTTTTGGCCCCCCTCACCCTTCTGATCCAGCAGCAAGGTGTCTCTGCATACTATTACGCAGCCGACGACATTCTTTTACATCACACTATCCCAACCATTCCTGATATCATCCTCTTAGCACCTGTCTCTCCTGCATTCATTTCTGGATGTCCTCAAACTTCCTCCATCTCAATCTCATAAAGACTCTGGCTATCTGGTTCACCTTTTGTGGTCCAGTCCCATCCTTAGCTCCTTCGCTTTCCTCCTTTCCCATCCCCTTGGTCCCCACCTTACGCTACCTCAGTGTCACTTTGGACTCAGCCCTATCCTTCCATGATCACCTGTCCTCAATAATATGTTGCTCCTTCTGCTCCCTGCGACAGATCCATGCTGTTCGTCCCTTCTTTACTACTCTGCCCTTGAACATAATTTTATGCAGACACTTTGTGCACCCCAAATAGTTTGTGTAAATGAAAGCATATGGCATTTCTCGGGTAACTTTCAAAGCAAAAGTATGCATTAATTTTTGCTTTGAAAATCGGGTAAAGTCCAAAGAAAGAAAAGCACGCATATATCTATTCAGTTATAAAATTACCTGCAAAGTTTCAAAGTCCACAGGTGCTTTTAGTACATGCATTTTATGCTAATTTTCAAAGAAAAGCCAGTGGACGTCTATGCATACTTTTAGTGGTAGAGTTAAGGACAGAGCCATCAAGACACATTAATCCACATACAAACCGAATTATTAAAGATTTGCCAAGTTACAAATACTTTCTGTTATAAAGATGTCTCATTTGTGAGTTTATGTGACCTGATCTTTTTTTAATAAGATAAATGAATGATCTATGAAGATGAAAAATGGTTGCATACCTGATTCATCACCCTGTTTAACACAACAGTTTTCTCACCCATAAGTCGTGCTCCAGAAAATTCTCATGACTTCAATGGCTCTTGTATTGCTTTATTCATGAAAGAAAATTTTGATTAACAGGATGATGCTTGCTATACATCAATTACCCTAATAAACTGAAAGCTTTGAAATTCTTTGTGAATCTTTGTAATGATACAGATGATTTGAATATATGTCTGCTCTTAGTGCTGTAGTAAAATTAATTATATAAGATTTGAATTAGATTTATTACTCACCTTTCCAAACTCAAGCCCAAAGTGAATTTCATTCAGATACAGGCGTTATTTCCCTGCCCAACATGACTCACAGTTTACTTGTACCTGAGACCATGGAGGATGACGTGACTTGCCTGAGATCACAAAGGACCCATGAGGAAGTGAACTCCTATAAAATACTGACTGAATCTTGATGTTAGTTCCGACAACTGTCCTTCTTTGTAATTTAAATGGAGTGTATTTTGCCACATTTTCATGGAAACGTTTATGCACACAAGGGGCGTCATTTTAAAAGTCTTAGTCATGATTTGGGATGTCCAGAGACATGCACGTGGATGTCAAAATCACAGAGATGTCTCCAGGGCCATTTTACAAATGATGTTTAGAGATGTCTACATAGACATTCCCAGAATATTCCTCAGATTAAAGTAGTAGGTTAAGAGCAGGATGACCAGCATTCAAATCCCAGTGTGGGCCTTTGTGATCTTAGGCTAGCCACTTAATTCTCCATTTTCTCTACACCCTTAGGATGTTTTAAGGCCACAACAAGCACTTTTCTGATGCCTGTTCGTGCCTGGAGCAGGTCTAAATGTGGACATGCCTGCAGATGTCCCCGATGTTTCCGAAATTGAACGGGGAAGTCTAAGTTCATTGCCCATCTCCAGACATGCCTCCACCATGCCCCTTACCTAATTGGACATCCCCACAATGGAGACATCTCTATAGACATCCATGTTGGGCATGTCCACATTTCTGAAATCATGCCTGAACTTGCACTGAACTTTTTTTTTCAGAGATGTTCTGGCTTTGACGTCCCAGCTTGCACTTCGATGTTCCATTGTAAAGTGTGCCTTCACCAATCCAGGGTTTACTCTGTCTATTTCCAGGCAAGTTATGATCCAAGAGTGTGAGGTGTTAGTAAAAACCTTCTTATATCAATTCATGCTATACTGAGGTTTCTGGGGGGTTTTACAGCTTGTCTTAGTAGCTTTATTCATCATAAGTTGGTCCTTGGTTCCATATGTTCCTCTTCTTTTACACGTTGGTTCTGCTGCCACACTATTAAAAAATCTCTGAGTTCAATATTCAAGAGTTTAGGCTCCTAACTTCAAGAGTTAGACTCCTAAGCTAGCCTCTTTGAAAATTTCCTAGGGATAGGTGCCTAAATTTATGCTACTAATTTCATTAAACACCTAAATTTAGGAGCCTTAAAAGTGAAAGTCAACTTGGCTGGATTTAGGTTGGGGAGAAAGTTAGGAACTTAACATTGATTTTCAGAATTAGGTACTTAACTAAGGATCTCAAATCTAGCCAAACTGGCTCCTCCTATCCTAGCTGGACTAAAAGGCACTCCTTCAGATAGGTGAGGGATGACAACTCTGCACAATTTGATTGTCTCTCAAATTTGTTGGTGCAGTTTTGCCCCTCTCTTGCTGCTCTAATCCTGCTTTCTCCACTGATGCTCCTGTTAATCTAGGGCAAGTCCCTCCATCTTTAATTGCCTCAGGTAAAAACTTAGGGCCCCTTTTACTAAAGTGCATCATGCAGCTAACACATGTTTTAGCACATGGTAACTGTTAGCACAGGTAACATTTCCATGCTAACTGCTTAGCATGGGATGGGGCAGGGGCAGGGTGGGTTATGGGTGGAAAGTGGGCATGGACTGGTACTTACAATGCACCGTCAATTTTGCAGTTAGTGCGGGCACACTTAAAGCCACTCAAGAGGAGGTGTTACAGTAAGTGCACCCACTCTAATTATGACTGAATTGAATGCACGGTAAGGGTCTTTTCTGTGTATTAACTGCAGGGGATATGCTGGCAGTTACCGCATGGCTTTTGTACTTACTGTGTGTTAGTCTTTGCTCCTAACATGTAGTACATGCAAATATTTACCATCTTTAGGGGTTTACTCAAAAGAAATTATACATTCACTGGCAGCTGGAAAGCCCTCAAGGGACAGGGAATTACTTATTGCACCTGAACGTAAGTTGCCTTGAACTATCACTGAAAAGATGTAAGCAAAATCCACAAAAAATGCAGGTGCTCTAGTATGTGGCTTTGCTGAAGCACTACCTTAGCAAAACATATTTCATATATAGGATAAATCAAAATATTATACATGGGATGAAGAAGTCTACAAAAATGTCTGAGGTTAGGGGTGTTCAGGGATCACTATATGTAGGTAAGAAATGTTCTAATAAGGCAGAAAGAATCAGAGTATAGATGGGTCTTATGGTTATACAGTGTGGAGGTCATTTTAAAAAGGGCTTTTATAAAACTGTGTGACCATATGCATGCATATAAGCATATGTGCATGAATATCAAGCAAAGGTAAGAGTGTATGGCTTTTAATTACTAGTTCTCTGCCTGAGAGCTATTAAAATGGTTTAGGTACATTTTTAAAACAAAGCTACATTCTTTTTGGTGCTTTAGTTCAAAAGGGGAACTATTTTCTTTAGTGGTGTAGATTTAAAACTCTGCTTTTAGTATCTTTCTCAGCTCTTTGAAGCTACTGACACCCTGCCCCCCCCCCCAACCCTCACCTGCCCCATGTGAGTGGTCTTGCTTTATAGGGCACCTCCCTAATTAGCTACACACAGGGATTTGAAACAGCACATTTAGAACACATTTAAAAGAGATTAATTGATTTTTCTTTGAAAGAACAGCTTAGAAACTGGCTGGTACTTTGGTAGGTTTCTCTCTCTTTTGCTTCAATGGGTATCTAAGCGGGTATCTAAGCTCCACCAACTGAACAATGGCTGGGAAAAATTGTATCACCAAAGCTGTTGCCTGCATTACAGCTTCTACCTCTGTCCAGACAGAGATCCTAATGCCAGTTGAAGGACTGGTTCCATGTGCAGGGTGTCTGCATGCTGAAGCTCTCAGAAATCAAGTGGAGGAGCTCAGAGAAGAGGTGGCGAGGCTGAGGAGCATTCAAGACAGTGAGAAATACATTAATGAGATGCTTCTTGAAATATCCAAGCTTTCCAGCAGAGGAGAAGATGGGAGCCTACAGAATGACGAAGGTGGGGCATGAGTCACCAGGGCCTGCAGAATCACCAATCCAACTCCTCCAGCCCTTGAATTGAAGAACCATTATGCAGCCCTGGAAGTGGAGGAGGTGAAAGCATCCCTGGAAAGGGAAGAACCAGAGCTCGAGTACCCCAAAATTACAGAATTAGTGACCATAGGGAAGTGAAGGGTAGTGGTGGTTGGTGACTCTCTTCTGAGGGATACTGAGGCGTCCATCTGTCGACCAGACTTGATGTCCAGAGAGGTATGCTGTCTGCCAGGTGCCAAAATCCGAGATATTATGGAGAGTTTGCTGAGACTCATCAAGCCCACTGACTATTATCCAATGTTGCTCATCCATGTTGGCACAAATGATACTGCCAGGTATCCCTATGAGTGTATCAAAAGTGACTTCATGATTCTAGGACAGAGGGTAAAGCAGATAGATGAGCAGCTGATGTTCTCTTCAATCCTCCCTGTTGAGGGTAAAGGCTAAGATATAGAAGCTTGCATCCTGGAGATAAATGCATGGCTAACCCTGCTAACCTTGCCTCAGCAGTCTGTTTGCTTACCTTATTGTCCTGTGCTTGCCTGCTGCCAACGCTATTATCTGTTTCCTCTCCAGGTACCTCTGTCTGCATTTGTCAATCTTCTACTTGTTCCTGCCCATACTAGAAGTGACCAGCCATGTACCCTCAAGGTGCCTCCAGCTGCTTTAAACCCATTCCCTGCGGCGTTCTGCACTGTGATGGCAGGTGCCCAAGGAGCATGAAGCGCTCCTTGGGCGAGCTCCTTGAAGTGAATCCAGGGGCGCTCCCATCAAAGCCCATCTCAGAGCTGCCCGCCCCCTGACCATCTGGGACCAGTCCATTCAAGCTGCCATTCAAGTTGCTGCACTGGGTAAGGTTCCGTTCCTTGTGCTCAGCACTCCCTCACTCATTCTGTGCTTTTTGCTCTGTCTCTCAATGGCCGCCATCCCTGTTCATTGGGGGTGGCGCCCGGCCCCAACCACCACACTACCTTCAGGTCATTCCACAAGAATTACAGCCAACCTCCTGCCCTGCGTAGCTATGCCACAATATGGTCACCCCCAACCTCCCACCCGCATGGTCACTCTCTCCCTCCCTTTGTCCCACACCTCCACCTGGCTCTCCTAAATTGCCGTTCACTGCACTCCGAGGCCATTCCTATTCATGATCTTGTGTTACAGCACTCCCTTGATCTGCCCTTCCTCACTGAGACCTGTCTTCATTATGACCAAGACTGCTCCTTAACTGGTGTCTCCCTTCGGGATATTCTGCCCTTGCTACCTCTCGTCAAGGACGGACTTGCCGGGGGGTTGCAGCTCTTTTCCATTCCTCTCTCCCCATTTGTGAATTATCTTCTCCCACCTTACACTACCCCGAATCTCTTCTCCTATGCCTCAACTCCTCTCCTCCTCTCCATTTTCTCCTCATATACTCCCCTCCCTCTTTTCAACCCTACCTATGGGACTCTCTTCAACTCACCCTCTGTGATTACACATTACAATTACACATTACAATTGTAGGAGACTTCAATGTACATACTGACTCCCCTTCCAAACCTCATGACAACTTCCTTATACTTCTTGCCAACCAACCCTTCAGCAGCATGTCCCTTTTCCTACCTACCCCGCTGGTCATACTCTTGATCTGCTGATCTCCCCCTCTGCGGCAGCTTTTGCACCTACTGCCTTATCAACCTTTTCAGTCCCCTGGTTGGATCATTTCTGCCTTTTTTCCTCCAAAAGCCCACCTTCTTCTGTGTCTTCTCCTGGAACACTTACTCACTCTCCATTACTTGCAAGCCAGATTATGTCCAATCCCTCCAACATTTCCCCCCATCTGACACACTTTTCTCGCCTGATATCCTCCCCCTCCCCCTCCCCTCTGACTGCCATGTCCAGACTTGGAACACTATTCTGCTTTCTGCTCTTGATAATCTTGCCCTTCCTGTTCTGTTCCCCACCCCCATTGACCACATCATCACCCGTGGTTTCACCTTGGTCTTCTTTTGCATTGTTCTTATCTCCACCGTGCAGAACATCTGTGATGTAAGCACCCCTCATCAGACTCCCTAGCCCATTATCGTCATTGCCATTTTCACTACCGTTCCCTATACATTCTACTAAGCAATTTTACTATGCCAATCTCATTTCTTCCAATTCCTCCCACCAGCTCTACACTATCCTTCACACTCTATTGGCTCCTCACTCCTCCTCTGTCTCAGCCCCGCTAGCTGCTCTCCTGGATCCTGCACTTCTGGCTTCTTCTTTCAATGATAAGGTGCTAGCACTCTGTCAAACATTTCCTGCCTGCCCCCTCACCTTTCTTCTACCACTACTTTCTCTCCTCCACCTAGTGCTGCCTCTACCTCAGAGGGTCCTCCCCTTTCCCATTGCTGGTTATCTTTCCGTCCCATAACATACCCCATGTTAGTTAAAACTCTTACCACATCCCACAAGACCATCTGCCAGCTTGATCCCATCCCATTCCCCTCCCGCTGGCTTTGCGAACCTCCCTGGGCCCCCTCCCCCTCAGTCTCAGTATCAACACTAGTCTCTCCTCAGGTTCTTTTCCCTCCCCTTGGAAGCATGCCTAATTCGTCCCATCCTTAAAAAAATCTTTGCTGGATCCACCTATTCCTGTTAATTGGCTCCCCATTTCCAATTTACCTTTTCTTTCTAAACCTCTGGAAAAATTGGTCTTCTCACAGCTCTCTTCTCATCTTGATGCCACCCTTACCCTTCACCCCCGTCAGTCAGGCTTTTGACCCATTCACAGCACAGAAACCATTCTCCTCTCCTTTCTAAATGAACTTCATGTCTCCCATGATCGTGTTCTCATTTCTATAGCTATCTCACTATACCTGTCCTCTGCCTTTGACTTAGTCAATCACACCACACTTCTCACTCGCCTTCGTGACGCTGGAATCGGTAGGTCTGTCCTTCACTGGATCTGCTCCTTTCTCATCTCATGGTCCTTCTCTGTTTTGTCTGGTTCTTCCATCTCGCCAGTCACCCCCTTACCCTGTGGCATCCCTCAAGGCTCAATTCTTGCCCCTTTCCTGTTCAGCATCTTTTTGGCCCCCCTCACCCTTCTGATCCAGCAGCAAGGTGTCTCTGCATACTATTATGCAGATGACATCATTCTTTTACATCACACTAACCCAACCATTCCTGATATCACCCCTCTTAGCACCTGTCTCTCCTGCATTCATTCCTGGATGTCCTCAAACTTCCTCCATCTCAATCTCATAAAGACTCTGGCTATCTGGTTCACCTTTTGTGGTCCCGTCTCATCCTTAGCTCCTTCACTTTCCTCCTTTCCCATCCCCTTGGTCCCCACCTTACGCTACCTCAGTGTCACTTTGGACTCAGCCCTATCCTTCCATGATCACTTGTCCTGAATAATATGTTGCTCCTTCTGCTCCCTGCGACAGATCCATGCTCTTCGTCCCTTCTTTACTACTCCACCCTTGATCACTCTTTTACTTTCCTTGGTGATAACCCAGATCAATTACTGCAACATTGCCCTTGCCAGTCTCCCACAATATCTGTTGCATAGATTATAACACTTAAAGAATACTGCAGCCTGTATTGTCACACATGCTTCCCATGCAGATCATATCACCCCACTACTCATACACCTCCCTGGCTCCCCATTGCTTACAGAATTCAGTTCAAGGTCCTAATCTTAGTCCACAAAGCAATCTGTTCTGGAATTCCACAATACCTCTCTAAACTGGTTCATCTCCATACCCCATAGTGTGCACTTTGATAGGTTCATTCGAACCACATGTCCCTCCCCTCCTCTCACCCACACAAGCACACCTGGAGTCCACCCGTAATTCCACCTTCTTTTTTTTCTCAGTCCTAAACAATGGAATTCCCTCTCCCCGAATTGCGACTGGAACTCTCCTTCACCAAATTTAAGACAATGCTGAAAATCCATCTCTTCTGTTCTGCCTTCAACCTCCCGTCCACCTCCCCTTCATGTTGAAGCTCACTCACCCCTTTCCCCTCTCTTGCTCCCTCCTCCTCATGTCTCGCCCTACTCTCTCTTTCCTATCCAATTGATGGCATTCTTTTCCTTTCTCAGCAATGTTTTGATGTATTATAAACTGCTCAGATGCTCAAGTGTAGAGCAGTATAGTAAGAAGCAAAATAAAGATAAAGATGGCTGCGTGGATGGTGTCATCGAGAGTGTTTTGGTTTCCTGGACCATGGGATGCTGTTCCAAGATTTGCAGAGCAGAGATAGCGTCCATCTGTTGACGTGTCTTCAGTAGCAGACTGGCTAACCTACTGAAGAGGACTTTAAACTAGATTTGTTAGAGATGGGTGAAGAAAGCCCCCAGGTAAGTGAAACATTAAATACCTTTATGGAAATGGGTAAAAGGGGCAACATATGGAAAGCAGTGTGTATAAATGCTTGTAGCATGGGAACTTAGATCCCGGATGTTGAGGCTTTAATGGTAGAGGCTAACTTAGATTTAGTGGCAGTAACAGAGACATGGTTCACGGACAAGCATGATTGGGATTAACTATACCAGGCTATACTTTGTTCAGAAAGGACAGGGTAGGAAGAAGGGGAGGAGGAGTGGCACTATATGTAAAATATAATATTAAAGTGATGGAAATACAGGGCTTAAAAGTGAGAGAGGAGGCACTGTGGGTTAAGCTAGAAAGAGGGAAAGAGATATCTATTTGCATTGGCATGATATATAGACTTCCCTCACAGGGAGAAGAGGTGGAGTGAAAGTTAATTGAAGACATATGCTACATTGCCCGAAAGGGGAAGTGCTACTGAAGGGGATTTCAATATGTCAGATGTTGATTGGCACATCCCTGCTCAGTATCATCTAGAAGTAAGGAGATCCTGGATTCTCTACAGAGAGAATTATTCTGGCAACTAATAACAGAACCCACATGTGAAGGGGCCATACTGGACTTGCTGCTTACCAGTGGTGAAAGTGTTTCTGATGTTATAGTGGGAGATTATTTCGCATTCAGTGATCATCAGATGGTGTAGTTCAATATTAGGACTAGGGCTGATAAAATCCATCCAAAAGCGAGGCTCATAGACTTTAGGAAAACTAACTTTGCCAAGATGGGCCAATACTTCAAGTAGTTGTTAGTGGGATGGGAACAGCTGGGGGGATGTAGAAAAACAGTGGACAAAACTGAAAGGGGATATTTTAAGGGCAACCAACCTTTCTGTTAAAATTGTAAATAAAGGTAAAAGGAAAAGGAGATTGCTATGGTTTTCGAAAGAAGTAGCTGAAAAGGTCAAGAAAAAGAGGGAGGCTTTCATGGAATACTAGAGATCACAGAGAGCGGAAGACAGGCATCTATATTTGGAAAAACTTAGCAAAGTAGTCAGGAAAGCAAAGATTCAAAAAAAGGAGAAAATAGCCAATGCAATAAAATGGGGTGGGAGGGGGATAAGCCATTTTTCAGATATGTTAATGAGAAGAGGAAGAACAAAAGTGGTGTTGTCAGACGAAAGGGTGAAGGGGAGGAATATGTAAAAGCTGATGAGGATAAAGCGGAATTGCTTAACAAATATTTCTGTTCTATGTTCACAGATGAAGAACCAAGAGTAGGACATCAAAAAACACCCACAAACAGGAACAGAAGCAAGGGGCATCTTGAACAAATTTCAGAAGACTGTGTTCATGAGGAACTAGCTAAACTTAAGGTAGACAAAGTGATGAACCTGATGGGATATACCCGAGAATACTGAGGGAACTTGGGGACATTGTAGAAGCTCCACTGACTGATCTTTTCGATGCCTTGTTGGAGTTGGGAGTGGTGCCATGTGGTCCCTTTACTCAAAAGCAGAAGTAAGGATGTGGTTGAAAACTACAGGCCGGTTAGTTTAACCTCGGTGGTGAGTAAATTATTGGATGCGCTGCTGAAAGAGAAAATAGTGATGTTTCTGTAGTCCAATTGATTACTGGAACCGAGGCAGGTCAGACAAATGGATTCATGGATTCACCAGAGGCAGGTCAGACAAATCTGATTGATTTCTTTGACTGGGTGGCCAGGGAGTTGGACCAAGGGAGAGCCCTAGATGTGGTGTATTTAGATTTCAGTAAAGCCTTTGACACCGTTCCACACAGGTGACTTATAAACAAACTGAGCACCCTAGGGATGGATCCTAAAGTTACTGCTTGGGTTAGAAATTGGTTGAGTGGGAGACAACAAAGGGTAGAGGTAAATGGAACTCACTCTGAGGGGAAGGAGGTTATCAGTAGTGTACCCCAGGGTTCTGTCCTTGGTCTGATTCTTTTTAACATCTTTGTTAATGATATTGCGGAAGGGTTGTCGGATAAGGTTTGCCTCTTTGCAGATGATACCAAAATCTGCAATAGAGTAGACACCCAGGAAGGTGTAGATAACATGAGAAGGGATCTAGCTAAACTTGAAGAATGGTCTAGAATTTGGCAGCTGAGATTTAATGTTAAAAAATGCAAGGTCATGAATTAGGGCTCCTGCACTCCAAGGGCACAATATAGTATAGGGGGTGAAGTACTTCTATCCACAAAAGAAGAGCAGGACCTAGGCATTATTGTCTGATGATCTTAAAGTAGGTAAACAGATAGAAAAGGTGACAGCAAAAGCTAGAAGGATGCTTGGGTG
Source organism: Ichthyophis bannanicus (assembly GCA_033557465.1). Taxonomy (NCBI): domain Eukaryota; kingdom Metazoa; phylum Chordata; class Amphibia; order Gymnophiona; family Ichthyophiidae; genus Ichthyophis; species Ichthyophis bannanicus. Next base: position 175,336,478 of record CM066043.1, on the reverse strand, counting down.
CATAGGAAGAAGAATGGCCAGCAAAAGAAAGGAGGTGATAGGACCTCTGTATAAGTCTTTGGTGCAACCTCATTTGGAGTATTGTGTGCATTTCTAGAGACCACACTTGCAAAATGATATAAACAGGTTGAAGACAGTACAGAGGGTGGCTACTAAAATGGTTAGTGGTCTTCATTATAAAGCATATGAGGACAGACTTAAGGGTATTAATATGTATACTTTAGAGGAAAGGCGAGATAGAGACGTTTAAATTCCTCTTTGGCAAAAATGCACAGGAGGAGAGACTCTTTGATTTGAAAGCAAGCTCTTCTTCGAGGGGACATAGGTTGAGGGTGAAAGGGGATAGGCGCAGAAGTAATATGCGGAAATATTTCTTTACGGAAAGAGTGGTAGATTAATGGAATAGTCTCCCAGTGGACAGATACTGGTAGATTAATGGAATAGTCTCCCAGGAGGACAGTATCTGAATTCAAAAAAGCATGGGAGAAACACAAAGGATCTCTAAAGGCAAAAAAAGGACTGTTGTAGTGGTTGATATGGAAGGGAAGACTAGATAGGTCATGTGGTCTTTTTCTGCCATTATGTTTCTATGTTTCTATGTGCTAAAAAAGATCATGTGCATTTGTATGCATGCTGTGTGAAGAATTCCCTGGGGCATAGTTTGGGTGGAGTAGGGGAGGAGTTGTGATGTAGACATGTGGAGTCCGATTTAATGAGGGGCACGTCCGGGTGGTCGAATAATGGATGGCCCCAACAAGTACATGATTCTGCAAACATAGGAGCTAGACATTCCCCCGGCTGCAGAATCTGGCACCTAGACGGCCTGGCGTTACCCCTATTCCCTGGCATGGGACGTCCTGTCAAACCCCGTCTAACCCGCCCCATGCTCCTACTGGTTTGCTGGTGCCATGGCATCACATCGCCATGGCATTGGGACACCCAACAGGAGCGCCGACAGCCCACCAGGCTGCAAATTCGCCTTTCTGTGCTGCCCAACTCTCAGCGAGGCCTGCCATGGCTGGGATTGGTTGGAGGGTACTCATCTTCCACGGGACCTGTGCTGCTGGGGGGCAGCCTGGCCTGATTGCCGCTATCGCCGTGCCTTATCCCACTTCTGAGGTGGAATAGATAGCACAGCCATCATCTGCCCACCATATCTACAGGGCCATGACCTGAATCTGCCCTGTATGTCTGGGTGCCTTGGCCCACCCCCGCTCAGCCCACCCTTTGCCCTCGTCCAGCACTCTCCACACAGTGGCTCTGTGCATGTGGGGAAAACTTGAGCCAGCATACGGTTCCGGCATTTAGCAGGGCTGGACGTCCTACCAGGATGTACAGCCCTGCTATTCGCATGGCAGAATCTGGCCCATCGTTTAAAAAATAAGTGGGAACATGCATAGAATACACATGCACGCCTTTATATCATCTTTGGAGCAGCTGGCAATCTGTGTGGGACCATTTGGGGCTGGTTCTCGATGCCTGTTTTATAAAAACATATAGGTGTGGCTATGCTGCCTTTATAAAATAGCTGCCTTTTTGTTACTTTGACATAGGCACCCTTTTATAAATCTATGCCTATGTATACTGATATAAACATTTCTATTCTATTTTGTATTTAATACATTTTACAATTAACGTCAATGATAATCTTGAGAATAAAAGGCTGTATGTTACACACACACACACACACACACACACACACACACTTCCTACTCTGAGGAGAGCAAAAACAATGTAAATGAAAAAAAATCCACTGCAACATGTTTAGACAGACCACATAAAGGGGATCCAAGGATGATTCCAAAATATTAATTGAGCATATCAAGAAAACAATGATAGAAATTCAACAAAAAAGGATGATGTAAGCTATTTCCTTTGCAGTTGCATTAAAGAACAAACTCAGCCACCCCATTTTACCGAGTGTCTCTACTGAATGGCCATTCTTCAGGAGCAGATCCATTATCTAAAAAATTCTGCAACCGAGTTATAGAAACAATATATATGACTTTATCTAATGATATACAAGCAAGGAAACTGCAACACAAATGTTTCTCCTAAAGAGAGACATGCCCGTTCTTTACACAAAAGTACTTTACATCTCTGCTGAGATACTCTACACGTGTCTGGAAATCAGAGCCAGTGCAAGCTTATTGAGCACCCAGGCAAACCTTAAACCTTACTCCCCACCCCACCCTCCCAAGATTTTCATAATTAAACTTATCAATTATGATTATCCAAACACCACCCCTCCCCCAACATTCCTGTGAAAATGCACAACTGGACATCGTGGGCCCAATATTCATTTGCCCGGATCATCAAAGAGCTATGCACTGACAGGCGCATAGCCCTCCCCGCCAACCCCCAAACCGGATATTCAATGCCTCAGCAACGGCATTGAATATCTGGTGATTGCCGCCAAAGCTGGGAGCCGCTGAAACTAACCGTGCAGCAGTGATATTGGCTGCTGCCCGGTTAGCGATCAGCGCCTTAAAGACAGCTGCCATTCTCCACCTCTGCTCCTCCCCAGTACGCTCCCAACACGCCCAATGCTAACCGGATAGCATTGGGGCACATAGGAGACTTAGATGGGGATATTCAACGGCACTAACCTTATAGGTGCTGTTGAATATCCCCATCTAAGGCATTCACACGGTTTACTGGGCTGTAAATCGTGTAAATTCCTTTTGAGAATTGGGCCCTACATGCATAATTTATAAAATACCAATGTATGTATGTACTTTATGTATGTAAATGTTTTTGGCTTCAGTCTAGTCACAGTTTGTCAGCTTAACCATAGAATTTTATAAAGACACATAGCCAGCTCTGTGTCTTTATAAAGTAGGCTACAAAGAGGCGCCTACTTGGTGCTCAACCTAGGCAGCCTGGTATGTGGCAAAGTGGCATCTTATAAAATTCTGACTGTGATAAAAATATGCGCATTGGCGTGTACTTTGCTGGGAGGCATTGCCGGGGGCGCATTTGCACTTATGTGCTTTATGAAATACCTTATCTATGTGCATTCTTACAAACTTCATGCATGAACATTTACACCTGTATTTATGGCGCGATTTACGCTTCTTACCAGTGCCAGATTTCCCCATAAGCGCTGCAGGCACAGTGCCTAGGGCCTATGAAATTTTTAGGGCCTACGAAGGAGGGGAAAAAACATTCTGAGACAGAAATTTAATGCAACTAAAATGTCAAAATCACATTTAAAAATTCTAATTACAGAATTTCTCGGCATTTCCTAAGAAAGTTTCTTTCTTCTGCTTCTCTATTAGTATTTAATAATGTCCTAAAGTCCATATTTCAGAGTGAAGGTGCCTAGGAACTATGAATACCAAAATCTGTCCCTGCTTCTTACATTAGTAGTTTGTAAAGACACATAAGAGTCTGTTTACTATGGAGTGTGCCAGTACCAGGCATTTGAGCCATGAAACTACCATGGAGAGCCCTGCTAACCAGGGAGCATGTGTGTCTGCCCCTGCCATTAATGCCTTGGTACCATGCTCACTGGCACACGGGTGCACCTAACGCCATCTATTGAGGTGGCATTAAGTGCACTTGTGTTGATGGCAACAGGTGTGGTTAGCATGCACCCAAAAAGCTAATCGCAATGCACCATTAGCTGCCATGTTCCACCCTAACACTCCCAGTCCCCATCCAATTGTACTCTGAACGGTTAGCATGGGATGCTATTAGCGTGGAGTGCTTACCGCACGCTAAACTCCGCATTAACGCTTAGATGTCTATGTGTCTGTATAGATAGGCACCTATTTTGCTGTTTAAACAAGGCACTCCCTTATAAAATTATCCTCGGCATATCCTAACAAGTTGAAAGTGCCCACTTACATTGTGACGCAATGGTGCATTTCTTTGCCTTCCATTTCCAGATTCAGGCATGTCCCCATGGAGGACTCAGTAACGAGAGATGGAGCAAGATATGTTTCAGAGTATCACAGACTGAATGGGTTAGTGTAGGAAGTATATGGTATCTTTGTGTTGTATGTAAATCTCTGAGTGGTGTGAATATAGAGAAAGTGTACATGTATATCAGTATGGATGTGTGGCGTACGCATGAGATGTTGGGGAGAGATGAAGAGTTGTGTGGAGTAGGACGGCATGTGATGTTGGCTGGTGAGATGTGTGGGAAGGAACTGTGTCACTGTGTGTATATGAGGGTGTTGTATGAGTGTCTAATGGAGGAGTGATATCTGGTGGAAGTCGGGATGTTGGGCTGTATGAGGTTTTGGTGGGTGGTGTGGAGAGGTCTGGATATGTGTTTAAGAATGTTCTTCTCCCTGCCTCACTTCCTTTTCCCCTTTACACTCTTCCCTGTCCCCTCTCCTTCCCCTTCAGATTGTCCCTCTTCCCCCTTACACTCTTTTGCCTCCCCACCCCTTCATACTCTCCCCCTCCTGCCTTATACTGTTCCACCTCTCCTTGCTCACTCCTTTCCTACCTCATACTCTCTCCCTTCCATTCTTTCCCTTCCTTCTCCCTTGTTTCTTTTACCTTTATTCATGGCCCAGCTCTGTCCTTCATGGAGACTACAACTGCAGTAGGCCACCTCCTCCAGTGCTGTGGGGCTTGAGCTCACCTCAGAACACTTCAGCAGTCTTTGTTGTGGTTGGAGCCATGGTAGGCTACCACCTTTGGTACTGCAGCACTTGGGTGTCCTGAAGCACACACCTCGACTCTTCCTGCAGCTTCTTGTGCTATGAGGTTTAGGCTACCCATGACACTGACTGCTCCACTCTTCCTATGCAAGCAAGCCTACAGGGTGGCCCAAAAAAAGTGAGAACATCTCGTAAATTAAAAGCTTAAATAGTTTACTTATTTACCTTTTTTAGCTATATAACATCTTTATTTTGACAATTTCCGGTCGCCATCTTTGTTTTTTTAAATTTGTCAATCATTTACATCTGTCTTTCGGAATTTTTAAATAACTTATATGCTACAAGATGTTCTCACTTTTTTTGAGCCACCCTGTATATGTACGGACAGATGGACAGACAGACAGATTGATGCTCCCTAATAGATGCTATAGCTCAGTGAAACACACCTAAAAAATTCAGATCTTGACATATGAAAAACATTTTCATTGCCAAGTTTCTGTGTGGTTCAAGTTAAAAAGGAAACAAGAACCATATTCCTGGTCATAGACTTCTGATGAGAACCTTTCATGAAGCCAGTCACATCAACACTACCAAGCAAAGGCTCTGCATTATTCCCAGAATCATCACCTTGATTCCTGTTTGATATCCCAGTTGGAATATAAAAAAACCTCTAATGGTTGGTGGAATAGTCTCTTCTGCAACTCACAAAATCTCTTAATATTTCTTAACCATATCTCCTTCTGAATCAAAGGGAACTTGGAAAAGTTGAAAACCTCTAAATTCAACATTTTACTTTGATTCCTCAAAGGTTCTAGCTAGAATGTGATGAACCATAAGCTTATCTTTCACCAAAGCAGTGTCACATCTTTGTAAACCACTACGTTGCTGATCCGGTTCTGCCAATTTCACCTCATCATTTTGCATTTTTTGCTTATTTTCTTCCCAATAAACCGGCATCCCAGAAATCACGCCTAGGACATGGTCGATTCACACAAGTATAAACAACAGAAAGAAAATCAAGAAACATCAAAGGACGCTGTTACATAGGGGTGAAATAAACTCCATGGTTAAATGCCATCAGACAAGAAAACCCTGTGTACCTGTTCCTACAGGGCATGATATTCAAGTAGTGAGTTTCCGATGGCTTATGTGAATGGCCCGTCTATAAGCAGAGACATGGCCTGCAATGAGCCCAAAGTTAACTCTGCCAGCTGTTGCGCCCTTTCACACTGAGTGCCCTCAATCAGGGCCGGCTCAACCACTAGGTAAACTAGACAATCGCCTAGGTCAGCAGATGCTAGGGGGGGGAAGGGGAAGCAAAGAGCAGCTACAATCAAAGCAAATCAGTGGGTCTTGGCAGCCACACAACCTCAGAGTCAACAATGCACACTTTTACCTGCAGGAAGAATGGGCGATATACAAATAGTCTGTTTACCCTTGTAAGTGGCTTCTTGATATCTCTCTCATTATGCATAGATTTATAAAACAATTTAATATTTAATACTGTGATGCCCAAATATGCATTTTTATAGGATTGTTGAGATGATTACAATTGAGTTTAATAATCTAAATCTTGGGGGAGGGAGGGCACTGAGGGCCTGATATTCAGCAGAGGCAGCTAGCACCCTTACAGTGGCTGGCCGTCACTGTTGAACACTGAGTCTGGATATTCAATGCTGTCACTGCTGAACACTGAGTCTGGATATTCAATGCCGTCACTGCTGAACACTGAGTCTGGATATTCAATGCCGTCACTGCTGAACACTGAGTCTGGATATTCAATGCCGTCACTGTTGAACACTGAGTCTGGATATTCAATGCCGTCACTGCTGAACACTGAGTCTGGATATTCAATGCCGTCACTGCTGAACACTGAGTCTGGATATTCAATGCCGTCACTGCTGAACACCGAGCCTGGATATTCAATGGCGTCACTGCTGAACACTGAGTCTGGATATTCAATGCCGTCACTGCTGAACACTGAGCCTGGATATTCAATGCCGTCACTGCTGAACACTGAGTCTGGATATTCAATGCCGTCACTGCTGAACACTGAGTCTGGATATTCAATGCCGTCACTGCTGAACACTGAGCCTGGATATTCAATGCCGTCACTGCTGAACACTGAGCCTGGATATTCAATGCCGTCACTGCTGAACACTGAGTCTGGATATTCAATGCCGTCACTGCTGAACACCGAGCCTGGATATTCAATGCCGTCACTGCTGAACACCGAGCCTGGATATTCAATGCCGTCACTGCTGAACACCGAGTCTGGATATTCAATGCTGTCACTGCTGAACACCGAGCCTGGATATTCAATGCCGTCACTGCTGAACACTGAGTCTGGATATTCAATGCCGTCACTGCTGAACACCGAGTCTGGATATTCAATGCCGTCACTGCTGAACAGTGAGTCTGGATATTCAATGCCGTCACTGCTGAACACTGAGTCTGGATATTCAATGCCGGGGCCATAGTCAGGTCAGCCGCTGAAGCAGGAAGATAACCAGGCAGTGCCAATATCCAGCCAGTGCCCAGTTAGCTTCGGCAGTGAAAGTTAGGGCAGCTTTTGCTGCAAGTGATTTTCACCTTCGAGGGATAACCGGACGGCAGTGGAATATTGCCACTGACCAGTCATCCCCAGGTACTGCCCACAGAAAGCCTAGATGCTAACCATTTAGCATTGGGGCGTGTAGCAGAGGAACCTGTGGATATTCAGCGACACTAACTATTTTAAGGGGTGGAAGAGTAGTCTAATGGTTAGAGAAGCAGCCTAGTACGCAAACAATCTGGGTTTGATTCCCACTGGCACTCCTAGGCAAGTCGCTTTACCCTCCATTGCCTGGCAATCTACTTCTGGTCATACTTACCAAGAAAATCCAGCGGCTGCTGGGTCGCCAGGAGTCAGCATTGACTTGAAGGCACTTTTAAAAACAACAACTGTGTTAATGCTGCTGATTAACCCACTTAGCGGCATTTACACAGTTTGCAGGTCTGCGAGCCATGTAATTGCCTTTGAATATATCAGACCCTAAGAGTATAAAAACTAATTGTGAGGGATGTGAATCAGAAGTTTTGCCTAGGGCACCTAATACCCTTGCATCGGTCCTGGATTGAGGGCAGGGCTGGTACAAGGATTTTAGGCACCTTAGGTGAAAACTAGATTTCTGCCCCCTCGTAAATAGCTTTTAGATCCCTAGCACCCCAACCCAAAGTCTTGCTTATTCAACTCAGTTATAGTCATCTGAACACCATGAGGCCAATTCCAAACAGGGTCTGTCCGGATGTCCATAATCTGGATGGGTCAGATTTGCACCCGTGGGAGCAGAATCGCGGCAAAGGGCTTGGACGGGCAGGATGGACCCTGATTCTGCCCCACTGCACATCCAGCTTCCAATCTGTCCAGCCTTCCCAATGCTCCTGCACAGAGCCTTGGTGCTGTAGCGTCCTGTTGCCATGGCACCAGGATGTCCTACAGGAGCCGTGATTCCCCGCACCCGATCAACACTGCTGTTTCCCGCTGCCTGATCCCCAGAGGGGCCTGCCAAGGCCGGGACTGGGCTGTGGGGAACCTCCTGCTGTCACTCACTTGGGTTGGGGAGTCTGCAGATGCTGATGGCGCTTCCCTTCCTCGGGGGGGACTTATTCCACCTCCCAAGTGGAATAAGTTCCCCATGCAGCCTTGCCGCCCCAGACGTACAGGGCCGCGACCGGAATCAGCCCTGCAAATCTGGGGTCCTAGGCCTGCCTCCGTCCCGCCCACTCTCCTCTCTGGCTCTCCCCCTCCCGCCTCCATCCAGAGCTCCCTGCACAACACTGCTGTCCGTACGGAGAGACTGGAGGTGTGAATTCGCTCCCTGCGGATAGCGGGGGTTGGACGTCGAAACCAGACGTCCACTACTGCTATTCGCAGATCAGAATGACCCCCCCATTCCTCCAAGAACAATCCTATAAAAACGCATATGTGGAAATCAATATACAATAAATATATATACAATGAGGGAGATTAGCATATTGCCCATTCTTCCTGCAGGTAAATTCATACACTGATGACTCTTTGAGCTTGTGTTACTGCAAGGACCCATGGCTTTGCTCTGTCTGTAGCTGCTGTTGGCTGCCCCATCCGAGAAGCTGCTGCCTTAAGCAACCACACAGTTTGCCTATTGGTTGAGCCAGCCCTGATTGATTGTAGGCTGCACCAGCTAAAGGCAGTCAGAAAGCTCTGAGGAGTAAGCATATACTTAACCTTTGCACGTCGCCATTAAAGCAATGTCTCTGACTCAGAGCTCAGCATTTCTACATCTCTATGGCAGCCATCTTATTTGCTTTTAATATCTGTATTTTTCATTGCAAGTCACTTACTCTAGATGTTTAGTTAAGAGGCAGAATATCAAATATAATAAATAAAATTAATGAAATGAAATGGATCACGCTGTCCTTTGTTATAAACTTCTTCCAGCATTAATGGAAAAATTGTACTTATCTTGTCATGTCCTTCCAATTAGAGCTACCCCCCACAGAGGTTTTACCTCTGCAAATACGAGTGTGGATTGCAGCATACTCCATAGGTTGCAGGCATTTGGAAGTAGCTGAAGAAGCTGGCAAGAAATGGAGATCTGAAATCTTTCCCAACCCTCCTTACAAAAACCTGCTTTTAGGAATAGCTGTGTAGCCTTGAAAAGGGTAATAAAAAGCTTTAGAAATGCTGTTGTTTTGTCTTAGACTATCAAGACTCCTGCTTGCTAGTAGAAAGTCTTTGCAACTGTCACCACCAAGAAGCTTCACTGTAAATTAGAATTTCATTTTACAGAGGTACTAGTAACTTTTATTTTAATAGAAGGAACTGTAGTTTATTGAGTTTCTGTATATGGAGAGGGCATTTTACCCACTTGACTAAGCAGTTATCCAGGTAAAACAGAGGGCTGAAAATTGTCTTCCCCCTTACATTGCTCCCAGGTCCAGCCCAATCATCAGGTAAACTAGGCAGTCTTGGGTTGGGGGGCGGCAAAGCTAAACAATAGATTCTGACAGCCAGGGTGGGGGGTAAGGCATGAGATTTAGCTAGGGTGACAGCACCTTGAACCAATTCTGGGGCCGGTCCTGCTTTTACAATGTCTGAAAACAGGCAGGTCTGGAGGAGGGAGAGGGGGGAGGAGTAACCTAGTGGTTAGAGCAGTGGCCTTGTGACCAAAGAAACCAGGACTCAGATCCCACTGGCCTTCCTTGTGGCTTTGGGCAAGTCACTTAACCCTGCGTTTCCTTATGGGCCGATGTAGAAAGACTAGCGTGCAGATAACTCAAGTTATACGCACAGGTTCTGCCACGCCAAATGCAGAAAAGAGAATGACACACATGTAAACTGCAAAAGAAAGCTATGCACATATAGCAATGCCAAGCGCATTTAAATACTATGCAAATGAGCTGCACATATTAAACTGGAATGCTGGTAAGGTCTGTGCCCAATGCAGAGAAACGCGTAGAGGATTACGTAACCAGAAGGAACACCAATATCTGTACATCTGGTCTGGTGACTTAAACATCTTGCGTGTGTAGGGAACGACTGTTTCAGGGTGAACAGTTAGCTCTGACGTGAAAACCTTCTGCGTACATCTTTCAGCATATAAGCAAACGTCCGGCGTTCAAGAACAAATATCTTTGGCTTCTTATCCTTGTGTGTTCTTTGGACTCACATATCATTCCCATTTACTGTTAGGTCTTTTTGTTGTTAGGTCTTTTTGCTGTGATTTCATAAAAAATGTTTTTGGGTGAACTAGTGTTGATTGTTATGGGCTGAGTGGCAGAAGAACCTGCATGCCATGTACACATAACATGTGCGTTTGACTTCTATGCGCATGCGCGCACGGCCGCTTGTAGCATGTCTGTTGTTTGCGTATGCATTGACTCCCTTCCTTTCAACTTTATGCTGAAGTTTTGCGCACAGCTCATTTGCATACATGCCCTTTGCTGAATACCGGCGCTGAAGTCTCGCAGTATTGGCGCATTAGGAAAATGTGTCGACAGCTAATAGCGCACAACTTCCGCGTCAGCTTTCTGCTTCGGCCTGTTAGATAGTAAGCCCTCTGGGAACAGAGAAATAGCCACTGTACCCAACTGTAACTCACCTTGAACTTACACTGCGAAGGTATAAGCTAAATACTACTGAATACATACATATGTAGAGCTTTCATTCTGAAATCCCTGTGCAGGGTTTCGGATAGTACACGCAACATGACTGGCCTCTGGATTTTCAAAGGAAGACGTCATGCCTAGGGTGTTTCTCTGTGTGCTAATCAGCCCATGTCGGCAATATCCATGCTGGCTTGCAAGACCCCATGAGGTTGCAAGCAGCAGTATGAGAAAAACAAATTTTATATAATCGAGTTGGTAAAAGAGAATATTTGACTGCTATTCGTGCTAATTGGAAACATTCAACACCACATTCAGAAGAGCCTACAGTAAAAAGAGATATCTGGGGTGCACTGGAGTTTCATCAATCAGTCTCCACTCCCCCCCCCCCCCCAGCATCCTCAGCAAGACTTGAATCCACCTATCATTCTGCTTTTTATTTTCTTAACCCTAGCCTCTGGAATGTTCTCCCCTTGGACCTCCGACTGGAACTCTCATATCAGTCTTCTGTATCAGATGCCCCTGCTGGGAAGCGGGTTAGGTATAGAGATTGGTGTTGGTTTGGGTATTGGAAATGTGGGTGTTCATCTATCCAGAATGATAAAGAACAAGTGAGGTAAGACACGATAAGCCAACTGGTTTCTCTATCTGCCGCCATTTTACTAGATAAGTGTATAGTAAATACAAAATAAGTTCTGATAAAATTTAGGCCAATACATTAGTTATTGCTGTCATTTGGTTTTATTATTAAGAGATACAGTCTGATTGCAAACCTAGCTGTGTGTTAAGAAAACAGACATTTGTAGCGGGAAGTTCAAAGGTGTTCTCTTTGAAGGGCTTGCAGTTTCTTAGTGTCACCTAAGAGCCCTTCACAATCTCAGGCACGCCTTCTCTCTCATGAATATTAATGTGATGAATTATTACTCCAGTAACAGCTGTACTTGGTACGGGTATCACAAGAACATAACATCCCCTTCTCATCTGATCACTTCTATTTCTGGCCAGCACTCTTCTGGTTGACCTTTCAATTCGCTGTGGTGAATTTTTTTATTTTATCAGCATATCCTTAAGAGAATTTTTGCAGGACAAAGTAGACATTAGTCAGAGAACTGGAGAGATGAAATCATGATAAGTTATGTGTGCTTCAACTTTTTAAAGTAACACTTTCTCATGAAAATGTACAAAAAGTGGCAGATTAAAGAAAATCTATTTGATATTAAAAAAAACCTATAGAAATGTGTATGTTGTTGTGGTTTAGAAAAGTGACAGGCAGTCCTCAGTTTTTAACCAATGGAATAAGATAAATTGCTGATTTCTATGCCTTAAGTTTTCTTATCATCAAAGCTACAGATACGTCCAAATGCTTTCAAGCTATGTGCAGTGCTTGTTCAACTATGGTTTAGCATAAAAAACAGTGGCAATGTTTATTTTCCAGGATGTTTCCTTTTTACTTCAGAGGTCTTGAAATTGAAAGATGTAGAGCTGGTAGTTGAGCAAGAGATTGGTTTATGGTTTATCACATATCTAGGAATAGTTCTGGACCTGCAGTAAACCTTACTTATACCCACAAATTAGCAAAATTATTCAGTTGGCATTTTATAAAATGAGGATTTTTCATCAACTACATCTGTTTCTCACTAATAAGGATTTTCACACAGTGTTTCAAGCAGTAATATTTCCTTGTCTAGACTATTGTAATTTTCAATGGATTGTCTACCTCTATCCTAAAATCACTGCAGTTGGTCCAGAATTTGATAACAAGGATTCTATTGAACAAGTCAAAAGGTGGTCACATATTGCCTGGCCTGGTGCAGCTTCAATGGTCTCTGGTAGAGTTCCAAATTAAATATAGGGTCCTGCTTATGATTTTTAAGCTTATGTATAACATGTCTTCTGAAGAGCTTAGCATCTCTTTTGCAGCGCCATACATTTGACTGGCCACTCAGAATGTGCTCTCACAATACATTTGTTATCTCCCCATTAAAAAGTGGTAAGAAGCAAATCACATATGCTAGGGTATTTCACTTTTTTGCCAACCTTGTAGAACAACTTGTCAAATGAGTTGCTAGCCATTGTAGAATTATGGGATTTTTGGACGGGTCTAAATACTTATTAAATAAACAAAATAAATAATACTTCCATTCTGTTAAAGCACAACTTGTAACATCATACAGTTTATCAGGACAGGCTGAGTACAACTGAAACTAGTTAGAAATGGGAAGCATAAGTCTCTGCAAGAAAAGTGAGTGCATGGTACCCTATATAGAAGAGTGTACTTCATGGTGTTTTTATGTAAGTTTTCAGTGTGTATCTGATCAAACCATCAAAACTGCAACAGCAGCATGTCCCGAGTTACATGATGATTTGAGCTATGATCTTGCACTGTTATTGAGTGGGACCTGGTGAAGAGCTTTTCCTTAGGGGCAATTACTTAACTACACTCCGCAGTTAACACAAGAAGTAACATGGACCCATGCTAACAGCACAGTGACTTGATAGCATGCTCTAATTCCCAAATTAACTGCCATATGTGAAATGGGGTGGGGAATGTGCCCCACAGTTGATGCGGAGGTAGTTGTTGTTGTTGTTAAGTGCCGTCGAGTCGGAGTCGACTCATGGCGACCCTCTGGATAGCTATCCTAAACTGTGTTCGGTCTTCAGTCAGGCGGCTCATTGTTGACAGACTGGTACCCGTAGCTGCTGTTATTGTATCAATCCATCTCATTGCTGGCCTTCCTCTTTTGCGCTGACCTTCTATCTTGCCAAGCATAATGTCTTTCTCTAATGATCTCTCTCTTCGCATGATGTGTCCAAAGTATGAAAGTCGAAGTCTTGTCATCTGAGCTTCTAAAGAAAGCTTAGGTTTGATCTCCTCTAGTACCGACTGGTTTGTTCTTCGGGCAGTCCATGGTATACACAGTATTCGCCGCCAGCACCATAATTCAAAGGCATCAATTTTCTTCCTGTCTATCTTTTTCACTGTCCAGCTTTCACATTCATATGATGTTATTGAAAATACCATGGCTTGAACAAGTCGAATCTTTGTATGGAGAGAGACATCTCTGCTCTTGAGAATCTTATCTAGGTTAACACTTGTGATGGGATCTATAGAATGTTACCTGTCCCTCTCCTTTAAGAAAGGCTGTGAGGGCGTGACTCACAGGGAGAGGTTAAGAACCCAGCAGACTGCAGGAAGGAGAGAGGCCCGTGGAGCCAGCAGTCCTTCCAAGGCAAACCATGCAAAGGAGTTCTGACATAGGAAATTTAACTGGGGCTGGAGAAAGGGTCGGGAGAACCAGCTTTGTGGAGGTTTAACAAGCTGAGACAGAATAAAGCTGATTTTGTTTTCCCTGATCTGCTGCCTGTTCTGTGTTTTAAAGTAAACCCTTCCCACCACTCACCACACTACTACATATGAAGTGGTAATGGATTGCCATGCTTCTATGAAGTGTTAGGTATGCCTACCCACCAGCAGGTAGACAAAAATTGAGGGTGGGTTTCAGAAAGTGGTTGGGTCTTCCTCTCCTGCTGTTGATTGCATTGAATATATGGATTTATTTTATTTATTTATTTAACCAGTTTTCTATACCAACTTATACTTCAATCAAAGCGGTTTACATTATGTAATCACTTCAAACAGGTACTGGATACATTCCCTTGTCCCCAAAGGGCTCACAATTTATGTGTATCTGAGGCAACGGAGGGTTAAGTGGCTTGCCCAAGGCCACAAGGAGTGCCTATAGGACTAGAAACCCAATCTCTCTGGCCTGAGATTGCTGTCCCCAGGTGGCCACTGGAGACATTGCTGAGGCAGCCATGGATAGAGCTGGTATCGGTAACGTGGGTAGACTTGCTGGAAATACTAGTACATAGTGATAGGGATGCCGATAAGAAGGCATTGTGGGGCGATGAGTGGATGAAGTTGCCTCTGTTGGTTGAGCTGCCAGTTCCCAGATGATGGAGGAGTGATCCTTGACCTTTGAGATGGTTTCCTGTACCTTGGAACCAAAGAGGCTGTCACCTTGGCAAGGGGCATTTGCTAGGCATTCATAGAGGTCTTCCCTGAGCTCAGATATGCAGAGCCAGGCAGAGATAGTTGTGGCTGCAGAGTATGCTATTGAATCATAGATGTCATAGGTGGCACAGACGATGTGGTAGAGGGATTTATGTAAGTCAGTGGCTAACTGGGCAGGGTCATAAGAGGTAGGGTCATGGTGATAATGTAGCATCTATAGCTGATGGGCTAGGATGCACATTGCTAGCGTACTGCTCTGGTAAGACTTGTGACCAATGGCATCTACAGTTTGCTGTTTCTTCCCCAGAGGTGTTTGAAACAGCAGTTTGGTACTCTTAGACCTCTTCAGGACAGTCTCCAAGACCACTGACTGGTGGGGTAGTTCTGGATGCTCAAAGCTGGGGGCTGGCAGAACTTTGTACTTCAGGTCAAGATGACAAGATGTGGTGCTGTCCGAGGTCAGTGGTTTCCAGATGGAGGCTTGCAGATCCTGGAGGATCTGGAGAACCAGAAATGTGAGGACTCCTTTGGGGGTACTGCAGGCTTTAAGGATGGATTGGAAGTCTCATTTATTTGTGGGAGGCTGAGGGCGAGCACCCGGGAGATTTTCTGGAGAAATTTTGGATGAGAGGTTGTCTGCTGGTTCTTCCTGGGGGGTCCTGGTAAGGGGAGATGGAAGGGTTATCTTCTATGAAGGAATCAAAGGGCTCCCAGGAGTGTTGGTATACTCATAGGGACCCCACATTCTTGTCAGGTGGCAGTGGGGGCCGACAGTCTATGAGGGGAGGAAACCCTGTGATTCCCAGTAATGTGGAGATCCTGGGTCAATGGGCACATCTGGGCATGAGGCAGGGTTTGGGGAGGCTGCCTGGGGGATGGAAGAGCTGTCCTGGACTCTGCAGGAGGGATAGAGCTTGACAGACCCCTGAGTGGGGGAGGGGAGGCTAGGCTGTCAGGTATCGGGAGAGGTAGCTTGCACTTAGTTGGAAGTTTACAGGTGAGGTTGGTCTCCAAGGGGGAGAAGTAGATTTTATGATGCTTCTGTTTCCCCTTGGCATTTTATCCTGATGTTGAAGCTGCTCCCTGTTTGGCAGAGGAGAAAGCAGGGGTGGGGTGGGGGGTGGAAGTGGTCAGCACTATTAGCCAAGGGGGACCCCATAACCCTGAAGCCATAGCCAGGGGAGGTGCCTCCGGCGTTGTGACTGTCCTCGGAAAGCCTGATCATGCCTGTGCTGGGTTCAATGGGAGGAGGGATGATGAGTGGTCAGACAAGCTGGGAGGGCCCCACAGAGGAGGATACGGCCACCGAGCACAGTGTGTCTTGGATATTCTCTTCATTTGCCTATTGTTTTTTTTTTTTTTTTTGCTACTCTGTCCTTGGTTCACTGCCTTAAAAACTGCCAGCTGGATTGGAGCTTCTGTGGCGTTGGTCCCTCACAGTCAGTTGTGCCGCCGCGACTGCAAGTTGCTGTTCTATTCCTTTTTTTTTTCATCTTTGCAGCTGAGAAGTGTGATCCGGTGAGTGCAATGCAGCAGTGGCGAGCACAGTGGTGTTCAAGGAAAAGAGTTGTAGCAGGCTCAAGAGATAGGGAAAGAGAGAGAACTGTGGCAAACCTGACGCGGTCAGAGAAAAAACTGACACCCAGAGGCAAGAGATCACAGAGAGAGGAAGACAGGCATCTGTATTTGGAAAAACTTAGAGAAGCTAGCAAAGTAGTCAAGAAGGCAAAGATTTAAAAGGAGGAGGAAATAGCCAATGCAATAAAATGGGGGGATAAGACATTTTTCAGATATATTAGTGAGAAGAGGAAGGGCAAAAGTGGTATTGTCAGACTCAAGGGTGAAGGGGGTAATATGTAGAAGCTGATAAGGATAAAGCGGAATTGCTTAACAAATATTTTTGTTCTGTGTTCACAGATGAAGAACCAGGAGCAGGACCTCAGAAAACACCCACAAATAAGAACAGAAGCGAGGGACATCTTGAACAATTTTCAGAAGACTGTGTTCGTGAGAAACTAGCTCAACTTAAAGTAGACAAAGCGATGGGACCGGATGGGATACACCCTAGAATACTGAGGGAACTTGGGGACGTTCTAGCAACTCCACTGACTGACCTTTTCAATGCCTCATTGGAGTCAGGGAGTGGTGCCAAAGGACTGGAGAGAGGCTCATGTGGTGCCTTTACACAAAAGCGGAAGTAAGGATGTGGTTGAAAACTACAGGCCGGTTAGTTTAACTTCGGTGGTGAGTAAATTATTGGAAACGCTGCTGAAATAGAAAATAGTGAGGTTTCTGGAGTCCGGCGGATTACAGGATCCGAGGCAGCATGGATTCACCAGAGGCAGGTCTTGTCAGACAAATCTGATCAATTTCTTTGACTGGGTGACCAGGGAGTTGGACCGAGGGAGAGCTCTAGATGTGGTGTATTTACATTTCAGTAAAGCCTTTGACACTGTTCCTCACAGGCGACTTATAAACAAACTGAACACCCTAGGGATGGACCCTAAAGTTACTGCTTGGGTTAGAAATTGGTTGGATGGGAGGCGACAAAGAGTACAAGTAAATGGAGCTCACTCTGAGGAGAAGGATGTTACCAGTGGTGTGCCCCAGGGATCTGTCCTTGGTCCGATTCTTTTTAACATCTTTGTTAGTGATATAGCGGAAGGGCTGTCGGGTAAGGTTTGCCTCTTTGCGGATGATACCAAAATCTGTAATAGAGTAGACACCCAGGAAGGTGTAGATAACATGAGGAGGGATCTAGCTAAGCTTGAAGAATGGTCTAGAATTTGGCAGCTGGGATTTAATGTTAAAAAATGTAAGGTCATGCATTTGGGCTGCAGCAATCCAAGGGAGCAATACAGTATAGGAGGTGAAGTACTTTTGTCCACTAAAGAAGAGCGGGACCTAGGCGTGGTTGTGTCTGATGATCTTAAAGTAGCTAAACAGGTAGAAAAGGCGACGGCAAAAGCTAGAAGGATGCTTGGGTGCATACGGAGAGGAATGGCTAGCAGAAAAAAGGAGGTGATAATACCTCTGTATAAGTCTTTGGTGCGACCTCATTTGGAGTATGGTGTGCAATTCTGGAGACCGCACCTTCAAAAGGATGTGAACAGGATGGAGTCGGTTGCAGAGGGTTGCTACTAAAATGATTAATGGGCTTCATTATAAAGCATATGAGGACAGACTTAAGGATCTTAATATGTACACCTTAGAGGAAAGGCGGGATAGAGGTGATATGATTGAGATGTTTAAATACCTCCGTGGCATAAATGTTCAGGGAGAGAGCCTCTTTCAATTGAAAGCAAGTTCTGCTACGAGGGGACATGGGATGAGGGTGAAGGGAGATAGATTCAGGAGTGATATGCGGAAATATTTCTTTACGGAAAGAGTAGTGGATCCGTGGAATAGTCTCCCAGTGGAGGTGGTAGAGATGAGGACAGTAACTGAATTCAAAAAAGCATGGGACCAACACAGAGGATCTCTAAAGGTAGAAAGTGGACTGTTGTAGTTGTTGTTATGGAAGGACAGACTAGATGGGCCTTGTGGTCTTTTTCTGTCATCATGTTTCTATGTAAGTAGGCAGGAAGCAGGTACGCATGCTCAGAGTGGTACAATAAAGGTTCTCTGAACTGAGAGAGATCTGGGCACACAAGGCTCAGTTGGGACTTGTGCCTGCATCTCCCTGCTTGTCTCCGCAGAAATCCAGTGCCAGCCTCTATATGCACACCAGTGTTGACTATCCAGAATACTTTTAGCTGTGGCAGCTAGAATTTTAAAAAAGAAGCTGATAGCTGTAGCTCAGTATTGCCACTTTAAGCCAATCCCTTTACCAGACAAAGCGATCCAAACCTCATGTTCTTCTGATGCAAAAGTCTTTTCACCACTATAAAGAGATTCCCCCTCTTAGTTCTTTTCAGACTGTGGTCCAAGAAAATTATGATTCTGTGATTTTTGGAGGAGAGCTGCTTCAGTTCATGTGCTCTGAAGATTCTACTCCCATGCCTGAAAGAAATGTAACTTTGCCAGACACTGTGCATCTGAAGTCCAGTGCTTTAGTCCAGCTCAGATGCGTCCACTCAAAACAGTTCCTTAAAGAAATGCTAACAGCCACATATATCAGCTCCCTCTATCTTCTTTGGCATCCTGGTTATCCTAACATTGTGCCAGCATGATCTGTCCTCTAAATCCACCAACTTTTCTTGTATGGTACATACTGCTTTGACATAGTATTAGTCTTCCCCAGTGCTCCAGACTCCCAGCATGGAGTACATGTTATGGTTATGGTTATGGTTATGGTTATGGTTATGGTAATTTTATTTGATAAACCGCCTTTCTGGGACAAGCAAAGCGGTGTACAATATACAAACTAAAGAACAGGCTCAGGGCCAGAGAAATGGAAAGGAAGTTTACAACGGTTTTGAGAAAGGAGACAAGACAAAACAAGGAGAGGATACACACAGGAAGGAGATAGAACTTAAGGCATGTCACACAAGGGGGAGGGAAGGCCGAAGGCTGTGGAGAAAAGGTGAGTTTTCAAGTCTTTTTTAAAAGTGCTGTGATTGGACTCCAGGTGAAGGGATGAGGGGAGAGAATTCCACAGGGTAGGTCCGATGAAAAAGAAAGCGGAAGATCGTGTCAATTGCAGATGGGCAAGGGAGGGTGTAGGAAGGGTGAGGCGATTGAGGTGAAAAGAGCGGGGTGTGTGCCTGGGGGTGTGGAAGGAAATGAGATCGGCTAGGTATTGTGGAGTATTTGTATGGAGGATGTTGTGCACTAGAGAGAGCAGTTTATACTGGGTGCGGAAAGGGACAGGTAACCAGTGGAGGTGGAGGAGTAGAGGTGTTATATGATCCCGGGAGAGGAGTGAGTAAGAAGACGGGCTGCGGTGTTTTGGATCCTCTGGAGACGGGCTAGTTGGGATTTGGAAAGGCCTATGAGAACTGAATTGGAGAAGTCCACCCGTGACATGACCAATGACAGCAGTAAGGTAGTGAGGGCCGATGGGGAGAGGAAGGGGCGTATTGCTCGAATTTGGCGGAGGAAAAAGAAGGAAGTTTTAGTAAGGTGAGAAACATGGGCTTGGAAGGAGAGGTCTGAGTCGAAGTGCACTCCAAGATATGTCCAATTTAGCATTCATCTCTGATAAGGAGCTCTGGATTTCATTCATATCTTGGTATCTCCCCAGAGTGGGGTGACCAATTTCCAGCAACACCTGCTCCAGCTCCCCTGCACCTTCTTCTTCACTCCTACCCACAGGGCCTGCACTGAGGCCTCAGCTACATGTTCCCAGGAGGCACTGACTTCATGATGGTAATCAGTGATCTAGGTCTTTTTCTCACTCATAATTTTAGTTCTCTGAGTTGCCATTGCAAACCACCATCACCACCACTTAGGGGCATATCTTTCCCAATATTTACTTATTAGTATTTAGCTCATATATTTCCAGTAATATTTCAAGGTGATACTGTACTCAGATACTGTAGGCATCTCCCTGTCCCCAGAGAGCTTACAATCTAAGTTTGTACCTGAGGCAATAGAAGGTTAAATGACTTGCCCAAGGCAACAAGGAATGCCAGTGGGATTTGAACACCTGATCCTTTGAGTACACAGCAGTAACTCTAACCACTAGGCTACTCCTTCCACTTCTAGATAGCCCTGGGTATACCTCTCTGATAACAGCTAGGTTGGGAAAGTTGATGGAGCCCCAACAGAAAGCATCCAGCATCATGTGTGCTCACTAGCATGCCCAACTGAACTGTTATTTGAACGTGCACATCCCTAGTAATTGTAGGTGGACCCTCAGGTTTTTCTGCATTTTTCTCATATGCTCGAATTTTGTTGGTGCCTCCAGTAGGGTGTTTACTAATTTTCCACCTACAATAAAAAGTAAAAGTTTGAAATCTGATAAACTCATCAAAGACTTGTTAAATATACAAGATTGTCTAATTAATTGTTCCATTTGGCACCTCTTTAAGAGAACTACCTAGGAATGCACTTGTCTCACTGATATTAAGGCCCAGTTTCAATTATTGCTTTTTCTTTTAAGATAAAATCCCCTTCTAAATATAATGAGCACCATGATCATGCTATATCTCGCTTCATGAGAAAATAGCAATAAATCACAACAATTTCAGTGCGTTGTACAGAACACAGACTCAAGCATATTTTTACAGTTCAAAGCTGCTGAACAAGCCAATTACTGTTGTGGACATTCTATTTTGGGCTCAATAAAGTAGCTCTTCAAAATTAGCTGGTATGTTATTAAAAATCAGAATGGGCGCCCATACCAATTCTTTCTGACGTCAGTATACCGCACTCAGGACAGTTGTCAACCAACACAGCACCTCCTTCCTTTTTGGGCTTAAGTGCTTAGAGACTCAGTTAAAGGGTGGTGGGGAAGGCACTCATCTGACTCCGGGCCCCTTTTACTAATACTTAGCTCGACTTATCTGCCACACAGTCCATAGGAAAAAAAATAAATGGGCCATGCAGCAGATAGCTTAGTGTCCCAGGCAGCGGCACTTCTTACCCACACTCTGCAACAGCTCTGGCTTCACGTGTACCACAGGGCAATACTTAGGAGTTGCAAGCAAAGTGAGCTCTGTAATCAGCTGTCATCTTTCTGTAGTTTTCTCTGACTCTTAAAATATCTGTAACAAGAGCCGGTAGAATTATATCGGCATCCATTCTTCTCGCTCCAAAAGCTGTTACATCTTTTCTAAAAGGACAGTGAAAATGAAGGGCAGTTTAATATAGGTATAAAATACATGCTACTGCTGCTGGAATTCTGCACATGGTAATTCGATATTTTGCATTTTCTTTCTGTATTGTGTTTTAAGTTAAGAATCACTCAAAAACAGTATGCAGAATTTTGCATAATTCAGACTTTTTGAGACAGAATTTTGAATTTTGGGTGCAGAATTCCAACAGGAGTAACTTGTTGATTGGCAGATAAGATTAAGCAGGTGGGAGTTACATTTGCAAGAACAGCATAAGTGATTAATGCAAAAAGATGTTATCAATTTGGCTGTATGAATTAAATGTTGAATTCTAATTATAGAGATCTGTTTACTAAACCATGTTAGCGTTAGTGTACACTATCTGGCTGCATTATCTGGCCGTATTAACAAATGACACGTGCAAAATGCAAATAAATGCAGTGATTTTCTGCACTATCTATAGCAAGCACATTATCTGAATGAGTGGTGGGATTAGGGCAGAGAGTGGGCATTACTGCGGGCCTTAACAGCATGCAGGGACTGTCAGATTTGCAGATAGCGTGGGTGCAACTAACACCACCTCAACAGATGATGATAGCTGCATCCAGCTACTGTCCAACCATGCTCTCTGCAAATTTGCTTTCTTCTCTGCTGGGGAAATGCTGTGCACTCCCCCAGCAGATAACAAATGCCTTTTTCAGCTACAGCTGTGCTATCTGCACATTTTTGCCACATTCGTTGCAAAAGCCTAACATGCTTTAGCAAACAGACCCCATAGCATTGGTTATAGAAATGAAAAATATCAATAAAGATGATCCAGCTGCTGAAAATCAGTTCTGAATGCTGTGCAAATAAAGGAGTAAGTGCAAATGTGGTTTCATATATTTGCATAACTGAACGCTTTCATTTAAGGTTGCATCAGTGAGGAGGCCCTCTGTGGACAGGGAAATTCTAATCCCAACTGTGGGATGTGGCCATATGGTGAAGGAAAGAAAGCACATCTGTATTTATCTCCCCAATGTGACATTTGCAGCAAAGGACAAAGTAGTCTAAAATGATATTCAGCTTATGACTGATGTTACAGACATAGGACCCTATTTACAAACATGTGCTAAGTTTCATGATTGGTGTTGTATGCAAATCCCATTTTGTTCAATGAGAACTTTGTGCTAATAACAATCGTTCTCTGCTATAAAGGCTTAGTGCATGTTCCATGAATAAGGCCCATATTCTGCTTTTAAGTAGGGTCTTTTTTTCTATTTCAAAATATTAATGGGTTCAGCAGACAGAACAAGTGAAAACACATTAAGTGATAAGTAAAACCCTGAACTGAAAGCTAGAACTACTGGGACCCTACATTCTAGAGATGAAAAGATATAGGGCCCGATATTCAAATGGCATTTATATGGTTTACAGCCAGTAAACTGTGTAAACAGAGCCAGCCCGTCCATTGAGCAAGAATGTTGTTTGCACAGAGCCCTGCGTTTCAAGGGGCCCCACGCAAACAACATCATGAACACCGGGCAGGCAGGGCAGCTTTAGAGGGAGCTGGAGAGGCCCCGGTTCACCTCTATAGCTGCAGAAGTGAAGCGCGTCTATTTCCTTCACTTTGGAAGCTGTACTGATGTTTAGGACGCTGCCGCGCTGAACATGGGAAACAGGACATTACCTTTGACCTCAGCTCCAGCTCCCTCTAAAGTATCTTAAACAACCACGGGGCTCTTCGGGAGGGGGGGGGCTTGGACTGGAAATGGGCTGGGGGGGGAGCTAGGACTGTAAATGGACTGAGTGGAGGGGGGCTTGAACTGTAAATGGGCTGAGTGGGGAGGGGCTTGGACTGGAAATAGTGATGGGGAGGGGGGCTTGGACTGGAAATGGGCTGAGATGGGGGGAGCTAGGACTGGAAATGGGCTGATGATGGGACTAGGAAAGGACTGGAAATGGGCTGATGGGGGAGCAAGGACTGGAAATGGGCTAGAGGGGCTAGGATTGGAAATGGACTGATGGAGGGCTAGGATAGGACTGGAAATGGGCTCATGGGGAGGGGCTTGGATTGGAAATGGGCTGAGTGGGGGAGCTAGGACTGGAAATAACTGATGGGGAGGGGGCTTGGACTGGAAATGGGCTGGTGGGGCTAGGCAAGGACTGGAAATGGGCTGATGGGGGGCTAGGATTGGAAATGGGCTGATGGAGGGGCTAGGATAGGACTGATGGGGCTAGGATTGGAAATGGACTGATGGGAGGCTAGGCTAGGATTGGAAATGGACTGATGGAGGGCTAGGATAGGACTGCAAATGGATGGGGGGAGCTAGGTCTGTAAATGGGCTCATTGGGGGGGCTTGGATTGGAAATGGGCTGAGTGGGGGGAGCTAGGACTGTAAATGGACTGATGGAGGGGCTAGGATAGGAAAGGGCTGATGGAGGGGCTAGGATAGGATTGGAAAAAGGGCTGATGGGGGGGCTTGTATTGGAAATGCACTGATGGAGGGGCTAGTATAGGACTGGAAATGGGCTGATAATGGGACTAGGAAAGGACTGGAAATGGGCTGATGGGGGAGCTAGGACTGGAAATGGGCTGGATGGGCTAGGATTGGAAATGGGCTGATGAGAGGCTATGATTAGAAATGGACTGATGGAGGGCTAGGATAGGACTGGAAATAGATGGTGGAGCTAGGACTGGAAATGGGCTCATGGGGGGCTTGGATTGGAACTGGGCTGAGGGGGGGGGAGCTAGGACTGGAAATGGGTTGATGGGGAGCTAGGACTGGAAATACTGATGTGGGGACTAGAAGGGAGCAGATGCTGGGTGGGGCTGGAACTAGAAGGGAGCTGATGTTGGAGGAGGACTAGAAGGGGATGGGGCTGGGAGAGTGAAATGCAGAGGGGAAAATATTTTGTGTGGGAGGGAAGAAAATCTACGATTGGCCGGGTATTTGGGAGAGTAACTGGGAATTGAGGATGGAGGGGTAAAATTTGAGTGGATGAAAAAGGAATGGAGGAAGGAGCAAAAGGGTAAAGATCAGTATGTTGTTGTTAAGTGCCGTCGAGTCAGATTCGACTCATGGCGACCCTCTGGATAGCTATCCTAAATTGTGTTCAGTCTTGAGTCAGGCAGCTCATTGTTGACAAACTGGTACCCGTAGCTGCTGTTATTGTATCGATCCATCTCATTGCTGGCCTTCCTCTTTTGCGTTTACCTTCTATCTTGCCAAGCATGATGTCTTTCTCTAATGATCTCTCTCTTCGCATGATGTGTCCAAAGTATGAAAGTCCAAGTCTTGTCATCTGAGCTTCTAAAGAAAACTTAGGCTTGATCTCCTCTAGTACCAACTGGTTTGTTCTTCGGGCAGTCCATGGTATGCACAGTATTCGCCGCCAGCACCATAATTCAAAGGCATCAATTTTGTTCCTGTCTATCTTTTTCACTGTCCAGCTTTCACATCCATATGATGTTATTGAAAATACCATGGCTTGAACCAGTCGAATCTTTGTATGGAGAGACATCTCTGCTCTTGAGAATCTTATCTAGGTCTTTCATAGCCATTCTGCCAAGAGCAATGCATCGTCTGATTTCTTGACTGCTTGTTGCTTCTTTATTGATAGTTGATCCAAGTAGGTTAAAGTTGTTCACGATTTCAATTTCTTCTCCTTCAACGATGAACCTGTTGATTATGCCAGTTGTCATGATCTTTGTCTTCTTTACATTAAGGTGCAGGCCCATTTTGAGACTATGTTCTTTGATTGTGAAAAGTAAATGTTTCAGATCATCTTCACTTTCAGCCAGTAATTTGGTATCATCAGCATAGCGAAGATTGTTGATGAATCTTCCACCAATCTTCACACCTCTGTTATCTTCATACAATCCTGCTTCTCTGATGATTTGTTCTGCATATAAATTAAACAGGTAGGGGGAAAGTATGCAGCCTTGTCTTACACCTTTGCTTATTTTAAACCATTCTGTTTCTCCTTGTTCCGTTCGAACTGTTGCTTCTTGATTAATGTACAGATTGTGCAAGAGAGCAATCAGGTGTTCTGGTATACCCATGCTTCTTAATGTGGCCCAGAGTTTCTCATGGTTTACACAGTCAGAAGCTTTGCTATAGTTGATAAAGCACAAATAGATATCCTTTTGGTATTCTTTAGTCTTTTCAAGGATCCATCTCACATCCGCAATGATGTCTCTCGTTCCTCGCCCTTTCCTGAACCCTGCTTGCACTTCAGGTAGTTCTTGTTCCAGGTATGGTTGTAGTCTCTTTTGAATAATCTTCAGTAGAATCTTGCTGGCATGTGGGATCAGAGCGATTGTGCGATAATTTCCACAGTCAGTTGGATCACCTTACTTTAGTATTGGTATAAACACAGATCTTTTCCAGTCAGTTGGCCATGATGTTGTCTTCCATATTTCTTGGCAGAGCCTTGTAAGTACGGTAACAGCTGCATCAGATTGCTGTCATACTTCTATGGGAATGCTATCAATGCCTGGTGCTTTGTTCTTTGATAAGGCTTTCAATGCTGCTTTAACTTCTTCTTTCATCACCAATGGTTCCCGATCATAAGGTACAGGTTGAAACAGCTGTTGGTCCACTTGATCTTTATCATATAAAAACTCTGTATATTCCTTCCACCTTTTCTTGATCTTCTCAGCATCATTCAACATAGAACCTTGAGCATCTTGTAACATTCCAATTCGAGACTGGAACTTTTTCTTTAACTCTCGTAGCTTTAGGAAAGCTGATCTTGTTCTTCCTCTAATAGTTTCTGCTTCTATTTCCTTGCATGCATAGTTGTAGTACTTTTCCTTGTCCTGTCTTGCTGCATGTTGGAAATCTATGAGTTCTGTTATTGTCTTTTTCTTCTCTGGCTTTAGCTTCTCTGCATTTCTGGGCAATTTTCAGAGTTTCTTCCGTCATCCATTTTGGCCGTTTTTGCTTTTTCACCTTTTGTAGAGACTTCTCGCTTTCTTCCAACACAACCTTCTTGATGTCATTCCATAACTCTTCTGGAGCTCTGTCATTTGTATCTAAAGCAGCAAATCGATTTTGCAGGCAGTCTTTATATTCCAGTGGTATATTCTCAAGATCATATTTTGCTGCATTCATGAGTGGTTTGCTCTTTTTCAATTTTAGCTTGAGTTTGCATACTAGTAGTTGATGATCTGTACCACAGTCAGCTCCAGGTTTTGTCTTTGATGTTATAGAACTTTTCCATTGTTGACGTCCACAGATGTAGTCAATTTGATTTTTATACAATCCATTGGGTAAAGTCCATGTGTACAGTCGCCGCTTGTGTTGATGGAAGAAGGTGTTTGAAATGAATAGATCGTTGGTCTTGCAGAATTCTATCAGTCTTTCTCCAGCTTCATTTCTGTTGCCAAGTCCATATTTTCCAGCTACTTTGCCTTCTTCTTTGTTGCCAACGTTTGCGTTCCAGTCACCCATGACTATCAGGATATCCTGTTTGCATGTTCTGTCAATTTCAGCTTGTACTTGTTCATAGAACTCTTCAATTTCATTCTCTTCTGCAGCTGTTGTTGGGGCATATATTATAGTTGTGTTGATAGGCATTCCTCGTAGACGAATAGAGATTAAGCGTTCGCTGACTGCATTTTATTTCATTACAGTTCCTGCAAGTTTCTTCTTTATTATAAACGCAACACCATTTCTTCTTTGTCTTTCATTTCCAGCATAGTACACCATGTGATCATCTAATGCAAAGTGCCCGATGCCAGTCCATTTCAGTTCGCTGACACCCAACAGATCAGGTTGTACACATTCCATTTCATTCTTGACCACCTCCAACTTCCCTTGGTTCATGCTTCGTACATTCCATGTTCCAATGCGTAAGACATCTTTACAGCTTCTAACTCTCATTTCATGCGCAACTACATCAGCAGTCAGACGTCCCGAGGGCTTTGATCCAACCACATCATAAATGCTGGCTTTACTCTGAAAATGTCTTCAGCTCTTCCCCAGTAGCTAGTTGAGTGCCTTCCGACCTGAGGGTCTCATCTTCCAGCACTATAGCACAATTTGTTTTGTTGTAACTATCCATTGGGTTTTCATGGCAAGATACAGACGTAGATTGCCAGGCCTTTCTTCCGCGCAGTTTAAGTTTGGTGTTGTTGCCGTTGTCACAGAAATGTGATCCTCCACCGTCAACACTATCCCAATCTGCTGCTGCCCAGATGGGAGATCAGTATGTTAAAGATCAGTATGTTAAAGCAGATGTAGAGAGAAAATGGAAAAAAACTAGAAGAAAGGACAAATGGACAGCAGACAATGGAGAGTTAGCAGAAGAAAGTGACTGGAGCAATTGCAACTAAAAAATACAATGCACAGACAACAAAAGGTAGAAAAATACTTTTTTATTTTGAATTTAGTAAATGGAATATGTCAGCTCTGGGAAATGTGTGTCTTTAACGTCTGCATTTTGTTTAGTACAAGAGGCAATTAATTTATAGTTTTATTTCTCTAGTGTTGTACATTCCAAGTTTGGCTTTTGGGGTTCTCAGTTTAATTATTATCTTCCTATTTCTAAATTTTGGTCCCTTGTTCTTTGTTTGGTGATGGTCTATGTTCTGATGGTGTAACTG
Organism: Ichthyophis bannanicus; assembly: GCA_033557465.1. Lineage (NCBI taxonomy): Eukaryota > Metazoa > Chordata > Amphibia > Gymnophiona > Ichthyophiidae > Ichthyophis > Ichthyophis bannanicus. The sequence continues at coordinate 175,308,404 of CM066043.1, read as the reverse complement.
AGCTGAGGTATTCTGTTTATGTAGTTTCTATGTGACAGTGCCACTTGTTCTCTTTCCCCCGTAGGAGATGTATTGGTATTCTCTGAGATGTATTGGTTTAATATTTACAGTGTTGCCTTTTGATAGGTAGGATTTGGTGCTTTATGAGTCCTGGTAGTGCTGTTATGATAAGGTGGGTTTGCTATGGGTTCTAAATGGGCAGTGTTTGTACTACTTCCTAAAGTGCTTGGCGGTTGGCACTGGATTATAGTAATGTAGAAATCTTGTAGTCTTTCTTTATCCATACACTCATTAAGAGGCATGTTTTCTAAAAGTTAGTGCATGTTAACATTATGCAAATATTTATGCAAATTATGCTCCTTATGCAAATTAGACCCTGCACCAAGTCTCCACACATGACCCCTTGTCCCCCTTGGGCTGCCCCTGTGTGTAAATGCCCTAAATTGGGTTAGTGCCATTGAATATTCCCTTCAAAGCCCGCCACATGTCCCAATGCTCTGCGGTTAGCATTGGGGTGTGTTGGGGACGTTCCAGAGCAGAGGCAGAAACTGCCGCTAACTGGTTAGCAGCAATGTTGCACTGCTACCTGGTCAGCTTTTGGCTCACCTAGTTTTAGCCATGGATGCTGTCTGGTTAGCGATGCAATATCGCCGCTACCCGGTTAACCTTGGCAGTTCCAGAGCATATGTGGCGATGCCAGATATTCAGTGCCGTCTGTTAAGGGTCAGCGGGCAGGGCTATGGGCCATAGTGGCGCAATGCCTTCCTAATAGAATATCAGGCCCATATTTCTTATCACTCTTGTATTAAAGGACCAAAAGAACAAAGTTTTGAGGCTCACATGAAGTAAAAGATTTATCATGATTCTTTAAGCAGCTTTTTTCAGTAACTCTTTGGTTTAAGGGGCAATTCTGTAATCTTTATAAAGAATTATGTTTTGAATATGTATTAGAACACTTTAGCATTTCAGAAAGGATGTCCAGGTGCATCTGTGACATCCTGGGCCAAATGTCTGAGAAACCCCAGGGAGGGGTTTTCATTTAGGCCCACTTATAAAAACATGGACATCCCCAAATGGACAGCCGCAGAAACAGTTTCCTGGATGCCCTGGTCAGTATTTTCCAGAAGGGGGATACATTTTCAGCAACATGGCAGACACTCAGACATGCAGTGGTGAGTTAGTAATCTATTTGGGGTTTGTATTTACATGCAGATTTCTCTGTCCAGGAAATATTGATAGTGACGTTGGTAGCGCATTGTGATCTTCCCCCTGGTAGCGTTGCCACCATGAAATGGGCACTTTGTTGCTCCTTATTCATGGTTAGAAGCAGGTATAGGTATGGATGCCTCAACAACCAGAGCCAGATGTGCTTTCATCATTCTGGAATTGCATCGCGGCATACATCTTCGTTGCTCCACCCAGACCTCTCCACCGGCATGCCCTCATTCTCCTTGGACATCCTCACACTAGGGATATCTATGTACCCAGTTTCCAAAATGGCTATAGAGACACCCTTGTGAATTGGACATCAGTATATATGTTTTCAGATGTCCAAAATCCCCATAATTTATAATCACATATAAATCATTTAGTATTCATGGATGTTTTAGTTGACCCTGGTGCAGGATCTTCTAAGTTTGGTGATTATAGTAAGTGACATGATATGACATTGATCCCTTTATAGAAACAGGATAAAATCTAAATAAATTTAACTATCTCTAATATCTCAACAAGTAGAGGTGACCTGCACGGAGCAGTGGGTACACCCCTAAACAAAGGCATGGGAAAGGGTGACCTGCATGCAGCGGCGGGTGCACCTACACTTGCTGCCTTGCTGGGAAGACTAGATGGACCATGCTGGTCTTTAGCTGCCGTCATATACTATGTTACATCACAATGGCACAAAGATAAACGGAGGAGAAGCCAGAAAAGACATTTCTTAGTTTGAGTCATAAGATAGAGCACACTGGCCTCTTCAAGAAGAAGTGGCAAATTTATTCCACAGAGATAGTGCAGAATAGAAAAGGCTAAACAAAAGTCTGTTTAGTGTGAAGGATGTACAGAAGAGAATGTGGTAGAACACAGCAACAGACTAAAACCCAATTTATTAAGGCTTTTTCCCCAGGGGCTAATTTTATAAGAGAGTGCCGTGGTGAAAAGCCTGTTTTATGAAGGCAAACTAGGTGCTTATACTGCATGCTTTATACAATAGGCTTGTACAATGATTCTCAATTGCACACAAATTATCATGTACAAATTTACACCTGCTCCAAAGAAGGTGTACGTGTATCCATGGACATGTGTATTTATTAAAATATGCATGTACATCGCAACTTCACCCCTGCTCCATTCAAGCTATACCACCAGGAGCACCCATGCAAAACTATGCGCAGCCATTCAGTGCACCTCATTCTCGTCACGTGCATATATACCCAAACACAGTTTTATAAGGTGTCTGTGTCCACATGTTCTTTGACTGGGAGACCAGAGAACTAGATCAAGGGCATGTGATGGATGTGATCTACCTAGATTTCAGCAAAGCCTTTTGATATTGTTCCTCTTAGGAGGCTTATCAATTAACTCAACAGCTTGGGAAGGGGTGACAAGGTGGTGAACTGGATCAGAAATTGGTTGACTGACAGACGACAGAAGGTAATGGTAAACGGAATTCATTCAATGAAAGGAAGGTGATTAGGAGTGGAGGAGTAGCCTAATGCTTAAGAGCACTGACTTGGGAACCCAGAGACCAGGATTCAATTCCCACCAACACTCCTTGTGGCCTTGGGCAAGTCACTTAACCCTTCATTGCCTCAGAAAAATCCAAGTTATTAATATCCCTGTTTAATGTACATTACTAAGTTTAAGTTACAATGTAAACCGCTTTGATTGAAATGATAAAGCAGTATATAAAATCTGTTAAATAAATAGCGGTGTGCCCCAATGTTCCGTCCTGGGACTGGGACTGGTCCTGGTCCTGGTCAATGTATTTTTGAGTGATATTGCTGAAGGACTGAATGGAAAAGTCTGTCCTTTTACAGATGACACAAAAATATGCAACAGAGTGGACTCCCCTGAGGGACTGGATAACATGAGGAAAGATCTACAAAAGCTGGAAGAATGCTTGGGAGTTAAGATTTAATGTGAAGAAGTGCAGTATCATGCACATGGGAAGCAGAAATACAAGGGAATTGTATGAGATAGGGGACAAGAGGTTGGTCTGCACGGACCAGAATGAATAATTGTATCTGAGGATCTCAAGGTGGCGAAACAGTGTGACAAGGCGGTGGCAAAGTCCAGAAGAACACTGGGTTGAATACAAAGAGGAATTACCAGCAGAAAGGAAGAGGTACTAATGCCACTGTACAAGTCGCTGGTGAGGCCTCACTTGGAATATTGTGTTCAGTTTTGGAGACTGTATCTCAGAAAGGATATAAAAAGACTGGAAATGATTCAGAGGAAAGTGACCAAAATGATTTGGATCCTGCGAAAGAAGACTTATGAGAAAAGACTTGAAGACCTAAATATGTACATTCTGGAGGGAGAGGAGGGACAGGGGAGATATGATTCAGACATTTAAGTACTTAGAGTATTAATGAACAAACAAACCTCTTCCAAAGAAGAGAAAGCTGTAAAACTAGAGGGCATAACATGAAGCTGCAAGGGGCTAAACTGAATGGCAATCTCAGGAAATACTTTTTCACTGAAAGAGTGGTGGATGCTTGGAATGCCCTCCCGATGGAAGTGGTGGGGGCAAATACAGTGACAGAATTCAAAATGGCATGGGACAGACACAGTGGATCCCTTTATAACAGGATAAAATCAAAATAAACATAACCATCTCTTATATCTCAACAAATGGGGTCACCTACACGGAACGGGGATTACACCCCTAAACAAAGGCACAGGGAGGGATGACCTGCATGGAGCTGCAGGCGCACCTAATTTTGCCACCTTGCTGGGCAGACTAGGTGGACCATACTGGTCTTTATCTGCCATCATATACTATGTCACTATATGTTAGAAGACTGTGTTTTTGAGGAGCTTGCTAAACTAAAAGAAAACAAAGCAATGAGGCCAAATGGGATTCATCCAAGGGTACTGAAGAAACAGGGAAGTACCAGTGGATCCGCTATCTAACCTTTAATGTTTCTTTAGAGTTGGGAGTGATCCCAGATGGATTAGAGAAACAGACGTAAAGAAGAATTAGTAACTGCAGATCAGTTAGTTTGACCTCTGTGGTGAGTAAATGCATGAAAACACCGCTAAAGCAGTGGATAGCGTGGTTTCTGGAATCCAAAGGATTACAGGATCCGAGACAGCATGCCTTTACTTGAGATAAGTTTTGGCAGACAAATCCAATTGATTTCTTTGGCTAGATGACCAGAGAATTGGATTGGGGGAGAGCACTATACGTGGATAACATGAGGGGGATCTAGCAAAGCTTAAAGAATGGTCTAGAATTTGGCAGCTAAGATTAAATCAACTATATCACTGAATGCCCTCCAAAATATTGAGAAAAATACCTAAGGGAATTTTTAAAAAAATGAATGCAGGTCTCAGACTCACACTGGTGTTGCTCTGTATTACAGAAAGCAAATCACCTTATCGCATCAACGACCTTATAGCATTCATCATTTTCATTAAAGAAATGGTATCTGACTAATTTCTTCCCTCAGAACTTTCTTCAATTATTACCATTTTCATTAAACAGGTTGTTTCCTTTAAACAGATTATTTTAAATACAAGATTGTGCTTATCTTTTCATATTTTTGTGAGTGAATTCCCCGACGCCACCAAAAGGGCACCGCTATGTGCGTTTCGAATCCTCCTTCAGGGGGAAATATTATAACAGCACGATCTACAAAACAACACAAAGGTTACAAGCTATATCAGTCCCAACTTGCAATAACAGTCCAAAGCATAAAGAAATGTTGTTTTGTGCTTAAATCCAATACCTCACAAGATGTCACGGAGTTTTACATTCTTATTCAGCTCAATGTTTCCAAACTTCCAAAATCATATGGTGTGTGGCAGAAAAACGCCGCACATGCGGGCTAGCCATCACTGAAAAATTTAAATGGCTATGACGTGTATGGCGGGAACCAATCAATTGGCTCCTATTCAATGCCTGAATTAGAATCTTGAAAAAAATAGCAAAATAATTGCTTCCTTTAAAGACAGACTCGCCAATCTATAGAACTGTTTAAACCGGTCGTACCTGTTGTCGCTAATCTATAGATCCACTTTTGCTCTTGAATCAATAACGTCTGGGCTCTTGATTTACCATACCTACCGGTGGATACTGTCTCAATGGCGAAACAACGCAATTCCTGGAAAAGATGCTGGTGAGCAGTGCAATGAGCTACTATAGGGGCTTCTAATACTTTACATTTTAACTTACTACGGTGTTCATTAATTCTGATTTTAAGTTGCCGCTCGGTTTTGCCGACATAGAAAAGATTACAGGGACATTTGATTACATATACAACATGATCAGAGAGGCAGGTTGTAGAATGTTTCAGAAGATACTTCTTCCCATGATAAACAAAACTAACCAATTCTTCTGTTATTGCACAGATCGTGCAATTACCACATGCTTTATGTCCAACTTCTACCACTGAAGATGTCATTCCATGTGGACGTAATCGCGTTGGACTAAGTTTTTCCTTTAAATTGGAATGTCTTGTCCAGACACATCTTATGGACTTGTCTCGTAGTCCAGGGACAACATTAAGGACGTTCCGATGTTTTTTCAAAATTCGTTGAATTGCTCCACTAAAGGGAGAAAACCTGGTTACAAAATTTACAGTGTCTGTATCATCCGTTATAGCACATGGTTTTGGTTTCAACAATAGAGCCCTATTATAATATAATGCCCTCTTATAGGCAATTCAAATTGTTGAATTGGGATACCCCCTCTCATGAAAATCTTTCATTAATTTTTTAGCCTGTATCTTATATTCCATTACGTCGGAACAATTTCTCCGATACCTAATGAACTGGGAAAGTGGCAGGCTATCACACAACTGTTTTGGGTGATTACTAGTGTAATGAAGAATAGTATTTCTATCTGTTGGTTTTTTGTATATAGAAGTAAGCCAGCCATTAGGATTTTTTTGGACCACAACATCAAGAAAAACAATCCTTTGAGTATGGTAAGTATACGTGAATTGGATATTTGAATCTACCTGATTCAACCAGTCAATAAATAGTTGGAGTTCTGCTGCTGACCCTCCCCATAATAAAAAAATATCGTCAATAAACCTTTTCCATAAAATTAGATAATGTTGATACTCCGATCCCCCTAGCCAGAGACGTTCAAAATTTTGCATATATAGGTTAGCCACAGATGGGGCGCATGTGGCGCCCATGGCAACTCCGGACATCTGCTGGTAAATTTTCCCTTCAAACTCAAAATAATTGTGGAAAATGGTTAAATCTGCCAACTCAGATATAAAGTCCAACAAATTTGCGGAGATATTTCTTTGTTCACGTAATGAAGAAATAATAACTGAATGTGGGATGCTCGTATATAGTGCTGCTACATCCAGGGTCGCTAAAAGCACAGATTCCTTGGACGCCCACTCTGAATATTCCTCCAGAATGGTTAAAAAATGGGAGGTGTCCCTAATATAGGACGGGATAGTGAACATTAAAGGTCTCAAAAATGAATCTATATACATAGATAGGGGCTCTAAAACAGAACCCTTCGTTGAGACAATCGGTCTTCCTGGTGGATTTAAAGCGTCCTTATGTATTTTAGGGACAAAATAAAGTCTAGCAATCACCGGTGAGGATTCGTTTAAAAACTTCCATTCCTTCCTAGTGATGATAGCTGCTTCTAAAGCAGATGTGGTTATGCATTTAATCCATTGTTGTAAACACTTCGTGGGGTCCTGTGACAGGACTTGATAAATGGCCGCTTGCGACAACTGGCGAAAGGCTTCCGCTAGATATTTATCTCTATCCATGATTATTGTAGCTCCTCCCTTGTCTGCCCGTCGTATAACTATGTTGGTCTTGGCTTGTAATTCATTCATTGCCTGACGTTCCCTTGATGTTAATGTCTGAGACCTCAGTGAAAACTGCTGTTCTAATTTTTCCACATCTGCCAAAATTAACTCCTTAAATACATTGAGCACTACCGGGGGTGGCTCCGGCGGTATCCAAGTGGATTTGAAAGGTAATGGGACTCTATTCTGTGGCTGAGGAACTGCTGGACTGTGAGAGTCAAGTGTATGAGTTGCAAAAGATGCCTTCAAATGTAATTTACGCAATAAACATTCGAGGTCCACTCGAAATTGAAAACTGTCAAAAAATGTAGTTGGAACAAAAGTGAGCCCTCGATTGAGGAGGTTGATCTGTTCAATGGATAACGACTCTGATGAGATATTGATAACTAGAGATTCAGGTGCTACTATTGCAGGTGAGGATGTCCTAAAAATGCTAGAGGGCGAAGCTGTCACCCGACTCGTTGGCGTCCGCCGCCTCTGCCAGGATTCTTTCCTTTGTAGGGATCTTTCTTTTTGGCCTTTGCATCCTCGTCCTCTTGAAAATCCTCCTTCGATGTTTTACCTGAATCAGATGAACTTAGATCTCCCGAGGAGATGTAAAAATCTACTTTCTTCCGCGGTTTTCGTAACTTTCTCCTCAGGTTCATCCATGGATATACAAAACCTGTCGTGTAGTCCCCGTAATCTCGTTTCAATTTGCGTGTTTTAAGCTGTTTAACTTCCTCATGAACTATCTGTATTTGTGTCTCATTCTCCTTAATTTTACTTGCAAACTGGGCGGCTGTCACCTCTTTTTTCAGACTTGCTGCCATGGTGTCAATATCATGCTTTAAAGATTCTAAACTGGCCGCAGTCGTTTCAGTAATTAATACCACAGTCGTTTCAGTAATTAATACCATAATATCCAAAGAGCATTTATTAAGGATACCGTTCCATTTTTCAATGAATCCCGGATTATCCAAAAACAGCTTGGGCTCTTTGTATATTCTAAGGCCCCTTGGAATATGCTGGCGACGAATATACTCTATCAGAGATAAACGATGTAATTACATTCGAACTTGGCGTTTCTGCGCTTTTAAAAGTGTTTCCCAATCTGTAGTATGATGTCCATCAATTTTGGTTTCCTCCAGCGTAAAAAGAGTTGCTTCTTTGCACATTTCAGCAATTTGATTGGCATTATAGCTGTAAACCTCTTTCCATGAAGAGTGACCTTCCATGTTGACGTGACTACACGAGTATTTAGGTATTTAGGTATTTTTCTCAATATTTTGGAGGGCATTCAGTGATATAGTTGATTTTTACCCTCTGTTATTTTGACCTAAGTACTCGTGTAGTCACGTCAGCTAAGATTAAATGCCAAAAAATACAAGGTCATGGATTTTGGCTGCAAAAACCCATGAGCGGTATAGTATAGTGGGTGAAGTACTCCAATGTACAAAAGAATAGCAAGACCTGGTGGCGATCTTATCAGATGATCTTAAAGTGGCAAAACAGAAAAGGCGACAGCAAAAGTCTGAAGGATATTTAGGTGTACAGGGAGAGGAATAGCCAGCAGGAAGGAGGTGATGGTGCCTTTGTATAAGTCGAGAGAGAGACCTCATTTTTAGTACTATGTACAATTCTAGACTCTATATTTCCAAAGGATATAAACAGGATGGAGTCGGTCCAGGGGCTAACTACTAAAATGATCACTGGTCTTCCTCATAAAGCATATAGGGATATACTTAAAGATCTCTATATGTTTATTTTGGAGAAAAGGCAGGAAAGGGAAAATATGATAGAGACATTTAAATACCTCCATGGTATAAATGCACAGGAAGTGGCCCTTTTTAGATTGAAAGGAGCTCTGAACCAGCTGCTTCTGTACCCAAACAGGAAGTCTACATTGGAGGTGGAGCAGGAACAGCACGCAGTGCTGAAGGTTATGGTAAGCACTACATCACTGTGTAAAAGTAGCTGCCACCACTGCAAGTCCCAGAGAAGGGTAGCAGGCTACCTGCAGACCACTGGTGCTATAGGCAAATGCCTAATTTGCCTAATGGTAGTGCCGGCCCTGTGTATGTAGCTATACAGGTGTGACAAAAAAGAAACGAGACTGTCCCATAAATGTTTTATTACAAAATCTACAGAGAAATTATGCATTGTCCCCTTCAAAGTAATCCCCCCAGAGTTAATGTACTTCTGCATTTGCTTCTGCCACATACAGAAGCACTCAGTAAAGTCCTCCTCCTTGAGGTCCCCTCAGCTCTCTCGTCACAGTAGCCTTGATCTCTTCTACAGAGGTGAAATGAGTTCCTTTAAGCACAGTCTTCAGCCTGGGGAAGAGCCAGAAGTCGAACTGTGCGAGATCTGCGGAATAAGGAGGGTGGTCGAGAGCTGTGATTGTTTGTTGGCCAAGAACTGCCTCAAACTGAGCGTGGTGTGTGCAGGCGCGTTGTCGTGGTGGAGCAGCCATGACTTGTCTCTCCAGAGAGCCTGCCTGCTGTGCCGAACCCAGTCATGGAGGCAATTGAAGACCTGCTAGTAGAAGTGCTGGTTGACTGTCTGACCCTCAGGCACAAACTCATGATGGACTACTCCCTTCTAGTTGAAGAATGCGATCAGCATGACCTTGATCCTTGATTTGGACATGCGCGCCTTCTTGGGTCTGGGTGACAGTCCAGTCTTCCACTGCAGGCTCTGTCTCTTGCTTTCAGGGTCGTACTGGAAGACCCAAGTCTCCTGTAATGACTCGGCCAACAAACTCTGCATCTTCTCCGATCTTCTCTAGCAAGTCTCGATAAACATTGACCCGGTGCTCCTTCTGGTCATCCAATAAAAGCTTGGGCACCACCTTGGCGCACACCTTCTGCATCCCCAGCTCCTGCACCAAGATGGTCCGCACTGACTCCCTGTTCAGGCTGAGCTCCTCAGCTATCACCCACACCATCAATCTGTGATCACTCCACACCAGCTGGTTCACTCTGTCAACGTTCTCAGCCATCTTTGTCTTGGAAGGCTGTCCTGACTTGGGGTCATCCTCCACCTCCTCGCGGCCAGTCTTGAAGCGTTTGTGCCACTCGAAGACTCACGGCCTTGACAATGTATCTTCTCCATTAGCCTTTTGGAGAAGTTGGAGTCACTCAGTTGGGTCCTTTTCCAACTTAACCAGAAATTTCAAGTTGATCCTTTGCTCCATATTTCTGCCACCTCCAGTTGCGTGACAAAGTGATGGAGCAGTGTGCTACAAAAAAACCTGAAAAAGAAAAACAGAGTGAGAGAGATGAAAAATATTACAGCAGAATAGTGGCGAGATATTGCACACCACAGTGACATAAGCGGTTAGCCAATTGGCATTGAGTCATAGGTGTGGCTGCCACAGTTTCGTTTCTTTTTTGTCACACCTCGTATGCATAGCAAGCAGCAATAACCACACTAGAAGGGTAATTCTACATTGAAGGTGCAGATATGCCTTCTCAAGAGCAGGTGTAAATGTCTGGATGTAGATTAACCTATTTTATGATCTACAAACGTACTGGGTAATTCCACCTGTCCTCCACCCAGCCTGTGCCCTCCCACAATGCCTACAGTAAAAGTACACTTGTGCATGCCATTACATGTACTTGCAATGCAATGTGTGCCTTTGAGTCCATGCTGACTCCTGGCGACCCAGCAGCTCCTGGGTTTTCTTGGCACTGTGACCAGAAGTAGATTGCCAGGCCTTTCTTCTGAGGCAATGGAGCGTTAAGTGATTTGCCCAAGGCCACAAGGAGTTCTAATGGGAATCGAACGTTGGTATCTTGGTTACCAAGCCAGTGCTCTAACCACTGGCCTACTCCATGTACTTTCACACCTGGGCAATTTTATAAGAGCCGTTTTATGAGTGTAATGTATATTGCCACATACAGCTGAAAATTACTTTATAAAATGCTTCCCTTTATATATATATTCAGTACCACTACCTATCCATATAGTGGTGCTGATTATATATATATTTTAAATGTCATGACCAACAAAACGCAATCAACCAACATCGCTTCAGAGAATTTGACAAAGAAGCTATACTAAGAACATAAGATATACCATACTGGGTCAGACCAAGGTCCATCAAGCCCAGTATCCTGTTTCCAACAGTGGCCAATCTAGGTCACAAGTACCTAGCAGTTTCCCCAAAAGACACAGGTTCCACAATGCTTATACTGGGGCAAGCAGTGGATATCCCAGGTCCCATTTAATAATGGTTTATGGACCTTTCCTCCAGGAACTTGTCCAAACCATTTTTAAACCCGACCACACTAACAGCTTTTACTACATCCTCCGGTAATGAATTCAAGAGTTTGATTACACGTTGAGTGAAAAAATATTTTCTCTTATTAGTTTTAAATAGCTTATCCTGTAGCTTCACTGCATGTCCCCTAGTCTTTCTATATTTTGATGACATAAACAATTGATCTACATTTACCCGTTCCACTCCATTCATTCATTTATAGACCTCTATCATATCTCCCTTTAGCTGTCTCTTTTTCAGGTTGAAGAGCCCTAACCTTTTCAACCTCTCTTCATAGTGGTATCCTTCCATCCCCTTTACCATTTTGGTGGCTCTTCTCTGTACCTTTTCTAATAATGCTTTATCCTTTTAAAGATACGGTGACCAGAATTGCACCAAATATTCAAGGTGCAGTCACACCATGGAACGATACAGAGGCATTATAATATCCTTTCTTTTATTCTCCATTCCTTTCCTTGTGATATCTAGCATTCTATTTGCTCTCTTGGCCACCGCTGCACACTGGGCAGAGTTTCAACATGCTATTCATGACGACACCTAAATCTTTTTCCTAGGTGGTGGTTCCTAATGTGGAACCTTGCATCGTGTAACCATAGTTTGGATTGTTCTTTCCTAGGTGCATAACTTTGCCCAGTCTTCTAGTTTATCAAAGTCCTCTTGCAATTGTTCACAATCCTCATGGGTTTCAACAATTTTGAATAATTTTATGTCATTTTTATTTATTTATTTATTTATTACAATTTCTTATATACCGCACTATTGTCAGCGCGGTTTACATACAACAAAATGACCATAACAAACTGCTTGGCTTCACATAGAACAGGAGTAACAACTTGGATAACATGTTTATGCTTTACATGTTTATGCTTTTCATCTGCAAATATGATTACCTCACTCATTCCCATTTCCAGGTCATTTATGAATATGTTAAAAAGCAGCGGATCCATCGCAGATCCCTGGGGTACTCCACTATTCATCTTTTCCACTGGGAAAATTGGCCATTTAGCCCTACCTTCTGTTTTCTATCTTTTAACCAGTTCTTGATCCACAATAGTACACTGTCTCCTCTCCCATAACTTTTTTATTTTGCCGAGAGTCTCTCATGAGGGACCTTGTCAAAGGCTTTCTGAAAATCCAGATACACTATATTAACTGACACACCTTTGTCTACATGTTTATTCACACCTTCAAAAAAACATAACAGATTAGTAAGACAAGACCTTCCTTGGCTAAAGCCATGTTGACTTTCTCCCATTAAGACAAGACTATCTACATGTTCAGTAATTTTGTTCTTTATAATGGTTTTTCATAGTACTGACATCAGGCTCACTGGTCTGTAGTTTCCCTGATCACCCCTGGAACCCTTTTTAAAAATTGGCATTACATTGGCCATCCTCCAATCTTCAGATATTACAGATGATTTTAATGATAGTTCACAGATTACTAATAGTAGATCTGCAATCTCATATTTCAGTTCTTTCAATACCCTTGGATGTATACCATCCAGTCCAGGTGATTTGCTACTCTTCAGTTTATCAAATAGTTGTAATACATCTTCCTGGTATATCGATATTTAAGAACATAAGATATGCCATACTGGGTCAGACCAAGGTCCATCAAGCCCAGTATCCTGTTTCCAACAGTGGCCAATCTAGGTCGTACGTACCTAGCAGTTTCCCCAAAAGACACAGGTTCTACAATGCTTGTACTGGGTCAAGCATTGATATCCTGGGTCCCTTCTTAATAATGGTTTATTGACCTTGAATTTCTTTCAATTCTTCTGCGGCATCACCTTTAAATACGATTTCAGTCATAGGTAACACAGCCTGTGTTGGGCCAGCGGCTGAAGTGGTATATTTAAATAAAAGTTATTATTTTTATACGTCCTTTTTGCATTCCACGTTTCTTACTGGGTTATAGGTAACATCCCTACATCTTTCTCAGTAAAGACCAAAGCAAAGAATTCATTCAGTCTCTCCATTATGGCCTTGTCCCCTCTTAGTGTCCCTTTTACCCTTCTATCATCTAATGGTCCAACTGACTCTATCACAGGTTTTTTGCTACAAATGTACTTGAAAACGTCTTTATTACGCATTTTTGCTTTCACAGCAAGGTTCTTCTCAAATTCTCTCTGCCAGTCTTATCAATGCCTTGCATCTAACTTGGCAGTGCTTATGTTGTTTCCAGTTTTCATAATTTGGCTCCTTTTTCCATTTCCTGAAAGATGCTTTTTTGGCAACAGCCTTTCTGACCTCACCTTTAAACCATGCTGGCAGTTTTTTGGACTTCCTTCCACTTTTCTTAAAGCGTGTAATACAGCTCATCTGGGCTTCCAAGATAGTATTTTTAACACCACCCATGCTTGATGTTTAAACTTTGCAACTGCTCCTTTTAGTTTTTTCTTAACTATTTTCCTCATTTTATCATAGTCTTCCTTTTGAAAGTTAAAAGGTAGTACTGTGGATTTCCTTACCATCCTTCCTCCATTTATTAAATCAAATGCGATCATGCTATGATCACTATTGCCAAGTGGCCCCAACACCCTTATCTCTTGCACCAGATCTTGTGTTCCACTAAGGGCTAGGTCCAAAATGGCTTCCCCTCTGGTCAGTTTATGAACCAGCTGCTCCAAGAAGCAGTCATTTATTTCATCTAGAAACTTTATCTCCCTAGCATGTCCTGCCATGACTTCATATTACCCGAACTTGACACTGACTCTACTTACCTTACATCAATAATAACCTATTGGAATGACCCCATCACAACAATCGCACTTGCCTCACAGAAAAAGACATCACCAAGATCAAACAAAGCACCATGTTACTCAGCAGACATAAGACAAGCTAAGCTCAACTTAAGATGGATAGAAAGACGCTGGCAGAGAACCAGACATCAAACACCTTTCCAAGAATACAGAGAAAAACAGAGGGAATATAACAAACTCATACTGAACCGTAAGAAGGAATTCCACACAAATGTCATCATGAAGTACCTGAACCACCCCTGAGAACTGTTGGAAATAGTAAAATCACTCACTAAAGCTCCACAAAACCAAACCACTGATAAAATAACATCAGAAGAATTCTCATCTTATCGACAGAAGAAACTCAATTCTACAAACCACACACCAAGCCCAGCACTCTCTCCAAAGACAACCTCCAGCATCCAGGGCCGGCCCATCCATTGAGCAAGAATGTTTTTTGCACAGGGCCCCGCGTTTCGGGGGGCCCCGCGCTAAAGACACTCTTGCAGCAATGCTGCTGCTGCCCTTGTCTTGCCTCAAGTTGCCTGCTTGAATGCCTAGAAAAAGTGCTCCGTCCTGCTGTGGCGCCTCTGCATTCTGCTTTAATCTGCCATTCTGCCAGCCCGGGCGGCAGCCCCCCTCTTGCGATCCAACTCCTTTTTGTGTTTTGTTTTTGCTGCCCAACGTTGATGTGCCGGCCGCCGCCGTTCACTAAAGGCAGGCACGCATGACGTAGTTCTAAAACTCCTCCCACTGACAGCACGCCTGCTGCACGTGGAACTGGATTTTGCTGGCTGCCTGCAACGACGCGAGTGCGACCGACTCTCCTCCGACGGTGACGGCGAGTACTATTTAAACTTTGGGAATCTTAAAAAAAAGTCAACAACACACAGTAAGTAAAATTATTTTTGTAAAAATTTGTTCATTGCTCCTGGTCCCTTATCTGGCTGCCGGCTTTGTGTGAGGAGGAGGACTTCGGTCTCAGTGTTGACGGTCTGGAGAGCTCTGTTTTGGCTGGCTCATCGGCACTGAAGGTGTCTGTGACCGGTTTTTACTAATTCCAGTGTGGTCTGAGCCGGGAGAAAGAGCCATTGCCCCTGCTGTTTCTCCATCCCTCCCCGTCAGCCCCCTCCCATCCATCCATGTCAACCCTCCCTCCCTCCATCCATGTCAGCCAGACCTTCCTTACAAGTTGCTGCTTCCCTTCTTCTGCAGCCGCGGTTCCCTGTCCCTTAGGGAACCGCGGCTGTGCTGGTGGAGCCTTCGAGTCTCTCTACGGGCTCCGTGCAGCATTGTCCCGCCTCCAAAGGAAGTGGTAACTGGCATGGATGGATGGAGGGAGGGAGGGCTGACATGGATGGATGGATGGAGGGAGGGGGGGCTGGGAGGGCTGACAGGGAGGGAGGGCTGGGGAGGGGGGCTGACAGGGAGGGTTGACATGGATGGAGGGGGGGCTGACATGCTTGTATGTATGGAGGGAGGGGGCTGGAAGGGAACTGACAAGCAGGGCCGGCCCGTCCATTGAGCAAGAATGTTTTTTGCACAGGGCCCTGCATTTCAGGGGGCCCTGCACAAAAAACATCTTGCATCAGCCCAGCTACATTAAAAAAACACAAACCGGCTGCTGCTGCCGCCGTGGCAGCAGCAGAATTGACCATCCCGCGGGGCACCCCTGCCCTGCAGAGTCCTCCATGCAGCCTCAGCCTCAGCGTCGGCTGTCAGAGCCGCACGAAGAGAGAGCTTCTCCTCTCACGGCTCTGTTAATCCCGCCACGGGGCTGATGACTAGGAAATCCCATCAGCCCCACGGCGGGATTAACAGAGCTGCAAGAAAGGGAAACTCTTCCTTCGCGCAGCTCTGAAAAGCCCGCGCTGAGGGAGCTGAGGCCGCATGGAAAAATCTGCAGGGCAGGGGGGGGGGGGGCCCGCGGGATGCTCAATTCTGCCGCTGCCACGGTGGTAGCGGCAGCAGCAGCCGGTTTGTGTTTTTTTTTTAACCTAGCTGGGCTGATGGGGGGGAGGGGGTTAGGACTGGTAATGGGCTATGGGGGGGGGAGGGGTTAGGACAGGTCATGGGCTATGGGGGGGCTAAGACTACAAGTGGGATGATGGGGGCGTTAAGACTGGTAATGGGCTATGGGGAGCGCTAGCACTGGAACGGGGCTGCTGGGGGGTTAGGACTGGTAATGGGCTATGGGAGGGCTAAGACTGGAAGTGGGCTGATGGGGTAAGGACAGGTAATGGGTTATGGGGGACGTTAGGACTGGTAATGGGCTATGGGGGGGGGCCTAATACTGAAAATGGGGTGATGGGGGATTAGGACTGGAAGTGGGCTGATGGGGGGGGGTTAGGACTGGAAATGGGCTGATGAGGGGTGTTAGGACTAGTAATGGGCTATGGGGGGCTAAGACTGGAAATGGGCTGATGGGGGGGTTAGAACTGGAAGTGGGCTGATGGAGGGTTAGGACTGGTAATGGGCAGTGGGGGGGGGTAAGACTGAAAATGGGGTGATGGGGGTTAGGACTGGAAGTCGGCTGATGGGGGCCTTAGGACTGGTAATGGGCTATGGGGGGCTAGGACTGATAATGGGCTGGGGGGGGGGTTGCTAGGACTGGAAATGGGCTGAGTGGAAGGGGGGCTTGAACTGCAAATAGCTGATGGGACAGGGGCTTGGAATGGAAATGGGCTAAGTGGAAGGGGGTCTTGAACTGCAAATAGCTGATGGGGAGGGGGGCTTGGAATAGAAATGGGCTGTGAGGGGAGGGAGCTAGGACTGGAAATGGGCTGAGTGGGAGGGGGGCTAGAACAGGAAATGGGCTGATGGAGGGGCTAGGATAGGACTGGAAATGGGCTGTTGGGGGGTGCTAAGATTGGAAGTGGGCTGTGGTGGGGGCTTGAATTGAAATGGACTCATGGAAGGGCTAGAATTGGACGTAGGTTCATGGGGGGCTTGGATTGAAATGGGCTGAGTGGAGGGGAGCTAGGATTTGACATGGGCTGATGGTGGGGCTAGGAAAGGACTAGAAATGAGCTGATGGGGGGCTGGTATTGGAAATGAGCTGATGGAGGGACTCGGATAGGACTAGAAATGGATGGGGGAGCTAGGACTGGAAATGGGCTGATGGTGGGGCTAGGATAGGATTGGAAATGGGCTGATGGGGGGCTAGGACTGGAAATGGGCTGATGCAGGGACTAGAAGGGAGCGGATGCTGGGTGGGGCTGGAACTATAAGGGAGCTGATGTTGGGGGAGGATTAGAATGGGATGGAGCTGGGAGGGTGAAATGGAGAGGGAAAAATATTTTGTGTAAGGAGGGAAGACAAATCTACAATTGGCCGGATATTGGGAGAGTAAGTGGGGATTGAGGATGGAGGGGTAAAATTTGAGTGGATGAAATAGGAATGAGGAAAGAGCAAAAGGAGATAGATTAGTATGTTAAAGCAGATGCAGAGAGAGAATGGAAAAAAACTAGAAGAGAGAAGAAAGGACAAATGGACAGCAGACGATGGAGAGTTAGCAGAAGACACAAAGAAACCAGAAGAAAGTGGCTAGAGCAATTGCCACTGAAAAAAAAATGCACAAAAGGTAGAAAAATATCTCTTTATTTTGAATTTATTAACTGGAATATGTCAGCTCTGGGAAATGTGCATCATTAACATCTGCACTTTGTTTAGTACAAGAGGAAATTAATTTATGGTTTTATTTCTACAGTGTTGTGCATTCCAAGTTTGGCTTTTGGGGTTCCCAGTTTAATTATTGTCTTCCTGTTTCTAAATTGTGATTCCTTGTTTGGTGATGGTCTATGTTCTGCATGTGTAACTGAGCTGAGGCATTCTGTTTATATAATTCCTATTTGACATTGCCACTTGTTCTCTTTCCCCAGTACCTTGCCCCAACCACTAGGCCACTCCTCCCCATAGCCCATTACCAGTCCCAGTAGGGGAGGAGTGGCCTAGTGGTTGGGGCAAGGTACCATAGGCCAGAAGGTCAGTGGTGCAAATCCCACTAGAGGACAGCAACCTTGGACCGGAAGGACTGGGGTTTCTAGTCCCACAGGTGCTCCTTGTGGTCTTGGGCAAGCCATTTAACCCTGCATTGCCTATGTTCCCTGTAAGTATTAGTGTATGTGTCTCATATCCCCTCGTGTTAAATGTATCCCCCAACCGCTTTGACCCGGTGAAAAGCGGGATATAAATGCAGCTAAATAAAATAAATATAAATAAATAGATCATGTATTGTTATTCTCTGAAATGTATTGGTTTAATATTTGCAGTGTTGCCTTTTGATAGGTAGGGTATGGTGCTTGTGAGTCCTGGTAGTGCTGTTAGGATACGGCGGGTTTGCTATGGGTTCTAAATGGGCAGTGTTTGTAGTAGTTCCTAATGTGGCTGGCAGTTGGTACTGGATTATAGTAATGTAGAAATCTTTGAGTCTTTCTTTATTCATATACTCAGGCATGTTTACTAAAAGTTGGTGTATGGTAACATTATGCAAATATTTATGCAAATGAGGCACCTTATGCAAATGAGGCCCCGCACCCCCCTTGGGCCGCCTCTGCCAGCATCACAAACAACTGATCTTCCTTCCATCTAATTACAGTGGAGCATTGCAGCCAGCTTCTGATGACCCTGAACACAACCACATCTCCACTGGACCCTTGTCCGACCTCCTAGATAAAGAAGACAGCACAAGAACTGTTCTCTGCAAAATAATAAACCTCTCCCTATCACTAGGATTCATGCCCCCCTACTAAAAACATCCTTGATTAGACCTCACTTAAAAGGTAATTCACCTGACCCCAACTCACCATCCTCATACTGTCTCGTCTCTAGCATACTCCTATTAGCAAAAATAATAGAAAAAAACATCCAAATACAACCGCATGACCACGCCGACTCAGTCGCTCCTCTGGATTCACAACAAAAAGGATTCCGGCATTACCACAGGGTGGAAACACTACTAACCTCATTAACTAACAAAGGAATTGAAAACCTCAAACTTGGATACATACCTATATTTATAGACATAACATCTGCATTTGACTTGATAAACCATGCCACACTCCTAACAGACTGAAAGGGATAGGAATCACTGGCACACCACTATCATGGTTTCACTCTTACTTAACTGGACGGCAATCCCAAGTCAAAAATCAAGAACAAAACCTCCAGACCATTCACACTGCACCAAGGCGTTCCACAGGGCTCTGCACTATTCACCCTCCTATTCAATATATATGTACAACCGGTCTGCAAAGTTATAAAAGAGACCTGTCACTACCACCTTTATGCAGATGACCTAATAATTTATACTTCATTTGACACCAGAAAACACGATTACTCCAACATCATTTCTTGCTTGATAACAATAACAAACTGGCTGGAACAACACAATCTTACAATCAACTATAACAAATCAGAAGCCCTCACAATTACACGACACACCGCTTATACCAGACCAAATAATCTACTAATAGGTAATCATTCAATCCCCATAAAAAGGAAGTAAAATACCTAGGAGTAACCCTAGACCAAAGGCTCAACCTTCACTCACATTAAGAAGACTACATCCACAGCATACTATAAGATAAAGAGCCTACAAAACCTACGATCTCTACTACAGCATAACCACTTCCTTACCATATGTCAGGTAATAATCACTCCAATCCTAGATTATTGCAATTTAATATTCCAAGGACTACCCAAAAGCGCAATCCAACCCCTGCAACTAGCACAAAACACTGCAGCACGTCTAATCACCGGATCCAAAGGCAAGACTACATCACCTCTGTCCTAAAATCCCTTCACTGGCTACACAATCAACCCCGAATAAAATACAAATCAGTAAAGATGACCTTCAAGTCCATGAACAACAGTCCACTGACTTCCTAAAACAACTAATCAAGAAGATGCCAGATACTCGGTCAAGGAGAACACAGCATCAAAATACCCTGTCGACCACATCCATAAAAAGCCACACCTCACAAACACACTCCAGAGCGTTTGAACACTTCAGCCTGTTCCTCTGGAACTCACTCCCTCCACCAATTAAGATCAGTTAAGGACACCTCTAACTTTCGGAAAAAACTAAAACCACATCTATTCACCGAATACTTTGATACAACACTGGACCCAAAAACTTAAACCTTGAATACCCCTCCCAATCACCCCCTCCACAACACCAACTGCCATCTAAGCCGTATACCCCATATTAGACTTGTAAATAGTTGCCGTTGAAATGCTGTATACCCCAACTTTGTGATGTTAAAGGTTCGGTGACAACTGTTCTATATAAAACTTTTATGTTCAATGTAAACCACCTTGATCACATGGAAAGGCGGTATAGAAGAAATGCTACATAAATAAATAAATAAATGACCAGTATTTAGAAAATAAAATCACCTCTGCTGCTGAAAACTGAACCAAATAGTTTCAGTTGTGGTTAACATTATTGGTACTCTTGTATTTTAGGTAAGTTGTGTACAATATCTTGAGAAATTATTGGAAATATTCAAACTGGATATCATAATATTTTAATAGTATGTTGAAAGGTATACAACAACAACAAAAAAAGAAATGCCTCTGCAACGCAGACGTAGTAATTTCTGAGAAGAAAATATGACCTGGACAGGATTATTTATTTATTTACATTCTCTTATATACCGCGCTATTCTGCATCAGTGCGGTTTACATTGAACAAACTGAAATTACATTGAACAGGGCATTATAACTTGGAGATAACTATTTTACAGGGAACATGGGCTATGGAGGGTTAAGTGGCTTGCCCAAGACCACAAGAAGCACCCGTGTGACTAGAAACCCCAGTCCTTTCGGCCCAAGGTTGCTGTCCTCTAGTGGGATTTGAACCCCCGGCCTGAAGTACCTTGCCCCAACCACTAGGCCACTCCTCCACTCCAATGGCAGGATTAATGGCACCCTTCACTAATATTTGGCTGCACAACCCCGGGCAGTGATGACAGCCTCCAAACATTATTTGTAGCCATCTATAAGTTCCATACATTTGTATGCTGGTAGTTTCTCCCACTCTTCAATTGCGACTTGTTCCAGCTCATGAATATTTCCAGGATTCCTTTTACCAATGGCAGTTTTCAGCTCTTTCCAAAGGTTTTTGATTGGATTGCGATCAGGACTCCTTGCAGACCAGTTTAAAACAGTCCATTTGTTCCTTTTTAACCATTTATTTCTACTTTTATATGTATGTTTTGGGTCATTTGCCTGCTTGAGGACCCATGACCTTCTACCCAGACCTAGCTTTCTGACACTAGGTAGCACATTTCATTTCAAAATACCTTGGTTGTCCTTGGCTTCATGATTCCTTTAATATGTTCCAGGCCTCTAGTTCCCGAGGCAGCAAAACAGTCTCACAACATTATGGAACTTCCACCATATTTAATTGTAGGAAGGGTGGAGTTTTTTTCCTTATAAGCTTCATTTCTTCACTTGTAAATGTATTTCTGGTCTGCATTGCCAAAGAGCTCAAGTTTGGTTTCATCTGTCCACAGAACATTTTCCCAAAAGGATTGTGGTTTCTCAAGGTGGGTTTGAGCAAAGATCAGGTGTGCCTTTTTATGTCTGTCTTTGAGCAGTGGGGTCCATCCTTGGCCTTTGCTTATGAAGTCCTTTGTTTAGTGCACTGTGTGTGGTGCGGGTTGAAACCACCACTTCAAATTGCTCCAGGTCAGCCTTAAACTCTTTGGATGTTGTACATTGTGTTTTTCCAATAGTTCGCACTAACCTTCAAAAACTTCTTGAATTAATTTTCCTCTTCCTACCACATCCTAGAAGATTCTTGACAGTTCCGTGAGCAGAAATCTTCTTAAGAAACTGTAGACACAGGAATCCCAAGGTCTTTGGAGATGGCCTTATACCCCCTTTGAAGTTTGATGTTCGGTGATAATTGCTTTTCTGATTGTCTCAGGCAGCTCTCTTGTATTCAGCATTGTGAAAATGGAACAAGGAGTGAATGTGGCCATTTTAAACATTAGAACCATCATTCATTGGTTGATTCAAGTCATGTGAATACTGACAATTGATGACAGGTGCATCTTATTTTACTGCAATGGGAATGTGGTTCTTTTCTTCAAATTGATTTGACTTGTTTATAAGGGTGCCAATAATCATGTCCTATCAAAGAGATAAATATCCTATTTTATATGCCCTAAAGATAGTTTTGTTTTTTTCTTTTCTATCTATTTTTTTGTCGGATTGTTTGCCGTGAGAAGGAACTTTCCCTCTCTCAAAGCAAACCCTCCTTTTTCTCTTTAAATAAGTGATTACATCCACTTTTTTCCCTTTTTACCGAGACCACAGTAAAAGCTTGTGCTCAGTTTATCCAAATGCATCAAGTAGGTAATACTTAGCTTAAAATCCTGTAAGTACCCAGTCTCCAATCTATAGCTCCATCCGATTCAACCATTCAACTCTGCTCAGCGATATAAAAGCCGAGACCGGTATGGGGAGCGTGGACACTACTGGATACCAAAGTGTAAGCCGAAACCCACAAACTATGGCTTATCTCTTCTACGCCTGAATGGGCGTTATCTTATAAAGCTGATCAGCAATTCTTCTTATAAAAACGTAGATGAAAATTTGTACACGATCTCGTGATTCAAACCCTGAATCTCCTGGTCCTTCTTCAAGCAACAAACATCTAAATCATCAGCTGAACTCACTCACTTTTAAGAGCAGCCTCGTTTACATGCACGGACTACAATTGGCTGTCAGAACGATCAAATAACCAGACTCCACCAATTCAAAGACAACTTAAGACCTGTAGGCATGACGGATTGTAAGCGGTAAATCCCAAAATTGTTCCCTAATTTGTAAACTCTTCAGGCGATCCCCTCCTCAAGCCCGTTCCGGAATGACATCTATAATTTGCCATTTCAGGTCCCGAAAAGCATGATTGAATTCTAAGCAAAACTATACTATGTAGTCATATCTAACATGTAATGTAACTGAATTGTACATAGTTTCCCAAGTTTATTTTATTTATTTATTGACATTCTCTTATATACCGCGCTATTCTGCATCAGTGCAGTTTACATTGAACAAACTGAAATTACATTGAACAGAACATTATAACTTGGAGATAACTATTTTACAGGGAACATGGGCTATGGAGGGTTAAGTGGCTTGCCCAAGACCACAAGGAGCACCTGTGGGACTAGAAACCCCAGTCCTTCTGGCCCAAGGTTGCTGTCCTCTAGTGGAATTTGAACCCCTGACCTTCCGGCCTGAAGTACCTTGCCCCAACCACTAGGCCACTCCTCCACTCCACTCGATTAATTTATGTATATAGACTTGGATTGTAGATAGTTTCCCCAAGTTTATCTCCATGTTAAACCCCCTGTTCTATGTAAATGACGGCCAATGTATCTGATCAAGTGTTATATTGTTTTAATGTAAACCGCACTGATGACAAATAGCGCAGTATATAAGAAATGTTAAATAAATAAATAATTAATAAATAAACAATGAGAGACTACGGGGGCTGATAAAATTTTTGTATCTAAACGAGAGCGATGTTCCAGTAACCGTCTCTTCATAGGTCGTGATGTTCGTCCGATGTAATTCTTCTGACAGGGGCATATCAGGATATACACCACATGCGTACTGGTGCACGTCGTCTGATGGTAATTTTCTATCCTAACCCCTGTATTAGGGTCTACCCATGTGGAACCTTCAATGGTAAAATCACAAAAATCACACGAACCACATGTATAATGTCCCCTTAAATCAGTCTCAGGACCCTTTAATGGGGAGTGTATTAATAAATCTGCCATGTTTCGGCCCCTCTGAAAGGCCAACATCAAACGTTTATTAAAACAAGAATGCAAGGATAAAGTTTGCCAATGCTTCTTCAAAATCTGCATAACTTGTAATGAATTGGGCATATAAGGCAGCACACCCATATAAACTTGTTGTTCATGCTCATGAGCAGTACTTTGCCCTGAATTCTCCTCAGGCCACCATTCAGGATGATCTTCCGTCTCAAAAGGATGTTTTAAATTTAGGGCTTTCTTTTGTTCCTACTACACGATATAATCCTTTTCAAATGCGGATCGCTTTTTAACATTTTTTTCGTAAACTGCAAGTGTCTCATTTTTTTGCCAACAGACCACCTTCGATTAATTCAGGATGACTCAGTCTGCAGACTGAGATCAAAATGGATTCTGCTGGGTCCGGTAGATCCAGCAATTCTTACGTTTCAGAATCTAGTCTTACAAGATGTGAGTATTATGGAAGATGGGACGCCTACTGTTTTTTCAAATTTATCTAATATGCAGCGAGCAGAATTACGAGGGTTACGAGAAAACACAAGGATTAGCATACATCGGGCAGACAAGGGAGGAGCTATTGTCATACAAGATAAAACACATTATTGTCAGTCAGTGTTAACACATTTATTTATTTAGTTAATTTTCTTATATACCGCGCTATTTGTCATCAGTACGGTTTACATTGAAACAATACAACAATTGGTCAGATATAACAGACCTATTACAAGTAACAGGAAAATTAACATGGAAGTAAACAGGGAAATCATTTATATTTCTAGAAAATACATGTTGGAGATATATAAAATCTATACAGTTAGTTAGGGTAGGTATGAGGTTAAAAGGATGGGGGAGGGGAAGGGGTGTTTAGGTGTTTGAAGTGTGCGATGAAAAGGTGGTGTTTAAGGGCTTTTTTGTATTGTTTGATGTCTTTCACATGTCTCTGATTCTAAATATTATCGAATATTAAAAGAGGATCTGTCTTCCTCTTTAAGTTCCATGATTAATCAATATACTAAGCATGCTTTGGAATTACATTGGATTACTTTTCATGAATTTGAATAAAAAACATCCCGTGACACCTATTCTCTATATGGTACCTAAAATTCATAAAGATTTGAAAAACCCTCCAGGTCGCCCGATAGTCTCATGTAGAGGATCTTTGTTAGAACCTTTATCACAGTTTTGTGATGTGTTCTTATGACGTTTAGTTCATCAGATCCCCTCCTTTGTCAAAGATTCATTTCACTTTCTTACTACACTTCGAGGAGTAAAGGTTGATGTAACTCTGATGTGGTTAGTTACTATGGATGTCACTGCTTTATACACTAATATTGATCAGGATGCAGCTCTAAAAATGGCAGCGGATTTACTCCTACAGTTACCTGACCGGCTACCGAAGGAATTTGTGTTACATATCTTAGAGATAGTTTTGAGAAACAACTTTTTTCTTTTTGAAGAACAATTTTATTTACAAATCCATGGCATTGCGATGGGAGCCACTGTAGCTCCGTCGATAGCGGCTCTCTTCATGGCAGAGTTTGAACAACGGTTTCTGTATCCCTCCACTTGGTTTTCTCAGATTGTTCATTGGACTCGTTATTTAGATGACATTTTTTTCCTTTGGTCAGGCACGATAGATCAACTTGAATTGTTTTTTAAATGGGTTAACACCTTGGACGCGAATATTCAATTTGTCCCTAAATATCATGCAACTTCTATAGAATTTTTGGACATTTTATTATATAAGGAGGGGTCTAGCTTGAAGTCCACATTATATCGGAAACCGGTTCAAAGAAACACTCTCCTCCATTACCAGAGTTTTCATCCCGGTTCTCTGTGACGTGGTTTGCCTGTTGGGCAATTCCTTCGATTAAGACGGTTATGTTCTTCTTTAGAACAGTTTAGATATCATGCTAAAGATCTTGGAACGCGTCTGAAAGAAAGATGATATCCCCCTAAGCTGATCAAAAAAGCACACAACAGAGCTAGATTTAATCATCCTGAATGGAGGCCTGAGGAGAATTCAGGGCAAAGTACTGCTCATGAGCATGAACAACAAGTTTATATGGGTGTGCTGCCTTATATGCCCAATTCATTACAAGTTATGCAGATTTTGATGAAGAATTGGCAAACTTTATCCTTGCATTCTTGTTTTAATAAACGTTTGATATTGGCCTTTCAGAGGGGCCGAAACATGGCAGATTTATTAATACACTCCCCATTAAAGGGTCCTGAGACTGATTTAAGGGGACATTATAAATGTGGTTCGTGTGATATTTGTGATTTTACCATTGAAGGTTCCACATGGGTAGACCCTAATACAGGGGTTAGGATAGAAAATCACCATCAGACGACGTGCAACAGCACGCATGTGGTGTATATCCTGATATGCCTGTCAGAAGAATTACATCGGATGAACATCACGACCTATGAAGAGACTGTTACTGGAACATCGCTCTCGTTTAAATACAAAAATTTTTATCAGCCCCCGTAGTCTCTCATTGTTTAGAATTCAATCATGCTTTTCGGGACCTGAAATGGCGAATTATAGATGTCATTCCGGAACGGGCTTGAGGAGGGGATCGCCTGAAGAGTTTACATATTAGGGAACAGTTTTGGATTTCCGCTTACAATCCGTCATGCCTACAGATCTTAACTTGTCTCTGGATTGGTGGAGTCTGGTTACTTGATCGTTCTGACAGCCAATTGTAGCCCGTGCATGTAAACGAGGCTGCTCTTAAAAGTGAGTGAGTTCAGCTGATGATTTAGACGTTTGTTGCTTGAAGAAGGACCAGGAGATACAGGGTTTGAAACACGAGATTGTGTATAAATTTTCATCTACGTCTTTACAAGAAGAATTGCTGATCAGCTTTATAAGATAACGCCCATTCGGGCATAGAAGAGATAAGCCATAGTTTGTGGGTTTTGGCTTACATTTTGGCATCCAGTAGTGTCCACGCTCCCCATACCAGTCTCAGCTTTTATATCGCTGAGCAGAGTTGAATGGTTGAATCGGATGGAGCTATAGATTGGAGACTGGGTACTTACAGGATTTTAAGCTAAGTATTACCTATTTGATGCATTTGTATAAACTGAGCACAAGCTTTTACTGTGGTCTCGGTAAAAAAGGAAAAAAGGGGATGTAATCACTTATTTAAAAAGGAGAGTTTGCTTCGAGAGAGGGAAAGTTCCTTCTCATGGCAAACGATCCGACAAAAGGGTTTTTTTTCTGTCTTTAGGGCATATAAAATAGGATATTTATCTCTTTGATAGGTTATTGATTGTGCGAGATAAATCAGTTTTTTTAATAATAATAATCATGTCCTGACAATGTCCCAGTTTTAATACTATTTCCTTTTTTAATTGGTCTTGTTGTATTTGATTCTTTTGTGTGTCAAATATGTGTGCATATATATAGTGCAATCAAATATTAGTGGTCACTTTTTTTTTTAGGAGATATTGGACATTAAGGGGTTGAACTGCAAGGGTGCCAATAATGTTAACCACAACTGTATAGTGCCATTGGAGTACACAGAACTCTAGACCAGTGGTTCCCGACTGGAGTATTGTCAGGATACAGAAGGTGTGTCACAGGGACAGCAGAAAACTGGCGCAAACCACTGTTTAAGTGGATCATATTGTTTGCCATTATGTATGATTATTTTTTATTGCATATTTGCACAATATTTATTGGTTTTGTTCTTAATGTTTTTATTGTATGGATCTCTTGGAGGTAACCCCCTGATGAAGGCATTGGTGAAACGCAGCCGTGTTGGGGTAGTGAATAAAGGACTCTTCTTACATCACTTTTTCGCCACCTCTTTTGTTTTTTCTGCTGATCAGCAAGATTGTATATTTATTTATTTAACATTTCTTCTATACCGCGCTATTTAGATCAGTGCGGTTTACATTCAACATCAACTATACAACGCAGGAACTCTGAGTTGTATTTACAATGAACGGGGAGATCAACTTGGAAGTAACTGGGGGAACTATCTACGTCATATTTACACTGGTACCTGGTATATGTGTTTCTGTTGCGACTATGGTGAGCAGGGCCAGCCCAAGGGTTTCTGCCACCCCAGGCAGGATCTGGCCATGCTCCACCCCTCTGTCAATTCTGTCTTCGGGGGGGGGGGGGGGCCAGAGTTGGCAGCAGTTTAAAGGGATGGCTTTGTGCCACCACTTTGGTGCTCATGGCAGGCCATGTGCTTCGGTACACATAGCCTGCTACTTCTGACCCCCTCTGATAGGAAGTTGCGAGGGGGGGGGGGGCAGAAGCATCAGGCCATGCTTTTTGCGCTGTGGGCACAAATGTGGCAGCACAAAGCTGCCATTCCTTATCGCTTTTCCGGGCCAGTCCAGGGAACGTTAGGGTTGTCAATCCCGTTCAGCAGCTGAGGACTGACAGACTTCAAATTCTTGCTGACAGCTTAAAGCCACTCCCCCTGATACCAGTACTCCAGTCTTTCAGTCCTCAGCAGCTGAACAGGACGTCAATGCTGACAGCTCCCTGCCAAGGAGAATAGTTGGTTTGTTGTTTTGGTGCTGGGATTTTTATAGCGGAGTTGCTCTAGCAGGGCTGATCTCTGCTATATTCCCCTTAGCTGATTAAAGTCAGATTGGAAAAAAAAAAAGAAAAAAGACAGAGTGGACGTCGACGGCCCATTTGCTGCCAGCTCAGCAGCAAGGGAGAGCAGAGCCTGCCTTCCCTCGGGTGTAGGTCGGTCTTAGAAGGGGATTGGTCCTGGGGGCCCCATTTGCCAGCCGCCTTACTGTACCGCTGCGTTTTCTCTTCCCCCGCTAGCAGCGGGGTAGCGGGAAAGCTGCACTGTGCTACTTGCGCTGATCAGGTGAGCCGTTCGGAGCAAGCAGAGGCCTTCATTTCCTTTCTCCAAGGGTCGGGGTGGGGGGTCCCTGCGGGCGAGATTGCTCCGGCTTTAGAGACCTGGGAGCAGAGTTGTTCGCGGCGCTGCAGGGCCGTTTTTCTGTTGCCGTGGGGGTTTTTTGTTGGTACCTTGCGAGTACAGGCAGATGGACGGCAAGGCTTCTGCAGAGCCGGATAGGCCTCTCCTCACTTCAGAAAACGTGGGAACGGTGGCCATTTTAGGGGAGCCGTCCGTTGCGCCCACGAGCCACCACAAGCAAGGAAAGAGGAAATCAAAGTCTGATAAGGCAGCTCCGATAGTGGTACAGGCTCAGCGGAAGTCTCCTGAAGCTCAGGAGGGGTTTTCTGCGTTGTTTCCCCCTGAATTTATTTTGGCTCTGCATAGGGCCTTTCTGCTAAAATCCACACAGGCAAGCACTACTGTCTCTGGTTCTCCTCCAGTGCAAGGGGTGCAATTTGAGGGGATGGCAGTGGACCCGAGGGAGGGCACTTCCCAGAAAGGGTTAAAGGCGGAGTCCAGGGGAGAGCCAGTAGGGGCGCTGGCTTCGGACCCTCAGTTATTGGAGGATGGAGAGGTCCTCTCAGAGGCAGGCTTGGATTTTTGGCTGGAAGACTTGGAGGAAGGTGAGCTGGCGCCGGGTGAGGACCCTAATGTTGTTAGGGTTTTTCGCAAGGAGGAGCTCGGAGCGCTTATCACCCAATCTTTAGCTGCTCTGAACATTCTGATGCCCTCAGTTTCTCAAGAGCCGCTTGAGGATCCGTTGTTGTAAGGCTTCAAGACGGAGCATCGCTGTTTCCCAGTGCACCGCATCATCAAGCAGATGATTGAGTCGGAGTGGGAATGTCCTGAGGCTACGCTAAGAGGTAGTCGCGCCTTGGGTCGATTATATCCGGTACCTCAGGAAGAGAGTGAATTGTTAAAGATGCCCAAGGTTGATGCCTTGGTGTCGGCTGTAACTAAGAAGACTACCATTCCCGTGGAAGGAGCGGGGGTGCTTAAAGATCTGCAGGATCATAGGCTGGAGGTTCTCCTGAAGCAGGCTTTCAGTTCTAGCGCTCTAGCTCTGCGTGCTTCCATTTGTGGAGCTTATGTGTCCAGGGCGTCTATCCGGTGGCTCCAAGGGGACGTCCAGGCGGATTCAGCAGAGGCCTCTTCCACGGAAGGGGCAAAATTGGAATCGGCAGCAGCTTACCTAGCTGATGCATTTTATGATTTGGTAAGGATTGCCGCAAAGTCCATGGCTTCGTTGATTGCGGCCAGGTGCTTCCTTTGGTTACGAAATTGGGCAGCCGACGTCTCCTCTAAGTCACGCCTCAGTAAATTACCCTACAAGGGTAAGTTGCTCTTTGAGGAAGCTTTAGAGAAGATTGTTAAGGATCTTGGAGACTCCAAGGGGGGTCATTCACCGGAAGACCGCCCAAAGGCTCCTAGGGGAGGTGCGACGCCATGCGGTCAGGGTAGAGATTCGCATAGGTTTCGTGGTGCTCGGTTCGCTCCCTATTCCAGAGGCCGGTTCGGATCTAGGAGACAGTCCTTTCGGGGGGCCCGAGGTTTTGGTAAGAACTACTTCCATCCTCAACACAATGCCGCTAAAAAGTCGCAATGAAGGTTTGCCGGTCCCGGCAGGGGTCCCTGTGGGAGGCCGCTTACAGGGTTTTCTCTCAGCCTGGACCAGCATAACTTCGGACAGATGGGTGCTAGAGATCATTCAGCATGGGTATGCGCTGGAATTTGCTTGCCCGTTGACAGAGGCCTTTATGATGTCTCCCTGTGCTCCGGGGCCAAAGTCGCACGCCATTGCCGACACGCTAGGGCGTCTGTTACAGCTGCAAGTGGTGGTACCGGTGCCTACCGACCAGTACGGTTTAGGTCGATACTCGATTTATTTTGTGGTCCCCAAGAAAGAAGGTTCTTTTTGTCCCATTCTCGATCTCAAACATGTCAACCGCTCCTTGCGGGTCCCGCATTTTCGTATGGAGACACTGCGGTCGGTTATTCGAGCAGTGCGGCCAGGGGAGTTTCTCACAGCCCTAGATCTCACAGAGGCATATCTGCACATTCCCATCAGGGCAGAGCATCAGCGCTTTTTGAGGTTCGCCGTGCCTATGGGTCACTTTCAGTTTCGAGCGTTACCTTTCGGTCTGGCGACGGCTCCTCGTACATTCACGAAGGTGATGGTAGTGGTGGCGGTGGCTCTGCAAAAGGAAGGTGTCCGGGTGCATCCTTATCTGGACGTTTGGTTGATCAGGGCAGATTCCCTAGCAGACTCAGTTGCGGCGACAGCTCGAGTGGTTCAGGTCCTAGAGCAGCTCAGTTGGGTCATCAACAAAGCAAAGAGTCAGCTGTGACCGGTGAGGCAGCTCATTTATCTCGGAGCTTTTTTCGACACGGAACGGGGTTCGGTCTTCCTGCCCGAGAACCGCGTGTTAAAGATTGTGGATCAAGTGCGAGCTTTTTTGCAGATTTCAGCTCCTACGGCGTGGACCTACTTGCAACTCTTGGGGACCATGGCGGCAGCACTAGACCTGGTTCCGTGGGCCAGAGCGCATATGCGGCCTCTTCAACATGCGTTGCTCGACAGGTGGTCTCCGCAGCTGCAGCCTCTGTCTCAGAGGCTGTTCTGTCCGGATCCGGTGCGCATAAGTCTGCGTTGGCAGCTAGATCCCACTCATCAGCGAGCAGGGGTTCCATTGCAGGATCCAGTGTGGGTGCTGCTGACTACGAACGCCAGCCTCTCGGGCTGGGGGGCTCACTGTCAATCTCAGGTAGCACAGGGCCTCTGGTCCGAGGAGGAGAGTTTGTGGTCGATCAATCGGTTGGAGCTTCGAGCGGTCCGCTTCGCGCTTCTTCATTTCGGACACTTGCTCAGGGGGACGGCGGTCCGGGTGTTTTCTGACAATGCGGTGACAGTATCTTATATCAATCGTCAAGGAGGTACCAGGAGTGTCCCTTTGCTAGAGGAGTGCCTAGCCTTGATGAGTTGGGTGGAGACTCATCTGGGGGCGTTGTCGGCGGCGCACGTGGCAGGCAAGGACAATGTGCAGGCCGATTATCTCAGTCGTCATGTTCTCGATCCCGGGGAGTTGAACGCGGCTGTGTTTCACGACATTATGGTTCGCTGGGGGCAGCCGGTAATGGACCTCATGGCTACTCTCGGAAATGCCAAAGCATCTCGTTTCTTCAGCAGACGCAGAGAACACATGTCGGAAGGTCTGGACGTGCTGGTACAACCCTGGCCGCGAGACACACTGCTATATGTGTTTCCGCCGTGGTCAATGCTAAGCAGGCTCCTTCAGCGGATCGCAACTCACAGGGGAACTGTGATTCTCATTGCTCCAGATTGGCCTCATCGGCCGTGGTATGCGGATCTGGTACGACTATTGATAGATTCTCCGTGGCGGTTGCCAGTCCGGCTCAATTTGTTAAGTCAGGGACCCGTGTTGATGCCGCAGGTGGATCGCTTCTTGCTTACGGCTTGGCTCTTGAAGGGAAGCGATTAAGGAGCAAGGGTTACTTGGAGGCTGTAGTGGCCACCTTGTTGCGCTCTAAGAGATCTTCGACTTCGCTGGCGTACATTCGCATCTGGCGCGTTTTTGAGGATTGGTGTGCACAGTGCGGCTTCAAGCCTATGTCTGCTGCTTTGCCTCATCTGCTGGACTTCCTTCAAGACGGTTTGCAGAAAGGGCTGGCTCTCAGCACGCTAAAGGTGCAGTTGGCGGCTCTGTCTTGTTTTAGAGGGTCTGTGCAGAGTCGACGACTCTCGGCACATGGCGATGTGCAACGGTTTTTTCGGGCGGCCAAGATCATCAGGCCTCCGTTACGCGCTGTGGTGCCTTGGGATTTAAATGTGGTCTTGGAGGCTTTAACGCGGCCACCGTTTGAGGGCCCTTCCGAGGTTCACTTGAGAG
Organism: Ichthyophis bannanicus; assembly: GCA_033557465.1. Taxonomy (NCBI): domain Eukaryota; kingdom Metazoa; phylum Chordata; class Amphibia; order Gymnophiona; family Ichthyophiidae; genus Ichthyophis; species Ichthyophis bannanicus. The sequence goes on along the minus strand of CM066043.1, from coordinate 175,275,784 downwards.
AGTTTTCCTGGAAGATGGCCTTCTTGGTGGCATTGTGCTCTGCACGGAGAATTTCGGATTTACAAGCATTATCTTGTCGAGAGCCCTACCTTCAGTTCTTCCCAGAGAAGGTAATGTTGCGGCCTGTACCTTCGTTTCTCCCTAAAGTGGTGTCTTCCTTTCATGTAAATCAGTCAGTGGCCTTGCTGATTTTTTCCGATCTGTCTGGTTCTCCGATGGATCGAGCTCTAAGAAGGTTGGATGTAGGTCGTGTGTTGAAGAGATATCTCAAGGTCACTAAGTCTTTTCGCAAGTCGGACAGGTTGTTTGTACTGTTTTCAGGTCAACGTAAGGGTAAGGCGGCTACGAAGGCTTTGATTGCCCAATGGGTGAAGCATGCTATAGTGTCGGCCTACGAAGCGCAGGGGAAGGAGCCACCGAAGGGGCTCAGGGCACACTCCACCCGTTCTCAGGCGGCGGCGTGGGCGGAGTCCGCGCTAGTTCCTCCAGTGGATATCTGTAGGGCGGCCACATGGTCCTCTCTGCATACTTTCACTAGACATTACAGGTTGGATGTTCAAGCCAGAAGGGATGCAAATGTGGGGGCCTCGGCCATTGTAGCGGGGCTTGCGGGTCCCTCCCGGTTTTAGGTACTGCTTTGGTACTGCCCTAACGTTCCCTGGACTGGCCCGGAGAAGCGATAAGGAAGGAGAAATTAGGTCTTACCTGCTAATTGTCCTTCCTTGAGCTCTCTCCGTGCCAGTCCAGGGCCCACCCCATGTTTTTCTCGCTTTTCAGAGTATAAGTCCTCGGCCTATCAGTCTTTCTGAGCACAAGAGCAGTTATAGATTTAATTGTTTGGATAGGCGTGGCTCTGGGGCTTCCTCGGACTTTTCCGAGGGATTAGTATTCGTGTGGTTTTACAATATAAAAAAAAAACCAAACAAACCAAGAGAGCAAACGTTGGAGCATAGGTTTGGTAGGCGGCTCACATTGCTTTGGTGTGCGCAAGCCGTTTCGGGGGAATATAGTGAGTTCTTTATTTTTAGTTTCGTTAATTGGTTGTGTTTCCACTTTTGGGTTTTAAGCTGCTTTGTCAACAGGAGACTGGAGTACTGGTATCAGGGGGAGTGGCTTAAGCTGTCAGCAAGAATTTGAAGTCTGTCAGTCCTCAGCTGCTGAACGGGATTGACAACCCTAACGTTCCCTGGACTGGCCCGGAGAGAGCTCAAGGAAAGACAATTAGCAGGTAAGACCTAATTTCTCCTTCTGCCCACCAAGGTCGTCTGCCCTAGGCAGCCAACTAGCCCGCCTAGTGGACGGGACAGCCCTGATGGTGAGGGTCTGTCTATGTTTTACCTGTGACCATGATGCAGTATTCTTGGGAGCAAGTTTACTAAAGGATTTAATGCACATTAAATGCATACAGCCCTTTTATTTCTATGGGTGCAATTTCACTCAACGTGCATTAACTTCATTAACCCTTTCCAGGCCGAGCCCAAAACTCTCGGGATCCAAAATTCTGACTAAATATTCCTATCAAATGGTATATAATACATGACCATAGCAGAAGGAAAATCACTATTAGAACATATTGAATAAGACAGGTACAATTTTCCTGAAATATGCAAAAAATTAACCCGGCTGCAGAATGCGGATTAAAAATTTAAAGTAGGCCTTCAAAGGGTTAACACGCCTCTTAGTGTATAGTTTCTGTGTAAAGATCTGTAGCAGTCCCACTTGAACCATTTTACCAGTAGTGGGTGCATTGGTGTTCTAGAAACCAATAGGTGTTGCCTATTCCTAGGTAAGGTTTTTTGCTGTTTGAATCATAGGAGTTAGTGCTACTATGGTATGGCAGGTTTGCTACATGTGTGAGTGGGGATTTTTTTCAGGTGTTGTAGTTCACAATGTGCCCAGTAGTGGATAGATTTATATTGCTATTACTCAGATAAGAAAATCAGGATATTTTCTGCATGGTGACTTCCATAGAAACATTTCCTAGTTCTGATCTGCATCTATTTTTGAGGAGGAGATAAGGTTTTTGTCAATGTAGAGTATGTTTACATTTAATTTATAAGAACTGCTATAGTGTCTCAGACCAAAGGTATGTGAGGATCGTGTGTACATTGTATCTACGGTTACCAGATTTTTTTGCAGGAAAACCAGGGCTGCTTATCCAAAGTTTGTTTTGTGAGGAGAGGGAAGGGGCACCTCAGTTCCAGGTTTGAAGGAGGCATGAAGGAAAGGAGGTATTACCCTGCCCGCCCTCCATCCATCCCATCACAGCAAAAATATCACTTCCAAGCAGACAAATTGATAGAGAAATAAAAAGAAACAGTGATGCATTTCCCCCATACTTTACAAAATATAATGGACATTTATTCTAAAAACTAATATATTCAAAGCACTAAATTGTAAATAATTTTTTTCTACCCTCTGTCTGCATTGCTGGAATTGGGAACAGGAGTTTGCCAAACAGGTGAAGAGTCACCGATACAGCTCCAAAATTGGGGACATCTGCTAACCTTAAGTGCATCACATTCAGGAACATAGTAAATTACAGCAAATAAAGACCCTCATGGTCCATCTAGTCTGCCCAATAATTTAGAAGATGTTCTTGTTTGCTTTGATTTCATCCTCTTGCTATGTAGTGATCCTGTTTGTCTGTCTCATGCCTTTTTGAATTCTGTCACTGTTTTACCTCCTTTGGGAGGGCGTCCACCACCTTTCTGTGAAAATGTATTTCCTGATGTTGCTTTTAAGTTTACCTTCTTGCAGCTTCATTTCATGTCCTCTAGTATTACAGCTTTGCCGTCTTTGAAAAAGGTTTGTTTGTTCATTAATACCCTTTAAGTATTTAAACGTCTGCATCATATCTCCTCTTTCTTTCCTCTCCTCTAAGGTATACATATTTAGGTCTTCAGCTCTATTCTCATATGCCTTCTGGTACAGGCCCCATATCATCTTGGATATGTGAGCAGTGACTGTCAGATGTGTCCTAACTGAAAAAAAGGTTGAAAATTATTGCTCTAGACAATAATGCATAAGGTCAGTTATACAAAATTTGAAAAAGTGCAGAAATGAATAAAGGTACTGAGCCAAGAGCCTTGCGTTTAAGCTTCTTCTGGAACCCTACAATCAACTCATGTCAATTTCACCCCTTAACTAGAAGCATTTTTGCACAGGATGATACAGGACAGTAATCTATAGAATATCCCTGCAGAACAAAGTTGAATGCCCTTTGAGCCTATCAAATATCCTTCTGCCATGAATTCAAATGCATTTTTTACAGGTTTAAATCTCATTCTGATAAATGGAAAACTTTAGAGCCTCCTTCCATGATTCAATGGAGATAACTGTTTTTAGTAAGATGGTAATAGAAAGTGGTAACGGGGTCAAACACTCCTACTCGATGGTGGGCTTTCCTGAAGACATGGGAACTCTTGTGGAGGCAATTGCCATATCAGGCCAGTAGTTTGTTTTTGAATTATTGAGAAAAGAACATGAATATAAGGATGGCTGCTGAAGCTCCTGGCGTCCATCCTTCATGTTGGGTGGTGGTGGGGAGGGGGGAGGAGCGTTGGAGATTTCTTTCTTGATGGATGGCTAGGTATTCACAGTTGATGTAAGGACATTCACTGGTTCAATAGATAAGTGTGTGTGTGTGTGTGTGGAGGGGGGGGGGTTTGAAGATAGGGTGGATAAGGGATAAGGGCTGGAAATTTGAAATTTAGAGAGAAGAAGGAGGTCTATATATATTAAAAAATGTAGTCTTTATGCTGTTACTTGGATGAAATATGTTCTTAACAGTTGCATATGTGGTATATGAAATACATTTTATGTAGCTATGGGCTGTTAATAAAGATACTTGGGAAAAAAATCGAAGTCTGGCCAGAATCCAGTTTTGTTACCCCAATGGGATGGGGGGGGGGGAGGGGCAAGGGGTTTATTTTCCATGCTATTCAGATTCTCAGTCTCAGCCAAAAGGACAAGAAAGGACCACACTCTACTATTTGAGACGAGATTAAGAAGCATTAGAAGAAATGCCAGAGGTTGAGTATCTCCACATATTTTGCATATTTTCTAGGAAAGAAAGGTGTGAGTACTCATATGTAGGGCTCTTTCATTAATACATGAGAAACATGAGTCAATTTTAGCAGGTAATGAAAAAGGTGCTAGTACTCCATACCCCTGAGTACCCCCTCAAAAAAACCCTGTAAATGGCTACAAGAGTTTCTCAGCATTGAGAGAGCGTATTGAAAATCTTTTCCCCATGGGCTTTACAATCTAAGCTTCATCAGGAGTTAAATAACTTGTTCAAGGTCACCAAGAGAATGATAATTGAGGGATTCAAACATGGTTCTACAGATTTTAGAGCTTTGTGCTTTAATTACTCAGCTATCGAGCCAGTCCCATGCAGACACACTGTCTGCTTTTAGGAAAAGTATTACGCTCATGGTTTTCGACAGTTTCCAAAGAGTATCTGGAAATGCCATAGTATATTTGCTAATATTGGTGTTCAATGGCAAATAAAGCTTCAAATTTTAGAATGAGATGACCAATTACGGAAGTCATTTTAGAAAGCTTACATAGCTTTTATACAGTATATGTAAATAGCAGTATTCACATATGTAGAATCCCTACATACGTAAACAACAATTTTAGAAAGCTGCTATATCCATGTATAAAAACAACAGCATGCACAATTTGCAAGTGGGTATGCTGTAGGAGTGTTTTCGGAAGACCATAAAGGTATGCCTGCATTTTTGGTTTTACAATGGCAATACATGCATATTTAAAAAAAATATATGGATATTTGCATTTACATCTGCTCTAAAGCATGCATAAGTGTCAGCTACTTGCTTGTTAGACCTATGGTCTGCACCACTGATTGGAGGGGCTATTGTATTTACTTCTGTGGTGTTTAAAACCCCTTCAAAAATGTTCTATAAAGAATTATTTCACTTGACTCCTTAATTAGCTGATCCTGGACACCCAGTTTTGTAAAACTAGCACTTATACCACATATTTACATATGTAGGTCACAAAAACGGCACTTATTAAATGTTACATTAAGATAAGTAAAGGTGTGTTTTACAGTCTTGCAAATAATGTCTGAAGCATGTGCTCTATGGAGAAAATGTTGAAATTGCTGCTGCCTATTGACCTAAAGTTATTAGACTAGAAAAAGTATTACATTTTAAGTGCTGATGAGCAGGGATTGTCTCTTACATCTATCTGTACAGCGCTGTGTATTCTTTGTAGCACTGTAGAAATGATATGTAGTAGTAGTAGTAAACAAAAAAAATAAGATATTTTGACCTAGGAAACTGATGATGACTAAGTTAGTTGGTTGGAGCATATGATTTTTTAGTTCACAACAATACCTGTTGATGTCTCCTCGAGGTTTTTATAAATGAGTGGGAGTTTCCTTACCCTGGATTGTTTTAGGTTTATTGACATGAAATATTGACATTTACAGAGTCAAAACCCAAAAGTGATGCTCTCTTTTTAGAGGAGTTTGTAAAATGGCTGTTCTGCTGAACATGCTGCGTAATACATGCATAGTTCTTCATGTCCTTATACTTTACAACAAGCTTTGAGTTTCAGAAAGCCTTTTGTAACATACCTGAAATCTTGAACATTCCAACGTGAATGTCCATTTCCTGACCTACACATCCTATGCAAAATCTGTCTTGAAATGTGTGTAGAGTTGACTGTGATATAAATAGTTTAGTTTCTGGATGGTTTTTTTTGGCAGCAGATAACGTAACTTGGAAATTACAGTGCAAAGTGCGGTCTTTATTATGTCATTTTATATACAGCACCTTTGCAACATCAGAGCAATTTACAATATTTAAAATACAGGAGGGAGACAAATGCCAACAGGAGTGGGAAAAAAACCTATAAAATCAGATAGGAATGAAGAAAGATTCAATCATTCAGAGAAAGAATGCATGGAAGGAGGGAAAAGGCAGAAGATAAGCGAGAGGGGAAGTCAAACGCAGCGTGGAAGTGCATCTTAAAGAGGGTCTTAAATTTGGGGAAGAAGGACTCTAGCCAAAGGTCAGTCGGAAGAAAGTTCCACAGGGCCAGGAAGAAAGCGGCAGAATGGCAGGTAGAGTCAAGGTGAGCAAGGGAGGGGGATGGAAGTTTGTAGGCAGTTGATATGGACCAAACACAGACTGCGAGAGAGGGGTATGTTAATGAAGAAGGTCAGATAAGTACGGAGGAGTCTGTGTATAGATGGCTTTATGGACAGTAATGAGTATCTTGAATTAAATATGGTATTTGATGGGAAGCCAGTGAAGGTCAATAAGAAGTGGGTGATATGGTCATAGTGAGTGGCATGAGAGATGATCCGGGAGGTGGTATTTTGGATTAGTTGAAGGCGGCGGAGCTGAAATTGGGGGAGACCTGCAAGGACAGAATTACAGTAGTCGAGACATGATATAATTAAAGATAAAAGAGTAATAAGGGAAGAGGCAATCAGGAAGGGACGTATAGCTCTGATTTGCTTGAGGGAAAGAAAGGAGCGACAAACGAGCAACTAGATGCGTTTGTGGAAAGACAGGGCAGAATCCAAGGTGACGCCGAGGTAGCAAAGAGAGGTGACCAGTGAGATTGGGGAGCCAGATAGAGAAGGAGCCAGGAAGGGGCAGGAGCCATCAAAGTGGAACCAGATGGCAGACATTTTCAGGGAATTGAGATAGAGAAAATTAGAGGCAAGCCAGTCAGAGAGCCAGTAGAAAGGGGCACAAATGCAAACTAGCCACACATTAAACTGTGGCACAAATGACAGCGTTAAACTGGGAGTGCAAGCCAGACACATGTGCACAGAAGTCATTGCAAGTTTGGCTTGCTCTCCCAGAGAAACAGGGGCACCGGGTGGCTAATTTGCATAGGTGCCCCAGCAGTATTTTGATGGCATCGGGGGCTTTCCCAGATGCTTGGATCATCTGAGGGGAGTGTCAAACTTCCCTTCAGATGATCCAGACATTGGGCCTGATGCCATCAAAATACTGTCAGGGGCATGGACTAGATGTTTAAGCCACAAGATCAGGCGTAGAGATATTGGTGCTAAGAATGGTTACAAAATCCTCTATGTGTTTCTCTGCATTGGGCTCAGACAATATTAGCATGCCATTTCAATACACACAGCTCATTTGCCTATAATTTAAATACTCTTGGCGTTATGTGTGTGTTAACTTTTCCTGTGCTGTTTATGCACACATCCCTCTTTTCTGATTTAGCAGTGGTGGTAATTGTGCCTAAATGTTGTGTTATCTGCATATAAAGGTCGCACTAGTTTTCTACATTGGTCCATAAATACAATGACATGTTAGATCAGTATTCTAGTGTTACTTCAGTATATTATGTGTCACATTTCCTTTATTGGTTGGTAGGAAAAATCTAGGAAGTAAACAGTTCCATATTTGGATATCTAAGAAAGCTCACCACACCAAAGTACTCAACAAGGCTATTAACAGACCCAGAGAGCTGTTTGAGCTAGTCAAATCACTCACGAAGCCCTTGCCAGAAGTCAACTGCAATGGAAATATAAAGGCCCAGGATCTGGCAAATCACTATGCTATCAAACTAAATCCACAAAGCCTGACTATCCAATCTCAGAATGTGATCGCTACATGCCCCAAGCAGCCAAACAGCATGAACTCAAGCTGTAAACAGAAAGAAGGATGGTCTACTTTCCAGATAATCGACAAAAGGATCATCATAAATACCATCTCAAACCTTAATACAACAACCTCGCTTCTAGATCCCTGTCCAGCAGAATGGATCAAATCTACTAAGCAGGAAATTGCCCATCTGATAACGCACATAGTAAATCAATCTCTTCAGCAGGGTATCATGCCCGCCCAACTTAAAAGATCCCTAATAAGGCCTATTTTAAAGAATAAAGCGCTCAACAAAGAAGACCCAACCTCATACAGGCCGATATCAAGCATATCCTTCCTTGCTAAGATTATCGAGAAGGTAACCCAACTGCAATTGCAGGACCACCTAGACGAATACAAAATCCTTGACCACCATCAATATGGTTTCAGACCGCACCATGGAGTTGAAACCCTACTCATTGCGCTTCTAGACAACCTCATCAAGGGTCTGGAAAACAAAAGTAAGATGTTCTTACTCATATTCATTGATATATCAACAGCATTCGATACAGTACATCATCTAACACTCTTACAAAGACTTGCGTCCATAGGTATAGCAGGAACACCATTAAAATGGTTCGAGTCATACCTCACAAATAGAATGCAACAGGTACGCTTCAACAACAAGCAGGCAAAGTCTTTCCCCCAAACCCAAGGAATACCTCAGGGCTCAGCTATTTCCTCCTTGCTATTCAACGTTTACATCCAGCCAGTCTGTACGATTTTCCAAAAGCATAACATCAGATACCACTTATACACAGATGATATCATGTTGTACACTCAACTTGATATAGACAATCCTAATTTCAATCAAATAGAAGAATGCCTAGGCGAAATGCAAGATTGGCTCCAAGATAACAACATGTCGATAAACCACAAAAAAACTGATGTGATGTTCGTATCAAGTAAACAAGACTTCAAACCTCCTGCTTCAATCACCCTTAACAACAACACCTATCAATCTAAAAATGAGATCAAATATCTAGGAGTTCTCATTGATGCTAACCTAAAAATGGACAAACATCTCCGGTTAACCAACAGAGCAATATTTCACAAGCTGAGAGTCCTTCAACCCCTACGCAACATAATCGAACAAACAGACTTCAGAACAGTAGCTCAAGCGCTCATCATTCCTCACTTTGACTACTGTAATGCCATCTTGCAAGGTTTACCAAAAAAAACCTTAAACATCTTACAATTGGCGCAAAATGTATCAGCCAGGATCATCTTGAATAAGAAACTGATGGATCACATTACACCAGTACTGATTGAGCTTCACTGGCTCCCAATCTCTGCACGAGCAGTATACAAAATACTGGTAACAACTTTCAAAATCATTCACAAAATATCTCCATCATTCCTCGATAACCTCATAACCACACAGCCCCCCAACAGATGCCGAAGGACTACTAACCTGAACACACTCTGCATTCCCAGCAGTATAAGAGATGTCAAAGAGGGAACGAGCAACCGGGCATACACGTACACTGCACCTATGCTTTGGAACAAACTACCTCATGAGATACGACTGATCAACAATCTACAGGACTTCAGAAAAAAGCTTAAAACCCACCTGTTCCAAACACATTACGGTATCACCTAGGCAGATTCAACATTCCTCCTTACCCAAGTTACCTAACCCCCCGAAGCACAAGAGGCAGAAAAATAGATCCAATGTCAATGTTAATAAGATTGCATATCTGGCAATGTATTATACAACTGTAATCTATGTTCTTGATAAACCTGTAATTTATCTGGTTGCTCAAACTGGGTGATAAAACTAACTTATCTGGTCAATCAAATGTATATTTATAATCTGGTCAATCAAATGTATATTTATTATTTCATTTGTTGCTCAAACCTGGGTGATCAAAATGTAATTATACCTGCTCACTCTAATGTATATTTGTAATTTCTATGTGATTGTGGTGTACCTCTCCCTCAAATCATACTGTATTATCAACTGATTTTATACTTTACTCCCTTGTATTTTACACCGCTGGTCCGCTGCTGATCGCTGGAAGTGGCGGCATACAAATGTATACCAAATAAATAAATAAATCTACTAAAAGTAAACAATTTGATATTCTTGAAGGAGCTTTGATTAGGTAATTTTACAAAAGGGAACACATTAAACAATATACCTCAGACACATAATATCAGAATTTAGTAGTATAATATAGCTGTTTAGCAAGCTAGCAGGACTACACTCAGGTACATAGAGCAGAGCTGATAGAAAACACATAAAAAAGGCTAGCTGCTTTTTTCTCGAGGAAAAGTTAGAGATTTTGGTAGGTCTTACTCATTTCCTTCAACAGGTACCTCAGTTCCAACATCTGAACTATTGCTGTGAAGAATCATGTTGCCAAAGCTGTTGTCTCCGTTACAGCTTCTGCCTCTGTCCAGACAGATAGCCCAATCCCAGTCGAGGGAGGAGTCCAATGTGCACAATGCTTGCAAGCTGAAGCCCTCATGAAACAAGTGGAGGAACTCAGAGAAGAGGTGGCAAGACCAAGAAGCATCCGTGTCAGCGAGAAATACATTGAGATGGTTCTTGAATCATCCAAGCTCTCTGACAGAGCCGAAGATGGTATCAAACAGAAGGAAGATAGTTGGACACGGGTCACCAGAGCCTGCAGAATCGGCATTCTAAGTCCTCTAATCATAGTAACATAGTAACATAGTAAATGACGGCAGATAAAGACCAGCATGGTCCATCTAGTCTGCCCAGCAAGATGGCAAGAGTAGGTGCAGGCCACCTCTCCCCATGTCTTTGTTTAGGGGTGAACCCACCACTCCATGTAGGACACCCCTATTTGTTGAGACGTTAAATGGTTCAGATGTTACATGTTTCAGTTTATTTTGTTTTTATCCTGTGCTGTAAAGGGATCCACTGTGTTTGTCCCATGCCGTTTTGAATTCCATCACCGTGTTTGCCCCCACCACTTCCATCGGGAGGGCATTCCAAGCATCTACCATCCTTTCAGTGAAAAAATATTTCCTGGAATTGCCTTTCAATTTACTACCTTGCAGCTTCATGTAATGCCGTCTAGTTTTACAGCTTCCCCATCTTTGGAAGAGGCTTGTTTGTTCATCATTTCTCTTTAAATATTTAAAGGTCTGAATCATATCTCCCCTGTCCCTCCTCTCCTCCAAAGTGTACATATTTAGGTCTTCAAGTCTCTTCTCATAAGGCTTCTGACATAGGCTCCAAATCATTTTGGTCGCCTTATTCTGAACAGTTTCCAGTCTTTTTACATCTTTTGAAAGATATGGTCTCCAAAACTGAACACAGTATTCCAAGTGAGGCCTCACCAGTAACTTGTACAGTGGCATAAGTACCTCTTCCTTTCTGCTGGTAATCCCTCTTTGTATGCAGCCTAACATCCTCCTGGCTTTTGCCACCGCCTTGTCGCACTGTTTTGCCACCTTGAGATCATCAGAGATAATCACACCAAGGTCTTTCTCCTGAACCGTGCACACCAACTTCTTGCCCCCATCACGTACATTTCACTTGGCTTTCTGCTACCCAAGTGCATGACACTGCACTTTTCCGCATTAAATCGTAGTTGCCAAGCATTAGACCATTCTTCCAGCTTTTGTAGATCTTTCCTCATGTTAACCACTCCCTCGGGGGAGTCCACTCTGTTGCAAATTTTTGTGTCATCTGCAAAAAGACAGACTTTTCCATTCAGTCCTTCGGCAATATCACTCACAAATACATTGAACAGTGCCAGGCCCAGGACCAAACTCTGGGGCACCCCGCTAATCACCTTCCTTTCATCCGAGTGAGCTCCATGTACCATCAACTTCTGTTGTCTGTCAGTCAACCAATTTCTAATCCAGTTTACCATCTTGGAACCCATCCCCAAGCTACTGAGTTTATTGACAAGCCTCCTATGAGGAACAGTATCAAAGGCTTTGCTGAAATCCAGGTAGATGACATCCATTGCATGCCCCTGATCTAGTTCCTTGGTCACCCTGTCAAAAAACTCAATCAGATTTGTTTGGCAAGACCGTCCTTCGGTAAAACCATGTTGCCTCGGATCTTGCAACCTGTTGGCTTTGAGAAATCTTTTATCTTTATTTCTCCATTTTATATACCACTTTGGCCGAAACATTAAAGCGGTTTACAATAAAATACAAGATCTGTGCTACTAAACTAAGGAAAAGGAACGCCATGGCAAAATAGGAAAGAAAGAAAGGACAGTGCAAGAAAACACACATTAAATATACCAGACACAAACTGACAAATACTCAGGGAGGGACGTTAGGGAGGGAGGTCAAAGGCTTGTTGGAATAAATGAGTTTTCAGTAACTCTTTAAACCTAGGATATGAGGATTCCAGACGGAGGGAGGGTGGCAAGGCGTTCCAGAGTGCGGGGCCGAGGAAAAAGAAGGCCGAGTGACGAGTTTGTTCTAAATGTGCCTGAGATGGAGAGGGTAAGGACAAGCGATTAGCATGCAGAGAACGAAGCTGGCGGTACGGTGTGTGAAGAGAAATGAGGTTAGATAGATAAAGAGGAGTGGATGTGTAGATTGCTCTATGTGTTAGAATGAGGAATTTATACTGGAACCGAAAACGGAGAGGCAACCAATGAAGTTGACAGAGAATGGGAGTGACATGATCAAATCGGTGAGCAAATGTGATGAGACGAGCTGCTGTATTTTGTATGAGCTGAAGGCGCTGAAGCTGGTAGGCTGGTAAGTTGGCTAGAAAGACATTACAGTAATCAAGTCCACTTGTGACCAGGGAAAGTTCACTATTTGCTCTTTCAGGAGCGCCTCCATTACTTTTCCCGCCACCGAGGTAAGGCTCACGGGCCTGTAGTTTGACACTTCTTCCCTGTCACTACTCTTGTGTAGAGGTACGACATCAGCCATTCTCCAGTCCTGAGGAACCTCTCCTGTTTCCAAGGATCTGTTGAAGACATCCTTTAACGGTCCTGCAAGAACCTCTCTGAGCTCTTTTAGTATCCTGGGATGTATCCCATCCGATCCCATGGCTTTGTGCACTTTCAGTTTAGCAAGTTTTTCTAACACCTCATCTTCTGTCAATGGTGTGGTATCTACTTCATTCCCATTTTTATATTTGGGAGTCACAGCTGGTCCATCTCCAGGATTTTCTTTAGTAAAAACAGAGCAGAAGAATTTGTTTAGCAATTTCGCTTTTTCAATGTCACTTTCCACGAGTCCTGTAATTCCAACTCTGATCTTCTTCCTTTCCCGAATATACCTGAAGAAAGTTTTGTCGTCACCCTTAACATCTTTAGCCATCTTTTCCTCTGCCTTTGATTTTGCTTTCCTTATTTCTCTTTTTGACTCTTTGAGTTTGATCCTGTATTCATTTCTGTGTTCTTCTGTTTGCAAGTTTTTGAATTTTGCGAAAGCTGTGTTTTTTGCCTTTATTTGAGCAGCCACTTCTTTGGAAAACCAAATAGGTTTCCTTCTCCTCTTGTTTTTATTTACTTTTCTTACATATTTATCTGTTGCCCCTTTTATTGCCACCTTTAGTTTAGCCCATTGCAATTCCACTTCCCTTATCTCCTTCCACCCCGTCATTTCCTCCTTTAGGTACTCGGCCATTTTATTGAAGTCAGTGTTTTTGAAGTTTAGGACTTTGAGCTTGCTATGATTGGCCTGTACCATGGCGTTTATCTCAAACCACACCGTGTGATAATCACTGTTGCTCACAGGGGCACTCACGGAGACATTTGACACGCTATCACCGTTGGTGAGCACTAAATCCAGCGTTGAGCTTTCCCTGGTTGGTTCCATCACCATTTGTCTAAGTAATTCATCTTGGAGAGCATCCACAATTTTTTTGCTTCTTTCCAGATGTGCAGAAGGAGTAATCCAATCCACATCAGGCAGATTAAAGTCACCCAATATGATCACTTTCCCCTTTGTGGCTACCTTGGCAATATCTATAATCAATTCATTATCTCTCTCTTCAATTTGAATCTGTGGTCTGTAAACTACAGCAGTATGGATGAAAGTGCCATCTCCTCTTTCCAACGCAATCCAGAGCGCTTCTTCTTTTCCCAATGTCCCCTGCATTTCAGTAGCTTTAATACTGCTTTTGACATACAAGGCTACTCCTCCTCCTTTTCCATTTTCTCTTTCTCTTCTGAATAGATTATAGCCAGCTATGACTATATCCCAATCATGCGATTCATTAAACCATGTTTCTGTAATGGCTACAATGTCCAAATCCATTTCCACCATTAGGGCTTCCAGGTCCGGAACTTTGTTGGCTAAGCTTCGAGCATTTGTGCTCATTGCTTTCCAGCATTTACCTGGCTCGTGTGTATTTTGCATTGATTTTGTTCTGCCCATTTCTTCCCACTTGTTTTTGATGTGTGGTTTAAGAACCAGTATGCAGCCCTGTAAGTGGATGAGGTGAAAACAACCCAGGAATGGGAAGAACCAAAGCTCAAGCACCACAAAGTTGCAGAATTAGTGACCACAAGGAAGTGAAGGGTAGTGGTGGTTGGTGACTCTTCTGAGGGGTACTGAGGTGTCCATCTGCCAACCAGATTAGATGTCCAGGGAGATGTACTGTCAGGTGCAAAATCCAAAATGTTACAGAGAGTTTGAAGAAACTTATCAAGCCTACCAATTATTATCCAATGATGCTCATCCATTTCAGCACAAATGCAAGTGCTAGGTATCCCGCCAAGCGTAACAAGCAGGACTTCATGGCTCTTGGAGAGAGGGTGAAGCAGATAGGTGCACAGGTGGTATTCTCTTCAATCCTCCCTGTTGAGGGTAAAGGCTGAAGCAGAGAAGCTTGCATCCTAGAGATGAATGCATGGATGGTATTATCAAGAGCGTTTTGGTGATGGGATGATTTTCCAAGGGCTGCTGAGCAGAGATGGTGTCCCCTCTCTAAGAAGGGTCAAAGTGTTTTCTGCAGTAGACTGGCCAACCTACTAAAGAGGACTTTAAGCTAGATTTTTTGGGGATGGGTGAAGAAATCCCTCAGGTAAGTGTAACATTTAATACTTCTATAGAAATGGGTAAAAGGGGTAATGTCTGGAAAGCAGTGTGCATTAACACCTGCAGTATGGGGAACAAGAAACCAGATGTCGAGGCTTTAATCAAAGAGGTTAACTTGGATTTAGTGGCAGTCACAGAGACCCATGATTGAGATGTATTTATACTGAGCTATAATTTATTCAGGAAAGACAGGGTAGGAAAAAAAGGAGGATAAGTGGTACTATATGTAAAATATAATATTAAAGCTACAGAATTCCAGAGCTTACAAAGGAAGGAGAAGGGCACTGTAGGTTAAAATGGAAAGAGGAAATGAAGGATCCATATGCACTGGTGTAATATTGTTATAAAATGAGAAGTGCTACTAATAGATGATTTCAATATGCTGTTGATTAGGACATCCCTGCTGCGATATTGTCTATAAGTAAGGAGATCCTGGATTCGATACAGTGAGAATTATTCCAGCAAATGGTAACAGAACCCACATGTGAAGGGGCCATACTGGACCTGGTGCCTACCAATGGGGAAAGTGTTTCTGATGTTATAGTGTGGTATCATCTTGCATCCAGTGATCACCAGATGGTGTGGTTCAGTATTAGGACTAGGGCTGATAAAGTCCATTCAAAAGTGAGAGTCTTAGACTTTAGGAAAACTAACTTTGCCAAGATGGGTCAATACCTCAAGGAATAGTTAGTGGGATGGGAACAGCTTGGGGATGTAGAAAGGCAATGAACAAAACTGAAAGGGAATATTTTAAGGGCAAACAACCTTTTTGTTAGTAAAATAAATGAAAAAGGAAAAGGAGGCTGCTATGGTTCTCAAAATAAGTAGCTGAAAAGGTGAAGAAAGAGTGCGGCCTTCATAAAATACAAGAGATCACAGAGAGAGAAGACCAGCATCAATATTTGGAAAAACTTAAAGAAGCTAGGAAAGTAATCAGGAAAGCAAAGATGCAAATAGAAGAAAAAATAGTCAATGCTGTAAAATGGGGGGACAAGACATTTTTCAGATATGTTAGTGAGAGGAGGAAGTGCAAAAGCGGTATTCTCAGGCTCAAAGGTAAAGGGGAGGAATATGTAGAAGCTGATGAGGATAAAGCAGAATTGCATAATAAATATTTTTGCTCTGTGTTCACAGATGAAGGGACAGGAGCAGAACCTCAGAAAACATCCAGAAACAGGAACAGCAGTGAAGGGGATCTTGAACAATTTTCAGAAGGCTGTGTTCATGAGGATCTAGCTAAAACTAAAAGTAGACAAAGTGATGGGGCCAGATGGGATACATCCCAGAGTACTGAAGAAAAGTTGGGTAAGTTCTAGTGGCTCTACTGTCTAACCTTTTCAATGCTTCTTTAGAATCAGGAATTGTCCTAGAGGACTTGAGAAAGGCACATGTGGTCCCTTTACACAGAAGCAGAAGTAAGGATGAGGTTGAGAACTACAGGCTGCTTAGTCTGACCTCTGTGGATAAGTAAATTAATGGAAACGTTCCTAAAAATAAATAAATAAATAAATAAAAAAGAGAATAGTGAGGTTTCTGGAGTTCAATGGATTGCAGAATCCAAGGCAGCATGGTTTTACTAGGGGCAGGACTTGTTAGACAAATCTAATTAATGTCTTTGACTGGGTGACCAGAGACGGACTGAGGGAGAGCCCTAGATGTGGTGTACTTAAGATTTCAGTAAAGTCTTTGACACCATGCCACACAGATGACTTATAAATAAATTGAGTATCCTAGGAATAGACCCTAAAGTGACTGACTGGGTTAGAAAATGGTTGAGAGGGAGGCAACAAAGGGTACAGGTAAATGGAACTTACTCTTGAGAAGGATGAAACCAGTGGTGTGCCACAGGGATGACCTTGGTCCGATTCTTTTTAACATTTTTTTAATGATACTGCAGAAGGGCTGTCAGGTAATGTTTGCTTCTTTGCAGATGATATCAAAATCTGCAATAGCGTAGACACCCAGGAAGGAGTAGATAACATGAGGAGAGATCATTAAGCTTGAAGAATGGTAAAAAAAAATTGGCAGCTGGAATTTAATGGTAAAAAATGCAGGGTCATGTATTTTGGCTGCAAAAATTCAAGGGTGCGGTACAGAATAGGGGGTGAAGTACTTCTATCCACAAAAGAAGAGCGGGATCTGGGGGTGATTGTTTCTGATGATCATAACGTGGCTAAGTAGATAGAAAAGGTGACAGCAAAAGCCAGCAGGATGCTTGGGTGCATAGAGAGAGGAATGACCAATAGGAAGGTGGTGGTGATAGTGCTTCTGTATAAGTCTTTGGTGAGACCTCATTTGGAGTATTGTGTGCTATTTCTGGAGACCATACCTTCAAAAGGATATAAACAGGATGGAGTCTGTGCAGAGGGTGGCTACCAAAATGGTCAGTGGACTTCGTCATAAGGCATATGGAGACAGACTTAAAGATCGCAATATGTATACTTTGAAAGAAAGACAGAAGAGAGGCAACAAGACAGAAACGTTTAAATACCTCCATGGAATAAATGCACAACAGGAGAGCCTCTTTCAATTGAAGAAGAAAAAAAAACCTGCAAAGAGGGGGCATAGGATGAAGGTAAAAGGGGATAGACTCAGGAGTAATATATGGAAATATTTATCAAAAGAGTAGTAGATGCATACAACAGTCTCCCAGTGAAGGCAGTAGAGACCAGGACAGTATCTGAATTCAAAAAAGCATGAGACCAACACAGAAAATCTCTAAAGAAAGAAAAGAAAGGTACTATAGTAGTTGGTATGGAAGGGCAGACTGGATAGGCCATATGGACTTTTCCTCCTATCATGTTTCTAAAAGCATCACTTGAAATTTTGAAAATTGAGGTCAGCATCTGATGTAACCAGTGGAAAATATTAAACAAAAGCCAAAAGGCTTCAATTAGTAGGTTTGATGAGCTCATTGAGTCAGCATAAATTAGATATTTTAAACACAGCAGTTTAAATGCAGGCACTGCAAACCCCTTTGCACCAGCTATATTATGGCACATGTGGTTTTCAGACATTTCTAATGAATAAATGTGGAAAGATACACCATAGTTCTGTTCAGAGCTATATGTTCAGCTACATACCATTTGCATTCTAAGTATGCATTGCTGGCCAGTTTGGAGATTTTAATTGACCTGTGCAAAACATGGCAAATCAGCAGCCAAATATTTTTGATTAAATTGTATCCTATATATCTAACCATGGAAGTAGTAGTTGTGTGATTTATAGATGATTAAACCCTCTGAGTTTAAACAGCCTCAGAGTATCTTTCTGCGTTTTTCTCTATTATGGAAAAAAATATTTTTTGAGGATTTAAGATACAGTATGAACTTTGTTTTCACATAAAACCAAGCTTAATGATACTAAACTATCTTGTTTTCTCTAGTGGTGCTGTTTATTTCAAAATCCTGTAAAACATCATTGCTTATTAGTAAGAAGAGTTCTCTGAAGGGATGGCAGCGCAATATCAGTTCCTATAAATGGGTGATGTCATTTGGAGACATTGCCCCTCTGATGTCATCTGAATGTGCTCAGATAAAAAAAAAACAGGAAATTAAGCATTCAGAACTTTCTAGAGCAGTGCACTGTAAATGTTCAGGACTCCTCACATCTGCATTATCATGTAGGGCCACCTCAGTTCCATATTAGAACATAAGATGAAATTAGAGACTTACCTGCTAATTGTAGTTCCTTGAGGAACTCCAGTCTAGTGCTGAACCTCTGGGTTGTGCTCCTCCTCCAGCAGCTTTGGAGACTAAGAAACATCATTCTTCTAATGACACTGGTACAAATACTCCTGGGACCGCCTCCTCTGTCCAATAATCTACTGACAAAGCAGACTCACCGGAGCAACAATTAAGTAATAATCTATTCAACAATAACCCAACATAACTGAACTAACAACTCTTAAAGGAGAAATATCTCCTCTGAGGGCCTATTAGCATTTGATAGAACTGCTGAGGATTACCCTTCCCCCTAACGGGGAATAAGAACCCTCATGATAATCCCCTATTCAACCCCCTCCCATATGAACCAGAACCTACACATTACCGTTCATATCTTACCCGTGTGTCCTTGTGGCCCTGATCCAAAGATAATCTCTAGGGAGGGATACGGGACTAGACTGGAGTTCCTCAAGGAACTACAATTAGCAGGTAAGTCTAATTTCATCTTCCTTATCGTCCCTCCAGTCTAGTCCCGAACCTCTGGGGATGTGATGTGACAGAGCAATGAAAGCAATCAACGGGAGGGACCTGCCATAGCAGCATGAAGCACCGCTGTTCCAAAACAGGTATCCCTACTGGCCTGGAAATCCAGACGGTAATGCTTAACAAAGGAATTCAGAGATGACCAGGTCGCCGCTTTACAAATCTCTGCCGCTGGTATAAAACGGAACTCAGCCCAAGAGGCCGCCTGAGCCCTAGTGGAATGAGCCTTAAGACCTTCCGGTACCAGCCTACCCTTGAGAATATATACCGAAGCTATCACTTCCTTAATCCATCTAGCTATGGATGCCTTAGAAGCCGCTTTTCCTTTACGCTGACCACCAAACAGTACAAACAGTCTATCTGATTTTCGGAAAGCCGCTGTCCTTCGAACATGTTTCTTTAATGCTCAGCGAACATCTAACAGATGTAAGCGGCCTCGGACGAAGCCGCCGACTCTTTACCAAATACCGGTAAAGAGACAAGCTGATTCATGTGAAAGGCCGACACCACTTTAGGCAAAAAAGACAGTACCGGACTCAACACCACCTTTGATTCATAAAAGGCTAGAAAAGGCTCTCTACAAGATAACGCCTGCAATTCTGAGATTCGTCTGGCCGAACAAATTGCTACCAGAAAAATGACCTTGAGAGTGAGATCCTTCAATGACGATCTAGACAATGGTTCAAACGGCTCTTGTACCAACGCTTCTAAAATGAAGTGAAGAATCCACTTTGGGATCACCTGCCGATACGGCGGTCTCAACAGCAAAACTGCTCTTAAAAATCGTTTAACATCTGGGTGACACCCTAGTGTGGCCCCCCCCCCCCCGATTTTCCCTCTATAACATGATAGTGCGGCCAACTGCACCTTCAAGGATGAAGCCACTAACCCTTTCTGAAAACAGTCTTGTGAATATGCCAAAATCTGCGGTATCGAGGCTTTAAGAGCCTCCACCTTCCAGTCTGCACACCAAGCTTCGAAAATATGCCAAAACGTGAATATACGCCAAAGAAGTAAACTGCCTCCGCGCTTTCAGCAAGGTAGCAATTACTTCTGCGGAATAACCCTTCGCTCTTAGCTGTCCCCTCTCAAGAGCCAAGCCGTAAGCGAGAATCGATCCACCTGCGGCATGTACAGCGGACTTTGAGATAACAGGTCTACTCTGAGTGGTAGTCGCCAGGGCTGCCCTACCAGCAGTCTCCACAGTTCCACATACCAAGGTCTCCTCGGCCAATCCTTGGTGCGGTTCTATGCGCTGCACGACGTGACCTATTAACACCCACAGAGGAAACACGTACAAGAGTTGGTCCACTGGCCAGCTCTGAATGAGAGCATTTAGGCCCTCCGACATTCTTTCTCGTCTTCTGCTGAAGAATCGACCGACCTGTGCTGAGTGAAAAGTCGCCATGAGATCCATTACCGGAGATCCCCAGTGACATACTATCATGTTGTAAACCTCCGGATGGAGCATCCACTCCCCTGGATCTACTTTCACTCGACTCAATTAGTTGGCCGTGACATTGTCCACTCCTGCTACATGTGCCGCCGATAGAGTCTCCAGGTGTCGCTCGACCCAATCGAACAACTGCTCGGCCTCGGCTTCCAGAGACACACTGCTCGTGCCTCCTTGTCTGTTGATGTAGGCCACTGCTGTCGCGTTGTCTGATAACACTCGAACCGCTTGTCCGCGCATATAAGACTGAAATCCTTGCAACGCCAGAGTTACTGCCCTCAGTTCTAACCTGTTGATCGACCATAACCTTTCCTGATCGGACCACTGCCCCTGTGCGAAATGACCCTGGCAGTGTGCTCCCCATCCGGTTAGACTCGCATCCGTTGTCAGAGGAATCCAATTTGGAGATTCCAAGGGCATACCCTTCTCCAGAATTCCTGGACGCAGCCACCGCTGCAGAGACTCCCTGGTCCGTGCTGGGCAAGGAAGTTTCCGCGACAGCGGATCGTCCTGGTGTGGCCACCTTCTTAACAATGCCCTCTGCAAGGGTCTCATATGAGCCCTCGCCCACGGCACCATCTCGAGCACCGCCGCCATGGTACCAAGCAACTGCAGATAATGCCATGCCATGCCATGGGGAGAGACTCTGCAGAAACTCTCGAACCAACTTTCTCAATCCTTGCGCCCACTGTCGAGGGAAAAATACCCTTCCGGCCTTGGTATTGAACCGCACCCCTAGGTATTCCAACGTCTGCGCTGGAGTTATCCTGCTCTTTGACATATTGACCACCCAGCCTAAGCTTTGTAGAAAGGTAATCACTCGGACCGTAGCTGACTCGCTTTCGGCTCTTGACTTTGCCCAGAATAGCCAATCGTCCAGATATGGGTGCACTAACACTCCCTGTTTCCGCAGTGTGGCCACCACCACTACCATCACCTTGGTGAATGTTCATGGCGCCGTCGCGAGCCCGAATGGCAACGCTCGGAACTGAAAATGCCCGATCGGCACTGCGAATCTGAGAAACTTCTGGTGTTCCTGTCGACAAATCCAGGGAAGTAAGAAACTCTCCTTTCCTCACGGCTACGATGACCGATCTTAGAGTTTCCATATGAAAATGAGACACCCGAAGGCAACGATTCACTCTTTTGAGATCCAGAATTGGTTGATAGGTCCCTTCTTTCTTTGGGACGATGAAATAAATGGAGTACCGACCGGAACCGCATTGGTCTCGAGGGACTGCTACAATCGCCTGGAGACCCAGCAGCCTCTCCACCGTCTGCTTGATCGCTACACATTTGAACAGTGCTCTGCACGGGGACTGCACAAAAGAATCTGTCGCCGGCCGTAGAAACTCTAATGCATAACCTTTTTGAATGATCTCCAGTACCCACTGGTCTGAGGTAATTTGGACCCAGGCGGGGTAGAACTCCTGAAGCCGACCTCCTACAGGCACCAATTCCACCTGGGTCCCCCTCACTTCATTGCGACTTTTGGAGGTTAGAGGAGGACGAGGAGAATCCCCTCCCCACCCCACGAAATCCCCGATTCCTATTGGGGAAACGTCCTCTCTGTTTTTGAGTGAATGTTGGGGAACGAAACCGACGAAAGTCTCTCTGCATTCTGGCCGTCGACAATAACCTTCCCTGCTTCGGCTTGTCTTCCGGGAGCTTCCCTCCTTTGGACTCCCCCAGATCCTTAACTATCTTGTCCAAATCTTCTCCAAAAAGTAACTTCCCTCTAAAAGGGAGTTACTTAACCTTGCTTTGGAAGAAGCATCTGCCGCCCAATTGCGCAGCCACAGATATCTTCGCACCGCAATCACCAACGCCATACTGTTTGACAAACCTCGAATAAGATCATAATAAATATTGGCCATATATGCCGCACCCGACTCTAGCTGAGCTGCTTCTTCTGTAGCCTCTTCTACATGCTCTCCTTGTATGTGTTGCGACCAGCGGAGACAAGCTCTGGACACCCATGCCCCACAAATAGACGCTTGAATGGAGAGGGCCTTCACCTCAAAAACTTGTTTTAGTAATGCATCTAATATTCTATCCTGGGTATCCTTAAGAGCCGCAATACCCTCCACTGGAATGGTAGTCTTTTTGGTGACTGCCGATACAGCTGCATCCACCTATGGCGCTTTAAACAACTCCTTGTGCTGGTCAACCAATGGGTAAAGTCGAGACATTACCCTAGAGCCTTTAAGACCGGACTCAGGCATGTCCCATTCCCCCTGAATCATTTCCTTCACCACCCTGTGAATGGGAAACGCTCTCTGTGTTTTTCGAAAGTTTGCAACAACGGATCTTCTAGAGCTGAATCCTCTGCCGGTCCCCACGTCGGTATATAATGTATATAGTTTTCACTGTTCTGTTCTGTCCGGTATTAACATTTGCTGTTTACTTATATTATTGCTTGTGGTTATAAGATGTTACATGTAAAACAAACTCTGCTTTGTTGATTGTTGTTTATTGTGAACCGCAACTGATCTCTGGAAGATGCGGTATGTAAATGATTGTTAAATAAATAAATAAAGAAATATTCAGTGCTTTAAGTGTCTCCGAAATAAGCACCGGTAATTCCTCCTTCCGAAAGACACGAACTACCCTAGCCTGATCCTCCTGTTCTGGGATCTCACCTTCCTCCAAGTCCTCCTCGAGGTCCAAATCCGGTTCTCCATCTTTGGAGTGGATACCCTCTGACTCCATCAACTGATCCAGGCGTTCCCTGGACTTTTTCGGTGGCACCTCAGACATCCCTTCATGCAGAGGTGTCCGGTCTCTTTCCCCTAAGCTCCCCGCCTGGGGTTCCAGTTGTAGACCCTCTCTGAGCGACACCAAATGCTTGTTGAATAAGGCTCACAAATTCTGGGGAAAAAATAGCCGCCATGCCTCCAGGAAAAGACGATGGAGCAGATAGGAGCTCCAGAGCGGCTGAAGTACTTGCTAGGGGCTCTGGTGAAGGCAGGTTAGGAGAGGAAGGTTCCTGCGGAACCCCCAGCTGAGCTGCAGAGGAAGGTTGTAATTCCTGCTCCATGGAAGCCGCAGCTTGACTACACCCCTTACAAACACCTGTTTCCGAGAGTGCACACCTTCTAACCCCACACAGCAAGTGAAGTGGTTTAGAAGGCATGCCTGCTGCAGGCTACTTAACAGAGAGAACCAGTCTAGGAAACCTAGAAACTCCTGAACACGTACAGCCAGTAAACCCCCCCCCAAAACCCCCCCCCCCCAAACAAGCCATGCAGTCTCTGCCGCTCGGCACATTCCGGCTGACTCACCTCTCTGTCCAGAGTTGCTCAGCCATTGCCGATCATGCGCTCCAAGTCTCTGCCCTGCTGTACCTCTTACGCAGTGAAAATAAAAAGGACTTCTCAGGACCAGCGCGGCCGCGATCCTTTCCAGCTCCCGCGGTGACGGCAACCGAGCGCTGACAGGCAAACCTCTGCTAAGCGCTCGGTATGCCTGATGTACCGGCTGTTCCCTCCAAAGCGGGAGTGAACACTGAAGACGGTTCTCCCCCACTTGTATGGAGCCGCGGCCACTGAACCTGCTCCCCCGGAGCCTCAGCAGGACGGAGGAGCCAAGGTAAATAGGGGAAGGGGGAGAGGAGCTCTACAGCAGATCATAAGGAGCTAAACTTTTTTTTTTTTTGTAAAACAAAAGCCAAATGAAAACTTCCTACAACTGCTAGAGTCTACTTAACTTTCCTTAATTGTTCCTCTAGTGGAGCCCGGACCTCCAGGCTCCCAACCCTCCAGCTGCTTGGAGACACAGATAACTGGACAGAGGAGGCGGTCCCAGCAGTATTTGTACCAGTCTCATTAGAAGAATGACATTTCTCAGTCTCCAAAGCTGCTGGAGGAGGATCACAACCCAGAGGTTCGGGACTAGACTGGAGGGACGATAAGGAACATAAGAAATGCCATACTGGGTCAGACCAAGGTCCATCTAGTATCCTTTTTCCAAAGGTGGCCAATCCAGGTCATAAATACCTGTCAGGTTCCCAAAAAAGGCACATAGGTTTCACAAATGCTTGTCTCAGGGCAAGCAGTGGATTTTCCGGGTCCTCTTTAATAATGGTTTATATAACTTTCCTCCAGAAACTTGTCAAAGACTTTTTAAACCCAGCTACACTAACAGCCTTCACTATATCCTCCGGTAACAAATTCCAGAGTTTGATTACGTGTTTAGTGAAAAAATATTTTCTCTTATTAGTCTTAAATAGGTTACATTGTAGCTTCATTGCGTATCCCCTAGTCTTTCCACTTTTTGATGGTGGAACCAACTAATCTACACTGACCCATTCTACTCCATTCATCAATCTGCAAATGACACAAAACTATTCAAAGTTGTTAAAACGTAAAAGGATTGTGAAAAATTGCAAGAGGACCTTGATAAATTGGAAAACTGGACGTCCAAATGGTAGATGAAATTTAATGCGAACAAGTGCAAAGTTATGCACCTAGGAAAGAACAACCCAAACTATGATTACAGGATGCAAGGTTCCACATCCACCCAGGAAAAAGATTTAGGTCATCATGGATAATATGCTGAAACCCTCCGCCAAGTGTGCAGCAGTGGCCAAGACAGCAAATAGAATGCTAGGAATCATAAGGAAAGGAAGGGAAAATAAAACCGAAGATATTATAATGCCTCTGTATTGTACCAAGGAGCGACTGCACCTTAAATATTATGTGCAGTCCTGGTCAAAATATCTTAAAAAGGATATAGCGGAATTAGAAAAGGCACAGAGAAGAGCCACCAAAATGGTAAAGGGGATGGAAGGATATCCCTGTGAGGAAGGAGAAATTAGACCTTACCTGCTAATTGTCTTTCCTTGAGTTCTCTCCAGGCCAGTCCAGATACTGTAAGGTTGTCAACCTTCTCCAGCAGCTGAGGACTGAAAAACTCAAAGTCTTGCTGACAGCCTATCCAGCTCCCTCTGGTGTCAGAGACTCAGTCTCCTATTGTCAAAGCAGTCTATAACTAAAAACAGCAATGTAATAACTTATCTAAAACATTGAAAACAACAAAAAACTGTATCGCCTTCCTTGGCACTTGTCTTTCATACTATATACAGTGTTGAAATTCATTAGTACTCCCTGGTACTCATTTTGTGCTTCTTGTTTTCATTAAACTAGCCCAGATCGGCCCCTAGTCTTCTCCTCCCGTCTTATAATGGGAGCTCCAAACTGCAGCCACTCCCAAAAGAAACTATTCACCACATTCCTACTTTTTGCCAACACAAGATACTCGCAGACCAATTGGGAGGGCCCTGGACTGGCCCGGAGAGAACTCAAGGAAAGACAATTAGCAGGTAAGGTCTAATTTCTCCTTCCTATTCGTCTCTCCAGGCCAGTCCAGGAACTGTAGGGAAGTAC
The DNA here is from genome assembly GCA_033557465.1 of Ichthyophis bannanicus. Taxonomy (NCBI): domain Eukaryota; kingdom Metazoa; phylum Chordata; class Amphibia; order Gymnophiona; family Ichthyophiidae; genus Ichthyophis; species Ichthyophis bannanicus. The sequence goes on along the minus strand of CM066043.1, from coordinate 175,250,076 downwards.
CACAGCAGTCCCTAAAAATGGGAGGGTCCTGCGAGTCCCGCTATTAAGGCTGAGGCCCCAACCTTCGCATCTTCCCTGGCCTGCACATCCAAATGATAGTGTCTAGCAAATGAATGAAGCAACGACCAGGTCGCAGCACGACAAATATCCACCGGCAGAACCAATGCAAACTCCCCCAAAGAAGTCGCTTGTGCTCTAGTGGAATACGCTCTGAGCCCTGGAGGAGGCAATCTGCCCTTCGCCTCATAAGCAGCCCCGATCGCCCGCTTCACCCATTGGGAAATGGAGGCTTTAGAAGCTGCCTCCCCTTTACGTGGCCCTCCAAAAATCACAGACAACCGGGTCCGACCTCCGAAAAGCCTCCGTCTTCCGGAGGTATCTACGGAGTACTCTTTCCAAATCTAACTTCTGAAGAGCATGAGCTCCGTCACTCCCCTCTATATGCTGAAATGTCGGAAGCGAAACGGTCTGATTCAGATGAAAACTGAACACCACCTTGGGCAGAAACGACGGCACCGGCCGCAACACTACCTTTTCCTTCATAAATTGAATATAAGCAGCCCTACATGAGAGAGCTTGAAGATCGGAGACTCTTCTTGCCGAACACAGAGCAACTAGGAACGCCGTCTTCCAAGAAAGTTCTCTTAGACTCACCGCGGACTGCAGTTCAAAAGAAGCCTGCGTCAAAGCATCCAAAACTAAATTCAAATCCCAAGCGGGTACCACCAATCTTACTGGAGGTCGTAAAATTCTAGCTGCCCTAAGAAAACATTGTACATCCGGGTGGGCGGACAAGGCGCTACCCAACACTTTTCTCTATAACAAGATAGAGCAGCCAGATGAACCTTTAGAGTACTGAGAACTAGACCCTTTTCCAGACCTCCCTGCAGAAAAGCCAAAATTGGTAACGACGCAGAGAAAGGCCTTACGTCATGTTCCCCACACCAGCTCTCAAAGATGCGCCAAACGCGGACATACACTAGCGACATCAACCTTCGCTTGGATTTCAGTAAGGTAGCAATCACCGATGGCGAGTATCCTCAACGCCAGAGTCACTCCCTCTCAATAACCAAGCCGTAAGCAAGAACCGATCCACCTGTGGCATTAGAACTGGTCCCTGACTCAACAGATTGATCTGACTGGGAAGCCTCCAAAGACGATCAATGAGCAGACGTATCAGATCCGCATACCAAGGCCTCCTGGGCCAATCCGGAGCAATGAGTATCACTTCCCCAACGTGCCCCGCAATTCTCCATATCACTCGTCCGATCAATGGCCATGGAGGAAAAACATACAGCAGCTGTCCCAATGGCCAGGGCTGAAGTAGCCCATCGAGACCCTCCAACATGTGTACTCTGTACCTGCTGAAGAACCGTGACGCTTTGGTATTCCCAAGGGTAGCCATGCGGTCCATGACTGGTTGTCCCCAGCGAATCGTTATGTTGTGAAAGACAGCTGCGTTTAGCTCCCACTCCCTGGGATTTAAGACATGCCGACTGAGATAGTCGGCCTGCATGCTGCCTCTTCCTGCTACATGCGTCGCCGATATGGCTAGCAGATGGTCCTCCGCCCACTGCAGCAACTGCCGACTCTCCTCTAGTAGGGCTGCACAGCCCGTGACTCCCTGTCTGTTGATATAGGAGACCGTCACCGCATTGTCGGAGAAAACACGCACCGCTCTCCCCTTGACCAGACCAGCAAACTGCTGCAGTGCCAGGCTTACTGCTCTCATCTCCAAGCGATTGATTGACCAACCGGTCTCTTCGGCGGACCAGACTCCTTGCGCGACCTGCAACAAACAATGAGCTCCCCAGCCTGAGAGGCTGGCATCCGTAGTAACCAACAACCACTCTGGTTCTACCAGGGAAACCCCTGCTCGAATATGCTGCGGGTCCAACCACCACTGTAGACTGATGCGCACTTTCTCTGGACATACGAGCCTCTGAGTCTGAGACCACCTGGATAGCAGAGCCTGCTGAAGCGGACGCATATGAGCTCTGGCCCACGGAACCAAATCCGAAGCCGCCGCCATGGACCTTAGCAGTTGCAAGTATCTCCATGCCGTAGGCGCCAGTAGCCGCAAAAAGGCTGCCACCTGCCTCCACAGCTTTTGTATCCTGTCCTCGGGCAGAAACACTGCCCCTTTCTCGGTATCGAACAAGGCTCCGAGATACGTCAGCCGCTTGACAGGATGCAACCGACTCTTGGCCTGGTTTACCACCCAACCGAGCTGTTCCAGAAAGTGAACCACCCGCTCGGTCGCAGCGACTGACTCCTCCTGCGACCCTGCCCGAATCAACCAATCATCTAGATAAGGATGTACCTGAATTCCTTCTTTCTGCAACGCCGCTGCTACCACCACCATCACCTTCGAGAAAGTGCGTGGAGCCATAGCCAGCCCAAACGGCAAAGCTCGGAACTGAAAATGTCCCATGGGTACAGCAAACCGCAAGAATCTTTGATGATCTGGCCTGATTGGAATGTGCAGATAGACCTCCGTTAGATCTATGGAGGACAGAAACTCTCCCGGCTTTACTGCCTGAATCACGGACCGTAGAGTCTCCATGCGGAAATGCGGCACCCTCAAACAACGGTTTATGTGCTTGAGGTCCAGAATGGGTCGAAGAGACCCCTCCTTTTTGGGAACTACGAAATAAATTGAGTATCGACCTGAGCCATATTGCTCTGGAGGAACCGGCACCACCGCTTGGAGGTGGATCAAATGTTGAAGTGTGTCGCTTACTGCCCTCCTTTTTGCTTGCGATCCGTAAGGAGAGCTCAGAAACGCATCTGCTAGCGGTTGAGCGAACTCCAGCACATATCCCTCGTGGATGATCTCCAGGACCCATTGATCCGTGGTTATGTCGGCCCAGACGGAGTAAAACTCCTGCAACCGTCCTCCCACCGGAGGCTCCGCCTGAGCCAGCTGCCCTTCATTGGGACTTCTTAGGGGCATTCTGCGGGGAATTGAAATATCCCTTGCCGAATCCCCACAGCCCTCGAAAGAACTGCCCCCGTGCAAGAAAACGGCCTCTCTGATAAGGAGCAAACCGAGGACCACGGAACCTGCGAACGTCCCTACTTTGTCCTCTTGCCAGCAACACAGGCCGCGCCCCCCTTGGGCGATCTTCCGGGAGCCGGCCTCCATTGGAATTCCCCAAATCCTTCACTATTTTATCAAAGGCCTCACCAAAGAGAGGTTTATCCTTATAGGGGAGCTTACTGAGGCGAGTCTTAGAGGATGCATCTGCTGCCCAATTCCGCAGCCAAAGAAACCTCCGAGCGGCAACCACCGAAGCCATGGATTTTGCTGAAATCCTGACCAGATCATAAAAAGCGTCTGCCAGATATGCCACTGCTGATTCTAACTGTGCACTATCCGATGAAGATCCCTCTTCTTTGTCAGAAACCGAGTCTCCCTGGAGCCACCGAATAGAAGCTCGAGAGAGATATGCCCCACAAATGGATGCCTGAAGTGACAGCGCACTTGAATTAAACGCTTGCTTAAGCAGCGTTTCTAGTTTACGGTCTTGAATATCCTTCAAGGCCGCACCACCTTCCACTGAAATTGTAGTCTTCTTTGTCACTGCTGCCACCAGCGCATCTACTTTAGGCATACGCAGCAACTCCTTGTCCTCTTGAGGAACAGGGTAAAGCCGCCCAATGGCCTGGCTACTCCTCAGGGAAGCCTTGGGACACTCCCATTCCGAATCAATCATTTGTCTAATAACCCTATGAACAGGGAAACACCTCTGTTCCGGCTTAAATCCTTGGAGCAGTGGATCTTCCAGCAGCTCCTCTGGAACCTTTGGAAGTGAAATGTTTAGAGCCCCCAGGGACTGGGTAATAAGAGCCGCCAGCTCCTCTTTGCGAAAAACCCTGAAAATATTAGGATCTTCGCCAGGCACAATTTCTCCTTCTTCCAACTCACCTAGTGCCCATGAATCCATCAGCCCTTCAGAGAGAATCTCATCCTCTTCTGTCCCCTGAGGCGCAGAGTCGCGGCCCGAATCCATCGAAGCCCGCTTCCGTACCTAGAGCCTTAGAGGAAGTCCCCTCTCCAAGATCTGTCACGGAAACTTCCCCCTGAGGCATGCTACCCCCGGCTGAGGAAGGAGGTTTGCTTAGGGACTGTTCTAATTTTAAACAGTATGCCTTGTGTAACGACAAAATAAAATCCGCTGAGAACACTGCTTCTACGGGGCCCTGCAGCTCAGGTAACAGCCCTTGAGCTTGACCTACCTCCGGAGAAGGCCTCTTTGACTTCATTTTCCTTTTTTCCCCCCTTGCTCTGGAGCACGGGAGAAACTGCTGCCACAGAAAAAATGGTCGCCGTTCCCGCATTCTCCTCCGTGCCGCGATTCAGCTCCGAGACATCAGCCGATGCCGCCTAAGCTTCCATTGTATCACCGAAGAGTCTCTCAACACAACTACCCGTGCGAAAGCAAATTCTGCAAATACCAGGACCAGAGAGCCCCCGCCGACTTCCGTACTGTGCGCACGCTGCCGCTCCAGTCAGCATGCGCTTGATTGAAAGAAAAAAACAAATGGCAAGTTTCTCCACGCTCCCCGAACGGCCGCACAGCACTGTGACGCCGATCTAATGCCTCCCCGGTGTCCTATCTGCACAGCTGTCGTGAGACTCGAACTCCGCTCACCTCTGCTGCCTGCAGGTGAGGCAGATACGGGTCTGAGGACCGAGAGCTGCAATCTGGGCTCCCAGATCCTCCCTGTTCCTACGGGGATGACTGGAGGAGCTATATGAGGCAGGCTCTGCCTCTAGCGCCGCACACTTAGCTTTTTTTTTTTTTTTTTTTACAGTCAGTTCCCCACTGCTCTGGCCGTAAGAGCCCTGCTAGGGCAAACCAGTGAAAAAGACTTTCCTGCACCTACGCTGAACTAACACAGTATTCCTATCTGTCTCTCCGGGAGCCTGTTAGCCATGTTCTGTCCAGCTGCTGAGGACTGAAAGACTGAGTCTCTGACACCAGAGGGAGCTGGATAGGCTATCAGCGAGACTGAGTTTTTCAGTCCTCAGCTGCTGAAGGAGGTTGACAACCCTACAGTTCCTGGACTGGCCCGGAGAGACGAATAGGAAAGGCTTATAAGGTTAGGGCTTTCAACTTGGAAAACACAGCTAAAGGGAGATATTATAAGAGGTTTATAAATTTGATTATCTCACTCGTTATTCCCATTTCCAGGTCATTTAGGAATATGTTAAAAAAAAAAACAGCGGGCCCAGCACAGATCCCTGGGGTACTCCATTATTTACCTTTCTCCATTGAGAAAATTGGCCACTTAGCCCTACTCTCTGCTTTCTTTTAACTAGTTCCTGATCCGCAAAAGTACACTGCCTCCAATCCCATGACTTTTTAATTTGTCTGAGTCTCTCATGAGGGAACTTGTCAAAGGCTTTATGAAAATCCAGATACACTATATCAATTGGCTCACCTTTGTCTACCCGTTTACTCACATCTTCAAAAAAAGATAACAGATTAACAAAGATTTAGACAAGTTCTTGGAAGAAGTGTCCATGAAATGTTGTTAACCACACAGACTTGGGAGTAAGCAGTATAGAATCTGTTTACTTTTTCCAGTTCTGCCAGGTACATACGACCTGGAATGGCCAATGGAAAGATCATGCTGGGCTTCATAGACCTTTGATTTGACCCAGTATAGTAGTTCTTAAGTTCTTCTATTATGTCATCTGACTCTTATCTCCAAAATATCCCATTTCTTTGTAGATGTTACTAAAGAGACCAAACATTTTCTGTTAAACTTAGACAAACTTTGCCTCCTTCATTTCAAACACTATTGATAGGATCTGCAGTTTCAAGTCGGGTTGGAATACTTTGAAAATCATATAGGTGAAATAAGGTCAGCACTGCTACTGAATTGTTACCTAATAGGCTTGACATTCACGGAAAAATGAACTTGTGTAGTTGCCATGTTAGTTCACTTTAAAGGTTAATGAAAAGAAAAAAATAAGGTGGTATCTTTTTATTAGACTTTATTCATTTTTTGACTAGCTTTCAGGAGTTAAATCTCCCTTCCTCAGATGAGACTGAGCAAAAGATGACAATACTAGACTATATAAAAGTGAATCATGAAAGTTTTCCCAATGATAGTCTGATGGCAGGGGGCAGGGAAAGACGGATCAGATGACAAAGCATGAGCAAAAGCACTGGCAAAAAGGCAGTAAGCTGAATAAGCAATTAACTTTTAAAGTGTTAGTTTGGGAAACAGACAGGGTAAGTACGCCACAAGAATCAGCAATCAGTCAAAAGGACATTGCAGTAAACTTCTACCCTTCTTGAAACTGGGCCAGTAAAAGTATTGTTACCAGATTGCAGTGCAAGTTTGATTAACCCTAATGTCCAGAAAGCACATACACCACTGTCATATCTACACCCGTACTTTAGTAAATGATACTGAATCTCAGTTTTATGAAGTCTTCTTTATCTGATTAAAACGGAAGACTGCAGCAGCTCAATTAATCAAGGTCATGCTGTTACTATCAGAACTTTGACTATATCACAGGTGCTGGCAGCCCATTACATCTGTGATTAAGCCAGGCTTTTTCATCTTTTCTTCACTTAGGGACGCTTGTTCTAGCGCTTAACATGTGCTATCTGCCACAGAGCCCACAGGAATAAAAAGGATCATGCAGCAGAAAGCATATGTTTAGTAAAAGGGGTTCTTAATCTTGACATTTTAGGAAGTCTGAAAATTTTGTCAAAGTGCTTCTTGTAGACCAGAGGTGGTGAACCTTTTTGAGAGCACGTGCCCAAATCGACAGGAATAGTCAACAAATGAACTTCGTGCCAGTGGTTAATTTCTGCACAGCATATTGATATTTATTACTATTGAAAAAATCTTGCCGATATATTTGAATACACAAAAAATGAAAAATCATTTATTAAAACAAATATATACATTTTACTGGTGGAGAATAATGACAAAAAAATTATTAAAAAATGGATATAAAACATGTTCAAATCACGTTAAACTGCATACAATATTTACTATATACTATGTATATCCAGTATAAACTTACATGCAATAGAAGGAAACACAAAAATCAGAGCTAAGGACAACTGTTATTCTCTCTGATCACCTAGATACTAGGATTTCAAAACGGTGCTTCTCGCACCCATCCAGCTGGTGCCAAACCAGCATGAGAGAGCCCCCCACCCCCATTATGCCATTTTAGTTCACTGTTTGTTTTAAAAAAAAAGATTCTGAATGCTTCAGTTATTTTAATGCCAACAATAATCAAGGTCTTCCAGTGAAAGCTACTATAGATTCAATCAGAGCATTATTACTATGTAGATATTTTTACCATTGAAAAAATAGAGGATATGCTGCTAGTTCCCACATGTCCAAAATTGTTTCCTGCGTGCCATAGGTTCGCCATCCCTGTTGTACACATAAGAATAACACAGAGCATATGAATTACAAAGTAAAAGCCACCGAACTTAGCTGAATAGATATTGAATTTAGCTCACGCTTTTCCTCAGAAGTTCAAGGTGAGTTACATTCAGGTACAGTAAGTAGTTTCCTGTTCCCAGATAAGAGGGTTAAGTGACTTGCCGAAGATCACAAGGTGCTGCAGTAGGATTTGAACCCTGGCTTCCCTAGTTCTAGCTCACTGCTCTAACCAATAGGCTACTCTTCCACACCTAGATATGGGGACGAGAGTTTATTAGCAGTGGCTTATAAAAAAACAAACAAACTATAGTTTGAAGTAAAGATTATGGGAAGGGATAAACAAAGCAGAACAGAATGAGGAAAGAAGAGACGCTTGATCTTTTTCATATTGATCACTAAGTTGAATATCCACTTAAACAAATGGAAAGCAATGTCATGATCAATAACAGAATTAAACAAGGAAATGTGTGAAAGATTTGGATGTCATGGGTACTCAGATAGTATGATACACCAAACGATGAAACAAAAGGCAAAATAAAAAGTGAATCAATGGGCTGGCCTAAGGACTTGGTGGCAGCACTGTATGCTGCTAAGAGAGAGAGCATCAGGATCCAATTATGGATTATGGCTGCCACTCCCTAGGTTAGCATGGGCTGGGCATGTTATTCAATGGGACCTATTTGCAGATAGCCTGGGTTAACCGTTAGGGATATGTCTACTGAGCGGGGCTATGTGTCACCATTGCATGATGAACTTCCTTTCCTCTGCAGCATGCCCAGCTCATGCCAACCTAGGGAGAGGAAGCCATAATCTATAATTGGATCCTGATGCTCTCTCTCTTAGCAGCATACAGTACTTCCACCGAATCCTCAGGCCAGCCCATTGGTTCATTTTTTATTTTGCCTTTTGTTTCATCAATTGGGGTATCATACTATTTTTGAACTTTGCATCCATTTTCAAAGAGAAAGTACATCTTCACATTGAAACTTGTTGTGAATACAAAGTACACGTTTGCTTGCACTTGATTTGAAAACTCCATAGGCAATGGAATGGGGTGGGCCACCATAAGAACATAAGATATGCCATACTGGGTCAGACCAAGGTCCATCAAGCCCAGTATTCTGTTTCCAACAGTGGCCAATCTAGGTCATATGTACTGTCAGACAGCTGCCTGGGTGAGAATCTTCACAGTCTTGGCAAGTGCATATATCTATATGATTTGCAAGGTATTGTGGGCAATGTAGTTCATTCACACCAGACACAGCTGCTGACAATAATTTAGTTGTGCTCTTGGGTAAAGCCAATAAGATATTTATTTATGGGGTTATTTCTCCCAACACAGATATGCTTGGTAGCACATAAATCAGGTTACTTGCTTTCAGTGTTAACTTGGAAAAACAAAGTCAAAATCAGGAAAACAACAAATGGAAAGGCACAAAGCAAGAAAAAACTGTTCTTTTCAGGATAACTTCTGATTACTTCCCACATAGATTCAGAAGTGATTCTCTCCTAGCTCACAAGCAATTAGGTAAGGCTTAATTGCTAGCAGTTATCCAGCTGAAACCCCTTAGCTGGCTTGCTTTCTACTGTGTGGGTCAAATCCTGCTTCAGGAGCTTTTCTGAGTAGATTAATGAACAAGTTTATATTTCTTTGTGATGGTTGCTGTACTTTATAACAGAAAGTTACCAACGGAGTTTAGATAGAGAGCAGTCCATATAAACACATTCTTCATCTGCAATAATTCCCCCTTCTTCAACAAGCATGGGTTCAATATCATAGATTGGCACAGATGAATCTCTCAATGGAGCACTTTCAGGAGAATACTTGTTTCCCTGCTGTCTTTCAAGGTTATAGCTAGGGCATAGATCAGTGTTCATACCTGAGCTTCCATTGCTGTTAGAGTTCCTCTCTATATAGCCTGGCCAGTATGTAGTCCAGTTCTTATGTCCAGCCTTCCAATCCAGATCCCTGGACACTGGATCTCTCTTCACATGCCTTCTGGCACGGGTCTTAGGGTCCCTTCCACGTGCAGCCGTCTCCCTCACAGGTAGCGTCTGGAGATTCCTAGCTCTGCAGCACCATTCCTCTGGCTTTCCCCAGTCCAATGGTGTATGCTGGCCCTTGGAATACCTCCCAGTATACGTACTGCTCTGGCCTCTTCTAGACCTCTCAAAGGCTTTTCTCCTCTTTCTTCCAGAGGGTCTCTTTCCCTCTCTGTCCGTCCGGTTTGGCTTCTGCTTCTGATGATCCTTCAGATGAAACTGATGATGCAGCTCAAGCTGATTCTCAGGATAAGGAGGAATATTTTCTGTAGAATAAACTCCATCTTTATTCTGCTTAGATGAGTGCTCCTCCCTAACACAGCGCAGCTGTGCTGAATCAGACCCTGCCCTGTGAGATGAGTGCTTAGGGATTACCTCATAGCCCTCCTGATTGAACACACGTTTCCCCACTTCAGCTCCTCTAATGGAAACCTGGTGCATTCTGGGACTGGTAGTCTTTTATGGGAAAATTCTGTTTTCTTATTTCTACCAGAACCGACAGGTTGCTTGTTCAGAGTCACTTCACCTTTTCTATAGCTCCTTCCTGAGCTATGATAAGCTTCCTTATCACAGTACCTAGCAGTTTCCCCAAGGGACACAGGTTCCAAAATGCTTGTATTGCTTCAAGCATTGATATCCTGGGTCCCTTCTTAATAATGGTTTATGGACCTTTCCTCCAGGAACTTGTCCAAACCTTTTTTAAACCCAGCTACACTAACAGCCTTTACTACATCCTCCGGTAACAAATTCCAGAGTTTGATTACACGTTGAGTGAAAAAATATTTTCTTTTATTAGTCTTAAATAAGGTAAACAATCGATCGATGTTTACCCGTTCCACTCCGTTCATTAATTTATAGACTTCTATCATATCTCCCCTCAGCCGTCTCTTTTCCAGGTTAGAGCCTTTCTTCATAGGAGTATCCTTCCATCCCCTTTACCATTTTGGTGGCTCTTCTCTGAACCTTTTCTAAAATCGCTATATCCTTTTTAAGATACGGCGACCAGAATTGCACACAATATTCAAGGTGCGGTCTCACCATGGAACGATATAGAGGCATTATAATATCTTTTGTTTTATTTTCCATTCCTTTCCTTATCATACCTAGCATTCTATTTGCTCTCTTGGCCGCCGCTGCACACTGGGCCGAGGGTTTTAACATGGTATCCACAATGATGCCTAAATCTTTTTCCTGGGTGGTGGTTCCTAATGTGGAACCTTGCATCGTGTAACCATAGTTGGGTTGTTCTTCCCTAGGTGCATAACCTTGCACTTGTCCACATTAAATTTCATCTGCCATTTTGATGCCCAGTCTTCCAATTTATCAAGATCCTCTTGCAATTTTCCACAATCCTCTTGGGTTTTAACAACTTAAAATAGTTTTGTGTCATCTGCAAATTTGATAACCTCACTCGTTATTCCACTTTCCAGGTCATTTATGAATATGTCAAAAAGCAGCGGACCCAGTACAGATCCCTGGGGTACACCACTATTCACCTTTCTCCATTGGGAAAATTGGCCATTTAGCCCTACCCTCTGCTTTCTATCTTTTAACCAGTTCCTGATCCACAATAGTACACTGCCTCCTATCCCATGACTCTTTAGTTTTGCCAAAAGTCTCTCATGAGGGACCTTGTCAAAGGCTTTCTGAAAGTCCAGTTACACAATATCAACCGACTCACCTTTGTCCACCTGATTATTCACTCCTTCAAAAAAACATAACAGATTAGTAAGACAAGATCTTCCTTATCTAAAGCCATGTTGGCTGTCTCCCATTAGGTCATGACTATCTACATGCTGAGTAATTTTATTCTTTATGATGGTTTCTACCATTTTTCCCGGTACTGACGTCAGGCGCACCGGTCTGTAGTATCCCGGATCACCCCTGGAGCCCTTTTTAAAAATTGGTGTTACATTGGCGATCCTCCAATCTTCAGGTATTAGAGATGATTTTAATGATAGTTCACAGATTACTAATAGCAGGTCTGCAATCTCGTATTTCAGTTCTTTCAACACCCTTGGATGTATACCATCCGGCCCAGGTGATTTGCTACTCTTCAGCTTATCTAATAGTTGTAATACATCTTCCCGATGTATCGATATTTCCTTCAATTCTTCCGCACCTTTAAATACCACTTCAGTCATGGGTAACATCCCTACATCTTCCTCAGTAAAGACTGAAGCAAAGAATTCATTCAATCTCTCCGCTGTCGCCTCTTAGTGCTCCTTTAACCCCTTTATCATCTAATGGACCAACTGACTCTCTCACAGGTTTTTTGCTACGAATGTACTTAAAAAGGTCTTTACTTCGCGTTTTTGCTTCTGCAGCAAGCTTCTTCTCGAATTCTCCCTTTGCCTGCCTTATCAATGCCTTGCATTTGACTTGCCAGTGCTTGTACTGTTTCCAGGTTTCGTCATTTGGCTCTTTTTTCCATTTCCTGAAAGATGTTTTTTTGGCAACAACAGCCTCTCTGACCTCACTTTTAAACCATGCTGGCAGTTTTTTGGACTTCCTTCCACTTTTCTTAAAGCGTGGAATACAGTTGGTCTGGGCTTCCAAGATAGTATTTTTCAACAACAGCCAAGCCTGATGTATGTCTTTAACCTTTGCAACTGCTTTTAGTTTTTTCTTAACTGTTTTCCTCATTTTATCATAGTCTCCCTTTCGAAAGTTAAAAGGTAGTACTGTGGATTTCCCTACTATCCCTCCTCCACTAATTAAATCAAAGACGATCATGCTATGATCACTATTGCCAAGTGGCCCCAACAACCTTATCTCCTGCACTAGATCTGGTGTTCCACTAAGGATTAGGTCTAATATGGCTTCCCCTCTGGTCGGTTCATGAACCAGCTGCTCCAAGAAGCAGTCATTTATTTCATCTAGGAACTTTATCTCCCTAGCATGTCCTGATGTGACACTGACCCAGTCGATACCGGGGTAGTTGAAATCACCCATTACTATTACTGTGCTGTAACATTTGTTAGCTTCCTTGATTTCTTTGAGCATTTCATCATCCATTTGGTCATTCTGGCCAGTCGCTCGATAGTATACCCCCACTGCCATCGCCTTCCCCCTTTTACATGGAGTTTCAATCCATATAGATTCTACAGCAGATTTTGTTTCCTGCAAAACTTTAATCCTTTCTGACTCAATGCCCTCTCTAACATAGAGAGCAACCCCTCCACCAATTTGATCAGCTCTATCATTACGATATAGTTTGTACTCAGGTATCACAGTGTCCCACTGGTTGTCGTCCTTCCACCATGTCTCTGATATTCCAATCATATCTAACCTTTCATTTAGTGCTATATATTCTAACTCTCCCATCTTATTTTTTAGACTTCTAGCATTTGCATACAAGCATTTTAGAGAATGTATTTTATTCATATTAATTTGGCTGTTGTTAGACATGGGTAATTTGGGATCTTTAAGCTCTGCCTGCCCCATACTTGAGGGCATTTGGGCTACTTTACTCTTTTGTGGAACCTCTCTGCTTTTGGTAGTATCCTTCAAAGATACATTCTTCTGAACCATCCGCTCTTGGGCGACTGTCGGCTTTCCCCTAATATCTAGTTTAAAAGCTGCTCTATCTCCTTTTTAAAGGTTAATGCCAGCAGCCTGGTTCCATCCCGGTTAAGGTGAAGCCCATCCCTTTGGAAGAGCCCCTCCTTTCCCCAGAATGTTCCCCAGTTCCTAACAAATCCAAAACCCTCATCTCTGCACCACATTGTCTCATCCACGCATTGAGACTCCAGAGCTCTGCCTGCCTTTTGGGTCCTGCACGTGGAACAGGAAGCATTTCGGAGAACGCTACCCTGGAAGTTCTGGATTTCAACTTCCTACCTAAAAGCCTAAATTTAGCCTCCAGAACCTCCCTACCACATTTTCCTGTCATTGGTACCAACATGTACCAAGACAGCAGACTCCTCCCCAGACTCCTCGCCAGCACTATCTAAGACCTTATCTAGGTGGTGCGTGAGGTCCGCTACCTTCGCACCAGGCAGGCATGTTACCAGGCGATCCTCACGTCCACCAGCCACCCAGCTATCTACATGCCTAATGATCGAATCACCAACTATAACGGCTGCCCTAACCCTTCCCTCATGGGCACATGGCCCTGGAGAAACTTCCTCGGTGCGAGAGGGTTTTACATCACCTGGAGGACAGGTCCTAGTTACAGGATCACTTCCTGCCACACCAGGGTGATGCTCTCCTGTCACGTGACCTCTCTCCTCCATGGCAACAGGGATGCTGCCAGACTGGAGGTGGGACTTCAGGACTATATCCCTGTAGGTCTCGTCTATGTACCTCTCTGTCTGTCTTATGCTTTCCAAGTCTGCTACTTTAGCCTCTAGAGAACGGACTCATTCCCTGAGAACAAAGAGCTCCTTGCACCTAGTGCACACTTAAGACCTCTCACCAACTGGGAGAAAATCATACATGTGACACTCAATGCAAAAGACTGGAAAGCCCCCATCCCGCTGCTGGACTGCTGTCTGCATCTGAGTTTTAAGTTTGTGTTTAGATCTAAGTTCTTTACTTACTAAGGGTTTCTATGGATATTTATACTAATAAAACTATACCTACTACGTGTAATATACCTTGTTCACCTGAAGCTTAACTAATTCTCAGGTCCTTAGTGTATGACTGATTTGGGTAATGAGCTTCACCTGAGAGCACCTCCTGTCTTTTAAGATGTGTAAGTACCTATAAAGCTACGATTATCCCAGGGGAGGGAGGGAAATAACACTTATTAAAAGAGGGCTGCTACACAGTACCCTGTCTTGTGCTGCTGAGGTAAGCTATATTGATTTGATTTAAATTATAGCTCTTAGCTGCTGCTAGGCTCTAACTTCTTATGAAATTTAAACTACAAGCTCTCTGCTGGGTTCTAAATTTAACCAGAAAGCTCTTTTCTGTGTTTTAAATTTAAGCTAAAAGAACTTTGCTGATGCTAGGCCTTGAGTGACTATTACATTTAAAACTACAAGCTCTCTGCTGGGTATGAAATGTAACCAGAAAGTTCTCCTCTGTGTTTTAAAACTAAAAGTATTTTGCTGATGCTAGGCCCTGAGTGACTATTAAATGTAAACTACAAGCTCTCTGCTGGGTTCCAAATGTAACCAGAAAGCTCTCTTCTGTGTTTTAAATTTAAACTAAAAGTACTTTGCTGTTACTAGGCCCTGACTGACTATTAAATTTAAACTACAAGCTCTCTGCTGGGTATGAAATGTAACCAGAAAGTTCTCTTCTGTGTTTTAAATTTAAACTTAAACTGCTGCTACTAGGCCCTGACTGATTTAACAAAAATAGTGGATTCACAGATTAATCAGCTTTAATACAAAGAATTCCTTTTAGAAAATTACCAGAAGTATATACTCACAGTTGCAGATCTCTCTCCAGAAGTAACAGTCCCTTTTTCTAGTCCTTCAAGACCAATATCTTGCCCAATACAGCAACAGTAACTAAAGAGCAAGGAGGTGAGATTGGAGATTGTTTTCTTTGGCTTCTGCAACCATAAAGGTATTCTGCTGTTGGGGTCAGGTGGTCTTATTTTGCAAAATGGAAACCATCAGGGTACGCACGAGTTGGGATCATTCCTGCTTCCTATTGAAACTGCTACTCTGAGGTAAGCTGGGGCAGGAAGGACAGAGGATCAATATCTTTTTTTTAAAGGGGGGGGGGAATTCTCAGGAATGCAAGTGGTGATGGTGGTGGGGGGGGGGGGGAAGCATTTTTCTCACATTTTGCCCCAGCCCAGGGCTGAGTAGGAGTACTTTGGCAGACCACTGGCCCACAAGGCACTTGAAACTTCTGACACAGGCACAGAAAACTTTTAAGAAAACGCTGCTGCCATAAGAAGTGGGGTTTTTAAATTATTATTATTTAATGTATGTTACCAAGGCTGAGAACGTGCAGTAAATCTTTTATAATATTTAGCTGCAGATTAGCCAGGAGCTCACTTGTATCCATGGCTAAATACTGCACAAAACAACTGCTAACCAGAGAAATATTTTGTGGGTTAGTACACAGACCTTAACGACTGAATACACTGTCTTTTCTATAAGAATTCTCTATTTGGAAAGATCCATCTTTCAGGGCGGATCACACCAATGAAAGAACTGAGAAAAAGCCCTAAAATAAACGTATGTATATGCTTCTATTTGTTCAAGAGTTTTATACATCTGAACACCAAAGCAGAAAACAATCTCCTTTAACCTATTTGACTGAAAGAATATGTGAATAGTCCATTACTGAACATTCTGTAATACAGGAATACAAAATATCTGTTACAATGTTGCTAATGTCCTATGATAAGGACACACAATATATTTGAAAAAGCTGTTAACTTGTTGGTTTTGTTCTAACATCTTTATGCCAAATTGTATGAATGCTGCTTTGCCAAAAATAATTTTGCACTAATACATAAATTTGATATGAAAACATTTTATTTTTTTCAGTTTGGAGCTAGTTTTGTAAGTTTTTGAAAATCATTTTTATTAGAATTTTACAACCATAAACAAGCAATAATTCAGTGTATATGTCTTACACCAACCCCATCCAGTACCATATACATAACCCCCCTCTCCACATTACTCAGTTTCCAACTTTCATATACTATAAAATAGCTACCATGAAAATATAGTCAAAATAAGTTGAATGGGTGGGAGATAATGTGTACACAGACAAAATACAGAAGCAATATTTTTAGGGAAAAACACTAGAAAAATGGAGATAAATTTTAAACAATGTGGCCTGCAAACCAATTTTAAAAAGGGAAACTCCTCATAGGATTTCCTTTTGAAAATCCTGTGCTGGGCCTGTGATAAAGGGATCTCTTTTTAACCCCAATGTATATGAGTAATAAATGTCCAGAGATTTCAAAATGAAATTCTTATGCATACTTTACTGGGCTCATTCTAACCCCACCTGCAGAGCTGCCCTTTTCCATGCAAGGTTGTTGGGGAGAGGGGGAGGCGGTTTTCAAAGGATTTTCTTCCCTGAGGAAATCCTTTTGAAATAAATAAATAGAATATTATTTCAGTTATTTCTCTCTCGCTCAACATAAAACTCCATCATAAAAACATATATGGAGGAAGCAGATACCTTGGGATTGGAACCCCAGACAGTGTTTTTTTTTCTGTGCAAGGCTGCTTGTGGTTTGTTTTCCCCCATTGAGACCAAAAAGTGTGAATCAAGTTGGGAGTGAGGCTCCACCCCCTGCACACAGGGCCGGATTTACCTATACGCCATGTACGCCATGGCGTAGGGCCCACAGCCGGCAGGGGCCCACAAAAAAAGAACCAGTTAATTGTTTTTAAACACAATTTAAAAAAAAAAACCTGGTGGCTGCCGCCGCGGGGCCCCCTCTGCTGCCGCGGGGGCCCCGTCTACAAGCTGAAGCCGTCGGGTCGGGTCGGGTCCGTCCGTCCCTCCCTCCCTCCCTCGCTGCAGGCTGCGAGAGACGCAAAGATAGAGCGTCTCCTCGCGTCTGTGTTAAGCCCGCAGGGGCTGATGGGATTTCCCATCAGCCCCTGCGGGCTTAACACAGACGCGAGGAGACGCTCTCCCTTCGCGTCTCTCGCAGCCTGCAGTCTGCAGCGAGGGAGGGAGGGAGAGAGACCCGACCCGACGCGACGCGACGGACTGACAGCCTGTTCGCACCAGCAGCTCAATAAAAGTGGTGGTAGCGGGTGGAAGATTAAGGCAGGCTTAGACTTGCTGCAGTTGCACACAACATATGCTGGGGGAGAGACCTGATTGGTTCAGCAGTCTGAGGTGGCACACACTTAAAAAAGGCCTATCAGATCCCAGCAGCCCTGCAGAAAAGAGATCCTGAAACACCGAAGTTGCACTCCCAGGTAAATTCAAGTGCATGCTCCTAAGGGCAGGAGGGAATAGGATCATAAAAAAAAGAAGCGACAGGAGACTGAACAGTAAAGAGAGGAAGGAGGTGAAGGAAGAGAAAGTGACTGAAAAGGAACTGTTAGTAAAGAAGGAAAAGAGCTTTAAAGAAAAAAGGGACAAATGCATAATTATAGCACAATAAATTAAATAAATAACTGCATGGAAAGAAAAAAGGGGAGAGAGGAAAAAAGTAGAAAAAAGTAGTTAAAGTGATCCACCATTTTCACCAAGTGGACCTCACACCTCTCCTGGAGGGCTGGTGACACTGGAGTCCTTGCCAAAGATTATTAATTCCATCACCAGAGAGGAGGTACTATCTCTACATAGCCATCAGAGAGGAGGGGAGACCGGAGCTCATCATGGCCGAGAAGGGCTCGTATGCTGTGGCCCTATCCAGATTCTCCCACCGTACTGAGTCTGCAGCCGCAGCTATATTTCCTCTGGACCCAACTCATGGTCCCACCTCCAAACCCGAGGACTTCGCCGCTTCCTCCTCACTGGCCAAGAAAGCAGACATCTTGGAGATCTTACACAAACTTAAGCTCTTTCGTCTGGACTTTTCCAAAGCGGTGAGTAATATAAAGGCCAAAATGAAATCTCTGGATGACCAAGTCACTCAGAATGAATTCAGTGATAATTTATCAATTATCAACTTACTTTACAACAAAAAAATTATATAATAAAAACATATAATGAAAAATGATGATCACATTACTGCTCTTTTTCAATCTAGAATCCATAAACTTGATCTGCTCACCAAGAACTTAAAAGAACGGTATGATGACCAGGTTTTTTTTTTAAATTAAATTTTACTTTAGGCCGGGGGGGGGGGGAGGACTGGTAATGGGCTATTGGGGGGGCTGGGGCTGGAAATGGACTGGGGGGGGGGGGTAGGGCTGGTAATGGGCTATTGGGGGGCTGGGGCTGGAAATGGGCTGGGCTGGGCTGGGGGGGGGTTAAGGCTAGAGGTGGGCGGATGGGGTTAGGACTGGTAATGGACTGTGGGCTGTTGGGGGGGCTTAGAACTGGCAATGGGCTTTGGGGGGGGTTAAGACTGGTAATGGGCTGTTGGCTGATGGGTGCTGACTGGTAATGGGCTAGGGGGGGGCTAGGACTGGAAATGGGCTGGGGGGTTAAGACTGGAGGTGGGCTGATGGGGTTAGGACTGGTAATGGGCTGTTGGGGGGGGGTTAGAACTGGTAATGGGCTTTGGGGGGGTTAAGACTGGTAATGGGCTGTGGGCTGATGGGGGTTGTCTGGTAATGGGCTATGGGGGGCTAGGACTGGAAATGGGCTGGGGGGTTAAAACTGGAGGTGGGATGATGGGGTTAGGACTGGTAATGGACTGTGGGCTGATGGGGGGGGGTAGGACTGGCAATGGGCTATGGGGGGCTGACTGGAAATGGGTTGATGGGGTTAGGACTGGAAGTGGGCTGATGGGGGGTTAGGACTGGTAATGGGTTATAGGGGGGGCTTAAACTGAAAATGGGGTGATGGGGGGTTAAGGACTGAAAATGGGGTGATGGGGGGTTAAGGACTGTAAGTGGGGTGATGGGGGGGCTAGGACTGGTATTGGGTTGGGGGGTTGCTAGGACTGGAAATGGGCTGATGGATGGCTAGGACTGGAAATGGGCTGATGCAGGGACTAGAAGGGAATGGATGCTGGGTGAGGCTGGAACTAGAAGGGAGCTGATGTTGGGGGAGGATTAGAATGGGATGGGGCTGGAAGAGTAAAATGGAGAAGGGAAAAATATTTTGTGTGGGAGGGATAAAAAATCTACAATTGGCCGGGTATTGGGAGAGTAAGTGGGGATTGAGGATGGAGGGGTAAAATTTGAGTGGATGAAATAGGAATGAGGAAAGAGCAAAAGGAGAAAGATTAGTATGTTAAAGCAGATGTAGAGAGAGAATGGAAAAAAATCTAGAAGAGAGAAGAAAGGACAAATGGACAGCAGACGATGGAGAGTTAGCAGAAGACACGAAGAAACCAGAAGAAAGTGGCTGGAGCAATTGCAGCTGAAAAAAATGCACAAAAGGTAGAAAAATATCTCTTTATTTTGAATTTATTAATTGGAATATGTCAGCTCTGGTAAATGTGCATCATTAACATCTGCGCTTTGTTTAGTACAAGAGCAAATTAATGTATAGTTTTATTTCTACAGTGTTGTACATTCCAAGTTTGGCTTTTGGGATTCCCAGTTTAATTATTGTCTTCCTATTTCTAAATTGTGATTACTTGTTTGGTGATGGTCTATGTTCTGCATGTGTAACTGAGCTGAGGTGTTCTGTTTATATAATTCCTATTTGACATTGCCACTTGTTCTCTTTCCCCAGTAGGTCATGTATTGTTGTTCTCTGAAATGTATTGGTTTAATATTTGCAGTGTTGCCTTTTGATTGGTAGAGTATGGTGCTTTGTGAGTCCTGGTAGTGCTGTTAGGATACGGCGGGTTTACTATGGGCAGTGTTTGTAGTAGTTCCTAATGTGTCTGGCAGTTGGCACTGGATTATAGTAATGTAGAAATCTTTTAGTCTTTCTTTATCCATACACTCATTAAGAGGCACGTTTACTAAAAGTTAGTATATGGTAACATTATGCAAATATTTATGCAAATGAGGCCCCTTATGCAAATGAGGTCCCCACCCCCCTTGGGCCGCCCCTGCTGGGGGCCCACAATTTTTGTTGGCGTAGGGCCTCACTCAAGGTAAATCCGGCCCTGCCTGCACATGTCATCTCGAGGCATCCAGGACCCTGTAAGTTTGATGCTGCCTGCTTTGCAGCCAGTCACGGTGTGCAGTTCTGTGCCCAGAGGAGTACATCCCTTTAGTGCCCCTTTGGGGCACTTTTATGGGGCCCTGAAGTTTTTGCAGATAGCCAAAGGAGGTGCAAAGAGGAAAATCAAGCATAAGAAGCCTGCTTCTGTATCATCCACTCCGAAGGTAACAATGGGCCTGTTTGTGCAGGCTAGGATGGTTGAAACAGTAGGGATTCCTGGTATATCATCTGTTCCTGTGTCCTCTTCCATCTCTGGTGCCTCTCTAAGCCCAATAGTTTGGATTCTTCCTCTTCATTCTCTGTGGATCCTGGACAGTGTGGGGTATGTTACACCCTTAATGGGTTTGGGTGGGGATGTGGAATTTGTCTCTGGTCTGACTCCACTGCAAGTCATTGATGCTTTTATGTCTGTTCCTATTCAGATTTCTGATACAGCTATTGCTCTTGATACTCAGGTGAATTGACATAAGAACATAAGATATGCCATACTGGGTCAGACCAAGATCCATCAAGCCCAGTATCCTGTTTCCAACAGTGGCCAATCTAGGTCATACGTACCTAGCAGTTTCCCCAAAAGACACAGGTGCTTGTACTGGGTCAAGCATTGATATCCTGGGTCCCTTCTTAATAATGGTTTATGGACCTTTCCTCCAGGAACTTGTCCAAACCTTTTTTAAACCCAGCTACACTAACAGCCTTTACTACATCCTCCGGTAACAAATTCCAGAGTTTGATTACACGTTGAGTGAAAAAATATTTTCTTTTATTAGTCTTAAATAGTTTACCCTGTAGCTTCATTGCATGTCCCCTAGTCTTTCTATATTCTGATAACGTAAACAATCGATCTACGTTTACCTGTTCCACTCCGTTCATTAATTTATAGACTTCTATCATATCTCCCCTCGGCCGTCTCTTTTCCAGGTTAGAGCCCTAACCTTTTTAGCCTTTCTTCATAGGAGTATCCTTCCATCCCCTTTACCATTTTGGTGGCTCTTCTCTGAACCTTTTCTAATAACTCTATATCCTTTTTAAGATACGGCGACCAGAATTGCACACAATATTCAAGGTGCGGTCTCACCATGGAACGATATAGAGGCATTATAATATCTTTTGTTTTATTTTCCATTCCTTTCCTTATGATATCTAGCATTCTATTTGCTCTCTTGGCTGCCGCTGCACACTGGGCCAAGGGTTTTAACATGTTTTCCACAATGACGCCTAAATCTTTTTCCCAGGTGGTGGTTCCTAATGTGGAACCTTGCATTGTGTAACCATAGTTTGGGTTGTTCTTCCCTAGGTGCATAACTTTGCACTTGTCCACATTAAATTTCATCTGCAATTTTGATGCCCAGTCTTCTAATTTATCAAGATCCTCTTGCATTTTTCCACAATCCTCTTGGGTTTTAACAACTTTAAATAGTTTTGTGTCATCTGCAGATTTGATAACCTCACTCGTTATTCCACTTTCCAGGTCATTTATGAATATGTCAAAAAGCAGCGGACCCAGCACAGATCCCTGGGGTACACCACTATTCACCTTTCTCCATTGGGAAAATTGGCCATTTAGCCCAACCCTCTGCTTTCTATCTTTTAACTAGTTCTTGATCCACAGTAGTACACTGCCTCCTCTTGTCCTTCAGAAGAGTCCTTGTTAGACATCTGGAAAACTGTATCACAGACCAATAGCATGTTGATGGGACTTATTGACTGTGCAATTTTCAGTGCAAACTGTGAAAAAATTACAACTACAAGACGTGAAGATTTCTAATTTATCTCAAACATCTGAGAAGAGTGAGGTACAAGCAAGATCACTGTAATCTGCAAGCATAGTGGGTATTAAAGATGGTTATGAAGCACCAAACTAAACTTGAATCTTTAGAAAATTCCTTCCGGAGTAAAAATTTAAGATTTTTGAATTTCCCAGAGATAGATTATTGACCCCAATGTTTCTTTTGAGGAAAGATTTTCAAGAAGTGTAGCTACAAGTGTATCGCAGTATCCAGTCTTTATAATTTACCTACTAGGGTCGTTACTTAGAATAAGGCAGAAGATGTGCAGGTGAAGATGGATACTGAATTGGATTTGACAAATTTCCTTGAGTTTTCTGCTAATGAGACCCTCTCCTGATCTACCTTGGTTGCCTCATGCCTTACAGAATTGGATAAAGCTAACAACTTGTGGGCTTATTTTCTTAAGACCATTTATTTTATGATTAGAGGATTACACTTTTCCAGATGTTTCTAGGATTACCAAGCTGAGTCTCCTTCAGCTTAAGACAAATGTTTTGGCAGCTGGTGAAACCTTTTTCCTCCATCTCCATGTAAATGCTTGGTTGTTTATCAAGGGGTGAGATATGTTTTTGTGGAACCACTTCAGTTGGAAAATTAGCTTCTTGGTAAATTCCTATTGTTGTATTTTTGGAAATAATGTAGAGGAGTTGCATCCTAGTATTCAATTTTTTGTTAGTTCTGATCTTGTATTGGGAATTCTGTTTTTCTCGTGATGGAGGCTAAAGAGCATGCACATATTTTCCTCTTTGTGTCACCTATTTATTTATTTATTCTTTGTAATTTTCTTTTTGATTGCTTCTTTGTAAGCTAAAAAAAAATTTAAATTTAAAAAAACAAAACCATATATGTCTTACGAATGGGGTTAATGACTGACAAGTATGTGCAAAACTAACCCACATTTGGACACATTGCTACTGAGATACCCATAAATCATTAACCCAATGACAGTGGCTTTACATATTTAAAATCATATAAGCAAATTGCTCCTCCTGAGAAATGTATATACCCAATAAAAATATAGTTAATTAAGATGACTGATTTTCTAGCCAATTAAAGCATTAAAATATTAATTGAAGTGCTTTTAAGAGAGCATCATAGCACCAAGTAGGTTTAAAATTCTCGGGAAAGGGCATTTGATTTTTTGTCCTGTTTAAAGAACTTTTTAAGTTTTCCTTTCGGGATCAACACAGGTACAGTTGTGGTCAACATTATTGGCACCCTTGCATTTTAGATATTTTGAGGAATAACACAGGTCTGTCTGCAAAAATGTTTTTCAAGAGCTCTTTTGGTTATTCCACATAATCTTTATGTTTTTTGGTGCGCTGAATCCGAAAATGACCTCCATTTTGTCATAGGACATCACGTTTCCTGACAATTTAGGTAACTATGTTAAATAAGGCAATATCTCAAAATAAATGGAAATAGACTTATAAAATTAAAGTTTTATTACAATATTTTCATGAAAATCCTTTTTTGAACTGAAATGAGCTCACCTACACACACTAAACTCGATTCTTCTTCCTTGTGAGGCTCCTCTTGGTGCATTTACGCTTGTGAGTAGCATCTGGAATGTCTCTCTGAAGCATCCAACAGTAGTCTGCCATCATTGTAATGCTCCATTTTCCCTGGTATCTCCTTTCCATCTCTTTAATGTCTTGGTGGAATCGTTCACCTTGTTCCTCACTCCCAGCTCCCACATTTTCAGGAAAGTAGTCAAGGTGGGACTGGAGGAAATGCACTTTTAAACTCAACAGGCAACCTAAAGCTTGAAATGCTTTCAGCATTTGTCTGACAATCTTTTTGTAGTGAGGATCTTTGTTATTGCCTAAACATTTCTGTACAACTTCTTTAAATGCAATCCACCCTTCTTTTTGAGGATCCGTCATGGTATTGACAAACTCTTGATCAACTATAAGCCTTCTAATGTCTGATCCAACGAACACACCTTCCTTTAATTTTGCCTCAGACAGGCCTGGAAACTTGGTGACCAAGTATTTGAAGCATTCTCCATCTCTTGGAAGTGATTTTACGAATTGCTTCATCAATCCCAATTTTATGTGGAGAGGTGGTAGAAGAACTTTATGGGAAGGTACCAAAGTTTCTCGGAGGACATTTTTTTCATCGACTGTTAGCACCCTCGGCTGCCAACTCTTCTTGGTCCAGTGATTTTGTCGGTCTCGACTGTCACATAGACACAGAAAACAAGGATATTTGGTATAACCAGCTTGTTGCCCGAGCAGCATGCACAAGACCTTCAAGTCCCCACACACTTGCCAACCATGGTCTTCATATTTAAGTTTACGAAGAACCAATGCCAAGATCTCGTAGGTTTCCTTCAAGTGTACGGAATGACCTACAGGTATGGAAGCATAAAAACCGTTGTGGAGTAAAACTGCTTTGAGACTTCTTTTTGAAGAATCTATAAAAAGACGCCATTGCTCTGATTTTAAACTGACCCATCAGACCTTCGACATCGATGCAATAAACCAACTTGCCTTCCTGGGCAAAGTAAGGAACGAACTCCTTTTCACGATGTCTGAACCATGAAGATGACACTCCTGGCAACAATAAATTCCTGCTTTTCAGCCTTGATCCGAGTAACTCAGCAGCATCTTTGGGAAGATTCAAGTCTCTTACCAAATCATTCATCTCCTCCTGAGAAAACAATTTTGATTTTGTATCATCTTCAAAGTCAGAACTTGATTCATCATCTGGTTCAGGTATGACTTCACCTTCATCGGAGCTAGGTATCTCTTCCAAGGTAGCAGGGGGCTTGGGTACTGGTATATCTGTGCCATGGGGGATGGGACGAATTGCCGAGTGAAGATTGGGGTATGAAATGGAATGCTTCCATTTGGAATTAAACCCTTTCACATCGCATGAACAAAAGTAACAGTCGTCAGTATGGTTCTTTTGCTCTCGCCATACCATAGGAATCCCATAACGGGAAGATTTTTTCTTGAACCAGTTTCGGAGGTCCTCAACACACCGTTTGCACACTTTATGAGGCACCCAGACTTTATCTTGATCTCCAATTTTTAGTCCAAAGTATGCAAGTATACTTTTTTCACAAAGTCTGTAATATTCTGCTGTTGCTTCAACATGTATATTCACCACAGATGAAACAGAAACTTTCTGGCGAATTAATACATTTTCACGGAGCCATAATGGTTGAAGAATGATGAGCTAACACGAATTGCGATGAAAAAGTGTGAACAGCCTAGAACCAAGAACCTGATGATGATTCGTGCACAAGTGTGGCATGCAGGAGAGAGCAGCTCTGTGTCTGTACACGAGATGTCACAGTGCTGGCCACGCTCCCCCCTGCACTGACCAGAGCTGCTGCTATCTGCCCTGTCTCTCCCTCCCACTGAATTCTTTAGGAAAGATTAACCCCTTCTACCATTAGAAGCACGGACTTAAAACTTGCTTAGCTTATGTATATATTGCTGACCATCAGATTTACAGTGCTATTTTTTTTTTTAATTTAATCTTTATCATTTTACATATTATGAAAGGCAAAATATACAAATCAAAAAAAAGATTGGAAAAAGCCAAACACAGGCATTCCCACAATACATTAAAAATCACATAGTTCAATCATAATATCAAATAAAACACATCTAGGAGGCATTCTGAAAGAAATTAACAATAGGCCCACTAGTCACCCAGTGAACCTCAAGGGTCCCAAAGGTAAAACAAAAAGAAAACGTTAGGAAGCAACAGAAGAATTCCCCTTCAAAAAATCGAACAGATGTTCAATTTCCCCAAATATATACCGCTTTCCTTGATACAACACATGACAATTACATGGGAACTTCAGGAAAAATTTAGCCCCCAGAGCCACCACCCTTGGACGGACCTCCAAAAAGGCTTTCCGTCTCAATTGGGTGGCCCTGGAGACATCTGGAAACAGTTGAATAAAATGACCGCAGAATTTTTCATGTTTTTTCTTAAAATAAGCCTTAAAGATTTTTTGCTTGTCCAAATCAGAAACTAAGGAAACCAAGAGAGTTGCTCTGGTAGGTATCTCGTCATGAGACGACTCTAAAAAGGCAGATAAATCCATCCGGGGAGAGGATTCCCCACTACCCTGTCCTCCCGCAGCCTTATCAATAAATCTACTTGAATCCCTCACCGGTAAATAAGATATACTTGAAATTCCCATAGTATCAACATCAGATAAAAGCAAAATTTCTTTCAAGTATTTCTTTAACAAAATAATTGGGTCCAAGTAGTGAGTACAGGGAAAGTTTAGGAAGCGCAGATTCTTAGCACGCAAGGAGTTTTCCAAACTTTCATCCTGACGACGTAATAAGGTAACATCTTTCACCAAAGTTCCCAAAACCCCTTGGGTGGAAGAATCCTGTGCTTCACGTAGAGCAACTCTATTTTCTAAACTAACCAATTTAACCTCCTGATCAGACAATTTATTAACCGTTTCTTTAGAAAAGGTAGAAAGTTTTTTCAATGAATTATCAAAAAGCAGTTCCATACAAGATAACTTAGTCCAAACATCTTTAAGGGAAAGATCATCCGGGGGAGCCGGCATCTCAACCGGCTCAGGAAAAACCACTACAGACGGAAGTGGAGGAGACAAGTCAGGAAGTGGAGATTCCAATCGTAAAAACGATGATGATAACACCGGTTTCTCAACCTCAAACTGAACTTGTCCTAATAAAGAGGGGATTCCAGACACAGCACCTTTGGGTACAACCGTTGAGGATAAATTAGTCTCTTGCGGGGATATCAAGGAAGGAGGAGTACTCACGGTAGAAGCATCCACCGGATCATTAGCCACTACTAGAACATCAGATATTATCCCTCCAGATCTTACATGGACATCCATCGGGACTGTGACTTTCATGGCTTTCGACTGGATCGGAGGGGGCTTCTTCTTCCGTTTCCCCATCAGCGAATACTCAAACGCCTCAGGCGCCAAAGGGGCGTGGCCTGCCCCTTTGGTCACGCCCCTTCGGACACGCACCACGGGCACGCGCCCGCTAACGCGTCCCGCGTAGGGGGGCAGGCTGATATAGCCCCAATAAGACAGCGTCCCCAATCAGAGAAGCTGCAGCAGGTCACCGGGCAGGCAAATAGACCACACAGGAGTCAAACAGGAAGTAAGTAAACGCCTCGGTATCCCGCGTAGGGGGCAGGCTGATATAGCCCCAATAAGACAGCATCCCCAATCAGAGAAGCTGCAGCAGGTCACCGGGCAGGCAAATAGACCACACAGGAGTCAAACAGGAAGTAAGTAAACGCCTCGGTATCCCGCGTAGGGGGCAGGCTGATATAGCCCCAATAAGACAGCGTCCCCAATCAGAGAAGCTGCAGCAGGTCACCGGGCAGGCAAATAGACCACACAGGAGTCAAACAGGAAGTAAGTAAACGCCTCGGTATCCCGCGTAGGGGGCAGGCTGATATAGCCCCAATAAGACAGCGTCTCCAATCAGAGAAGCTGCAGCAGGTCACCGGGCAGGCAAATAGACCACACAGGAGTCAAACAGGAAGTAAGTAAACGCCTCGGTATCCCGCGTAGGGGGCAGGCTGATATAGCCCCAATAAGACAGCGTCCCCAATCAGAGAAGCTGCAGCAGGTCACCGGGCAGGCAAATAGACCACACAGGAGTCAAACAGGAAGTAAGTAAACGCCTCCGCTATTTTTTTTTACATAACTCGGACAACCCCTTTAAGGTTTTTTTTTGCATTTTATATTTTAAGTGCACTTATGTGAATTAATAGTAATTTGAAAAAAATTGATAAATTTGAAGGCAATTTTGCATGTTGTGGCAAATCATGACATCTAGGAGTTTTTTCAATATTTTATTTGTTTTCAGCACACCAAAATACATGGAAATTAGATGAAAATAATCAAACAGCATTTAGTCGCAGACCTGTGTAATTGGAAGTATTCCAACTGTATGTTATAAAATTTTAATAGTATGGTCAAAGGTATACAACAACAACAAAAAGATGTCTGTGCAACTTAGATGTAGGAATTTCTGAGAAAAAAAAACACAAAATATGACTTGGAGAGGATTAATGGCATCCTTTAATATTTGGTTGCACAACCCTTGAAAGTGCTACCAGCCTCTGAACGTTTATTTAGCCATCTATAAGTTTCGTACATCTGTCTGCAGATAGTTCCTCCCACTTTTCAATCGCAATTTATTCCAGTTCATGTTTCCAGGATTCCTTTTACCAATGGCAGATTTCAGCTATTTCCAAAGGTTTGATTGGATTCAAATCAGGACTCACTGCTGGCCAGTTTAAAACAGTCTATTTGTTCCTTTTTAAACTATTCTTTTGTACTTCTGGAGGTATGTTTTGGTCACTGTCTTATTGGAGGACCCATGACCTTCGACCCAGACCTAGCTTTCTGACACTAGGTAGCACATTTCACTCCAAAATACCTTGGTAGTCCTCCGACTTTATGATTCCTTTAATACATTCCAGGCCTCCAGTTCCTGAGGCAGCAAAACAGCCCTACATTATGGAACCTCCACTATATTTAACTGTAGGAAGGTTGTTTTTTTCTCCTTGTAAATGTATTTCTGGTCTGCATTGCCAAAGAGCTCAAGTTTGGTTTCATCTGTTCACAGAACATTTTCCCAAAAGGATTGTGGTTTCTCAAGGGGGGTTTGGGCAAAGATCAGGCATGGCTTTTTATGTCTCTCTTTGAGCAGTGGGGTCCTCCTTGGACTTCACCCATTAAGTCATTTTTTGTTTAGTGAATGGCATATGGTGTGGGTTGAATCCACCACTCCAGATTGCGCCAGGTCAGCCTTAAGTTCTTTTGATGATGTATGTGGTGTTTTCCAACAGAGTGTACAAACACTTCTTGGATTTATTTTCCCCTTCCCACCATGTCCTGGAAGGTTTTTGACACTCCCATAAGCAGAAAACTTAACATTGCGAACTGCAGACATATGAATCTCAACAACTTTGGAGATGGCCTTGTACCTCTTTGAACACTGATGTTTGTTGATGAGAGCTGCTTGAGACCATCAAAAAAGTCATCATCTTCATCACTGTGAAAATGGAATAGGGAGAGAATGTGGCCATTTTAAACAATATAGCCATCATTCACTGGTTCATTCAAGTCATGTGAGTACTGACAATTGATCACAAGTGTGTCTAATTTTACTGCAGTGGGAATGCGATTCTTCTGTTCAAACTGATCTGACTTGTTTATAAGAGTCCTAATAATCATGTCCTGGCAATGTCCCAGTTTGTGTACTATTTCCTTTTTGAATTGGTCTTGCTTTATTTGGTTCTTTTGTGTGTCAAATGTGTGCATATATAGCCCAAAACTATTTCACTGGCTACTTTTTTATAGGAGATATTGGACATTAAGGGCTTGAACTGCAAGGGTGCCAATAATGTTGACCACAACTGTATATCTTTTTCAAGTTAACTTTATCAGAGCATGATTCAAGTTGCATTTTTTGATTAAGGTAGATATTTTCTTTAAAAAGATATTTATCTCCTTTTAACAGTTTTGTATGGTTACTAAATTATTGGTATTGCTGTGTCTTGATTATGTTAATATCATATAATTGGGGTGTGAAAGTACTTAGTATAATGCAGAATTCAGCTGTTAGAATAATTTATGGTTTGAGAAAAATGGATAACTCTCCCCTTTTAGGGGTAACATTATCCATCTTTTAGGGGGTAACATTGCACCTGCAATGGTACTCTTCTTCTGCAGGGTACCACTGCAGAAGAACAGAGCAAACAGTTCCAGGTGGCGGGCCCTGGTCTGGTCTAGCAGGACTCAAAGAAAGGACATTATCTGTTAAAGTAAAATATCACCTTTCATATCGTCCTGCTAGACCAGTCCAGACAAGTGGAATGTACCAAAGCTACACTTCCACTGAGTGGGAAGACGACACAGCAGCTTGCAAAACCTTAAGAGTCAAAGGCTGTATCCACCCGAGTGTGGACATCCTGCAGAAATGCTTGACAAAAGTGGAAAGTGATACCCACATTGTCACCTGACAAATATCTGCAGGGGCTACCAAGCTCCACCTTCTGGAACCAGCCAGTTCTGCAACAGATCCACCGAGGCAATAGCCTCCTTAACACTGTGCTCCAATGCAGACTTAGCTACCGCATCATCTTACATGTGCCAGCGAACAGCACAAAATGATGATCCAACTTACGAAAAGATTTCATAACCTCCAAGAACTGGAGAGGCACCCTACAAGGTGAAGATCCTTACCATTCTGCCAACATTGTTCCTTAGAGGAGGAAAGGCAAACTGCCTGGTTCACATGAAAAGGAGAAAGCACTTCAGAGAAGGCAGGCACAGGCTGAATGGAAATGGCCTCCTTAGAAAAAAGATAGGTAAGGATCTTGGCGAGACAGAGTAGGCAGCTCAGAATCCACCTTGCAGAAAAAACCGCAACCAAGAAGACTGTCTAGAGTGCCAATTCTTCAAAGTAGCGCACTTCAATGGCTCCGATATTAGGGCCCCAAGTACCAGACACAGATCTCAGGGAGGGATGCAGATGTCAAATCATCTGAAGAAAGCGTGAAACATCCAGGTGTAAGGCTAGAAACGTATTAGCCAACGGACCTCTAAAACAGGCCAAAGCCACCACCTGAACCTTCTGAGAGCCAAGAGACAAGGCCCTTCTCTAGATCATCCTGCAGAAAAGGTCAACAGACGGCACTTTGGCTGCCTCAGGAGCCAGTTGATGTGTGTCACTATAACACTCAAGGCACCAGATCTGCACTTATGCCAGTTTGATAGATCTCTTCTGGTCTCTGAGCAGAGTGGAAAACCACCACAGGAGAGTAGACCATATGTGCTACCCATAAGCAAGAAGGGAGCAGGATCCTCCAGGACAAGTGGCCCCCAACACAATAGGCCCCGAGACAGAGGCAAAGAGGTGGCGCTTGCAGGAGCCACATCAGATCTCCAAATCATGCCTCCTTGTACAACCTGGCGCTGCCAGAATAATCCTTCTTGGGTGGCACTCCATATGCCGAATCACATGTCCCATCAGGGGCTATGGAGGAAACATACAGCAGGTGTTGACCTGGTCAAGGTTGAGCCAGGGTGCTGATACCCTCGGACTCAGTCTCCATGCGGTGATTGAAGAAGCAGCACACTTTGACACTGGAGCACGTTACCATCAGATACCTCTTGAGGTGAACCCAGTGGTGCAGAAACAACTGAAACACCTCCTCACTTAACTCCCACTCTCCTGGAACCAGAGTGTGCCAGCTGAGAAAATCTGTTTCCACAGCATCCACCCTGGCAATGTGCATAGCCAACAAAACTAGGGAGGTTTTTCACCACCCAGGCAAACAAGAGAGCTATCTCTCCAGGGCTACCCGACACTCCTTGTGCCGCCTTGCTAATTGGCATAAACCACCACTGTAGTGTTGTCCGAGAACTGCCCAGCCCTCGATTGGGGGGGGGGGGGGGGGCTGGAAACACAAAAGAGCCAACCTGATGGCTCTTGCCTCAAGGCAGTTGATGGACCACACTCTTTCCCTATGGTTCCAATGGCCCTGGGCCGTTCGGCCTTGGCAATGACTCCCCAGAGAGACTGGCATCCATTGTCAGAAGAATCCATGAGCAATAGTCCAATGCCATGCCTTTCCTCAGAAGACTGGAGACCGACCAGTGCACTCGCAAGGAGCGGACAGAGGCTAATGGAAAAAGGGATTCTGCCTGCTTCAGAGGCCTCTTGGACCTGTCCTTCGGAAGGCAGAAAGATTTATTCTTGCCCAGATCCTTCACCAGCTTCTCCAAATTGGACCCAATAAAACAAACATTACAATGTTACATTAATCAACCTCTATTATCTAATAATCCCTATACAAATATACTTCCCCACAGCAATTAAACTATTTAAATACATATACTCCAATCCCTTCCAAAAGCCTGACAAAAAAAAATTGTTTTCAGACCCTGAGCTCTTTCACATCAGATGTCCTAAGCAATGACAGTGGAAAGGCGTTCCCAGGCAAAGGCGCCTGTACAAAGAATGCTCTCGACCTAAGGCTCTCCCTATATATAATCCGAACATTCAGAATTACTAACCGATACACGTCTTCTGAACATAAAGAATGCTTTGGGACATTCCAATGCACAAAATGTTTCAGATAAGCAGATGCTAAATCAAAGTATCTTAAATGTCTGAGCCACACAAGCCTTTAACACAGCTATTTCCAGGCATCAGCCCTGAAGGTACAGGAAATTTGGACTGAATGAAAATAACAAATGCAGAAATAATGTAAAACTTAATTGATTTGACAGCCTTAGGCTTTCTAGAACACATCTTAAATGAGATGGGTGGGATATAAATAAATAAAACTAATTGTATAAAAACATGTGCATATCACCTGTCCAGTATATCTGCTGGATGAGGGTAGATGTTAAGTATTATAAAGCGGTGTTCTAAGGAATTAAGACAGAATTAAGGACTCCCCCCCCCCCCGTTCTGTGTCTGGGGAATGGAGGGTAATTTGAGTATATCAGGCCCAAGCGCGTTATATCTTTTTAAGTAGAATTACCTATATCCCTGAAAGAATTAATTTATCTGTTTTGTCCCTTTTGGTCATATTTTTAGATCTCCTTTCTTTTGTGCTAAGATTTTTATTATGTAGTTTGGTAGAAAAAAAAAGTAGAAAGACTAGGGGACAAACAATGAAGTTACAGTGTGGCACGTTTAAGACTTATCATAGAATTTTTTTTTTTTTTACTCAGCGCGTAATCAAACTCTGAAATTCATTACTGGAGAATGTAGTAAAAGCTCTTAGTGTAGTTGGGCTCAAAACAGTTTTTGATGAGTTCCTGGAAGCCCACAAACCATTATTAAAGAGGACTAGGGAAATCC
This sequence comes from Ichthyophis bannanicus, assembly GCA_033557465.1. Lineage (NCBI taxonomy): Eukaryota > Metazoa > Chordata > Amphibia > Gymnophiona > Ichthyophiidae > Ichthyophis > Ichthyophis bannanicus. The sequence continues at coordinate 175,217,270 of CM066043.1, read as the reverse complement.
ATTGTTAGGTACTTGAGTCCTGGAATGACCACTGTTGAAACCCAGTAGACACCCAGGAAGATGTAGATAACATGAGGAGGGATCTAGCTAAGCTTGAAGAATAGTCTAGAATTTGGCAGCTGAGATTTAATGTTAAAAAATGTAAGGTCATGCATTTGGGCTGCAGCAATCCAAGGGAACAATATAGTATAGGGGGGTGAAGTACTTTTGTACACTAAAGAAGAGCGGGACCTAGGCATGGTTGTGTCTGATGATCTTAAAGTAGCCAAACAGGTAGAAAAGGCGACAGCAAAAGCTAGAAGGATGCTTGGGTGCATACAGAGAGGAATGGCTAGCAGAAAAAAAAGGAGGTGATAATGCCTCTGTATAAATCTTTGGTGCGAGCTAATTTGTAGTAGTGTGCAATTCTGGAGACCACACCTTCAAAAGGATGTGAATAGGATGGAGTCTGTGCAGAGGGTGGCTACTAAAATGATCAGTGGTCTTCATTATAAAGCATATGAGGACAGACTTAAGGATCTTAATATGTACACCTTAGAGGAAAGGCGGGTTAGAGGTGATATGATTGAGATGTTTAAATACTGCCGTGGCATAAATGTTCAGGGAGAGAGCCCCTTTCAATTGAAAGCAAGTTTTGCTACGAGGAGACATGGGATGAGGGTGAAGAGAGATAAATATTTCCGCATATCACTCCTGAATCTCTTTACGGAAAGAGTAGTGGATCCGTGGAATAGTCTCCCAGTGGAGGTGGTAGAGATGAGGACAGTAACTGAATTCAAAAAAGCATGGGACAAACACAGAGGATCTCTAAAGGTAAAAAGCGGACTGTTGTAGTTGTTGATATGGAAGGACAGACTAGATAGGCCATGTGGTCTTTTTCTGTCATCATATTTCTATGTTTCTATGAAACAGGATACTAGGTTTGATGGACCCTTGATCTGACCCAAAATGGCATATCTTATGTTCTTATGTAATGTTTTATACATTATACACTGCTGAACTGGTAACCAGTGCAATTCTTGCAAAACTGTAGGAGATATGATCAAATTTACCAAGTTTCGTAACTACCTGAGCTGCAGTATTCCGAGTTAATTGCAAATGGGACAGATTCTTAGCAGTCAGCCTCAACATCAGCACTTTAAAATAATCTAACTGCAGGATCACCAAAACAATTGAATGCAAATGTAGCTGTCTAATATGCCAAAGAATATGACAGATACCTTTTACCATCATTGAGACATGTACCTTCCACATCTACTGAGTCCAATTGTACTCCCAAACCTCTAGAGACAGACTGCAGTGGGTAGTAGTAGTATTTAGCTCACACCTTTCCTGGAGAAGATCAAGGCAAGTAAGGCCCTATCAGAGAACAACTGGAGGGTGAGAACTTCTGAAAGCCAGAGAAACTCTGACTTAACATTGAATTTTAAAGAAAAGGCTCCAAACCAGTTCACTAATGGGGTCACCTGAGCCCTTATCTCTTCCTACACACTAGCCTCCTTACTTGACAAAGGAAGCAAAATTTGATAATCAGTATCGACATAAAATTGCCATACGTCGGTCCTCAAAAGTCTTACAAATTAGACCAAATAGATATTAAATAACACTAGTGATAATATAGAGCCTTGGGGTACCATCTGACTCAGGATCTTAAAAACAGAGTTAGCATCACCAATCTGAACCTATTTTGCAAATATGGATAAAACCAGGACAGCACTTCCTGTCATCCCTATTGCCAATAGGCACTGAACCACAGCTTCATGCTAACAAATCCAGCCATAATAAAATTCTGCATTCTTGAAAGTGAAAAATCCATAAATCATCCTTCAGTGCCATCAAGGCCTCGGTGCTATAAGGTCAAAAACCAAACCGATCATCAAGAACTCTATCTTCTTCTACATATTTCATTAACTGTTACTCAATTTTCTTGATAACACTCCCCAAATATGGTAAATTAGATACCAGTTGATAATTTTCTAATTTAGTCTCATCACCAACAGACCCTTAGGCAAAGGGCATACCACTAATTGTTTCAAATCGAGATGTGCCAGCAATGCCCATTCTCCACATCCCTCCAACCTGCCCAGTCACTGGCCTTTCTGCACTAAGCACAGGATTTTTCCTCCCTGTCCCAGGTTAACAGCACAGCATGCTTAAATCAAGTTATATACCATACACTAATCCTTAATGTAGGTTAATAAACATGCCTCCTTATTCACTTTTTCAAAGCTCGTTTCTCTGGTGAGATCCAGTAGACTCAAGACCTCTCAATCTTATCAGGGCCTGGTGCAACCCTTGTCTTTCTGACCAAGGGGCTTACTGCCGCTTATCAAATCTCTTAAGTTTCCTATCTGCAGAAAAACATTAAGTCTGGCAGCAATATCCCCCCCCAATATCGGGAAGCCATGTTTTGATTTGCATTGAATTTGTTTTAAAAATACTATTTCTTGTATTACTCCATGAAAATAACAGCCAGGCAACCATTTCCTCTTTACAAACATCAAGTTTATGATTTCTTAAGCTAATTTTCGCGGGGCGGCGCCAGGCTTGCCAAGATGCAACAAAACCGTCCCTGCACCCTTCACCCCAAACCACGTTTTTCGAGATATCAAGGAGGAGAGAGGGGAGAAGTTGCGATACCAAGTAAAACAAAATGTCAAGTCCCGGCCCCCGCGCGAACCTCCTCCACCCGTCAGAGCAAACGGCCGCCACTTCGAAAGTCCCGCCCGAATGACGTGGCGATTCCACTGAATGAGTCTGTGACGCAGCTGTCGGCTCGGCTCCTCCGCTTGAGTACATGGCGACTGCGGCAAAGAGCAGGCGAGGAGAAGGGGACGAGAAGCGGCGGATTGGGGCCTGATCGTTGCTACCAGGAATTAAAAAATAAATACCCTCTCTTTCTTCTTCATGAATCGCAAAAGAGCTGTAAGTATGGAGGGCGGCGCGGCCGATTCTGGAGAGGACTTTGCCCTCCCGCTGCCGCGGCGGCGGCTTTTCTTTGTGCTGGTCTTTCCTCCTCGTAGCTCTGCATTGTGTGAGCGCTGACTAACCGTGTCGTGGCAACTTAACAAAGGACGCTTTGGTGGGTGCTCGCCCCGCTCAGGACTAACCTTGATCTTCTGGGGAGATTTCTAAATTTTTAAATCTTTTACGGATGTTTCAGCCGGTGAGGGGGTAAGACCCGGCAACAAGTTAACGGTGTGAAAACAAAAAAATGATAGTTTGACTGAGCTGAGGTATTTTGCCTCTCTTTGCCCCAGCATTTCTTGGCTTACTGTGCTGAGAAGTAGCACCTTATTTTCAGGGTGGAGGTCGAGCAGAGCGGCTTTTCATTGTCTCTGTGAAAAGAAAATGGACTTGGCAGGCCGGATTTGTTTTAAGTCTGGTGGCGCTATTTGTCGCTTGGTCTGTGTTGCAAACGGTTTCGTAAAATGAATTCTAACGTCGCGTCTCTTGCCGGGCTCCGCTCTTTCCGTCCAAGAAAGGTTGACGCGGTTTTGTGACTGAAAACGCGCTTTGGGGACACGCAGCGTGACGGACACCCAGGTCAAACCGTTATCTTGTTGTTTAGTGGGGTTCTCGGTGCTGTCTCAACCGTTGCACCGGTTAGGGAAGAGTTACAGCAGATTGCGGCCAACCCATGGCTTTCCTTTCAACGCCGGCCCTGGCTGGCGTAACCGCTCTTAAGAATCCCAGACAGTGCCTCTGCCTTGCCTGGCCAGTGGGGAAGGGAAGGTTAAGAGTAGGTAATTGACGTATGGCGAGGGCCAATGGGGATTTCGTGAGATGCGCACAGGAGGTGAAGGGGGCGAGTGTTTTAGGGGATTGAGCGATTGGGAAGCACCCTCTCCCCAGTAGTCCATGACTGACAAGTGGCAAATTCCGATTTCCTCGGGACGTGTTAATGTTTGGTATTTTATTGAGCAGGGGTGCAAAGCTTCCCTGGTAGTAGCTGCGTGGAAAACAACGATGTATGTTAAAACTCTCAATCTGTTCATTTCTCTTGTTAGATCTCATGATGTGTACGCAGCTAAGTTTGAATTCAGAATTTGAGTAAACTAGATCTGCTGTGATAAACATGCGCTTTTGAGAGTGTATTAATTCAATGTTTGATTATTCTAAATGACGCCTGCACGGTGTCGGAGGGTTCTGATCATGGACCCATGAACTATATTATGTTATTTTGAAGTGTTTTGATAATTTTATACGCCAGTGAGAGGGGGAGGTAGGAATGTTTAGAAACCCCGTTTCGTGACTTATGGTGATTCACTTTTCCCATTGAATGAAGTGCTGCGTGGCTGATTTTCCTCATTCATTTTCATAAAGTGTTATTATTGGAGATGTCGGTAAGATTCGAGTTAACATGATGGCTTTCACCTTTAAGTCATGTTTGTGAGGTAAAATATCCCTAGAGTTTATGATTTATTCAAGCTGTCCTACCTATTCGGAGGCTGTTTTATTTCGAGGCAAACAGTTCTTGCTGCGTAATTTGCAGTTTGATCCACTTATCTTATTTAGAAATAAGCATTAGAGTTTGAGTGTTAGAAAGATCAGTGCTTGGCATTTACAGGGTATTTAAAGGCACTCTTCGAGCAGGCGACGTCATCTAACGATGACGTGAGCCGTGCTATGTGGTACAGGAGTTTCTAGGAAGCCCGGGATCTGCTGCCACTGAATTTTGTAAAGGAAACCTACCTGTAGATCGCAGGTTTTATCACTGAAATTTACCTTCGCACTGACATCTGGTCATTAGATATGCACCAGTTATGCTCGTCGGCATTCTTCTTTTGGGTAAGAATTGTTATTTTTCGTGTCATCACAAAACTGGCTTCAGAGACAATTACAAGTCTGGTTTATAGATTGAATAATCTGTTTTGGCTATAAATGAATCTGTTCTGTTAGTTTTTCGGTATACAATGTTATTCATGGAGGTTCCTCTGAAAATGGTATGGAGCTTATGGTATGTAAACATACAGTAGTTAGAAATTTAGGATATTAACTTTGGTTGTCTACAGTAGGATAAAGTTTTCATAAAAATGCATGGAAAGCTAACATAATATATTTTAATTAAGCTAAAATTATTGTTTTGGAAGAGAACAGCTTTAAATGTTTGCTACAGTGGCGTTGGGGGATTTTTCTAGCACTTTGAGAAAAGGACAACAATCTTATCAAACTTGTTAAAGGAAAAGCAAAGCAAATACTACTTAAGTTTCATATTTGAGTATTAATGTGGGGATGGCTACAGAGAAAGAAATGCATGGGAATAAATACTTTGGGGAGAACTGTAGTTTCCTTTGAAATTTTGTAAAATGTTTATTTTACAATCAGGAAACTGTCATTGCAGGATTTATCATGCTTCATCCTTCTAGTTTAGAAATGTATACCAAAGATTCCTTGCTCCTTTGGTCTGTTATTTTACCTAATTGAAAGAAACTATTTTAAAAGGTTCTTTCCCTGTTTTATTCTCTTGTTTCCTTGTAATTTCATACTGTTTCTAAGACTAATACAATGCAAGAATTAGTCTTGCCCTAGTTGTGTGAGGCAAGTCGTTCTTTGCTAAATAGGAAACTTTGACAAGGTTAGAGGGTGTGAAAATATGATTCAAAGTGAAGTCACTTTTACTCTGTGTTGCTTGTGTGAAACTCCCAGCCCTGGAAGCAAGCGTTCTGAATTTGGTTTCCCCATGAGGCAGGATGTTGTGTTTTTGAGCTGGTTATTGAGCCTGAACAGTGCTTTAGAAATGAAAGTTCGGTCTGAATTGATCTTATTTCAGGACAAATCTAGGCATAGATATGTGCCTGGACTGCCACATTTTCTGAAGGCACCCAAAAACTGGGACACCTTACTGCTCTTCAATCTAAGGGGAATCCCCTTGTGTCTCTATTTATGGGCATCATAATCTTAAGTCTGGCTCTATTCTTTTTGTTGCATTTATGTAATTTACTTCACAAAGTTTGTTAATGATCAGTTACTAATTTATTTTATAATCAAAGACTGTCTTCCTGTTTAAATCTTGCAGTAAAGCTTTTTAATAAATTTAAATTTGCTACAACCTTTCCTTTAGTTTGTGATTTAGGGGCATGCTTACTATGCCTTGTGCCAGTAACGCACATATGGGCCATGTTACCAGTGCAAAGCTTCTAGTTAATGGCAAGGGGCATATATAGCCATCCCCCTGCAGTTAGCACAGAGAAGCTGCACTTTAATGCTGCGAATGGGCCACGAGTGCAAATAATGCCATCCACTGAGATAGCATTAGTTGCACCCGCGCTGCTTGTCTGAAGCAAATTTAGGGCCTGTACCAAATGCTCACACTAACCACACAGTACTGGGAACACCTCTGTCTTGCCCTGCCCTAATATGTGCTATTAGGGTAGTACCGGGTTTATAGCATGGGTGTACCATGCTACTTTTTAGCGCAGCACCAACACTGTGCACTAACCCTGGTAGAGCACTTTAGTAAACATAATCCTTACTCGCATGCCCAATGAAAAGAGAGGTAGTGTTTTAAAGAAACTGGCTAATACAACACAAATATGTTTCCAGGGCGTCCATCCAGTCCATACGAGTAGGTTATGCACACCAACCAGCAGTTGGAGACTGAGGAACACTTTCTCAGTTCAGTATAAATAGCTTGTGTCACTAACTGAACCAGTAAATTTCTCAGACTCCAGCAGGTGGTGTACATAGCCTGAACTAGACTGTGGAGTCTTGCTTGAGGCCTCTGGTGCAGAAAGGGGAAGCTTGGGCAAGGGGTTCTGGGTTCTTCGCCCCCCTCTTATGGAGGGGATCCTCTGGCCTTCACAGTCCTTCCTGATCCATAGGGTCCTGCGAGTCATGATAGATGAGGAGTAGATCACGTCTGACGCGGGACTCCGAGTGGGAAGGAGCATGGCTCAACTTTATTCTCTCTCCTTGGAGAAGAAGGAGAAATTGTGCCTTCCCAAGGTGGATGGGGGGTGCGGCCCTCAAGGACCCACCAGACCCGGCACATGGAGGCATTGCTCAAGTAGGCCTTGGATGTTTTGTCCTTGGGACTCCAGGGCGCTATATGTGGGACTTGTGCTTGTCTCCTCTGGTCGCAAGATCCTTTAAATGGGGATGAAGCCCCCAGGCGGATTGTGAATGCTTCTTTGGAATCTGGGACGGCTTACCTGGCAGACTTGCTGTGTGATTTGTTGTGAGTGTCCCCGATGAGTATGGCCACGGTGGTGGCGGCTTGTCGCCTGCTGTGGCTGCGTAATTGGCTGGCTGATGTTCTTTTTGCGGGCAAATTACTCTTTGGGGACGATTTGGAGAAATTGGCCAAGACCCTGGGAGAATCCAAGATGCCACGTTTGCTGGAAGATAAACCTAAAGTAGGCAGGCAGCCCAGTCTGGGGGAACAGAGGCAGTATTCGGGGATACCGGCCCTCTCATGGGGGGAATTCCTAAATGACTCGCTTCTTGCAGCAGGGCTCATCCTTTTGAGGGGGAGCCTGCGGTGAGCTGGGGTTTGCCTCCGTCACCTCGGCTGCTCCCAAAATCTCGCAAAGAGGGTGTGGGGGCCTGGCAGGAGTACAGCCGGTGGGTGACCGCCTACAGCTTTTCCTTCCTGCTTGGCCCCATTTCACCACCTATGCCTGGGTCTTGGAGCTGATTCGCGAGGGCTATGCTCTTGAGTTTGCCTTGCCGTTGCCCGATTTTTTTCTCCTCCTGCGGATCAGCCCACAAAGTGAGCACAGTGGAGGAAATGCTCAAGCATTTGTTGCAGCTTGAAGCACCAGTGCTGGTTCCACGGTCCAGGTGCGTCCTGGGCTGGTACTCCATTTACTTCGTGGTACCAAAAGAGGGGTCCTTGCGGCCCATTCTGGACCTCAAAGAGGTCAACAAGTACCGCAGGGTGCCACATTTTCACATGGAAACCTTACGGTCCATGATTATAGCTATGTGCCAGGGAGAATTTCTTACCTACTTGGGTGTCACAGAGTCTTAGCTGCACATCCCGATACGCCCAGAGCATCAGCTTTTTCGCTTTGTGGTGCCCAGGGGATGCTTCCAGTTTCAGGCATTGCCCTTTGGGTTGGCTGTGACATACCAGGTTCCTGGCGGCCCATCTCCACAAGCAGGGCGTACTGGTACACCCTTACCTGGATGGTTGGTTGATCCGGGGGAAGACCCTTGAGGAGAGCGAGCACTTGACGACAGTGGTTCATTGCCTGCAGGAACTAGGAACCTTCACAACAGACGACTGTGGCTTCCCAGTACTTGGAATATCTAGGAGCCTGCTTTGATATGTGCTGGGGCGTAGTTTTTCTCACGGAAGGTTGTGTAGCGAAACTGCAGGCTGAGGTTCAGGGAATCTACTCGGCATTTGTGTCCATGGGCCTGGGATTATCTCCAGGTGCTCAGCTCCATGGCGGAACTGGTCCTGTGGGCCCGCCTTCACATGCAGGCATTACAGACACATCTTTTGGCCCATTGGAACAGTCAATGGAAGTGTATCTCTTTTAGCCCAAGGCGGCCCGGACCAACTGACGTTGGTGGATGGTCCCAGAGAACCTGGGGGTGGGAATCCCCCTGGAAGCCTCGGCCTGGGTGGTGGTCACGATAGATGCGAGCCTGCAGCTGGGGGTAGGGGGTGGGGGTTATTTATTTTATTTAGACAGTTTTGTATACCGCCTTATCCTTCAATCAAAGCGGTCACAACACAATTGGGGGATACATTTAACACGCGGGGATATGAGACACATACACTAATACTTAGAGGGAACATGGGCAATGGAGGGTTAAGTGGCTTGCCCAAGACCACAAGGAGCATCTGTGGGACTAGAAACCCCAGTCCTTCCGGCCCAAGGTTGCTGTCCTCTAGTGGGATTTGAACTCCCGACCTTCCGGCCTGAAGTACCTTTGCCCAACCACTAGGCTACTCCTCCTCCTTATTGTCAGGTGCAGGGTTGATGGTCAGCTGAGGAGCAGCTATGGCCCATCAACTGGCTAGAGACACTGGCAGTGCGTCTGGCACTGGAGGCTGTCTTTCCACTAGTACATCACCAAGCAGTGTGGGGCCTGTCGGACAATGCCACCACTGTGGTATACATCAGTTGTCAGGGGGGCACTTGGAGCTCCCAAGTGGCAATAGAGGCGATCCTGCTCCTCAGCTGGGCCGAGCACAGCCCTGTTGGTGCTTATGGCTGGGGTGGTGAACATACAGGTGGATTACTTGAGTTGCCACACCCTGGACATGAGGGAGTGGTCCCTCTTGGAGACAGTGTTCCACTCCCTAGTGGAGCATTGGGGGATGCTGGTAATGGACCTGATGGCATGACTGGAGAATGACAAGGCACCACGGTTCTTCAGCTGACATTGGCCCCCCATGGCTGAGGGCCTAGATGCTCTCATTCAGCCGTGGCCCCGGTAGGAGCTGCTGTATGTCTTTCCACCCTGGGCTCTCATTAGCAGGATGATTTAGCGCATATAGGTGCATCGGCCAGAAGATTCAGTGCATATAGGTGCATTGAGGCTGATAGCACCAGACTGGCCTTAGTGCCCTTGGTTTATGGATTTAGTGTGACTTCTGGCAGACAAACCGTTTCAGCTACCTCGGTTGCCAGACCTGACTCAAAGTCCCGTGTGCATGCTGGCAGTGGATCAGTTCTCACTTAGGCCAGGGTCTTGAAAGGGCATGGCCGAGATACCGTGGTTATTTACAGTCAGTGATAACCTTGTTGCAAGCGCAGCAGAGCTCTACCTCCCTGGTGTATGTAAGGGTTTGGAGACTGTTTGAGGCCTGGTGTTCGGACCAGGACATCCGTCCTGCTGGGGCATCTATGTTCGCTATTTTGTGTTTTCTCCAGGCTGGTCTTGACAAGGGCCTAGTGCTGGGCTCGTCATGAGTGCAGGTTGTGGCGCTGGCTTGTTATCGGGAGCGCATGCAGGGAGTGTACTTAGCTGCCCACTCGGGTGTAGTTTGGTTTTTATAGGGAGGGGAGATTTAAATACCTCTGTTCACCAAGCAGACCACTGATTCCGGCTTAGGATCTCATCTTGGTCTTGAATGCTCTTGGAGGTCCACCCTTTGAACCGCTTCGGGTGGCATACATCAAGAATTTGACCCTGAAAGCGGTCTTCTGGTGGTCATTTGTTCTGCCTGACGGATCTTGGAGCTGCATTCGCTGTCTTGCAAGGGGTCCTTGCTGGTTTTCTCTAGGGAGAAGGTTGTCCCGATAATGGTTTCTTACTTCTTGCCTAAGGTGGTTTCAGCCTTCCACCTCAGACAGTTACTCTGTCCTACTCCTCAGGCCAACAGGGCTCCCTGGAATTTTCTCTCCTGCACAAGCTGGATGTTCACAGGGTACCAAAGCATTATCTGGCAGTGACTCAAGCATTTCAATGCTCAGAGAGGTTGTTTGTCCACTTTGGCAGCCCAGAAAAAAGTGAGGCAGCCTCCAAGGCTTCTCTGGCCCTTTGGATCTGTGAGGCTATTGAGTTAGTTTCCTTTTTAGGAGACCGACAGGTGCCTCTAGTCCTGTGGACCACTCATCTAGAACCCAGGCTTCCTCTTGGGCGGAGCTCCACTCGACATCTATTGGGCGACTACTTGGTCGTCTTTGCATTCTTTCGTGTAGCATTACCACTTGGATATTCAGGCCCAGCAGGATGCGCATTTTGCTGCTGTGGGTGGGGGCTTCGGTTCCCTCCCAAAATTAGTACTGCTCTGCTACGTCCCACTAGTCTGGCTTGGACTGGAAGATGAATTAAGTCTTACCTGCTGATTTTCTTTCCTGTAGAGCCTCCTAGTCCAGTCCAGAACTCTCCCTCGTCTTCAACTTTTGTTGCAGGTTTTTGGTGTGTTTTTCCGTGCAGATACATGTTTTTGGGTGTGCACACCTCAGAAACAGAACAGAATTTTTTTGAGTAATTTGAGCTTCCTTGGTGGAAATATTGGGGGACACTTGGTTGCTAGTGTCTCTTTTGTAATAGTGGCCCCTGTATGATTGCAGGGATGAGTAGTGCAAGGCTTCTACAGGCCTGGGTGCCCATTGGTTCTATCAGCGGAGACTTTGTGTGTGGGATTGGGGCCCTGGCCTGGTGTTCTGCTTGGTGAGTGTCCAATATTGGCTTAGTCAGTGGGCACAGGCTATTTATACTGCACTGAGAAGGTGTTCCTCAGTCTTCATGTGCTGGTTGGCGTGTGTAATTCACTCATCTGGGTTGGTCTGGAGGAACTATAGGAAAGAAAATTAGCAGGTAAGGTTTAATTTCACCAAAGCTCTGATAGGGAGAGCCAAAGTTTAAGATTTAAGTTGGTGTTTTTTAGGTGAGCCTTGAATATTGTTAGAGAGAGAAAATGATGCCCAAATTAGAGCTGTTTCCGGCATTATAGTACAGCAATTTGCAAAAAGCAGAGCCTGATATCTTGATGAGTGGAAGTCACGGGGTGATAAGAGAGGAAATGAGGAATTGCAGTGAATATACTTGTAAGTACATAGGAGAAGATTGAATTGGATTGAGATAGATCATCTTCGGTTACCAAGAAATGCAGTCGGAAATCAAGAAAATGTGGCATACGGATACAGAGATATTTCCCATCGTGTTGGGTGCCACGGTCTCCCTTGCCAGCAGGTGGAGGCAGACTTGAACATCTTTCAACAGTGCTTTCCAGGGCATCCCCCCAGACCAGACAAGTGGTTTACTCTCACCAACCAGCAGATGGAGACTGAGACACTCTCTCAGATCAGTACAAATAGCCTGTGCCCACTGAACTGAGCCAGTATTTTCTCATTCTCCAGCAAGTAGTGAGCATAGCCTGTGTTGAGGACTGCAGAGCCTTGCTGAAAGGAATTGTTAGTCCTGGAGTACAGAACCAAGAGGATCTGGTTCTTTCCTACACTCTCCCCCTCAGGTATGCTCCTTCCTTTCCCCCTCCCCAACCTTTGAGAGAGGGTCAGAGGTGAAAGTGCCTGTGCCTTTCGTTCTGCCTTTGTCAGACTTTATTTTGGAAAAAATAAGAGAAAAGAGGCAGAGCCAAGTGAAGGCACGGCTCAAGTCGGGAAGCTGGTTTGAATCCGATCCCCATCGGAGGGGGCAGCCCAGTAAGTCCTCTGGAGGCCCCAGAGTACTTTTAACTTTGTTTTTCTTGTGTTACTAGGGGAAAGGCAATGTGCGCTGACAGCCACATGGACTGTAGCCAGTGTGCGTTGTGTGGCAGTCACAGAGCACAGTTCTCTGACATCGGACTGTGCCACAGCTTCCAGAAGTCAAGCGACGTGGCAGAAGGGGACGCCCGAGAGGATCCTCATGGTGGTGATGCAGATGTGCAGAGCGGCATGGTAGCCTCTGGGGATGGAAGCGGTCTCACGGCTTTGGTGGGGATGGAAGCGGTCTCACGGCTTTGGTGGGAACCGTCGCCATCTTGAATGACATGATGCAGCCCTCTGGGTCTAGCTTGGGGCCTCCAGCTTGCAGCCTACTCTGGATTTTGCCGCCGGGGGGAGGGGTGTCAGGTCGATCAGGCAGAATGGTGGGAGTGAGTGCTCCCCCCCCCCCCCGACTTTGTACTCCTCCTTCATCAGAACTTCCTGATGAAGCAAGGCACAGGAGAAGCATCCCCTCAAGCCTCTTTGGTGTGGAGACGGGGGCTGGCATCCGGGAAGTGTCTGTGGTGGGATTGCATGGAGGAGGAGCTGGACTTTGGCTAGGTGGCATCCCTGGAGTTGCTGGGCCCCGTGGATCTCCTGGAGCAGTTCCAGGAGGAGCTGTAAGAAGGAGAGCTCCCAGTGGGACGAACTCCCGCCACTATCACAGAGTCTCTCGTGGTCCGAGGATAGCCGATGCAGGGATGTCGGGCCAAGAGTCCACAGAGGACCCTCTGATGGAAGGTATCCACGAGCCCTCTCTGTCCTTTACGGGCCACAGTTGATGAGGAGTGGAGCACCCGGACGTGGGACTCCATGTGGGGAGCAGTTTGGCTAGGCTTTACCCTATCCTGCCTGAGGAAAAAGAAAAACTGCGCTTTCCCAATGTGGATGCCTTGGTGACAGCGGTCTTGCAAAAAAACTACCATTCCTTATCGTTCCTCCAGTTTAGTCCTCCACCTCTGGGTCGTGTACCTCCTCCTGCAGCTTGGAGACTGGGCATGTCAAAATCGTGACATCACTGGATAATAGCCTGCTGGTCTCTCCCATCAGCCCCCAGTGTGTCCAGTCTCCATGCAGCTGGAGGACGTAGTGAGCCTAGGTCTGGGCTCACTAGAGGAACACATAAGGAGCTGATAGGGTAGCTTAGGATCTAGTTATTTTAAGTTTGTTTTTGGATTTGGTTAATTTGTTACTGTTACTTTAAAAAAAAAAAAGAAAAGGAGTAAAGCCGGCACCAGTCCCTCTCTGCCTATGCCTTTGTTTCCTTGAGAATTGTGCTGTTAGATATCTGCTCCTTGACTGCACGGAGCAGAGCTCTACAGCAGGCAGGCCCGCGGTGCTAGCGAGTCCGGAGGCACTCCCTGCACGAGCACGGAGAGCAGAGGGGAGAGATCTCACCGGTCAGCTGAGCGGGACCGCTTGAGACCCCCGATTCCAGCGGCTCCGGCGGAAGCAACTTTCTCCACGCGGCGATCTGGTAAGACGGCATTTGGGGTTCTAAGCCAGATTGCCGGGTACCGGGCGGCCTGTTAGTCAGCAGTTTTGGCACCAGGCAGTAAACAGCGGCCATTCCTTATCGTTCCTCCAGTTCAGTCCTCTACCTCTGGGTTGTCAATCTCCTCCTGCAGCTAGGAGACTGGTATGTCAGAATGATGACATCACTGGATATAGCCTGCTGCACTCCCACTTGCATCCCAGTGTAACCAGTCTCCTTGCAGCAGGAGGTCTTGACGAGCCTTAGGAGAGGCTCTCTGGAGGAATGGATAAGGAGCCAGGAGGTTTTTAGGATAGTTCAGTGGGTTGGAATTAATTCTGAGAAGTGCCCTTTTTTTTTTTTTTTTTTTAAAAGAGAGCACAGAGACAAAAAAGATCAAACAGGAAGAAAGGCTTTCTTCATCCCTGCCTTGTCGGTACTGGGGTTTTTCTTCCTGGGGGAGTTCTGACTCAAGCCTTCGAGTCCTACCCCCTGCCCCGTTTGGCCCAGAAGTCTCACCCCCCTGACTTTACGGGGGTGAGCCCTTCTTTAACGCTGTGCATAGCGGCGCTGCAGTCTTTCTCTTCTCTGGCTGCTCCGGTAACTGTTCTTCACAAGGCACGGTGGTTTACAGGCCCGGGGTTCCCAGCGTTGGCAGCGGCGCCTTGGGGAGTGGCAGACCGCACCGGTAAGTGTTTTCCCGGTGTTCGGCTGTTCGTTTTGTTCAGGCCGCCCTGATTCAGGTGCACAGGGCCGCTGCGGTGCTTTTGGCACCCTTTTTTCCCCGACGCGGTTTGCATTCCTGGCGGCCATTTTTTGAGCCGCGATGCAACCGCGTGGCAGCTGATCATCTCTCGTTTTTCGGGTCGGGGCACTGCTGCGAGTTATTTCTTTGATTTTTTGATTTCTTTTGTTTTCCTTTGGTTTAATTTCTTTTGGTGGGCCTTATTTTCCGTTCTGCGTGGCTTCCGTCTGTTCAGTCAGCCCTTCATCTTCAGGGAGGGGGGCCTTCATTTTTCTTGTGTGTGAGAACTAATTCGTTTAAAAAAAAAAGAAACCAATAAGGCATATAGCCTTATAGATAGTACAGATCTGGTAGCCTACGGCCCAGCCAGAGCCAACAGCTTCTGGGGAAGTTTGGTTCTCTCTTAATGGCTGCCCGGCCTCAGTGCCTCGTGTGTGGCACTAGGAGGGGCAAAGTCACTGACACCGGAGTGTGCAGGGGCTGTGCTGCCCTGTCTTCAGCGGTGGAGCTTCAAATGGAAGCCCATGACTCCCTGGAGGCGCAGGGAGCGCCTGCCGGGGTGAGCGCTGCTTCCCCGCGGGCCTCGGCGCAAGAACACCACTTGGAGGTGCTTCCCGGGCCCTCCGGTGAACCCTTGCCACCTCAGGCATCCGGTCTCAGCGGCTTCAGTCCTGAGTTTGTTCTTCTTATGCATCAGGCTTTTTGCCTGTGGCAGCAGGGGAAAAGACCGCGCTCCGCGTCTCCGGCGTCCCGGCCTCCGAGGGTAGTGGCGGAAGGAGGGGCGGGTGCGGATTTGCCCACACCGAAGCAAGCGCGGCTTTCTGACCCGGTGGAGGTCTCATGGCTAGAGTCCTCAGATCCGGAATGGGATCCCGAGGAGGGATCGCAGGATCTGGAGGAAGGTGAGATCCCGGAGCCCGAAGATCAAGCGAAGATCATTCGGGTATTCCGCAGAGAAGAGTTGGCTGCTTTGATTTCAGAGACCTTGCAGATGTTGAACCTTGCCCCGCCAGCGGCGGTGGAGGACGATGTGGAGGATCCTGTCATCCAGGCGGTTCGACAGACGCAGGTGGTATTTCCTGTGCACCGGGTGGTTGAGAAGATGATTCAGGACTAATGGGATAAGCCGGAAGCAGGTCTCCGGGGCATTCGTACTTTGAATCGGTTATATCCTTTGGCGGATTCCGCTAAAGACAGATTCCGGACTCCGCGGATAGATGCGGTAGTGTCCGCTGTTACGAAGAAGACCACCATTCCCGTTGAGGGCAGTGCGGCCCTGAAGGATGCCCAGGACTGTAAGGTTGACGGTCTACTTAAGCAGGCCTTTGAAGCGTATTCTCTTTCGCTTCAGGCCTCCATCTGCGGGGCCTGGGTAGCCAGGGCGTGTTTGCGCTGGGCCCAACGGTTGCGCCAATCCTCGCACGTTGACCTAGAGGAGGTGAAAGAGCTGGACCGCTTGGAGTCCGGCGCGGCCTACCTTGCAGATGTGCATTATGATTTAATTAGGGCGCTGGCCAACAGCACGGGCTCGCTGGTGGCTGCCCGTCTCTCCTTATGGCTGTGCAATTGGGCTGCGGACGGTCCTTCTAAGTCCCGTCTCAGCAAGCTTCCATTTAAGGGCGGTTTGCTGTTTGGGGAAGATTTGGATAAGTTGGTGAAGGACCTGGGTTGAGTCTAAGGCGGGTCGTCTGCCCGAGGACAAACCGAAACAGACCAAGGCTGGCCAAGGTGTTCGGGGTCAGTTTCGGGATTTCGGAAGATTCCGTTCGACGCGGCCCGGTGCCTTCCAGAGAGGGCGGTTTCCCTCTAGAGGCCAGGGTTTTCGGGGGTTTCGGGGAGCGAATAGAGGCTTCTCTTCCGTCCCAGCGTCCACTTCCCGTAAGTCCCAATGAGGCGAGACGGGTCCCGGCGGGGGAGCCTCCCATTGGCGGTCGGCTTCGGGGGTTTCTTCCCGCCTGGACCCACATCACCTCAGACCGGTGGGTGTTGGATATTATTCAACACGGATACGCGCTGGAGCTGGCCCGCCCCGTGCGGGACTCTTTTGTCATGTCTCCTTGCCGGGGTCCCGCGAAGATGGCGGCGGTTCGCGAAACCTTGCAACGGCTCCTTCGCTTGGGGGCCGTGGTGGAAGTCCCAAAGGCTGATTACAGCATGGGTCCGCTACTCCATTTATTTCGTGGTGCCCAAAAAAGGGGGGCAATTGCGTCCCATTCTCGACCTGAAAGGGGTGAACCAGTGCTTGCGGGTGCCGCACTTTCGAATGGAAACGTTGCGGTCGGTCATAGTAGCGGTGCGACGCGGAGATTTCTTGACGTCTCTAGACCTGTCAGAGGCGTACTTGCACATTCCCATTCGGGAAGCTCACCAGCGTTTCCTGCGGTTCGCCCTTCCCTGGGGCCACTACCAATTTCGGGCATTGCCGTTTGGCCTGGCGCCGGCGCCGTGGACCTTCACCAAAATTATGGTGGTGGTGGCGGCGGCGTTGCGCAAAGAAGGTATTCTGGTCCACCCTTACCTAGACGATTGGTTGATTCGAGCCAAGTCCGCGGAGGAGAGTCTCCGGGTGACGGGCAGGGTGGTGCAGTTCTTACAGGAGCTGGGTTGAGTGGTCAACCCGACCAAGAGCCGTTTGCAGCCCACCCAGGAACTCGAATACCTGGGTGTCCGGTTCGATACATGCAGGGGGCAAGTGTTCCTGCCGCGCAAATGGGCCGAGGGGTTGCGGACTCTGGTGCGGCAGTTTCGGTCGATGCCAGCGCCATCGTGGGATTATCTCCGGGTGCTGGGCACCATGGCGGCAACGTCGGAAGCGGTGCCTTGGGCCAGGTTTCATATGAGGCCTCTCCAGAGAGCACTGCTCCATCGTTGGTCCCATCAGACCGATTCGTTGAGCACGCGTCTCCCGTGCCCGGGCAAAGTTCGGCAGTCTCTTCGCTGGTGGCTTCGTCCTTCGTCGCTGGCGGGCGGCTTGCCGCTGGAACAGCCGGAATGGCTGCCGTTGTTGACGGATGCCAGCCTGGGGGGTTGGGGAGCCCACTGCGGGAGTCAGTTTGCACAGGGACTTTGGTCTCCCCTAGAGGCTTCGTGGGCGATCAATCGCCTGGAGCTTCGCGCAGTGTTCCGGGCCCTTCAGGCATTCCAGGACTTGGTGCGCGGTCAGCCCGTGCGAGTTCTCTCCGACAACTCAGCGACGGTGGTGTACATCAACCGACAGGGCGGCACAGGGAGTGCCGCGATGGAGGCCGATGAGTTATTCGCGTGGGTAGAGCTTCACCTATCCGCGATATCGGCAGCGCACATTGCCGGCAAAGACATGTCACCGTGGACTTCCTCAGCAGAGTGCACGTGGATGCGGGGGAATGGGAACTGCATCCCACGGTTTTTCGTCAGATAGTTTGGCGCTGGGGGACTCCGGTCATGGATCTCATGGCGACCTTTCAGTCGGCCAAAGTCGGCCGTTTCTTCAGCAGACGACGGGAGCGGATGTCGGAGGGCATCGATGCCTTGCTTCATCTGTGGCCGTCGGACAGCATCCTCTATGTCTTTCCACCCTGGGCGTTGATAGGCAGGGTGATTCAGAGGATCGGGGCGCATGCGGGCCGAGTGCTGTTGGTGGCACCCGATTGGCCGAGGCATCCCTGGTATGCGGACTTGATACGTCTCTTGGACGGAGAGCCTTGGCGGCTGCCGGCGAGATCGGATCTGTTGCTCCAGGGGCCCCTCTTCATGCCTCAAGTGGATCGGTTCTCGCTTACGGTATGGCCCTTTAGAGGGCTAAACTCATGAAGAAAGGCTACTCGTCGGCGGTTGTGGCTACTTTACTTCGGGTGCGTAAGCAGTCGATCTCTTTGGCGTATGTGCGGGTCTGGTGTGTTTTTGAGGATTGGTGTTTGCAGCGTCAGGTTAGGCCAGGCTCGGCTCCCATTCCGTTGGTCTTGGATTTTCTGCAGGACGGCTTTGACAAAGGTCTTGCTGCCAGTTCCTTGCGTGTTCAGTTGGCGGCCCTTTCCTGCTATCGGGGCAAGGTCCAGGGCGTACCGTTGGGGGCTCATCCTGACATCAGTCGTTTTCTGAAGACGGTCGCTCGGGTACGCCCGGCGCGCCGGGTGTGCGTTCCCCCGTGGGATCTGAATCTTGTTCTCACGGCTCTGGCCGAACCCCCCTTTGAGCCCTTGCGTCGGGCGTCGCTGAAGGATTTGACGCTCAAGACGGTGTTCCTGGTGACGATTTGTTCCGCGCGGCGAGTTTCGGAACTACAGACGTTGTCGGGAGCCCTTTCTGTCTTTTTCTAGAGAAAAAGGTGGTCTTGCTTCCGGTCCCGTCCTTTCTGCCTAAGGTGGTATCTCCCTTTCATGTGAACCAGGCAGTGTGTTTACCCGTTCTGGGGTCCTTGGGGGGCGGCGACTCGGATTGCGGTCTTCGGCGTCTCGACGTAAAGAGAGCCTTGCGTCAGTATTTGCGGGCCACGGAGTCCTTCTGCCGGTCTGAGAGATTTTGTGCTGTACGGCGGTGCTCGCAAGGGCGAGGCGGCGGCTAAGGCGTCCATCACCCGCTGGCTTAAAGAAGCGATTGCGTCCGCGTATTTGCTTCGGGGTCGTGTTGTGCCTCTGGGGCTGAGGGCGCATTCCACCAGGGCGCAGGCGTTGTCTTGGGCGGAGCATAGCTTGGTTCCCCCGGGAGACATTTGTAGGGCAGCGACTTGGTCGTCTCTGCATACGTTCAGCAAACATTACCGACTGGATGTTGCTGCAGCTTCGGATGCTCGTTTCGGCTCGGCTGTTTTAGCTGCCGGCTGGAAGGGTCCCTCCCATTGATTACTGCTGTGGTACATCCCAGAGGTAGAGGACTGAACTGGAGGAATGATAAGGAAATGATAATTACACTTACCTGGTAATTGTAGTTCCTTTAGTGACGACAGTTCAGTTCTCCTTCCCGCCCGGATGTTTCTCAGAGGTTTCAGGTTTGGTGGCGTGCCGAAGGGTGTTACAGGTGAGTCTGGATTCCTTCCTTTCCTTTGTTTGTCCCTTCCTCAAGGGCAGGGCAGGTGGTAAGAAAGCCTGGTCGGAAGGGGTGGATTGTTTGTAGTGAGGATGTTATTCTGTTTAGCTACTTATTTGTTGCTCCTTTGAGTCTGTTTTGTTATAGTTCACACTGGGATGCAAGTGGGAGTGCAGCAGGCTATATCCAGTGATGTCATCATTCTGACATACCAGTCTCCTAGCTGCAGGAGGAGATTGACAACCCAGAGGTAGAGGACTGAACTGTCGTCACTAAAGGAACTACAATTACCAGGTAAGTGTAATTATCATTTTTGAGACCGCGTCTGCACCGCGTGGCGGGCTCTCGCGCTTTGGGGCATGGAGGTGTTAAAACCTTGTGAGTCCTGGCTTGGGCAACGCTTAATGTATTAATTTATTAAATTTCATTAATTTTAAGGAATCTAGGTGGTTTATTTTTAGCTGTGCGGGGCTAGCTTCCTTCTGGGAATAAAAGTTCTCAACTCCATGTTTTTATTCCAGGGGGGGGGGGGGGGGGGATTTTCTTTTTTTCTCTTTTGGATAGTAGTTAGTTTGTTTCGATATCCCTTTTTGTTTAAAGGTTTAAAAAAAAAATTTTTTTGGTTTGTGGTGTAGTGGCATATGCGTGGCGGCGGTGTTTGGCCTATGGCATCGTGTCCACAGTGTGTTGTCTGTGGGACCCGCAGAGGTACTGTCGCTGACTCCGGGATCTGCCGGGGCTGTGCTGCGTTGTCCACTTGTGTGGAACAGCATATGGAAGTTCAGGGAGCCCCAGGAGGCGGGAGCTGACGGAGAGGCGTTGCGGACCTTGTCACAAGGATCCTGTCCGGAGCCAACAGCAGGTCCGTCAAGCGTGTTACCGGGCTCGGGTTTGAGGCCTCTGCTCGGTGATTTCTGTCCAGACTTTGTTTTAATTATGCATCAGGCGTTTTGTTTGAGGCGTTAAGGGAAAACTCCAAAGCCCTTGCCTCTGACTAGTTATGATCAGCATCCCGGGGTAGGTGACGCAGGGGGTATCTCCCTGCAGCCTCCTAAGAGATCAAGGCCTCGTGAGTTTTCTGTCGCTGAGGACGAGTGGCAAGAGGCAGATGAGGCCGAGATGGAGCTCGAGACAGGTATGGCAGAGTTGGAGGAAGGAGAAATCCCAGAGCCTGAGGATCAAGCGAAAATCATTCGGGTATTCCAGAAGGAGGAACTGTCGGCACTTATTACGGAATCCCTCCAGACGCTAAACCTGGCTACTACACAGGCAATGGAAGAAGAAGATGTGTAAGATCCTATTATTCAAGCGGTGAGACAGGCGCAGATAGTGTTTCCCGTTCACCGTGTGTTGGACCGAATGATTCAAGAAGAGTGGGATCAACCGGAGGTGGGGCTGAGAGGAATTAGGACCATGAACAGGTTCTATCCCTTAGCAGATAAGGACAAGGATAGATTTCGCTCTCCAAGGATTGATACAGCCGTCTCCGCGGTCACAAAAAAGACCACTATCCCGGTGAGAGGTAGCGCAGCCTTAAAATATGCACAGGACAGAAAGGTGGACGGTTTATTGAAACAATCATTTGAGGCTAATGCTTTATCCTTGCAGGCCTCCATTTGTGGAGCTTGGGTGGTGAGAGCATGTCTCAGATGGTCTCAGCATTTGCACCAGGTGCCGCAGCTAGAGCAGGAAAGTATAAAAGAGCTAGATCGGCTAGAGTCTGGTTTTGGCTTATTTGGCCGATGTGCACTACGACTTGAACAGAGCACTAGCAAATAGTATGGCTTCATTGGTTGCTGCTCAAAGATCCTTGTGGTTGTGGAATTGGGTGGCCGATGGCTCATCAAAGTCACACCTCAGTAAGCTCCCGTTTAAAGGAAGGTGGTTGGTTGTTGAAGATCTTGACAAGTTGGTTAAGGCTTTAGGAGAGCCCAAGGGTGGAAGGCTCCTGGAGGATAAACCTAAACAAGGGAACTCTTCGCCGGTCTTTCGAGGTCAGTTTAGAGATTTCAGGAGATTTCGGACTTCTCGTTTGGGTGGTTTCCAAAAGGGAAGATTTACCTCTAGAGGCCAGGGGTTTTGAGGAGCAAGTAGAGGCTATGCAGTGGCTTCCGCAGCAGCAACTCGTAAACAACAATGAAATGAGGCGTGTCCCAGTGGGAGGCCAACCGATAGGAGACGGCTTCGGGGGTTTCTTCCTGCCTGGACCCAAATAACGTCCGACCAGTGGGTCTTGGAGATCATTCGCGTGGGCTATGCACTAGAATTGGCAAGACCGGTGCTAGATTCGTTTGTGATGTCTCCCTGCAAAGGTCCACGGAAAACGCTGGCGATTCGGCGTACGTTAGATCGGCTGTTGCAGTTGCGAGCTGTCGTGCCGGTTCCAATAGCGGACTACGGAATGGGTCGCTACTCCATTTATTTTGTGGTGCCAAAGAAAGACGGATCTCTTCATCCTATTCTGGACTTAAAAGGGATGAATCGCTGCCTTCGCGTACCACATTTCAGGATGGAAACGCTGAGATTGGTCATTGTGGCGGTGCGCCAAGGAGAGTATTTAACTTCCCTCAATCTCACGGAAGCATATTTACACATCCCAATCAGAGAGATTCATCAAAAGTGGCTGCGGTACGCTTTTCCTTGGGGACATCTGTTCTGAGCATTGCCATTCGGTCTGGCGACGGTCCCACGGACCTTCACCAAGATCATGATGGTGGTAGCAGTGGCGTTACAAAAGGAAGGAGTTCTGGTTCATCCTTATCTCGACGATTGGTTGATTCGGGCAAAGTCCAAGATCGAGAGCATTTGGGTTACAGACAAGGTGGTGAAGTTTCTACAGAGTCTCGGCTGGGTGGTCAATTCGGCAAAGAGCCGGTTGGTTCCGTCCCAGAACCTCAAGTATCTCGGGATATGATTCGACACTCAGAAAGGAATGGTGTTTCTGCCAAATCGTCGAGTACAAGTGCTTCGACAGTTGGTGCGCAAGTTCAGGTCTGCTCCGGCACCCACAGTGTGGAGTTATCTTCGCGTGCTGGGGACAATGATTTCATATGCGCCCATTGCAGAGAGCGCTCCTTTGCCGTTGGTCGCATCAGTCCAACTCGGTGAACAAACGGCTTCCCTGCCCGATTCGGGTCCAGCAGTCCCTTCGTTGGTGGCTGCTTCCAGGATCTCTGAAGGCAGGAATGCCTCTAGAACAGCCGGAGTGGCTTCCCTTGTTGACGGACGCAAGTCTTGTGGGATGGGGAGCTCATTGTGGAGAGCTATTTGCACAGGGCACTTGGACCATACAAGAGAGCAAGTGGTCAATCTAGAGCTGAGGGCAGTCCGTCTGGCGTTACAATTCTTCGAAGTGACGTGTTGGGCGGTTCGAGTGCTGTCTGCCAACTCCAAGACAGTGGCCTACATCAATCGGCAGGGCGGTACCAGAAGTGTGGCCATGGAAGAAGAAGCAGAGGCACTGTTCTCTTGGGTAGAGATTCGACTACCAGCAATCTCGGTGGCACATATTGCTAAGATGGCAGATTTTTTCAGCAGGGTCAGAGTGGATGCCGGAGAATGGGAGTTGTATCCGGACGTGTTTGCACAGATAGTTCGGCGATGGGGACCGCTGATAATGGATCTCATGGCGACCTTTCAGTCAGCAAAGATGAGTTGTTTCTTCAGCAGACGGCGGGAAAGGATGTCTGAAGGAATCGACGCCTTGATACAGCATTGGTTGTTGTCTGGTCTCCTCTGTCTTTCCTCTGTGGGTGCTCATAGGTCACGTGGTTCAGCGCATCGAAGCTCATCGGGGAAAAGTATTGGCGTACCACAGGCCGAGGCGCCCGTGGTATGCCAATCTCATTCGGTTACTCGACGGGACTCCTGGAGGTTACCGACATGGGAGAATCTGTTGCTACAGGGTCCGCTTCGAATGCCTCAGGTGGATCAGTTCTCGCTTACAGTATGGCCATTGAAAGGGCAAGGTTGAGAAAGAAAAGGTTATTTAACGGCAGTCATCGCTACTTTGCTTCGAGCGAGAAAAAAAGTCCACGTCTTGCATATATGCGCATATGACGTATTTTTGAGGACTGGTGCTCGTGGAGGCAAGTACGCGTGGCTACAGTATCCGTTCCCGTTGTGTTAAGTTTTCTGCAGGACGGATTTGATAAGGGCCTGTCAGCCATTTCCTTGAGAGTGCAGTTAGCGGCTCTGTCATGCTATAGAGGCAAAGTCTAGGGAGTGGCTCTAGGTTCGCATGCAGATGTGTTGCGTTTTCTTAAGCAGTATCCCGACTGCGGCCGTCACGTAGAATCACGGTTCCACTGTGGGATCTGAATTTGGTTTTGGGGGCATTAGCCAAGGAACCATTTGAGCCTTTACGTCAGGCGTTGGTTAAAGATTTAACGTTGAAGACAGTGTTTTTGGTGGCTATCTGTTAAGCGAAGCAAATTTCTGAATTACAGGCGCTGTCATGTCAAGAGACATTTTTGTCTTTTTCCAGGGAAAAGGTGGTGGTGCGGCCAGTTCCGTCGTTCTTGCCAAAGGTAGTTTCTCTGTTTTCACCTGAACCAAACGGTTTCTCTCCCAACTTTAAGCTCGGTGGAGGAGAACGTCTTGGACCGTAGTTTATGCCGTTTAGACGTAAAAAGAGTACTGCGACAGTAGTTAAAAGTCTCAGAAACGTTTCGCAAATTGGACCATCTATTCGTGGTGTTCGGAGGTCCCAGCAAAGGAGAGGCGGCGGCAAAAGCGTCTATTTCCAGATGGATTAAGGAGGCAATTGCGTCAGCATATCTGTTGCAGGGTTATCCGGTGCCAGCAGGTTTATGAGCTCACTCTACTAGAGCGCAAGCGGCATCATGGCCAGAACACAGTTTGGTTTCGCCAGTGGAAATTTTGTAGAGCGGTCACTTGGTCCTCTCTTCATACTTTCAGTAGGCACTACCGCCTGGATGTCTTGGTGGCAAACGATGCCTGTTTCCCGTCGGCGGTGTTGCGATCCGGCTGGAAAGGTCCCTCCCAATGATTACTGCTCTGTTACATCTCAGGGGTGGAGGAACGATAAGGAAATAGAAATTACACTTACCTGGTAATTGTGTTTCCTTGAGTAACTCCAGTTTAGTCCTCGTTCCCGCCTGGGGATGTATTGTTTTTCAGTGGTTGTTCAATTGGGAGAAGTGCAAGTCTACAGGTGAGTAGAGCCTTTATTTGCTTCTTACTCGTCTCTGTTTTTGTCCTATTTCTTTTCTGTCTGTTCTTCTTTCTCTTGGCCCTGGCTAGGCATAGAGCGCACAAGAGAGGGTACAGGAAGCACTTTCCCTCTGTCAGCAGAGGGGGTTTAGTGGTTAAATTTGGCATGTTATACATTTAGTTTGAGTTTAAAGTTTGAATGGCTATGATAGCTACTTATTTGTTGCTCCTTTGAGTCTGCTTTGTGAGTAGTTCACTGGGAGCTGATGGGAGAGACCAGCAGGCTATATCCAGTGATGTCACGATTTTGACATGCCCGGTCTCCAAGCTGCAGGACGAGGTTCACTACCGAGGGGTGGAGGACTAAACTGGAGTTACTCAAGGAACTACAATTACCAGGTAAGTGTAATTTCTATTTCCAGTGGAAGGGGGTGTCGCTCTTAAGGATCTGCAGGACTGGCGCATGGAGGCGCTGCTTAAGCGGGCCTATGAGGTGTCAGCTGGGCCTGCAAGGTGCTGTCTTTGGGGCCTATGTGGCCTGTGCCTGTCTCCACTGGTTCCAGGGACTGCAGGAGTAGGTGGACTCGGGGGCCCCCACCCGGGTGCAGGATGCTCATCTGGAGTCGGGGACTACCTTTCTGGCAAATTTACTCTGCGATCTCGTGCGGGTTTCCACTAAAAACACAGCTATGGTGGTGGCTGCCCGGCACCTCCTGTGGCTGTGCAACTGGTCGGCTGATGTGGCTTCTGAGATGCGGCTCACTAAGCCCCCTTTTACAGGCAGGTTGCTCTTAGTGGAGGATTTGGAGAAGCTAGTCAAGTCCCTGGGTGAGTCCAAGGTGCCTCGTCTGCCGGAGGACAAGCTAAAGGCAGACAGAGGTGGCCCTGTTCGGGACCTTGGTAGGGAGTTCCAAGGGTTTTGCCTCTTCTGGACGGCTAACTCACAGATAACCCGCTTTCTTCAACATGGCTCTTCTTTCAAGGAGGGGCCAGATTTTATTTATTTACATTCTCTTATATACCGCGCTATTCTGCATCAGTGCGGTTTACATTGAACAAACTGAAATTACATTGAACAGGGCATTATAACTTGGAGATAACTATTTTACAGGGAACATGGGCTATGGAGGGTTAAGTGGCTTGCCCAAGACCACAAGGAGCACCTGTGGGACTAGAAACCCCAGTCCTTCCGGCCCAAGGTTGCTGTCCTCTAGTGGGATTTGAACCCCCAACCTTCCGGCCTGAAGTACCTTGCCCCAACCACTAGGCCACTCCTCCACTCCAAATACGTTGAGGGTTCACTTGCACTGCCTCAGGTGCAGCCAAACCTTCGCAATGAGAATTTAGGGGCTCCAGTGGGGGTGCAGCCAATGGTGAGAGCAAAGCACCAGCGTTTCCTTCACTTTGTGGTGCCCAGAGGGCATATCCAGTTTCAAGCATTGCCCTTTGGCCTGGTCACGGCCCCACGGGTCTTCACAAAGATCATAGTGGTGGTAGCAGCATGTTCTTGCAAGCAAGGGATCCTGGTTCATCTGTACTTGGATGACTGGTTGATTCGAGGAAAATCCCTCGAGGAGAGTCAGTGCTCAATGGAGACAGTGGTTTGTTATCTACAGGAACTAGTCTGAGTGGTCAATTTCGCCAAGAGCCAGCTACAGCCATTGCAGACCCTGGGATATCTGGGAGTCCCCTTGGACACATGCCGGGGCATGGTCTATCTCCTGGAGAGTCACGTCATGAAGCTGCAGATCCAGATACAAGGTCTTTGCCGAACCCTGCATCCCTGGGCTTGGGACTACTTCTAGGTGCTGGGCTACATGGCAGCCTTGCTGAAGCTAGTGCCTTGAGCTTGTCTACATATGAGGTCTTTGCAGGCGCATCTACTCGCTCATTGGTCTCCTGTGGTGCACTCCATGGAGGTCCATCTTCTGCTGTCAATGACGGCCAGGTTGAGCTTGCAGTGATGACTCAACCTGGTGAACTTGGAGGCGAAAATGTCCCTGAAGACTCCAGACTGCGTGGTGGTCACCACGGATGTGAGTCTGTCCAGCTGGGGTAGCCACTGCCTGTGTCACATGTGGTGCAGGGTCAATGGTCAGCTGAAGAATGCCACTGGCCCATCAGTTGTTTGGAGACGAGAGCGGTGTAGCTGGTGTTCAAAGCGTTTCTACCCCTGGTGCAGCACATAGCTGTGTAGATCCTGTTGGACAGTGCCACCCAGTTGCTTATATTAGTTGCCAGGGCAGCACATGCAGCTCCCTGGTGGTGGCGGAAGTGATACCACTCCTGCAATGGGCAGAGACCCACCTGAGGGGTCTCTTGGTGGCATATGCAGCTGGTGCAGCGAATGTTCAGGTGTATTACCTGAGTTGCCACATTTTGGATCTGGCGGAATAGTCTTTCTCGGAGGAAATGTTTCAGTCACTGGTGGAATGCTGGGGGATGCCGGCAATGGACTTGATGGCACGGATAGAGAATGCCAAAGTGCCCTGTTCCTTATCGTTCCTCCAGTTCAGTCCCACACCGCTGGGTAGTGTACCTCTTCCTGCAGCATGGAGACTGGGTATGTTAGAAGCTTGACACATCCACCGGTGGTACCTCCCACCAGCTTACAATGTGTCCAGTCTCCATGCAGCAGGAGGTTGTGAGCCTAGGGTGTAGGCTCAGCATGAGGAACGCATAAGGAGATTAGTTGGTTTAAAATTTGGTTTTAAGGGTGATTTGTTGTTTTTGGGTACGCTGTACCTTTTAATTTATTTCTATCGGGTTAAAAAAAAAACAGCCGGTAAGGGCAGAGAAGTGGGCAGTGGAAGGGATTCCTGCTTCCCCTTCCCTTCAACATTCTTTTTCATTTATGCCCTGCTATAGCTTGTTATCGTAGTAAGGTGCAAGGTCATGCAGTAGGAACTCACCCAGATGTCTTGTGTTTTTTGAGAGTGGTATCACGTTTGCGGCCTCCTCGCCGCGTGTTGATTCCTCCGTGGGATCTCAATTTGGTGTTGGGGGCATTGACAAGAAGGCCTTTTGAGCCAATAGGTGAGACCTCGGTGAAGGACTTGACGTTGAAAGCTGTGTTTCTGTTCGGCACGTCGGGTTTCGGAGTTGTAATCTTTATCTTGCAGGGAACCTTTCATAATGTTCTTCAAAGAAAAGGTTGTGTTGCGCCCAGTGCCTTCGTTTTTACCAAAGGTGGTTTCGCCGTTTCATCTGAATCAGACGGTCGCCTTACCAGTGTTGAAGTCATCAGGTGGGGAGGCAGCTGATCGTAATTTGCGGTTGCTGGATGTGAAGAGAGTGCTTCGTCAGTACTTGTGGAGGTCCGAGGTTTTTCGTAAGTTGGAGCGTTTGTTCTTTTTGGCGGGCCACATAAAGGTGAAGGAGCTTCCAAGGCGTCCATTGCTAGGTGGATTAAGGAAGCGATTGTATCAGCTTATCTTTTGCAGGGGCGTCAAGCACCTTTGGAATTGAGGGCTCATTCAACAAGGGCTCAAGCGACGTCTTGGGTGGAACGCAGCTGTGTTCCGGCAGCTGAAATCTGTAAGGCGGCCCCGTGGTCCTTGTTGCATACTTTTAGTAAGCATTACCATCTTGATGTGCAGGCGGCAAGGGACGCCTGTTTCGGGTCCCTCCCTTTAGGGTACTGCTCTGCTACATCCCAGCTGTGCAGGGCGGGACTGAACTGGAGGAATGATAAGGAAAGAGAAATTAGACTTACCTGCTAATTGTTGTTCAGTCCCGATTCCCAACCAGGTTGGGGATTGTCAGTAATCTCGTGACAGTAAAGGGGCCAGCCACGCAAAAGAAAGCCTAAAGGTAAGTGTTATTACCTGTTTTGGTGAGGTAATCGTCTACTTGGCAGCACTGCTCAGTACTGCTTTCTTTTACCTTCTTTCATGTATTTCATATCTGTTCTGTTTTCCTTGGGGGAGAGGTGAAGCAGTTATCCTCTCCTTACAGGGGTTTTTGTTGCAGAGGCAGAGAGACCTCTAGTTCACAGTTCATGTTGGTTATAACTACTTATGTGTTGCTCCTTAGAGTATGCTTTGTCAGTAGATCACTGGAAGCTGGTGGGAGGTGCCACCGGTGGATGTGTCAAGCTTCTGACATGCCCAGTCTCCATGCATCAGGAAGAGGTACACTACCCAGCGGTGCGGGACTGAACTGGAGTTCCTCAAGGAACAACAATTAGCAGGTAAGTCTAATTTCTCTTCAGTTGCTGAAAGTCCCCAATGTCCGAGGACCTTGATGTTCTCATGCAGCTGTGGCCTCGGGCAGAGCTGCTGTATGTCTTTCTCCCACAATGTGCCTCTATGTGCTGCAACACCCGTCCCATCAAGGGCCAGGGTAGAGTGTTGTTGATTAGTGCCAGACTGGCCTCGCTGGCCATGTTATGCAGATCTGGTGCGGCTCCTGGTGGAAGAGCCTGTTCGGCTACCGTCAGTGCCAGATCTTCTAACCCAAGGGCCAGTGTGCATGCTGGCAATGGATCGATTCTCGCTTGGGCCTTGAAAGGGCTCAGCAGAGGCGCCATGGCTATTCTGCACAAGTGATTGACACCCTTTTGCAAACCCTGGTGGTGCTTTACTTCCTTGTCCTCTGTACGTGTTTGGAGGATCTTTGAGGCCTGATGGTGCTGAGCACGGAACCATTCCCCTTGGGGCACCCGTGTTGGCTATTTTGAGCTTTTTGCAGGCAGGGCTGGAAAAAGGTCTGGCATTGGGCTCGCTGTGAGTCCAGGTGGTGACCTTGTCTTGTTTTCACGGCCGGGTGCAGTGCATGTCTCTGGCTTCCCACTCTGATGTGGTCTGTTTCCTGCCGGGGGGGGGGGGGGGGGTTTCGAGCATCTGTGGTCCCCGAGCCGGCCACTGGGACCTCAATTTGATACTGTCTGCGCTGAGCAGTCCGCCCTTTGAGCCTCTTAAGGGAGCTTTGGTCAAAGACTTACCCTTGAAGGCCGCCTTTCTTGTTGCCATTTGTTCTGCCGGTTGGAGTGGAGGAATAGCCTAATAGTTAGGGCACTGACTTGGGAACTAAGAGACCAGGGTTCGATTCCCACTAGCACTCTTTGTGGCCTTTGGCAAGTCACTTAACCCTTCATTGTCTCAGAAAAATCAAAGTTATCAATGTCCCTGTTTAATGTACATTACCAAGTTTTAGTTACAATGTAAACCACTTTGACTGAAATAAGAAAGTGCTATAAAAACCTGTTTAAATAAAAATAAAATGAATAAATTTCGGAGTTGCAGGGCTCTCTGCATGAAAGAGCCTATCTTGTGTTTTCCAAGGAGAAAATGGTCCTGTGGGTGGTGCTTTCCTTTCTGCCTAAGATGATGTCTGAGTTTTCATCTCAATCAGGTTGTCGCCTTACCCTCTTTTTCGGGGCGACAAGACTCACAGGAAACTTCCCTCCTTTACAAACTGGATGTCCGTGGAGTCCTAAAGCAGTACCTGATAGTGACGCAGTGGTTTAGGCGTTTGGGGAGGCTGTTTGCAGTGGGCCCCAGAAGGGGGAGGTGGCCTCTAAGCTCTCTGTCGCCTGCTGGATCTGGGAAGCGATAGTCTGCTGATTTATTGAAGGATTGGCAGGCGACCATGGGCCTTCATGCCCATTCAATGAGAGCTCAGACTTCCTCCTGGGCTGAAGTGGGGAGGGTTCCTCCCTTGGACATATGTTGGGTGGCCGCCTGGTTGTCCCTCCATTCCTTTGTGCAGTACTTACTGCTACGATGTGCAGGCGATGCCGGATGCCCGTTTGGTGAGAGGGTGATGTGAGCCAGACTTTCGGTTCCCACCCAACATTAGTACTGCTCTGCTACCTCCGACTTGACTGGACTGGAGGGACACTGGCAGGTGAAATTAGACCTTACCTGCTAATTTTCTTTCCGGTAGTCCTTCCAGTCCAGGACCCTTCTTGATGAATTCAGTCTGTTAGTAGGTTGTGCGCGCTACTCCAGAGTTTTGGAATGAGGCGAGCGCACGTTCGTATCTGGTGTGGTTATTTGGGTTCCTGTGTTTTGTCAGTACGTGTTTTTGATGAGGCTTTTTGCTTACAAAAAAAAAAGAGAAAAACAAATCTGTTATGAAAAATATGACTGCAGTATAGGTCTGCAACTTGTGGTGACCCTAAGTCTCTTCAGAGTGCAATTTTGGGGACAAGGCTTCCATGTGGCGTGCATGTTCCACAAGTCGGGGGGCTCATGCCTGGCAGAGAGAGTGGGAGTTTGAGGTTCCGTTCTTTCATTCTCTGCTTGGCAAGTGGCAAATACTGGCTCAGTTCAGTGGTCACAGGCTATTTGTACTGATCTGAGAGAGAGTCTTTCTCAGTCTCCACCTGCTGGTTGGTGAGCATCACCCACTTGACTGGACTGGGGGGACTACAGGAAAGAAAATTAGCAGGTAAGGCCTAATTTCTCTTTCAGTAAGTATAACCACTGGTGCAGCACACAGAAGCCAGTAAATTGCTTCCAGCAGGTGCCAAGATGTGTGGAGAGTGTAGATAGCATGGGTCTGAAGAGTCGGGTCTATGTTGCAGTGTCCTCGGGATTGAACCTGCTGTTTGTTAAGCTTTTTTCCTGTCCTTGCCTGCCTGAGTGAATCCTCCCCCTCCCCCCCTCCCCCTGAAGTATTGTGTAGCCTTCTTCCTGTTTTCTCCACGTGTGCATAGGCTGTTTTAGTTTGCTTTTCTCTGATCGGAGAAGGGCTGAACTTTTACAGAGCTCTGCTAGTGAGTGGATATTTGCCTCCTGGGACATCTTACTGTGAGTTCTAGCTGTTTATTTAATTATTTACTGTTGTCTAACTGTTTGTTTGTTTAATTATTTATTGTTTGTCTTAGTGGTGTGCTAGTTCAGCCTTCTCAGCTGTACTTACCTTGCCTCTCTCAACTAACTGGGCTTTGTGTGGTACCCCCATCCCCCTGCTGAGGGTTCAGGACAGGGTACCTTGTAACTGCCCTCTTTAATAGGACTTATCTCCCTCCCTCCCTCCCCAGCACCCACCCACCCCTGGGGTAATTGTAGTTTTATAGGTACTTGCACATCTTAGAGGAAAGGGGCTGCTCTCAGGTGCAGCTCTTAATCCAAATCAGTCATACACAGAGGACCTGAGATTAATTAAGCTTCAGGTACACAGGGTGTATTAGGGGTATTAGATACACTTTTATTAGTATAAGCATCTACACCAATCCTTATTATATACCGAATTTAAAAGACCTAAACACAAGCTTTAAACTAAGATGCAGACAGAGGTCCAGCAACGAGATGGGGGTTCTCCAGTCTTTTGCATTGAGTGTCACATGTATGATTTTCTCCCAGTTGGTGAGAGGTCCTACATATGCACTAAGTGCAGGGAGCTCTTTGCTCTCAGGGAACGAGTCCGTTCTCTAGAGGCTAGAGTAGCAGACCTGGAAGACATAAGAAAGACAGAGAAGTACATGGACGAGACCTACAGGGATATAGTCCTGAAGTCCCACCTCCAGTCTGGCAGCATCCCTGTTGCCATGGAGGAGAGAGGTCACGTGACAGGAGAGCATCACCCTGGTGTGGCAGGAAGTGATCCTGTAACTAGGACCTGTCCTCCAGGTGATGTAAAACCCTCTCGCACCGAGGACGTTTCTCCAGGGCCATGTCCCCATGAGGGGAGGGTCAGGACAGCTGTTATAGTTGGTGATTCAATCATTAGGAATGTAGATAGCTGGGTGGCTGGTGGACGTGAGGATCGCCTGGTAACATGCCTGCCTGGTGCGAAGGTAGCAGATCTCACGCACCGCCTAGATAGGATCATAGATAGTGCTGGGGGGGAGTCTGCTGTCTTGGTACATGTTGGTACCAATGACATAGGAAAATGTGGTAGGGAAGTTCTGGAGGCTAAATTTAAGCTTTTAGGTAGGAAGTTGAAATCCAGAACTTCCAGGATAGCGTTCTCCGAAATGCTTCCTGTTCCACGTGCAGGACCCAAAAGACTGGCAGAGCTCCGGAGTCTCAATGCGTGGATGAGACAATGGTGCAAGGATGAGGGTTTTGGATTTGTTAGGAACTGGGGAACATTCTGGGGAAAGGGGGGGCTCTTCCGAAGGGATGGGCTTCACCTTAATCAGGATGGGACCAGACTGCTGGCATTAACCTTTAAAAAAGAGATAGAGAAGCTTTTAAACTAGAAAATAGGGGAAAGCCGACAGTCACCCAGGAGCGCATGGTTCGGACAAAGGTATCCTTGAAGGATACTACCAAAAGCAGTGAGGTTCCAAAAGGGAGTATAGTAGCCCAAATGCCCTTGAGTAAGGAGCAGACAGAGCATAAGGATTCCCAATTACCCATGCTTACCAATAGCCAGATTAATATTAATAAAATACAGTCTCTAAAATGCTTGTATGCCAATGCTAGAAGTCTAAACAATAAGATGGGAGAATTAGAATATATAGCACTAAATGAGAGGTTAGATATGATTGCACTCTCAGAGACATGGTGGAAGGAGGATAACCAGTGGGACACTGTGATACCTGGATACAAACTATATCGTAATGATAGAGCTGAACAAATTGGTGGAGGGGTTGTGCTCTATGTTAGAGAGGGCATTGAGTCAGAAAGGATTAAAGTTTTGCAGGGAACAAAATTTGCTGTAGAATCTCTATGGATTGAAATTCCATTTATGAAGGGGAAGGTGATGGCAGTGGGAGTATACTATCGACCACCTGGCCAGAATGAACAAATGGATGATGAAATGCTCAAAGAAATCAAGGAAGCTAACAAAAGCCACAACAGAGTAGTAATAATGGGTGATTTCAATTACCCCGGTATCGACTGGGACAGTGTCACAGCAGGACAAGCTAAAGAGATAAAGTTTCTAGATGAAATAAATGACTGCTTCTTGGAGCAGCTGATTCATGAACCGACCAGAGGGGAAGCCATACTGGACCTAGTCCTTAGTGGAACGCCAGATCTGGTGCAAGAAATAAGGGTGTTGGGACCACTTGGCAATAGTGATCATAGTATGATCATGTTTGATTTAATCAGTGGAGGACAGATAGTAAAGGAATCCACAGTACTACCTTTTAACTTTCAAAAGGAAGACTATGATAGAATGAGGAATATAGTTCGTAAAAAACTAAAAGGAGCGGTTCCAAAGGTTAAAGACTTACAGCAAGCTTGGGTGTTATTTAAAAATACTATCCTCGAAGCCCAGACCAGCTGTATTCCACGCATTAAGAAAAGTGGAAGAAAGTCCAAAAAACTGCCAGCATGGTTTAAAGGTGAGGTCAGAGAGGCTGTTGCTGCCAAAAGAGCAACCTTCAGGAAATGGAAAAAAGAGCCAAATGATGAAAACTGGAAACAGCACAAGCACTGGCAAGTTAAATGCAAAGCATTGATAAGGCAGGCAAAGCGGGAATTTGAGAAGAAACTTGCTACGGAAGCAAAAACACGAAATAAAGACTTTTTCAAGTACATTCGTAGCAAAAGGCCTGTGAGAGAGTCAATTGGACCATTAGATGATAGAGGGGTAAAAGGGGCAGTAAGAGGAGACAAGGCTATAGCAGAGAGACTGAATGAATTCTTTGCTTCGGTCTTTACTGAGGAAGATGTAGGGATGTTACCCAAGACTGAAGTGGTATTTAAAGGTGATACTGCAGAGGAATTGAGAGAAATATCGCTACACCGGGAAGATATATTACAACTATTTGATAAACTGAATAGTAGCAAATCACCTGGACCGGATGGTATACATCCCAGAGTGTTGAAAGAACTGAAATATGAGATTGCAGACCTGTTATTGGTAATCTGTGAACTTTCATTAAAATCATCTGTAATACCTGAAGATTGGAGGGTCGCCAACGTAACACCAATTTTTAAAAAGGGTTCCAGGGTTGACCCGGGAAATTACAGACCGGTGAGCCTGACGTCAGTACCAGGGAAAATGGTAGAAACCATCATAAAGAACAAAATTACACAGCATGTAGATAGTCATGGCCTAATGGGAGACAGCCAACCTGGCTTTAGACAAGGAAGATCTTGTCTTACTAATCTGATCTGTTTTTTTGAAGGTGTGCATAAACAGGTAGACAAAGGTGAGTCGGTTGATATAGTGTATCTGGACTTTCAGAAAGCTTTTGACAAGGTCCCCCATCAGAGACTTTTGGCGAAGCTAAAAAGTCATGGGATAGGAGGCAGTGTACTATTGTGGATCGGGAACTGGTTAAAAGATAGAAAGCAGAGGGTAGGGCTAAATGGCCAATATTCCCAATGGAAAAAGGTGAATAGTGGAGTACCCCAGGGATCTGTACTGGGTCCGCTACTTTTTGACATATTCATAAATGACCTGGAAAAGGGAATAACTAGTGAGGTTATCAAATTTGCAGATGACACAAAACTGTTTAAAGTTGTTAAAACCCAAGAGGATTGTGGAAAACTGCAGGAGGATCTGGATAAATTGGAAGACTGGGCATCCAAATGGCAGATGAAATTTAATGTGGACAAGTGCAAAGTTATGCACCTAGGAAAGAACAACCCACACTATAGTTACACGATGCAAGGCTCCACATTAGAAACCACCATCCAGGAAAAAGATTTAGGAGTCATCGTGGATAACATGTTAAAACCCTCCGCCCAGTGTGCAGCGGCGGCCAAGAAAGCAAATAGAATGCTAGGTATCATAAGGAAAGGGATGGAGAATAAAACAAAGGATATTATAATGCCTCTGTATCGCTCCATGGTACGACCGCACCTTGAATATTGTGTGCAATTCTGGTCACCGTATCTTAAAAAGGACATAGAGTTATTAGAAAAAGTACAGAGAAGAGCCACCAAATTGGTGAAGGGGATGGAAGGCTACTCCTATGAAGAGAGGCTAAAAAGGTTAGGGCTCTTTAACCTAG
This sequence comes from Ichthyophis bannanicus, assembly GCA_033557465.1. Taxonomy (NCBI): domain Eukaryota; kingdom Metazoa; phylum Chordata; class Amphibia; order Gymnophiona; family Ichthyophiidae; genus Ichthyophis; species Ichthyophis bannanicus. The sequence goes on along the minus strand of CM066043.1, from coordinate 175,181,889 downwards.
AAAAGAGACGGCTGAGGGGAGATATGATAGAGGTGTATAAATTAATGAATGGAGTGGAACGGATAAACGTGGATCAATTGTTTACGCTATCAGAATATAGAAGGACTAGGGGACATGTAATGAAGCTACAGGGTAAACTATTTAAGACAAATAGGAGAAAATATTTCTTCACTCAACGTGTAATCAAACTCTGGAATCTGTTACCGGAGGATGTAGTAAGGGCTGTTAGTATAGCTGGGTTTAAAAAAGGTTTGGACAAGTTCCTGGAGGAAAGGTCCATAAACCACTATTAAAAAGGGACCCAGGATATCAATGCTTGGCCTAGTACAAGCACTGCAGAACCTGTGTCTTTTGGGGAAACTGCTAGGTACGTATGACCTAGATTGGCCACTGTTGGAAACAGGATACTGGGCTTGATGGACCTCGGTCTGACCCAGTATGGCATTTCTTATGTTCTTATGAATCCGAAAGGGCCTGTGTTCGGAGCAAGGGTGTGCCTTTGACTCTTTAAGCTGACAGCTGTTGAGGTTAGAGCGCCTTTCCTTATGGGTTATGGGCACTTGGTGGCCTGAAGAGACCACATGGGGCCCCTGAGAGAGGAGGCAGTAAGATGGGCCCAGGTCTCCCTTCCGTCTTGCTGTCCTTATTTGCATGCCCTAGATTCTTTCTGAATTTTTCAAATTTTTTTGTATGTGTCTTTTCCGTATTGTCCTGCTAGACCAGTCCAGACAGGTAGGTTGTGTTCCTTTTACCAGCAGAAGCGGAGAAAGAAATGAAAAATCCAAAGCTTTCTTATGACCTTATCCTGTCAATATAGCCGATGCAGCTACTGGCACTCTCCAGCACTTCTATGTCTCCAGCAGATGGTGGATGCAATCTGATACAGCTCTGTAAAAAATCTGTAGAAATTTTTTGATTTAGTTTGTGAGTAACTGCTCTCTGGGGTAATTTCCTCACTTGAGCTCGATGAGGAAGGGGGGGGGGGGGTCACTTTTTTAAAACTGGTGCTCTCCTGGAATAGTCCCCACAGAGGAGGAGAGTTGGTTCAGTTCCCTGCCCTTATCTGGTTAAGGGCTGGTTAAACAGGATTGTTGGATCAGGACCCCGCACCTAACACAGCCTCAGTGACGCCTTCCCTTCCTCTTCCTATGGTTTCTGAAGATTTGGATGAAGGTCTTCAGAGATATATACCCAGAGATCTTGATAGTAGGGGAGTAGCATTGAGTCCAACACTGTTGCTACTTGGGGCTTCTTAGGGGTGAGTACCAGATTTAGGTTACTTCTACTCAATTAATTTGTCTTGGATGCAACCTAACCTGGTATGCTGGACAGTTCAACCATCAGGTTTGGGAACATTTCAGAGGAATGGTTGATTAGGCATATATATATATATATTTTTAATCCTGCCAGTTCTGCCTCATGCTAGTAGTGTTTGCATGTTTTGCCAATGCTTGGCTGTGCAATAACTTGCATTTGGCGCAACGTGCATTGATATGTGAAGGTACCTATATGCGTGTTCTCAATGCATTAGCAAGCACTAGTAGGTACTTACTAATTCAGCATGCAATGGTGTCCGTGCTTCTGGATTGTACTGAGTGTGTCCCTTTCTAGCATGCTTTGGCTGGACCATGGAGGCTGCTTTACTTGAGACGGGTGCATGTCGTCTAAGAGTAAATGCTGCCTGCTCTGTGGTAAATGCAGAATTACTTCATTGGACTTCCTCTGCGATTCCTGCATGAAGGCTTCTGGTATCTCCCTCACAGTTGGCGAACGAGGACCTTCTTCCTTCATCGCCAGTTCAGCAGGCAGCAGTGGAGGTGGCTGGAGGAAAAGACAGCACCTTGGTTTTGGATTGCTTCTCTTGTTCTACTGTCCTCGTCCCACCTCTCTGTGAAGCTTCTCAGCGGGGTCCTATAGCAGCCAGCGGTGGGGGGCAAATGCTAGCAGAGAGTTCCAAGCCTCCTGTTTTGTCCTCTCTGGAATTCCTTTCCTTTCTCCAGCAAGCATGATCTTTTTGGTGGGGCAACTCGGATTGAGAGGCCTCCAGGCCTCCCATTCTCTCTCCTCTGTCAGAGGTAGGTCCTGCTTCACAGAGTAGGCAGAACCTTGCGGGAGCCCCACCGCGGAAACAACCCTGGCAGAGATTTGAATCTGGAGACTCGGACCATCTCTCTTGGTCTCAGGATCCTGTCTTGAGCTCTGATAGTTCTGATAGAACTCCACATGTAATGAAGGCGAGCTTTCGATGTCAGATGACCAAGATGATTCACTCATCTGTTTGTTTCAGGTGCTGATCAATCAGGTGTCATCTGTCCTGCAGCTGTTGGATCTTCCGGTGGTGAAGCAGGTGCCGCAAGTGCACTCTTGCAGAGGATTTGGAAACCCTCCAGAGCATTTCTATTCCCGGAGGCACTCAAGAGCATGGTGTGCACAGAATGAGATCTGCACAACTCCCCGTTGAAAGGGGTCAGGGGCATGAGCAAGCTTTATGCTCTTCAAGAGGATTTCAATACCTGGCTACATTTGCACCAGGTGAGTGTGCATGTGATTGCTGTTACTAAGCACACTACCATCCTGGTGGAGGGCGGTGCAGCTCACAAAGACAAATTGGATTGCAAGGTGGAGGCTTTCCTGAAGAACCTGTTTTCTGCCTCCATAATTCTCCAGACAATGATTTGTGGAGAGCTTACAGTTCATACCCTCCTCCAGTGGATTCAGTCGCTCCCGCAAGAGGACACCTCATTCTTCTGGAGTTAGTGGCAACCTTCTTGTCGTGTATTTATTAGTATTTAGCTCATACCTTTCGAGTAGCAGATCAAGACAAGTTACATTCAGGTAGATTATGTATGATCTGGTCTGTCTAGTGGCCAAATATATTGCATTTTCTGTGCATTTTCTGCACACCATCAGCTTTGGCTTTGCCATTGGACAGCACATATGGCCTCCAAGTCTTGGTTATCTAAGCTTCCCTTTAAGGGGAAGCTGGTGTTTGGGGAGGGCTTGGAGAAACTGATCAAGGAGTTGGAAAAATCCAAAGCACCGTAGTCTTGTGGAGCAGTGCCTCTCAACCTTTTTTTATTTTGTAGCACACTTTGACTTTGCTCTGTCCTTGTGGCACACAAACTGAATTTTGCATGATCCTCAATGCCCAGTCTCTCCCAAAGGCAGAAGGACAGCTTTTTTTTTTATCTACGAGTGCCTCATATACCAGATTCAATCTTGCATCTGAAATCGAAGCCAGCAGGTCATGTGAGATGGCAGGGCTCCATGCATTCAGAAACCAGACTGAAGCCAGTAGAGGAGGCACACAGGTAAGAAGTGCTGCTGTCCTACCAATGGGAAGGAGGAGGGAGACTAGGGCTATCGGATTTCTGGTGGGTGAGAATGAGGGAAATCCAGTAGATTCTCTCCATGTAAAATTGTAGTAGTCCATACTCCAGCACATTCTTTAAGTTTTCTTACTACAAAATATGTTTAGGTTCACTACAAAAGCCTCAGACCTGGTAAGTATGTCCTGCCTACAACAAAATTAATTATGCAGCAGAGAAAAAATCAGATGAGCTATTTCCAACATGTAGATTCTTGTTGGAGATAGGTTCAAGTCAGAGATTTTGTACTAGGTTCTAGAGCATCCATCTTACTCCAGGGAACATAGAGCTGCAAAATAACAAATTATGGTTGCTGACCTGAAAAGAAAATGTTTTTCTACATTTGGGATAAAAGAGAAGGAATGGAGTAGGGAGAGTAAGAGCCTTTCTTTGATCTGGTGTGTTTGCTCCAATCAGTCATACTTCTTTCCTGCTGTCCTGAAATGACATTTGCTTCAAGCTTACCCTATTCTCTCCTGGTCTCTGGAGGAGATGGGGCTGTACCAGGAAGCAGATGGCTATTGTCAGGGGTACAGTCCAGTTAAGATGGCACAAGTGCATCATGAGCCCATGCCTAGCCACATCTCTGGCTGTAACCACCAGGGATTTTCCCAAGGCACACTGGTTGAGAAGCACTGTTCTGGAGGATAGGTCCAAAGGGCCTTGGAAATGGTCTGGCTTGCCTTCTTCCTCTGTTTACCCTCATTCTTGATACTAAGATTCCTGGGGTTTCCGGGACTCCCGGGAGTTTTGCCTTGTAAAGCCTTCCTTTCCTAACTCTGGCTATCGTTCTCAGGCTCTGTCCTTTCACAGGACTTGTGCACAGTCCCCAGGAGACTGTCTCTTCCAGATCTAATTTCTCCCACCAGACACAATGATGGTTGGAGGCCCATTCTGTGGTGCATCTGGTAAGCACAGACTTTGTCTTCTTTCAGAAATGAGCCCATGTGATCTCAGACCTCTGGATGCTAAACATTGTTAACATGGCTATGTGCTGGAATGTAGAGATCCCATCCTGGATGCCTTTGTGACTTATTTATGCACTTCTGCGACCAAGCCACCCTGAAAAGACTATTTCCTTATTGTCCCTCCAGTCCAGTTAAGATCCATGGGTTAACAGCAGCTGGAGATTGAGCTTGCCGGGTTTTGCTGATGTCGCCTTAGAAGGTCTCTGTGCTCTGCCTCTAAGACCAGTATTTCAATCTCCAGCAGGTGGATCGATTCTCATGGTCTGGCTCTTGAAAGGTTGAGAAGATGAGGCTATTCAGCCCAGATTATTTCTACCTTGTTGAAGGCTCAGAAGTGTTCCACGTCTCTCGTATGTTCAAGTTTGGCGGATTTTTGAGGATTGATTTGCAGACAACCATCTCCGCGCCCTTTCGACTTTAGTACTAGACATATTTGCATTCCTAATCGTCTCTCCAGTCTAGTCCCTTTCTTCTGGGTTGTGCTCCTATTCCTGCAGCTTGGAGACAGAGTACATCATTCTCTTGATGACATTAGGATATATATATATAGCACTGGCATCACCCACCAGCCTCAGTTTTACTCAGTCTCCAAGCAGCTGGAGTGAGCAGCAAGCTAGAAGAAAAGGCTTGCTGGAGAGACATTAGGATTAGGAGGGGTCTTTGGGTTTCTTTTACCCTTTTTTTCCTTTGATTTATTTCCCTTCCTGTGGAGCCTAGTCAGGTTTTTTTTTCCTGGGTTCCCCTCCCCCCCCTGCCTGTTGGAGGAGGCTTGCAGCGACTTGGCCCAGTGGGGGAAAAAAAAAAGAGCGAGTTCTTTCGCTGCAGCAGAGACCAGCTAATTTCTAGGCTGCCGGTTCTTTCCAGCTGAGAAGGGCCTCATATTCGGTCTCCTTCTTCGTTGCTGAAGCCCCAGAGGCGGCTGAGCATGAGGGCGGGAAGACCGCGGCGATCACTCTCTTCACGCTGGAGTGGAAAGCGCGGAGAGAAGGAGCTGCAGGGGGAAGCAGGTAAGAAGGCAGCGGGGTGTATTAATCGGGCCGCATGGTCTGCGGCGGCCGCTTCCGCTCAGCGGGGACACAACATCCTGTAAAAAGGGAAGGTTTTTTCCCGCTGTGGCCTTCACGCACTTTTTGAGCTGCGGTCTGCTTTGTTGGGGGAGGTGGAGGAACGGCTAGTTGGCCCAAGATCAGCCGTTTTCAGCAAGCAAGGAAGGTGGGGGGGGGGCATATTAGGCTGGCAGTTTTGATTTCCTTTTGATAGTGGGATATCTATCTATCTGTTGTTAGTTAAGAATAGATATATTCATTTTTATATAGATATATACATACCTCACGGTTAAAAAAAAAAAAAAAAAAAAAAGAATAGTAGTAAAGTGTTGGTGCAATGCCTGCTCGTCCACAGTGCCTGCTCTGCGGGGCCCACAGGGGTGCGGTGTCTGAGACCGGAGTGTGCAGGGGCTGTGCGCTGGAGGCAGCCTCTGTTGAGCAGGAGCTTCAGGCCAGTGGAAATCAAATACCATCAGCTTCCGGATCAATGGAAACAGGGGAAGCTTTAGAGGAGATCCTTGGGGAGGGATCACTGCCGCCCTTGCCTTCAGGGCAACAGGTACCCTCGCAGCCACAACCGGGCACCTCCTCAGTGGAGGGAGGCCTCTGTGGGTTTTCCCCAGAGTTTGTGCTATTGTTGCACAAAGCTTTCTGCATGCGTCAGCAAGAGGGTCAAGGAGGTCCTCGTAAGCGTGAGGCGGAGAACAAGCCTCTGGTGGAGGCAGACATTCCTTCCAGGCAGGCTAGATCACAGGAGGAAGAGCCCATTTCCCCTGATTCGGAGATACTTGAATCGGATAGAGAATTGGGGGAAGAGGAAGAGCTCGAGGAAGGTGAGATTCCGGAAGAGCAGGCGAGAATTGTGAGGGTTTTTCGCCGTGAGGAGTTACCGGCATTGATTGGAGAATCTTTGAAGGTACTTAACATAGCCACAGGAGCACAAGGGAGCGAGGATGCTCTAGAGGATCCGTTGATTCAGGCAGTCCGGAAGTCTCAGTCTTTCCAGTTCACAGGGTGGTCCGGCAGATGAAGCAAGAGTAGTGGGATCAGCCGGAGGCCGGGCTAATGGGAGTGCGATCTATGTTGCGCTTGTACCCTTTGCCGGAAGCGGAAAAGGATTTGTTAAAATCGCCCAGAGTGGATGCGGCGGTATTGGCCTTGACCAAGAAGACTACCATCCCATTGGAGGGCAGTGCAGCTCTGAAGGATGTCCAGGACAGGAAGTTGAACACTTTGCTGAAACAAGGCTTTGACATTAGTGCCATGGCCCTTCAAGCTTCGGTATGCGGGGCCTGGGTGGCCCGGGCTTGCTTGCGGTGGTCCCAGCAGCTGCAATAAGCTGGGGAGTCGCAGTTGGGGATGCGACGCAAGGGGATGCGGCGCGAATTGAGTCCGGAGTGGCCTATCTGGCAGATAGCCAGTATGATCTCATTAGAAGCTTGTCAAAGAACATGGCTTCTGTGGTGGCTGCTCATTGGTATCTTTGGCTCTGCAACTGAGCAGCAGATGCTTCCTCCAAAAGCACGCCTTAACAGGCTTCCCTTTAAGGGGAAGCTGCTCTTTGGAGAGGACTTGGACAAGTTGGTGAAAGACCGAGGGGAGTCTAAAGGGGGCAGGCTTCCAGAGGATAGGCCCAAGCAGGGTCGCTTGGCGACTCCAGGGCGCTCTCAACAAAGGGAGTTTTGGAGGACCAGGCTGGCTCGTCAGAACCCCTTTCAGAGGGGCCGGTTTCCCTCCAGAGGTCAGGGTTTCCGGGAGTTTCGAGGAGCGGGGAGAGGTTTTGGGACCTCTTCAGCATCCTCTGACCAGAGAAAACCACAATGAGACAGCGGGGGCTCGGGTGGGGGTTCTGCCGGTAGGAGGGCATCTAAGGCAGTTCCTCTCCGCCTGGGCCCGGGTAACATCCGACCAATGGGTCTTGGAGGTTGTACAATTCACTTATGCCCTAGAGTTTGCAAGGCCAGTCCTCCCCTTGTTCGTCCAGTCGCCTTGCAAGACTGTAGCCAAGCATGCAGCAGTAGAAGAAACCCTTGCAAGACTGGTGGCGTTGGAGGCGGTGATCCCAGTGCCAAGAGATCAATACGGCTGCGGTCGGTACTCAATTTACTTTGTGGTTCCAAAGAAGGAAGGTTCATTGCGACCAATTCTAGACCTCAGGCGCATCAATCGGTGCCTTCGGGTTCAGCACTTTCGGTTGGAAACTCTGAAATCGGTGATAGTGGCGGTGGGGCAGGGGGAATTTCTGACTTCCCTCTACCTCACCAAGGTGTATCTACATAGCCCCATCAGAGAGGCTCACCAGCAATTCCTGTGCTTCGTGGTGCCACAGGGTCACTTTCAGTTTCAAGCGTTGCCGTTCGGCTTGGAGACGGCCCCATGCACTTTCACCAAGGTGATGGTAGTGGTGGTAGCGGCACTTCGCAAAGAAGGTATTCTAGTCCATCCTTACTTGGACGATTGGTTGATCAGGGCCAAGTCCAAGGAGGAAAGTGAGGGCAACGGCCAGGGTAGTAGCTCTCCTTCAAAGTTTGGGGTGGGTGATCAATCGATCAAAGAGCAAGTTGGTGCCCACTCAGGAGATTGAGTATTTAGGGGCAAGGTTCAACACGCTGTCAGGCAAGGTATTCTTGCCAGCTCAGAGGGCAAAAGGCTTACGTTGACTATTGCGAGAGTTTATGGCTCGGAAGGCTCCCTCAGCGTGGCATTATCTGCAAGTACTGGGGACCATGGCGGCGATGTTAGACCTAGTACCCTGGGCCAGGGCTCATATGCGACCACTCCAGCAGTCTTTGCTGCGGCGCTGGTCACATCAGAAGCAGCCTCCGTCGATGACACTACCCTGTACAGCAGCGGCCAAGGAATCTCTGCAATGATGGCTCTTTCCGGGGAATCTGGAGGGAGGAATGCCCCTCGAGACCCCTCTTTGGGTGCAAGTGACGACGGATGCGTGTCTGTCAAGCTGGGATGTGCACTGCGAGGGACACTTTGCCCAGGGACGCTGGAGTGTCCAGGAGTCGCAATGGCCCATCAACAGATTGGAGTTGCGGGCAGTGACAATGGCTCTCAGAGCGTGCCGGCATTGGGTTCTCGGGAGAGCGGTCAGAGTTCTTTCGGACAACGTTACGGCAGTGGCCTACATCAATCGGCAGGGCAGCACGAGCAGCCTTCTCTTGGAGGAGGAGGCGGAAAGCCTCTTGGTATGGGCCGAGGATCATCTCTTAGCCATATCAGCCCAGTATGTCGCTGGAGTGGAAAATGTCACGGCCGACTACCTCAGCAGGCACAAGATAGATCATGGCGAGTGGGAGCTCAGCCAGGAAGTCTATGGGGGGAGGGGGGGTTGCCGGTGATGGATTTGATGGCACGCTGGGAGTTGGCCAAAACAAGCAGATTCTTCAGCAGAAGAAGAGAAAGAATGTCGGAAGTTCAGCGGTGGCCCTTGGAAGGGTTCCTTTATGTGTTCCCTCTGTGGGTGCTCATAGGCAGGGTTCTTCAGAGGATAGAAGCGCATCAGGGGTTGGTGATCCTGATAGCTCCGGACTGGCCAAGGCGGCCGTGGTATGCCGATCTCGTTCGGCTACTGGTGGACCGGCCGTGGAGGCTCCCGGCAAGAGAGGACCTTCTCAGGCAGGGACCTGTAAGGATGCCGTAGGTGGATCGGTTCTCGCTTACGGCATGGCTTTTGACAGGGCAAGGCTGCTTAAAAGAGGATATTCGTGAGCAGTGATTTCAACGTTAATGAAGGTTCGCAAGCGTTCTACCTGTTTAGCGTATGTGAGAGTTTGGTGCATTTTTGAGAACTGGTGTGAGGAGCGGCGGAAGAAGCCATTGTCAGTTTCGGTCTCGGAGGTGTTGGACTTTTTACAAGCCAGTCTTGAGAAGGGGCTGGCAGCAACTGCCTTGCAAGTGCAGCTAGCGGCTATCGCTTGTTACAGGGGCAAGGTTAAGGGTAAAGCGTTAGGCCAACACCCCGATGTGCTTAGATTTCTTAAGGCGGTGAGGTATATGCGGCTGCATCAGAGTTTGGTGATGCCTCCTTGGGATCTCAATTTGGTGTTGGACTCCCTTGCCGGGGTGTCGTTCGAACCCCTTGAGCATGCTTCACTGAAGGATTTGACTCTTAAGTTGGTGTTTTTAGTGGCCATTTGTTCAGCCAGGCGAGTCTCTGAATTGCAGGTGTTGTCTTGTCGTCTGCCTTTCCTCATTTTCTTCAAGGAGAAGGTGGTGTTGAGAATGGTTCCGTCCTTTTTGCCCAAGGTAGTTTCTCCCTTTCATGTCAATCAGTCATTGTCGCTTCCTTCCTTTGCCGGTTTGGGGCAGGGAGAGGGAGATGCGTGGCTGCGCCTTCTGGATGTGCGAAGAGTTTTGAGGCGGTATCTGAAGCGTGCAAAGGCTTTCCGCAAGTTGGAGTGTTTATTTGTGGTGTTCGGGGGGTCGCGCAAGGGAGAAGCGGCGGCCAAGGCCACTATTTCCAGGTGGATCAAGGAGGCCATTGCCTCCACTTATATTCTAAAGGGAAGACAGGTTCCAGTGGGATTGCGAGCTCATTCCACTCGGGCTCAGGCCACCTCATGGTCGGAGTTTAGTTTGGTTCCTCCGTTGGATATTTGCAGAGCAGCTACTTGGTCTTCTTTACATACTTTTGCAAAGCACTATCGGTTGGATGTGCAGGCAGTGGCGGATGCCGGTTTTGGGAGAGCGGTGCTTTGATACGGTTTGGCAGGACCCTCCCAAGCTTGAACTGCTCTGTTACATCCCAGAAGAAAGGGACTGGACTGGAGAGACGATTAGGAAGAAGTAATTAGACCTTTCCTGCTAATTAGTGTTCCTGAAGGATCTCCAGTCCAGTCCCTGGTCCCATCCGGTGTGCTTAGTGCCTGTTCAAAGCAGTTCAGGAGGGGTAGTTGTGACAGGGGGTTGATTGTGCCGGTGTTACTCTGGAGTTCCGGTGGCAGGGCAGATTGGACCAAAGCAGGGCCCTGCTATCAGAAGTGCTGCTTAACCTGTTAGGTAATTTACAAGGAGCTTTGTCAGGTAAGCCTCCTCCTCCTCACCGGGGGGGGGGCGCGGTGGGGTCTTCTCCATTCAGGGAGTGGGAGGGGCTGTATTATAGTTTGTAGTTTTTATAGTTGGTTAGTTGTCTGTCCGTTAAGTTTGCTTTTTCAACAGATACCGTGGGTGGTGCCAGTGCTATATATATCCTGATGTCATCAAGAGAATGATGTACTCAGTCTCCAAGCTGCAGGAATAGGAGCACAACCCAGAAGAAAGGGACTGGACTGGAGATCCTTCAGGAACACTAATTAGCAGGTAAGGTCTAATTGCTTCTTTGGACAAGGGGCTTGCACTCAACTCTTTGCGTACGTGCAAGTGACCTCTTTAGCCTGTTACTGGGTTTGGGTTCAAGGGCTCTCATTAGCTGCTCACCCAGATGTGGCATGTTTTCTTAGAGTGGTGAAAGAGGTATTCCACCTCTTCGCCCGCTGTTTCCTCCATGGGATGTTAATCTCGTTTTATCAGGTCTGACAGGTCCTCCTTTTGAACCATCAGTTCAAGCCATGCTTAAGGATCTCACTTTGAAAATGGTAATTTTGGTGGCGATTTGTACAGCCAGACAGATATGCGAGCTCCAGGCCTTGAAATGCAGGAAGCCTTTCCTACTCATTTCAAAGGAAAAGGTAGTTCTCTGACCAGGTCCGTCCTTTTTGCTTAAGATGATGTCAGCCTTTCACCTTTACTAGCTGGTGTCTCTTCTAGTTTTTCCCTCATGGGGGGGTGGATTCGGAGGACCAGCAGCTGTGCCTACTGGATGTGTGCAGGGTTTTGCGCAAATATCTAAAGCGGACGGAACCTTTGCATAAAATGGAACGTCTTTGTGCTGTTCAGAGGTCAATACCAAAGAGAGGTGGCTTCCAAAGCTTTGATTTCCTGTTGCATAAAGGAGGCAAGTCCCTAATGGCCAGATTGCGGTCTCATTGGACGAGACCAGGCAGCTTCTTGGGTGGAATTTGGTTTGGTTATGCCTGTTGACATCTGCAGAGCAGCAACTTGGTCAGCGCTTCATACTTTTGTGCGGCACTATCAGATCAATGGAGAAGCATGGAGAGATGTGCAATTTGGAGCCAGTGTGCTACAGGTCAGGCTTGCAGGTCCTGCCCGTTCTTGAATATTGCTCTGTTACATCCCACATCTCTGGATTGAACTAGAGGGATGATAAGGAAAGTGAAATTCTTTTCGCCCCTCCAGTCCAGACGTTTGATGATCTCCCTCCACCAGCAGCTGGAAACTGAGCATGTCGGGTTTGTGATGTCACAGTAGACGAGCTCCTTCCCCTGACTCCAGAACCAGTATCTGTGTCCAGCAGCTGGTAAGGAGCTTCTGCAAAATCTGGACTCCACTGAGAGGACAATAAAATCAGACAATCCCCCCCCCCCCCCAAAAAAAAAATAAATACTTTTATTTAGCTGGCCATTCTGACAGCTTTAGGAGCCAGTGCATAGTCTAGTGAGCAGGAGACAGGGACTGCTCCCACTTCACCGAGGCCGTTGGATTGGCTAGGTGCCTTTCAGGGGTTAAACACCTAGTGGTCCCTTTCCCCCCCCGGCTGGGAAGTCCAGCAGTCCTTATGAGTAAGGCTTGACTGCCTTCTATTGCATTCCCCGGCTGTTTAGATTGGGCACTGTGCCTTTAAAAAACACAAACATGCAAAATGGAGCGAAAGGAGCTTTAAGCTGGTAAACGCTGTCGCAGTCGGACAGGCAAACAGCTGAGTTGGTTTAACACAGAGCTGGTCGGCGTTTCAGTTTGAGTGTTCAGCAGTTTACTTATTTCATACCTCATTGGGCCATTGGCATCTTGTTTTGCCTCAGCATGGCTTTATGCAAACGGCAGAATCTCCTTGTCTCGCTTTTGACAGTCGTTGGGGCCCATTGTTGGCTGAGGGATGCTGTAGATCTTGTATTCGTAGGGGAAATCGACCAAGACAATTACTTCTGCGAAGCTTTTAACGGCAGGGGTCATGGGGCATTAGATCTTTATCTTTTATCTTTATCTTTATTTATACATTCCTTAGCGTTCCTCCAGTTCAGTCCTCTACCTCTGGGTTGTCAATCTCCTCCTGCAGCTAGGAGACTGGTATGTCAGAATGATGACATCACTGGATATAGCCTGCAGCACTCCCACTTGCATCCCAGTGTAACCAGTCTCCTTGCAGCAGGAGGTCTTGACGAGCCCTAAGGAGAGGCTCTCCCTTTTTTTTTTTTTTTTTTTGGAGGAATGGATAAGGAGCAGGGAGTTTTTTTAGGATAGTTCAGTGGGTTGGTATCTGTTTCAGGCAGTGTCCCTTTAAAAAAAAAAAAAAAAACCCAGACAGGAGGAAAGCCTTCTTGCCCCCTGCCGGTGCTGGGGTTTTCTTTCTGTGAGGGGGTCCTGGCTCTAGATCGAGTTTTCCCCCCTCCACCCGGTTGGCCCAGAAGTCTCACCTCCCTGACTGTACGGGGGTGAGCCATTCTGACAGCGTGTCTCCCGGAGCGGCGTTTTCTGTGCTCTGAGACTGTTCTTTTGCTGTGAATCACATTACGTGATTTCAAGGCCCGGGGTCCCCGACGCTGTCGGTAGCGCTGGAGGAGTGGCAGACCGGACCGGTAAGTGCTGCACCGGCTTCCAGCTGCTCGTTTATTTCAGACCGTGCTGTTTTTGGGGTGCAGGAACGCCGCGGGGATTTTGGCGCTCTTTTACCTTCGCGGCTTGCAGTTGCGGCGGCCATTTTGTGGGCCGCGCTGCAGCCGCGTGTCAGGGCATCGGTTCCCGTTTTCTGGTCGGGGCACTGCTGCGGTTTCATTTCTTTTAATTCGCTTCAAGCCTCTATCTGCGGAGCCTGGGTTGCCCGAGCGTGTTTGCGCTGGGCCCAGCGGCTGCGCCAATCCCTGCATGTTGACCTCGAGGAGGTGAAAGAACTGGATCGTTTGGAGTCAGGTGCGGCCTACCTTGCTGATGTGCATTATGATTTAATTCGAGCGCTGGCCAACAGCACGGGCTCCGTGGTGGCTGCCCGCCGCTCCTTGTGGCTGCGTAATTGGGCCGCGGACGGCCCTTCTAAATCCCGACTCAGTAAGCTTCCCTTTAAAGGTGGTTTGCTGTTTGGGGAGGATTTGGATAAGTTGGTGAAGGACCTGGGTGAGTCTAAAGCGGGACGTTTGCCCGAGGACAAACCGAAACAGTCCAAGTCTGCCCAGAGCGTCCGGGGTCAGTTTTGGGATTTCAGAAGATTCCGTTCCACGCGGCCAGGCGCATTCCAGAGGGGGCGCTTTCCCTCTAGGGGCCAGGGCTTTCGGGGGTTTTGGGGAGCGAGTAGAGGCTTCTCCTCACTCCCGGCGTCTTCTGCCCGTAAGACCCAATGAGGCGAGGCGGGTCCCGGCGGTGGAGCCTCCCATTGGCGGTCGGCTTCGGGGGTTTCTTTCCGCCTGGACCCACATTACCTCCGATCAGTGGGTGTTGGAAATCATTCAGCACGGATACGCGCTGGAGCTGGCCCGGCCCGTACGGGACTCCTTTGTCATGTCGCCTTGTCGGGGTCCCGCAAAAGCGGCAGCGGTTCGCGAAACCCTGGACCGGCTCCTTCGCTTGGGAGCCGTCGTGGAGGTTCCCAAGGCCGATTACGGCTTGGGTCGCTATTCCATCTATTTCGTGGTGCCCAAAAAGGGAGGGCAATTGCGACCCATTCTAGATCTGAAGGGGGTGAACCGGTGCTTGCGGGTGCCGCACTTTCGGATGGAGACGTTGCGGTCAGTCATCGTAGCCGTGCGACGCGGAGAATTCTTGACGTCCCTCGACCTGTCGGAGGCATACTTGCACATCCCCATTCGAGAGGTGCACCAGCGATTGCTGCGGTTTGCCCTTCCCTGGGGCCACTACCAGTTTCAGGCCTTACCGTTTGGTCTGGCAACGGCGCCTCGGACCTTCACCAAAATAATGGTGGTGGTAGCAGTGGCATTGCGCAAAGAAGGTGTCCTGGTTCACCCATACCTCGACGATTGGTTGATTCGCGCCAAGTCCGCGGAGGAAAGTCTCCGGGTGACAGACCGGGTGGTGCGGCTTTTGCAAGAGCTGGGTTGGGTGGTCAACCCGGCCAAGAGCCGTTTGCAGCCCACTCAGGTCCTCGAATACCTGGGAGTCCGGTTCGATACGTGCCAAGGGCAGGTGTTCCTGCCCCACAAACGAGCCGAGGGGTTACGGACTCTGGCGCGGCAATTCCTGTCGGCGCCGGCTCCCTCGGCATGGGATTATCTCCGGCTGCTGGGCACCATGGCGGCAACGTTGGAGGCGGTGCCTTGGGCCCAGTTCCATATGCGGCCTCTCCAGAGGGCGCTGCTCCGTCGTTGGTCGCATCAGGAACATTCGTTGAGCATGCGTCTTCCTTGCCCGGGCACAGTTCGGCGGTCCCTTCGGTGGTGGCTCCGCCCCTCGTCACTGGCAGGGGGCTTGCCACTGGAGCAGCCAGTGTGGCTGCCATTGATGACGGATGCCAGTCTGGTGGGCTGGGGAGCCCACTGCGAGACTCACTTTGCGCAGGGCCTGTGGACCCCTCTGGAGGCCTCGTGGGCAATCAATCGCTTGGAACTTCGAGCGGTGTTTCGGGCCCTACAGGCGTTCGAGGGTCTGGTGCGCGGTCAGGCTGTGAGAGTTCTCTCCGACAACTCGGCGACGGTGGCGTACATCAACCGACAGGGTGGCACCGGGAGTGCCGCGATGGAGGCAGAGGCCGACCTGCTGTTCGCGTGGGTAGAGCTTCGCTTGTCCGCGATTTCGGCAGCGCACATTGCCGGCAAAGACAATGTCGCCGCGGACTTTCTCAGCAGAGTGCACGTGGATGCAGGGGAGTGGGAACTGCATCCCGCGGTTTTCCGCCAGATCGTCAGGCGCTGGGGGACTCCAGTCATGGATCTCATGGCGACCTTTCAGTCGGCAAAAGTCGGCCGTTTTTTCAGCAGAAGGCGGGAAAGGATGTCGGAGGGCATCGACGCCTTGCTACGTCGGTGGCCGACGGACGGCCTCCTCTATGTCTTTCCCCCATGGGCATTAATAGGCCGGGTGGTTCAGAAGATCGGGGCGCATGCGGGTCAGGTGCTGTTAGTGGCTCCCAATTGGCCGAGGCGGCCCTGGTAGGCCGACCTAATACGTCTGTTGGACGGGGAACCTTGGAGGCTGCCGGCCAGGTTGGATCTGTTGCTCCAAGGGCCCCTTTTCATGCCTCAGGTGGATCGGTTCTCGCTTACGGTATGGCCATTGAGAGGGCTAAACTCCTGAAAAAGGGCTATTCGTCGGCGGTTGTGGCAACCTTACTGCGGGTGCGTAAGCAGTCGACGTCCTTGGCGTATGTGCGGGTCTGGCGTGTTTTTGAGGACTGGTGTTCGCAGCGTCAGGTGAGGCCGGGTTCGGCGTCAATTCCTTTGGTCCTCGAATTTCTGCAGAACGGCTTTGACAAGGGTCTTGCTGCCAGCTCCTTGCGCGTGCAGTTGGCAGCCCTGTCCTGTTATCGGGGCAAGATCAATGGACGGCTGTTGGGGGATCATCCAGACATTCGTCGTTTCCTCAAAGCGGTCGTTCGTGTACGTCCGGCGCGCAGGGTGTGCGTTCCCCCATGGGATCTAAATCTTGTGCTCACGGCTCTGACTGAGCCCCCCTTTGAGCCCTTGCGTCGTGCATCCCTGAAGGATTTGACGCTCAAGACGGTGTTCCTGGTGGCGATTTGTTCTGCACGGCGAGTCTCGGAGCTGCAAGTGTTGTCGTGCCGTGAGCCCTTCCTGTCCTTTTCCAAGGAAAAGGTGGTTTTGCGTCCGGTTCCGTCCTTTCTGCCTAAGGTGGTGTCTCCTTTTCATCTGAACCAGGCAGTTTGCTTGCCCGTCTTGGGATCTTTGGGGGGAGATGACGTGGATCGCGGTCTTCGGCGTCTCGACGTGAAGAGGGCTTTGCGTCAGTATTTGAGAGCCACGGAGTCGTTCCGTAAGTCTGAGCGTTTGTTTGTTCTCTTCGGCGGAGTTCGTCGGGGCGAAGCGGCGGCTAAGGCGTCCATCGTCCGCTGGCTTAAAGAAGCAATTGCATCCGCTTATTTGCTTCGGGGGCGTGGGTCTGAGAGCGCATTCCACCAGAGCACAGGCGTCCTCGTGGGCAGAACATAGTTTGGTTCCCCCGGGGGACATTTGTAGGGCAGCGACTTGGTCGTCTCTGCATACGTTCAGCAAACACTATCGATTGGATGTTGCTGCGGCTTCGGATGCTCGTTTCGGCTCGGCTGTCTTGTATGCCGGCTGGAAGGGTCCCTCCCATTGATTACTGCTCTGGTACTTCCCAGAGGTAGAGGACTGAACTGGAGGAACGCTAAGGAAATGATAATTACACTTACCTGGTAATTGTAGTTCCTTTAGTGACGACAGTTCAGTCCTCCTTCCCGCCCGGATGTTTATAGGAGGTTCCAGATTTCGTGCCGAGCTGAAGAGGGTGACAGGTGAGTGTGGATTCCTTCTCTTCCTTTGTGTCCTTCTCGATGGCAGGGCAGGAGGTAAGAAGGCCTGCTCGAGGGGGATGGCTTCCTGATAGTACATTTGTTATTCTGTTTTGCTACTTATTTCTTGCTCCTTTGAGTCTTTGTTATAGTTTACACTGGGATGCAAGTGGGAGTGCTGCAGGCTATATCCAGTGATGTCATCATTCTGACATACCAGTCTCCTAGCTGCAGGAGGAGATTGACAACCCAGAGGTAGAGGACTGAACTGTCGTCACTAAAGGAACTACAATTACCAGGTAAGTGTAATTATCATTTTGATATACTGCCCTTGTCGAGACATCAGAGCGGTTTACAATAAATATGTCTACGCCATAGAAAAAGGAAAGGAACACCATTGCATTATAGGAGAGAAGTAGAGGGAGTAGTAAAGGCAGCAAAAGAAGACAACAAACAATAGCTAGATAGGGTTGTCAACAGGGAAGCTCAAAAGCCTGTTCGAATAGATGGGTTTTTAGTAAACTTTTACATTTTGGGTAGGAAGGTTCCAGATGGAGGGAAGAAGGTAGAACATTCCAGAGTGAGGGACCGAGAAAGAAGAAGGCAGCATGACAGGTTTGTTCCTAATGGGCTGGGAGGGAGAAGGTAAGGAAAGTCGATTAGCATGTAATGACCGAAGTTGTCGATAAGGGGTATGAAGAGAGATGAGATTAGCCAGATAAAGTGGATTTGATGTATGGAGTGCCCTATGCGTCAGAATGAGAAACTTGTATTGAAACCTATATCGAAGGGGTAACCAATGAAGGTGATGAAGGAGAGGAGTGATGTGATCAGACCACCGAGCATGTGTAACGAGACGAGCTGCCGTGTTTTGTAATAATTGTAGGCGCTGAAGCTTATAGGATGGTAAATTTGCCAGAACCACATTACAGTAGTCTGATTTGCTCATCACCAAAGCCAGTAATAGAGTAATGAGTGAAGAAGGGGACCGTAGGGGGAACGTACTGCTCTGATTTGTCACCATGCATAGAAGGAGCGACGGGTGAGAGTAGACACGTGGTTGTGAAAAGAAAAGGAAGAGTCTAATGTTACACCTAAATAACGGAAGGATAAAGTGAGGGGGACTGAAGTAGAGTCGATTTGAGGAGCGATGACTGGACAGGAAGTACTCGGAGAAACCCACATGGCTGTGGATTTAGATGGGTTCAAATGAAGATAGATGGAGGCTGCAGAGCACACTTCTTAGCCGGCGGCTCCCAGATTTGGCGGAGTCCAAGGACCTAACCTTGCTCGATGTCTGCCAGACGCTTAAGTGGTACTTGAAGGTGATGGAGGGGTGTCAGTGTTCGGAGCACCTTTTCCTGCTGTTTGGGCCTCAGAAGGACGAGGCGGCTTCGAAGGCAACCATTTCTTGGTGGATTTGAGGTACTATTGAATCTGCCTAGTTGCTAAAGGTTGCGTTGTTTCGGCAGGTTTATGGGCCTGTTCTACCAGGGCTCAGGTGGCTTCTTGGGTGGAGTTCAGTCTTGTCCTGCCTCAGGGCATTTGCAGAGCGCCGACGTGGTCATCATTCAATTCCATTGCACATCATTACTGCCTGGATGTGCAGGCCTGTCAGGATGTGGATTTTGGGGTGTGGATGCCGCAGGCTGGTGTTTCGGGTCCCAACCCTCGATAGTACTGCTTTGTTATGTCTCATGTATCTGGACTAGACTGGAGGGATGATCTGGAAGGTGAAATTTAAACTTTACCTGCTAATTTTCTTTCCTGGAGTCGGTCCAGTCCAGGACCCTCCCCGGACTCGGCTACTGTTTTGAGCTAGTCTTTCAACTGTTTTGAAAGGAGGTGATTGCCAGAATGGGTGAGTTTGGGCCATTTGGTTGTCAGTTCTCTCCTTTCATCTCCCCCCCCCCTTTTTTGGGGGGGTTGATCTTGGAGGTTCTGCTGTGCTGTTGTACTGCTTGCTCTCCCTGTTCACATCTTATTGCAGGGCTGGTGAAGATGATGGGTTCTGGGACTCCATTCTGCTGCTTTGTGAGGTTCATACTGGCTCTGTAGGGGAGCACAGGCTACTTAAGAGAGGTCTTGAGTTTATTCTCAGTCCCCATCTACTGGTGATGAGCATAACCCACGTGTCTGGACTGGATTGGAAGGACTCCAGGAAAGAAAATTAGCAGGTAAGGCCTAATTTCACCTCATTTTTTTATTTCTAGTCTTAATATACTACAATTCAAACAAAATTTGAACATCATTGTGGTTTACAATATGGTATAGACCAGTAGTTCTCAACCCAGTCCTCTGGGACCCCCCCAGGCCAGTCAGGTTTTCAGGATATCCACAATGAATATGCATGAGAAAAATCTGCATGCACTGCTTCCATTGTATACAGTATTGCTGACTTTATAAATTCTAATTAAAAATAAGTTAACTTGTTTAGCAGCGTAGGGTTGGGTTAAATAGACTATTGAATAAAACGGATATGTAATGAGTCAAGTGTTTCATATCTAAAGGTACCTGGTTTGTTTGGGGGGGGGGGGTTCCCCCAGTTTGAGAAGAACTTGCTTCAGGTTTGCTGAAATATAATTCTAGCTAAACGACATTCCTTCTTATCACAGAGTACTTTTCTTTATAGGACCCACAGAAGTATTTTCTGGCAGTACTTGAGGATTGGTTCTTGTTGCCTCGAACAGAAGGTGATATTGAATGATCTGTGATTGGATGTGGTTGGGAGGTGGAAGGGGATAGTTGGTTTGTTTGGGAGAGGGAGGTAGAAGTTAGACGACTTGATCTAGTCTTGGGAGGGAAAGATAGTGCAATGAGTGGTGCGAGGAAAGGGGGTTGGAGTAAAATGTAAAAATGTTTCTGTTCTGTCTGCCTGTAAGGGACACCACATACACATCTATTACATATGAACAGCACAGTAATAAACAAATTTAATGATAAAATGTGCAGTATCTAGAAATTACAGTTATTTAAAGAACTACTGGGTGTCACCTGGTTAGGTGATACCATTTGTTAAAGATTTTGTGCCTCTTGTTCGCAGCAGTCAACTTGCATTCAAACAGCAAGCGCCTATCTTATTAAATATGGGATTTGTTCTTAATAAATTTGTTTAGAACAGATTGCAAATATTGCAACAGTATTTTATAGGTGCTTTGTTAGAGTTGACTTAGCAGTCTCCGCGGTAGCAATGTCTGCTGTCAGATAATTGTCAGTGACTTCAACTGGGGCTCACCCAACTCAAGGGCATCATCTGAAGGCCCAGGGTAATTTTATGTCAGTGAGCATCAAGAGGACAATCGTCTTTAAAACTTGGATTGAAAAGTGATTTCTAGCAGTCTTCTGTTAAAAACCAAACCCTGCAGTAATTCACAGTTGATGAAGAAGATAACCAAGGGGTCGATGCAGAAAGCTGGCATTAGGGCCATGTGCTTAAAGCCGTGCATATGGTTTTCTAGCGTGAGAGTACCGCAAACGTTGTGCGCCAGTATGCCATAAGAAAACACATGCAAATGAGGTATGCGCAAAACGTCTGCGCTAAA
Source organism: Ichthyophis bannanicus (assembly GCA_033557465.1). Taxonomy (NCBI): domain Eukaryota; kingdom Metazoa; phylum Chordata; class Amphibia; order Gymnophiona; family Ichthyophiidae; genus Ichthyophis; species Ichthyophis bannanicus. The sequence goes on along the minus strand of CM066043.1, from coordinate 175,161,465 downwards.
TGTGCAGAGGGTGCCACACGTATAGAAAGCGTATGTGCTAGCAGCAACAAATCTGTATCGCACGTAGGAAAGATGACCAGTGTATATAAATTTCAGTGCATGTATCTGCACAAAATTCAAATTCCTTTATCATCTTGCTAGACTAGTCCAGATGAGTGGTTTATGTACCCCCTGCCAGCAGGTGGAGGCAGTTTTGAGCAACTTTCAGTGATGTCATCACTTATATTTTCTGGTACAGCACCGAGCGAAGCCAGTATTGTCTGCCATCAGCAGGTGGCAAAGTGTGTGAACTGGTACAGCAGTGAAGATAGGCCTGATTCTCCTCACTTACACTGCAGTGCAGAAACCTTGGATTGAGTCCTGAAAGGCCCAACAGTCTCAGAGCATGGGTATGCCGTCTTCTGGAGCAGACAGCAGTCCTGTGTCCATGATGTTCTTAAGGGATTTCAAGCACTGGTGGGCCAGAAGGAGGAGCAGGAAGACCCCACAGGGGAGCCCTGACGAGGTTAGTAAGTTGGCCTAGGCCTCTCCTTCCCTATGGGGGTTGTCTGAAGGTTTCCATTCAAGCTGCTGCAAGTAAAGTCTAATGACAGCGGAATGGTGGTTCTCCCACAGGCCAGGTGGAATCCCTGCAAGACCCATCTTTCCTTGGCCATGCCCTATTTAGGCTTTAGGTGGCATTATGGCTCCATATGTTTCAGAGCTAGCTTTCAGGCGAGGATAGCAGACTGGTCCCCTTTTGTCCCTGTGGCTCTGTGATGTTTCACTTTCTCAAGGTCGCGAGCAATAGTGTTTGGACTTTTAGCGGGGAAATCCCCAAGCTGGGCCCCTGTGGTCCTTATGGTGTTGTCTCTGCTGCTGTCCTTGGCCAGTGATGAGCTGGACTGGCCCATTGAGACCCTGAGGTAGAAATACGGCGTTCTCAGCGGTGTTGAGGTGTATGACCGTACCAGGAGTGGGATGGCTACATGTACGAAGTCTTCGTTTGGAAGGCTCAGGATCGTATAGGAGGCCTTGATAGTAGCCACCTTCAACTGTCAGGTGGTGCTATGAGCACACCTGGAGCATAGTCCTCTGATAAATAAGTGCTCCACCTTTTGCTAGTGGCCAGATGGCTCCGGCCATAAGGGCAATGGCTCCTTATTCCTATGGTTGCAGATAGTTCTTGGGAATACCTGACTTGAGTTGGGGCAAATGATCAATGAGCTGGATCTCACTTTGGAGACTAGCAGGCTCATAGCAGACCTCTGAGATGGTGGCTACTAGCTGGTTTGGAGTTTCTTCCGGCTCTGTGGCAGTGGTAGTGGCTAGTTAGTAGTTCTGACATTATTCCACAAATGTCTCTGGCCTGAGATGGAGCACTTCCTCTTGCAGAGTGACTTTCTCTCCAGGAGAAAAAGCTCAACCATAAACCATTCTGTGAGGATAGGCTTACAAGAGTCGGGGGACCTTCTAGGGCTATGTGTACAGCCCAGAATTTCCCCTCGATCAAGGGGGAACCATTCATGGCCTCCATTACAGTAAGGGCAATCCTGGTGGAGATTCTCAAAGGCTTGGGTTGCCTCCGGGTGCTTTTGGGAGCCTGTAATCCCACTCACTGGATGCTGGCATCCACCCCCCCCCCCCCCCCCGGAACCTGGTCTGTTTCTTATGAGTGCACTGGTACCACATTATGCTAGTGAGTTTTAGGGTTGTTATGCAAGATCAGAGTTTGTCATTGGCATCGACAAGTCACCTTTCTTCAGTCCTGTGTGTGTCTGACCCAGACCATCCTGGGACTTCTGAAGTGCACTGATTGCAAAATCTTTCAGTGGAATCTCCTTGTGCCTCCCTGCTTGGGTGAATGTTCCTTATCACTTCAGTCAGTGACAGGTTGTTTTTGCATCCCCTCCACAGCAGGACCAGGATGTTATCCTGATATATGCAGATTCTGGTAGGGATGCTCCTTCCAGCATTTTCTGGTCCTAGAGCTGGTTGTCTGAGGACAGTCTCATTTTCATATAGGGCCCTTTGGGTCTGTTATTGCATTGGTCCAGTGATGGCTGCTCCCACCTGCCCTGGAAGACTCCTTTTGCAGGTTAGAAAGCCTGCTGCCTTTTGGTCACATTAACGATGTTACTGCCTGGGAGATTTTCTACAGGCTTTGGGGGTTCCAGCTGCCGTGAAAGGCCTAGTCGTGGGCTGGCTCCACTTTTTCATAGTAAGAGAGCCAAGTACTTGATCACAGTCTTAGTGACAAGGCTGTGGGTGTTTAGCAACATTATTAGAATATTTTTTTTTCCTTTTTCAGTTTTACTTAGTGCTTGAAGTGACATACTGGCTTCCTTCAATGCTGTACCAGAGGATATACCAGGTAATGATGACATTGAAAGTTGTTCTGCCTCCACCTGCTGGCAGGGGGACATAACACGATCATCTGGACTGGTCTAACAAGATTTAAGGAAAGGAGATTATCAGGCATGTTAAAATCTCTCCATAACAATTTTCAGCACATGGCTTTTGGTTTGTGAAAGTGCCTATACGTTTTGCAGGCATAGTAAAGAATGGACAAAGCCACTAGCAGGTAAGTTACACCAGAAAACATTTCTATTCTCCCACATGCCAATCTGTTTTCTTCTATACGTACGAGGATTCACATAGTGAAGTTTTCTTTTACACACGCCAAAGTTTTACTTTACCTCCGACCAGGCATTTGAACAATGGCACTACTGAGCTCTTTGCTTGGCTTCCAGTCTTCTGCGCATTTCTTTGCATTTGGGAGAATAGCTAATGTACTTGTTACCATGTCATTTGAATACACATGGCTAATTATAATTTAATTTTAATAGGCACCTTGCTACTTATCTGCGCAGTAGTTCAGAAAATTGAACTATAAAAAAGCATTTCATGAAAGTGAATATGAGAAGGTTTGATTTGGTATAATTACTACAGCGAACATTGGTTGTAAAAAGATTTCCTTATTATCCCTCCAGTCCAGTCCAGACATGTAGGTTATGCACGCCTGCCAGCTGATGGAGAGTGAGAATCATTGGCTTGATTATTTTCCTGACATCATGATACAAGAGATCCTGTGCAGCCTTACTCTCGCCAGTATTTCTCGGTCTCCATCAGATGGAGGTTGACTGAATAGTTTGCATCCTGAACTGGATGGGAGATGAAGAATTTTTGGAATCAAATGGCAATTAGCACTCTGCTTCACCGCTATTTTCCCTCTGATGTTGTGGAGAAGAGCTACCGGAGGGTAGTTTTGAGAGGGGATTCCCCTTCCTCATCCCCGATTGAGCCGGGTGCAGGGAGAAGACATCTGCTTTTTAACTTACTGGAAAAAAAAAATCCAAATGCAGCAGACGTGCTGCGGTTGCTCCCTCGGCATTGCTTGCCCTGTGAGACAACAGTTTTCAAGGATATTTCTGAGGTGTTTAATTTCCGCATGTGCTAACTGAGGCACATATGTGGCTACCGTCCCCTTTGGTTGGGTAGTAGTGTTAGAGTGTAAATATACCATTATCCAATTTGGGGTTTTATCTGATCTCCAGGAACAAGCAGGAATGAGTCTTCACATATGGATACGTCGGTACCGACGGAGTCTGCGCGGGAACGCTTCCCAGCGTCCAATCAGAAAGCCTTTGGAAGCATCCCAACACGCCTGCGTGCTGCCTTCCCACCTTCCCAACTGTCTCTCCTCAGTTTTTGTTTTTCCGCGGAGTCGGCAGGACGTCCTCCTGTCACCGCAGAAAATTCTTCTTTTATTTTTTAGTTTTCTTGTGGTCGCGACTGCCTTCCCCGACGCCAGCGGTACCGCCGGTGTTTCGTTTTTCTTTTCTTGTAAAATTTTTCCTTTTTAAGGAATATTTTTCCTCCTCAGTGTCTCACGGTTTCTCAGGCCTGTTAGGCCTCTCCTTTTTCCTTCATGGAACCGCCAGCCACTATCCCCAAGAAATGTACAAACTGTGGCGGTACAAACTTATTTTTAGACACTCACAATTGGTGTCTAACCTGCTTGGGTCCTGACCATTTTCCTCCGGAGCCCTCTGGCAATAGTATTGTGGGAAGACGTTTTCAACATAGAGTTCCCCTCAACACGCGGTCCCCATCCAACTTCAGGGCACCGACCATATCTTCTTCTACACAGGATCAGGTAACCCAAAAACAGTCTGTTAAGACTAGCCAGTCCTCGAGCAGCAGTTCTCATGCACAGCATAGAGATGCCTACGGCCTTGCCCTCGAGAAACCACTGGCTTCAAAACCCCGGTGGGAGTCTTCGGCCTCCAAAGCCTGTGTGGGGTTTCAGGTTGTTTCTGAGGTTCACCCCTCGCAGAACATACCTAAGCCATGCCCGGTGGTGGCATCCGCTTTGAGCAGTACCGATACCCCGGCATCGGCAATGGTGTTGGATGAAACATTCCTCACCAAGGATCGTCGTCTGGTGTCCTCGGTACCTACGGGGCCGTTGGATACGCTCCAGACTGACCTTCCAGTATCGGTACTGGTACCGATACTAGTATTTATTTATTTATTTATTTATATTCTCTTATATACCGCGCTATTCTGCATCAGTGCGGTTTACATTGAACAAACTGAAATTACATTGAACAGGGCATTATAACTTGGAGATAACTATTTTACAGGGAAACATGGGCTATGGAGGGTTAAGTGGCTTGCCCAAGACCACAAGGAGCACCTGTGGGACTAGAAACCCCAGTCCTTCCGGCCCAAGGTTGCTGTCCTCTAGTGGGATTTGAACCCCCGACCTTCCGGCCTGAAGTACCTTGCCCCAACCACTAGGCCACTCCTCCACTCCACGTCTGGAGGGTACCGACGTCGGTACCCTCCAGACGTGCATCGATAGACTCGCTTCCTTCGATGCCGAGTCTGGAATCGATCTCTAGTCTGGAGGACTGGGTACAGACTCGCCTTGGTACCGACACCAGACGGTACCAAAGGCGCGGTTCCGATAATTTGGATCCGCAACTCTGTTTCTTCGATACCGTTAGAGTTGCCACCGGCTGGCCTTCATCCACCGGTATCGGATACGGTACCGAAATCAGTACCGTTATCCACATTACCATTGCGGTCGGTGCCTTCCATGCTTCTCTCGTCAGGCTCACTTCCCTCGATACCGAGTTTGGAATCAATCCCTAGCATGGACGATGTGCTACCAACTGGCGCTGGTCCCGACCTCCTGCAGTACCAGCGACCATCCTATAAGGATTCCATACTGCACCATCCAGGATCTTCTATTCCTATAAGCTTGGATAGATCCTTCGGTGCTAACGCTAGTTCTTCATCAGATCTAGCCTATCCAAAGGAAGTTCCCTATGGGGATCCTTCTTTTCAGGTTTTCCTCCTAGATATGGCAAAATCCCTTGCCATTTCTATTCCTGTACAAGGTCCTACACAAGGCAATACGGGATCCCTCTATATTCCTGAGAGAGCAAAGGAAAACATCATGCTACCTTTGCATCATTCCTTGTAGAATCTCCTTCTACGAATGTGGGAAGCTCCTTTAAAGGTACCCCCACTTTCCAGAGCAACTGATCTTCTATATCAGGTGCCCCCTTCTCCAGGATTTCAAAAGACTCAACTTCCTCATCATTCCATTGTGGTAGAATCAGCAATGAGGCGGGAGAAGCGTACTAAAAAGCACTCTTTTTATCCGCCAGGTCGTGAGTCTAAGACTTTGGATGCCAAACTTTCCAGGCATCCATGCTTTCAGCAAGAATTCTCTCATATATTTTTTATATGGGCTTATCTCTTGAGGAGGTCACAAAGAAATTACATCTTTTGACTCCTTTTCTTCGACAGCCCAAGAGTGCAGACTATTCCTCACTGGTTAGTCATGCTCAAAATATCTCTAGATTTCTTACTCGTACTTCCCTAGACTCCTTTGAGTCTGTTAGCAGGACTTCTGCTATAGCTATAGGAGCACGACGTAAAGCCTGGCTCCAAGCTTCAGACTTGGACAAATGGGCACAAGTTAGACTGGGAAATACTCCTTGCACTGGAGAAAATCTCTTTAACAAGGAGTCTTTACTCCAGGTTGCTCAGTTAACAACTGACTGTCCTGTTTCCAGAGGCTGTTCTACGCCGCCTTCTTTCCCAGTTGGTAGGAAATGTCCTGCCAAAATTTCTTCCCCTAGGGGAAGAAGATTTTATCCATCTTCTGCCCATCATACAGATGTTCCCAAACAGGGGAAACATCACCCTGGTCTGAAGAATCCACAACCTCAGCAGGGTCAACAAACCCAGCAGTCGCAGCGTTTCAAATAGATCATCATTGCCCCTCTTGGTTGGTGGTTACAGTAGCAGTCTGCTTCTTTTCATTTGCAGTATCTGCACTAAAATTATTCTAACCTTCCTAGATATCTCTTCATAAGACATCTTTTCTTTAACTTTGAGTCTTTATGATGATCATGCCCATACTTAACAGGGTTTTCCTCTTCCTCTTGGAGGAAAGAGAACTAACAACTATTAATAGACAGTTGTTTTCCTTGTACTGACATGTATCATCTCACCTGTCAGAGACTTCCTCCATAGTCTCTTTTAACTCTCTTACCTCCCTCTTACTATAACATTTGGTTTGTAAGAGGGACCCTTTTACACTGGTAAGCCCCTATGGTCCTCTACCTGTTCTACCGGGGGATTCTCCCTTCCGGAGTTGTCTTCCCCATTGTTATCTTAGGGCAGCCCATCAGACAATAGGAAATCCTACCAGGTCTATTGTTTCTTTTCCCAATCTAAAAGAGGGAGAGGGAAAAGAAATTTTCTCCGCTGCCCTGGTACGTTGCTGCAGATACAGCAATTCCTAGTGGTTAAGCCACTGGTTCTGTCCACCACACAACCAGGGATTCTCCTCCACTAGCAATCCTTCTAGCCTCAGTGCTAAGTCCCAAACAGGTTATCAACCTCGTTTGGGAAACCCTCTTATCACAGCCTGGTTGGTTAACTTCTATTCTTCGCCCCTTGTCCTTGGCAGAATACTTAGTTACCTGCTGGCTTTCCACAGCCAGTTTTTCTTCTAACCAACCTGCAGCATGCTCTCTGCAACTCTACAGAGTAGCTTTGCACTATGGGCCCTTGCTAGAGAGCATTAGTATCTTGCCTAGCAGATAACCCCAGATGGTTAAAAGGGGTTCCCCCAGTCATGTTTCCATGACTGGGGGAACCCCTTTTAACCATGACTGGTAGGTATTTCCTACCCTTACCATCTCATCTTAAATCTCTTGAGACATCAGTCTCAGGCCTTTCATTACGTGAAAACCTAAAGAAGGGCCAATTCCCTGGCTTGGCCCATATCTCCTTTGGTCTTCTCGTCAGAGATAATTTTCTTCAGTGGCAGCTAGAGGACGCCCAATACCCCTCTTGCCCTCATAGGCAAGTCACTAGGGTATCTTCCTCCAGTGGCGTCCTCTATCCAGTCTCCATATGGCAATTCTGGAGAAATCTGGACTTCCTGCCTACAGTCTGAAGTTATCCTCTGCCCTTTTTCACGTAGGCCATCCTGGTTATTCAAGAGCTCAAATTCTGAAAAGAATCCAGACTACTTCTTGTCAGGGAGACCTCTCCTCTGACTCTGCCAATCATAACCAGAAAAAGAGATTTCTCTGTATGTCTATTCAAGCAGGTATTATTAACCTTCTTGGTCTTAGATGAATCTTCCTCTCTCCCTATATCTCTAGTGGGGATCAGCTTCTATAGACCTCTCTCCTTCCACATACCTGGAGATATGTGTCTATATGTCTACATCTATATATATATATATACACACATATAGATGAATCTATATATACATATATATATATATGTGTCTCTTCTGCCCCTACATATCTCTTATAGATATATGCATATATACCCTATATGTGTATATATTCAATATATATATGTATATATACATAGATATATTTATAGATCTACTGAGATATATTTTTAGATAGATATGTATCCATATACTCATCTCTCTGTTCTGTTAGGTTCAGATATCCTTATATTCCTATATGATCCTGACAGATGGGCACTACCCCTATCAATGCTATGCCAGCATACTTAGGGGGAGACACTTATAACCACTTCCTGTGGTAATTAACAAAATTTTCCTTACCATATAGGTTGGGTACTCCTGAAGCTCTCCATGTACCTTTCTTCTTTCCTAATTGACCCCATTTAGGAAAGACATTGCGGAGCTTCAGTTAACTTAACGCTTAGCGCTCCTGAGTCCATCCTTACTTTCTTATCAGATAGAAGGGTCTCCATACCCTTTCTCCCCTACATGGACTGATTCCATCCCCAGTCCAGTTAGGTCAGACTCATTTTTCCTTTGGGTCCTAAATTTATACTGTTTTTGGACCTAAACAGCTTAAGCTTTCTTTAATTTAATTTAATTAGCAGTTTCTTATATACCGCATCTTCCAGAGATCAAATGTGGTTTACATGGAACAAAACAACATAACAGACAGGCGTCTGTTTTTACAGTGAACAGCTTAAAACCATAACTATATTACATTACATGGAACATACAAGAACTATTTACAGGGAACAAAATGAGTAATAGATACAGTGTTGAATGTGACATTTAAGGATCATAAGCATTTGGGGTTTCACATCATATGTCAAATCCAGTTTGGTTTATGGGAAACTGACATGGTATTATCCATTTTCTAGCTGGGGAGGTGTGTTTGGCAAAGATCCGTAGTGTGATGTGAACAGGTGCGTTTTAAGTTTTTTGCGGAATTCTTTGATCTCTAAAAGTGATCTCATTTCATCGGGAAGGGCGTTCCATAGAATGGGGGCAGCCTGTGAGAATTCTTTTTTTGTTTGTTATCTTTCTGGCTTTTATAAATTCTTTCGGAGTCCTTAATTTGTTTGTATGATCTCTCCTGTGTAAGTTTTTAGCAGGTTCTTTAGTGATGAGATTGAATAGGGTAGGTGGTGCCATGTTGTTTAGAGTTTTGAAGGTAGTTGTTAAGAGTTTTATATACTATTCGGCTTTGTATCGGTAGCCAGTGTAAGTTCTCCAGAATCGGAGTGATATGTTGAAATGGGGGGACCTTCATAATGGTCCTGGCCGCTGCATTTTGTGCAATTTGAAGTCTTTTCAAGTTTTGTTTTGTTGTGCCTAGAAGTATTAGATTTGCAAAGTCGAAGTGAGGTGTAATTATGGCTTGTATTATTCACTGGAAGTCTTGTAGGTGCATTAGTGGGCGTAGTTGCTTTAGGATTTTAAGTTTGAAGTATACGTTCTTCGTTGTATTTCTTATGTGTTTCCATGTTGAGATGTGTGTCAAGTGTCATTTTTTAGTTTGATTTCTTGGTTTTGTAGAGTGATGTGTGTAGGGGGTGAGTATGAGAGGTTTTTCGTTACAATTAGGGCTTCTGTTTTTGCATGATTGATGTAGAGGTTATTTTCATTTAGCCAGGTGGTTAGTTCATTAAAACACTCTACGAGTAATTGAATTGGTATATTGGGAATTGTAAATGGGATGTACATCATTATATCGTCTCCATATAAGTGATAGTAAACGTTGAATTTTTTAAAATATATTAGACATGCTTTATGTAGATATTAAATAGGAGGGCTGACAGTGCCGATCCCTGAGGGAGACCTAGTTCCTGGTTGTACGTCTTGGATGTAAGGTTACCGATTTGTACTGTTTGTGTTCTATTGCTTAGATGAGAGGTGAACCAATTAAGTACAGTTGATTTTATTCCTATTTGAGTTTCTTGAACCTTAAAGAATGGCTTACGCTGTCAAATGCTGCAGAGTTATCGATGAATAGGAGTAAAAAGGCTTGCTTGGGATTGTCTATTCCTTTTACAAGTGTGTCGATGAGTACTTTTAAGAGTGTCTCGACACCATGGCGTGGGCGAAACCCATATTGTTCATCGAGTGGGGCTGAAGTGTCAATGTGTTCTTGAGTCTGAATTTGTACAACTTTCTCAATTAGTTTTGCCATGAAAGGAATACTAGATATAGGTCTGTAGGAATTAGGCAATGTTTTGTCAAGGGTGGCATTTTTGAGTATTGGGCGGATCAGAGCATGTTTTAATACTGCCTTCTGCGTCTCCGCTGAAGCTCTACCTCTTATACTACCCCAGTCTTTCCCCCTGGGGCCATTTCTCACCCTGAAGGGTTCTGACCTCCACTTGTTTTTCTCTGCTTTTATTACCTCTACTTCTCAGTGAGGTACCCCTTGAGCACATTCACTGGCTTTTCTAATAGATCCATATGTACCTCAGTGGAATTGTGCAAGGGGTCTACAAGGGAGGCCCAGATTACAATATTTTACTACAAAATACCCTCTATACAGGGTCTTCACCTTTAGAAACCCTGTTCTAGCCAGCTGTTCCACAACTCCTCTTCTGTATTCAACTCCTACCCTCCATCCCCAGGATGCCTGAGGTCTTAAGCAATAGCATGGCTTGTTCTAGACTTGCAACATACTAGGACTCCCTCTGGGCATCTGAGCTTGGGAGTCCCCATATGTGAAGACTCATTCCTGCTTGTTCCTGGAGATAGCACAGTTACTTACCTGTAACAGGTGATCTCTGGGACCAGCAGGAATAAGTCTTCACAACCCACCCACCTCCCCTAGGAGTTGCTTTTTCTCTATCTCTATCTTTCCCTTCCTTGCTCTCTCTCTCTCTCTCTCTCTCTCTCTCTCTCTTTGTCTCAGCTTTCAGAGGAGAGACAGTTGGGAAGGCGGGAAGGCAGCACGCAGGCGTGTTGGGATGCTTCCAAAGGCTTTCTGATTGGATGCTGGGAAGCGTTCCCGCGCAGACTCTGTCGGTACCGACGTACCCATATGTGAAGACTTATTCCTGCTGTTCCCAGAGATCACCTGTTACAGGTAAGTAACTGTGCTTTCCACAGTTGGATACAGCAGAGACAGCCACAACCATTTCCTTCCTGAGCCACAATCGAACTGTGGACTCTGGAGCTGTTCGGGCTTCAGTACAGTATACAAGGTACTATACTGTATTTGTTTTACTACTGTTAGTTTTTGTCGACTTGTCTGGGGCACGGCTGGCGGCCTTGCTTCTCAGGACGGCACCTTTATACATTTTCTGATTAGATGCTCCAGTTTAAAAAAAAAAATTAGCAGAATCTGGTTGGGCTCTTCTGTTCCAGATGGTTTGTTTAGCATAGCAAGTCACAACTCCCTTTAGTCTGCGGTTGCCGGCATTTGCTTTAGCTGCATATTTGTCTCAGGAGCAGAGAGGAATGAAATTAAATAAGATGAACTTAAATGTTTATACCTGACTGCTTGGACACCCGGTGCGAGATGGCAAAGGACTGCGACTCCCGTGTGGGAAGCAGCCAGGATGTGGGAGGTTTAGGGAAGTTAGGTAGCGTTTTTCACAGCAGCATGCTGTTCAGGTATAGGAAACCTAGCTTCCTTTATTCCCTTTGTGTTTGTTTTTAAACGAGGAACAAAAACAAAAAAAAGGATGGCAGTCCTCTGTGGTTTACGAAGGGATTTTTGGCACCAATTTCTACCATTTTGTTTTTGTTCACAGCTGCCCGCAGTGGCTGATTAGGTTCAGAGTAGAGCACAGCTCTACAGGGTTCACTCAACAAAGTACCAAGCCAAAATTGATTGAAGTGATTCTCAAATTGGAAGGTAGCACTTTTTTTTTTTTTTTTTTTTTTAATTTGAGTTTAGTCATTTACAACAACCATAATGTTAAAGAAAAAACATTGTTCACTCACAATAGGCATGCAAAAGTAATAGAAACAAACAAATCTGAACCGAAGTCCATTAGAAAAAGAATAAGCAAGAGACAATTATGCAGTCCACATTACGGAAGCATTGACTACATCCATCCAAAGAAGCAAAGGGAATAAGAAAACGAGCAAAGGGAATAAGAAAACAGGAAGGTAGCACTTTTACTATCTACCCTGGGGTGATTACTCAGGGCAGTGAGCTCCGTTTGTGGCATGAAAGGTGGTCATTTTGGGGTCTTTGGTTGGGGAACAGATCCCGATGGGTTCTCGGGAGATCTGACAGCAATGGCTTCTACTGCCCTGTCCTCTACGCACATGGGGTTAAATGGGGCTCTTCGGTAAGTAGTGCCCGGGACTAAGATATAGACTGTGGGTTTACTATCTCTTTCCCACCTGTTTTTGGTCTGCAGTATGATTTTAATGCGTTTTAATGCTCCTCTGCTACATCCCACTTCTCTGGACTCTACTGGAAAGACACTCTGGAAGTTTAAATTAGGTCTTACCTGCTAATTTTCTTTCCTATAGTTCCTCCAGTCCAGGACCCTTCCTTGTCTTCAGGTTTTGGCGGTTTCCGCTACGTTTTTTTTCCCATGAGGATATGTGTTTTTTGGGTGCGCTTGTAATGTCGGATTCCCAGTCTAAGAGATGCATGCATTTGTGTGTAGATGCTTAAACATTATGTTCTGGGTTTTGTTTTTTAAGTATTTGGAGATTCCTTCAAGGAAGTACTGGCGGGACACCTGTTGGCTGGTGTCTCTCTTAGGAACTGGTGGTTGCTGTATCATTGTAGGGGGTAAGTAGTGCAAGGCTCCTACAGGCTGGGGTTCCCCTTTGGTTCTTTTAACAGGGACCTGTGTATATTGGGGTTTCGGGTCCTGGCCTGGTGTTCTGCTTGGTGAGTGTCCAATACTGGCTCAGTCAGGGGCACAGGCTATTTGTACTTGTGTGAGGAGTTCCGGCTACAGCTATTGTCTCGGCTAGGGTGTTTGGTCTTCTATCTTCAAGGCGAGTGATGAGTCCTTAGATGTATTTCACGTAATCTGTGTGGTTTTCAGTCCAGGTTTAAAAAAAAAAAAGAGAGAGAGAGTGTTTGGTGGGCAACGGTTTTTCCATCCTCATCGGGATGGCAGTTCCTTCTGTAGGGGGGGTTCCAAAGCATTAGGAAGCACTTATAAGATTTCCTGTATGATAAATAACACAGGAGGTGTTTCCTCAGCAGCCATGTCCTCATTTTGGAGCTTTCTATAACTTTCTTGCTCTTGTATATTCATTAGGGCGAACCTCAGCATGGCCTGACTTTTTTTTTTTAAATGTACAAAGGAAAATAATTCTCTGCCTAGAATTAGATGGATAGGTAAACGCAGGAAGGGTTACATGTTCCTAAGAGAGCATATGCTCAGGAAGGGGTTGCATGTTAATCCGATGTATGTGGTGCATCGCAAGCCTAGGCCACAGACAATTTGGTTGAGAGGCATTCACCGATTCTCTCCAGGAGTCTAGGTAGAACGTTTTTGTTGCTAGGACCATAGGTGTTCTCCCGCCTCAGGAGTGGCTCGGGGAAACGCTTGGACTTCTCTGTAGCGCTCCTACCTTGCTAGGGGGAAACTAATACTGTCCAGCTTGAGGAGGACACTCTCCATATCGTTGGGGCATTATCGTCTCCAGTGCCCAGATTCAAGGGGACAAGCTCGGTGGAGCATCATTGCTGCTTGGTGGTAGAATGTGGCTGGTCCAGCTGTAGATGGCTGCGGGCTAGCGGATTTGTATTGAATGGTCTCATGGCAGTCGTCTGGGAGTATCTCTGGTGGGACCCTGCGGCTACTGGTGCTTGGTGGGACCTAGTTTCCTGTCCCAGATTCTTTTTCTGGTTCATTGCTATTTGTGGGGCACGTCATCCTGAGAGGGTGGCGGTCCCCGGGCATTGTAGGCAATTGCAGAAAGTTGCCTTTGGCAGAGGGTCTTCCATGGCTTCAGGTGGAGCTAGTTCAGCGTTCTGCGTTCCACAGAAAATCTGTCTTGGTGTTCTCCCAGCTAGTTGGCTGGTGGAGGCAGTAAGTTGTGGTCTCCTTATGGATCCTGTGGTATGTTCCTTTCCTTGAGTTAGGTTTCAGAGGCAGAGTCTCTGTTTCCTTGGGTTAATTGGTCAGTATTTAAAGCTCTCATGCTACTTTGCTACCTTTGGGTAGCAATAGTTTATGTGCCTTGGTGTAAGAGAACTATTGGAAACATAGTTGTTGTTCTCCGTAAACTGCTTATAGTGTCTTTACTGCTGGGATTCCTATCAGCTCCATGCCTCTTTTGGATGTGAAAGGGGAGGTTTTGCTGCCTTTGTCTGTGGTAGAGAATGTAGATTGAAGATTCTTAGCCTAGATCACATGGAGAGGTATAAGGTCTGTTATCGTATATGCTGCTTGGAGCCTTGTCCAGTTATGGTTCTCTGGACTTTCTCTGCTTCCTTTTCAACTCCTAGCGGAGGTTAGCTGCCTCTTCCAATTTCCAGTTGCTGCTGCTTCCACCAGTTTCGGCACAGTACACATGGTGGCCTTGGTGGTTACACTGGGCAACTGTAGACACGTGTGGTGGAGAGGCTGCAAGTTCTGCAGTGTTCCTTTTTGGTCTTTCCTGGTCCTGTTTCTTTCTTCCTTGGAAGCCTGGTTGTTGGCTATTGCGATGCGTTTGGGTTCTTCGATGGTAGTTAGATATTCTGCAGCCAGACAGACCTTCTGCCTGCAGGCCTTGTCTCTTGGTGGAGCCAGAGGGAACAAATGATTATGGCAGGGTGGTGGTTCTTCTGATTGGCATTGCCATACCTGATTGTTGAGACTGCGGCTCTTCATCGGCGAATGCTGAGACTAGGCTAGCTTTGTCTGTTTCATGTGGCTATTTCATGGGGGTGACTTCAGCTCGGTGGGTGAGTAGTTTTGAACCTCTGGCCGGTCTGTGTGTGTTTTTTCCCTCCCTGTGGGTGGGTACTGCTTTGTAACATCCCACACGTCTGGACTGGACTAGAGGGATGACAAGGAAAGATAAATTAGACCATACCTGCTAATTGTCTTTCCTTGAGTCCCTCCAGTCCAGGACCTGCCCTTGGTATCTCTTCCTTTTTTCTAGTGTTCTGTCCTTGGTGGTCGGTGATTACACGGACATGGTGCATCCAAGTGGATCTCTAGCTCATACAGTGTACTCTTTGGCCTGCCAGTGGCTTTCAAACTGGGGCAGCAGTAGGGTTTTTGGTTTGCCCTCCTGATCAGCTAGGAATGTCTCCATTATCCTATAGTTCAGTCGAGCTAGGCAGGCTCTTTGGTGAGTATGCTGGGAAGTATTGTTTTTTGCTTGCATGCATAATAATGGTTAGGGTCCTAATCTGCTTTGTTACAAGAATACTGGCGAGAGTGAGGCTGCACAGGACCTCTTGTATCATGACGTCAGGAAAAAAATCAAGCCAATGAGCCTCGGTCTCCATTTGCTGGTAGGCATGCATAACTCATGCGTCTGGACTGTATTGGAGGGACTCGAGGAAAAACATTTAGCAGGTAAGATCTAATTTATCCTTTAGTCTGCATGAGTGTAAAACTGTTGCACAATAAAAAGGACTTACATAGCTCCCACAGATACTGTAGTGGGTTTATGAGTTTGACGCCCAGCCAGTTATCTTTTATTTTTTTTTTTTTTCTTAGAAGTGAAGAGTAATCTCCAGGAACAAGCAGGAATGAGTCCTCACATATGGGTACGTCGGAACCGACGGAGCCTGCGTGGGAAAGCCCCCCAGCTTCCCAGAAAGGAAGCTTTTGGGGCCTCCCACAGCGCATGCGCGCTGCCTTCCCGCCTTCCTGACCAACTCTCCTCAGTTCTTCTTTTTCCGCGGAGCCAGCAGGTCGTGTTCCCGTCACCGCTGAAGAAATTGTTATTTTAATTTGTTTCTTTGACCGCGTGTCTGCCTTCCCCGATTCCGGACCGATACCGCCGGTCTTTTTTCATTTATTTCTTAAAAAAAAAAAAAATAATAATAATTACTTTTTCCTCACTTGGCCTTCCTCTAGGCCTTCTCAGATTCTCCCTCATGGAGAAACCAGCCTCTGGTTTTAAAAAATGCACCAAGTGTACCAGTACTATTTCAGTCACAGATACCCATGAATGGTGTCTTAAATGTTTGGGGCCTGATCATTCCATTCCGGATTGTCCATCCTGCTCTCTGATGTCCAAACAGGGCTTACAGAACAGAGCGGCCAAGTTTCATATGCTGTTTTCTGCGGATACTCCAGCATCAACATCCTCCAGGTCTTCCTCTCCTGATGGATCTCAGGTAACCAAACATTCTTCAGGCAGGTCCTCAAAGGGTAAATCTCCCTCTAAGCAGTGAGAGGCCCTTGGCTTTGACCCTGAGGACCCTGCCCCAGCAAAACAACCCCGGCGGGAAGCTCCGGCTTCCAAAGCTCCTCCTATGGGGTTACAGGTAGACATCGATGGCACGGCCTCGACCGATCACCAGTTAGACTGCTCTGGGGTACCGGCTAACACCGGTACCGACATCCAGGCAGTTGTGGCATCTATGGGTACTACGGTACAATCCATGCAGCAAGCCATACTGGCTTTCATTAACGCTGCAACGCCCTCGGTACCGCGACAATCGGTTCCGACTCCGGTTCCGGTACCACAACCGATACCGGTACCCAGAGCATCTACTTCCAGTAGTATGCCGGTTCCGGAGATTTTCTCGATACCGATCCGGTTCCCGGTACGCCCGATGTCGATACCGGTCGGTATGCGTATCGCTCTCTGGAAGCTAATAGGCGGTACTTTGAATCTTCTGAAGATTCTGATACCTCAGATGATTCTGCTGATGTCTCTTTTACTCTTCCTGAGGAGCCCTTTTCTCCAAAAAGGAGAAAGTCTCCTCCAGAGGATTTGTCCTTTCAAGACTTCATTATTGAAGTAGCTAAAGGACTCTCCATATCTGTAACCTCTGAAAAGGAACCTAGAGCAATAAAATTGGATATTTTAGGATACTCTAAGGTTCCCAAAGAGGCAGCCACCTTACCCATACATGAAATTCTTCAAGAACACATGATGGATTTGTGGGAGGCTCCTCTTACCCTATCTCCACATTCTCAACGTTTGGACACCATGTATCGGGTTCCTCCTTCTCCTGGTTTTCAAAAAACTCAGCTCCCTCACCACTCTATTGTGGTGAAGTCTGCTATGAAAAAGATAAAGAGTACCAAAAGGCACTCTTCTACCCCTCCAGGAAGAGAATGTAGGACTCTGGATGCTTTTGGTAGAAAAATCTTCCAAGCTAGCATGCTTATTGCCAGAATCAATTCATACAGCCTCTATATGGGCATGTTTTTGAAAGAGATTGTACTGAAGATACATCATTTTCTCCCCTTTATCCCAGAGGATAAAAAGGAGGAGTTCCTTCTTTTGCTAAAGCAAACTCAAGATGTTTCAAAGTTCTCCAACAGAGCAGCCTTTGACTCTTTTGAGGGAGCTAGCAGAGCCTCCAGCATTGCCATAGCTGCTCGCTTGTTTGGCTCCAGGCCTCTGATTTGGAACCCTGGGTACAAGAAGGCTTGGGCAATCTGCCCTGTACAGGTGAAAATCTGTTTGGCAAGGAGTGGCAAATCAAAGCCACTCAAATGGATGCAGAGAATACTGCTTTAGATAGACTTTCTAAGTCTACCTCTACCCCTGCCAAGAAAAAACCTTTTAAGAAGCCTTTCTATAAAAAGACCAGATTTTCCACAAATACTGACCAGCAAGCTTCCCAAGTTCGCTTTGCTCCTAAGCGTCAGCAATCTAAACAGGCCAGAACAAAGTCTACAGGGGCTGCTACAGTCCAGCAGTCCCAACCCCCTCAGAGTTTTTGACTTGATTCTAGAGAACTTAACCTTTCTGGCTCTGCAACAACCAGAGCCTCTCACCATTCCAGGAAGGTTAACTCATTTTGCTCCCAGATGGGAACAAATCACATCAGAACAGTGGACCCTCTCTATCATCAGAGAGGGCTACAAACTACATTTCTCCAGCCTTCCTCCCCATACCATGGTGAGACAATTCAATTCTCCCCCATCTCTCCTGTACCTGTTGGGTCAGGAGGTGACCACTCTTCTCGCCCAAAAGGCAATAGAAGAGGTTCCTCTTCCTCAACAAGGGTCAGGTTTTTACTCCCCTTATTTTCTCATTCCCAAGAAAACAGGGGGGTACAGACCCATTCTGGATCTCAGAGAATTGAACAAATTTCTATACAAGGAGAAATTCAAGATGCTTTCTCTAGGCACTCTCCTTCCATACCTACAGAGTCAGGACTGGCTTTGTTCTCTAGATCTCAAGGATGCGTACACACATATACTCATCCATCCATCCCACAGAAAATTCCTACGGTTTCTGTTCCAGGGAAAACATTTCCAATACAGAGTACTTCCCTTCGGTCTAGCCTCTGCTCCAAGGGTATTTACCAAATGCATGGCAATGGTAGCTGCATTTCTACGCACTCTGGGAATCTTTGTCTTCCCATACCTGGATGACTGGCTCATCCGAGCTCCATCTCAGTCCGAGGCTTAGACTTCCCTGGACCACACCAGACGCATACTGCAGTATCTGGGACTCGTCATCAATCTGCCAAAGTCTCAACTCACCCCTACTCGGTCCCTAGAATTCATAGGGGCCTGGCTAGATACCACCACTGCAAGGGCCTGTCTTCCTCAGGCCCGTTGCCACCGTCTAGTGCACTTGGCCTCTCAAATTCAGTCCAGAAGCCAGTTGACTGCCAGAGAGATGCTACAACTGCTAGGCCACATGGCATCCACAGTTCATGTGGTGCCTTATGCTCGCCTACATATGAGAGCAGCTCAATGGACTTTGTCCACCCAGTGGACCCAAGCATCAGGAGCTCTCTCAGACCAAATAGCAACCTCAAAACGTCTTTTTTGGTCTCTCCAATGGTGGATATCCACTCAAAATCTGTTGTTGGGGGCCCCCTTCCAACCTTTGTTACCCCAAGCAACTGTCACTACAGATGCTTCCCAAACAGGTTGGGGAGCTCATCTCCAAGACCTCTCCACTCAGGGCACTTGGTCTCCACAGGAGACCACCCTTCATATCAACCTTTTGGAGCTGCGAGCAATTTTCCTTGCTCTCAAGGTCTTTCATACCCTCCTCATCAACATGACAGTCCTTGTTCATACCTACAATCAAGTAGCCATGTTCTACATAAACAAACAAGGAGGGACTGGCTCTCTGTCGCTTTGCAACGAAGCTCTAAAATTGTGGGCCTTCGCCAGAGAGCATCAAATCCATCTCCTGGCAGTATACCTCCCAGGAATCCAAAACTCTTGGGCAGACAGACTCAGTCGAGTTCTGCTTCCACACGAATGGTCCCTGCACATGGATCAGGTACTCAGAATCTTTCAGAAATGGGGAACCCCGGACATAGACCTGTTTGCAAGTCCGTGCAATGCCAAACTTCCCCGGTTCTGTTCCAGAATTCCGTGTCAGGGAGCTCAGGCCAAGGATGCCTTCCTCCTTCATTGGGATCAGGAATTCCTCTATGCCTTTCCACCCATTCCTTTGATTCCCAAGACTCTGTTCAAACTTCAGAGGGATCAAGGATCTATGATCCTCATAGCTCCACGCTGGCCACGCCAAGTGTGGTACCCTCTACTTCTGCATCTCTCCCAGGCACCCTCCCTGGATCTGGAGCTGCTCCAGACCTTCTGTCTCAAGAGGAGGGGACTTTGTGGCACCCAAACCCCAAGTCCCTTCACCTCAGAGCTTGGTTACTGAAGGCCTAGACCTTCAAGACTTCAATCTTTCTCAACAGGTGAAGGATATCCTCCATGCATCTAGGAAACCTTCCACCAGGCGTTCTTATGCTTTTAAATGGAAAAGATTTTCCATTTGGTGTGCTGAAAAGGGTCTTAACCCTCTAGCACTACCTTTGAATTCTTTACTCGAATATCTCCTGCATCTTTCCAATGCAGGACTTAAAACAAATTCTGTAAGGGTCCATTTGAGTGCTATTGCAGCATCTCTTCAGCCTATCAATGGACAACCTGTTTCCTCTCATCCTCTTATTGCAAGATTCATGAGAGGTCTAACTTTAACTAAACCTCCCATTTGGCCTCCTCCGGTGGCATGGGACTTAAACGTGGTTCTTGGTCAACTTATGAAGCCACCCTTTGAACCCTTAGCCCACTACCTCCTTGAAATTTCTTTCCTGGAAAGTCATTTTCCTTATTGCAATTACTTCTGCTCGCCGCATCAGTGAACTGCAAGCTTTAGTGGCTAATCCACCGTATACAAGGTTCCATCATGATAAGGTAGTCCTTAGGACAAATCCTCACTTTATGCCTAAAGTGGTCTCACCTTTTCATCTTAATCAAGAGGTATATCTACCTGTCTTTTTTCCAGCTCCTCATGCATCCAGTGCAGAGAGGAACCTACATACGTTAGATTGTAAAAGAGCTCTTGCCTTTTACATTCACAGGACACAGCAACATCGAAGGTCTTCTCAGCTTTTTGTTGCTTTTGATCCTTCTCATTTAGGACTTCCAGTCTCAAAAAGAACACTGTCCAATTGGATTGCTCAGTGTATTTCTTTTGCTTACCAGAGTAAGAACCTTTCTCTGGAAGGCCATGTCACAGCTCACAATGTGAGAGCCATGGCCACATCTATGGCTCATCTTCATTCTGTATCCATCGATCAGATCTGTCGAGCAGCCACCTGGGCCTTGGTTCATACCTTCACAGCCCATTACTGCTTGGACAAGGACTCCCGCCGGGATGCCTTGTTTGGTCAGGCTGTCCTCAGACACCTGTTCCATTCTTAAACAACTCCTGCCCACCTTCCCTGAATGGATGCCTGAGATCCATAGGAAGATGAGGAACCCTAGGGGGGGATCTCCCCGGCATCTTAGCTAGGGAGTCCCCATATGTGAGGACTCATTCCTGCTTGTTCCTGGAGATAGCACAGTTACTTACCTGTAACAGGTGATCTCTGGGAACAGCTGGAATTAGTCCTCACAACCCACCCACCTCCCCTAGGAGTTGTATCTCTCTCTCTCTCTCTTTCCTTTCCTCTCTCTATTGTCTCAGCTTTAAACTCGAACTGAGGAGAGTTGGTCAGGAAGGCGGGAAGGCAGCACGCATGCGCTGTGGGAGGCCCCAAAAGCTTCCTTTCTGGGAAGCTGGGGAGCTTTCCCGCGCAGTCTCCGTCGGTTCCGACCACTGTTCCCTCTAAGCTGTGCGCGTGTGCGCGCGCACACACCTCGCCGAGTGAGCGCACATACTTTACAACAGAGCGCACAAAAATTACGGTTCTGATTCTGATAGAAAACAACAGACGTCTTAAAATTTAAAAGTTGTTGTGTATTTACGGTTTTCACAAGTTCTACAATATTTTCTAGTGCAATCAATGTGGTGTACATACTGTATTCTGACGTGTAGTCAAATTTTAAAGTATATAACTCCGAGTGTCGTTATGTGGCGCACAAAAATTTAACCTTCCTTCAAAAGCTGCACAGCTGATATTTTATGCGCACACAGCCTACAGAAAATTAGAGGGAACATTGGTTCCGACGTACCCATATGTGAGGACTAATTCCTGCTGTTCCCAGAGATCACCTGTTACAGGTAAGTAACTGTGCTTTGTATAGTGAAGCACTGGTGAGACTGCTCTTTCAGGCTTCTTTCATGGTGCTTCAACTTCCTTGAGCAGTTGAGTATGCAAGAGCTGCTTTTCAGTTTACACTAGAACTCCTTCCCTCCCACTACAACCCCATCGTCTCACAATAAGGCCACCAATACCTGTTCAGCTGCTACCCAAACATAGAGCCACCACAGACCCATTCATGAGGAGCGTGTGACCTGCCAGACAGACCAAGCCACATGAGTGTTTTCATTTCTGCAAAAATGTCTGGTTTCTACTAGAATAAATGAGCTATTTGGGATGGATTAAATCTGCCAAAGCTCAACTTCCACATAAAAAGAGTGGGGAGTTAATGCATAAAGAAGTTAGATGGCCAGTTTAAAAGTGTGTGTGTGTGTGTTGGGGGGGGGGGGTGGTTGTGCACATCTCCCTTTTTGTATGGGACATATTTGTTGGTTGCAACAGTTTGAATTGACACCTTTATGGTATCAAGTGCAGCATAGAGTAGACAACTTGAAATTTTTTACTCTGCTGTAAAAGGAACCTACAAAAACATTTTCTAATTCATAGTCATTACAATTGGGAGGTCATTTGATGTTGCTTTGCTTAGAAACAGAAATTTGGAAATTAATTTGAATTTCTTTACAGTTTCCTTTTATTAAAATATTTTAATGTAATGAGTTGAAATTGTAGAATAAAAGGAGTATGCTACATAGTCATACTGACCTATTTCTTCTCTCTTTTTTTTTTTTTTTTCAGATTGTCAAAGAATAAGATGGATGGTAGCTTTGATTGTGATTGCGGTGAGCTGGAGCCACCTGATCATTAACAGAAGGCACCTTCTGTAAATCAACAGTTCCCCATTTTCCCATTTACTTAGACTCAAAACAAAAAAAGAGAAAAAAATTATTTTGTCTATGTACACCATAGGATGTCGCCGCTCAGGACCAGTCCAACACTGAATGTATCTGCACTGTGAGGAGGATGTTAATAGAAGCCTATTATGTGCATATTTATTCACATTTTTGTTAAATGTTAGCCTCTTTCATACACTAGAGCCAAGTGCATAGTATGCCATTTCATCCCTTTTCAGTTTTTGTTTTCTTTGATGTCTGCAGGGATGCTGCACCTTTTGTGAAATATGAGTACTTTAATATCGCTGTCTGAGATTCAGTTTGTTGCATTCTAGAGCTTTCAGGCTCGGTTGAATGGGACACACCAGGCCTGGCAGGCTGATATATGCAATGAGTGTCAAGAAACCATCTCTTACTGAAGGCAGAGGTTTTCTTCTCTCTTTATGAAAGCTTTCTTCAGATACCAGCTAAGGAATATCTCCAAGTCCTTATTTAATTTTAAAAAATTAAGAGAAAAAGGAAGTATAAAGGTTTCAGAATGGCTGAAAAATTTGAAAGTCTCATGAACATTCATGGTTTTGATTTGGGCTCTCGGTACATGGACTTAAAACCACTTGGTTATGGTGGAAATGGCTTAGTTTTTTCTGCTGTTGACAATGACTGTGACAAGAGGGTAGCTGTTAAGAAAATTGTCCTTACCGACCCTCAAAGTGTAAAACATGCACTTCGGGAGATCAAAATTATTAGAAGACTCGACCATGATAACATTGTAAAAGTATTTGAAATTCTTGGTCCCAGTGGAAGCTTGTTAACAGAAGATGTGGGCTCTCTAACAGAGCTGAACTGTGTTTACATTGTTCAGGAGTACATGGAGACAGATCTGGCTAACCTGCTAGAACAAGGGCCTTTAAGGGAAGAACATGCCAGGCTTTTCATGTACCAGCTGCTACGTGGGCTCAAGTATATCCATTCTGCAAATGTCCTGCACAGAGATCTCAAACCAGCCAATCTGTTCATTAACACTGAGGACCTCGTGGTAAAAATTGGTGACTTTGGTCTTGCACGCATCATGGATCCCCACTATTCACATAAGGTATGGAAGGAGTTGAGTAGCATGTATTTCTGAGAAATTGCTTTTTGTTTCCATCTTGTTTCTCTTTGGGGCATTAACCCTGGGACTATGAGACAGATGATCGGTAAACTTTCCAGTATGGAACAAAGAAAAATAGCCTAATTGCTATTATAGATTTGATCTAGTGGGATCATGCCTAAAACTGTGTGCCTACCAATTCTCAACTGTACCATTCCTGATAGTACGGTGATTTCATTTTTGTCAAGCTTAAGGTGACTGGAGACACCCAAAGAAGCAGAATATCCTAATCAGTTAAGAATTATACAACTCATACCAACATTTCATGTATTTTTTAAATTACCTTTCACTATTTTTTAGGATATCGTTTATTGCTGAATGCTTTTTCTAACTAAAGTACATCCATGCACCCAAGGAGGTGGGGTGGATAGGGATTAGAGCAGAGAACTGAGAATCGGGGAAACAGGATTAAAATTCCATTTATCATCCTGCTAAAACCAGTCCAGATGAATGGTTTATGTTCACCAGCCAGGTGTAGGTAAACCAGAGCAACTTTCAGTGATGACATTGCTAATCTATCCACTGGTGCAGCACTGAGAGAAGCCAGTATTGTCTGCCTCCAACAGGTGGCAAGGTTTGTGGGCTGGTGCAGCGGTGCAGATGGGCCTGTCTCCCCTGGCACAGACTTTGGTCTTGTATTCTGAGTGATTGAGACCTGTAGGCCCTACCTTTGCTTGGAGCTTTGGTATGCCTTATGTCCAGCATTGTTATCTATGGGTTCCAGCACTGGTTGACCCGAGAATAAACAGGGTCTCTTAGAGGGGTGATAATTCTAGGCCCAGACCCCTCTTCCCTCTTGCTGTTCTCTATCTGCTTGCATTTGTATTTTTTAGCTCTATTTTTAACAATGCTGTTTTTTTAATTTGGCTCTTATGCTGCTTATAATGAAGCAGATTCAAAGTTAAAAAAAAAATGTTTCTCTGAGGCAGCACCCACCCTGGAAAACTATTCCTACATGTTTGGGAGTCTTGTCGCCTCTTGATTTGTATTGTCAGTATCTAATGCAGAGTTAGTTATAGTAAGAGAGCCAAATGTTATGTTTGTAGTTATATTGTTTAACAATTTTTTTAATTTGTCTTACTTTCTTCTTGGTAAGTGTCATAATGGCTTCTCTCCTTGCTGCACCGGTGGATATGTTAGTGATCGCATTATTGAAAGTTCCTTATCGTTCCTCCAGTTCAGTCCTCCACCTCTAGGTAGTGTACCTCCTCCTGCAGCTTGTAGACTGGGCATGTCAAAATCGTGACATCACTGGATGTAGCTTTCTGGTATCTCCCATCAGCCCCAGTGTGTCCAGTCTCCATGCAGCAGGAGGATGTAGTGCACCTAGGTGCTGGGCTCACTTGAGGAACAGATAAGGAGCAGTTAGGGTAGCCCTTAGTTTAAGGTTTAAATTTGCTTTGGTCCCCATGGTTTAATTTTAGTTTTCATTTAACTTGTAAATTTAGAGGACTGTGTCTTAAAAAAAAAAAAAAAAAAGCCGGCTGCCTGTCTGCCCCTCTATCTCTTGCTGATTGCAGACCTTCCTGTCTTAGCAGCTGTCTCCTCCTTGCCGGTACGGAGGGGAGTACTGCAGGAGGCATCGGGTTTCCTGGTCCCAAACGGCCACGCGGTCTTACAAGAGGAAGGCAAGCTTGCCCCGCGGCGGTCCGCTCGTTCTTGTGCTGAGCGGAGTCGCGCAGGCTTGAGCGCTGCTACACGCGGTAAGAGGGGAGCCTTTCATTAAACATTGTGTTTTGCTTTTTGGAGCAGGGCTGCCATGCCGTGAGCGGGCCGCAAGAGTTTTAAATAAATTTTGGTTTACCTCAGCGGGGTTTTCGGCGCCAAACGGAGCTTCTTTACTGCGACAGCCATTTTCTTACATGCGCGGCCACGTGGCGGTCTCCTGTGGCACACCGGAGTTCAGGGTAGCTTAGTTTTCCAAGAAACACAGTTTAGGTTCATTTTACTTCTAGTGATTAAGTACTAGTTAAGATTTTGCAGTTTGTAGGTTGATTTTCTTTTGTTTTCGTTAACTTTTTTTAAAAATACAGTAATAAATAAATAGGAAAGGAGGAATCCAGAGTATGCCTGCACATAGAGGGGTTAAGTAGCCCTACTCCTTTAGCGTGATAGCGCTACTGGCGAATGTCTTCTCGTCCACAGTGCCTGGTGTGTGGCACTTGCAGAGGAGCAGTCTCGGAGGCGGGAATCCTGCTGGGGGTGCATGGCAGCTTCCGCATCTATGGAGCAGCAGATAGCAGATCGGATACAGGAGTCAACCAGCTCAGCAACGGCTGCCGAGGGGGAGTTGATGGAGGAAGGTCAGCCGATGGCTAGGCAGACAGAGTCTGCAGCGTTAAGTATGGCGCTGCCGACAGCGATTGCAGGACCACCGCTGGGCGATTTCTCCCCGTCCTTCGTTTTGATTATGCATGAAGCCTATTGTTTGCGGCAGCAAGGCAAGTTGCCTGAGTCATTGACTTCGCCGACGACGGCATCAACAAGGAGGCAACGGCCCCTAAGCGGGCCCGGCCACTGGATCATTCACCCGCAGAATCAGGATGAACTGAAGCAGAGGAGGCCAAGCTTGAGCTGGCATCTGAAATGGATGAGCTTGAGGAAGGTGAAATCCTGGAGCCTGAGGATCGGGCAAGAATCTTCTGGATTTTCAGGAAGGACGAACTTACAGCACTTATTACAGAAACCCTTCAGACACTCAATCTGGCGGTGGTACAGCCTGCAGAGGAAGAGGGATTGGAGGACCCTTTATCTTTATTCAAAGTATTTGATAGACCGCCCTTTACCGAGGTGTTAAGGCAGTGTACAATACAATAGACTGCTGGAAAATAAAGAGAGAGAGGAACACCAAAAAAATGATAGGAAAGAAGTAGGAGATAAAGGAGGAAGGATAGAACAGGACAGGTATCAACACAGACGGGAAAAGAGAGATAAAGGAGAGTGGACAAAATGGGGGTTGAAGGGGTGGGGGTAGGTAAGGGCTGAATAGTTAGAGCAGAAGGTGTCCAAGAGTCCATAGAAGATTACGGGGGGTAGGGGAATCAGGGACCTTGTAGTTGATGGGAAGTAGCGGAAGGCCTGGTTGGCGATATGTGGATGATTAGTGGATGGTATGTAAATGACTAGGAGGGGTCGGGGAGATTGAAAGCCTGGTGAAAAAGATAGGTCTTAAGGAGGGTCTTGAACCGGGGAAAGGACATTTCAGTACGGAGGGAGTGCGGGAGAGAGTTCCAGAGAGCAGGACTTGCAAAAAAGAAGGCGGCACGGCGGGTTGACTCAAGGTGTGCATTTGTGGGGGAGGGTAAGAAGAGACGATTGCCATGAGAGGAACGAAGAAGGCGAGGTACGGGTTGAAGATAGATGAGATCGGATAAGTACTGGGGTGTGCTAGTATGAAGGGCCCTATGTGTAAGAATAAGGAGTTTGTAGAGGTAGCGAGCTTTGATAGGGATCCAGTGAAGGGAAAGAAGGCAGGGGGTGATATGATCCCGAGGCAAAGAGAAGGTGAGAAGACGGGCAGCAGTATTTTGAATGAGCTGTAATCTCCGGAGTTGATAGTGTGGGAGGCCTGCGAGGAGGGAGTTACAATAATCGAGTCGGGTGATCACCAAGAAAAGCACAAGGGTGGTGAGGGATGTGACTGAAAGCAGTGGTCAGACAGCCCTGATCCTACGGAGATGAAAAAGAGAGCTGCGCACCACACCAGAGATATGCTGATGGAACGAGAGAGATGAATCGAGAGTAACACCAATATAACGAAGAGTTGATACCAAGGGAATGGGAGAGCTGGACATGTGTGGTGACAGAGTGGGGGGGGGGGGGGGAAGCACCGAAGGTGAACCATATAGCTGCGGACTTGGAAGGATTGACCACAAGGAAGTTGTTGAGGAACCAGTCAGAGATGGCGGTTAAGCAGGTATTGAGGAGAGTGAGGTCCGGAGCTGAAGAAGAAGTGTGGTGAATTAAGAGAATATCATCTGCGAAAAAATAAGCGGAAATACCATGCTGCTGTATAAGAAGGGCAAGAAAGATATTAAAAAGGAGAGGGGCAAGGATGGGAGCCCTGGGGGACACCGCAGGGAAGAGGAAGGGATGTGGAGGAGGAGGAACCAGTGTGAACCGCAAAAGATCGAAAGGAAAGAAAGGAATGAAACCATTGATGAACAGTGCCCTGAATACCGAGGTCTGAAAGACGAGTGAGAAGAGTATGGTGATCAATAACATCGAATGCTGCAGAGAGATCCAAGGAAACAGCTAATGAGAAATCACCCTTTTCGTGCGTGTAGTGCAGTTCATTGAGGAGTGCTACAAGAATGGTTTCCGTGCTGTGACCGGGCCTAAATCCTGATTGTCGGGAGTGAAGAGAAATGGTCGAATCGAGGTGAGCATTGAGTTGTTGAAAGACAAGTTTCTCGAGGACCTTTGAGAGAAAAGGGAGGTTGGAAATGGGGCACCAGTTGGAGGGTATAGTGGGATCAAGGGTGGGTTTCTTTAGAATGGGGCGGACAATGGCGTGTTTCCAGGCGGAAGGAAAGCAACCAGAAGTAAGACTAGAATTAAGGATAGTGAGGGCAAAGGGAGAAAGGGCGAGCGAGGAATCAGTGAGCCAAGAAGAAGGTAATGGATCTAGAAGATATGTTGTCTTATGAGAAGAAGAGAATGCTGAAGCAAGCTCAGAGGGAGTAGTGTGCCGGAACTGAGACCATGTGTGGGAGAGAGCGGGGGTGGATGCGGGGGCTAAGACAGGAGAGAGAGGAGGGGGGGGGAGAGGGGAGGTGGACATGAAATGAATGAGGAACGAAGGGAAAGAATCTTGGTTGAAAAAAAGGTGGCAAGAGTTGTGGGGCTTGGAGCCGAAGGGGGGGTTGATGAGGTGAGAGAGGCAGAGGAGGGAGAGAGAAGGTTCAAAACCTGATCAAGCTGATGGGAGGAATTGGAAGAGGATGCAATGAGAGTGGAATAGTAGGACTGTTTAGCAAGGGTAATCATAGTGTGGTAGGTCTTTTGTACATTTCGGAAAGTGGCCAAGGAGGTATCTGAAGGGTGTTTGTGCCATAACCGTAGTGCACGGCGGAGGTGGGAATGCTGCAAATAGAGACCCGGATGATACCAGGGATGACGTGGTGACTGGCGAGTGGAGACAGGACGGCAGGGGGGGGGGGGCGACAGTCAAATGCGGAAGAGCGGAGGTCCAAACAGTGACCTGTTGGTCCACTGGAAGGGAAGAAAATTCGGCAGGGAAGAGGGACTCAGGAGACGGGAAGCATTGCAGAGATACTGGGGTAATGTGGCGTTTCAGAATCTGGGAGGAGAGGGGTGGGTTCGGGGAAGTGCTTTCCTGGGGAAAGGGGAGACGTAGGGAAAAGAAAATGCAACTATGGTCGGACCAAGGGAGTGGCAAAGGGGTAATGCTGGTTGGCGGAAAAGGTGAGGAGTCTGGAGTAAGGATCAAGTCAAGCGTACGTCCTGAGTGGGTGGGGCAATCAACATGTTGAACAAGAGAGAGATCGCTAAAGAGGGACGAGAGTGATTTGTCGCGAGGCCGTAACTGGGAGTCAAGGTGGGCATTAAAATCGCCCAGAATAACAAGATGGGAGGATAGGAGGACTGTCTCGGAGAGGGAAAGGAGGAGGGAATCCCAGAGATCTGCGCACAATGATGGGGGTGCATATAGCAACAGGAAGTAGATTGGGGTCGGGGAGATAGAGCGAAAAAGGAGAGATTCAGGGTAGTGGAGCGCGGGTAAAACAGGAACGACCGAGAAAGATGTCCGGTGAATAACAGCAACTCCTCCCCCCGTGCGGTGGAGCTGGGGGGTGTGGAAAGCAGTATAACCAGGGGAAGACAGCGAAAAAGAATACCATCATCTCCATCACGGAGCCACGATTCTGTAAGAAAGAGTACATCAAGAGAGTGTTGGTCAACAAGATCGTAGATGAGATGTGTTTTAGCCCTGAGGGACCGACAATTTAAAAGGGCAAGGGAGAGAGTTCGAAAGGACGTGGGAGTGAGTGAGGGGTGGGGGATGGAGGGGGAAGGGCAGCTAGACTGGCATAAGAGAAGATTGTGCATGTTGCGAAATGAAACCCCACTCATTAAAGGGGGGGAAGGAGAATGGCGGTGGCCCCAGAACATGGGGATGGCGGTCATGAAGAACGGTGGCAAGGTAACTGACTGCGAAGAAAGAGGGAACTTGGGACTAATGATGGAGGGGGAGAGAAGGGATGGCTGGAAAAAGTGGACAAGGCAGAGCAGGAGGAGAGGCATCAGGAGCGAAGTATGGACGGCGATACTCTTCCAGTCGAAGGGCCGAGACTGGGGCCCCTCGTCGTCGCCCCAAGGAGCTCGCCCAAGGAGCACGTCCTGCTCCTTGTGCGCGCTCCTTTGGCACGTGCCCGCGGGACGCCGGCAGTCTGACTTTAAAGGGCAGCAGGTTACCTGGGCGCTGACGTGGACGCGTTTCACGCGTCCACGTCACCTCCGGTGGGCGGGACTGGAGCAGTACGGAGGGCTGGGAGCAAAGGCAGCAGTACAAGCGGTGTGCGAATCTCAGGTGGTGGTTACGGTTCACCGAGTAGTTGATCGCATGATACAAAATGAGTGGGATCTGCCGGAAGCGGGTCTTAAGGGAATCAGGACCATGAACAGGCTTTACCTCTTGGCAGATAAGGATAAGGAGAAGTTTCGTTCCCTCCGAATTGATGCAGCAGTGTCGGCGGTCACGAAGAAAATGACTATTCCAGTAGAGGGCAGTGCTGCATTGAAGGATGCGCAGGATAGATGGATTACTAAAGCAAACCTTTTGAGGCGAATGCTCTTTCCTTGCAAGCGTCTATTTGTGGGGCTTGGGTGGCGAGAGCTTGTCTTCGGTGGTCACAACGTTTACAGCAATCTTCTCAGGGACAGAGCGAGGTGACCCGTATGGAATCTGGATCGGCGTATTTGGCTGATGTTCACTACGATTTGGTTAGAGCACTAGCGAATAATATGTCATTGTTGGTAGCCGCCAGGCGTTACTTATGGTTGAGGAATTGGGCAGCTGATGGTTCTTCCAAGTCGATGCTCAGCAAGCTCCCCTTCAAAGGTAAACTGTTGTTTGGGGAAGATCTGGACAAGTTGGTCAAGGACTTGGGAGAGTCAAAAGGGGGCAGACTCCTGGAGGATAAGCCTAAGCAGGGAAAGTCTATGCCAGCATCTCAAGGTCAGTTTAGAGATTTCAGGCGATTCCGTATGTCTCGCCTAGGAGGATTCCAGAGAGGCAGATTTGCTCCTAGAGTCCAGGGATTTCGTGGGTTTTGTGGAGCAGGAAGAGGTTTCGCTGTGGCCTCCGCTGGGCCAAGTCCAAAATCTCAATGAAGCGAGGTGGGCCCAGGTGGGAAGCCAGCCAATTGGGGGACGACTTCGGCAGTTCCTTCCTGCTTGGGCCCAGATAAAGTCCAATCAATAGGTCTTAGAAATAATCCGCGAAGGTTACGCTCTGGAGTTGGTCGTCCAGTAAGGGATTCGTTTGTACTTCCCCCATGCAAAGGTCGTCAGAAAACGCTGGCGGTGTGTCAAACGTTGGAGCGGCTACTGCAGTTGGAAGCGGTGGTGCCTGTTCCGTTAGCAGGCTATGGCGTCGGTCGTTTCTCCATTTATTTCATGGTGCCAAAGAAAGATGGATCCCTCCGGCCAATTCTGGACCTAAAAGGAGTGAATCGTTGTCTTCGAGTGTCGCATTTCCGGATGGAAACCTTGCGGTCAGTCATTGTGGCGGTCCGCAAGGGAGAATTCTTAACATCCCTTGATCTCACAGAAGCGTTTTTGCATATCCCAATCAGGGCGGCTCACCAAAGGTTCCTGAAGTTCGCTTTTCCTTGGGGGCAATATCAGTTCCAAGCATTGCCCTTCAGACTGGCAATGGTTCCATGCACTTTCACCAAGATTATGGTGGTGGTGGCGACGGCGTTGAGAAAGGAAGGCTTTCTTGTTCACCCTTATCTGGACGATTGGCTGATTCGAGCAAAGTCCAAAACCGAAAGTCTGAAGGCTACGGACAAGGTGGTAAAGTTCCTGCAGAGCCTCGGATGGGTCATCAATACCTCCAAGAGCCGACTGGCTCCGTCCTAGGTACTCGAGTATCTGAGGGTATGTTTCAACACTCAGAAAGGAGCTGTTTTCTTACCAGAGCGACGGGCTTAAGCTCTGCGCCAGTTGATATGCAACTTCAGAGCCACTCCGGCTCCATCGGCGTGGAGTTATCTTCGCATCCTAGGGACAATGGCGGCAACCCTGGAAGTGGTTCCGTGGGCCAGGATTCATATGCAACCGTTGCAGAGGGCACTCCTGCGCCGGTGGTCCCACCAGACCAATTCATTAAACCAACGACTTTCATGTCCTCTCCAAGTCAGACAGTCCCTTCAGTGGTGGCTTCGCCCAGGGTCTCTGGAGGCGGGCCTGCCCCTGGAACAACCGCAGTGGCTTCTGTTGCTGATGGACGCAAGTCTCGCGGGATGGGGGGAACATTGCGGGGATCTCTTCGCACAAGGTCCTTGGTCCGACCAGTAAGATCAGTGGTTGATCAATCGGCTCGAGCTCCGAGCGGTGTTTCTAGCTCTTCAGACGTTCGAAGCCACGGTGACGGGCCGGGCGGTGCGAGTGCTTTCGGACAATTCAGCAACGGTGGCTTATATCAATCGGCAAGGCGGAATTGGAAGCGTGGCCATGGAAGAGGAAGCAGGGGCGCTGTTCGCGTGGGTAGAACCCCGGCTTCAAGCGATCTCGGCGACGCACATTGCAGGAAAAGACAATGATGGCAGATTTTCTCAGCAGGGTCCGGGTGGATGCTGGGGAATGGGAGCTACATCCGTAGGTGTTTGCTCAGATTGTCCGCAGGTGGGGGCTGCCAATTATGGATCTCATGGCGACCTTCCAGTCGGCGAAAACAAGTCGTTTCTTCTGTAGGCGACGAGAGAGAATGTCAGAAGGAATAGACGCGCTGATACAGCATTGGCCATCGTTAGGTCTTCTTTATGTGTTTCCTCCGTGGGCACTCATAGAGCGAGTGGTTCAGTGGATCGAGGCTCATCGCGGAAGAGTGCTGTTGGTGGCTCCGGACTGGCCAAGATGCCCGTGGAATGCCGATCTAGTTTGTCTTCTCGACAAGGATCCTTGGAGATTACCGATGTTGGAAGACCTGTTGCTTCAGGGTCCGCTTCGAATGCCTCAGCTGGATCAGTTCTCGCTTACGGTTTGACCATTGAAAGGGCAAGGTTGAGAAGAAAAGGTTATTCTGGAGTGGTCATCGCAACCTTGCTTCGAGCTAGAAAGAAGTCCACATCTCTCACTTATGTTCACATATGGTGTATTTTTGAGGATTGGTGCTCGCAGCATCAGGTTTGAGCAGCTACGGTCTCCGTTCCGGTAGTTTTGTGTTTCCTTCATGGTTTTGATAAGGATCTAGCGGCCAGTTCTTTAAGAGTCCAGTTGGCAGCTCTGTCTTGCTATAGAGGTAAGGTCCAGGGAGTGGCCCTGGGTTCTCACGTCGATGTGCTCTGTTTTCTTAAAGCGGTGTCTCGTCTTCAACCCTCTTGTAGAATAATGGTTCCGCCGAGGGATCTCAACCTGGTCTTAACGGCTTTAGCTCGGGAGCCTTTTGAACCCTTACACCAGGCTTCAGTTAAGGATATGACTTTGAAAACTGTTTCTGGTGGCAAATCTGTTCAGCGAGGCGAATCTCGGAATTGCAGGCCCTGTCCTGTAGGGAACCTTTTTTGTCGTTCTCCAGGGAAAAAGTGGTGTTGCGACCAGTTCCATCATTTTTGCCAAAGGTAGTTTCTCCATTTCATCTGAATCAACCTGTTTTCCTACCAGTGCTGGGATCAGCAGAGGAGGAGAGTGTTTCAGACCGTAGTTTGCGCCACTTGGATATAAAGAGTTTTGTGACAGTATTTAAAGGTTTCGGAAACCTTCCGTAAGTCAGAATGCCTCTTTGTGCTGTTCGGAGGTCCCCAAAAAGGGGAAGCGGCGGCGAAGGCATCAATTTCCAGATGGATTAGAGAAGCAATTGAATTGGCATATATTTTGCAAGGTTGTTCAGTACCAGTGGGTTTGCGGGCTCACTCTACTAGAGCGCGAGCGACATCTTGGGCGGAGCACAGTTTGGTCCCACCGGTGGAAATTTGCAGAGCTGCTACTTGGTCGTCACTTCTTACTTTCAGTAAGCACTACCACTTGGACGTTCTAGCATCAAGCGATGCTTGTTTTTGGGCGGCAGTGCTGCGATCCGGGTGCAAAGGTCTCTCCCAATGATTACTGCTCTGTTACATCCCAGAGGTGGAGGACTGAACTGGAGGAACGATAAGGAAATTGAAATTACACTTACTTGGTAATTGTTGTTCCTTGAGGAACGCCAGTTTAGTCCTCAATCCCACCCGGGGATGGTTCTTCAGCAGTTTAACTTTCAGTTTAGGCGGGAATACCAGTTTCTAACGGAGTACACTTTTGATAGTCTCGGGATCGCTCTGATGGTTCTATCTGAATATTTTTGACCTGAATTTCTTTCTTTCTCTTTCTTTCTTATCCCTTTTTTCTGGCTCGGCTCAGGAGGGGAAAGGGAGAGGGCAGGAATCTGTTTCCCTTCTTAGGACAGAGGGGACGGTTTAGTTATATGTTAAGTTTTCAATTATTAAGCATAAAGTTGGTTTTTTATATGTTAGCTACTTATTTGTTGCTCCTTTGAGTCTGCTTTGTCAATAGTACACTGGGGCTGATGGGAGATAGCAGCAGGCTACATCCAGTGATGTCACGATTTTGACATGCCCAGTTGCCAAGCTGCAGGAGGAGGTACACTACCCAGAGGTGGAGGACTGAACTGGAGTTCCTCAAGGAACAACAATTACCAGATAAGTGTAATTTCAATTTGCTCTGGTCTACCTCTATCTGCTGGCTGGTGAACATAACCCACTTGTCTGGATTGGTCTAGCAGGATGGTAAGAAGAAATTTTCCATATCTGTTAATTTTCTTGCCTTGAATTCTGCTAAACCAGTCAAGGATCTGCTCTGGAAGACGACACCTACAAGTTTGGGAGCCCTGCTGCTTTTTCACTGCATTTTCAGTATTGGCACCTTAATGCAGAGTCAAGTATGGAAAGAGAGCCAAAAGTTTATACATAGAAAAAATATTAATGCAATGTGTGCCGTCGAGTCAATGTTTACCCCTGGTAACCCAGCCACTGGGTTTTCTTGGCAAGGTGCAAGCAGAAGTAGATTGCCAGGCTCCTGGCATTCCAAGATGGTCACCCATCCAATTACCAGCCAGGCCCAACCCTGTTCAGCTTCAGAGATCAGCCAAGAACAGGTTCATTCAGGACAGCTAAAGACTCAGAAAATATATTAATTAACAGTAAGTGAATTTTCTTGCTTTCTGTTTGGGAAGGGTCATACTGTTATCTCTCAATGCTGCATCTTTGTATGTACTTCTGATGACATTACTGAAAGTTGCTCTGGTCTGCCTCCACCTGCTGGCTTGGGAACATAACCTGTTTGGACTGGTCTAGCAGGATTCAAGGAAGGGAAATTAACAGGTATGGAAAATGTCTCCATAATGATTCTCTAAAGTAAAAGGATGTGGAGTGAGAAGAATAAAAGGTCCCCTTTTCCACCGTTTTGCATTACACCACCATTATAATGCAACTTGATATTTGCTTGCAGGGCTGGAAAGATTCTAGGTGCTAGATTGGCCAGGCAATTAAAGCTAGCACTGAAGGGGAGCTGCTACTATTGCCAATCCAAGCCTGTCCTGAAAGAAAATGCCACTGCTGATCTGAGTCCAAATGGCGCCATCATAATTTGAAGCAGCCTTCTGTTACGAGGCTGCATGGTAGAGCTGGTGCAACACTGGTTAACCTCTTGCTAGTAGACTGTATGGAGAATAAGTTGTAGCAGCTACTGGCCTACATAGAGAAGGGACCAAAACCAGATTCTACCACCAAGCCACAGAAAAAAATGCAAAAATTTGAGTATAAAAAGAAAAGCACCAAACAAAATCAGACAACAAATTGCTACTAAGAAATAAGTAAATTACAAGAGGGAGCTTTATCCCTTGCTTCTAAAACGTTTGGGTAGTGCTTAAATTTTTTAAAAAATTTTCTAGCCCTGTTTACTCTATATTTTGGCAACACCATTCTTTCCATTTAACCTGCTTATTTCGATGTGAGTTGATGAAATGAGCATAGTTCTCAAAAGCTAGTCATAAGTGCATTTGATCCAATAAAAAAGATGTTTTTTGTGAAAAAGAAGGGAGTAAGTCCTCACATATGGGGTGACATCAACAACAGAACCCATGTGGAACACTCCCAAGTTTCCATTGGAAGCTTTTGGGAGTTGTACCACACATGGGCGTCTGCTTTCCCATCTGCCACAACGCCATCTTCCCCAGTCTCCTTTTTTTCTGCAGCGCTTACAGGACATGTCTTGCACTAGGGGAAAAATTCTTCTGTTACTTCTTGGTATCTACACTTTTTTGAGAGTTTTTCACCACCTATCATCTGTTAGTCAGCTTCCAGCTGATATTTTTTTCTTTTGTCCTTTTTTTGGTGCTTTTTATGCTTTTTCCTTGTCTGGGCCTTTTTCCCAAGCCTATGACCTCGCCGAAGCAGTCTTCTTGGACATGTTCAAGCCGGTGAACAGCTTTAAAAAGTACACAAAATGTGGCGCGTTATTTCGGACACGTAGAGCACAACTGGTGTCTGCAGTGCCTTGAGCTCAGCCACTGGTCCACATCCTGCAACCTTTGCAGATGATGAGAAGGGGCCTGAAGGACCAGGAAAAGCAGGAGTCCCTCTGGAATGTGTGATTCAGCATCCTCTGCTCCAGTGTCAATCCCATCATGGAGCCCCACTGAGGCTTCAGCTGGGCGAGGCGCCCGAGCACAGTCTGAACCAAGAGGATGGGGTATCAAGTATAAGCTCTGTGTCCAACCAGAAGTGAGGAGGGACCTAACACCGGTCCCATCAGTATCAAAAGGGCTCCCTGAGCACTGGGACAAGGAGCATCGGCACCACAGCGCTTCTTGGTGCTAGGCAGTCACCAAGGGCTGGGAGCAGCCCACCAAGCTGGGAGGAATCTACCCCATAGCCCTGGAGGACTGCCAGATGTCTACTGATGATCCTGCCACCGTGGAGTCCCCGCTGGAGGTATCGACACTAATGGCCGAAGTTCCCTTCTGGCCTGGGTCCCCTCCAAGACAGTGGTACTGGAAAAATGCCTGAGGGCCCTCAAGGCTCACATGGCGGTGGTTTTGACCTTGCAACATGCAGGACCTGCGATGGCTTCGGCATCGTCGCTGCACTCCATCCAGCCCATTTTGGAGACCCATGCGCAGTCAGCAGAGGCGGGTGCATTGGGGGGAAGATTGGAATCAACATCAGTTCCCATGGTGATCTCCTTGTCCAGTGTTCAGGGGCACCCCCAATTGCATGTAAGGCGTGATGCGTCCCACTGTTTCCAGCCCTCCCTACATGACTGGAGTAGGCAGTGGGGAAAAAATCCATCATTACTTTGATTTCTTCTTGGATTCCTAGTTGGAGGACTGAGAAACAGAGGAGGGCTTGGCCATTTCAGATAGGCCTGCCTTCAGACCTCTCCCTTATGTACGAGTGGCACAAGTCTCCCCCAGAGGACATGTCCTTTCAGGATTTCATGCAGGATATGGCGAAGGCCATACCCTTCTCCCTTGAGACTGAGAACAAGCTGAGGGCAGAGTTGCTTGAGCTCCTACAGTACCCTTCAGCACTGAAGGAGGCAGATGCAGTGATGGTGCTGATGCATCATGTCTTCCAGAGACTACCCTTCAGCCAGTGGCTGGATTCGATGTGCCATGTCCAGAAGGCATCATGCTTTGAGAAGTCCCAGCTGCTGCATTACTCCATAGTGGTCGAGTCAACCCTCAAGTGGGTAAAGAGCACCAGGATTCTCCAGGAACAAGCAGGTAGTCAGTCCTCACATATAGGTGACATCGGTGCCAACGGAGCCCACATGGAAGATGCCACTATGCATGCGTGGTCCCCTTCCCGACCAAGGGTGCCATCTTACTCTGTCTCCTTTTTTCCGCGGAGCCCAACAGACGTCTATCTTTTTTCCCCAGAAAAAGTTGATTAACACTAGAAGCTCCAAAGTGCGTCATTTGACGCAAATGTATCTTCAAAGGTGTATACCAGCGCCACTGCTAGAATCATATCAGTCATGTTCCATGACTTTGTTAGCAAGGTCAAGATGTTCAAATATGTGCATTGAAAATTAATGACAGATGCACCAGCTAGCGGGAAAATGAATTTATACGTAGAAGCCCCAATGTACGTCAATTGACACACTCAATTGTCTTGGATGCGTCAATTGATGTACTTTGTGGCTTCTAGGTATAAATTCATGTTCCCACTAGGTGGCGCATCTCAATCACTGTTTACAGTTTTACTCCGACATTACAAACAAACACACTATGACGTCATGTAATGACATCACATACTGCACGTATTTAACAAATAAGTAACTTCACATTAATTCACATCTGCATTTCATGCTAAACACAGTCGTTATGATAATGCATCAATTGATGCACTTTGGGGTTTCTAGGTCCCTTCCTGCCTCTGAGCATGCTTGCCCCAGCATCGCATCCTGAAACCATACTAGTTCCCCCCCCCCCTTTCCCCCAGCGTGATTCTTGCCTTTTTCCATCTGCAGGCCGCTCCGAGGGTCTTAGACCTTGCCGGGGTACTTTTTTCCCCAATGGCCAGCAGGTTCAAAAAGTGTGATCTGTGCCCAAAAAATATGTCTCTCACTGATTACACACGATTGCTGCCTCTGGTGTCTAGGGGCTGACCACGACCTGGAGGTCTGCTCCCTCTGTAAAAAGTGTCTGCGAAGGCTATATAGCGTCGTCAACAGAACCAGGATGATATCTTCCACAGGTCAAACTCTACCCCGATATCCCCAGTAGCCTCACTATTCAATGTCCGCCTGCGTCCTTAGAGTCACGTAATGTCCCTGTGGCACCCAACCCAGACCGTGGACGCTCTGATAAGGGTTCCCTGAAGCGGAACATAAGAAGAAGAAATCCTCAAAGACCTCATCTCGTGATTCGATCATACCGGGCAAATCCCGTGCCAGGTCCCGGAGCCCACAGAGAGAATTCGAGAAGTCTGAGCAGGAGCAGCTAGCCAAAGTTCTCTGAATGGATGCAAAGGCTTCCAGCGACGGGTCCCGGACCCCAAGGCCTGTCTCATCGAGGACTCCCTCTCCTCACCAACACCGGACCCAGTGACCCCGATGTCCATGTCAAAGGCTGCACCTCCTGAGTAGAAAACCAGGATGATGGCACTAGAGCATAGTCTCACTGCCTTCCTCACCCGGCACTGCTGGTGTGTCCACTGAGACTTCCCCCGATGCTCATGAGCCCGAAACCTCGAATCGTTCCTCAGTGAGGGTCTCGATCTTGCTCCCACTCCTTGCAAGCGAGAACCTCTCTGGCGAACGCTCATGGCTCCGGCCACATAGTTGCTGTGAGCCTCTGATCTGAGTCCTGCACCACAGGCCCGGTCGGCCACCAAGTTCTCCACTAACTACTCCACTGAGAGTCCGAGGACGGGGAGTACCTCCAGCGGTTCCAAACCCTCATGAAGTACATAAGGGAGTGCTCGAAGTATATGTCGCGAGCTGCCTACGACAACTTCAAGTCAAACATGAGGGTAGCTCCCGCAGGTATCGGCGCTCAACACCAGGCCTGGCTACAGGCGTCTGACTTCGAGCAGAGGGTCCAGGAGAAACTCTTCAATGTACCCTGCCTCTGTGAAAACCCATTCGGCAAGCCGATGGAAGAGAAGGTGGCAGAGATCAAGACAGAGTACCCCACGAGGAATCAGCTCTCCAGAAAGACCTCCAGCATCCCTAAGAAGAAACCACTGGGAAGAGGCCCCCATTCCAGAGAAAGGGTCAATGTTACTGAGGTTACCCCTACTATCAGGCTCCCTAGACCCCACAGCAGGGTCACCAGAGCAAGGGAGAGGGCCAGGGCCTTCTCTGCCTAAGGACTCGAAACCCCAGACCCTGGCTCCTGCCCTGCCAGGGACAGGTTTTTGACTCCCTGAGCATGGCCTCTCCACTTTCAGAGGAGCAGCTACCAACAGGGGGGCATCTGGTGCACTTCGACTATCGGTAGCCTGTTATCACCAGCGAAGCCTGGGCACTCCAAGTAGTCACAGAAAGCCATATCCTTCCCTGGATCAGACGCCGCCTCCTTTCTTTCCAGGAGAGCCCTCTCGGACTCCCCTGCATCAGGTCCTGCTATTACAGGAACTCGCAGGCCTCCTTATGGACAGAACCGTGGAACCAGTGCCCCATCATCTCAAGGGCAAGGGGTTCTACTCCTAGTACTTTGTGATCCCAAAAAGAACAGGGGGCCTAAGACCTATCCTAGACTTGCAAAACCTGAACACGTTTCTGGTGCGGGAGACGTTCAAGATGCTCTCCCTTGGAACATTGCTGCCATACCTCTAGCAGGGAGATTGGCTATGCTCCTTAGAACTAGAGGATGCTTTTACACACATCCTCATTCATCCCAGCCACAGGCAGTACCTAAAGGTTCATGGTCTGGGCGACCAGTACCAGGGAGACACGACCACTGAAGTACAACAGGCCGCAGCCGCACCATCAGGTGTCCTACAATATCTGGGGTTCGTGATGAACCACCCCAAATCCCATCTTACTCCGACACAGGCCTTGGCCTGAAGAGTGTCCAGTTGAGCCCCTATGAACTCCAAGCCCTTTCTCTCCTTGGACAGGGCAGGTCGCCTCGTGGTTCTAGCCACTGAGGTGCAACACTGCCACCCAGTGTCATTACGGTCCATGCTCTGCCTGCTGGGCCACATGGCTTCTGCAGTTCCTTGTGGTTCCCAACACCCACCTTCACATGCGTGCGGCCCAGTGGTGCCTCCGCTCCCAGTGGATATAAGCCACAGGCAGGTTCCAGGACAAAGTCTGTGTGTCCCGCAAACTAGCAGAGTCACTCAACTGGTGGCAGGCCATGCAGCACCTGCAGGAGGGCTTGCCTTCAGTCCCTAAATCCCCAGAAGATCCTTGCCATGGACACCTGCTTACTGGGCTGGGGTACCCATTGCGAGGAACTCTGCATGCAGGGCTGGAGCTCAGGGCTTTTTTTCTGGCATTCAGGGCCTTTCACCACCGCCTGCAGCACCAGTCGATGCTAGTCCAAATGGGCAACCAGGTTGCAGTGTTCTGCCTGAACAATCAAGGGGGCACAGGGTCTTACCACCTCTGCCAGGAGGCAGTAGTTTTCTGCTTGTACGCGATCAGTCAAGGAATGCTCCTCAGAGCGGCATATCTTCTGGGCCAAGACAGTGCCCTAGGGGACAGGCTGAGCAAGCTTCTCCAGCTGCATGAATGGTGACTAGACCCCAGGGTGGCACAGCGGCTCTTCCGACTCTGGGGTACCCCAGGTCTGGACCTCTTTGCCAGCCTGACCAATGCTCAGCTGCCCTGCTTCTGCTGTCGCCAGCCACACCTGTCCCGAGTAGCGGCAGATGCCTTCCTCATATTATGGTTGGAGGGCTTCCTGTACACCTTTCCTCCCATGCCATTAATCACCCGGACCCTCTTCAAGGTCCTGCAGGACAAGGCTTCCATGATCCTGGTGGCCCCATGGTGGCCCAGGCAGCCTTGGTTCTCTTTGTTGCTCCACCTCTCTACGGAGCTCCCGGTCCCTCTGGGGAAAGCCATCGGGGCTACTCACCCAGGAGGAGGGCTCCCTTCTCCACCCCAACCTGGGGTCCTTGACATTAACAGCATTGCTGCTGAACAGGTAGCCTTAGCCCCCTTCATCTTCCTAAGGGAGGTGGAGGAAAACCACCTGGTCTCGTAAGAACTCCACGAGACACCTTCAAGTGGCGCAGATTCTCAGTGTTGTGCGCAGAGCAGCGGATTGACCTATCCTCTTACCATGTGCACATGGTTCTGCAGCACTTGCTTCACCTCTCACAAGCTGGAGTCGTCCAACTCCATCAGTGCAACTGAGTGCACTCTCGGTGCATCATTCTATGGAGGGTAGACCTCTCTGTACTCAGCCCTTCATTACTCTGTTCATGCGGGATCTTCTGCTCTCTAAGCTTCCTATCTGCCCGTCCCCGGTGGAATGAGATCTCAACGTGGTCTTGATGCAGTTCACAAACCCTCCATCAAGCCTCTGGCTACCTGCCATATTCATTACCTTTCATGGAAGGTCGTCTTCCTGGTGGCGCTCATCTCTGCCTTCAGAGCCAGCGAGCTTCAGGGCTTGGTGGCCAAGCCACCCTACACAAGAACAAGGTTGTGCTTCGCACCCATCCTAAATTCCTTCCAAAGGTGGTATCCACATTCTACCTTAATCAGGAGATAGTGCTCCCCAACTTCTTCCTACTGCGCTATGCCTACAGGGCAGCGGCCGTTCTCCACACTCTGGATTGTAAGAGGGCCTTGTCCTTCTTCCTACAATGTACCCAGGGCCACCGCGCAGCTTTTCGTTTCATACGACCCCAGTCGCCTGGGGGAGGCTGTTACCATCTGGGTGGTGGACTGCATTGCCTTCGGCCATGATCAGACTGGGCTCTCGTTGGAGCGCTGGGTCACTGCACACAACGTCAGGGCTAAGGTGACCTCTGTTGTAAGCTTGTGCTCTGTCCCTATGGCAGACATCTGCCGGGCCACCACCTGGTCCTCGGTCCACACCTTTGCAGCTCACTACTGCCCGGAGAGGGAGTCCCGATGGGACAGCACCTTCGGTTAGGCCATACTCCGTAATCTCTTTGTGGTCTACGCAGCTCCTAGCCTCCAACCCTTCTGTGTTCAGGCTACCAGAGTGATGGTTCTCCCTGGACTCTCGGGTCTTTAGAATCTCTCCTCAGACTCGCTTGCAGCTGCTCACGGCTGGCCTGTAGCTAGGGAGTCCCATATGTGAGGAATGACTTCCTGCTTGTTTCTGGAGAAAGCATAGTTACTCACCTATAGCAGGTGTTCTCCAGGGACAGCAGAAATCAGTCCTCACCACCCTCCCTCCTCCCCGTGGAGTTGCTGTATTTTGCCATCTTCTTTTGTTGGCTTTAACTGAGTAAGATGGCACCCTCGGACGGGAAGGGGACCACATACGTGGTGTCATCTTCCTAAGGCTTTTTTTGAAAGCTGGGGTGATGCATACATGAGGGCTCCATTGGTGCCAACATCACCCATATGTGAGGACTGATTCCTGCTGTCCTTGGAGAACATCTGTTATAGGTGAGTAACTACGTTTTCACTCCTTGTTGCCCCCGGGGAGGGAGGCTAGGACTCTGGACGACTTCGGGAGGAGATGCTTCTAGAGCTCCATGCTGGTGGCCCAGATCCTGTCCTACTAGCTTTATATAGGCAGGTTCCTGAAGGGCATCATGCTGGACCAGGTGGAGTTTGCTGCCTATGTCCCTCTGGACCATCTCCTAGGCCACGGAAAGGATTGCTCCAAATATGCCATGCGAGCTACGTACAAATCTTTTGAGTCCACCTGCAGAGAAGTGGCAGTGGGCATCTGTGCCTGACGGTTATCCTGGCTCCAGTCCTCTGACCTGGAGCAGTAGGTCCAGGATAAGCTCGCTAACGTCCATTGTTCTGGGGGGAACCTGTTTGGGAAGTCAGTCAAGGAGAAAGTGAGTAAACTTGAAGGAGCACATGGGCACTCTTCAGGCTCTTGAGGGAAACCACAGATCCCAAGTGTATAAAGTACCAGGGTAAGAAGGCTTTCTACTTGCAGCCACACCGGTACTATCCGCCACCCCAAAGCACCCAGCTGAAGGCTCATCCCCCCCCCCCCCCCCCCGGCCAGCAGCAGAGGGAGAAGCGCCAGCAGCAGAGGGAGAAGCTACAAAAAGCCCATCTGGCTCCGCAGCCCATGCCAGGGGCAGGCATTTGACGGGTTCCTCAGAAGCATAGCCAACCATCCCATACCTGCCGGAATCCCCGTTCAGGTAGGGGGACGGCTTGCCCATTTCACCCACAGGTGATCTCTTCACCTCGGACGCTGGGGTTCTGCAGCTCATCCAGCAGGGCTACTGGCTGTGCTTCACCTAGGAAGGTACCCCATGGATCCCCTACACCAAGTCCTGTTGTGGGAGGAGGTTGCCATTCTGTTAACCAGCTTCATCATCAAGCTGGTTGGCAAGGGGATTTACTCCATTTACTCCCTGGTCTCCAAAAAGACCCATTCTAGACATCCGGAACCTCAGCCAGTTTCTCATGCGTGAGCGGTTCAAAATAGTCTCGCTGGGGATGCTGCTCCAGTACCTCCTAAAGGACGCCTGACTATGCTCCTTGGATCCCAATTTACCCAAGTTACAGAAAATATCTCAGATTTGTGCTGGGAAATCAGCACTACCAGTACCAGGTGCTCCTCTTCTGGCTCGCTTCAGCACCTCAGGTCTTCACCAAGTGCCTTGCGGTCATAGCTGCCTACTTTGCACACCATGGGAGTCTTTGTCTTCCCTTACTTAGACAACTGACTTATCAAAGGCCCCATTCCAGACGCTGTCCGAGAGTCCGCTCACCTCACCATACATGTCTTTGAGCGTTTGAGGTTCGCCATCATCTACCCCAAGTCGCATCTCCTGCCCACACAGTAGCTGGAGTTCATTGGGGCCCTCCTCGAGCCAGAGTGTTTCTACTGCTAAACTGCATGCAGTGGCTGACAGACGTGATCAGCAGCAGGCGGCGTTGATGCCACACCACGGCTAAGGGGATGCTGAAGGTGCTCTGTCACATGGTCTCCACAGTGCACGTTACCTGCTTGACTTGCCTCTTTGTGCGACAGGCACAGTGGACACTGCATGCAGTGGAAGCAGGCCATGGACCACCTATGGGACAGGGTAGCAGTCATCATTCCACTGGTGTGGTCCCTTGGCTGATGGTTGGAGCCACCAAACCTGCTTCGAAGTGTCCTGTTTAGGTGGAGTCCCCCTGCCAGACATTGACATGTCCAAGCTTGGGTGCGGGGCTCATCTGGACGGCCTGTGGACGCAGGGCCTATGGTCTCAGCAGGAGAGCCTGCACCAGATAAACTTCCTCAAGTTGTGGGCCATAGTAAATGCCCTCTAGGCCTTCCAGGCATACCTGGCGAATGAGGTCGTTCTGATCCAGACAGAGAACCAGGTGGCAATGTTCTATGTCAACAAACGGGGGAGTACGGCCTCGAACCTCTTCTGCTGGGAAGCAGTCCAGCTGTGAAAGTTTACATTGGACCATGGGATGAAGCTCGGGCGAGTTACCTGCCGAGCGAGCTCAACATCCTGGTGGATCAGCTGAGGAGAGTCCTCCAGTCGAACAAGTGGACCCTCCACAGAGGGGTGGTGGAACAAATCT
The DNA here is from genome assembly GCA_033557465.1 of Ichthyophis bannanicus. Taxonomy (NCBI): domain Eukaryota; kingdom Metazoa; phylum Chordata; class Amphibia; order Gymnophiona; family Ichthyophiidae; genus Ichthyophis; species Ichthyophis bannanicus. The sequence goes on along the minus strand of CM066043.1, from coordinate 175,116,688 downwards.
TCCGGGAGTGGGGCACCCCCATGATTGATGACTTTGCCATGTCGCAGAACATTCAAGTGGACCATTTCTGCTCCAGGAGGCTGGCCAGTGACTGGCTGGTCTCGGATGCCTTTCTCCTTCACGGGGGGGGGGGGGGGGGAGGTCTGCTTTATGACTTTCCCCCCGATTCCCCTCTTGGCAAAAACTCTGCTGAAACTCCAGGCCGATAAGGGAACCATGATCCTTATCACCCCGGCAGTCATGATTCCTCCACCTCTCTTGGAGGGGGCCTATCCATCTGGGCTCTGCCCTAGATCTCATCTCCCAGGATGGGGGGGACCCTGTTGCACCCCAACCTCCGTTCATTGTCCCTCATGGCCTGGAAGCTGAGCGGGTAATCCTGTCGGAGTTTAATGTACTTGATGGTGTCATGATTATTCTTCTAGTGTTATGCAAGGACTCTAACATGTCAGGCTTATGTGTTCAGGTGGTGGAGGTTCGCTGCTTGGTGCACGTGTAGCGTACTGGATCCCTTCTCTTGCACGGCAGATCACTTGCTTGAGTACCTTCTGTACCTCTTGGACTCAGGCCTGAATTCCAACTCTGTTGGAGTCCACCTCAGTGTGATCAGCACCTGCCATCGCGGCTCAGGGGGCTGGGCCGCTTTAACTCACCTGCTGTTGGCTCGATTCATGAAGCCTCCCATCAAGCCCTTTATGGTGGCTTGAGATCTCTATGTGGTCCTTACTCTTGCCCTCTGAAGTACTTGAAGGACGGTTCTGTTCTTGGTGGTGATCACGTCAACCTGCCATGCCACTGAATTCCAGGCTCTTGTGGCCCATCCACCTTACACTCTGTTCCACCAGAATCGGGTGGTCTTGCGAATGCTTCTGTGATTTTTGCTGAAGATGGTCTCGTGTTCCTCCTCAACCAGTCAATTGTCCTGCTGACTTTCTTCCCGAGGCTGCATGCCAACCAGGGGGAAGCAGCATTGTACCCGTTGGATTGTAAGCGTGCCTTGGCCTCTTACGTAGATTGCACTAAGTCCCACTGGTGGTCCATACAGCTTTTTGTCTCGCTTGACTCTTGTAAGTTGGGCTGCTGTTTCTAAGCCAATGCTGTCCCTGTGGTTGGCGGATTGAATCACCTTGACATATTTGCAGGTAGGACTGAGCCTCGAGGATCATGTTATGACTCATAACGTTCGAGCCATGGCCGCTTCTATCGCTAACCTGCGCTTGACCTCCATGGAAAAAATCTGCAAGGCTGCCACGTGGTCTTCTGTCCACACATTTACAGCCTACTATTGTCTGGATGGAGATTCGTGATGGGACAACATCTTCGGCCAGGCCGTGCTCTGGCATCTCTTTGGGTATTGGGTCCAACTCCTGCCCACCGGCCCTTCTGTCCATCCAGGCTAGCTGCAAAAGTTGACTAACCTCAGTGCTGCTGTATGCTGAGGATGCTGAATTGGAGTCCCTAGAGGGACTCCTGTTCACTAGTTTTGTTGTCCTTGTTAGGTTTGGGCCTCCTCTGTTTTCGGTTACCTGTAGCTTGGGAGTCCCATATGTGAAGACTTAACTTCCTGCTTCTTCATGTAGAAAGTGTAGTTACTCACTTGTAGCAGGTGTTCTCCGTGAACAGCAGGAATAAGTCCTCGCAATCCTCCCACCTCCTCTAGGAGGAGTTTTCTTGGCTATTGCTTTGAAATTTGACTGGAGAAGATGGTGGGAAGGCAGGCGCATATGTGCGGTGCGGCTCCCAAAACCTTCCAGTGGAAGCGTTCCGCATATGTTCCATTGGTGACGTCACCCCATACGTGAGGATGTATTCCTGTTGTTCATGGAGAACACCTGCTACAGGTGGCACAGCTTCCTTGTTGACCTTTTAATTCTGTGTATCCTAGAGGATTTACATAGCAACCCCACAGTTTAAGATTACGTTTAAGAGATGGAATTATGCTTCCATGTGCTTTACCAATGAGCAAATGTAACCACTGGGATTTATTAGCAGTAGTGTGAGCTTCCTGTTTTGTACATCACTTAATAGAACATCTCCACTGGGATTTACTTTGTTACGTCTTCTCTTAATTTGATAGTTTGTAATTGAGTAAACTTCAGTAGCCAGAGCTTGCCATACAATTACTGTTATGTTATCTGTACTTAGGTGTAAATGTATTTTCTGTCAGCAAGCAGGATAGACTTGAAAGGTGACATCATCTGACGGTGCTGGGACAGAGCTCTTCCCAGCTCAGAACTCCTAGTGTAAAGTTCTCAGCATATATGCCCGTTCTCGCGCCTAGCGGTCTTCTTGGCTCCTTGGTTTTGTTTTCTTCCAGTCTCCCAATAATTATGTTATAATTCTTGGATGAAGTTTTTTCATTGTCTCCTATATTGAACTTTTTCTTTTAGTTTCTTTTTATTTGCATTATTTTGTACTTTTTAAAAAAATTTATGCTCATGTTAGTGGTTCTGTGCTGAAATTTTCAGAGGATACCTCTATCTGGTTTTCTGCAATTGCTTGAGGCCTAATAACAAACTTTGACCACTGTTTGTTTGGGGTTTTTTTGCACATGTATGGCTATCACCTATATACATAGTGATTGAGTGGCTGAACTTAGATGATATCTTCACCACCTCAAAGATTTCCCCTCCAATGCAGTGGTTCGACTGACTACTCAGACTCCACAAAAAGCACCTTTGCCTTTCAAACTGAAACCTCCTTTCTGTGCAGTGGCCCAAGAGGTCTAGATTCATAGGAGCAGATTATGGAAATAATTTGACAAAATCTCTGAATGTTTTTGGTGTGCGCTGGTGCTACCTATGAGAAAAGAGAGCTTCATAAATCGAGACTAGAATACATATAGACCTGTATCCCCTGGCTTAGCTGATGGTCTTGTGGCCTGAGTATTTCAAAACCTGTAGGCACATTGCTGCTTAGAGCCTGGGTACACCCTTGTCTCCTTGAGCAGACAGCTGCCCTTAGTCCATTTCTGTTATCCATGGGTTCCACCACCGGTGGGCCAGAAAACAGACAGGAGGACCCTGAAATTGTTTAGTAAGTCTGGGCCCGGTCTCCTTTTCCTCTTGTCCTCTATCTGCAGATCTTTTATTCTCTTTTTTTTATTGCTGTATTTTTAATTGATTCTCTTTTGCTGCTTTGAATAGAAAACAAAAGAAGCTCCTGAGAAGGTAGCCAGGCATGTGTGGGCGGCTGGGGTAGCCCATTTCAGGTTTTCTCAACCAACCAGCCTGATAACTGCTGGGACTTTTTTTCAGTTGGGAGTTCTTTTTTTGTTACAGTTTTTCTTTATGGTGTGTGTTTTTTCTTTTGACGATGTTGAGATCTGCGATGCTAGGTGCACAACGGTGTGTCTCATGGCTTCCATTACGTGAGCTTTGCAGCTGGCTCTTTTTGAGTCAAGTGCAATGGAGATGCTTCGGGGTACAGTTTTTTTTAGCAATGTCAGCCCTCCCTTCCCTTGAGGGGGCCTGTGGCCCAATGCCAATTTTGCTTCCTCTGCCATATTTCCCATGATTTTACTACCAGTGGGAAAGTCGAGCATTTTGGATGATGTCATGGTCCCTGCTGAGGGGGAGCATAGTGACGAGGCCACAGGCTCAAGTTGCCAAGCCTCTGAGGCCACTAGTCTGGCTTAGAAACATAGACCATAAGATATTTTTCTGACATCCTGTTTCTATCTAGTCTGCCCTTCCATATCAACTACTGTAGAGATCTTTTGTGTTTGTCCCATGCTTTCTTGAATTCAGATACCATCCTTGTCTCTACTGCCTCCACTGGGAGATTACCACATATCTACCACTCTTTCCATAAAAAAAAATTTCCGCATATCACTCCTGAGTCTATCCTCTTTCGCCCTCATCCTATGTTCCCACGTTGCAGAACCTTACGTTCAATTGAAAGAGGTTCCCCTCCTGTGCATTTATACCATGGAGGTATTTAAATTGGGCTATCATATCTCTTCTATCCTGCCTTTCCTCTAACGCATACATATTGAGATTTTTTTTAAGTCTGTCTCCATATTGTTTATAACGAAGACCACTGGCCATTTTGGTAGCCACCCCTTGCACCGACCCCATCCTGTTTATATCCTTTTGAAGGTGTGGTCATCAGAATTGCACACAATACTCCAAATGAGGTCTTGCCAAAGACTTATACAGAAGCACTATCACCGCCTTCTTCCTGCTGGCCATTCCTCTCCCTAGGCACCCAAGCATTTTTCTGGCTTTTGATGTCATCTTTTCTACCTGTTTAGCCACGTTACGATCATTAGAAACAATTGCGCTCAGGTCCTGCTTTTCTTTTGTGGACAAAAGTACTTCATCCCTTATATTGTACTGCTCCCTTGGATTTTTGCAGTCCAAATGCATGACTGCATTTTTTAACGTTAAATCTCAGCTACCGGTCTTCAAGCTTAGCTAGATCCCTCCTTATGTTTTATCTACTCCTTCCTGCCAATCATTCAGCATTTTGAAATCACCTAATAGTAGCACTTCTCTTCTCATGGCAATACTGTGTATCTCTTCTATTAAATCTCTGTCCTCTTCTTCTCGCTGTAAAGAGATGTGTATATCACACCAAGGCAAATGGATTTCCTCTTTCTAATTTAACCCACAGTGCCTCCTTGCTCCCTTGTAAGTCCTGTAATTCTATAGCTTTATTATTTTTTACATATAGTGTCGTTCCTCCTCCCCATTTTCCTACCCTGACCTGCCTGAATAAAGTATAGCCTAGTATAATTACATCCCAATCATTGCTGACCGTGTCTCTGTAACTGCCACTAAATCCAACTCGGCCTCTTTTATTAAAGCCTCAACATCTGGGATCTTATTTTCCATACTGTGGGCATTTATGCACACCACATTTTGTTGCCTCTTTTACCCATTTCTACAGAGGATTTAATGTTTTACTTACCTGGGGGCTTTCTTCACCCATCCCCAAAGAATCTAGTTTAAAGCCCTCTTCAGTAGGATGGCCAGTCTTCTCTGCAAGACGCTTAAACCCTTTTTGGATAGGTGGATGCCATTTCTGCTCTGCAGCCCTAGGAAAATCATCCCATGGTCCAGGAACCAAAATGATGTCAGTGACACCATCCTTGCAGCCATGTATCCAGGATGTGAGCTTCTCTGCCTTGGCCTTTACTCTTAACAGAGAGGATTGACGAGAACACCACCTGCGCATCTATTTATTTTACTCTTTCCCAGAGCCATGAAGTCACTCTTGATACACTCAGAGGGATACCTAGCAGTATCATTTTTGCCAACATAATGAGCAACATTGGATAATAATCAGGCTTGATCAGTCTCGGCAAACTCCCCGTAACATCTCTGATTCTGGCACCTGGTAGACAGCATATCTCCCTGGACATCCAAGTCTGGCCGGCAGATGGATGCCTCAGTACCCCTCAGAAGAGAGTCACCAGCCATTGTTTGTTTTGCTTCTTCCCTTCTTCTGGTTCTTCCCTTTCCTGGGATGCTTTCACCTCCACTTCCAGGGCTGCATACTGGTTCTTCAATTCTGAGGGCTGGTGGAGTTGAATTGTTGATTCTACAGGCTCTGGCAACTCGTGTCCAACTCTTCATTCCGTAGCATACCATCTTTACCTCAGACAGAAGCATATCATTAATGTACTTCTCACTGTCTGAAATGCTTCTCAGCTTCTCCACCTCTTCTATGAGCTGCTCCTTCAGCCCTCAGGTATCTTACACATGTAACCGGTACCTCAACTGGCATTGGGCTGTCTGGACAGAGGCAGAATTGGGGGCAACAGCTTTGGCAATACGATTTATTCCAGCCATTGTTCAGTTGGTGAAGCTTTGGTACCTATTAAAGGAAACGAGAGAGCCTGGACAGTTATGCAGATGAATCTTCCGGTCCTCTGCTGCAGGGACGGGGGTTGTAGCAGCTCATGCTTGGCTGGCTCGTGGTGACCTCTGGAATCCTCTGCTGGGACAGGTGTACAGAAGTGTCTTCAGCAGTTCCTGAAACAGCTCATGGGCTGTTTTCAGTCTTGTTAGCTGCATGGCAGGTGCTGACCCTCCCCCACCTGGGATTTTGGGATCCTCTGGCATCTCTCCCCTGATGAAAGGGTTTTAAGTGCCCCAGCCTTGCTTTTTTACCTGTCGTTCCTCCAGGAGTCCAGCCTTGTCCCCTATGGGACGAAACTGGAATGATGAGAATTCCCTTTCTCTAATGCAGTGTTTCCCAAACTGTGAGGTGTACCTCCCCTTGGAGAGGTACAGGCAGATTCCAGAGGAGGTGTGAAAAACCTTTTAGTTGTACATTGTTACAATAAATCCACCTTTCCCAAAATACTAGTTTCAAGTGAGAAACATGATGGTGGAGGAGGCACAAACATTATTTTCGCTTACGGCCAGCTTGTTGAAGTTGTACACCTACTCACTCAGCTAATGAGAATGCGGAATGAGTGCTCCACAGCCTGTAATTATTAGACATTCATCTTTCATTCGGAGAAGTCTTGCACTGCTGATTTGTGTATTGAGTTAATTATATAAAATATACATATATAGTTTGCCCCAATAAGTCAACAAAATGTCAAAGAAAAGACAATGAGAATTATGTATAATATGGATTCACATGTTATCTTGACTGCGATAGAGCCGAAAAACTACAGTGCTATTTATATGCAAAAATTATCTGTAATGATAACATGAAGCCTGCAAAACTCAAAACATTTTTTTTCGAAAAATGCACCCAAGAAGTTCTGGAGACACTTTGTAAATGTTGAAGCAAAAGAAAATTTGATTCAACTAATCTGGCACCCTTACCAAGTCTGTATTTGAAGCATTTATATAGTGCCCATCTGTGAATCAACACAATCTAGATGGTTTACAGTCATATATATATTTCCTCATCCCCAAAGGGCTTGCAATCTACATGCATACCTGAGGCGACGGAGGGTTAAATGGTTTGCCCAAGGCCACAAGGAGCGCTTAGGAGGGACTAGAGACCCCAGTCCCTCCAGACTGAGGTTGCTGTCCCTGAGTGGGAATCAAACCTTTGGCCTAAGGTAACGTCCCAACCAGTAGGCTCTTTGGTCTCTGATCTACCACCCAGCCATTCCTCAAGGTCTCCTACAAAGTGGCATATTGAATCGTGAAAAACAAGAAGCTCCACTCAATAGGCGAGACTCTGATCAAGCCTTGTGCACTTGAAATGGTCAAAGTTGTTCTTAGAAAGGAAGAAAATAGATTGCTAAAGTACTTCTGTCAAACAGTGCCATCAAATCTCAAATTCAAGATATGTCACCTGATGTTCTGGATCAACTTATTGAAGATAGCAAGAAATCGACTCTGCCCTTTGGACTTCAGTTGGATGAGAATACTGATGAGGCTGAATGTAATTAACTCTTGGTCTTTGTGAGATATGCCATTTGAAATGTTTATCAAAGAAGAATTTCTGTTCTGTGAACCGCTGCACACTACCTCAAAAGCTGCTGATGTGTCCCAGATGATCGACAATTATTTTTCAAAGAATGGATGCGATTGGAAGACAAATTTGCGTTTTCATATGCTGTGACGATGCATCTTCCATGCTGTGCAAGAAATATGGCTTTGGGACTTTGGTGAAGGCAGTGGTCCCCCAGATGGTGATCATCCACTGTTTTCTACACTGGTATGCATTAGCTTCAAAAACTTTCTCCAAGACTAAAATTAGCCATGGACACCACTGTTCAGACAGTAAACTTTATTCTGTCTCGGGCTTTGAACCCGACTCTTCAAAATATTCTGCAAACAAGTTGGGACTCAACATGAAGTTCTGTTATATCATACAGAAGTGCACTGGCTTTCACGCGAACAAGTCTTCACTCGTGTTATGGAACTTAGAGCTGAGATCGCCATGTTTCTTCGAGAAAAGGAAAACAAATTGTGAAGAATTTGAATCGAAAAGTTGCATCTTGTCATTGGCCTATCTTGCAGATATATTCTTGCATTTGAACGAACTGAACACTGCAATTCAAGCATCGAAAGTGAATGTTCTGGATGTGAATGAGATTGATGCCTTCAAGCAATGAATGGCGCTTTGGAAAAGGCGCATAGATGAAGACAATTATGCAAATTTTCCTACTATGGAGAATATTCTTTCTCAAAAATATTTTACAGAAACTAACACAGAATTGATTGTGTGATATTTTGATGACTGGAAAATCTCATGGACTCATTTGAAGGTCATTTCCCTCAAAATGAATTGACCAGTGGCCAATGGATTTAGAATCCTTTCACTTTTAATTTGAATTTGATGGATGATGCTGATAAAAAGGATGATCTCATTGAGCTATAGACAAATCTTTGCTAAGGCAAAAGATCGTTAATCAAAATCTCAATAAATTCTGGTGTTCCTATATTGTTGCATACCCAGTTTTGGCAAGTAATGCTCTTTTAACCTTAATTCCATTTGCGCAACCTAGCTATGCGAATCTGGATTTTCAACATTAGTCAGTGTGAAGACAAAGTTTAGAAATCGATAGGATGCCAGATATGATTTTTGTCTAGCACTATTAAAAACTATTTCTTGTTTTTCTGCCCTAACTGGTTGAAACGCCAAATACTCAATCTCACCCAAAAGATCTCCAAATTATAACCTAAAAATGCATATAATAGATCAATTCTTAAGATATATAAATCAATAAATGGCCAAACTTAGGAAACACTACAAATAATGATTTTAAACCTAAGTAATTTAGTTAGAGACCATCAGAAAAAAGGCTATAATTGGCATTTCACAACACCTTATTTACAGCCCCCAGCACCATCATATATGATCTCTCCACCCTGTGCATATAATTTAATGTTATAATAAATACTATATCTTATAATCTTAAATATTTCATTTTTATAAAAAAAAATGTTTGTATTAAAAATAGAAGCAAGAAAATATTACTTAGCTGCAAACCCGATATGATCATGTTTCAGGCCAAAAAATAGCCTTGCTTCAGGGGAAGCTTCATTCAAAACAAGCAAGTACATTTTACAGCATTCAGCAGCAACATTCATCTCATTAAAGCGGTTATGAAGAATTATATAATTTTATAATTGTTTAGGATAAATAATAATTTTTGTTTCATTTGAACATTTTTTTATATCTTTATTAAAAATAAAGTTGATTGTATTGTTTTCATTGTTCATTTGTGTTCATTTTAGTGTTTGGATTTTTAGGGGAGGTGTGTACATTAAGATTACACTAAAGGGAGGTGTGATGGCAAAAAGTTTGGGAATCCTTTTCTAGACCCATCCAAGACCCACCCTGGAAGACTACTACTACAGGTTTGCGAGCCCTGCTGTCTCTTAATTGTGTTGTTCGTATTGGCATCTGATGCAGAGTCAAGTATGATAAGAGAGCCAGCAGTTTGTTAAAAGTTGTTTGATGTTTTTCAGAGTTTTTCACTCTTGCTATTTGCTTGGGAAGTGTCATACTGACTTCTGTTAGTGCTACACCAGTGGATATACTAATGATAAATTGTAAGTTGCTCTAGTCTGCTTCCACCTGGTGGCTTGGGAGCATAATCCACTTGACTGGACTAGTCTAGCAGGATTCAAGGAAAGGAAATAGAGGTATTTAAATTTTGTCTTATCCCTCCTTCTCAACTACACATGATGTCACACTGTTGGTCTTACAAACACAAACTGTCAATAAGTGTTCATTTTACACCATGGCAGCACCAACACATCCTGACTATAGATGCCTCAAAGATAGCTTGGAAGGCTCATCTCAATAACCATCATTCCCAAGGGAGGTGATTGAGAGACCTAACAGGGTTCCATATAACACATGGTACAGAGCAATTTACTCTGAGTTTTCCTTCATCTTCTTCAAGAGTCTCCACTCCTGATTCTTATAGATATCCAAGTAGCAATGTTTTATAAACATACAAGTGGGCACAAGCTTTCTTTGCCTTGATCAAGAATCAGCCAGAATTTGGGTCTTTACCATAGCCCACCACATCTAGATCTAACTTTCCTACATCCTGGAACACAACAACCAATTAGTCAACAGGTTCAGCAGAGTCTATGTCTGTCTCATGAATGCTCCCTAGGTACATCTCTCCTTATCCCCCTTTTTCCAAGAGTGGAGAATGCCTCAAATTCATCCTTTTGCAGGCAGCGAGAACACTAAACTTTCTCTGTTCCCTGGGATTTTTAACTTTGTCCTGTCCTCATTTATGGCTATACTCTTCAAACTTTAGGAATTGGCTGCACTCAAGATTCCTTACCTGGAAGTTGTTCTTTTACTAGTAGGAATGGCTTCAACTAAGAATTTATGAACTTCAGGCATTGGTGGCTTACAAACCATACCTTCAATTTTATCATCACAGGGTTGTTCCCCAAATGCACCCTAAGTTTTTACTCTTGCACAGTTTTATAAACAATGAGCAGCCTAAGCTTGGGAGTCACACACTTTTGTGTGCCTGTCTCAATCCTACTTGTGAACGGAAAAAGCAACATTATTTACCTCTAATAGATGGTTTTTCTGTAGACAACAGGATTGATAAAGCACACAGTCCCTCTCATCTCCCCCGAGTTGCTTTATGCTTAAATTTTGAACTGAGCTGAACAACTGAGAAGATCGCTCTATGCCTGAAGGGCAGTGCATGCTCTTACCTTTATACATCAATATTTTTTAAACTGATTCTGGTGTATCCCCTAACCAGGATACCCACAATGAATATGCAGGGAGACTTTTTATGTACCACCTCCTTTGTATGCATATTCATATCTTAAAGACCAGACTGGCTAGGGGATACATCAGGACCGGTTTGAAAAACACTGCTTTACGATAAAGTTCTGAGCTCTGGGAGAGAGGCTCCTCCCAGTGCCGTCAGATAACATCACAGACTTGTCTGCCCTATTAATCCTGTTATCTACGGAAAACACCTGCTAAAGATCAGCAATTTTGCTATCCATAGTACATAAAAACTTTTAGAAAGTAGATTATTCTGTTCCATGTTCTTTCACAAGAATAAATGAGCAATGCATTTTGATCATTGTTTCTGTGTAATTATATCTCTATAGCTCTAATTTTAATTCAAATGCAGTCTTCTGAAGTTTGGTTAAAGAATTGTTCTTTTTTTATTTTGTTGTTTTCATCTCTAGGGTCATCTTTCTGAAGGACTGGTTACCAAATGGTACAGATCTCCTCGTCTTTTACTTTCTCCTAACAACTATACTAAAGCCATTGACATGTGGGCTGCAGGTTGCATCTTTGCTGAAATGCTTACTGGGAAAACCTTATTTGCAGGTAGGTGAAAAATATCCATTTTCAAATAGTAATAATAATGCATTGTTTCCTTCCATATTTATTCTGCCATGCAAGGTCAAACTTATTCACTTTCCCTTTGAGTTCTTTTGTAGTCATGTATGAAGACTTCAGTGGGCCTCTGTTTTTGGCCACATGCTCCACTATACTTAGCAGTATTAGGTTCAGTCTTAACTACAAGGGCTGGGAGAGGTACATGGTAAGTTAGCAACTCAGCGTAGATTTATTGGCTGATATCCACATAAATCAACTAAATCTGTAGATTCCTCTTCGGTCCTACAGTTCAGTCCTCCACCTCTGGGTAGTGCACCTTCTCCTGCAGCATGGAGACTGGACAAGTCAAATTCATGATATCACCGGGTGTATCTTGCTGGTCTTCTCCCATCATCCCCCAGTGTGTCCAGTCTCCATGCAGCAGGAGGATGTAGTGAGCCTAGGTGCTGGGCTCACTTGACGAACAGATTAGGAGCAGCTAGAATAGTTTTTAGTCGTTTTTGGTTGTTTTGGTTTTCCTTGTTTAAGTTTGTTTTCGTTAGTATGTATCACTTTAAAAGAAAAAAGGAATTTAGCAGGGTTTGAACTGGCCTTAGCCAGTCTTCTTCGCCTTTCTTTCTTTGGGGGGCTCAGTCTACCATCACGGCTCTGTTCTCCTTTACCGGGGCTCTCCTCCGTACCGTCGAGCGCAAACCCGACCCTCCGGTGGCACCAGCTAGCTAAGTTGCTCGGGGGAGGGGGCGCAGTAGGAGAAGCAGGCTTGCTCTGCGGCGGTCAGCTCGCTCCTGTGCTGAGCGACGCCACGTGGGCTGGAGCGGAGGATCTCGCCGGTAAGGCCCAAACTTCAATTTCCTACTTGTTTTGAGTGCACGGGGTCTGTACCGCGGCCGCGCTACAGACCGGAGTGTTTTTCGATTGACAGCGTGTTTTTGCGCCAATTCCAGTCCTAGGATCATCGTGGCCATTTTACTCGACGGCATGGAGCGGCCTGTGACAGGAGAGTAGACAGCCCTACGCCAGTCAGTGAGAGGCTTGAATTTGATTTTTTTTCTTATTTGATTGAGTTCATTTTGAGTTACTTTAAGGCAATTTATTTGAAAATTTAATTTTACATCTCTATATCGGCACCAGTGAAGTCCTATAAAATGAGTGTGGGGACAGCGAGTGTGTCCGTGCTAAACTTGTTGTTTGTGAATATGTGCATAATGGGGGAGACTTCCGGAGCGCCTTACAAAGTGCCCGTTCGTTCCGTGAAAAAAAAAAAAAGAATAAGCATTGCTGATTGAGTCTGTGTGGCAGTTGGCACTCGCTGGTTTGGTTCTGACTCCATCGGCTCTATCTTCTGCGGTCTCCTTCCCATCGCGCAAAGAAGTTGGCTAGGACACTGCCTAGTGGTTGGCCAGCCCTGTTTGATGCCATTCCTCCCAGAATAGGTCTATAGGGCAGATATTTGGAATATCTACATAATGGGGGAGCTTTCAAAGAGCCACAAAAAATAATTGGACAGTCTCCAGATTCCTCTAAGTTAAGGGCAGCACTGATAGCTCTGAGTGGTTGTCTCCTTTACTAGTGGCAGGCCAGGATTCTGGGGCCCTGAATGCCCAGGCTCATGGCCTGCCATGGGCACCGAAGTGGCGGCACAAAGCGTCCATACGGCCCTGTAGGCTCTGCCACCCTATGCAGCTGCCCAAGGAAATGACCTTCGGGTCACTAAAACCTATTTCCCCCTTTTAGACTCTCATTGGACTGCCTGGAGGTTAACGTCCTACTTACCTTTGTTTTATTTTTCTGCACAGACTCTAGTGCTCGGAGCCTATGCAGGTGCACTGTGTGGGAGATCCGTTTCCTCTCCAGAGTACAGCTTGAGGGTGTTCCTGGCAATCGGTGCCCTTGGAAGGAAACTGTCATCACAGTGTCTCAGCTCAGTTTATTGGAAAAAAAAAATCCATGTTTCATGTGTGTAAACTTATGGCTTTGGCGGTCCCTAGTCAGCAATGCTTGCTGTTCTTGCGCAGAATGACTCGGTTAGTTTGCATTGGCAGATTCTTGCCCAGCTAGTGGGCGAATATTGGCTAACACTGAATGTCTCGAGCACATATTACAGTGATACAATTGGTAAAGTTATTGGTAGCAAAGTGCGTGCACTTGAATCTATTGTGCCCTAGGGGCAGGATATTTAATTGCAGATGGCCAGAGCAAAACTGCCATGGCTCCAGTGGAGAGAACATCTGTGTGTCCATATTCAGCGACTACGTGCACCATAACACAGTTTCTCCAGGACCAAGCAGGAAGTCAGTCCTCACTTATGGGTGACGTCGGCGCCGACGGAGCCCCCGCGGAGCAATTTTCCCCAGCTTTCAAAGAAAGCCTTTGGGAATTGCAGCGCGCATGCGCGGTCCTCTTCCCGCCCAAGGGTGCCATCTTAGCCAGTCTTCTTTTTTCCGCGGAGCCCTACAGACGTACCCGTCTTGTCCCCGTGAAAAAGTTGATTTTCTTCAGAATTTCTCTTTTTTTCCATTCGGTTCGACGCCGGTCTTTTTCCCACCGGACTCGCGACGCCGGTCTCGAGTCCTCTTCTTATTTTTCGGTTTTTCTGACTTAGTCAGTTTTTCGTTTCGGTTTTTCCCTGGCAGCCCGGTCCTTTGACCTCGCCGGGGCCCCTTTTTCCCCCGATGGCTGCCAGTGGTTTCAAGCGGTGTGGTCAGTGTGACCGAAATATGTCACTAACTGACACACACGACTTTTGCCTCCGCTGCCTGGGCCCGGATCATGAAGAACTGATCTGTGGGCCCTGTGGCAAAATGTCCTCCAAAGCGTTGAGAAGTCGGCGGCATCAGCGGGATAGGATCTTCGCTGACCCCAGCCGTACCCGGACCTCGTCGGAGGCCTCCGCGTCCAAAGGTTCCAGCTCGGACCGTCGCCGGAGTTCCTCCGACAGGGGTTCTCCCTCCGGGGACCATCGTCGTAAGGTGAAACCCGCGAGGGTGGCGTCGGTGGACGCTCCTGGCTCCGCGAGGGCCAGGTCGCATAGCCCGATAGCCGTCCCGGGTCCTTGGAGAAGGAGCATCTCACGAAGCGACCTCGCCTGGAGTCGGAGCTGCCTGCTCGGGTAAGTCCTGTAGTCCTCCTGGACTCGCCTCCGAGACAGCCGACGTCGGGCCCGACGCCGTCGGGGCCCGAGTCTGGGGCTGCTGGGTCACCTGAGCTCGGACTCAGGTTGACGGCCTTGGAGAGCAGACTGTCTGCCTTCATGGACCAGCAGCGGGCACTGCGCGCTGGCTGCGCTGGCGCCGCCGCCGCCCCGACCGCCGGGACGTCGACGACCAAGTCGACCCCGGAGACCGAGCCGATCCTCGAGTCGATGCGAACTCGAGTCGATCCTCGGTCGAGGTCACCCTCGGCCTCCCGTTCGGGACCGAGGTCGCCGACGCCGACTCCCTCGGCGTCGGGGCGGCAGGCGCCGCGCCCTGCCCGGGCCGACCCCACCGAGTCCTCGTCGGAGTCGGTCTGGGAGTCTGAAGAGGAAGAGTCGCCTGATTCTTTCCGGACTCGGTGTGTCCCCTCGGACTCACCGGAGTCCGAGCCTCGGAAGCAGTCCCCCCCGGAGGATGCCCGGTTCTCGGACTTCGTCAGGGATATGGCCAAGGCTTTGGCCTTCCCTGCGGACCCCGAGGAGGAGCCTCGAGCCGAAGAGCTCGACGCCCTCCAGTATGACTCTCCCGCAAGGGAACACTTTACTGTACCGGTTCCTCCCATGCTGGAACGACTTCTCTTCCGCATGTGGGAGAGTCCGGCCACCTCGCCGGTCCTGAGCAAGCGGGTCGATTCTATCTATCGAGTCCGCAAGAGCCCTGGCTTCCAAAAAGCACAGCTGCCACACCATTCCATGGTAGTGGAATCGGCCATGCATCGTCTTAAGAGCCAGAAGATGCACTCCTCGGTGCCTCCTGGCAGGGAGGCCCGTAACCTGGATGGCCTTGGCAAGAAGTGTTTCCAGGGCTCTCTGCTTGCGTGTCGTGTCCAGACCTACCAGCTATACATGGGCATGTATCTCCGAGACCTGGCTAAAGAGCTAGCCGGATTCTCCGCTGGTTTGTCCGAGGAACCTTTGCGGAGGTTCCTGGCCTTGTCCACTGGTATTCGGGAATGCTCAAAATTCATATCCCGAGCAGCCTACGATGGCTTTGAAGCGTCGGCTCGAGTGGCCGCAGCCGGCATCGGTGCCCGCCGACAGGCTTGGCTTCAGTCATCTGACCTCGAGCCCTGGGTGCAGGACAAGTTGGTCGATGTCCCCTGCCGAGGCGAAAACCTCTTTGGCAAGCCCATGGCTGAAAAGGCTGCACAAATTGAGACGGAGACTCTCACCAGGACTAGGCTTTCTAGGAAGACCTCCGCCCCTTCCCAGAAAAAGAAGGGCTCGGGTAAGAAGTCCTTTTACCCGAGGAAGGCGGCTGCCTACAAACAATACCCCCATTATCAGGCCCCTGCAGCTCCCCAACAGGGCCAGCAGGCCAAGGGACGGGGTAACGGGTCCCGTAGGCAGCAAGCCCCCAAGCCTGCAGTACCAGCCCCTGCTCCGCAGGGTGGGGGTGTTTGACTCACTAAGCATAGCCTCTCCCCCCCCCCCCCCGCTGGTTCCTCCCAGCACCGGAGGCCGGCTGGTTCACTTCGCCCACAGGTGGTCCAGCATCACCTCAGACGCCTGGGTGCTTCAAGTCGTGCGAGAAGGCTATCTTCTCCACTTCCACCAGGTCCCTCCCTCCTTTTTTCCGGGAGAACCTCCACGACCCCCTCTGCACAGGGAATTACTCCTTCAGGAGTTAGCAGGTCTTCTGCAGGAACGGGCGGTGGAACCGGTGCCCCACCACCTGAAAGGTCAAGGTTTTTACTCCAGGTATTTTCTGATACCAAAGAGAACAGGAGGCCTCAGACCCATCCTTGACCTGCGCAACCTCAACAAGTTCCTCGTGCGGGAGAAGTTCAAGATGCTTACCCTTGGAATCCTTCTGCCCTACCTCCAGCAGGGAGATTGGCTATGCTCCTTGGATCTAAAGGATGCCTACACGCACATCCTCATCCACCCAAGCCACCGCCAATACCTAAGGTTTGTGGTGGCAGGACATCATTACCAGTACCGGGTACTGCCCTTTGGCCTGTCCTCCGCACCGCGAGTCTTCACAAAATGTCTCGCGGTGGTGGCGGCCCATCTCCGGCTTCACGGCCTCTGTCTTTCCGTACCTCGACGACTGGCTCATCAGAGCAGCGTCCGCTCTGGAGGTCACCAACGCCACGCGCCGCACGGTGACTCTTCTGCAGCACTTGGGCTTTGTTATAAACTTCGCAAAGTCCACTTTGCTCCCCTCACAGGATCTCGAGTTCATCGGCGCAAGGCTGCACACTCCTCAGGCACGAGCGTACCTACCGCTCGACAGGGCTCTACGGCTCATGGACCTAGCCGACCGTTTTCGCAGCCAGCCCCTGGTCTCCGCCAGGCGCTTCCTGAGACTACTCGGCCATATGGCTTCCACCGTCCACGTGACCCCCAATGCCCGCCTGCATATGCGGCCTGCTCAATGGTGTCTCCGCCAGCAGTGGCGACAAGCCACCGGCGGCCTAGCAGACCTAGTGCGCGTCTCCGAGCCGCTGATCTCATCTCTCCGGTGGTGGCTTCAGCAGCCGAACCTGATCTGCGGAATGCCTTTCCAGCCTCCTCAGCCGGCCCGGGTGCTGACAACAGATGCATCCCTCCTGGGCTGGGGAGCGCACTGCCAAGGGGCACGCACTCAGTGCCTCTGGACCGCGTGGGAGTCTGCTCAGCAGATCAACTTCCTGGAGCTCAGGGCGATCCGCCTGGCTCTCAAGGCCTTCTCCCACCTGACTTCTCACCTGTCCGTCCTTGTCCAGACGGACAATCAAGTTGCCATGTTCTACGTGAACAAGCAGGGCGGCACGGGCTCCTTCCTCCTCTGCCGGGAGGCACAGAAGCTCTGCTTTTGGGCCGTCACTCACGGAATTCTCCTCAAGGCAGTTTATCTCCCAGGCCAAGAGAATTACCTGGCGGACAAACTCAGCAGGATCCTCCAGCCGCACGAGTGGCGTCTGGATCCCTTGGTAGTTCAGAAGCTCTTTCTGAAGTGGGGCCTCCCAACGATGGATCTCTTTGCCAGTCCTCACAACCGGCAACTTCCTCGCTTCTGCTCTTGTCAGCCACACCCCCTTCGGGTTGCGGCAGACGCTTTTCTACTCTCATGGTCGGGGAGCCTTCTGTACGCTTTCCCTCCCATCCCGCTAGTCTCCCGGACTCTTTTCAAGGTTCTCCGAGACAAAGCCCTCATGATCCTGGTGGCCCCTCGCTGGCCCAGACAGCCGTGGTTTCCGCTCCTGCTGCAATTAGCGGTAGAGGATCCGTTCCCTCTGGGGTTACAACCGGATCTCCTCACTCAGGATCAGGGGTCTCTGCTACACCCCAACCTCAGGTCTCTCAACCTCATGGCCTGGCTGCTGAGAGGGTAGTCCTCGCTCCCCTTCTCCTGCCGGCGGAGGTGGAGGAGGTCGTCCTAGCTTCACGACGACCTTCTACCCGCAAATGCTACGCCCTTAAATGGCGTCGCTTTTCCGTCTGGTGTACCCAACAGTGTCAGGATCCCTTCTCCTGCCCAGTGTCGGTGATCCTGCAGTACTTGCTATACCTCTCTAATCTGGGACTTAAGTCCAACTCCGTCAAAGTTCACCTCAGTGCTCTCTCAGCACATCATGTGCCGGTGGACGGCAGACCTCTTTCCAGCGACCCTCTTGTAGCGAGGTTTCTCCGAGGTGGTCTTCTACTTAAACCACCTCTGCGCCCGCCAGCGCCTGACTGGGACCTGAATGTGGTTTTGCAGCGGATCACCTGTCCGCCTTTTGAACCTATGGCTACCTGTTCTCTCCGTTTTCTTTCTTGGAAAACACTGTTCTTGATAGCCCTCACTTCCGCTAGACGCGTAAGTGAATTGCAGGCCCTCGTGTCTGATCCCCCTTACACTCGGTTCTACAAAAATAGGGTAGTCCTATGGACTCACCCAAAATTTCTTCCAAAAGTGGTCTCCCCTTTTCATATCAATCAGGAGGTGGTACTTCCAACCTTCTTTCCCAGACCACACTCCAGCCGAGCTGAAACGGTCCTCCATACCCTGGACTGTAGAAGGGCTCTGAACTTCTACCTTGACCGTACGCGGGAGCACCGTAAAGCTGCTCAGCTTTTTGTATCTTTCGACCCCAATAAATTGGGGCTCCCGGTCTCCAAGCGTACTCTGTCCATCTGGGTTGCAAACTGTATCACTTGGGCTTATGGGGCGGCCGGACTCTCCTTGGAAGGTCGAGTCACGGCTCACTGCGTTCGGGCAAAGGCCACGTCAGTGGCTTACCTCCGCTCTGTTCCGCTGGCAGACATCTGCCGGGCCGCTACTTGGTCTTCGAGCCAGACTTTTGCGGTCCATTACTGTCTCGAGAGGGAGTCCCGCAGGGACAGTGCTTTCGGACAGGCAGTCCTCCGTAATCTCTTTGAGGTCTGAGCAACTCCTACCCTCCATCCCGGTTGTGGGCTACCGGTGGGTAATTATTCAGCGAAGATCCTTCCTTCTGTGCTGCTGAGCTAGAGGGAGCTCATTTTTGTGCTTAGGGTCTCCGGTAGCCTTGAGCTTGGGAGTCCCATAAGTGAGGACTGACTTCCTGCTTGGTCCTGGAGAAAGCGTAGTTACTCACCTGTAACAGGTGTTCTCCAGGAGCAGCAGGAATCAGTCCTCACAACCCTCCCTCCTCCCCTTGGAGTTGCAATCGTCTGCTTTACTTTTTTGCTAATTTTTATGCTGTCTTTTTTAGCTATGTCATCTGACTGGCTAAGATGGCACCCTTGGGCGGGAAGAGGACCGCGCATGCGCGCTGCAATTCCCAAAGGCTTTCTTTGAAAGCTGGGGAAAATTGCTCCGCGGGGGCTCCGTCGGCGCCGACGTCACCCATAAGTGAGGACTGATTCCTGCTGCTCCTGGAGAACACCTGTTACAGGTGAGTAACTACGCTATCTGTGTACATGGTTTTCTTTGTTTTGAGAAAGCTTATTGAGCATTGGAAGGAGGTTTTACTTGTTTGGAGCATAGTCACCACTTTAGCGATGATTCTGCTGCTCAGTACGTAAGCTGGGAAAAGAATTTCTGATCTTGTTAATCATAACAATTTTCACCATCCAAGTGAATGTGATTTGTTGGGTACCAGCCATGGAAACTCACCTTTTGATAGGTTTGAAAGAACCATAAAAGGCTAGCTACCCAGGTTAGCTTACAGTGTCCTCTCATGGGTCAAATTGTAACACCAAAGAAGCTGTTTGGCTTTTGGTAAAAAAAAAAAAAAAATTTCAGGGGGTTAATATTTTTTTCGTTGTCCCAATGGAAGACGTGGAAGCAATCAGTCGTCTTCAGGACGAGATTTTCAGCAAAGCATGGGCAGTTGCCAGAGCAAAAGGAAAAAATCATCAGTTTAGGCCTATAGATGCAACTGCGAATTTCATTGACAGAATTTCAAAGGGCTTGACGTGTGGCGTTAGTCGTACCTCTATTGATTTGGTAGTACCAAAGAAGAGCGGGCCTTTCCGTCCTATTCGGGATCTCAAATGAGTAAACTACTGCCTTCGAGGGCCGCTCTTTCGAATTGAAACATTATGTTCAGTAAGGGGGCAGTTCGGCAAGTGGAATTTTTTGACATTCCTCAACCTTACCGATGCGTACTTGCATGTCACTATCAGATTGGTTTGTCAGAAATCTCTGAGGTTGGCACTGCCGGGAGGATATTGTCAGTTTCAGGCTTTACCCTTCGGTTGAGCGACGGGTCTGCGCCCCTTCTCCAAGAGTATGGTGGTGGTAGGGGCGGTGCTGTGAAAGGAAGGAGGTTTAGTTCCCCCCCGTACCTCGACGAGTGTTGATTCGGATAAATTGAAAGGCCAGCGCATGCCGGTTATAAAAGCAGAGTAGTGAAGTTCCTTCAGAGACTCGGCTAGGGGGGCAAGGCAGCCAAAGGCCAGTTAGTTTGGCTTCAGGTCCTAGAGTACCTGGGAGTACAGTTCGTCCCCCGGTTAACAGCAGTATTTCTACCGTATCGGCGAGCTCCGGCTCTCCTGCATCTAGTACGCAAGTTTGGGTCGACACCAGCTCAGTCAGCTTGGAGTATCCTCGCGTGTTAGGCTCAATGGCGGGGACCCTAGAGGTAGTACAATGGGCCAGAGCTCTTATGCAGCCCTTCCAGGGGTCATTACTCTGACATTGATCCCACCGGAAAGATTCTCGGAGCAGGCGTCTTCTCTGTCCCTGGCGGGTAAGGTGGTCCTTTCAGGGATGGCTGTGTCCAGGAAATCTGGCAGCGGGTAGGTCACTGGAACAACCGCAATGGATTGTGCTGTAGACAGATGCAACTCTCGCAGGTTGGGGAGTTCTTTGCGGGGATCTCTTCGCACAGGGAGCTTGGAGCGACCAGGAGGCCCGGTGGTCCGTCAAGTGCCTGGATTTGGGAGCAGTGGTTTTAGCATTTCAAGTGTTCGAGACCACGGTGCTGTCATTCAATACCGTGACAGTGACTTACCTCTTCCAGGGGAGTGGCACGGGAAGTGCGGCCTTGGAGGAGGAAGCAGACGCTCTGTTCGCTCGGAGGGGTGCCTCGGCGGCAAGCGAGATCAGCGGCCCACGTTGCGGGAACAGACAAGGTGATGGCAGCTTTGCTCAGCAGAGTCATGATGAATGACGGGAAATAGGAGCTTCATCCAGAGGGGTTTGGCTCAGATAGTCCTCCGGTGGGTCCCTCCCATTATAGGTCTTATGGGGACTGATTCAGCTAGCCAAGGTGAGTCGTTTTTTTCTTTACAGCAAAAGGCAGGAAAAAAATGGCGCAAGGGGTCGAGGGCTTGATGCATTAATGGCCATCGACCGGTCGTCTCTATGACTCTCCCCCGTGGGCGTTTTTAGGACAAGTGGGTCAGCTCATAGTGGCGCATTGGGGGAAAGCAGTGTTAGTGGCAACAGGTGGGCCATAGGGTACACCAGATCCTATCTAGTTAGCCTACTCTACGGGGACCCTTGACGATTGTCGGCCACAGTGACTCTATTAATACAGGGCCTGTTTCGAATGCCTCAGATTGGTTGTTTCTCGCTTACGGCTTGGCCATGGAAAGGGCAAGGTTAAGGAAAAAAGGCTATGCTGGAGCAGGCATGGCAACCTCACTTCGGGCCAGAAGGAGGCCCACTTCCTTAGCGCATGTGCAAACATTTTTCACAGTCTAGTGCTCCCAGCGGCAGGTCCGTTCCTTCTTGGTTTCCGGGCCAATGGTAGTGAGTTCCTGGCAGGACAGTGTTGCTAAGGGTTGGGCAGCCAGTTCTTTAAAGGTCCAGCTGGCAGCTCTGTATTGCCATAGTGGTGAAGTACAGAAGGAGCCCTTCAGCTCTCTCCTCGACGTGCTTCGGTTTCTAAGCGCGTTCTAGGTTTTGGCCTGATCACAGATTGGTGGTTCCTCTGTGGGATCTCAACTTAGTGCTTGGAGCATTGGCAAGGGAACTTGTTGAACCCTTGCGCCAAGTTTGTTTGAGGGTTTGACCTTAGACAGTGTTTCTTTTTGTGGTTTTTTTTTGGTTCGGCATGCCGTGTTTTGGTGTAGCAGGAGTTGTCCTGTCAAGAGCCGTTCTTTTCTTGTTCAAAAAAAAAACCCAAAGAAGGCGGTGTTGCGGTCAGTTCCGTTTCTTTTTGTCATGTAAGTCATCCTGTCTCGTTGCCAGTATTGGGGTCTTCGGCGGAGGATGCGCCGGGCCGTGATTGGCGTCGTTTGGACATGGAGAGAGTTCTGCGTCAATACCCATAAGTCTTGGAGACTTTGTTATTTTCATAAGTCTGACTGTCTAATCATTATTTTTGAAGGTCCGCGTGAAGATGAAGCAGCAGCCAAGGTTTCGTTTGCCCGAAGGGTCCGAGAAGTAATAGCATCAGCATATAGTTGGCAAGGTCGTCTGGCGTCCGTGGGGTTACGGGCTCACGCTACTTGGGCGCAAGCGACGTTTTGGGTGGAGTGTAGTTCGGTTCCACCAGTGCAGGTTTGCAGAGCGGTCTCTTGATCGTCTCTCCATACTTCGTTAAGCACTATCGACTGGAGGTTCAGGCGGAGAGCAAAGCCTCTTTTGGGTCGGCGGTTTTTGCGATCCAGGTGGACAGGTCCCTCCCAATGTTTACTGCTCTGTTACATCCTAGAGGTGGACTGAACTGTAGGACCGAAGAGGAAATGGAAATTACACTTACCTGGTAATTGTTGTTCCTAATGGGAATACAGTTCAGTCCTCAGTCCCTCCCGGGGATGAACAACTCAGATGCGAGGCGTCTGTTTGGGGGGGGGTTGCCGGTCCATAAGAGGACAACGGGTTCTGTTGGGCCGGTGGTCGCGAGAGTATATTTCTGTCTATGATCTCTTGTAGACCTCCTTCCCTTCCTCTGTCTGTCTTTCTCTGATCTGCGGGCAAGAGGAGGGGGTCAAGTAGGAGGGGGGTTCTTTGCCTTTTATTTAAAGGGAACTGTAGTTTAAAAGTTAAAGGTAAAGCATAATGTTGTAATTAATTCCTTAACTGCTCATTTGTTGCTCCTTTGAGTCTGCTTTGTCAGTAGGTCACCGGGGGATGATGGGAGAAGACCAGCAAGATATACCCGGTGATGTCATGAATTTGACTTGTCCAGTCTCCATGCTGCAGGAGGAGGTGCACTACCCAGAGGTGGACGACTGAACTGTATTCCCTCAAGGAACAACAATTACCAGGTAAATGTAATTTCCATTTTGCAGCCCATAAACAGATAACCAGGAGGCTGAAAATCCTGTCTAGCTGCTTTGCCGCTATCTGTATAGGATGGATTTAGGGCTGAGTGAAAGTGGGCACCATAAACTATCTTATATAGTGTCACTCTTCAGCCTGCTGAATAACTGGACTAAAATAAACACATAGACTATCCATTCAGTGGTTGAATATTGCCACTATACAGATAGTGGCCAGTAGTTGGTGGTGAATATATTTATTGTGCATTCCTGAATATGCAGATTTATTTAAATCCGAGGACCAGCATTTAAATATATCCACTCACGGCTGGATTTGAAAATTGACCTGTTCCTTATCGTCACTCCAGTCCAGTCCCTTTACTTCTGGGTTGCGTAACCCTTCCAGCAGCTTGGAGGCTGAGCCCATCCTTTTTGAGGATGGTGCGGTATAAATACCACTGGCACCACCCACAGATCCCAGTATTCTCAGCCTCCAAGCAGCTGGAGGGTTCCGTAAGCCAAGAGCTTACTGGAGTCTTCTGTTTTAATTTCCCTGTTAATTCTAGTTAATTTCAGTTTAATTTTATTTATTTACTTAACTTTACTTTCTAGCATTAGCCTCTGCACCTTTAAATTTTCTATCCCCTTTCTCCCTCCCCCCCCTCCCCTCCCCTGTCCGTTGCCAAGCTCCACAGAGGAGGAGGTTTACCGGCAGCAACGAGGAGGATCGCGAAGGCTCCTCTCTCCCTCCAGGTCGGTCGGCTCCCCGCAGACCTACTCTTAGGCCTGTCCTGCCTCGCGCCGAAGCCCTCCAGTGGCTGAGCGCTTGAGGCAGCAACGCGTGGCTCCCCCGCATCCTCCATCTTCGCGGATCAGCACCGGGAGCCTTGGGTTTTGAAGCCTGCTCCGGAGCCCGGTTCCTACGCCGATCAGGATTCAGCGGTGTGAATTTGTTTGGCGGCGAGTGCAGAGCTGCCGACCGCCGGATAGGACTCCACGTGGCTGCGGCCTACCACGTGTGAGCCTCCGGTGTGCTTCTCTCTTCCATGGAGCATCGCAGTGTAGGAGCAGCAAACCGCAAGTATTGGGAAGCGATTTGGTGACTGATTTCTTCCTATTTGGATGCTTGCCTTTAATTTAATTTAATTTCTTTCTTTCTTTATTTCTTTGTTTCCTAGCCGGGTTAGTTAATAGTTTGGGGGGTTGGTGAGGGCACTATTGTGTTTACTACCTAGAGGCCTCTCTCCTTATTCCCTTTGGGATTGAAGGCATCTTTGAAAGTATATTTTATTATAAAGTTGCATACTGTTTATCAGGCAGAAAACTTGTCTTTAAAGTGGTCATGACTGGCAAACCACGGTGCCCGTCTTGTGGCACTCGTAGAGGCACTGACTCCGAATCAGGAATCTGCAGGGGTTGTGCTGCAGAGGCTGCTTCGGCGAAACAAGGTATTCAATTGCTCATGTCCCAATCTACGCAGGGGTCAGGGGACCTTTTGGAGGGGGTAAGGGTCTCCCATCCTCCCCCCCCCCCCCTTCTACCACGGTTTTGCCGGTCTCTTCTCTTCCCTCCCCCCCCCCCCCCCCACTGCAGTGGAGGAGGAGAGTACCGGGGACCCCTTTTCCCCCGAATTTGTTCTTTTGCTGCACAAGGCCTATTGTTTGCGCAAGCAGGGGCTCGAAGCTGGTGAGTCGAGTGTGGTGAAGGGGATTGAGGGGTCCAGACCATGGAAGACAAGCTCCCAGGACTCAGGTGTCCCTCTCAAGCGCGCAAGGCTGGTGAGTGAGGAGCCTCTCACATCCTTTTCGCAGGATACTCCGGAAGAGGAGGCCTCGGACAAGGATTTAGGTGAGGATGGGGAGGAGCTTGAAGAGGGAGAGATCCCAGAGGAGGATCAATCCCGCATAGTACGTGTTTTTAGGCGAGAGGAGCTCCCGGCGCTGATTAATGAGTCCCTCAAGGTACTCAATGTGACTTTGGACGTTCCAACAGAGGAGGAAGCGTTGGAAGATCCTTTAATCCAAGCTGTGAGGAGGTCTCAAAAGGTCTTTCCTGTTCACAGGGTGGTGCGTCAGATGATCCAGGAGGAATGGGATCAACCAGAATCAAGTTTGAGAGGAGTACGTTCTATGTCACGGCTGTACCCTTTGCCAGAACTGGATAAAGAACTGCTGAGGTCTCCCAGGGTGGATGCAGCGGTATCTGCAGTGACAAAGACGACCATTCCGGTCGAGGGTAGCGCGGCTTTGAGGGACTCTCAAGATAGAAAATTGGACACACTACTGAAGCAAGCCTTTGATGTTAGTGCTCTTGCCTTACAGGCCTCGGTTTCTGGGGCTTGGATGGCTCGGACCTGTTTGAGGTGGTCCCAGCAACTTCAACTAGCGGAGGCTTCCTCAGGGGACGCCCAATCTATTTCAGCTAGGTTGGAGTCCGGGGCTGCCTACCTGGCGGATAGCCAGTACGACCTCATCAGGAGCCTAGCTAAGAACATGGCCTCTGTAGTAGCAGCTAGGCGATATTTATGGCTCCATAATTGGGCAGCAGATGCCTCTTCAAAGGTGCGCCTGAGTCGTCTCCCCTTTTAAGGGGAAGCCACTGTTTGGTGAAGACCTAGATAAGTTGGTAAAAGACCTTGGCGAATCTAAGGGAGGCAGACTCCCGGAGGACAGACCAAACAAGTTTGCTCTCTAGCTCCAGTGCGCAATCAGCCAAGGGATCCCCGGAGATTTCGTCCAGCCAGATCGAACCCCTTCCCTAGGGGGCCGTTTCCCTTCGAGGGGTCAAAACTTCAGAGGGTTTCGGGGGGCAGGGAGAGGCTTTGGGACCTCCTCCTCCTCCGCGGGACCTAGAAAACCTCAATGACAAACCGGGGGTCCAGGAGGTCAGCCTGCTGGTGGGGGGCCATTTAAGGCAGTTTCTTCCCGCCTTGTCCCGGGTCACGTCCGATCAATGGGTCCTGGAGTTGATCCGAGAGGGTTATGCTCTCGAATTTGCAAAGCAAATACTTCCAGTCTTTATTCAGTCTCCCTGCGGTTCTCCAGTAAAGAGGGTGGCGATAGAGACAACTCTTTCACGGCTCCTAACGCTCGGAGCTGTGGTCCCTGTTCCGCCAGACCAATGCGGTTCCGGTCAGTACTCGATTTATTTTGTGGTACCAAAGAAGGAAGGCTCCTATCGCCCGATCCTGGATCTAAAGCAAGTCAGTCGCTGTCTCAAAGTGCCTCCATTTCCGGATGGAAACTCTTAAGATCGGTCATCGTGGCCGTAAGGAGCGGGGAGTTCCTGACTTCATTGGATTTGACGGAAGCCTATTTGCATATACCGGTCAGAAAGTCCCATCAACAGTTCCAGAGATTTGCGGTGCCAAGAGGTCATTTTCAATTCCAGGCTCTGCGCTTCGGTCTAGCTACGGCTCCAAGGACTTTCACCACGGTGATGGTGGTGGTGTCTGCGGCCCTACGAAGAGAAGGAATACTAGTACATCCCTATCTGGACGATTGGCTGATAAGGGCAAAGTCAGAAGAGGAAAATCGCTCATCTACTGCCAGAGTGTTAGAAGTTCTGGAAGAGTTAGGGTGGGTCATCAATCGGGTAAAGAGCAGGTTGATGCCCTCCCAGGAGCTCGAGTATCTCGGAGCGAGGTTCGACACCAACAGAGGCAGGGTGTTTCTGTCCAAGTCGAGATCAAGAGACCTAAGGATCCTGGTCACGCAATTTCTGAGCAGGCGAAGTCCTACGGCGTGGCATTACCTTCAATTGCTGCGTACCATGGCTGCAGCAATAGAGGTAGTACCGTGGGCCAGGGCTCACATGCGG
The DNA here is from genome assembly GCA_033557465.1 of Ichthyophis bannanicus. Classification (NCBI taxonomy): domain Eukaryota; kingdom Metazoa; phylum Chordata; class Amphibia; order Gymnophiona; family Ichthyophiidae; genus Ichthyophis; species Ichthyophis bannanicus. The sequence continues at coordinate 175,089,798 of CM066043.1, read as the reverse complement.
CCCTTGCAGCGGGCCCTGTTGCGTCGTTGGTCCCATCAGCATCATCCTTTGTCCATGCAGTTGCCCTGCGCTCCTCGAACCAAGAAGGCCCTCCAGTGGTGGTGGTCCCCAAGGAATCTGGATTGCGGGATTCCTCTCGAGCCTTCGCAGTGGTTACTGTTGACGACGGATGCCAGTCTAACAGGCTGGGGAGCTCATTGCGAGGACCAGTTCGTCCAGGGACGCTGGACGTCGTTGGAGTCACAATGGTCCATCAACAGACTGGAATTACGGGCGGTAGCCCTTGCGCTCAGGGCATTTGAGTCCTTAGTGCTACGAAGAGCAATTCGCGTCCTCTCTGACAATGTCACCGCGGTGGCTTACATCAACCGCCAGGGCGGCACAAGCAGTCCCGCCTTGGAGAAACATAGAAACATAGAAATATGACGACAGAAAAAGACCACATGGCCTATCTAGTCTGTCCTTCCATAACAACTACAACAGTCCCCTTTTTACCTTTAGAGATCCTCTGTTTGTCCCATGCTTTTTTTAATTCAGTTACTGTCCTCATCTCTACCACCTCCACTGGGAGACTATTCCACTATTTTGTCCCCACAAGTTGCTGTATGCTGTGTGGATACCCTCTGCAGTTCCATCATTCAGCTGTGGAAGTGAACTGAGCAGCGGTAATTGAGGTCATGGTGCTGAGTTCCTCATGGAATTGCTGCTTGTTAGTCAGAAGAAGAAAATTTAAGAGGAGTTATTTTAGTGACATGGTGTGTTTGAATTATTTGCGACTCGTGATGGGTAAGAGCATAAGAATTGTCTTACTGGCTCAGACTAAAGGTCCATGAAGCCCAATATCCTTTTCCTGACGGTGGCCAATTCAGGTCACAGATATTTGGCAGAATCTCCAAAAGCAGCAAGATTACATGCTACTTACCCCCGGGGATAAACAGTGGCTTTCATCAGGTCTACCGTAACAGTTTATGGACTTTTTTTCCTCCGGGAACTTGTCCAAACCACTTATTTTTAGACCCAGCTCTGCTAACTGCTTTTAGTACATCCTCTGGCAACAAATTCCAGAGCTTAATTATGCACTGTGTGAAAATAATATTCTCTCTGATCTGTTTTAAATGAACTAATTGTTGTCATGGTGTGTCCCCTAGCCTCTGCACTGTTTGAAGGCGTAAACAGCTGATTTGCATTTACTTGTTCTACTTCATATGATTTTATAGACCTCGTTCATATCTCCCCTCAGCTATATCTCCTCTCCAAGCTGAAGAGCCCCAGCCTCTTTAGCCTTTCCTCCTAGGGGTATCCTTCCATCCCCTTTACCCGTCTCTGTAGCTCTTCTAATGTCATAATATTGTTTTTAGAGATGTGGTGACCGGACTTGCACATCATGCAACGATACAGGGGTTTTATGATAGTCTCCATTCCTTTCTTTAACATTCTCGTTGCCTTTTTAGCCTCTGCTACATACGGAGCAGAAGATCTCAACATATTGTCCATAATGATATCTAGATCTTCTCCTGGGTGGTGATTTCTAATGTGGCATCATATAGTTATAGTTTGGGTGGTTGTTCCCTATTTGCATTGTCCATGTTAAATTTCATCTGTCACTTGGATGCTCCGACTTCCAACCTCACAGGGTCCTTATCCAGTTGCTCACAATCCACATGTGATTTAACAACTTAAAATATTTTTGTGTTATTTTGCAGTTTTATCTTGCTCATTTCCAGATCATTTATAAGTATGTTAAAACACTGGTTCTAGTATGGATTTCTGGGACATTAGTTACCTCTTTCCATTGGGAAAAGTGACCATTTAGCCATACTCTGTGGTTTCTGTCTTTTAACCAGCTCCCAATCCACAACAGGACATTTCCTCCTTTTTAACTTCTTCAGGCACCTCTCACAAGGGACTTCACTAAACCACTTCCTGAAAGTCCAGATACCCCATATGAACCATCTCCTTTTAGCCACATATTTAGTTACACCTTCAAAACAAATGTAGCAAATCTGAGCTCTGTGGTGAACCCGACCATAACTGCACAGAGGATGTGTGATGAACAGGAATTAAAACAGAATAAGAGAGAGGTGGGTGGGAAAGGCAACTTTCATTAAGGATGGCATGACTAGGAAAATATTTTATCTGGCAACATAAAGACTTTGTGCTAACCTGAATAGTTCTTTTTCTAAACAAAGCTATTTATTGCTCTCACAATGTTTACTTTGTTTATGTGCATCTGCTCATTCCTATTTTGCTGGAGATTATGCTGAAGTGTCCCAAATAGGATTGCACTATAGTATATTGCCATTTCTTTCCTGAGAAATTTGTATTTCTGAAAGCTGAAATGCAAGAGGGTGCATTTTTTTAACTTATAGTAATGAAATAACCCTGTTAGTATGTGTGGTGGTGTTTTTGCGGTGGTGTTCCCCAGCTTCGTGCATTATGCCCCCAACCAGTGTTTGTCCTCACTCTCTTGACAAAAGGGTTGCAGTCAGCTGCAAACAAACCCAGGATGCTCTGATGAAAATGGAAGTAGATATGAAGGCAGCGTCCACACTGTAATAACGAAGAAAAGGCAGCTTGCCAGAGAATGTGGTCAAGGCTAATATAATTTGAGTCTAAAAAAAGATTTTGCCAAATTTCTGAAGGGACAGGTCCATTAACACTTAGCCAGGAGATTTGGGTGGCTTCACCAATGTTCTTTAAGTTTTTGTTTTGTTTTTTTCTAGGGGGTGTGCAGGTGTGCCCTGCTGTTGGGCATAATGCGTTGCGAGAAGGAAGCGGACGGCCTATTCCAATGGGCCGAGGTCCGTTTGGAGGCTCTTTCAGCTCAGCACGTGGCCGGCACGGACAACATTACGGCCGATTACCTCAGCAGGTTCAAGATAGACCACAGGGAGTGGGAGCTGGAGCAGGAGGTCTTCGACCAGATAGTAGCCCTTTGGGGCCCACCAGTCATGGATCTCATGGCACGGTATTCTTCCGCCAAGGTAAGTCGAAGGAAGGAAAGGATGTCCGAAGGCTTAGATGCTCTGGCCCAGAAGTGGCCTTCGGAGGGTCTCCTGTATGTGTTCCCCCCCATGGGCTCTCATCGGAAAGGTTCTTCAGCGGGTGGAGGCTCACCAAGGTTTGATAATCCTCATAGCTCCAGATTGGCCTCGCCGCCCCTGGTATGCGGACCTGGTGAGGTTGATCGCCGACTGGCCTTGGCGGCTTCCCTGCAGAAGGGATCTGCTGAGGCAGGGTCCAGTTCGGATGCCTCACGTGGATCGATTCTCGCTTACGGCCTGGCTATTGAAAGGGCGCGGCTCCTGAAGCGGGGTTATTCGGGATCGGTAATCTCGACTGTTGAGTGCTAGAAAGCGCTCGACCTGTCTCTCCTATGTAAGAGTTTGGCGCATCTTCGAAGCATGGTGTGCGGAGCACCTGAGGAAACCTCTTTCGGCCTCTGTTCCGGAGGTTCTGGAGTTCTTGCAAGCGGGTTTTGACAAAGGCCTAGCGCACAGTTCCTTACGAGTCCAGTTGGCAGCCATCTCTTGCTATAGAGGTAAGGTCCGCGGAAAGTCATTAGGGGCCCACGCGGACGTGTCCAGGTTCCTGACAACAGTTAGGTGTTTACGTCCTCAGCAGAGATCGGTCATTCCCCCTTGGGATCTCAACCTGGTACTAAATGCCTTGACCAAGGAACCTTTTGAGCCGGCAAAGGAAGCCTCTCTAAAGGATTTGACACTGAAGGTGGTTTTTCTGGTCGCTATTTGCTCGGCCAGACGTGTCTCCGAACTTCAGGCGCTGTCCTCCCAGCCCCCCTTTCTTTCATTCTTCAAGGATAAAGTGGTCTTACGGACAGTACCTTCTTTCTTGCCCAAGGTCATCTCCCCCTTTCATGTGAACCAGACAGTTACGCTCCCGTTGTTTTCAATGGAGGGGCAAGAGGGGGGGGGGGGGGACAGAAAGCTGTGCCTCCTGGACGTTCAGAGAGCCTTGAAGCGTTACCTCTCCCGCACTGCGCCTTTTCGAAAGTCCGACCGTCTGTTCACAAGGGGGAGGCGGCGGCCAAGGCTTCCATCTCCAAGTGGATCAGGGAAGCTATTGCTTCCGCCTATATCCTCAAGGGGAAGCAGGTTCCAGGGGGACTGCGCGCTCATTCAACGCGGGCGCAGGCTACCTCTTGGGCAGAATATAGCTTAGTTCCACCGCTGGACATTTGTAGGGCGGCTACGTGGTCCTCGCTGCATACCTTTACCAGACACTACAGACTGGACGTTCAGAGTTCAGCTGACTCTCGGTTTGGGCACGCGGTACTTCGGTCCGGGATAACGGATCCCACCCAAGCTTGAACTGCTCTGTTACATCCCAGAAGTAAAGGGACTGGACTGGAGTGACGATAAGGAAAAAGTAATTAGACCTTACCTGCTAATTAATGTTCCTGAAGGAACGACAGTCCAGTCCCTGATTCCACCCGGTTCTTCGATTGGCGTAATGTCCTAGTGGATATGTGAGGATCAGCGGACCGAATTCAGGGCCAGGACAAAGTGGAAGGGTCCCTTGGTGCAGGTCCGGCAGGCCGGGGTGAAGGATGGCTCGGTCAGACTCAGGTAAACTTCCTCCTTCCCCCCCCCCCCCTCTTTTTTCCTTCTTGACCCTTTAAAAAAAAAAAACATTGGGAGAGTTAGTTGTGTGGTTTGTGGTGTTATTTTTATATAGGCTATTAATTGAATTTTCGTTAAGTCTGCTTTTTCATTAGATTACTGGGATCTGTGGGTGGTGCCAGTGGTATTTATACCGCACCATCCTCAAAAAGGATGGGCTCAGCCGCCAAGCTGCTGGAAGGGTTACGCAACCCAGAAGTAAAGGGACTGGACTGTTGTTCCTTCAGGAACATTAATTAGCAGGTAAGGTCTAATTACTTTTTAGCTTCTAGGTTGTACCTGATAGCTCTTTGTTATGTGGAGAGTGCAATGAACAAGCAGGAATGCAGTCTTCATTTATGGGTGAACGTCCGTGACGGAGTCCGTGCAGGAATGCTCCCTAGTGTCCAATAGGAAAGCCTTTGGGAGCACTTCACTGCACCTGCGTGTCTGCCTTCCCAACTCCTCTCCTCAGTTTCTCATTTTCTGCAGAGCCAGCAGGACACTTCGTCCTGTCACCGCCAAATAAACTTCTCTCTTTTTGTGGAACATTATGCTTCTGCCTTCTTGTCAACGCCGGTTCTATCGAATCAGACACCGGTCCTGATAAATATTTCATTTTTTTTCTTTTCAGTTTTTCCTTTTTCTTTTAATTTTCTTTGCAGTTTCACCACTAGACTAGGCCTCTAAGTCTCCATAGCCTTCTCTTTAATCTCGAAGACATTTTTAAAGGCATGGAAAAACCAGTCAGTGGTTTTAAAGTGTACCAAGTGTGCCCGTAACATCTTGGTCACTGATAGACATGACTGGTATCTAAAATGTTTGGGTCCTGATCACCCGCCTAATTCTTGTCCTTGAGGCCTCTTTTTGTCATTTGTTGGCATAAAGAATAGTGCCAGACAATATGGATCGTCGTTCGTCTCGGACTCTCTCTCAGTGGCTTCCACTTCATCGAGAGCTTCGATTTCTCATGGCTCTTGGAATTCTTCAAGGTCCAAACATAAGAGGAAAGAGTCTCTGGCCATTTCCAAACCTTCAATATCGAAGACCGATACCGAGGCCAGTGAGAAGTCCCCTAGAGGTGCTTCCGATGCAGACCAGCCAGCCAAACAGCCCCAGCGGGAGGATCAGTCCTCCAAAGCACAGATGGAGCCCCGAGATGCACCCGAGGCATTGACCTCCGGAGATCTACCAGTTCCAAGTTCTAGGACGGTGGCTCAAAGTCTCATAGGTGACTCCTCCCAGACATCAGTCATCTCCTTAGATCAGTGTATGCTGGCTCACGAGAGGAGTTTGACAGCACTCCTGGCAGCCTTGGTACAGATAACAAGAGCTTCAGGAGTACAGGCTTTGCCACTGAGCCTACAGCCATGCATATTGGGCCCGATGCTGGCCCTCGAACCAGCATCGTCAGAACTCCCGACGTCGATACCTTCATTGGAATTGGCCAATGCCCCCAGTATCCAACACACTCAGACCGTCATGGCTCTCTGTTCCGATACCTCAAGAGTATCAACATCGACCGAGACTTGAAGACCTAAATATGTACACTTTTGAGGAGAGGAGGGACAGGGGAGATATGATTCAGACCTTTAAATACTTAAAAGAGAAAAGATGAACAAACCTCTTCCAAAGACGGGGAAGCTGTAAAACTAGAGGGCATAACATGAAGCTGAAAGCGATTTTAGAAAAGGTACAGAGAAGAGCCACCAAAATGGTAAAGGGGATGGAAGGATACTCCTATGAAGAAAGGCTAAAAAGGTTAGGGCTCTTTAACCTGGAAAAGAGACGGCTGAGGGGAGATATGATAGAAGTCTATAAATTAATGAACGGAGTGGAACGGGTAAACGTAGATCGATTGTTTACGTTATCAGTATATAGAAAGACTAGGGGACATGCAATGAAGCTACAGGGTAAACTATTTAAGACTAATAAAAGAAAATATTTTTTCACTCAACGTGTAATCAAACTCTGGAATTTGTTACCGGAGGATGTAGTAAAGGCTGTTAGTGTAGCTGGGTTTAAAAAAGTTTGGACAAGTTCCTGGAGGAAAGGTCCATAAACCATTATTAAGAAGTGACCAAAGATATCAATGCTTGACCCAGTACAAGCATTGTGGAACTTGTGTCTCTTGGGGAAACTGCTAGGTACATATGACCTAGATTGGCCACTGTTGGAAACAGAATGCTGGGCTTGATGGACCTTGGTCTGACCCAGTATGGCATATCTTATGTTCTTATGTGGAAAATTGAAAGACATTGTCAAGAAATATTTTTTCACTGAAAGGGTGGTGGATGCTTGGAATGCCCTCCTGATGGAAGTGGTGGGGGCAAACACGGTGACGGAATTCAAAACGGCATGGGACAAACATAGCGGATCCCTTTACAGAAACGGGATAAAAACAAAATAAACTGAACCATCTAACTTCTCAACAAATAGGTGTGTCCTATATGGAGTGGTGGGTTCACCCCTAAACAAAGACATGGGGAGAGGTGGCCTGCACAGAGTAACAGGTGCACTTACTCTTGCCATATTGCTGGGCAGACTGGATGGACCATGCTGGTCTTTATCTGCCATCATTTACTATGTTACTATGACCTTCGACGTCCATGCAGCATTGAAGTGGCGTCCAGGACCGCCGGTACTTCGATTTCTTACCGGACTCTAACTGGAGGATCACTCGATTCCTGAGAACTTCCAGACATCCTTTGGACCCTTCGCCACCAAAGGATATGTCATTTCAGGACGTTATCCATGGCATGGCAGTGGGACTCTCCATCACAGTAGCCTCAGAGAAGGAACCAAGGGTAGAGGAATTGGAGATACTCCAATACCTTCCCATGCCCAAAGCAGCAGCTACACTACCTGTGCATCGTATCCTACAGGATCTTATGCTCCGCATGTGGGAGGTTCTGCTCACGGTTCCCCCTTTCAGCAAGAGACTCTATACCATGTACCGAGTACCAGAATGTCCAGGCTTTGAAAAACTGCAGCTCCCCCACCACTCAATGGTGGTGGAATCAGCAATGCGCATCATAAAGAGCTACACCACCTGGCAGCTACTCGATGCCTTTGGGCATCGATGTTTCCAAGCATGCATGTTGGCCTCTAGAATTAACTCTTACATGCTGTACATGGGCATGGTTCTGAAGAATGTCACCAGGGATCTGGAGACTTTTGCCCCCATGCTTCCTGAGGATAAAAGGAGTGCCTTCCAGACACTAATCAAACGGGGCTAAAACACTTACCAGGGCCTTTTTCAATGCAATGTGTGCCTTTGAGTCAGTGCTGACTCCTGGTGACCCAGAAGCTCCTGGGTTTTCTTGGCAGTGTGACTGGAAGTAGATTGCCAGGCCTTTCTTCCGAGACAATGGAGGGTTAAGTGACTTGCCCAAGGCCACAAGGAGTGCTAGTGGGAATTGAACTCTGGTTGCTTGGTTACCAAGCCAGTGTTCTAACCACTGAGAGCTTCAGCAGTCTGCATTGGGGCTTGCAGGGTGGTCTGGTTGCAGGCATCAGACCTCGAGCAGTGGGTCCAGGATAAACTGGCCAATATCCCATGTACTGGAAAAAAATGTTTTGGTAAGGATTGGAGGGAAAAAGTAGGCGAGATTGAAACAGATGATCTCACCCTAAAACGCCTTTCCAGGAAAATGGCTGACCCATCCAAAAGGAAGGCCCTTCCCAAGAAATCTTCTGTTCTATTCTTCTTACCTGCCTTCTGCTGCCTATCAACCTCAGCAGCCTCAAGAGAGACAGCAGGGCCCTTTCCAACCCAAGAAGCCCAAGGCTCCTAAGCCCATCTAGCTGCACAGGCACAACCTGAACCGGGTTTTTCACTCCTTCCTAGAGAGCATTGCCAATTTGTCCCTGGAGAGCTTCCAGCCCCTCCACAGAGCAGGTGGACTTTGTCACTATGCCCACAGGTGGCACCTAATAACATCAAGCAGTGGACACTCCAGGTTGTCCAAAGGGGTTATCGGCTTCACATCAAAACCTTCCCCTCCCGCCCCCCCCCCCCCAGCTTCACAGGTGATTATCCAACACAACTTCAAAGAGCTCTCTTAGAAGAGGTGACCACCCTGTTGTCCCAGGGTGCCATAGAAAGAGTTAATCCTCCTTAAAACAGGATGGGCTTCTACTCTCCATACTTTCTCATGCCAAAGAAAACATGAGGCTTCAAGCCCATCTTGGATCTGAAAGACCTAAACAAGTTCGTGGTCTGAGAAAAATTCAAGATGATTTCTCTAGGAACTCTTCTACTATACCTTCAGAGATACGATTGACTATGTTCTGTAGACCCTAAAAGAGGCATACATGCATATACTGATCCATCCCTTGCACAGACTCTATCTGCACCTCATGTTTCAAGGAAACCATTATCAATACCGTGTCCTCCCCTTTGCTCTAGTCTCTGCCCCAAGGGTCTTCACAAAATTCATGGCAGTTGTCGCTGCCTACCTATGCACCATGGAGATCTTCATCTTCCCTTATTTAGACGATTGACTGATCAGGGGAGAATCCCCTCAAGTTGTAAGGTTCTCACTTCATTGCACCATCACAGTTCTCCAACACCTGGGCTTTGTCATAAACTTTCCAAAGTCCCACCTTGCTCTGACACAAAGTCTAGAGTTCATCAGTGTGCTCTTAGACACTCGACAGGCCCGAGCTTTCCTCCCACAGAATCGCTGTGCCTGCCTCATAGAACTAAAGATATCTCCTCCACTTATCCTTGACAGCTCTTAAAACTAACTCAGTGAGAGTTCACCTTGGTGCCATTGCGGCTTCTCACAGACCAGTGGATAGACAGCCTATCTCCTCACACCCCTTAGTAGCACGCTTCATGTGGGGTCTCCTGCTGTTCAAGCCACTTGTTAAACCGCCTCTCGGGGCTTGAGATCTGATTGTGGTTCTGGCACAACTTCTAAAGCCACCTTTCGAACCTTTAGCCACCACTTCACTGAAGTTTCTATCTTGGAAGGTCATCTTCCTTATTGTTCTCACTTCAGCTCGCCGCATCAGTGAACTTCAAGCTCCAGTGGCGGATTCCCCCTGTACTCTGTTCCACCATGATAAGGTGATTCTCTGTACCCATCCACATTTCCTCCTGAAGGTGGTCTTCCCCTTCCATCTAAACCAGTCGGTAATCCTTCTCATTTTCTTCCCTATAACACATATGTCTCAGGCTGAAGCAGTGCTACACACTTTAGATTGCAAATAAGTGCTAGCCTACTACTTGGATAGGACAAGATCACAGAAAATCCTCTCAATTATTTTTCCTTTGATCCCAGTCACCTGGGTCTCCCGGTAATGAAACACACTCTATCTAAATGGATTTATTTTGCTTATGCACAAGCAGAACTCTCATTGGAAGGTCATGTCACTGCTGCTAATGTGTGGGCTATAGCGACCTCTTTAGTCAGTCTTCGTTCAGTAGCCATTGAGGACATTTGCCGGGCAGCTATCTAGTCCTCCATTCACACCTTTGCTGCACATTACTGTCTGAACAGAGCCTCCCATTGGGATGCTGTCTTTGGCCAAGCTGTACTCCAGCACCTCTTTGGGTCTTTAAAACTCAACTCCTACCCTCTGTCCCGGACTTCTGAAAGATACCAGAAATCATTGGGGGAGTATTGCCTCTTCCAGACTCTTTGGCTACATGTTTTTTATCTCGGGGACTACTCTCCCCACATGTTAGTCTGGTAACTGGGAGCTAGCAAGTCCCATAAGTGAAGACTGCATTCTGCAGGACCAAGCAGGAAGTCAGTCCTCACATATGGGTGATGTTGGGTGCCGACAGAGCCCTCGTGCGGAGCATTTCCCCAGCTTTCAAAGAAAGCCTTTGGGAATGCAGCGCGCATGCGCGCTCCCCTTCCCGCCCAAGGGTGCCATCTTGCTCAGTCTTTCTTTTTCCACGGAGCCCAACGGATATAGTTCGTGTCACCCGGGAAAAAGTTAATTTTTTTTCAGCGATTTTCGCTTCTCTTTATCCGGTTCAACGCCGGTTCCCCTTCCCGCCTGGGCTCGGTACACCGGTATGGAGTCCGGAACTTCTTTTTTGGTTTTTGTCCTTTGTGACTAGCTTTCGCGCCTTTTTTGTTATTTTCACTGGCAGCCCGGTCTTTTGACCTTGCAGGGGCCCTTTTTCCCCCGATGGCTGCCAGCGGGTTCAAAAAAATGTGATCGGTGTAAAACTTATGTCTCTCACTGATACACACGACTGTTGCCTCCGATGCCTCGGGCCCGACCATGACCCGCTAGTCTGTGGCCCATGTAGCAAGATGTCGTCGAAGGCGCTTCGGAGCCGTCAGCATCAGCGTGAGAGAATTTTTTCGGAGTCTGCGTCCGGCCGGGCCCAGACTTCGTCAGAGGCCTCGACATCTCGGGAGTCTGACCCCAAGCGGCATCATGGGTCCTCTGAGAGGGGGTCTCTCACTAGGGAGCACAAAAGGAAGAAGAAGCTCGTGAGGGCGGCGTCAGTGGAGGCACCTGAATCCTCGAGGGCCAGGTCACACAGCCCTGACTGACGCCCCGGGCTCTCGGAGTCAGAGCGGCTGACCAAGCAACCTCGCCTGGAGCCAGAGTCCCCGAGTCAGGTAACTTCTGATCTCCAGGAACAAGCAGGAATGAGTCTTCACATATGGGGTACGTCGGTACCGATGGAGCCTGCGCGGAAACGCTCCCCAGCGTCCAATCAGAAAGCTTTTGGGAGCATCCCTCAGCGCCTGCGTGCTGCCTTCCCGCCTTTCCAACAGTCTCTCTTCAGTTTTCGTTTTTCCGCGGAGCCGGCAGGACGTCCTCCTGTCACCGCAGAAACTTTTTTCTTTAATTCTTTTCATTCTTGTTTTCTTGTGGTCGTGGCTGTTTTCCCGCCGCCACCGGTACCGCCGGTGGGGTTTTTTCTTTTCTTTTTCTCAAACTGAGGGAGAGTTTCCCTCAGTTTTTATCTTAAAATTTTTGGGCCTACAAGGCCTCTCCATCATGGAGTCGTCTTCTCCTAAGAAGTGCCTTCACTGTGGAAATACAGTTTTCTTTTTAGACTCCAATAATTGGTGTCTAACCTGTTTGGGCCCTGACCCTTTTTCCCCTGAACCGTCAGGCTTCAGTGCTGTGAGAAGAGATTCTCTATTTCGAGTTTCCCTTGAGACCGTTTTCCCTCCCTGTGTCAGGGCACCGGCCATTTCTTCTCTACAGGATCAGGTAACCCACAAACAGTCTGTTAAGACTAGCCAATCCTTGAGTGGTAAGTCTCATGCTAAGCATGCTGACGGCCCCGGCCTTGCCCTCAAGACCTCATTGGCATCAAAACCCCGGCGGGAGTCTTCGGGCTCCAAAGCATTTCAGGGGTTTCAGGTTGTCCCTGGGGCTCACCCCTCACAGGACATACCTGAGCCATGCTCGGGGGTGGCATCCGCTTCGAGCGGTACTGATAACCCGGCATCGGCACCGGTGTTGAGTGCTCCACTCTTCACCAGGGATCGTCATCCGGCGTCCTCGGTACCTTCGGGACCGATCGATACGCTCCAGTTTGACTTTCCAGTATCTAAGCAATGCACGGTGATGGCATCCGCTTCGAGCGGTTCCGATATCACGGCATCGGCACTGGTGTTGAGCGATTCACTCATCACCAGGGATCGTCATCTGGTGTACTTGGTGCCTTCGGGACCGATCGATACCCAGATTGGCTTTCCAGTATCAGCACCGTCGATACGACCCCTGACGCCGGTACCATCTAGACATGCATCGATAGATTCGCTTCCTTCGATGCCAAGTCTAGAATCGATATCTAGTCTGGAAGACTGGGTACCGACGCGTCTCGGAACCGACACGCACCGATTCCGAATCCGCGGTACCGAGGATATCCACCGAGACTTTCGAGTTTCCTCAGTACCGATTGAGCAGCCTCCGCTGACTGCTTCGGCGATTCCAACACAGCTACCGGTACCGGTATCAATGTCGGTACCGGCAGAATCATCGGGACCAGCTCCTTCTATGCTTTGTTCGCCTGGATCACTCCTTTCTATACCTAGTTTTGGAGTCGATGCCTGGCACGGATGATGTACTACTGACTGTCTCAACTCATAATTGCCAGTTTCAGTATCCATCCATTACAACTCCTGTTCTGCACTGGACAGGTACATCCTCCGGTGCCCAGGCTTCCCTTTCAGGTTTAACCTGTCCAGGGATGGTTCCCATTGGAGATCCTTCTTTTCAGAAATTTCTCCTTGACATGGCAACCTTCCTTAATATTCCTATCCCTGGCTATGACTCTTCTCCGGATTTTTCTGCAGAAAAGGAAAACATAATGCTTCCTTTACATCACTCTTTGCAGAATCTTCTTCTGAGGGTATGGGAAAAACCTTTAAGGGTTTCTTTACCTTCTACAGCAACTGATCTTCTGTATCAGGTACTCCCCTCTCCAGGATTTCAAAAGCCTCAACTTCCCCATCATTCCATTGTAGTGGAATCAGCAATGAGGAAGGTAAAAAGCAAGAAGCATTCTTCTTTCCCGCCAGGGCATGCATCTAGAACACTTGATGCCTTTGGACGTCAAACCTTCCAAACATCTATGCTGGCAACAAGGATTCTCTCATATATTTTCTATATGAGTCTATCCCTTCAGGAGATCACAAAGAAATTATCTCTTTTGTCTCCTTTTCTATCAGAACCCAAGGCTGCAGACTATTCCTTACTTCTTAGTCATAGCCAAAATATCTCTTGGTTTCTTTCTCGTGCTTCCCTAGACTCTTTTGAGTCTGTTAGCAGAACTTCTGCTATAGCCATAGGAGCACGTCGTAAAGCCTGGCTCCAAGCATCAGACTTAAGTAGATGGGCACAACAAAGACTGAGTAATACTCCTTGTACTGGAGAAAATCTCTTCAATAAGGAGTCCTTACGTCAGGTTGCTCATTGCTCCACTGACTTTCCTGTTTTCTGAGGGCCATCCTAAGCCCTCTCCTTCCTCAGCAGGTAGGAAATGCCCTACCAAACCTTCTTTCCCTAAAAGAAAGAGGTTTTCCTCTTCTCCTGCCCATCATTCGGTTGTTCCCAAGCAGGGGAAGTCTCACCCTGGTCTGAAGAACCCAAATTCTAGCCAGGCTGAATAAACACAGTAACCATAGGTTTCTGATTAATCTTTTTATAACTACTCTTACTTCCTTTTCAGCAGAAGTTTTTCACTGGTTTTCCATTCAAAACTCTGCTCAGGGATTCCTATTCTCAGGAAATCCATTACTCTTCACTATGCTGAACTGTCAGGCTATTCATGTCTATAAGTTACAGAGTTTTCCACCTCTTCCTGACTAGAACAGAGGTTTAGCAACTATCACCTGATAGTTTCTCTGTACCAGCATGAATTTTTTTCCTTCCAGGGACTTACCATGTGGTAAGTCCTTCTTCAGCTTCTATCTCTACCCTCTTCGCCAGGGTTTCCCCTGTAAGAGTGGTACCATACCATTGAAAGACTATATTGTTTTTCTTTTCACTGTAGAGTTTCTTCTCCTGAGTAAACTCCTTTCTTTATCTAGGCAGCTATACAGACAGAGACAGCTTTGTTCAGTCTGTTCTCTCTGTTTGACACAGACCGACTCTCCCTGTTGTCCTATTCAGTAGCTGCCCCTGCAGGAGTCCAGTGCTTCACTACTGGTACTTTTCCACAAGTCCCAGTCTTGTCTTTCACCACTCCTGTCTAGCCCTAGTAGTGATTCCAAGAAAGTTTCTACATCTTTCTTGGATAATCTTCACTACAGGCTTCTTACACTATATCTACCCCTGCCATCTCCAATCCCTGGATTTGGCAATGTAGTAGACGTGGCTGTCAGTTTACTCCATCAGCCAGTTCTACATCCCAGTTCTCCTGCATAATGCTCTCTGCAATCCTATTGAGAAGCTTTCTACTATGGGCCCTTGCTAGAGAGCGTAGAGCTTTATCTAATAGCTACCCTGCTATCTTCTTTTAAAAAAAAAAAAAAAAAGAGGAAAAAGGACATAAGGCCTTCTCCACGTGAAAGTCTAAGAGTTATCCCCTTCCTTAGGGAATATACTCTTTTTTTTTTTTTTTTTTTTTCTTGCAGCTTGTCCTCATGGTATCCTAACACTTCAAGGACAGCACATATTAATCTGAAAAACGCATGATACCTCCTTGTTCCTCACATAGGTCAACTTGGTATCTCATCCTATGCGTTTCTGTCCTTTTACCATGCTGGAGTTCCACAGGACTCCGGACTTGCTGTTTACAGACTGATATCATCCTCTGTTTTCTTCACGTAACTATCCTGGTGATTCACTGGATAGCATTCCTTTACCATCATCTCTGGGGGAATAGATTCTCTATATACCTCCTTGTTCTTATAGGAATCTTTTCCCTTCACATCTCCATGTGAATGTCCAGATATGCATGACTGTCTGCTTTCTGCAGGCATCTATCTTTAGACCTATATATTAAGGTATACAGTCAAACCTCGGTTTTCATTTGCCCCGGTTTTCATACGCTTCGGTTTTCAACGTCTTTTCTGACTGAGATTTTGTCCCGGTTTTCATGCATTGCTTCGGTTTTCAACGTCTTTTGACTGAGATTTTGTCCCGGTAGCAGGGAAGAAAAGCTGTCAACGTAAGCAGGAGATGTTGCATGAATGTGGGAGGCAGTTCTTTCTCTTGCAGGGTACGTCTGAAGCTATATCATTAAGATTTTCTGCCATTCTGAAGCATTGAGCAGATAATGTAAAGGTATTTTAATGGACTGAATTCAATGTGATTCCGAAGAGAGCTGGGCACAGCAGCTTGTCAGGGGTGGCTAAGGCCAGATGTTAACATACTGTACTGTACAGTACTGTACTTAGCTTGCTTTCAGTGATGTTAAATATTCATTTATCCATTTCATTAGTCATTTATATTTATTTCTCATTGTTTTCTGTATGTAAAAATATAGTTATTCTCTATAAAATGTATTTTTTGTGAATATTTTTGGGTGTCTGGAACGGATTAATTGGATTTACATTATTTCTTATGGGAAATATTGCTTCAGTTTTCATACGTTTCGGTTTTAGTCAGACTTTTTCGAACGGATTTAATCATGAAAACCGAGGTTTGACTTATCTATATATAACTACTACATCTCTATAGATGTATTTTTCAGCTAAATGTGCATATGCTATGCCCTTTAGATTGTATTATATATATATATATATATATATATATATATATATATAATCTATATACACACACACACACACCTCTACATATATGTGTGTATCTATCCGGATACTTATTATAGATAGATATGTATTTCCATACTTATCTACTGACTGTCTATGCTCATAAAGATTTTCACCTTCATGCATGTTTCTGATAGTGGGCTTGCACAGCTCATACTGTTCCACAGTATGTTCCAGATATTTTGCACACAACCACTGCTGTGAAACTGACAGCCCTACCATATCCTAGGTTTACGTATCCCTGAAGCTCCATGCCCCAATGTCTTCCTACCTCTTTCCAGTTAGGAAAGATATGGTGTATCTTCAGTGGATTTCAGATTTAATTCTTTAAACTTTTGTCCTTTCTGGGAGTATTGGGTTCTTCATACCCTTTCCTCCCTCAAGGACTAGGTCTGTTTGTCCAGGTCGGTCAGTCTTCCTCTTTTGCTTCTACTTCTGTAGCCAAAAGAGTTTTCAGCTTTCCATGAAGCTTCCCACTGCCGTGTTTGTGTTACCCTAATTGAATCCTGGGGTCACCTCTCACTTCCAGATGTTGACCTCCATTCTCACTCCAGTGAGGTCACCTTGAACATTTTTCTACTGGATCCCCAGTAGACTCCATCAGCCTCTCTACTTCCTGCAATCCAGTAGGTGAGCATCCTATGGTGATTGTTCATTTCAATATGTCTTTTGATAATGATCATACATACATGGACTCCTTGAAGGTAGTCCTTTCTTAGGTTAGCTGGTTTTTCTGCAGCTCCTCTCTATGCAACTCCTACCCTCCATCCTCAGGATGCCTGGCCATATCAAATGTAGCATGTTTTCAATCTTTAACATGTTATGGCTCCAGGCATCTTAGCGTGGGAGTCCACATATGTGAAGACTCATTCCTGCTTGCTCCTGGAGATAGCACAGTTACTTACCTGTAACAGGTGATCTCTGGGAACAGCAGGAATAAGTCTTCACAACCCGCCCACCTCCCCTAGGAGTTGCATTTTTATATCTATCTTTCCTTTCCTCTTTCTCTCTCTTTGTCTCAGCTATGAAACTCAACTGAAGAGAGACTGTTGGAAAGGCGGGAAGGCAGCACGCAGGCGCTGAGGGATGCTCCCAAAAGCTTTCTGATTGGACGCTGGGGAGCGTTCCCGCGCAGGCTCCGTCGGTACCGACGTACCCCATATGTGAAGACTTATTCCTGCTGTTCCCAGAGATCACCTGTTACAGGTAAGTAACTGTGCTTTGTCCTCGTGGACTCTCCCCCGGGAGAACCAACGTCTGTCGGGGCCCGAGTCTGGGGCTGCGGAGTCTCCTGAGCTCGGACTCAGGCTGATGACCCTGGAGAGCAGCCTGGCTGCCTTCATGGAGCAGCAGCAGGTACTGATCGCCGGTCTGACCGGTGCATCTGCCCCGAACACCGGGACCCCAACGTCTAAGTCGACCCCGGAGGCCGAGCCGATCCTCGAGTCAATCCTCGGCCACAGTCTCCCTCGACCTCCCGTTCGGGACCGAGATCGTCGATGTCGGTGCCCTCGGCGTTGGGGCGGGTGGCATCAAGGCCCACAAGGCCGGAGCCGCTCAACGACTCCTTGGAGGAGTCGGCGTGGGAAACAGAGAATGAGGAGTCTCCTGACACCTTCCGGACTCGGTGCGTCCCATCGGACTCCCCGGAGTCTGAGCCTCGGAGAAGGTCGTCCCCCCCCCCCCCCCCTCAGAGGATACCCGGTTCTCGGATTTCGTCAGGGACATGGCCAAGGCTTTGGCATTCCCGGCAGACGCCGAGGAGGAGCCTCGAGCCGAAGAGCTCGATGCCCTCCAGTACAATTTTCCTCCGAAGGAAGCCTTTACTGTTCCGGTTCCTCCAATGCTGGAACGGCTGCTCTTCCATATGTGGGAAGCATCGGCCTCGGCGCCGGTTCTGAGCAAGCGGGTTGATTCCATTTATCGAGTCCATAAGAGCCCTGGGTTCCAGAAGGCGCAGCTACCGCACAACTGCATGGTTGTGGAATTGGCCATGCACAGGCTGAAAATTCAGAAGATGCACTCCTTGGTGCCTCCTGGCTGGGAGGCCCGGAACCTGGATGCCCTCGGTAGAAAGTGCTTCCAGGGCTCTATGCTCTCTTGCCGTGTCCAGACTTACCAGCTGTACATGGGCATGTACTTAACGGGACCTGGCAAAGGAAATTGCCGGGTTCTCAACTGGCCTCTCCGAGGAACCTTTGCAGAGATTCAAAGCCTTGTCTTAACTTGAGCAGCCTATGACGGCTTCAAGGCTTCAGCCCGGGTAGCCACGGCTGGCATCGGTGCACGCCATCAGGCCTGGCTACAGTCGGACCTGGAGTCATGGGTACAGGACAAGTTGGTCGATGTCCCCTGCCGAGGTGACAATCTATTCGGCAAACCCATGACTGAGAAGGCTGCAGAAATTGAGACCGAGACTCCCACCAGGACAAGACTGTCCAGAAAAACTTCTGCCCCTTCTCATAAAAAGAAGGGCTCGGGAAAGAAGCCCTTTTTCCCGAGGAAGGGTGCTGCCTACAAAACCTACCCTCAGTATCAGGCCTCTCCTGCTCCCCAACAGGGCCAGCAGGCCAAGGGGCAGGGACATGGGTCCCGTAGGCAGAAGACCCCCAAGCCATAGGCAGAAGACCCCCAAGCTGCCAGCTCCGGCTCCTGCACAGCAGGGAGCAGGGTTTTGACTCCCACAGCATAGCCTCTTCTCCGCCGGTGGCTCCACTCAGCACTGGGGGTCGGCTGACCCTGTACGCCTACAGGTGGCCAGCCATCACGGGATACCTGGGTACTGAGCATAGTCCAGAAGGGCTATATGCTCCATTTCCACCAGCTACCCCCATTCTACTATCCAGGGGAGCCTCCAAGACTCCCTCTGCACAGGAACCTCCTCCTTCAGGAGTTGGCAAGCCTTTTAAAGGAACAGGCGGTGGAACCAGTGCCACACCACCTGGAAGGGCAAGGCTTCTACTCCAGGTACTTCCTAGTACCAAAGAGAACAGGAGGCCTCAGACCTATCCTAGACTTGCGAAATCTGAACAAGTTTCTGGAGAGGGAAAAGTTCAAGATGCTTACCCTTGGGATACTGCTGCCTTACCTCCAGCAGGGAGACTGGCTATGCTCCTTAGACCTAAAGGATGCTTATGCTCACATCCTCATCCATCCAGACCACAGGCAATATCTCAGATTTGTGGTGGGAGGAAACCATTTTCAGTACAGGGTACTTCCCTTTGGCCTGACCTCTGCCCCCAGGGCTTTCACCAAATGCCTGGCGGTGGTGGCGGCTTTTCTCAGAAATCAGGGGATTTTTGTCTTCCCATACCTGGACGACTGGCTAATCAGGGGCCAGTCATTCCAGGAGGCCCAACAGGCCACTCTTCGTACTGTTTCTCTTCTGCAACATCTGGGCTTTGTCATAAACTATGCAAAGTCCACTTTGCTCCCCTCTCAAAACCTAGAGTTTATAGGGGCGAGACTGGACACCCTTCAGGCAAGGGCTTACTTGCCCGAGGACAGGGCCCACAGATTGATGGAGTTGGCAAACCAGTTCCAAAGCAGTTCTCGAGTTTCTGCCAGGCACTACCTGTGGCTTCTGGGCCACATGGCATCCACTGTGCATGTGACCCCCAATGCCCGTCTGCACATGAGGACTGCTCAATGGTGCCTCAGAGACCAGTGGACACAAGCCACCGGCGACCTTCGAGACAGAGTAAAGGTGTCCAGACGGCTTCTGAACTCCTTACAGTGGTGGCTACATCTACCAAACCTTCTCAAAAGTGTGCCTTTTCAGGCTCCAGCACACATCAGTGTGCTGACGACAGATGCATCCTTAAAGGGCTGGGGTGCACATTGCCGGGACATGTGCACTCAAGACCTGTGGTCCCCTTGGGAGGCCACACAGCATATCAACCTTTTAAAGCTGAGAGCTCTGCAAACCTTCTGCCATGCTCTCTCTCAACAGTCTGTCCTAGTTCGGACGGACAATCTGGTAGCAATGTTCTACGTAAACAAACAAGGAGGCACAGGGTCCAGGCTCTTATGTCAGAAGGCACGTGACCTTTGCTCCTTTGCAGTCAAACAAGGCATGTTTCTCAAAGCAGTTTACTGCCTGGTCAGGAAAACTTCCTAGCAGACAAGTTAAGCAGGATTCTCCAGCCCCACGAATGGCAGTTGAATCCATTGGTGGTCAAGCAGATTTTCCTCCGATGGGGACTTCCATCCATCGATCTCTTTGAAAATCCACTAAACCGTCAGCTGCCCAGGTTTTGCTCCAGACAACCGCATCCCCTGAGGATGGCAGCAGATGCTTTTCTAATCTCTTGGTCTACGGGCCTCCTGTATGCGTTTCCTCCCACGCCCCTGGTGGCCCGAACTCTGTTCAAGATCCTCCGGGACAAGGCCTCGGTGATTCTGGTAGCCCCCAGATGGCCGAGGCCGCCGTGGTTTCCACTGCTTCTGCAGTTGGCGGTGGAAGCTCCGTTCCCTCTGGGGCTGCAACACGATCTCCTGTCTCAGGAGCAGGGTTCCCTTCTGCACTCCAATCTCAGGTCCCTCAATCTGAAGGCCTGGCTGCTGAAAGGATAGTTCTAGCTCCCTTACTTCTATCTAAGGAGGTGGAGGAGGTGGTCTTGGCCTCTAGGAGGCAGTCCACCAGGAAGTCCTATGCCCTCAAGTGGCGTAGGTTTATGGTATGGTGTGCTCAGCGCAATGAAGATCCTTTCTCTTGCCTTGTGCCAGTAGTACTGCAATATCTACTTCACCTTTCACATCTAGGCCTTAAGTCTAACTCTGTTCGGGTCCACCTCAGTGCTTTGTCAGCGCACCATTCACCGGTAGAGGGACAGTCTCTGTCGGTTCACCCCTTGGTGTCCAGATTTCTCAGAGGTCTGCTTTTACTCAAGCCTCCGGTTCGTGCACCGGTGACTGAGTGGGATTTGAATGTGGTCTTGCAACAACTTACTCGTCCACCATTTTGAGCCGATGGCTACTCTTGCCATTTGCGCTTCCTCTCGTGGAAAGCACTCTTCCTGGTGGCCCTTACATCGGCCAGACGTGTGAGTGAGCTACAGGCTCTAGTTTCTGATAGACCTACACAAGGTTCTATAGGAACAGGGTGGTCCTACGTACCCATCCCAAGTTCCTCTCGAAAGTGGTCTCCTCTTTCACCTCAATCAGGAGGTGGTCCTTCCGACCTTCTTTCCCAGGCCGCATTCCAGCCGGGCTGAGACGGTCTTGCATACCCTGGACTGTAAGAGGGCGCTGTCCTTTTACATAGAACGTACGCGGGAGCATTGAAGGGCTACTCAGCTCTTTGTCTCCTTTGACTCTAATAGGATGGGGTTACCTGTCTCCAAGTGTACGTTGTCCACTTGGGTAGCAGATTGCATCGCCTGGGCGTACAGGGCAGCCGACCTCCCCTTGCAGGGTCAAGTCACGGCCCACCGTGTCAGGGCGAAGGCCGCGTCAGTAGCTCATCTTCGCTCTGTTCCGTTGGCAGACATCTGCCAGGCCGCAACTTGGTCTTCAAGCCAGACTTTTGCAGCCCATTACTGCCTGGAGAGAAAGTCCCGGCGGGACAGTGTTTTCGGCCAATCTCTTTGAGGTTTAGGCAACTCCTACCCTCCGGCTCTTGTATTGGGCTACCGTACGGGGTGTGTTCTCAGATAAAATTCTTATCACGGATGCTGAGGCTCTTTAGAGGGAGCCATTTTTTCAGCTCTGGGTTCACGGTAGCCTAGAGCTGGGGAGTCCCATATGTGAGGACTGACTTCCTGCTTAGTCCTGGAGAAAGCGTAGTTACTCACCTGTAACAGGTGTTCTCCAGGAGAAGCAGGAATCAGTCCTCACGACCCTCCCTTCTTCCCTGGAGTTGCAGTCATATACTTCATTTTGTTTTTTGCTGTCTTTTAGCTATTTCATCAGACTGAGCAAGATGGCACCCTTAGGTGGGAAGGGGACCGTGCATGTGCGCTGCATTCCCAAAGGCTTTCTTTGAAAGCTGGGGAAATGCTCCGCACGAGGGCTCTGTCAGCACCGACATCACCCATATGCGAGGACTGATTCCTGCTGCTCCTGGAGATCACCTGTTACAGGTGAGTAACTACGCTTTCCTGCTTGTTCCTGGCATAGTAACTCATCTGTAACAGATGATCTTCAGGAACAGCAGAAATCAGTCTTCACAACTTGCCCTCCTCCCCTAGGAGTTGTAAGGTTCTTTTGTTTTTCTTCTTCTCAGCTACAAACTCGAGGGGAGTTGGGAAGGCAGACCCGCAGGCGCAGTGAAGTGCTCCCAAAGGTTTTCCTATTGGATGCTGGGGAGTGTTCCTGCGCCGGTTTCATTGGTTACATTCACCCGTAAGTGAAGACTGATTCCTGCTGTTCCCAGAGGTCACCTGTTACAGATGAGTAACTACGCTTCTTCAGATGTGCTGTTTTTGCGATATATGATGGAAATGGGGCAGAAATGTTATCGTTCATGAATGTGATCAAAAATTCCATACACACACAAGGTTTTCTTAGTGGAGATCATATGTTTCCATGAAAGAATATGGGAAAATTGTAAATTTTGCAGAGTGATCCAGGATTTATCCAAAATTTAAAGTAGTCTTTTTGAATCTTAAAAGTCCTGCTCAGCTAGTAATATCAGTCTTATTGGGGGATGAGGTGGGATATTTGCAGTGATGAATTGTTAATATTTTGGCCACGTTTTCTATTTACCAAATAACAGTTTTGTAATTGAGGACATTTTAAGTAGTGATGAAAACAGCAGAATGTATCTTGATCTCCTAATAAAATCACACCACAGAGATCAACTTCACACGAGCATAAAGTGTATAAAATGCATAAAACCGTACTGAGAACAATGCTTTAAGGCTATTAATCAAACCTTTTAGCAACATTTAGCTGTTAATATCTTGAAGATCTTTGAATTATGCTGCTGGTGGCGAATACTGCGTATACCATGGACTGCCCAAAGAACAAACCAGTCAGTAGTAGAGGAGATCAAACCTAAGCTTTCTTTAGAAGCTGAGATGACAAGACTTAGACTTTCATACTTTGGGCACATCATGCAAAGAGGGAGATCATTAGAGAAAGACATCATGCTTGGCAAGATTGCTGGCCTTCCTCTTTTGCATTGACCTTCTATGAAATGGATCGATACAATAACAACAGGCATGTTGTCTGTCAACAATGAGCTGCCTGACTGAAGACCGAACACAATTTAGGACAACTATCCAGAGGGTTGCCATGAGTCGACACCGACTCAACAGCACTTAACAACAGCAGCAACATCTTGAAGATAGGTTTCATAAAATATTAGCATACACAACTGGATATATGTAACCCAGACTACAGCCACATAGAATCTTGCCTCAAAGAAGCACAACTATGGCTCCAACAAAACAATATGTTTATTAATCATAAAAAAACAGAAGTAATGTTTATCTCGAGAAACCCAGAATTTAAACACCCACCCACAATCACACTAAATAATACAACCTACAACACTAAACAAGAACTAAAATACCTAGGTGTTACCCTTGATATGACCCTCAACATGGAAACCCATCTAAGACTATTAAACAGAACTATCTTCTACAAAATAAGAACCCTACAGCCCTTACGCAATATCATTGAACTATCAGATTTTAGATCAATAATGCAAACAATAATAACGCCACATCTAGACTATTGTAACGGCATACTACAAGGACTTCCGAAAAAAACAACAAACATACTACAGATGGCACAGAATGTAACAGCTCGAATTTTGATGAACGTACCTTTCTCAGATCACATCACACCCATTCTAAGAGAACTTCACTGGCTACCTATACATGCATGCATAAGATACAAAATATTAATTACAACATTCAAGTTAATACACAGCATTGCCCCATCATACCTTGCCTCACTCATTAATACACAACCCCCTAATCGGAAAAGGCGTACACACAATCTAAATACACTACAAACCCCTCTCTCCATTTGCAAGGTAAAAGTAAACACTAGCAATAGAGCATTCACATACATAGCTCCCACACAATGGAACAAACTCCCTGGTACCCTAAGAGCCAACAAAGATCTTGCATCATTCCGTAAAAACCTTAACACATTTATTCCAAGAATACTACAATCAGACAGAAATAACATAGAGCAAATTAGTACACGAAGCAATCCGATGGAGATTAACCCCTCCATTACCATATGAAACTCCAAATCCACAAAGAATCAAGTAAACTGTAAACCTACATACAAGTACTTCATCATGAATACTGTATATAGTTAAATTATAACACGTGTTTTATCATGTATTCTTCTATTATGTAAATAGTTTGAGTTAATTTATTGAGTTACGAGTTATTTGAAATTAATGTTACCTTAAAATGTTCAAAGTTATCTTCTTACTGTTACATGTAACTGCTAACTGTGCAGAGTTTAACTGTTAAATGTAAACCGCTGCTGATCACTGGAAGGAGCGGTATAAAAATGTGTTCAAATACATAAATAAATAAATATTAATGGCAAAGAAATATTTATTTAGAAAAGTTATCCTGTAACAGCAAAAATTTGTGAAATTCTTAACAAAATTGAGAATAGATGTGAAATTTACTTTCAATAAAGTATCAAAACAAAATTGGTGAACTAGAGAGAGACCCTGTCTCTGCTGTAAATTCTTAAGATAGTCACAGAAAAAGGCATGGTTGCTTGATCTGTGCTTTTCTCACCACATAAGTCTTGTGACTCCTGAAAGCAGAACAGTCTACATCAGTGTTTCCCAATCGGTGTTCCATCAGACCTAATCAAAATAATCATTACTATCTGATACATTGGTCCAAACCATTACTTGAAATCTGCTGTCAGCACATCACAACATCAGGCAACATCAATGGTGGGTGTCCTTTCTGAGCATTTGTAGTCATACATGCCTGTCCTTCCTACAAACTCCATAAGCTCCAGAGTATAGGAGTTAATGAGCAACATGCAGTGAACATATAGCTGGATCCTTCTTTGTGCAGTATACATTCTGAACTCAGCACTACCACCTCCTCCTCAGCTACCTACTTTGAGTCCTTTCAGGTTGAGTGAGATGGGAAAGTTTGCACTGTTCACCCACCTTGAGTTGGGTGTAACTGCAGTGTAGAAACCCTGGTAGCCACATGTGGCAGACAAGAAAGCTAAACCATCTGCCCTCACTGCTTGAATTTCTGCTTTCTCTGTCAACAAGCAGGATTGAATCAGCTGCACAAGTGGGTGATGCTATCTAGCAGTGCCAGAATAGAAAAGCTTTCCTAGAGCTCAGCACTAATGTAAAGCTCTAAACATGTACAGTCCTTCCCAAGCACAGCAATCCTTTCTTCTGAGTTTTGTTTTTCTGCTTTACTAAATTAATGTGAAAATAAAGCACTCCTTGCAAGGTTTTTTTTGTTTTGTTTTAAAGAGAATTTTGTTGTTTTCTATCATTACCTTAAAAAAATATGATTTTTAGTTTAGGTTTCTATTTACACCATGCAGCCATAGTGCAGGCTCTTAATTTGCTCCACTTGCAATAAGGAGGATGGCAGGTGATGACAACCACAACTTTATCATCGTTCTAGACCAGTCCAGATGAGTGGGTTATGCTCCCCAGCAAGCAGGAGGAGGCAGGCTAGAGCAATTTTAAGTGATGTCATCACTTGTATATTTGCTAGTACAGCACAGAGAAGCCAGTATTATCTGCCTCCGGCAGGTGAGAAGGTGTGTGGACTGGTGCAGCAGTGCAGATAGGCCTGTTTTCCTTGTCCCAGATCGTGTTCTTGTGACCTGTGTCTTTAAGAACTTGGCTCAGTGTTTCCTTGGAACTTGGGGTATGCTCTTTATCTCCTCGAACTGATAGTTGTCCTGTGTTCAGCGCTGTTACCATCGGTGCCAGCACTGGTGGGCCGGAAAGTGGACAGGAGGACCCCAGGATACCCCTGAGGGGGTTGGTAAGTTTGGGCCTAGGCCCTCCTTTCTTCTTACTATCCTGTTTCCGCATGTGTTGCTTATTTCCTTATCGAGCCTCCAGCTTAGTCCTCCACGAATGGGTAGTGCACCTCCTCCTGCAGCATGAAGACTGGACCAATCAAATTTCAGCTCCACTGGAAATAGCATAGCAGGCATCCCTGGAACTCCAGTGTGTCCAGTCTTCATGCAGCAGGAAGATGTTAGTGAGCTGAGCTGGGCTCACTAGTTACTCATCTTAGTTTATCTTTGCTTCTCTAGCTAACCTTTTTGGGGATTTCTTTTTTGTCCTATTAGGACTTCTTTTCATTTATTAATTTAGGGGACCTGTGTCTTTAAATTTTCAGTTTTTAAGAACAACCGGCACTCCGTAGGGGGGGGGGGGGGACCGGACTGAGATCTCTCTCCGGCCCAGCCTAAGCCGTCTTGCCTTTGCCTGCCTGTCTCCTTTTCTGATTAGGATCTCTGCCCCATGACTCTTCTGGGCAGAGCTCCGGCGGCGGCTGCGAGGTAGCACCTCTCCAGGGTGTCGGGAGCGTGCTTCGCCAGTGCCGGTGAGTGCTACAGCGGTCGGCAGTCACAACGCTGCTCTGGCCTGCCGTCTGTCACATCCGCTTAGCCTTTGCGGCTTTCTTTCTTTTTCGGGGGGGTCCCCGGGTCGCTCAGGTTGCGGGTGTGAGGGGGGTCGCTCGGCGGCGGTGGTTTCTGCAATTTCTCGAGCGGATACCACGCGCCGGACAAAAGCGCGCCAAAGCTTCTCCTTTGCGGCGGCCATTTTTTTTGGGGGCCGCGGTTTCAGCAGCGTGCGCTGCACGCGAAGGTTTTTCCCTTTTCTGTGGGCCTGGGGCGAACACTGCTGCTTGCCCCGGGGTCTCTTTTCTTTCAGTTATTTTCATTTCTTTCTTTCAGTTATTTTGTTTTCATTTATTTTAGTTCCTTTCTTGCTGAGCTGCTTCTTATCGGGACTGCCTGTCTCTCTGTAGCTGCCACGGCATTTTGGCGGTTTTGGCACGGTTCTCTGATGGGCTGTCCGACGGGCAGTTCTTCACTGTCTCATTATCTGCAAACGGCTCATACTTTCATATCTACATATCTGACCAAAAAAAAAAAAAAAATCTGACTACCCAGTCCCCAGCTTGTGTGCTGGTTCTTCTGGGGCGGTGAGTTCCTTTTTTATTGCAGTGCTGACAGGCATTTTGTTTTTTGCCCTTGAGATCTCATGCCCGCGGGGTCCATTTGTGTAATTTGTGGATCCCGGAGGGGCTCCGCTTTGGAGACAGGCGTTTGCCAACGCTGTACTTCAGTGTCTTGCAGTATGGAACAGCGCCTGGAGGGTGCCTTGGCTTCTTCTGTGCAGCCAGGCCCCTCCGCTGGGGAGTTGGACTCGCCCCTGGAAGGTCCATCGGGGATTCCGTCGGCTCTTCCTTTGGGCGCAGGGGAGCAGTCGGACCTCGGGGGGGCCTTGCCCTTGGAGGATTTCTCTCCCGATTTCATTTTGTTAATGCATCAAGCGTTTTGTCGTAGGCGTCAGAGCATAGCCACTGGTTCCCTTTCGGTGACCGGGGTGGCGGCCCAGTCGTCGGCGGCGGCGGAGAAGCTGTTGTCCGGCGGCCAAACGGCGGAGGCTACACGAACCCTTCCAGTCTGAAGCGGATTGGCCAGAGGGGGAGGATCCGGATTTCGACTTGGAGGCGGACGGGGAGGCCTTGGAGGAAGGCGAACTCCCTGAACCGGAGGATCAGGCTAAGATTATTCGTGTGTTTCGACGGGAAGAGTTGCCTGCGCTCGTTTCGGAAGCGCTTCAGACTCTTGGTCTGGCGCCGCCACCTCCGGTTGAGGACGCAGACGGGGCGGACCCCATCATTCAGGCGGTGCGTCAGACTCAGGTGGTTTTTCCCATTCACAAGGTCATTGGCCAAATGATCCAGGCGGAGTGGGATGCTCCTGAATCGAGGCTCAAGGGCGTGAAGGTCATGCGTCGGTTGTATCCCTTGGCTGAAAAAGATCTTGAACGTTTCCGAGCGCCTAAGGTTGATGCGGCGGTGTCGGCTGTGACTAAAAAGACAACGATCCCGGTGGAAGGTAGTGCGGCGTTGAGAGAGCCGCAAGACCGGAAAATGGATGGCCTTTTGAAGCAGTCCTTTGAGGCAGACGCTCTGGCGTTGCAGGCCTCCGTGTGCGGGGCTTGGGTTGCTCGGGCCTGTTTGCGCTGGGTTCAGCGGTTGCGTCAGGCGCCCTCCTTGGGGGCCGACGACCTAAGTGAGCTCCACCGTTTGGAATCTGGTTCAGCGTATTTGGCGGATGTCCATTATGATCTTATCAGGGCACTCTCCAATAGCATGGTGTCCGTGGTAGCGACGCGCAGAGCTCTTTGGTTGAAGAATTGGGCGGCAGATGGTTCATCCAAGTCGCGTTTAGGGAGATTGCCCTTTAAAGGTAGGCTGCTCTTCGGTGAGGACCTTGACAAGTTGGTCAAGGATTTGGGTGAATCCAAGGGCGATCGCCTTCCGGAGGATCGCTCCAAGCGGGGGAAGTTGCTTCCGGCCTCTCGGGGACAATTTCGGGACTTTCGTAGATTTCGTTCTCCCCGTACGGCTGGATTCCAGCGTGGTAGATATATCTCGAGAGCTTCCGGTTTTCGGGGCTTTCGAGGAGCCTCTAGAGCAGTGATGGCTAACCTTTTTGAGCCCGAGTGCCCAAACTGCCGCACAAAACCAAAGAATTTCCTCAAAGTGCCAGCACGTCAATTAAACCTCAGCTCAGTTACACATGCAGAACATAGACCATCACCAAACAAGGAATCACAATTTAGAAACAGGAAGGCAATAATTAAACTGGGAACCCCAAAAGCCAAACTTGGAATGTACAACACTGTAGAAATAAAACTATAAATTAATTTCCTCTTGTACCAAACAAAGCACAGACGTTAATGATGCACATTTCCCAGAGGTTTCATATTCCAGTTAATAAATTCAAAATAAAGAGATATCTTTCTACCTTTTTGTGCATTTTTTTTCAGTTGCAATTGCTCCAGCCACTTTCTTCTGGTTTCTTCATGTTTTCTGCTAACTCTCCATTGTCTGCTGTCCATTTGTTCTTTCTTCTCTCTTCTAGTCTTTTTTTCCATTCTCTCTCTCTACATCTGCTTTAACATACTAATCTTTCTCCTTTTGCTCTTTCCTCATTCCTATTTCATCCACACAAATTTTACCGCTCCATCCTCAATCCCCACTTACTCTCCCAATACCCGGCCAATTGTAGATTTTTCATTCCTCCCACACAAAATATTTTTCCCCTCTCCATTTTACTCTCCCAGCCCCATCCCATTCTAATCCTCCCCCAACATCAGCTCCCTTCTAGTTCCAGTCTCACCCAGCATCCATTCCTTTCTAGTCCCTGCATCAGCCCATTTCCAGTCCTAGCCCCCCATCAACCCATTTCCAGTCCTAGCTCCCCCATCCATTTTCAGTCTGAGTCCCTTCATCAGCTCATTTCCAATCCTAGCCCCCCATCAGCCCATTTCTAGTCATTTCCTAGCCCCATCATCAGCCCATGTCAAATCATAGCTCCCCTCCACTCAGTCCAATTCCAGTCCAAGCCCCCCCCCCCATGAGCCTACTTCCAGTTCTAGCCCCTCCATGAGTCCATTTCAATTCAAGCCCCCACCACAGCCCATTTCCAATCTTAGCTCCCCCCAACAGCCCATTTCCAGTCCTATCCTAGCTGCTCCATCAGCCCATTTTCAGTCCTAGCTCCCTTCCCTCACAGCCCATTTCCATTCCAAGCTCCCTCCCCATCAGCTATTTGCAGTTCAAGCCTCCCCTTCCACTCAGCCCATTTCCAGTCATAGCAACCCCCCAACCCATTACCAGTCCTAGCCCCCCATCAACCCACTTCCAGTCCTAAACCCCCATCACCCCATTTTCAGTTTAAGCCCCCCCTATAACCCATTACCAGTCCTAACCCCCCATCACCCCATTTCCAGACATCCCCCATCAGCCCAAAGCCCATTACCAGACTTAACCCCCCCATAGCCCATTATCAGTCCTAACCCCCCCATAGCCCATTACCAGTCCTAACCCCCCATCAGCCCACTTCCAGTCTTAACCCCATCAGCCCATTTCCAGTCAGCCCCCCACAGCCCATTGCCAGTCCTAAACCCCCCCCCCCATCAGCCCACAGCCCATGACCAGTCCTAACCACATCAGCCCACCTCAAGTCCTAACCCCTCCCATGAGTACATTTCCTTTCATATCCCACCCCTTAGCCCATTATAAGTCCTAACCCCCCCCCATAGCCCATTAGCAGTTCTAACCCCCCATCACCTCATTTCCAGACAGCCCCCATCAGCCCACAGCCCATTACCAGTCTTAACCCCCCCATAGCCCATTACTAGTCCTAACCCCCCCAACAGCCCACAGCCCATCCAGGCCTCACCCCTCCCCATCAGCCCCTTTGCTGTCCTAGCCCCCCCCCATAGCCCATTATCAGTCCTAACCCGCCATCACCCCATTTCGAGTCAGCCCCCATTCGCCCACAGCCCATTATCAGTAATACCCCCCCTAGCCCATTAGCAGTCCTACCCCCCCCCAGCCCATTAGCAGTCCTACCCCCCCCCTAGCCCATTAGCAGTCCTAACCCCCCCCCCCCATGGCATATTAAAAAAAAAAAAAAAAAAAAAAAAAAGCTGGCTTTGGCTGCTGCCGCTACTGCGGCAGCGGCAGAATGCAATGTCCCGCGGGACCCCCTCCGCCCGCTAAGCCCCTCTGCAAGGGCTTTCAGATTCGCGAGGGAGAGCTTCTCCCTCGCGTCTCTGTTAAGCCCGCAGGGGCTAATGGGAAATTTCCCATCAGTCCCTCGCGTCTAAAGGGGCTGATGGGAAATTTCCCATTAGCCCCTGCGGGCTTAACAGAGACGCGAGGGAGACGCTCTCCCTCGCGAATCTGAAAGCCCTTGCAGAGGGGCTTAGCGGGCGGAGGGGGCCCCGCGGGACACTGCACTCTGCCGCTGCCGCATCCGCGGCAGCAGCCAGAGCCAGCTTTTTCTTTTTTGCGGACCTACCCGCGTGCCAGCTGCAAGGCCTTCGCGTGCCACAGCTGGCACGCGTGCCATAGGTTCGCCATCGCTGCTCTAGAGGTTTCGCAACAGCCACTCCTGCGGCTGCCCGTAAGTCCCAATGAAGGGCGGCGGGCCCAGGCGGAGATTCCAGCGATCGGGGGACGCCTTCGACGCTTTCTCTCTGCTTGGGTCCAGATTACATCCGATCAGTGGGTTTTGGAGATCGTCCGGGACGGATATGCCCTGGACTTGGCCAGACCCGTGCTAGATTCCTTTGTGGCGTCTCCCTGTCGGGGAGCTCGGAAGACGGCTCAGGTGCGTCAAACCCTCGATCGTCTGCTGCGGTTGGGAGCGGTGGTGCCCGTACCACCGGCAGAGTATGGTCTCGGCAGGTATTCCATTTATTTCGTGGTGCCAAAGAAGGATGGTACTCTTCGCCCCATTTTAGATCTCAAAGGCGTGAACCGCTGCCTGCGGGTACCGCACTTTCGAATGGAAACCCTTCGGTCAGTGATGGTTGCCGTTCACAAGGGCGAGTTTCTCACCTCTCTCGACCTTATGGAAGCTTATCTCCATATTCCTATTCGAAAGGACCATCAGAAATATCTCCGCTTCGCCCTGCCATGGGGTCACTTCCAGTTTCAGGCCTTGCCATTCGGTCTGGCGACGGCCCCTCATGTATTCACCAAAGTCATGGTGGTCGTGGCAGCGGCCTTGCGCAAGGAAGGCGTGTTAGCCCATCCTTATCTCGACGATTGGTTGATTCGTGGAAAATCTCGAGCGGAGTGCATGTCAGCGACATCGAGGGTCGTCGAGCTTCTGCAGTCTCTCGGCTGGGTGGTCAAACCCGGCAAGAGCCACTTAATTCCGACGCAGTCTCTCGAATATCTGGGAGTTCGGTTCGATACCCGAGGGGGCTCGGTCTTCCTTCCCGACCGCAGGGTGTCGGGGCTTCAGTCTCTCATACGCAGGTTTCGACTACGCCCAGCCCCGTCGGCCTGGCACTACCTTCAGCTCCTGGGAACGATGGCGGCTTCCCTGGAGGTGGTTCCTTGGGCTCGTTTCCACATGCGGTCGCTTCAGCGAGCCTTGCTCCGACGCTGGTCCAACCAGTCCGATTCTCTGAACACTCGTCTCCCTTGCCCGCTGGCGGTGTGTCGGGACCTGAAGTGGTGGCTTCGACCAACTTCGCTCCGAGCGGGGATGCCCTTGGAGCAGCCAGTCTGGGTTCCGCTGTTGACGGATGCCTGTTTGACGGGCTGGGGCGCACACTGCAACGAGCAGGTTGCTCAAGGGGTCTGGTCTCCGGAGGAGAGCAGTTGGTCGATCAACCGCTTGGAGCTTCAAGCGGTGCGGTTGGCGTTGCGCAGTTTCGAGACCCAGTTATTGCGCCGGGCAGTGCGGGTCCTCTCCGACAATGCCGCGACGGTGGCGTACATAAATCGTCAGAGCGGCACCGGAAGCGTGGGCATGGAGATGGAAGCCCAAGCGCTGTTCCAATGGGTAGAACCCCGGCTGCAGGCCATCTCGGCGGCGCACATTGCCGGGAAGGACAACGTGACAGCGGATTATCTCAGCAGGGTTCAGCTGGATGCCGGCGAGTGGGAGCTCAATCCAAACGTATTCGCGCAAGTAGTTCTGCGTTGGGGTCAACCGATTATGGACCTGATGGCCACGTGCCGGTCGGCGAAGGCAGCTCGGTTCTTCAGTCGTCGGCGAGAGCCAATGTCAGAAGGCATCGATGCTCTCTTGCAGGTTTGGCCCTCGACGGGTCTTCTTTACGTCTTTCCCCCGTGGCCGCTTCTGGGGCGTGTGATTCAACGGGTCGAGGCTCACCGGGGTCAGGTGCTGTTAATAGCGCCGGATTGGCCTCGTCGGCCCTGGTATGCCGATCTGATGAGGTTGGTGGACGGCCCTCCGTGGCGTCTTCCGGTAGATCCGGATCTGTTGTGTCAGGGTCCTCTTCGCATGCCGCAAGTGTGGAGGTTCTCTCTTACGGCCTGGCTATTGAAAGGGCGCGGCTAAGGAAAAAGGGTTATTCGAAGTCCGTGGTATCAACCCTGCTTCAAGCGCGTAAGAGGTCCACTTCGCTGGCCTATGTCCGCGTTTGGCGTATTTTTGAGGATTGGTGTTCTCGACGTCAAGTTCGGGCTGCTACGGCCTCTCTCCCGGTGGTGCTAGATTTTTTGCAGGATGGTTTTGCTAAAGGTTTGGCTGCCAGTTCCCTACGGGTACAGTTGGCGGCGCTTTCCTGTTACAGAGGTAAAGTTCAGGGCGTCTTGCTTGGGGGCACATGCCGATGTCGTTCGATTCTTGAGAGCGGTTTCTCGGCTCCGTCCGGTCCGCAGGATTGCGGTTCCGTCGTGGGATCTCAACCTAGTTTTGCAGACGCTCAGTGAGGCTCCCTTTGAGCCTATCTCTCGCAGCTCGGTAAAGGATTTGACCCTTAAGACGGTGTTCTTAGTGGCGATATGTTCGGCGCGACGTATTTCCGAGCTACAGGCTCTGTCCTGTAGAGAACC
This sequence comes from Ichthyophis bannanicus, assembly GCA_033557465.1. Taxonomy (NCBI): domain Eukaryota; kingdom Metazoa; phylum Chordata; class Amphibia; order Gymnophiona; family Ichthyophiidae; genus Ichthyophis; species Ichthyophis bannanicus. Next base: position 175,056,408 of record CM066043.1, on the reverse strand, counting down.
TTTTCTGTCTTTCTCGGATCAGAAGGTGGTCTTACGGCCGGTACCTTCCTTTTTGCCTAAAGTGGCTTCCCCTTTTCATGTGAATCAGGTTGTATCGCTCCCGGTATTCCCGGCGTCCGGGGAACAGGCTGCAGATCGCGGTCTTAGTCGTCTGGATCTCAAGAGAGTTTTACGTCGCTATTTAAAGGTTACCAGCGATTTCCGTAAATCTGATCGTTTGTTCTGTTTGGAGGCCCTCGGAAAGGAGAGGCGGCGGCGAAAGCCTCTATTGCTCGGTGGCTTAAAGAGGCAATCGCCTCGGCTTATTTGTTGCACGGTCGGGTGCCGCCTGTTGGCTTGCGAGCTCATTCTACCAGGGCGCACGCGGCGTCCTGGACGGAGTTTAGTTTGGTTTCGCTGGTGGAAATCTGTAAGGCAGCGACATGGTCTTCTCTTCACACTTTCAGTAAGCACTATCGTCTTGATGTTTTGGCGGCAGGCGATGCCAGTTTTGGGTCCGCGGTTCTGCGTGCCGGCTGGAATAATCCCTCCCGTTGAGGCTGCTCTGTTACATCCCATTCGTGGAGGACTAAGCTGGAGGCTCGATAAGGAAATAGTAATTACACTTACCTGGTAATTGTAGTTCCTTGAGAGACGACAGCTTAGTCCTCCTTCCCTCCCTTTGGTGTTTTCGCTCGGCACGCCATGGTTTCAGCAGTCAGTATTTACAGGTGAGTGTGTTTTTTCTTTCTCCATTTGTCTTCGGTGTTTTCCTCTTCCTTTCGCTCTCTGCTTGTGCTGCGGCAGGAGCGGGTCATTCGGTTTGCTGGATATTTTAAATTGGTTGCGTTATACAAAAAAACAAAAAAAAACAAATAAATTTTTTTTACATTTAGACTGTTGCTTTATCTTCTAAAAGGTTAGCTATTTTTCTTTGAGTTTGCTTTGACAGTAGTTCACTGGAGTTCCAGGGATGCCTGCTATGCTATTTCCAGTGGAGCTGAAATTTGATTGGTCCAGTCTTCATGCTGCAGGAGGAGGTGCACTACCCATTCGTGGAGGACTAAGCTGTCGTCTCTCAAGGAACTACAATTACCAGGTAAGTGTAATTACTATTTTTGTCATGTTTCTTTAATTGGCTCTCTGCTGCTTGAATAAAGCAGCTTAAAAAGAATCCTCCTTTCAGACAGCTGCAGAGGCCTTTCTCTGGTTTCTCCAGCTGGTCTGATAGGTGCAGGGATTCCCTTACCGACCGAAGATTCCTTTTTTTCACCACGGTTTTCTTTTTTGGCAGGTTTATTTCCCTCATATTTTTTTCTCTTTGACATAATTTGAACTCTGTTGTGATGCATGGTGCATGGAGGTATGCTGTTTTTGCAGCTCCATAGAATGAGTTTCGTGGCTGGCTCTTTTTTCCTGAGTGCAATGGAGAAGCCTTGAGGCACATTTTTTGGCAATGTCAGGAGCTTTCTGGGTGGGGGGTGGGGGGGGCGACGATGATGATGATGATTTTTCTGTCTCTATCACATCTCCTCCTATGATTTTCCTGTGGGTGGATAGGTGACCATATTGGATGGCCACATGGTCTCTGCTAAAGGAAAGTCTGCTGAGGTGGCTATGACATCAAGCTGGCAGGCCTTGAGAGTCCCCAGGGCCCCAGGTCCTGTTCTCAGGTTTGAACAGCAACTCCTAAAACAGCTCACAGGCTGTTTTCAGTATCTGGTAGCAGTGTGACATCTCGTTGGTCCAAGGCTCTGTGACCTCCCCTACTATCTGTTCCTTGTTGGGGACTTCGGGCCTGCTGTCGTCTTTCTTTGGCAGTAAGGAGGTTAAATGCCCCAGTCTTCATTTTGCCTGTCCGTTTCTCTGAGAGCCCAGCCCCATTCCCTCTTTGTCTGCAGTGGATGAGTCACCGGAGGAGGAGGGAACTTCCCTTTGTAGAGGGACAGGATCCATTAGTGATATTCACAGAGTGAATAGTTTCAGCTTTATTCAGGATGCCATGATGTCCCTCGCTCATTACAGAGCCACCTCCGGTGGAAGTTTTACAAGTGAACCCTATCTTAAAAGGATTGCGGCATCTCTCTGATTCCCCTCCCTGATCTCTTGTGAGACACCAAAGCTGGAACTGAGGATACTGTCATGACTGTATCATCTGTCCCAAGAGGAGATGGAACAGCATTTCGGGATCCCTAAGGTGGATGCCCTGATCATAGTGCTGATGAAGCACACAAACATTCCAGTGGAAGGTGGTGTTGCTCTAAAGAAGACTCATAATAGGAGGTGGAAGCCCTCCTTAGGAATGTCTTCATGGCCTTGGCCTTTGGGTACTTGGATAGCGCTTTGTGTGGGTGTGCTGGCCTGAGCGTTTATATGCTGGTTCCAGCAATTGCCAGACAGCCCGGAGGTAGCAAAATTGAAATCTGGAGTGTCATTTGTGGCAGATGCCCTGTACGACTGGATCAGGATCTCTTCTAAGTCCATGGCAGTGGCTGTGGTGGCTCAAAGGTTGCTCTGGCTCCAGCTCTAGATTTGCTCTGCCCATGGTTCAGCTGAGCAAGCTTCTCTTTTAAGGGCAGATTGCTGTTTGGGAAGGACTTGGAGTAGCTGTTGAAGGACCTTGGAGAGAGGCTTCTGGAAGATAGGCTCAGAGGTTCCAAGGATTCCTCACATAGGCCTCAGCGGGGACCATTGGGGAGAGGAGGTTTAGAGCCAAAAAAGAGTTTTTGGGCACAGCGTATTCTCCTATGTGCCTAAATCCAAGAAGGGTCAGTCCTTTCGTGGATCCCAGCAATCTCGGGACTCAACAGTTACCACCTGAGGAGCTGGTAAGCTCTTGCAATGAGATCTGGTAGGTCCCTTCCGAGGGATAGGCAGTTGAGGGCATCTCCAGCAGTTTTACTCAGAATGGACCCATATCATGTCAGACCAACTCCTTTAAAAAGGGGTGTGCGCTGGAGTTTGTGGAGTGTCTTCGGGATGCTTTTGTGGTGTCTCCTTGCATCTCCTTAAATAAGAGAGAGGCAGTTGAAGTGCAGCAGCCCTACTGCAGTTGCAAATTATCATAACTGTGTCCTTCACAGAACAAGATAAGGAGCAGTATTCCGTTTACTTCATGATGCCCAAAAAAGGTAGGTCCTTCTGACTCATTCTAGACATGAAAGCGGTCTGTGCCAAGTTGTGTGTGTGCAACTTCCACATGGAGACCCTTGGGTTGATCTTTACGTCGGTCCAGCTTGGGGAGTGTCTAACCTCTGAGGAAATGGAACAATATGATGACACTGCTGTGTGGTGTTCAGTTAAAGCCTCTGAGAATTAAGCTAGATCAAGCTGTTCTTCAGAGAGTTGTTTTGGGAAAAGCTTAACTAATGAGCATGCTGCCTCAGACTTTGCTATAATCAAGTGCAAGAAGAAAAACTAGACATGCACAATATTTATATTGTCAGAAAACCACCATGCTTATGTAAGGGTGTCTTTTACTGTATAAAAATGACACTTTTCCCTTTGTTTGTCAGAATGGGACTTTGCCAATAGGTATCCCTTCTCCTTATCTAGACATGCTATTGCTAATATAAATGTTTATACGTATTTTCCTTAGTTGAAGCCCTTGCTTAATTTGTTCTTTGTAAATCTCACCACCTTCTTGGACGTCTCAAAAGTATGTGTCCATTTTCTGATCCAGGAGTAACATCAGCAATTCTTCACTTCTGCATTATGGATTGCCATTTTCAGTTTTGTGCCCTGACATTTGGCCTAGCCACAGTGTCTCACACCTTTTCTTAAGTCATGGTAATGGTGGCAGCCATCCTGCACAAGCAAAAAATCTGAGTTCCCCTGTTCCTGGACAACTGGCTGATTTGCTTCCATGGAATGGTCAGGGCTGACTCTACCTAGCTGATTTAGTGGTTGGAGAAGCTGGGATGGGTGGTCAAAGACAGCATCCTTGTTCCCGCCCAGAACTTGGAGTATTTTGACTGTCCACTTCTGCACTTACTTGAATAGGATATTTCTCACCTTGGAAAGGTTGGACATGCTGCAGTTGCAACTTTCAGAGACTTTTTCTCTCAGGCAGATTCCCATATCCTGAGAGTATTGCAGCTCCTGGGGGCAATGGTGTCTACCCTGGAACTGGTACCTCGGGCCAAGGCACACATTCACACTCTCAAATCTGACTTGCTGGCCTACCTGCTCTCAGTTGTTTGAATAGTACCTGCCTTTTTCCTTGGAAGATCAAGGGGGAATTGGGCTGGTGGCTACAAACCTAGTCTCTGACAGATGGGATGCCTCTGGAGGTACCGGATTGGGGATAGTCACCATGGATGCCAGCCTGCTGGGCTGGGAGGAAGGGCACATTGTCTGGATCAGTTTGTTCAGGGACTCTGGTCCTCCTCAGGCAGCCTCCTGATCAGTCCCCAGACTAGAAGCCAGGGCTTTCTGCCTGGCTCTAGAGAGGTTTTGGTCCCTCCCAGAGGGCAGAACAGTCAGAATGTTCTTGGAAAATGGCATACATTGTCAAGCAAGCAACACATCTGGTGGCTTTGTCGGGGACCCACATAGTGGGCATCAACAATATGCGGCTGCATTCTTGAGTTAGGACACCATGGATCCTAGCAAGTGGGAGCTAAGCCCTCGTGCTTCCTTTTTCATTGTGTGAAGGTGGGACCCACCAATGCTGATGGCCACCCAGGGGAATGCCAAAGTGAAAATCTTTTTTCAGCCACATGTAGGATCTGTGGACAGCAGGTTTGAATGCCTTTTTTCAAGAGTGGCCCCAGAAGGGGCTCCTGTATGTCATTCCTCCGTGGCCCTTGGTGAGCTGACTTCTGCATTGAATTTGGTCTCATCCAGCTTGTTTTTTCTAGTGACACCAGACTGGCCATGCAGGCCATAGTACGCAGATCTCTTGAGCCTTTTGGTAAAGTCCCCTCTGATCTTACCTCATGAGAAGGAATTTCTGTGACAGGGACCCCTGGTCATTGAGGATCCTGCTCCCATCTTGCGTATAGCCTCACTATTGACAGGCATAAACTGTCCAAGAAAGTATTCTCTGGAGCACTAGTGAACACCCTTTGTAAGGTCTGGGGGATTTTTATATCCTTGGCCCATATAGGGATCTTTGAGAAGTGGTGTTCCTCTCAGGCACTTGATACCTGGAGGGCGAACATTGTCCTTCTCACAGTCCAGGGTTGAACCAGGGTTTAGCACTAAACTCTCAAGTTTCAGTTAGTGGGCTTTTGCTTGCTACCAGGAGCATGTTCAGCTAATGCCCTTAGCAGCACACCCTAATGGATCCCACTTCCTCAAGGGGATGGTGAAGCAGATTCATTCAACCATGCATCTAAGTGCATTGCAGTGGAATCTTTTTTTCTGGGGTTAAAGTACTGAAAGACACCCTCCTCCCCTTTGATCCTCTCTAGATGGCCTATCTGAAGGACTTGATGCTGATGTTGGTGTTCCTGGTGGCTGTTAAGTTTGCGCGGTGGTTATTGGAACTACAGGTCTTAACCAGAAAAGGCTCCTTAAAGGATAACTCAACAGTATCTCTCTCTTTGAGGTTGATACTATCCTTTATCTCAAAGGTGCCATCTTCTTTTTCACCTTAATCAGTCTGTGATCTCGCCCTCTTTTTTTTTTTTTTTTTTTTTTTTTTTTTTAAATAGGACCTTCGAATAGACCTCTTGCTGCATCTGTCCGATGTAAAGAGGGAGTTAATAGCTGCTTTCAGTGCAGCACCAGAGAATATACCAAATGATGACATCACTGAAAGTTGCCCAAATCTGTCTCCATCTACTGATTGCTGAGCCTAACCCACTCATCTGACTGGTCTAACGGGATCCATGGAAAGGCAGTTATTAGGTATGTAAAATTTCTCCTTTTTGCACACAGCTTATTTGCATGCTGTTGGCTTACAACATCGCTGATCAAAATGTTTGCAATAAACATTCATTCGAAAAAGCAGCACTAGAGCTTTAGTGCTGGGCTCTAGCACAGGGTTTCTGTATTGAGGTCTTAGTGAGTCTCTTTTAACACAAACACATGACCCATCTATCGCATCTCTTCACCTTATGTAAGCTGTCATTCCCTCTTCCTCACTGCTTGCAAATCTATGGTTCTTTTCAACCTGCAACTCTTCACAACTTATACATTTCTTCTCTCTTTATCCCATACCTTCATTTTCTTGCCTTAAAAAGACCTTCCCCACTTTGAGATTCTAGCTCCCTCCGTATGCAGGAAAAAGCAGTAATCCATGCAGTGAGGGCAGCTGGCTTGATGGGTCTTGGTTGCCACACATGTATCGATGCATGTGTGCGTGTATATATCTAGAGAGAAAGGCAGGCAAATATCACCATGTCCTCTTAAAGTTGCTGTCTCCCTTTGTTTTAAAATTTGAAAAGCAGATTAGTGAGGCTTTCAGTGTTAGGTCTTTTGGCATATGAGCCCTCCCTGTGTCTACACTCTCTGCCGTGTGGAGGTTGTTGTGCCCTCCAACATTTTCTGTTTAATGTAGATTTTCATAGGATTGAAGAGGTTGGGGAAACATTGATCTAGAGCAGCATTTATCCAATCCCTACCAAATGTTGCTCATGATGTGTCCAAGCTGGGCTGGGGAGCTCATGTACAAAGCTTTGCAAAAGTATTCATCCCCTCTGTTTTTGTTCTGTTTTGTTGCATTACATACAACCTGGAATGAAAAAGGAGGTTCATTTGGATGTTAGGTAATGGACCTAATAATATAGACCAAACTGGTGAAGTGGAATGACAATATAATACCTTGTATATAAAAGTTGGGAATGCATATGTATTCATCCCTTTTGGTATGACATCCCTAAATAAGATCTGGTCCAACCAATTAACCGCAAAATTCACATAATTCGTTGATTAGGATCTACCTGTATACAATCTGTGTCACATGCTGCCTGTATAAATATACCTGTTCTGAAAACCCCCTGACTCTGCAACACCACTAAGCAAGCAACACGAAGACCAAGGAGCACTCCGAACAGGTCAGAGACAAAGTTGTGGAGAAGTGTAGATCAGGGTTGAGTGTTAAAAAAAAAACCAAAAAAAACAAAACATATTCCAAATTCTGAATGTCCCATGGAGCAACATTAAATCCATTATAACAAAATGGAAAGAATCTGGCACCACTACAAACCTGACAAGAGAAGGCCGCCCACCAAAACTCACAGACCAGGCAAGGGGGGGCATTAATCAGAGGTGTTATAAAGACACCAAGGATAACACTGAAAGAGCTGCAAAGATCCACCGTGGAGATAGGACCACTTTAAGCCGTACACTCCACAGAGTGGGGCTTTATGGAAAAGTGGCCAGAAAAAAGCCATTGCTTTAACAAAAGAAATAAGAAGACCCATTGGGGGTCCGCCACATGCTGTTGTGCAAACTCCACAAACACATGGAAGAAGGTTCTCTGGTCAGATGTGACAAAAATTTACCTTTTTGGACCATCATGGGAAACTCCCATGTGTAGCGCAAACCCAAAAATTCCCATCACCCCACGAACAACATTGATAATGAAACATGGTGGTAGCAGCATCATGCTGTGGGGATATTTTTCATCAGCAGGGACAGGCAAAATGGTCTGGATTGAAGAAACGATGTATGGCTCGAAATACAGGGCATTTCTTGAGGAAAACCTGTTTTAGTCTGCCAGAGATTTGAGACTGGGACAGAGGTTCACCTTCCAGCAGGTCAATGACCCTAAACATACTGCTAAAGCTGGTTTATAGGGAAACATTTAAATGTCTTGCAATGGCCTAGTCAAAGCCCAGACCTCAATCCAATTGAGAATCTGTGTCATGACTTAAGATTGCTGTACACCAATGCAAACCATCTAACTTGAAGGAGTTGGAACAGTTTTGCCTTGAGGAATGGGTGAAAATCCCAGTAGCTAGATGTGCTAAGCTAATAGAGACATACCCCAAGAGACTTGCAGCTGTAATTGCAGCAAAGTGTGGCTCTACAACCTATTGACATTGGGGGGGGGGGAATACATATGTACACACCTGATTTTCTTCTTTCTTAATTGTTTGCGTCACAATAAAGAATATTTAGCACCTTCAAAGTCATAGGCATGTTGTGTATATCACATGGTGCTATCCCCCAAAGCTCCATTTTAATTCCAGGTTGTAAGCGATCAAACAGGACAAACACCGAGAGGATGAATACTCTCACAAGGCAGTGTAGCTAAGTTCCAGACTTGAAAGGCTGTAGTCCACCCAAGAAAGCCTCTATCAGAACAATTTCCTGAAATGGAGAGCAATCTCGAACACTCTAAAAGCTTTAGAGATTGATTGGCCAACCAAATTAACCATCTAAAACATGGCAATCAAGTAGCAATGTACCATATCAATAAGTAGTGAGGAACAGGGTCATATGTCCTGTGTTAGGGAAACAGGATGTGGAACTTCACCATCTCTCAAGGGATGACTCTCGGAGCCTCATACCCTTGTCTGGTGAATTCAATGCCCTGGCAGAAAGGCTAAGTTGTGTCCTTCAACCTCGCAAATGGACCCTGGACTCAGAAGTGGTTCAGACCATCTTTTGAGAGTAGGGCACCCCTTCAATAGATTTATTTGCCACTCCTCGCGGCAAACTAGCCTCTGTCGCCTTACTCCTCCTTGGGAAGGGGGTCTTCTGTACACACATCCTCCTATTCTCCTGATAGCTAAACCTTTCCTGAAACTTAGAGGCACAATGATTCTCATAGCACCTTTATTGGCCCAGACAGCTGTGGTTTCCTCTTCTCTTCTTTTTGCGTTTTCCATCAGCAACCCAGTTTGTCTAGGCAACTCGCCAACCCTAATTACGCAGAATCAAGGGACACTTTTGCACCCCAACATAAAGTCTCTTGCCCTCATAGCTTGGATGTTGAGGAGATAACTTTGATCTCCAGGAACAAGCAGGAATGAGTCTTCACATATGGGTACGTCGGTACCGACGGAGCCTGCGCGGGATGCTCCCCAGCTTCCCAAAAAGGAAAGCTTTTGGGAGCATCCCACAGCGCCTGCGCGCTGCCTTCCCGCCTTTCCTAACCAACTCTCCTCAGTTCTTCTTTGCCGCGGAGCCAGAAGGTCGAGCCCTGTCACCGCTGAAGAAGTTCTTTATTTTATTTTATTTTAGTTCTTTGGTCGCGTGTCTGCCTTCTCCGACTCCAGACCGGTACCGCCGGTCTTTTCTTTCTTTCTTTTAAAAAAAAAAAATCGATATTTTTCCTCACTTGGTGTATTTTTCTTCTTAGGCCTCAGGGCCCACAAGAAAATTTCCCTCATGGAAAAACCAGCCTCCGGGTTCAAAAAATGCACTAAGTGTAGCGGTACTATTTCTGTTACAGATACCCATGAATGGTGTCTTAAATGTTTGGGTCCTGAACACTCCATTCCGGATTGTCCGTCCTGCGCGGTAGCTTCCCGCCCTTCCTACTGCCTCTCCCCAGTTTTCGTTTTTCCGCCGAGCCGGCAGGGCGTACCTCCTGCCACCGCAGAAACTTTTTTTCTTTTTTCTTCCTTTTTCTGTTTCTTGTGGTCGCGGTTCTTCCCTTTTCCCACCGACTCTGGCACCGCTGGTGCCTTATTTTTCCTTACTTCCATATTTTTCCTTCGAGGAGTTTTTCCTCGAGCCCTCTGAGGCCTACCGGGCTTTCCAGCATGGAGCCTTCTTCCCCTAAGAAGTGCCCCCACTGTGGAGACTTTGTTTTCTTCTTAGACTCCAACGCCTGGTGTCTCTCCTGTTTGGGCCCTGATCCCTTTTCCCCCGGTTCTCCGGGCTTCAGCTTCGGGAGGAGACCCTCCCTTTTTCGAGTGTCCCTCGATGACGTCTTTCCCCCTGAGGTGCGGTCATCGGTTTTCTCTTCTATCCAGGATCAGGTAACCCAACAACAGTCTGTTAAGATTAACCAAACCTTGAGGGGTGAGTCTCATGCGCGGCATGACGACGACTCCGGCCTTCCCCTCAAGCCCCATAAACCCCAGCGGGAGTCTTCGGGCTCCAGAGCCTCCACGGGGTTTCGGGTTGTTCCTGGGGTTCGCTCCTCACAGAACATTCCCGAGCCATGCTCGAGGGTGGTACCCGCTTCGGGCGGTGCCGACTCCTCGTCATCGGCGCCGGCGTCGAGTGTTCCACTCTTCGCCAGGGACTGTCAGCTGGTGTCCTCGGTACCTTCGGGGCCGATCGACTCGACCCAGCCTGGCTTTCCTGTCTCCCAGCCATGCGCGGATGGGAATCGTCGGCTGGTGTCATCGGTGCCTTCGGGGCTTACCGACTCGACCCGGTCTGGCGTGCCTACATCCCTGCCATGCGCGGAGGTGGTGCCCGCTTCGAGCGGTACCGATTCCTCGGCGTCGGTGTCGAGTGTTCCACTCTTCGCCGGGGATCGGCATCAGGTGTCCTCGGTTCCTTCAGGGCCGCCCGACTCGGTCCAGGCTTCCGCGGGGGCGGTACTGGCCTTGAGTGGCCCCGCCCCCCTGGCGGCGGCTTTGGGGTCGAGTACCCCATTCTTCATCGGGGGTCGTCATCTGGCTCCACCTTCAGAGCCGATCGATCTGTCCCGGACAGGCGGTTCGGCACCCCAACATTACGCGGGGCCGGGGCCAACCCCGGACAGCGCTGACCTCCCGGCGTCGCCGCGGGCGCCGAGTGCCCCACTCGTCACTAGAGTCTGCCCGCGGGAGGCCTCGGGACCGGGGCGTTGCGTGTCTCTCCCCGCCGGGGCTCGCCGGCGGGTTACCTGGGTACCCTCGAGACCGGCTAGTACGTCCCGCAAGGTTTTCCCACTGGGTAAAATGGGCGGGGGGAGAACCCCGGCGTCTAGAAGGGCCTCTCTCCCGACGGCGGAGGCGGCTTCGGGTATTTCCCTCTTCGCCGAGTTTCAGCCTGGGAGGCCCTCGATGCCCGTGGCGCTGATCGACGCGATCCCGATCCGCTTTCCAGGATCGGCAGCGCCGCTGCCGGGGCCCTCTAGGGAAGCGTCGCTGGCTTCGCTCGGTTCGATGCCCAGTCTCGAATCGATCTCCAATCTTGAAGGCGCGGCTCCGACGTGTTTCGGAGCCGACCCCGGTCTCTTCCGACGGCGCAGTGCAGAGCTTGCCGGCTCTCCGGCTGCTTCGGCGCCACTCCAGCCGCCTTTGCTGACTGTTTCGGGGGCAGTCCCTCCCCCGAAGTCGGGGCCGAGGCCGCTCTCTTCGATGCCCAGCTTGGAATCAATCCCAGGCTCTGACGATGCAGTACCAACCGCCTCGAGTCGGGATTGCCAGTATCCTCCTCTGTTTAGAACGATTCCTCCTGCGCACCAGCACGGAGGGTCCCCTGGTGGCCAAGCGGGCCCTTCAACCTCGGCCTCCCCCGGAATAGCTCCGCTGTGAGAACCGTCTTTTCAGGATTTTCTCCTTGACATGGCGGACTTGCTTGCCATTCCTCTCCTGGGCCCCCCGCTAAGTCCGGGCCCTGCGGAACAGGCAGCCGTAATGCTTCCTCTGCATCCTTCCCTGCAGGATCTTCTGTTCGGGATTTGGCGCTCGCCTTTGCAGGTTCCTGCGCCGTCTACAGCCATGCACGCCCGGTATCGGGTGCCCCCCTCTCCGGGGTTTCAGACGCACCAGCTTCCCCATCATTCCATTGTGGTGGAATCGGCGCTGAGGAAGGTCGGCAGCAAGAAGAAGCACTCTTCTTGCCCCCCGAATCGTGCGTCTAAGGCGCTAGACACCTTTGGGCGACGGACCTTCCAGACGTCCATGTTGGCTTCCAGAATCCTTTCATATATTTTCTATATGAGCCTGATGCTTCGGGAGGTTACCGAGAGGTTATCTGTTTTGTCTCCCTTTGTGTCGGCCACTAAGGCCCCCGCCTATTCCTTGCTCCTTTACCATTGCAGGAATATCTCTTGGTTCCTTTCTCGTGATGCCCTAGACTCTTTTGAGTCTGTTGGCAGGTCCTCTGCTGTTGCCATCGGGGCGCGTCGTACAGCCTGGTTGCAGGCTTCCGACTTGTGCAGCTGGGCACAGCATAATCTGGGTACTTCTCCGTGCACTGGGGAAAACCTCTTCAATGGCGAGGCTTTGCGTCAGGTTGCTCAGTGCTCCACTGCCCCCTCTAGCGCTGGCTGTCCGGGCCCCGGGGATAGGAAATGTCCTTCCCGGCCTTCCTTTCCGAGAAAGAGGAAGTGTCATTCCTCCGCCCACCTGCCAGGTGCGCACCTGCCAGGGACGTCTCATAGCGGTCGGAAGTGCCAGGGCCCGTGCCAGGGTACTCATGCCAAGCAGCCTTAGGCTCCTGGATGCGGCAGTTGCGCTTAACTTCTCTTTCCAAAGGTTTATTTCCAGCTCTACACTGGGGTCCTTTTTAGTAGGTTAAGTGGTTCGGATACTCGTTCAGGAGTTTGAGGAGCTCCCTCCCTCGTTGTGGAGGGGGACCTCCGCTACACTAGGATAGCCTGACTCCACATGGCTATTCTATCCTTCATTTGACTTACCCTTCGGGGCGTCCTTCGAAATCTCCTCTCCCGGGGTTCTCCTGCTTGAGGGGATCACGCACCGACTCTTCCTTTTCCATTGTAGACCCCCCCCCCGAGCATGGTCCGGACAAATCCTCGACAGGGCCGGACCATCCCTGCCCTATTGTCTGTCTTCTCTGTTCTTACAGGGAGATCACCTGGTTCTGTCCAGTTGCTGCGCGAGCGAGAGTCCCAGTGTGCTATTATTGCTCCCGCGTGCCACTTTGGCTATCTGGCGCACTAACGCTCCCCGAAGGCCCGCATCCTCGCTCCTGGGACGTGGCGGCATGTCTGACTCCTGTCAGTCTTCTACACCGCTCCCTGCCTTCTTCAGAGCAGTGAAGGGCATTGGCCCCTGTCCCTGTAGGTCCTTTTCCTATATGACGGGGGTGACGTACACAGTCACACCGTGGCTATATGGCTATTCTGCCCCCTTGTCTTCCTTGTGGGACGGAGGACACGTTTTTTTCTGCGTGACTGCCAGGGAGTCGCATCGGAGGCCTACTGCTCCTGGTGTGCTTTTTCTTCAACTGCTTGGCCTTTCATGCAACCATACTGCTCCTCTCTCCAATCTGCCCCTGTACCACGCAAATAGGCTCATCACTTGGATGGCCCTTCTCCCGCCACCCTCCAGGTGGGCGCTCTCCTGTGGATCAGGGGCAGGTCCGAGCTCGCAGTATTGTTCTCACGTGTGCATGTTCCCCTGCGTACACGTTAGTACCTGGGTGGGCGTTCCCGGGCCCGCCTATAGCCCGATATACATCTATACAGGTTGTTGGATATATATCGGTACAGGTGGGCGCTTTTGGGAGATGTTATAGCACCCTGTGTCTTGCCGACTATCTCCCCAATTGTCGGTACTGCCGTTTGTTGTTTCTACGAGGTCCGGCCAGCCCGCTTGCCTGCGTCCTGCGGCTCGGGTTCTGGGACCGTTTCTGTTTAAACTTGCTGCTGTGAAGTCAACAGCCCCCCCCCCCCCTTTTTTGTTTCCGCCTCCTTGTCTGGAGGTTTTCAAACCCAATGTCTTCCTATCCCGTGTCAGCTAGGGAAGACGGTGTACCCCTCGGTATCCCGGGGTACACTCCTTTCTTCTCCGGGCTGGGTTCTCCCAGATCAGCCAGTCTTCTGCTTAGTCCTCAAGCTTGGGGACTCTGCTTCTCCGGAGTTCTCAGCTTCTCATAGAGCTCCTCGTGAAGACCTGCCGTCCTCTCCAGTGCCAGTTGACGCCTGCGTCTCCAGCCCGCCCGGACTGGGAACTTCGTCCTCACTGCGGTGCAGTTCCCTTGAAGACTTCGCATCTGCAGTACCCGTCGCAGCTCTGCCTCCTACAATCCTGTAGGTAAGCTCTAGATTGTCTGGATCATTAACTGCTTAATGACACTTGACGTGAGTTGAAGACTCCCTCTGTCGTCTTTAGGTTGCTGTGCCTTGGCATCTATTCTCAACTCCTACCCCCCATCCCTCAGGGGATGCCGGGGATCCAGGTTGGGCGCTGCCGCCCTGTCTAGGGATGTGCATTCTGGGATCTCCCCTGGCACCCTCAGCTAGGGAGTCCCCATATGTGAAGACTCATTCCTGCTTGTTCCTGGAGATAGCACAGTTACTTACCTGTAACAGGTGATCTCCGGAACAGCAGGAATTAGTCTTCACAACCCACCCACCTCCCCTAGGAGTTGTATCTCTTTCTCTCTTCCTTCCTCTTCCTCTCCTTCTGTCTCAGCTATGAAACTCAACTGGGGAGAGGCAGTAGGAAAGGCGGGAAGCTACCGCGCAGACGCGAGGGATGCTCCCAAAAGCCTTCTGTTTGGATGCTGGGGAGCATTCCCGTGCGGGCTCCGTCGGCGCCGACGTTACCCCATATGTGAAGACTAATTCCTGCTGTTCTGGAGATCACCTGTTACAGGTAAGTAACTGTGCTTTATCTGAAGAGGGACATGCCGCTGGATGGATCACCTGTGGATTCTTCTGGTGACGGACTCCAGTCTTACAGGATGAGAAGCCCTTGTCAAGACTGAAGGTCAGGGCTGTTTGAGCCTAAGACAGGTGGTGTGGTCCATCAACTGTCTCAGAGCAAGGGCTATATTCTTGCATTTTCCCACCCTTGGTCAAGGGCAGGATGGTGCAAGTGTTCTTATGCCACTATCATGGCGTTGCTCACGTCAATTGCAAAGTTAGCACAAGGTGTGCAGGGATGGTTCTGGGATGGCTTTCTGGTTCGCCTAGGCTGAAATGAGCTTCCTATATCTGCTAGCTTGGCACATTGTGGGGTGGTCAGTGTGGAAACGGTCTTCTTCTGTCTTCACTCTCTCGATCCCAGAGAGTGGGAGTTGAATCAGGAGGCTTTTCAGATGCTTTTCTGTCGTTGGGCCACTTCATGATGGAATTGATGCCGTCCTGCTTCAATGATGAAGTGTGCCATTGCTTCACTCACCACATGGAAACTGGTTGCAAGGGCATTGTTGCTCTGGTTCAGTCCTGGCCACGGCAGTGCCTGCTGTATGTGCTTCCTCCATGGCTGCTATTGGGGTATTGGCACATAGAACGCCATCCAGTCTGGATTGTTCTGGTGGTGCTGGATTGGAGAAAGATAGCATGGTTTAGAGACCTGATGCAGTTCCTGCAGGTTCTTCCTCTTCATCTGTCCTATATCGGGGCCTGTTGCATCAGGGACCATTTGTCCAGGATGACCCAGCTCCCTTCTTACTTATGGCTTAGGTCTTGAAGAGAGTCTGCTGACATTATTCTGAAGTAGTTTCCGCTCTGCTCTAAGCCTGAAGAGGTTCTACCAGCCTGACATAATGTGAGTCTTGTGGTACTTTGAGCATGGGTGCGGCACATGGCAACTTGTTCCTAAGTCTGCCAAGGTGCCAGCTCTGTTGGTCTTCTGCAGGATGGTCTGAAAAGTCCAGGTGGCAGCCTTGTCCTGTTTCAGAGGTCCAGTGGCTGGAAAGTCTTCAGCCTTGCACCTGGATGCTTCAGATTTTCTTCATGGGGTTTGGTGTCTGCATCCTCTTTCTGGGATTTCTTTCTGGTGCCCAGGGCCCTGGCTTCGGAGCTTTTTGAGTCTCTGAAGTGTGCTACTCTGAAGGACTTGACTCGCAAGACTGTTTTCTTGATCATGATTTGTTGGGTGAGGCAGATTTCCGAGCTGCAGGCTCTATCTTGCTGGGATCCATATTTGTCCTTTTCAGGGGTGGCTGTTTCCACTTGGCCTATGCCTTCCTTTTGCCCAAGGTGATATCTCCCTTTGATGTGAACCAGGTGATTGCTTGCCTTCCTTTTCTAAGGAACAGTGTAGAGGGAAAGATAAGGATCTTCGCCTTGTGGGTGTCCGGAGGGTGCTTCTCTGGGACTTGGAGGTTATCCTCACTTGCTCTTCCCGTTTCGACCATCTTTTCATTCGCTTGCACTGGCTTACGATTCCCTTCCGTATTCAATATAAATTTCTTCTTTTTGTCCACAGGTCTATTCACACTGGCACTCCCCTTTACCTTGCCGACCTGATCCACCTGCACACTCCTTATCGTTCCCTCCGTTTCATCCACAAGAACCGCTTAACCCTTCCCTCCCCTTCCCAAGCCCACCTAGAAACCACCCGTTCCTCTGCCTTTTACTTCCTCGGTCCCCGCCTATGGAACTCGCTCCCCACTGACCTTCGCTTTGAACCTTCCTTTAAAACATTCAAGGCAAATCTGAAAACACACCTCTTCTGTCTAGCTTTTGGCCTCTCTCCTCCACCGCACCCCCCCTTTTCACCACCCCCATGATGTTGTTTCCCATGTTACTGTTACCTGTATTCGAACCTTAACCTTTTACTCTTCTCTCCTCTTTCTTATCACACTATGGTGTTCCTTTCCTAACTTCCTAAGCAGCTTTTGCACATTGTAAACCGCCCAGACGCTGTTGTGATGGGCGGTCTATTAAATTCTCAATAAACATAAACAAATTCCTTCCGTAAGTCCAATCATCTTTTTGTGCTGTTTGCTGGCCCCGCGTGAGGATGTTGCTGCAGCCAAGTCTACCTTGGGGTGCTGGATCAAGGATGCAATTGCTTTGGCATATCTGTGACTGAACCGGATGGTTCTGGAGGTTTGCGTGCCCATTCTACTCGGGCACAAGTGTCCTCATGGGCAGAGAATAGCTTGGTAGCCCCTTCAGACATTGTCATGTTGCAATGTGAACATCGTCTTCCACTTTTATTAAGCATTACTGCTTAGATGTCCACTCTTAGGCAGACACTGCCTTTGGCTCAAGGTTTACGAGCTGCTGTATCTTCTTCCTGCCCAGTGGAGGTGTAACTGTGGTATGTCCCACTTGTCTGGACAGGTATAGCAAGGTGATATGGAAGGTGATATTTTACTTACCAGATAGTGTCCTTTCCTTTCCTGCTAGACTAGTCGAGAACCCACCCCTGGAGCTGTGTTTTGGTCTGCTATGTTGCTGTGGTACTTTGGTCCGCTATGATTTATATGCTTGACTCTGCAGGTCCATATCCTAATTGACAGCCTGCTGTTCAATCTCTCCAGTACATAGTTTCTCTACTGTTTGATTACTCATTGTTACCCACATTGAGGTTGTGTGAGGTTTGCCTTGCTTTCCCATATGCTTTCGGATGAATACTGAGGTGCCCTCTTATGACTAAGACTGAAAGAGGCATGCGAGTGATGTTATTGAACCTGGGCATTTCATTGCTATCTGTCGCCACCAATCTGCTGATAGGGGAACACAACCCACTTGTCTGGACTGGTCTAGCAGGACTCAAGGAAAGGACATTATCTGGTAAGTAAAATGTCACCTTGCTGCAAGACCAATTACCCTTTTTTATGTGAGGCAGCCAGTAGCTAAGGAATCCCATATGTGAGCACTTAATCCTGCTCTTCACTGCGAAAACCTGCTATAGGTAAGTAACTATTTTCTCCATGGACAAACAGGTAAGTCCTCATAACCCTTCAACTTCTCTTTGGAGTTTTATTCTGGCATTAGCTAGTCCAGGGATGGGTAATTCCGGTCCTGGAGGGCCGCAGACCAGTCAGGTTTTCATGATGTCCCTAATGAATATTCATGGACCTATTTCCATACAATGGAAGGCAGTGTATGCAAATAGATCTCATGAATATTCATTAGGGACATCATGAAAACCTGACTGGTCTGCAGCCCTCCAGGACCGGAATTGCCCAACCCTGAGCTAGTCAATAGACTGAGGAGATGAGGCATGATAGCTGTGGAAGGGAATTTGCATGTATGCTCAGTAGAGCCACCCATAAAGTTTAATCAAAGGCAAATTCACAGAAAAGTCAGCATCTAGTTATAACATACTTTTTGTTAGAATATTGAGTTAGCGTCTGAGCCTCTATTTGCTTTGTTTGAAGTACAAATTGGAGCTAGCTTAATATCCATGTAGCAGTTCAGAAGCCCAGTTATTTTTAGGCAGCACCTCCAGGACTTGCAGAAAGTCAGCAATATCAACATTGTCAGTAAACTTGTCTGTAGGGGAAATTGCAACACTTAAGAGTTTGGCTTCAGGGTTCCCTTTTACAATGATATTTCAAGTCCCTTGGAGCCTGATGAACATAGCATTGACTGCAGCTACAACGGTTTGTTGCTTAGCCCCTCAGAAAACATCATGTCTACAGGAGAAGACTCATCCAGACACAGCATTTTTCCAAGAGGCGATGTTTTTGAGCCCAATGAAGACCCTGGTGATAGAGTAACCTCTGGCACCCTTTAGTGACTCATCCAACACTAAGGTGTGCTGGTTCAGATGAACAAAAGATTCCATGAGGCTTGATATTATTAAGCCTAAGATATTCTTAGTTGGAAAGACCCCATTCACAGCATTAATACTTGGACATTAGCGAAAAAGGGAATGTAGTTCATATCAGAATGTAGCACACACTGGATATGAGAATACAATAAGAGAGAAAAAAACCACAGAGGAGGATCCATTGCTACATCATCACATTCTACAACTCTCATCTTTCCATCTCATATGTGTATTCCCTAAGCTCTATAAATTGTAAATTAACATAACTCCATACAGCCAAAATGGTCTTACTTTCAGTTTTAAACTTCATGTTTTAAAAAAAATGTAACTACCGTCTTTCCCCGAAAGTAAGACCTACCCTGAAAATAAGCCCTAGCACGTTTTCCTGTGCTTACCGTAATATAAGCCCTACCCTGAAAATAAGCCCTAGTGCAGATCATGGAGGAGGACTGCCTGTGTGTGTTCTTGAGGTAGGGGAATGCATTTTTAGATAAATAGGCATTGTTCCTTCACTGCACTTCACCTGCCACCCCCCTGTGCGAACACCGTCTTTCTCTCCACTTCTCACGTTTACTTCGGCTTCTCTTTATCTCCCTCGGGCCCGCCTCCGCTCCGTCCTTATGCTTGGAGAAAAGAAACACCGACGCCGATCCTTTCAATTCATTTGGGGCTGCCCCTTTAAAAAAACATCATTAATTAGGGAAGAGCCCTCAAGGAATCAGCAAAGCTTTGTGTTAGTGCCGTTCTCTGCCTGTCTCGTCTCGGACTGCAGGCTCTCTTGTCAGATCTCTCCCCCTAGACAGCACGGAGGAGAGCCCTGGAACCGGATCACAGGTGCATTTACTGCCTAGAGAAGAGCCGCGGCAGTATCAGACGGTGGGGGCACAAGGACGAGAGGCTCGCTGATGGTGCTGCTCTGTTTAAAGCAGTACCGCGGGCTAGAGCACGTTGAAGACCCGTAAGTTTGGCAAAGGCTGGTTACTTCGGGTCTTTTGTTTGGCAGCTATAAAATTCTTGGGAGTCGGAGGTGTGGAAGCGTGAGCATTTTGGCACGAGGAAAAGGCCCTGCTCAGCTTTTAAATCTGCGGTTTTTATTTTAAATAAAATAATAAGCCCTAACCTGAAAATAAGCCCTAGTGCATCTTTTGGAGCAAAAATAAATATAAGACCCGGTCTTATTTTCGGGGAAACACGGTAGATTCCTCATCCTTACCTGAAGTGCTTTATGTGATTATCAGTCTTTATTTAGTTTGTGGAACCACTCTTGCTTGGGGTGTCAATCACTTGAGTGCTATATCCATATGCCACTAGAGTTTGGAGCAGTTTCCTTTTTCATTATTATTTACTGTACGTACTGGTGTGAAGAATCTAATTAATTTAATTGTTCTGTAATGCTTAATATTAAGAGGAACTGCGACCTTGTACATAAAAACATAAAATACTATAAATAAACCATAAGAGATAAATAGAACACCATAATAAATAAACGAAAACATGAAAAATAGCTGAAAGATAAAATAAATCAGTTAAAACAAGGAGTCTGATAAAACAAGAATATCATGAATAAACCATATAAAACCCATAAAATACAAATAAATCAAGGAATTCCTTTAAGATATGTGTGTGTGTTTGTATACATATAAAACTGTAAGCAAAATCATAACAAAGGTGCTAGGAAAGATAGGAAAAATGCATTATAAAAGAGATACAAGAATTAGTAAATCCAAAAGTGTATAATGACAACTTACCACTTAGGAAACACCTCTAGATTGTGGATCAATAACAAACCCTATCAGTGTATCCAAAATGAGGCTATAAAAAAGGGGGAGGAACAGAGGAAATCAACCACCATAAATTGTATACCATGGTTGTCTTATTTGGGTCCCAGAAGGGGGGGGACGGGACCAAAGCAAAGATAATATACAATCCTAAGTGTAACCTTCTTTACGTAGGAACATAATGTCATCCAAAAAACACTGGTTGACCACTGGATTAAGGCTCAGCATAAAATCTCGGATCTCAAATACTTAGTTTTTAAACAAGTACACCCACATTGGAGAGGAGATCTTAATACGACTTTACTCAGGTTGGAACAACGCACCATTTTTCAGATGAATACAGAGGCCTTATTTGGTATTTTGATCCTTCTGGTTTTTTATGATGATTTTTATATAAGTAAGCTATTTAAGCTTTTAATTTATGATATGTTCTCATTTTTTGGGCCACCTTGTTTGTGTATGTGTTTGTATATTGTGATGAAACTGACACTACTGAAGCTATGGAGTAACTCCGTTTCTTTTAAAGAAACTGATTTACAGAGAATGCAGTTACCAAGAAGAGCAGCTAGAGGGAGTAGGCATGGGGCTGCAGAAGGTAGGCTGACACACCCAGATTGTAATGATGCAATAGCTAATCAAACACACCTGAGTAGAGGGCCGGAAAGCTCACTAAAGAAACTGCTTTATAAGCAGTGCTTGGTCAGGAGAATAGAGAGACGACCACAGGAGCAGAGAGGACCACAAATACAGAGAGCAACAGAAACCCCTGCTACTAAGGAGAGAGAAAGGAGAAAGCTCCAACTACGGAAGGGAAGGCAGTTAAGCTTGCAGTCCTTACAAGGAAGGGACAACTTCCAGGAAGGACAAGCCCATGCTGAAAAGCTCCAGAAAGAAGTCTCCAGGGAAGACAGTGTAAGCAGGAGAGTGCCTGGTAGAGGGAATACCAGCAACGCACGTCTCAGAGAACAAAGGTACATTCACACCTCCTTTCCTGAATGTGTGCCAGGTCCTAGAAAGGCTTGTAAACCAGAGAGCCATAGATATGAGAAACAAAGCTGGGGAAAGCTTTGGAAACCTGTGCAGAAGGTCCTAGATAAAAGCCATATCCATTGTTTGCCAGACCAGGTCCAGCCAGGCTGGAAAGTCTTGGAGAGAACTACTGAAGTACAACCAGTTTTGCCTAGGGAAAGCTCAGGCTTAGCAGACACCATATCTGAGCAAGAGGATATGCAAACAGACCTTGTAGAATCAGAATCATTGCTATCTGAATAGCCTATGGACTGTACTCTCTGTGTAGCTGAGAGTATAGAATCTCTCACAGAGTCATAGCATAAGACATGCTTCAAAAATGTCATTGCTTTGTTGAGCTGAAAAGGAGAAGCTTTTTGTGTTTATTTAACCTGTTGATATTGAAAAATCCTGCTTGAATGGAAAAGACTGTGAAGCTCTTATAACAGTTTTGGACTTTGTAAATACTTTGGTAGAAACCCTGAATCAAGGTGAATTCTGTTGTCTTCTTGGAGAACCTTAGCGCATCAAGGGAATAAAACCTTATATTTAACCCAGCACAAGACTCGCACAACTATTCTTTATAAAGAAGGGAACTACAAGGACCATAATGCACCTGGTCTAAGAGTTTCCGGCTTCAACAAACAATAAATGTCCGCCCTGACCCTTCAGCACGCTGCCACCAGGAGGTGCTGTGACAATATATGTATGTATATATATATATATAATTAATGGAATTCCTTGATTTATTTGCATTTTATTGGTTTTATATGGTTTATTCATGATATTCTTGTTTTATCTGGTGTAACTTTGATTTATTTTATCTTTTAGCTATTTTTAATATTTTCATTTATATTTACTATGGTGTTCTATTTATTATCTTTTATGGTTTCTTTATAGTATTTTTTTATGTATTTATGTACAAGGTCGTAGTTCCCTGAGGAAGGCTTTTGGGCCGAAACACGTTTCGGGCTGATCCCTTTGACAATAAATAAAGCTCATATCTCCAGTGGTGTGGCTCTCCTGCTCCTTGTCTGCTGCTTTGAGTCTGCAGGAGGGAGCTTCTCCCTGTGTTATGCTTGTATTAAGGACATATCTCTAAATGCTGTTAGGTTTGCACAACCCATTCTTCTTTCTAACAGCTTTGTGTCTTTTAATTGTGCAGGTGCACATGAACTTGAACAGATGCAACTAATTCTAGAGTCCATCCCAGTGGTGCATGAGGAAGACCGTCAAGAGCTTCTCAGTGTAATCCCAGTTTACATAAAAAATGATATGTCTGAGCCACACAAGCCTTTACCACAGCTACTTCCAGGCATCAGCCCTGAAGGTACAGGAAATTTGTACTGAATGAAAAAAAATAACAAATGCTGAAATAATGCATAACTTAATTTATTTGACAGCCTTAGGCTTTCCAGAAGATGTCTTAAATGAGATGGGTGGGATATAAATAAATAAAAGTAATTGTATAAAAAACATGTGCACATCATATCTGGTGGTTGAGAGAGGTAGATGTTCCTTATTGTAGCTCCAGGCTAGTCCCGTACCATTAAGAGTTGTGTATGTCGTCTCGCAGCTAGGAGACTGAGCATGTCACTCTTTCAGTGACCCTAGTATAAGTAGTCCAGGGACCGCCCCCTTGAACCAGTTTTGCTCAGTCTTCGTGCAGCGGAAGGAGGTTGTGAGTCCAGTGGTCTGCGACTCACTAGAGCAACGAATAAGGCTTTTAGTAATAGTCAGGCTTTGTTTAGTTTTAAAAAAAGAAAAAGGGGTATCTGCTGTGAATTGACGATTTCACTCTTGTCTGCCAAATTAGTGGAGCATCGCTGGTGAGCTCCCCCCCCTTCTCCCCCCTCTCTCTGGCACGGTGAGCTGACAGAGGAGTGTGTGGGGCTTGAGCAGGGGCCTCCAGCGTCGTTTCCCCCGAGGCGGGAAAGAAGCCGTTGAGGACGGTGCCGCGTGCACACGCCGCTGGCATTATCGAGGGGTGGCGGTGCCGGCGGCAACCGAAGCGCGTTGGTGCAGAGAGGAAGGAGAGAAAGGAGATCGGCACCGGGTAAGAATGAGAGTGCGGCGATTGTCAGTGCCGGTAGCAGTGGGACGCGGTGGTTTTGGTTAGGACCACGTGCAGGGAGCCAGCTAGTTCAGGCACTGAAGGAGCAGGCCCGGGCCGTGTGGAAAAGCGCAGGAACCGAGGATCAGGCGAGCAGCTTCCTGGGAGGGCCTAGTTTAACCGATTAGTAAGGAGAGGGCTCTCTGGTGCACAGCAAGTGTTTTTAAAAAAAAAAAAAAGAGTGAAAACAAAGAAATTTGGTCTAGAGGTTGACCCTAGGTTTGCTGTTGGTCACAGTATTGGGGGAGCGTGCTTAATGCTTAGTAAGCCTAGGTGCCTCTTGTGTGGGGCACGTAAAGGCACAGTCTCTGGGTCAGGAGTGTGCAGAGGCTATAGTTTTGAGGCTTCCATGGCAGACAGAGAGCTTGAGGGGTCTGAGACTGCAGGAGAGACGGTAATGAAGGATTCCTCGATGTCCCCGGAGGAGACCCAAGAACCCATGCCGGGGCCCTCGTCTGCGCCGGACAGGCCTTTGCCCAGGTCCCTTTACAGGGGGGTCTGGGGGTGATTTTTTCGCCACAATTTTTGTCCCTGTTGCAACAGGCTCTTGGGGGGCCTAGTTCAGTGGTGGCGGGACCCTCAGGGGCTGAGGCCCGATGGTCTAAGAGACCGGGGGCTAGGTTTGAAGAGGCTGCCGGGAATGGTGCAGGCAAGAGACCCATGCTGCGCTTAGAGGGAGAGGAGCAGGACTTGGAGGAGTCAGTCGTGTTAGAGGAGTCAGACGGAGAACAGGATTTGGAGGAAGGTGAGATTACGGAGCAAGAGGAACAAGCGAGAATAGTAAGAGTGTTCCAGAGAGAGGAGCTTTTGGCCTTGATTGCGGAAACGCTGAAGGCCTTAAATGTGCCAGTTTCGGGTTCGGCAGAGGACGCGGCTCTGGAGGATCCGCTACTGCAGGCGGTGAGAAAGTCACAGAGGTCGTTTCCCATTCATAGGATTTTCAAGGAGATGATTCAAGAGGAATGGGATGCCCCGGAAGCTAGCCTCAGGGGGGCTAGGATCATGGCTCGACTTTATCCTCTGGTGGAACTGGATAAGGATATGTTTAATCTGCCGAAGGTGGATGCAGCGGTTTCCGCAGTGACTAAGAAAAACCACTATTCCGGTTGAAGGGAGTGCCGCGCTTAAGGATGCGCAGGATAGGAGATTGGATTCTTTGTTGAGACGGGTGTTTGAGGTGAATGCCCTCTCCTTGCAGGCCTCGATTTGTGGGGCCTAGGTAGCGCGGGCATGTCTGCGGTGGTCCCAGAGGTGGAAGGGGACTCAGGTGGACGAAGCGGCGGATGAGGCAGCCCGCATTGAGTCGGGGGCGGTGTATCTAGCAGATAGCCAGTATGACTTGATTAGAGGCCTAATGAAGAGTATGGCATCGGTAGTGGCGGCGAGGCGGTATCTTTGGCTGCAAAATTGGGCGGCGGATGGGGCCTCCAAAGCAAGACTGGCTAAGCTCCCTTTCAAAGGTAAGCTCCTCTTTGGAGAGGAGTTAGAGAAGTTGGTTATGGATCTGGGGGAGTAGAAGGGGGGTCGGTTGCCGGAGGACATGCAAAAGCAGAGTCGGACGGGAGGACCGTCTAGAAGTCAGCTGAGAGAGTTCAGACGTTTTCGACCCTCCAGGTTTGGACCAGTACAGAGAGGGAGATTTCCCTATAGGTCTCAAGGATTTTGGGGATTCCGAGGGGCAGGCAGAGGTTTTGCAGCCTCGGCGTTCCCTGGATCCAAAAAGCCGCAATGAAGTGATGGGGGTCCAGGCAGGGACAGTACCGGTAGGAGGTCGGTTAAGAGATTGCGTTCCTGCCTGGGCCCACATTACTTCGGATCAGTTGGAGATCGTGCAGCGGGGTTATGCTCTCGAGTTCCAACGCTCAGTGAGGGATGTGTTTGTGCGGTCTCCGTGCAGAACGAGGTCCAAGAGAGAGGCGGTAAGGCAGACATTGGAAAGGTTAATAGCGTTAGAAGCAGTGGTACCGGTGCCGCCAGAAGAGCAAGGTAGCGGTCGGTACTCTATTTATTTTGTGGTACCAAAAAAGGAGGGTACCATGCGACCTATTCTAGATCTAAAAAGAGTGAACAGGTGTCTCCGGGTGTCGCAATTTCGGATGGAGACGTTGAGGTCGGTCATGGTAGCAGTGCGGCAGGGAGAGTATCTAACATCGTTAGATCTGGCGGAGGCTTACCTGCACATTCCGATCAGAAGAGAGCACCAGCAGTTTCTTCGCTTTGCAGTGCCTATGGGGCATTTCCAATTCCAGGCAATGCCTTTTGGGCTTGCAACGGCGCCGAGAACTTTCACCAAGATTATGGTGGTGGTGACAGCGGCGTTGAGAAGGGAAGGGGTGTTGGGTCACCCGTATTTGGATGACTGGTTAATTCGAGCGAAGTCGCTGGGGGAAAGTCAGCAGGCGACTAGTCGGGTAGTGACTTTCTTACAAAGCTTGGGTTGGGTAGTCAACGTGGAATAGAGCAAGTTGACACCTGCTCAGGATTTGGAGTATTTGGGAGCTTGTTTCAACACGCGCAGGGGGAGAGTTTTCCTGCCGCTAGAGCGGATTCAGAAATTGAGACGGTTAATTCGGGAGTTCAGGGCGATCAGGTCTCCTTCAGCTTGGAGGTATCTGCAGTTGCTAGGGACGATGGCAGCCACGATAGAGATAGTGCCGTGGGCCAGAGCTCACATGAGACCCCTGCAGAGAGCATTGCTTCGGAGGTGGTCTCATCAGTCGGACCCGTTGTCCAGGGCGTTGGTGTGTCCGCAGGAGGCCCGAAGGTCTCTGCGGTGGTGGCTGCGGCCGGGGGGGGGCCTGGAGAAGGGCATGCCACTGGAGGCGCCAGACTGGAAGCCCTTAACAACAGACGCGAGTCTGTTTGGATGGGGGGCGCAGTTTGCCCAGGGGCAGTGGTCTGACCAGGAGAAGGAGTGGTCCATCAACAGGTTGGAGTTGAGAGCGGTGTGTTTAGCGCTGCAGGCCTTGCAGGGGTTGCTGCAGGGAAAGGCGGTCAGTGTGTTCTCGGATAATGCCACGGCAGTGGCGTACATAAATCGGCAAGGCGGAACCAGCAGCGTGCAGTTGGAAACGGAAGCGGACGACTTGCTGGAATGGGCCGAGAGGCATCTGGAAGCGTTGTCGGCACATGTAGCAGGAGTGGACATTGTGACGGCGGACTTTTTGAGTCGCGTGCGAGTGGATCCGGGAGAATGGAGTTTGCATCAGGAAGTTTTCAAAGCACTGGTGCGGCATTGGGGTCGACCAGTGATGGACGTTATGGCAACGTTCGAGTCGGCAAAGGTCAACAGGTTTTACAGCAGAAGGAGAGAAAGGATGTCGGAGGGTCTGGATGCTCTGATTCAAAGGTGACCGGAAGACGTGGGTGCTCATCGGCAGAGTTCTCCAGCGCATAGAGCGGCACAGGAGGTTAGTTCTGCTGGTGGTGCCGGACTGGCCAAGAAGGCTGTGGTATGCCGACTTGATGCGTTTGCTGGTGGAACCACCGTGGAAGCTGCCGGACAGGGTAGATCTGCTGGTGCAGGGGCCGTTAAGCATGCCTCAGGTACATCGATTTTCGCTTACGGCTTGGCTCTTGAAAGGGCAAGGCTGATGGGTAAAGGTTACTCGTCAGCGGTGATTGCTACTTTGTTGAAGTCGAGACGACGGACTACGTCAATGGCGTATGTGAGAGTGTGGAGGTTGTTTGAGGCTTGGTGCGAGGAGAGACAATTGCGAGCGTTGAAATTCACGGTAGCGCACGTCTTGTCTTTTTTACAGGATGGTTTGGATAAGGGCTTTGCAGCGTCTTCCCTCCAGGTACAGTTAGCGGCTCTAGCCTGTTACTGAGGGAATGTGCAGGGAAAGATGCTGGGTGCTCATCGAGACGTGAAGAGATTTTTGAGAGCAGCCTCTTTGTTGAGGCCTCCTTGCAGAAGGGTAGTCCCAGGATGGGATCTCAACGTAGTATTAGAGGCGCTGGTGAAGGAGCCCTTTGAGCCGTTGTCACAGGCGACCCTGAAGGATCTCACGCTAAAGGTGGTGTTTTTGGTGGCTATTACCTCGGCAAGGAGGATCTCGGAGTTACCGGCCCTGTCGTGTAGGGAGCCATTCTTGTCCTTTTCTAAAGAAAAAGTGGTGCTTCGGACGGTGCCGTCCTTTTTGCCTAAGGTAGTTTCCGCCTTCCATGTTAATCAGGTGGTGGCGTTGCCAGTTTTTGCCAGGTCAGCTGAGGAAGGGACTAAAGGTAGGTTGCATAGATTGGACATAGGGAGAGTCCTAAAGGTGTATTTGCAGCAGACGGAAGCGCTGCGCAAGTCCGATAGGCTGTTTGTCCTGTTTGGGAATTCGAGACAGGGAGAGCCGGCATCTAAGGCTTCTATTGCTAGGTGGATTAAAGAAGCAATTGCATCAGCGTATCTGCTGAAGGTCAGAGTAGTGCCGCAGGGTTTGGGAGCGCATGCTACGAGATCTCAGACAGCCTCCTGAGCGGCGTGTAGCTTAGTACTGCGGCAGAAATTTGCAGGGCTGCGACTTGGTCGTCGTTACACTCCTTTGTCAAGCATTATAGAATTGATGTACAGGCAGAGGGGGGTGCAAGGTTTGGATCGGCAGTGCTTCAGGCTGGGCTGGCAGGTCCCTCCCGTTGAGAATGTTCACTGCTCTGCTACATCTCTAATGGTACGGGACTAGACTGGAGCGACAATAAGGAAGGTTAAATTAGACTTACCTGCTAATTGTAGTTCCTGGAGTAGATCCAGTCTAGTCCCGCTTCCCACCCGGAAGACTGCTGCCAAGAGTTAGCCTGAGCACTAGGAGGGGGAGAGCCAGCCTTTGACGCGGCCTTTAAATGGCGAATCACAGTACCAGTGGTATAGAATAGCCAACTTCTCTGAAGAGTGAACAGCCTCTTTAGAGGGGGCTTGGGAGAAGGGGCAGCTCCTTTATCCAGCGATGGTTTTTCATAGGGTCCGTGTTGGGACTAGCGTGTTTTTTGCTCTGGTGAGTCGGCTTTGACAATAGCAAACTGGTTCAAGGGGACGGTCCCTGGACTACTTATACTAGGGTCACTGAAAGAGTGACATGCTCAGTCTCCTAGCTGCGGGAGGACGTACACAACTCTAATGGTATGGGACTAGACTGGATCTACTCCAGGAACTACAATTAGCAGATAATTTAACCTAACCCTTAAACCTAATTTAACCCTTAAAAGAGGGCTGCTACACAGTACCCTGTCCTGTGCTGCTGAGGTAAGCTATGTTCTTATTTGATTTAAATTATAGCTCTTTGCTGCTGCTAGGCTCTAACTTATTATGAAATTTAAACTACAAGCTCTCTGCTGGGTTCTAAATTTAACCAGAAAGCTCTCTTCTGTGTTTTAAATGTAAACTTAAACTGCTGCTACTAGGCCCTGACTGATTTAACAAAAAATAGTGGGTTCACAGATTAATTAGCTTTAATAAAAAGAATTCCTTTCAGAAAATTCCCAGAAGTATATACTCACAATTGCAGATCTCTCTCCAGAAGTAACAGTCCCCTTTTCTAGTCTTTCTTTTGGGGAAACTGCTAGGTACGTATGACCTAGATTGGCCACTGTTGGAAACAGGATACTGGGCTTGATGGACCTTGGTCTGACCCAGTATGGCATATCTTATGTTCTTAACCTTTATTGCATTCTGAAATGTATATTTTTAGACAGAATGTGAAAAATGTACAAGGGCGTGAACTTTCACAATGTATTGTATGCTTTTTTTTTTTGTTGTTGTTCCAGTGGAAGACTTTTAAAGCTTTTCAAAATAATTACCATTAATTGATTTCTTCCTCTAGCACTGGACTTCCTGGAACAAATTTTGACCTTTAATCCCATGGATAGATTGACAGCAGAAGAAGCTTTATCCCATCCTTATATGAGCATCTATTCTTTCCCACTTGATGAGCCCATTTCCAGTCATCCCTTTCACATTGAAGATGAAGTTGATGATATTTTACTGATGGATGACAGTCACAGCCATAATTGTGAAAGGTAATGGACAAGCATGACCAGCTAACTAATTTAGAATTAGGTAGTTCTTTTAAAGCTTTTATGTATATTTGTTCAGAATAAGAGGGCAATAGTTGTTCTGTTACTTTATCTTAAACTATGGGGACCCTTCTACTAAAATTTTGTAGTTACCATGTGGTATTCGCAAAGTCTCTACTTTAATTGTTGAAGGCGTTCCAAACATCTGCTCACACTGTTAATGCAGAGACAATACACTTAGGGGCCTGTTTACTAAGCCCCACGCAGGTAATGTGCGTGTGGGCCACAGTACCATTACAGGGTTCCTTATTAACTACAGGGGTCATGTACATCTGTCCCCCTGCAGTTAGTGCAGGAAAGCAAAGCGGTAGCACAGCAAATAGGCTAAAAATGCAACTAATGCAATTCATTGGAGTGGTGTGTGTTGCACTCATGCTACTTGCATCCAGCATGTTTAACACAGGCCATTAAGAACACTAGCTATTCCACCCAGGCCCTGCCACAACACACACTACCAGAGTAGCATGGGGTTTTAAGTGTTGGGGCCCCATGCTACTTTAGTGTGGTGCCAAAATTGCATGTTAACCCTGTACTGCAGTTTAGTAAACATGCTTCCTACTGCCTGTTAATTGCATCCATGTTATCTGTGATGCACTTAACACGATATTGAGAAGTGCATCACATGATCTGCTTTATCTGCTGCATTAACAATTAGTATGTGGTAGATTACTGTTTATTATTTGCAAGGCACAATTCATACACATTCCCACCCATTCCACACATTGGAATTAGGACACCCTAAGGGACATGTTTACTAAGTTGAACTGTTAGAATGGCTTGAGCATAAGCTATCCAGCATGTGCCAACCTATGCTAACAGAACAGGCACTAAGTTGACAGCTTAGAGTTATTCCCATATAGACAGGATCGGGATGGAGAGTGGGCATGTTAGCGGTGACAGTGTGTGGGATTATTGCTTTGCACTTTCATAAATGATGATAGTGTGACTGCATCTAACACCACCTCAAGAGATGGTGTTAGGTCCATCCACACTACCAGCAGCCCAGTAGCATGGCTGCTGCCCATAGGCACATCAGTGCCCATGTTGTGTTGCTGCCTCTGAAGCACCCCCAGTCCATCCATTTCACCTCCACCTACCAAGAGCCTCCTCCCCCAGAGGAGCCCAGATCATTCTGAGAGTTGCCCAGGGCAAGTGTGTAGGGGGAGTGCTCCTGTCTATTTACTACTTGAACCGTGGGGGGCGGCAGCGGCATTTTGAGAAATGCTTTCCGGAGGGGAGTGGATCGGTGGTTTATTGACGAAAGGGGGTCTGGAATGTGGGAGGGGGGGACATCACAACTGCAGCCACTTATCCCTTCACGTCTTGCTGGGACGTTCATCTATGGGGACAGTTTCTTAAAGCATGTGCAGAAAAGAAGTTCAATGCAGGGCTTCCTTTAGAAGATCTGGCTGTCTGGATGATACTAGATACTTAATACCATGTACACTTATACTAACTTTAAAGAAGGTGCAAATATATCTGCAGAAAATACACTTGGAGCTTTTCGAAATGAAAACCCTGGGTGTAGTTTCCCTCCCAATACCCCACCCTACCCCTTCCCCTTCCTTATTCCCACTTCTTTTCTTGATGTGGGTAAAAGTAGATGGAACAAGATTTTATCTGTAGTGGAGTGGGAGAGACTTTCAGCAAGACTACCCACATAAAAAGCTTTGGTAAAAAAGTAATGGTAGCATGGAATAGCCTCCAAAGGGAGGTGCTGGAGATCATAATGGTAACCAAGTTCAGGATTATATAGGATAAGCACTTAAGATCCCTAAATACAAAGAACTGTTCAACATTGCGAGGTCTCTGACGAAGGAGCCTGCTCCCCCCCCCCCCCCAACTGGAACTACTACACCCTCAGGAATTCATCGGCTACCTACAAGCAAAGTCCAGCCTATCCAAGATCAACATAACCCAAGCAGCACCACCCAACACCATTGACAACATTCACACCGCCATCCATGCGAAGAATAGAAGAGATCATAACATCGATAAACACCACCACAGTCCCCAACGACCCCTGTCCAGCATTCTGGATAAAATCACTGCGCAGTGAATTAAGCCCATCCCTAACCAAGATCATGGGCCTATCCTTTGCAACGGGAGTGCTCCCATCAGCCCTGAAACAGACCTCCATACGACCCCTCCTTAAAAACAACAAACTCGACCCCAAAAAAGTGGAATCCTACCGCCCAATCTCTAGCATTCCCCTACTGGCCAAGATAATAGAGCAGGACGTACAACAACAAATCCAGCACCACATCGATACTACTGCCCTACTCGACCCAAGTCAACAGGGATTTAGAGAATCCCATGGCATAGAGACCCTTCTTACTACACTATTCAGCACCCTAATCACAGGGATCGATAACAGCAGTAAAAGATACGCGCTAATCTTCATGGACATTGCTGCCACTTTTGACTCGGTAACCACAAGACTCTCCTGTCACCTCTACAAGAGAAGGGAATCTATGACTCAGCCTTGAGCTGGTGTAGATCATACCTGACAGATGCCAGCAGGTAAGGGCTGGCTCACGGACCTCCAAGCCCTTCAAAAAAACACAGGGAGTCCCCCAAGGATCATCACTCTCAGCCCTCCTTTTCAACATACACATGCAACCCATCTGCTCAATAATCCGCTCCTTCAAGGTCTCCTGCCTCGTTATGCTAACGATGTGCTACTCTTCTCTCTGTTCTCAATCAACCTAACCCGACTTCTCGACCCTGATAAAGTGTTTCAAGGCTGTCACAGTTTGACTCCACACACAGAGCCTCAAAATTAATTTCAAGAAAACTGATGTCCTCTTCATCACTAAGAATCACTCTTTCACCCCACCAACCTCAATAAGAGTAAGAGACGTGGAGCTCTTGAGCAAGCCCACCACCGTTACCTGGGGATCACCCTCGACCAGCATCTTGAGATGAGGGCACACATAAGCAATACAGTTAGATCAATCTATCATAAGATACGAACTGTCTGCCACCTGCAACCCTTATTGGAACCAGATGACTTTCGGACGATCTTCCAAGCATTGGTAACCCCGCATTTCGACTATGCCAATGCTATTCTACAAGGACTCCCCAAGAACACCATGGAACCCCCCACCCCCCCTGCAACTGGCAATGAATGCGGCCTCCTGAATCCTGCATGAAGCCTCCAGAAGGGACCACATAACCCCTATCCTAAAAACAAACTCCACTGGTTACCAATCCACTGCAGACTCACTTTCAAAGTCTTACTAATAACTTCCAAGGCCATCAACAACCTATCCCCATTTCCCTAACGGACCTTATCCTCCCCACACCTGCAAACAGAACCAGAAGGTCATTCGCTGTGAATACCCTCGTAATCCCCAGTGTAATAACAGTGTTCCCAGTCAGCAAGGAACAGAGCATTTGTATATTATGAGCCCACGCTCTGGAATGCCCTCCCAGCCCCCATCCGGGCAATAACTGACCTTGCCCAATTTCGAAAGGCACTGAAGTACCACTTATTCCTCCAATATTACTCCCTAACCAGTGAAACACAACCAAGCCTACCCCAATGACACCACTGTGATACCCAGGGCATGACACATACCTACAGTATGAAACGACCGCCCAAACGTGTATATTACCCAAAAAGCAATTAGTCCGAGAGTGCCGTTATTCCATAGCGACATTTGTGGCAGACCTGCCGACAAACAGCACAAATGTAGATAGTTGTATATATTCGTATAGAGTTACCCTGTTAACCCAAGTTGTAAAAACCTGTTTTCTGTAATTTACACCGCATTGTTCTGCTGCACTGTATAATTTGTTGTTACTTGTAAACCGCGCTGATTGTAAAGAGCGCGGTATAGAAATCATATAAATAAATAAATTTAAAAAACTGAAGGGAAGCCAGAGATCAAACTAAATCTATAGTTGTGAACCAGGAATGAAATTTGGCAGACCATTTTTTTCAAAAGATTTAGGCGTCATTGTGGATAACATGTTAAAACCCTCCGCCCAGTATGGAAAATAAAACAAAGGCTATTATAATGCCGCTGTATCATTCCATGGTGTGACCGCACCTTGAATATTGTGTGAATTTTGGTCGCCGAAACTTAAAAAGAATATAACATTATTAGAAAAGGTACAGAGAAGAGATACCAAAATGGTAAAGGGGATGGAAGGAAACTTCTATGAAGAGAGGCTAAAAAGGTTAGGGCTCTTCAACCTGGAAAAGAGACGGCTGAGGGGAGATATGATAGAAGTCTATAAATTAATGAATGCAGTGGAACGGGTAAATGTGGATCATAAGAATATGAGATATGCCATACTGGGTCAGACCAAGGTCCATCAAGCCCAGTATCCTGTTTCCAACAGTGGCCAATCTAGGTCATATGTACCTAGCAGTTTCCCCAAAAGACACAGGTTCCACAATGCTTGTACTGGGTCAAGCATTGATATCCTGGGTCCCTTCTTAATAATGGTTTATGGACCTTTCCTCCAAACCTTTTTTAAACCCAGCTACACTAACAGCCTTTACTACATCCTCCGGTAACAAATTCCAGAATATAGAAAGACTAGGGGACATGGAATGAAGCTACAGGGTAAACTATTTAAGACTAATAAAAGAAAATATTTTTTCACTCAACGTGTAATCAAACTCTGGAATTTGTTACCGGAGGATGTAGCAAAGGCTGTTAGTGTAGCTGGGTTTAAAAAAGGTTTGGACAAGTTCCTGGAGGAAAGGTCCATAAACCATTATTAAGAAGGGACCCAGGATATCAATGCTTGACCCAGTACAAGCATTGTGGAACCTGTGTCTTTTGGGGAAACTGCTAGGTACGTATGATCTAGATTGGCCACTGTTGGAAACAGGATACTGGGCTTGATGGACCTTGGTCTGACCCAGAATGGCATATCTTTTATGTTCTTATGTAAAGCCATGAAAAATTCAGTTAACCAATTGAGGAACCATTGGGCTTATTGATTAAATAATTTTTCAGTCAAAACATTTTTTTAAGTGCCATCAAGTCAATGTTGACTCCTGGAGACCCAGCGGCCCCTGTATTTTCTTGGCAAGGTATGACCAGAATTAGATTGCCATGCCTTTTCTTTCGAGGCAGTGGGGGGTAAAGTGATTTGCCCAGGGTTACAAGGAGTTCCAGTGAGAATCAAACCCAGATCTCTTGGGTATTAGACTATTGCTCTAACCACTAGGCCACTCCTCCATTCCTTCCTAAAGAATTTTTAAGATTTAGAAATCCAGCAAGAAGTATTTTTCTGTGTGGATAATCAGAAATGAAGCCCTCATGTATGGGTGAAGTCCCCCGACTGAGCCCGCACAGGAAATGCTCCTGAGCTGCTATTTAAAGCTTTTGGGAGGTTCCATCGAATCTGTGCGCCTCCTTCCCACCTGCCCCACAGTGCCATTTTAGCTCAGTCTTCGTTTTTCTATGGAGCCCAACTGACGCGTTCCGGTCTTCCTCCACTTAGTAAATCCTTTTTTCTCCCAGTGGGGATTCTGCACTTCTGGGATTTTCAACTTGTCGCCTGCTCTCGCGGATTCTCTTTTCCCTTTATCCTTTTCTAATTTTTGTTCATTTTTTTTTCTTTTTCCACAGCACATCTGCAATCTTAGGTGCTGGTGCACCGGCCGGGCCTACCTTTTCAAAATCGAGCTGTTCGATTTTGCTGTGGCTATCTTCCTGGATGACATATCCCAGAAACTAGCCAGTGGTTTCAAAAGTATTCCCAGTGTACTAGGACCATATCCACCACAGATACTCAGTTGGTGCCTCCAGTGCCTGAGACACCCAATCCTCAGCCCTCCTCTTGTAATTTGGTTTACAGATGACAAAAAGAGGACTCAAAGGTCGAGAAAAACAGCGTAAATCACTTTTTGGCCTCAGAGGTCTGATCCATTGTCCTAGGCATCGACTGCACCAGTCCCTATGGCTTCCAGGCTGCTTCGGACACTGGCAGTGCATCAACATCAAAGAGTTCTCGAGCCCACTCAGAGCCAAGCACCCATAGTGCCCCAGAGTATCTGCTATGATCGATCTCCATCCAAAGATGAGGAGGAATTCAGCTTTGTCTTTATTGACATTGAGGGATGATCGAACCGAGAACTGAATGAAGACTCTGGTGCATTGGCATCGGAGCCCATCAAGGCATGGCGTCAAAAACGATGAGGGCCCACATGAGTGTCCTGTGAAGTTGACCTGATGGGGAAGAGAACTCATCCTCTAAAATATCAGAGGAGCACTGAGAGCCTACCAAAAGCTGAGACCAAGCTGCCGATGCCCCTGTGCAGATTCTAGATACATTGGTCAAAGTTGCTGCAGCCCTACAGTCTTCGAAATCGGCAGCCATGGAGAGTGCCTTCTGCAAGCTCTCGAACGCATTACGATACAGCATGTCGGGGCCTCAACGTCGTCTGCATCGATCACCATACAGCCAATCCTTGAGATGCACGCTTTGCCTGTGAGTGATGTAACGACATCGGGGCAGCGAAGGGTCCCGACACCATTGTCTTCCCGGCTAATATCCCTCTCTAACATTTCGGGGTCCAGTGCATCCTCAAAATCAAGAAGAGCATCAGTGCATCATTGCTGCTGATCTGCTCTAGTTCAGAGAGAGATCCAGTTTAATACAGAAGGCTGGGTAACTAATGTGGAATCTGAAGACTTGTTGGAGGACAGGTCTGCTGAACTTCCATCAGACCCATCTTCATCTCATGAATAGTGTAAGTTCCATCCTGAGGATATGACCTTCCAGGATTTTGTAAGGGACATGGCCAAAGCCATACCATTTTCTTTGGAGACTGAGATGAATTGCGGGCAGAAGAGTTGGAGTACTCTTCGACCCCTAAGGAGGCGGTGCCTGTGCCCATGCCGGTATACCGCATCCTGCAGAGAGTGCAGATGAGAATGTGGGAGAACTCTTTCACTGTGCCTCCAGTCAGTAGAAGGCTTAACAACATATATAGAGTTCAGAAGGCTCTTGGATTCCAGAAACTTCATCTTCCTTACCATTCCTTGATGGTGGAATTCGCCCTTAAGGGGTCCAAGAGTTCCAGGACTCATTCCTTGGTGCCCTTTGGGAGGAAGGCTCGGACATTGAACTCCTTAAAGAGAAGGTATTTTCAGAGCTCCATACTCATAGCCTACATGGCCTCTTACCAGCTCGGCATGGGCATGTTCTTGAAGAACATCATGTGTGACCCTGCTGAGCTGTCTGTTTCTCTCTCCAGAGAAATTGGAGCAGTATCGTTCCCTAGTGACTCACAGCAAAGGCTGCTCGAAGTTCATGGTCTGGGTGCCCTATGAGATTGAGAGCGTCTGCCATCAGTATTGGCACCCAGAGACTCACCTGCTTCCAGTCCTCAGACCTGGAACAATTGGTGCAGAGCAAACTTGCTGATATGCTGTGCCATGGAGAGAATTTTTTCGGAGAACAGGTCAAAGAGAAGGCTGGCTTCATTGAAGAGCAGCATGTCGCCCTTCATAATCTTTCAAGATGCACGTCCAAGCTGACCTCCTATCACAGGAGGTATCAACAAGGGGGACAGAAAAAGGCATATTACTTTCATAGGCATAGGTACTTTCCTGGACTTCAAACCTCCCAACCCAAACGGGCTCCTCACCTGCAGTAGCATAGAGAGAAGCCAAAACTGGGGCATGGTTTTGACTGGTTCCTTCGGAGCATAGCTACTCTACCAGTAATTGTAGTGGGGAAACCCTCTGATCAGGGGAAAGCTTGCCCCGTTTTTGCCCAAAGGTGGCCCCTCATAATCTCAGACTCACAGTTTCTACAAATAGTCCAGAGCAATTACAAATTCCATTTATTGGATCTGCCACCAAACTGCCCCCTGAGAGTGCATCACTTCAACCTTTTGCTGCAGAAAGAAATCAACGCCCTCTTTGTCAGATCTTGCAATCGAGCTTGTGCCACCAGAGCAAAAGAGAGCGAGGTTTTATTCCAAGTAATTCCTGATCCCCCAAGAAAACGGGGATACTGTCTCATCCTGATTCTCTGAGATTGGCTATGCTCCCTGGATCTGAAGGATGCATATACCCACATACAGATACATCCCGTTCACAGGAGGTATCTCAGATTCATCCTGGGGGGGAACACTTTCAATACAGAGTGTTGCCTTTTGGCCTAGACTCGGCACTTTGCATGTTCAGAGATTGCCTTGCGGACGCTAGGAGTGTTTGTCTTCCCTTATCTGGACAATTGGCTGATCAAGAATACCATTCTGGAAGGGGTGCAAGAATCATCACAATTGACCATTCAGGTGTAGGAATTACTAGGGTTTGTTATAAATTATCCCAAGTTCCACCTTCAACCCACCCAGCACTTGAAATTCATAGGAGCCCTGTTTGACACAATTTGGGTGAGAGCCTTCCTCCTGCATGACAGATTTCACCGACCAATAGCACTAGTGTGGGAGACTCAATTGAGTCAGCAGATGACAGCTTACAGGATGTTAACTGTACTAAGCCACATGGCCTCTACAGTGTATGTCACACTCTTGGCTCACATCCAGATGAGGCAGGCTGAGTGGACTCTTGTGGACTTAATGGCCACAGGTCAGCTCAGGGATCGTCTGTGTGTCACCAATCCTCTTGTTCAGTCATTGCAATGGTAGACAATCCACCATAATTTGCTGAGAGGTCTCCCCTTCCAAATTGCTCCACCTCAAAATAACGACAGACTCATCTAAACTGAGATGGGGAGCTCATATCAATGGGTTTCACACCTAGGGTGATTGATCCATCTAAGAAAGTCTCCATCAGATTATCTTGGAGTTAAGAGCTGTAGCAAACACTCTAAAGGCTTTCTGAGATTAGCTGGCCAACCAAATTGTTCTGATTCAGACTGACATTCAAGTTGTAATATTCTATATCAACAAGCAGGGAGGAACGGGCTCGCACCTCATGTGTTGGGAAGCAGTCAGGTTGTGGAAGCTTGCCATTGCACATGGGATGGACTTGAGAGCTACATACTGCCAGGCAAACAAAACACTCTGGCAGACAGACTGAGTCGAGTTCTCCAACCACATGAATGGACACTGGACAGGGAGATTGCAACTCATATCTTTTGGGAATGGGGCACCCCCCCCTCGATAGATCTGTTCGCCACTCCGCAGAATGCCCAGGCAGATCAGTTCTGTTCTAGGGTAAGATCACACAGCAAGACTAGCCTCGGATGCTTTCCTTCTACATTGAGGGGAGGGGGGAAGGTCTTCTGTATGTGTATCCTCCGATCCCTCTCATTGCAAAGACCCTCCTGAAGCTCAAACAGACAGAGGCACGATGATTCTCATCACTCCCTACTGTCCCAGATAGCCTTGGTTTCCTCTTCACCTACAGCTCTCCAATCAGAAGCCACTCCGGCCAGGTCACATGCCGGATCAGATTTCGCAGGAAGATGGAATGATATTGCACCACAACATCCAGTCCTTGGCCCTCATGGTGTGGTTGTTGAGGAAATAATGTTGTCAGAGCTCAACCTGCCGGCCAATGAGACAGATGTTCTTTTGGCCTCCAGGAGGGCCTCAACGAGAGAGCCTTATTCCTGCAAATAGAAGAGGTTTGCTGTCTAGTGTGACAGCCAGGCCCTAGATCCTTTAGTCTGTCCCACACAAAAACTGCTGGATTACCTTCTGCGCCTCTCTGAGTCGGACCCTGACAGAGTTGAAGTTCCATCTCATTGCAATTGGAGCTTATCAATTGGAAGGGAAGTCTATCTCAGTACAGCCTTTAGTTTGCTTCGTGCAGGCTTTGCTTCTCTTGAAGCCTCACTACAAATCCCCGCAGTGTCTTGGGACCTCAGTGTGGTTTTTGTGCAACTCATTAAAGCTCCCTTTGAGACACTCAATTAGAAACATGATGGCAAGAAAAGACCACATGGCCTATCCAGTCTGCCCTTCCATATCGACTACAATAGTCCTCTTTTTACCTTTAGAGATCCTCTGTGTTTGTCTTATGCTTTTTTGAATTCAGATACTGTCCTCGTGTTCACCACCTCCACTGGGAGACTATGCATCTACCACTTTCCGTAAAGAAATATTTCCGCATATTACTTCTGAGTCTATCCTCTTTCACTCTCATGCTATGTCACCTCATAGCAGAGCTTGCCTTCAATTGAAATATACCCTCCTGTGCATTTATGCCACAGAGGTATTTAAATGTCTCTATCATATCGCCCCATCCCGCCTTTCCTTTCATTTTTTAGCATTACATTTCAGCTGCCAAATTCTAGACCATTCTTCAAGCTTAGCTAGATCCCTCCTCATGTTATGTACTCCTTCCTGGGTATCTACTCTGTTGCAGATTTTGGTATCATCTGCAAACAAGCAAACCTTACCCAACAGCTCTCCTGCAATATCGCTAACAAAGATGTTAAAAAGAATCAGACCAAGGACAGATACTTGTGGCACACCACTGGTAACAACCTCCTCCTCGGAGTGAGCTCCATTAACCAGTATCCTTTGTCACTTCCCACTCAACCAATTTCTAACCTAATCAGTAACTTTAGGGTCGATCCCTAGGGTGCTCAGTTTGTTTATAAGTCGCCTGTGCGGAATGGTATCAAAGGCTTTACTGAAATCTAAATACACCACATCTAGGGTTCATCCTTGGTCCAACTCCCTGGTCACCCAGTCAAAGAAATCAATCAGATTTGTCTGACAAGACCTACCTCTGGTGAATCCATTCAACCTCTGATCCTGTAATCCATTGGACTCCAGAAACCTCACTATCCTCTGTTTTAGCAGAGTTTCCATTAATTTACTCACCACAGAGGTTAGACTAACCGGCTTGTAGTTCTCAGTCATCCTTACGTCCACTTTTGTGTAAAGAGACCACATGTGCCTTTCTCCAGTCCTCTGGCACCACTCCCGACTCCAAAGAGGCATTGAAAAGACCAAACAGTGGAGCTGCTAGAACATCCCCAAGTTCCCTCAGTATTCTTGGATGTATGCCATCTGGACCCCATGTCTTTGTCTACTTTTAGTTTAGCTAGTTCCTCACGAACACAGTCTGAAAATCGTTCGAGATCCATGTCATTTCTGTTCCTGTTTGTGGGTGTTTTCTGAGGTCCTGTTCCTGACCCTTCATTGTGAACACAGAACAGAAATATTTGTTAAGCAATTTTGCTGTATCCTCATCAGTTTCTCCATATTCCTCTTCTGCACCCTTGAGTCTCACAATACCACTTTTGCCCTTCCTCCTGTCACTAACATATCTGAAAAATGTCTTATCCCTGCATTTTATTGCATTGGGCTATCTCTTCTTTTTCTTGTGCCTTTGCTTTCCTGGCTACTTTGCTAGCTAGCTTCTCTAAGTTTTTCTCTGTGATCTCTTGTATTTCATGAAGGCCTCCCTCTTTTCCTTCACCTTTTCAGCTACTTTTGAGAACCATAGTGGCTTCCTTTTCCTTTTACATTTACCTTTCTAACAAAAAGATTTGCCCACTGTTTTTCTACATATCCCAGCTGCTCTCATCCCACTAACGACTCTTTGAGGTATTGTCCCATCTTAGCAAAGTTAGTTTTTCTAAAGTCTAAGACCCTTGCTTTTGAATGGATTTTTATTAGCCCTAGTCCTAATACTGAACCATACCATCTGGTGATCACTGGATGCGAGATGATCTCCCACTGTAACATCAGAAACACTTTCCCCATTGGTAAGCACTAAGTCCAGTATGGCCCCATCACGTGTGGGTTCTGTTGTCAGTTGTCTGACTAGTTCTCCCTGTAGAGAATCCAGGATCTCCTTACTCCTAGATGACACCACAGCAGGGATGTGCCAGTCCACATCTGGCATATTGAAATTACCTATCAGTAGCTTCTCCTTTCATGTCAATACTATGTATGTCTTCTATTAAATCTTCATCCACTTTTACTTCCTGTGAGGGGGATCTGTATATAACTCCAATGCAAATGGATTTCCCTTTCCCTCCTTCTAGTTTAACCCACAGTGCCTCCTCTCTTCCTTTTAAGCCCTGCAATGCTATAACTTTAAAATTATTTTTTTACATATAGTGCCCCTCCTCTTCCTCTTCTTCCTACCCTGTCCTTCCTGAATAAAGTATAGCCCGGTATAGTTACATCCCAGTCATGGTTGTCTATGAGCCATGTCTCCGTTACAGCCACTAAATCCAAGTCAGCCTCTTCCATTAAAGCCTCAAAATCTTGGATCTTATTTCCCATGCCATGGGCATTTATACACACTGCTTTCCAGATGTTGCCCCCTATTACCCATTTTTACAGAGGTATTTGTTTCATTGGGGATGGGTGAAGAGAGCCCCCAGGTAAGTGAATCTAGTTTAAAGCCCTCTTCAGTAGGTTAGCCAGTCTGCTGCTGAAGACGCTTCGACCCTTCTTGGACAGATGGACATCATCACCACTCTGCAGCCCTTGGAACATCATCCCATGGTCCTGGAAACCAAAACACTCTTGATGACACCATCCACGCAGCCATGCATTCACCTCCAGGATGCGAACTTCTTTGCCTCAGTCTTTACCCTCAACAGGGATGATTGAAGAGAATACCACCTGCGCACCTATCTGCTTCATCCTTTGTCCAAGAGCCATGGTCATGTTTGATATGCTTGGAGTGATTCCTAGCAGTACCATTTGTGCCGATATGGATGAGCAACATTGGATAATAGTTAGTAGGCTTGATGAGTCTCAGCAAACTCTCCGTAACATCTCGGATTTTGGCACCTGACAGACAGCACACCTCTCTGGACATCAAATCTGGTTGGCAGATGGTCACCTCAGTACCCCTCAGAAGAGAGTCACCACCTACCACTACCCTTCGCTTTCTAGTGGTGACTGATTCTGCAACTTTGGGGTACTCGAGCTGTAGTTCTTCCAGGGCTGCATACTGGTTCGTAAATTCAAGGGCTGGAGGAGTTGGAGTGTTGATACTGCAGGTTCTGGTGACTTCTGTCCAACCTTCTTCCTTCTGTAGCCTCCCATCTTCACCTCTGTCGGATAGCTTGGATGTTTCAAGAAGCATCTCATCAATGTAGTTCTCACTTTCTCAAATGCTTCTCAGCCTCGCCACCTCTTCCTTGAGCTCCTCCACTTCTTTCCTGAGAGCCTCAACATGCAGGCATCCTGCACATAGAACCAGTTGTACAACTGGCATTGGGATCTCTGTATAGACAGAGGAAGAAGCTGTTATGGGGGCAACAGCTTTAGCAATACAATTTTTCCCAGCCATTATTTAGTTGATGGAGCTTTGGTACCCGTTGAAATAAAAGAGAGAGACCTATCAAAAGTCCCTACCTGTTCCTCAGCTGTCCTTTAAGAGAAAAAGCAGTTAATCTCTTTTGAGTGTGGTCTAACAGTTCTGTCTGTGTCCCTGTGTATAGCTAATTGGGGAGTTGCCCTATAAAACAAGAAGGCTTACTTGGGATGAGTGGATTTTGGGGAGGGGAGGGAGGGATCTAAAACCTGATGAGGTCAGTGGCTTCAAAGAGTTAGCTGTGAATGAATAGCTAGAACAAAGACAATGAACTCTGACAGAGCCTTGCCCTACACTACAAGCAAACAAAATAAATTCCCCCATTGCAATATAGAAAAAAGACTTAGCATTTAAAAATGAACACCAAACCCCCTTTGAGAGCTTTCAGGCAGAGTATTACCTTGCTTTGCAATGGAGTCCTTCAGGAATGCCAGTACCTGAAAGGCCCTATGGATTTGACCTGGAAGATATTGTTTTTGGTGGTAGTCACTTTAGCATGCAGAGTGAGCAAGCGCGCTTCAGGCTTTAGTAGTTCATCCACCCTACACCAAATTCCATCATAATAGAGTAGTCCTTCGTACTCATCCTAAATTCATTCCAAAAGTGGTATCTGATTTCTATCTTAAATCAATCAATTGTGCTACCAACATTTTTCCCAAGGCCTCATGCCCGCAAAGGGGAAACTGTGTTGCACATGTTGGATTGAAAGCGAACCTTAGACTTCTGTTTGGAGCGGACAAAAGTCCATAGAAAGTCCTCCAACCTTTTGGGTTTTTTTGACCCCCAGCAAGCAAGGGGCTGCCATTTCCAAACACTGTCTCCCAATTAGGCTGCGCCTGTGCCAACTTGCGCTCAGTCTCTATGGAAGAGATTTGCAAAGCTGCA
Organism: Ichthyophis bannanicus; assembly: GCA_033557465.1. Lineage (NCBI taxonomy): Eukaryota > Metazoa > Chordata > Amphibia > Gymnophiona > Ichthyophiidae > Ichthyophis > Ichthyophis bannanicus. The sequence continues at coordinate 175,013,075 of CM066043.1, read as the reverse complement.
ATGTCTGTCCACATATTCACATCACACTACTGTCTAAATGGGGACTCGCGACATGACAGCAACTTAGGCCGATCTGTACTTGGAAATCTGTTTGGGGATTAGAATCCAACTCCATCCCCCTAGGCCCCTTCTATTCTGTCCAGGCTACCAAAAAAAAAAAGTAAGAGAAAATCACTGCTATTGTACATGGTTTGCCTGCCCCTGTTGGGCTTCTCTGTTTTCTCCCTGGTTTTCGGTGGCCTGTAGCTAGGGAGCCCCATATGTGAGGACTTCATTCCTGCTTGTCCATAGAGAAAAGGTAGTTACTCACCTGTAGCAGGTGTTCTCTGTGGACAGCAAGAATAAGTCCTCACAACCTTCCAACGCCTCCAGTCCTTGAATTGACGAACCAGTATGCAACCCAGGAACAAGCAGGAATGCAGTCTTCACATTTGGGTGACATCGGCATCGACAGAGCTCAGCGTGAGAGCATTCCCCAGCATCCAATAGGAATGTCTTTGGGAGCATCGCTCCATGTATGCTTGTCTGCCTTCCCATCTTCCCAGTAATTCTCCTCAGTCGTCTTTTTTTCTGCAGAGCCATCAAGACCTTGTCCTAGTCCCGCCATGAAGAGACTTCGTCAGATTATTTTTGGTACCTTCTCAGTACTTGCTGTTTGCCTTCCCGTCATCCGGAGCAGTCCAGCATCATTCCAGTACCCTTTACTTTTTCTTTTTCTATTTTTCCTAATTGTGTTTTCTTCATGTTTTTCACGTTGGCCCACCATTGCCCAATTTGATTTGGCCTCCATCATTTTTTCAAAGATGGAGAAACCCCACAGTGGGTTTAGAAAATGTACTAAGTACCATTTCGGCCACCAACCAGCACGACTGGTATTTAAAATGTTTAAGCCTCAACCACGACGTTTCTTCGTGTGCCCATTGCAAACACATGATGGTACAGGGGCTTAAGATCCGAGAATGGCAGCGGGTTAAGCTGTTTCGGTCAGACTCAGCCCCTTCTGCACACTTCTCAGGGACCTCCATACCGCTGAAGTCGTCGCATGCTTCATTCATCTTCCATTTCTAAACATAGCAAGAAGCATCGATCGGAGTCTCTAGCAGATAAGGTATCGAAGGCATCGCATCTAAGGGCTTCCGATCCTTGACATCAGCCTCAGACTCCAATGCTAGGCATTGACACTTATCTACGGATCCAGACTTAGGTCAACCAGACAAACAGTCCTGGTGGGAAGATACCCCCTCCAAAGCCACAGAGGGGCTCGGGGATGCTCCCAGGACCATGGGCTATCAACTCAATTTCAAGGCTATTCTCCCCGCTTTCTTTGTGGGCAAGGCCCATGTGGATCTCCAGCACTCCTCTCTACTGCAGCAGGAGAGCAGGAGTCTCATATCTCAAAGAGCTGTTAAAGTCCCTCCACCTCAGCAAGGCCTAGGGTTCTATTCACGTTACTTCCTCATTCCAAAAAGAACAGGAGGACTCAGGTCTATTCTTGACCTGAGAAAGCTCAACAAATTCCTAATGATGGAAAAGTTCAATATGATTTCACTTGGCACGCTTCTCCCCTACCTTCAAGAAAAAAACTGGTTCTGCTCTCTGGATCTCAAGGATGCTTACACACACATTCTGATCCACCCCTGTACAGAAAATACCTCAGATTTGTCTTCCAAGGGCACCACTATCGATATTGTGTTTTCCCCTTAAGACTGACCTCAGCTCCAATGGTCTTCACAAAGTGTTTGGTAGTCATAACAGCCTACTTGCACACCTTGGGAATCTTTGTCTTCCCTTACTTAGACGACTGGCTCATCAAGGGAGATACCCCTCAAATAGTCATCATTTCACTTCATCATACCATCTTGGTTCTGCAACATCTGGGGACTGTGGTAAATTATCCAAAATCAAACTTAACTCCAACTCAAACTGAAGTTCATAAGAGCTCGTTTAGACACCGCAGGAGCTCGGGCCTACTTCCGGAAGAACGCCTTCACCGTCTCATCTCCCTTGCAACCCACTGTCGTCAACAAAGAACCCTCACTGCTTGAGACATGCTACGCTCCTCATCCTCCACGGTCCATGTTGTTCCATATGCCCATCTCAACATGTGAACGGGACATTGGACCCTCTCAGAGCGATGGGCACAGTCTACAGGTCATCTCTGACAGGATTACCAACTCATCTCAACTGGTGAACTCCCTCCAGTAGTGGCGCACAGCCTAAAACCTTCTCAATGGGTTACCTTTTCAAAGGTCTATATCGCAGTGTACCCTGACCACTGACGCATCCAAGCACGGCTGGGGTGCATATTTCCATGACCTCACCACACAGGGCCAATGGACTCCTCGAGAGGCCTCTCAATACACAAATTTCTTGGAACTCAGGGCAATTGCAAATGCTTTCCGAGTCTTCTGTTCCCACCTATCAGGATAAACTGTGCTAGTTCAAACCGATAATCAAGTTGCTGTGTTCTATGTCAGCAAACAAGGTGGTACAGGTTCTCGCCTCCTCTGCAACGAGGCGGTCGGTCTTTGGAGTTTTGCAATAGCATATCACATTCATCTCCAAGCTGTTTATCTCTTGGGAGAAGAGAATCAGCTAGCCGACAAGCTCAGCAGGGTTCTTCAGACACAACGCTTATTCCACTTATGGGGGACACCCATAATCGACATTTTCACTGCTCCAGTGAATGCTCAGCTGCCTCGGTTCTGTTCAAGGATACCCTCTCCAAGCAGTGAGAGCTCGGATGCTTTCCTCCTTCATTGGGGTCAGGGTCTACTATATGCATTCCCATCAAGTCCTCTCATTCCAAAAATACTCTTCAAGTTACAATTGAATAGCGGACAAATGATTCTCATCACCCATTCTGGCCCCATCAGCCATGGTTTTCCCTACTTCTTCATCTAACTTGGGGTCAACCTCTCCAATTAGGCTGTGCATTTAACCAGCTCTCGCAGGACTACGGGATACTACTTCATCCCAACCTCAAGACCTTGTACTTGATGGCATGGCTGCTGAACGCGTCATCCTCTTTGACCTTGGACTGCCAGAGGACGTGACTCAAGTTTTACTGGCTTCCAGAAAGGATTCTACTAGACTCATCTACGCCTTTAAATGGCGCAGAGTTTCCCTCTGGTGCTCCAAGAGAACTCATAATCCATTTACTTGTACAGTGGAGCACTTACTGCAGTATCTTCTCCATCTTTCACCAAAGAACAGCAAACTGCCACGTGGGCAGCCAAGAACCAGTCAGGAAACGTGGCAGGAAGTTCCAATAATGCCTTTATTGTTCCACGGATCAAGTGTGCCTAAAATCCGACACAGGCAGTGTTTCGTTCACCACTTCCTCAGGGGTTAACGGCTCACTAAAAGTACATGCATATACATAATGAATAAAAACCACAACAAATAAAACAAATATAATAATGCATAGGCATAAACAAGTAATAAAATAAAAATAATCTTAAATTAATTAAAACAATAAATAAATAAACAGTGTGATAAACCATTGATAAAATAACTATATTGCATTAAATAATAAATAACATGTAACAATATAAAATGCAACAATATAAAACACAAAATGCATACACTGTAAAACCCAATAAACAGGAGAGAGAGGAGGACTACAAAGACATGTAATATCCAATATATAAAACACAATGTATAAGAAATACTAAACAATAAATAAAACAACATAGACAAACTGGTAACAAAATAAACATTGCTTCATAAATACCTAGGGAGTAAAAAGCGTAATAGAAAACACTGGAGGAGATAGGAGTGAATAAGTGGGATACATGTAAAATTCTAAAGTGACTATGCACTTGTCTAAAAAGAAAACCAAAAAACAGGACCAGCTTATGGATATCAACCAACAGACAATACAAAAAGCCCATTAAAGAATACAATTAAAAACCTACCAATAGCTCATGTATATAGTTAACCCAGTTATCCAAGTTTCTTTTCCCTGTTCAATGTAAAACCAGACACCTTGTCGTATGGTAGTTATGTTATGATGTAAACCGCGCTGATGCCGAATAGCGCGGTATATAAGAAACTGTAATAAATAATAATAATAATAATAATGTGACAGCCAATGTAAATCGCAAATCACTTTGATTGACAGGGCCGTGGGAACAACCTGCCCCTCACAAGCGATGTAGGTTGAACTATACATAAATAAGTAAATAAATAAACAAATAAAATGAGCAGGATGGCAAGAGGATGCCGTTTAAAATTGTAAATATGTATACAACTATCCCAAAGTAACTTCAGATCAAAAACGTCTTGTGAAAGTCGATAGAATAGCAATCCCAAACCGAGACCAACCAACGTCATCCCGATGCAGAGACCTATGTAAATGTGACTTATCCTTATAATCGCGGTGCCAAAAAAGGAACCCCTGCCCCTCATATTCAATATGAGATATTTGGTGCATAAATAAAAAAATAATAAATAAACCTTAAAAGAACTAAAATCCATGCAAAAAAAGGGGTTTTTTTTATCCACTGTAGTGCCTAAAAACCGCCGACCAAAAGCAGCGGGTTTCAAAAGTAAATTATATGTCATAAACTACAAAAAAAAGAGAACAAACACAGCAGTGCATGTTTAAAAAAAGGATGAATAATTAAAAAGAGCTACCGAAAGCTCAGCCATGCGCGTGCACAGAAAATGCTACATAACTGTGCCGACGGGCAAAAACGGAGCATATAGTAAGGCACTGTGCATGCTCATTCAAAAAGCCGAAGCTAAAACTGAACAGCATAACCTATCTCCTTACATAAATCATCTTATTGCCCAATTGCCAGCACATAAAAAACAGAACCAAACCTGTGACACAACCAGTGAAGACGCCGTCAGCAGGCGAAACTAAAAAACGCTTTTCATCGCAGCTTCCTGCACATGCGCAGATGGCTTAAAAACCAAATTCTTTGGCGGGAAAAACTGGAAAACTAACGATTGCATACCATATAGACCATCCGCTGAAATGTGACAACACTACTTTCAAAAATATGAATAAATACACAAAAAGGATAAAAGAAAATTGTAAGACTAAAATCAGAACCAAAACAGAAGCTAAAAAATGGAAAAATTATATAAATATAAGAATTGTATAAATATAAGAACCACTCTGAAAACTATAGGAACAGGGGAAAGGAAGGGAGGAGGGGAAGAGGTGAGGGAGATGGGAAAAAGGAGGGGGAAGAAGAAGGAGGAAGGGGAAAGGGAAGGAGGGAGGGGAGGGGGGAGAGGGGAAGGAAAGGGAGAGGGGGACGGGAGGGGTGGAAGGGGGGGGGGGTCTGGATCTGTCTGGGCCAGGACCTCGTCAGAAGCCTCGACGTCTCGGGACTCTGAACCCGAGCACCGTCGGGGGTCTTCTGAAAGGGGGTCTCCCACCTGGTAGCACCATAACAAGAAGAAACCCGCGAGGGCTGCGTCTCTGGAGGACTCTGTCGGACAAGGTAATGCCTGTTGTCCTCGTGGACTCTCCTCCGGGAGAATCGGCATCGGTCCCGGCGTCGGGAACCGAGCCGGGGGCTGCGGAGCCTTCTGAGCTGGGTCTCAGGTTGGCGGCCTTGGAGAGCAGCGTGTCTGCCTTCATGGACTAGCAGCAGGCGCTGATAGCCGATCTCACCCGTGCATCCGCCCCGACCACCGGGACCTCGACGTCTACGTCGACCCCGGAGGCAGATCCGATCCTCGAGTCCATGCGGGTTTGAGTCGATCCTTGGCCAAGGTCTCCCTCGACCTCCCGTTCGGGACCGAGGTTGTCATCGCTGGGCCCATCGGCGTCGGGACGGACACACTCGAAGCCCTCGAGGCCGGAGCCCATCGAGTCCTCCTCGGAGGGCTCAGCTTGGGAGACGGAGGAGGAAGACTCTCCCAATACCCACTGGACTCGGTATGTCCCATCGGACTCCCCGGGTTCGGAACCTCGGAGACGGTCGCCCCCAGAGGACACCAGGTTCTTGGACTTTGAGGAATATGGCCAAGGCTTTGGCTTTCCCTGCAGATGCCAAGGAGGAGCCTTGAGCCGAGGAGCTCGATGCCCTCCAATATGACTCTCCTCCGAAGGAGGCCCTTACTATACCGGTGCCTCCGATGCTGGAACGGTTGATGCTCCGCATGTGGGAGTCCTCGGCCTCAGCACCGGTCCTCAGCAAACAGGTCAATTCCATTTATCTAGTCCGTAAGAGCCCCGGGTTCCAAAAGGCGCAGCTGCCGCACAACTCCATGGTTGTGGAATCGGACATGCAAAGGCTCAAGAGCCAAAAGATGCACTCCTTGGTGCCTCCCGGCCGGGAGGCCCGGAACCTGGACGCCCTCGGCAGAAAGTGCTTCCAGGGCTCAATGCTGTCATGCCGTGTCCAGACCTACTAGCTGTACATGGGCATGTACTTAAGAGACCTGGCAAAGGAGATTGCCGGGTTCTCTGCTGGCCTCTCCGAGGAACCCTTACAGCGCTTCAAGGCCCTATCCACCAGGATCAGAGAGTGCTCGAAGTTTGTCTCGAGCAGCCTACGACGGCTTTGAGGCCTCGGCCCGGGTAGCCGCAGCCGGCATCAGTGCAAGGCGTCAGGCTTGGCTCATGTCATCTGACCCCGAGCCATGGGTACAGGACAAGTTGGTCGATGTCCCCTGCCCAGGAGATAATCTCTTTGGCAAACCCATGACTGAGAAGGCTGCTGAGCTCGAGTCCAAGTTCTTGACCTGGACAAGGCTGTCGAAGAAGACATATTCCCTTTCTCACAGGAAGAAGACCTCGGGGGGGGGGAAAAAGCCCTTTTACCCGAGGAAGGGACAGGCTTACAGAAACTACCCCACTTTCCAGGCCTCCCCTGCAGGGCCAGCAGGCCAGGGGACAGGGGAATGACCCTCATAAGCCTCAAACCCCCAAACCTTCAGCTCCTGCCCAGCAGGGAGGGGGTTTCTGACTCCCTTTGCATAGCTCCTCTCCCACCAGTGGTTTGGCCCTGCACAGGAGGTCCTGTACACCCACAGGTGGCCAGCTATTGCATCCGATACTTGGGTTCTAAGGATAGTCCAATACGGCTATCTGCTCCATTTCAGCCAAGTACCTACCTCCTATTTCCCAGGAGAGCATCTCGGACCCCTCTTGTACAGGAACCTCCTCTTGCAGGAGTTGGCTGGTCTTCTCAAGGATCAGGCGGTGGAACTGGTACCCCACCACCTGCAGGGGAAAGGCTTTTACTCCAGGTATTTCCTGATACCAAAAAGACAAGGAGGCCTTCGCCCCATCCTAGACCTGCAAAATCTCAACAAGTTCTTGGTAAAGGAAAAGTTCAACATGCTTTCACTTGGGATACTTCTGCCTTACCTCCAGCAGGAAGACTAGCTATGCTCCTTGGACCTAAAGGATGCTTACACACACATCCTCATACATCCAGACCACAGACAATACCTCAGGTTTGTGGTCGGAGGAAACCACTTCCAATACAAAGTGCTTCCCTTTGGTCTAGCTTCCGCTCCAAGGGTTTTCACCAAGTGCCTAGCTGTGGTAGCGGCCTTCCTCATGAGCAAGGGGATCTTTGTGTTCCCTTACCTAGACGACTGGCTCATAAGGGGCCAGTCAGCTCAGGAGGCGCACCACGCCACAGCTTGCACAGTAGCTCTGCTTCAGCATCTGGGGTTCGTCATCAGTCACGCAAAGTCCTCTTTGCTCCCCACCCAGAACTTAGAATTCAGAGGGGCAAGGCTCGACACCATACAGGCGAGGGCCTACTTGTCACTGGACAGGGCAGACCGCCTACTGTCTCAGATGGGCATGGTGAGTCAAGTACCCCAGGTGTCAGCACGGAGGTTCTTACACCTGCTCGGCCACATGTCCTCCACGGTTCGTGTTACTCCTTACGCACGCATGCACATGCGAACAGCTCAGTGGACCCTGCGAGACCAGTGGCCACGGGACGCCTGTTCAACAGAGTGGCAGTATCCAAACCCCTAGTGCATTCCCTGCAGTAGTGGCCACAATCAGGGAACCTCCTGTGGGGGGTACCATTCCAGCTTCCCGTGCATACTAGGGTGCTGACCACGGATGCCTCCTTGATGGGTTGGGGAGCCCATTGTCAGGGCTCTTGCACTCAAGGTCAGTGGACTCCTCAGGAGGCCACACTCCAGATCAACCTGTTGGAATTCAGGGCCATTCGCTTAGCTCTAAAAGCCTTTGCTCCTGTCCTCTCCAACCAGTCTGTCCGAGTACAGATGGACAACCAGGTGGCTATGTTCTTTGTGAACAAGCAGGGCGGCACAGATTCGCGGACCCTTTGCCAGGAGTCTCTGGATCTCTATTCCTTCGCAGTTCGACACAACATGTCTCTCCATGCAGTTTACCTGCCGAGCCAGGAGAACTGCCTGGCAGACAGACTGAGCAGGGTTCTTCAACCCCACGAATGGCAACTGAACAGGGAGATTGCCCAGCAGATTTTCAACCACTGGGGCCTCCCGTCCATGGATCTCTTTGCCAGTCCACAGAATCATCAGTTGCCCCGCTTTTGCTCCAGACAGCCGCACCCCCTCAGGGTAGCAGCAGATGTTTCTTCTCCCTTGGTCGGGAAGCCTCCTATACGCTTTTCCGCCTACGCTGCTGGTAGCACGAACTCTTTTCAAGGTTCGCAGGGACAAGGCCTGGGTCATCCTGGTAGTGCCCAGGTGGCCCAGACAGCCTTGGTTCCCAATTCTTCTTCAACTGGCGGTGGAAACCCCTCTCTCCTTGGGGGTACAGCCCGACCTCCTCACCCAGGTACAGGGTTCCCTAGTGCACCCCAATCCCAGATCCCTCAATTTGATGGCCTGGCTGCTGAGAGGGTAGGCCTTGCACCTTTTCTCTTACCCGAAGGGGTCTCAGAAGCGTTGTTAGCCTCCAGGAGGCCATCCACCAGAAAATCCTACTCATGTAAATAGCGCAGGTTCCAAGTGTGGTGTCGCCAACATACTGTAGAACCCTTCTCATCTCAGGTTTCCAAGGTGTTACAGTACCTACTTCATCTCTCGGAGCTAGGCCTTAGTTCTTAACTCCATCAGGGTCCACCTGAGTGCCTTGTCGACTAACCATGCACCAATAGACGGTCAGCCGTTCTCGGCTCACCCCTTGGTAGCCAGGTTTCTCAGGGGCCTGCTCCTGCTGAAACCTCCAATCCGCCCTCCGGCGACAGAGTGGGATCTCAATGTAGTCTTGCAGCAACTTACTCGCCCCCCTTTCGAGCCGATGGCAACTTGCCATCTGCGCTTCCTCTCCTGGAAGGTGCTCTTCCTGGTAGCACTCACGTCGGCTAGGCATGTGAGTGAGCTGCAGGCTCTGGTGTCAGGCCGTACACACGGTTTTACAAGTACAGGGTAGTGCTCCGTACGCACCTCAAATTCCACCCAAAAGTGGTTTCCTCATTTCATCTCAACCAAGAGGTGGTTCTTCCCATCTTCTTTCCCAGGCCACATACCAACAGAGCAGAGGCAGTTCTGCATACCCTGGATTGGAAGAGGGTGCTCGCCTTCTACCTGGAGCTTACGCGGGGACATCGGAGGGCTTCTCAACTCTTCGTCTCTTATGACCTTAGTAAACTGGATCTACCGGTCTCCAAGCGCACTTTATCCATCTGGGTGGCAGACTGCATTGCCTGGGCGTACAGGGCAGCTGATCTTCAGCTGCAGGCTCGTATTACGGCCCACTGTGTCAGGGCTAAGGCCGCATCAGTAGCTAATCACTGCTCTGTTCCGTTGGCAGACATTTTCTGGGCCGCATCTTGGTTTTCAAGCCAGACTTTTGCAGCCCTTTACTGCCTGGACAGGGAGTCCTGATGAGACAGCGTTTTCGGTCAGGCAGTACTCTGGAATCTATTCGAACTTTAGGCCACTCCGACCCTCCTGCCCTCTGGTGTGAGGCTACCGTGGGGATGCATTCTTGGAGAAAGTTCTCTCGTTGCTGTTGCGGCTTGCCTAGAGGGAGCCCTTTTTCAGCTATAGGTTCTCGGTAGCCTGTAGCTAGGGAGTCCCATATGTGAGGACTGACTTCCTGCTTGTTCCTGGAGAAAGCATAGTTATTCACCTGTAACAGGTATTCTCCAGGGACAGCAGGAATCAGTCCTTACGACCCTCCCTCCTCCCCTGGAGTTGCAGTCCTATTATTGCTTTTTATTATTTTTTGCTGTCTTTTAGCTATGTCATCTGACTGAGCAAGATGGCACCCTTGGGCAGGAAGGGGACCATGCATGCGCGAGGCATTCCCAAAGGCTTTCTTTGAAAGCTGGGGAAATTGCTCTGCACGAGGGCTCCATTGGCGCCGGCGTCACCCATATGTGAGGACTGATTCCTGCTGTCCCTGGAGAACACCTGTTACAGGTGAGTAACTACGCTTTTTCTTCAGGAGGTTCGGCATCTATGTCCTCCCCTTCGGTCTGTGGTCCCTCCCTGGGATCTACAATCTGGTGCTCAGGGCCTTGATGTCGGCACCCTTTGAGCCGTTGAAGCACGCTACTCTGAAGGATTTGATGCACAAAACGGTTTGTTGCAATTTGTTCCGCAAAGCAGATTTCTGAACTTCAGACTCTATCTTGCCAAGATCCTTACCTATACTTTTCTGAGGAAGCCATTTCCATTCGGCCTGTGCCTTCCTTCTTACATAAGGTGATTTCTCCCTTTCATGCGAATCAGGTGATTTGCCTTCCATCCTTTTCTAAAGAGCAATGTTGGAATGGTAAGTATCTTGGCTTTGTGTATGTCCGGAGGGTGCTTTTCTAGTACCTGGAGGTTACGAATTCTTTTCATAAATACGACCATCTTTTTATGCTGTCTGCTGGCCCGCACAAAGGTGACACAGCAGCTAAATTTACACTGGGATGCTGGATTAAGGAAGCCATTGCCTCAGCATATCTGCTGCGGAACCGACTGGTTCTGGAGTGTTTACGCACCCATTCTACCCAAGCACAAGGGTCCTCTTGGGTGGAGCGGAGCTCGGTAGCCCCTCCTTATATTTTTTAGGCGGCAACATGGGCATCACTTTCCACTTTTGTCAAACACTACCGCTTGGATGTCCACATGCAGGTGGACATGGCCTTTGGCTCCAAGGGTTTGTGAGCTACTGTCTTCCCACCCAGTGGAGTCATAGCTTTGGTATGTCCCAGTTGTCTGGACTGGTCTAGCAGGATGATATGGGAGGTGACATTTTACTTACCAGATAGCATCCTTTCATTGAGTCCTGCTAGACCTGTCCAGGGCCTGCCCCTGGAACTGTATTTGCTCTGTTCTGCTGTGGTACCCTTGGGTCGGCTATGGTTTTTATACTTGGTTCTGCAGGTTATCTTCTACTGAAAGCCTTCAATTTCTGCTTTCCTGTACATAGTTCTCTACTGTTTGCTCACTGTTGCCCACGTTGAGGCTGTGTGAGGCTTGCCATGTTCTCCCATATGCTTTGGGGCGGATACTGAAAAGACCTCTGGTGGCTGAGGCAGATAGAGGCATGGGAGTGATGTCATTGAAACCTAGGCTTTTCATTGGTTCTTTGTCTCCACCAGTCTGCTGATAGGGGAACACTACCCACTTGTCTGGACTGGTCTACCAGGACTCAAGGAAAGGACATTATCTGGTAAGTAAAATATCATCTTTGTCAATAATCTTGAACTTTCCGTTTTGCTGCTCTTTTTTGTTTTGATGATTTTTGGTATATTGCTTTGCTATGATGTGGTTCTTGGAGGAAGACATTTTAGGTGTCTGTTTTTAATCATAATTACTAATACTTTCACATTTATTCTTGCAGATATCAAGAAAGTCAATTGTCAGATCATGACTGGCCAATATATAATAATTTTGAAGTTGATGAAGTTCAGCGTGATCCAAGAGCTCTTTCTGATGTTACAGAAGAAGAGGAAGTGCAAGTTGACCCTCGCAAATACTTGGATGGAGACCGTGAAAAGTATCTGGAGGACCCTGCTTTTGACTCGCATTTCTCTACTGAGCCTTGCTGGCAATATCCAGATCATCATGAAAACAAATACTGTGATCTGGAGTGTAGCCACACGTGCAATTACAAAACAAGATCTACTTCTTACTTAGATAATTTAGTTTGGCGAGAGAGTGAAGTTAACCATTACTATGAGCCAAAACTTATCATAGACCTTTCTAACTGGAAGGAGCAAAGTAAAGAGAAGGCAGATAAGAAGGGCAAGTCGAAATGTGAAAGGAATGGATTAGTGAAAGCTCAGATAGCTCTAGCAGAAGCCTCACAACAGTTAGTTGAAAAGGAAAGGGAAAAGAATCCAGGCTTTGACTTCGATTCATTTATAGCAGGCACCATTCAGCTTAGTTTACAACATGAGTCTTCTGATATTGACAAACTAAATGACTTGAATAGCTCAGTATCCCAAATTGAATTGAAAAGCTTAATATCAAAGTCAGTAAAACAGGAAAAAGGAATGGCCAATTTGGCACAATTGGGAGTTCGAAACCAAAACTCTTGGGATAGTCTTTTTGTAAGTAGTGGGGAGGAATGCCTCCTCATAGATCAGTTTTGTTGCGAAGTAAGGAAAGATGAGCAAATTGAGAAGGAAAACACATACACCAGTTACCTAGATAAATTTTTTAGTAAGAAGGAGGATGTTGAAATGTTAGAAACAGAGCCAGCAGAAGATGGGAAGCTGGGAGAAAAGGAGAAAGATGAAGGCTTTATCAGTTTTAGTGGGGACATCATCTTCAACAAACAACTGGAGTCTATAGGGATCTCTCAGTTTCACAGTCCTGTTGGTTCACCCCTTAAATCAATTCAAGCCACATTAACACCTTCAGCTATCAAATCATCCCCCCAGATACCCCATAAAACCTACAGCAGCATTCTGAAACATCTAAATTAAAACACTCAGCAGACGGTTCCTTTTTGTATTCATTTTTTTTTTAATTTTTTTTTTTTTTTTTTTACAATTAGTGTAATTTTTTTTTACTTGAATCAAATGGTGTAATTTTAGTACATATTTCATTTAGTTTTCAGTTTACATTTGTTTTTACAATTCAGAATTACTTTGTATACAGAACGAGTAAGTCTTTTGTTTTAAACTGGCATGTTGTTTGCACACAAAAAAAAATTGAAGAATCTAATAAAATAATGCAATGCAGGCGGAAACAGCAAAAGACATAAAAATGCACTAAACCAAGTAAAAATATTCAATCTTAAAAACACTTGTCCATGTTTTGCAGACAAAAAACAATCTTGCCTTGAAATTTACACAGTGAGACAGTACATAATTGCATGAAAGTGTCTATTTTCTCTCTCCTAATAAGTCAAAACATTTTTTTTTCAACAAGCATTGTAGGAGTTTTCATACTGGACACATTTCTTAAGACACATGATACCAGCAGCAACTGAACAATACAGAATTTGGTATGCATGTGTTATCTACCTCAAGGTAACAACAGTATGTGGCAGGCCATTAGCCACCCGTAGTGCTTTGCATCATGCACTTCTGTTAAGCCAGCATTACTGTAGTAGTTATCCTCTATGAGAAAAATCAGTCAATATTTGCAGATGTTCTGGTAATGCATTCTTTTGTAGTGAAGTGTTAATATGCAGTATTTTTATTTATTATAGCAAATATGTTCTGTATTTAATTAAAGTCAACTTGATTTTTGAAATACATTGACATAACTTGATTAGCACTATGGTTTAATACCTACATTGCTGAATATAACATCAGCTTATTTTGGAGGCTTTCCACTTAAATCATTTTTATTTAATTTTTTAAAACTTTCATTTCAAGGAAAGTACTCACTGTATAGGAATTTGTATTTTGGAGGTGCTTGACCTATCTCTACAAAGATAAATTAGGAACTGCTTTAATACAAAATGCTCCTAGAAGTCTTAATTGTGTTCATTTTTTAAACTTTTTTGTAATGTTAGAATTGTGTGCATGGAAGTAATTAAGGTACAACATTACTGTAGGCTGCAAGTTGTATATGGTAAGACTTCTTTTTGTTTTTACTGTATGTTTTTACCGAATGATATTTTTTCCACGCCAGCATGAATAAAATTAGGTTAAATGTAGCACATAGTATCTCAAGTCTTCTGAAAGGATTTGTTTTGCTTTTCAACTTGGACACGTTCTCTAATTGGTTTCCCTATTTAAACACCCACAAAAGAGATCAAATAAAACATGGTCAGTGCTGTGGATTTGTTTTTAATAACTACAGGAAGAAAAGCAATTAGTGCAAATTACAGTAATATGTTGATACTACAGCAAACACTGACTCCATGGTGTATCAACCCCCTGTTCTGTAAATTTTTCTAGCTTATGATTTTCCCTTGTCCTTAATTCAATTGTTGAGGAAAAGGCATTTTACCCACAGAAATAAGGGTTTTGCACATTAAACATTGTGCAACATTCATACTTTCATCCATAGACTCTGAAGCTTAGGTTTGATTATTCAAACTTATGTACATTCTTTTCTATTGAAAATTTACCCACAGAGAAATTGGGTGCAATCTTTTTGTTGAGTAATAACTATCTTTAAAGTTTTGCTTACCTTATTCATACATATCCTGTGGGTAAAAATTACCTATGAGATTTGTAACAACATGGGCAGCATGGTCATTCTGGGATGAATAATCAAGCAGTTAGTAGCTTTCATCAAAGCTGTATGTTTTTTTCCATTTAGGAGGTAATTTTCAATTACGCACAGGGCTTGTAAGAGCTGTACAGCGTTTCCTTTGAAATCCAGTTGGCAGAGTAACAGTAGATACTTACTACCTATGTATATGCATCTATTTTAAAACAGTGAAAGCCCCATACATGCTTTCCCTCTTTATTCCTGGCCATTTTTTGATGCTGTTAAAGTACCTGTGCTGTGAATAGTGTAGGTAGAGAAGGAGGCACTATTTTCTTCTACCAGCCACTGAACTTGTGCTAGGTAGCTCTCCACAGGAGGGAAAAAAAAAGAAAGCAGAAGGATCATTGCAATTACAGAAGTGACTAAATCCTCCACTCCAGTGGACCAAGTGCAGGTATGTGTAGGGCTTTGAAAATGTCCTCCCTCCATGGACCCATCTGAGGTACCTGGATGTTGAGCGATGAATTGGCGATTAGCTATGGACCAACTTCTTTCTCCAGGAACAAGCAGGAAGTCTACCCTCACATATGGGTGACGGCGCCAATGGAGCCCGCACGGAGCAGTTCCCCAGCTTTCAAAGAAAGCCTTTGGAACATGCTACCACGCATGCGTGGTCCCCTTCCCGCCCAAGGGTGCCATTTTTCTCAGTTTCCTTTTTTCCGCAGAGCCCAAAGGACGTCTGTCCTGTTTCCCCAGAAAAATCCTTGCTAATTATCCTTAAAATAGTTTCCCGGTTTGTGTACCAGTTCCTCTTCCCGCCTCGAGCCAGCGTCGGACCCTGTGCTGTTCTCAGCTTTTTTCCATTTTTTTGATTGAGGCTTGTCTCGCCCAGCATTCATGCCTTTTTTTGCCCAGGGGTTGTCGACCCCGGCTGAGTGTTTCCCACCATGTCTCCTGGTGGGTTCAAAAAATGTGACCGCTGCATTCAAACCATGTCAGTTACGGACACCCATGATTGCTGCTTATGCTACCTGGGACCGGACCATGACAGCACCTCCTGTGACTTGTGCCAGGCCATGATGCCTAAGACCAATAAAAAGAAGTTGGAGTTGCAAGAGAAACTATTCCCAAGGTCTGACTCGTCACCGGCTTCCCCGACAGCAAGCTCCAAGCCCAGCACTTCCCGTAAGGCCTGAGCATCCTCGGAGTTCTTCGGCAGCGGCTCCTCCGAGAAGACCCCAGACTCTGAGAGAAAGAAGAAAAAATTCTCAGTCTGTCGAGGTTCCACCGGAGAAACCTGGTAAAACCGCTCGGAGGGAATTGGGCAGCACTGAGAAGCGCCCTACCACGGTCCTCAAAAAGGATTCCTTGGCATGCGGAGACCTTGCAAGATTCCTCGAGACTGTAGTCCTAGTCAAGGATGCACTCGCGAGAGTGCCAGCACTGGGCCCGAGATCCTTGGTTCCCATGCCAAAAGCTGCGGAGCCTTCTGGCTTGGAAACCGGAATGGTGGCCCTGGAGCTGAACATCATCCTGGCCCTGCAGCAGGCAATGATGGCTGATTCATCTGCATTATCTGCCCTGACGACCGGGCCTGCGACTGTGGGGTCATCGAACCAAACTCAGAGCTCCACCGGCCTCTGGTAAGTTCTCGCTGCTGACCTCGGGTAAGTCCTCACCACCAGTTGAGGTCCCAGTCCCATTTCTCAGGCAACCAATCCTCCCTGGCCAGTTTCCATGACCCTAGGTACTCCGGAGGCCCCTGGCCCCCTCTGTGCTGGCCTTTGAGGCAAGGAGTCACAGGGCCTCGGATTCGTCATCACACCTAGACTCTGAGTGGGAGACCGACAACAAGGCATCCCTGGAAACCAGATGGCATCGAGACATTCCTTTGGACCAGTCTCCCCCGGCGCTCCGGTGCCATTCTCCTCTGGAGGATGTGGCCTTCCACGACTTTGACAAGGATATGGCCAGAGCCCCCTCGGTGCAAACCGAGGCAGAAGAGGATCCACACACCGAAGAACTGGAGATTCTCCAGGACCAAGCAGGAAGTCAGCCTCACTTACGGGTGACATCGACGCCGATGGATCCCCCGTGCGGAGCATTTCCCCAGCTTTCTAAGAAAGCCTTTGGGAATACTGCACGCATGCGCGGTCCCCTTCCCGCCTAAAGGTGCCATCTTGCTCAGTTTTTCTTTTTATGTGGAGCCCATCGGACGTCTGTCCGTGTCACCCGGAAAAGTTGACGTTTTTTCTGCGATTACTTCGTTCCTTTTCTCCGGTTCGACGCCGGTTCCCCTTCCTGCCGGGTTCGGTACACCGGTATCGAGCCCATCTTCTGTTTTTCGGTTTTTGCCCTTCGTGGCTGGCGTTCACCCCCTTTTTTGCCTTTTCCCTGGAAAGCCAGTCCTTTGACCTCGCGGGGGCCCTTTTTTCCCCGATGGCTTCCAGTGGTTTCAAAAAGTGTGTTCGGTGCAAGAAACTGATGTCTCTCACCAACACACACGACTGCTGCCTTCGGTGCCTCGGCCCAGATCATGATCCCAAGATCTGTGACCCGTGTGGCAAAATGTCCACCAAGGCACTTCGAAGCCGTCAGCATCAGAAAGAGAGTATTTTCTCGGACTCTGCCTCCGGCCGGGTCCAGACCTTGTCTGAGGCCTCGATGTCTCGGGAGTCTGATCCCGAGCATCGCCGAGGTTCCTCGGACAGGGGGTCCCCCGATCAGGAACGTAAGAGGAAGAAACAGCTCGTGAGGGCGGCGTCGGAAGAGGTCCCTGGTTCCTCGAGAGCCAGGTCTAAGACCCCCGACTGCCGTCCCGGGCCCTTGGAACAGGAAAAGCCGTCCAAAATGCCTCGCGTGGAGCCGGAGACCGTCGGACACATAAGTCCTGTAGTCTCTCATGGACTCTCCTCCGAGGGAGCCGACGTCGGGCCCAGCGCCACTGGGGCCCGAGTTGGTGGCTGCTGAGTCTCCTGAGCTTGGACTCAGGCTGACAGCCTTGGCGTGCAGATTGTCTGTCTTCATGGATCAGCAGCGGGTACGATGGCCAGCCTCGCTGGTGCATCTGCCCCGACCACCGGGACATCGACGTCGAAGTCGACCCTGGAGACCGAGCCGATACTCGAGACCATGAAGGCTCGAAGTCGACCTCGGTCACCCTCGACCTCCCGCTCGGAACCGAGGGCGTCGACGCTGGTGCCTTCGGCGTCGGGGCGGGTGCCACTGAGACCCGCGCGGTCGGAGCCCCCTGACTCCTCTTCGGATGAGTCCGCATGGGAGATGGAGGACGAGGAGTCCCCCGATACTTTTCAGATTCGGTGCGTCCCTTCGGACTCACCGCAGTCCGAGCCCCGAAGTAGGTACCCACCAGAGGACACCAGGTTCTCGGAGTTCGTCAGGGACATGGCCAAGGCATTGGCAATTCCTGCAGACCCCGAGGAGGAGCCTCGAGCCGAGGAACTCGAGGCCCTCCAGTATGACTCTCCTCCGAAGGAGGCCTTTACCGTGTCGGTCCCTCCGATGCTGGAACGGCTCCTCTTCCAGATGTGGGAGGCACCGGCCTCAGCGCCGGTCTTGAGCAAGTGGGTCGATTCCATCTGTCGACTCCTTAAGAGCCCTGGATTCCAGAAGGCGCAGCTGCCGCACCATTCCATGGTGGTGGAATCGGCCATGCATCATCTGAAGAGCCAGAAGATGCACTCCGCGGTGCCTCCTGGCAGGGAGGCCCGGAACCTGGATGCTTTCGGCAGAAAGTGCTTCCAGGGCTCGATGGTTGCTTGCCGTGTCCAATCCTACCAGCTGTACATGGGCATGTACTTACGAGACCTGGCAAAAGAGATTGCTGGTTTCTCTGCTGGCCTCTCCGGGGAACCTTTGCAGAGGTTCCAGACTTTGTCCTCAGGAATCCGGGACTGCTCGAAGTTCATGTCCCGAGCGGCCTACGATGGCTTCGAGGCTTCGGCTCGTGTAGCAGCAGCCGGCATCGGAGCCCGACGCCAGGCATGGCTGCAGTCATCGGACCTCGAGCCCTGGGTGCAGGACAAGTTGGTCGATGGCCCTTGCCGAGGTGAAAACCTTTTTGGCAAACCCATGGCCGAGAAGGCAGCTGAGCTCGAAACTGAGCACCTGACTAGGACAAGGCTGTCCAGAAAAACCTCTGCCCCTTCTCACAAAAAGAAGGGCTCGGGAGAAAAAGCCCTTTTACCCGAGAAAGGTACCTGCCTACAAACCTTTCCCTCAGTACCAGGCCTCCCCAGCAGGGTCAGCAGGCCAAGGGGCAGGGACATGGGCCCCGTAGGCAGAAGACCCCCAAGCCTCCTGCTCAGCAGGGAGGGTTTTTTTGACTCCCACGGCATAGCCTTTCACCCTCTGCTGCCCCATCCCTGCACAGGAGGTCGTCTAGCCCTGTTTGCCCACAGGTGGCCACCCATTACAGGGGATGCTTGGGTATTGAGCATAGTACACAGAGGCTATATGCTCCATTTCCAGCAGTTGCCCCCTGCCTACTTCCCAGGAGAGCCTCTAAGGCTTCCTCTACACACAGACCACCTCCTTCAAGAACTTCAAGGTCTGCTTCTGGACAAGGCGGTGGAGCCTGTACCTCGTCGCCTACAGGGGCTCGGTTTCTACTCCAGGTACTTCCTCGTGCCAAAGAGAACCGGTGGCCTAAGGCCTATTCTAGACCTCAGGAACCTCAACAAGTTCTTGGAGAAAGAAAAGTTCAAGATGCTTGCTCTTGGAACACTTCTGCCCTACCTCCAGCAGGGAGATTGGCTATGCTCCTTAGATCTGAAGGATGCGTACACTCACATCCTCATTCATCCAGACCACAGACAGTACCTCCGGTTCATTGTGGGAGGAAACCATTACCAGTACAGAGTACTACCTTTTGGCCTAACCTCTGCCCCAAGAGTCTTTACAAAGTGCCTAGCTGTGGTGCCGGCCTACTTGAGGACTCAAGGTGTTTTTGTCTTCCCCTATCTGGATGACTGGCTCATCAGGGGTCAGACTTACCAGGAGGCCAGACAGGCCACCTTTCGAACTGTGTCACTCCTTCAGCACCTCGGCTTTGTCATAAACTTCGCAAAGTCCACTTTGCTCCCCTCACAGAACCTAGAGTTCATAGGGGCGAGGTTGGACTCCCTGCAAGCAAAGGCTTACTTGCCAAGGGACAAGGTTCATAGACTTGGCAAACCAGTTTATGAGCAGGCCACAAGTATCTGCCAGACTTGTCTGAGGCTCCTGGGCCACATGGCGTCGACAGTGCATGTGACCCCCAATGCCCGTCTCCACATGAGGCCTGCACAGTGGTGCCTCCGTACTCAGTGGAAGCAAGCCACAGGCAGCCTAGCAGACAAAGTAAGGGTATCCAAACCCTTCCTGAATTCCCTGCAGTTGTGGCTACACCCCCCCACCCCCCCCAACTTGCTTCAGGGGGTGCCTTTTCAGGTGCCTGTCCCCACAGTAGTGGTGACGACAGATGCCTCCTTGCAGGGCTGGGGTGTGCATTGTCTGGAAAAGTGCACTCAAGGCCTATGGTCTCCATGGGAGGCCACACAACAGATCAACCTACAGGAGCTTCGAGCTATCCGTTTAGCCCTCAAGACCTTTTCTCACACTTTGGCTCACCAGTCTGTTCTGGTTCAGACGGACAATCAGGTGGCCATGTTCTATGTGAACAAACAGGGGGGCACTGGGTCCAGGCCCCTATGTCAGGAGGCACAGGCCTTGTGTTCCTTTGCGCTCAAGCACAACATGTTCCTCAAAGCTGTGTATCTCCCTGGCCAGGAGAACTTCCTGGCAGACAGGCTAAGCAGGATTATGCAGACCCCACGAGTGGCAGCTGCACCCATTGGTGGTTCAAATAATTTTTCTGAAATGGGGACTTCCATCCATGGATCTCTTTGTCAGTCCCCTGAATCACCAGCTACCCAGGTTCTGTTCTAGGCAACCACACCCCCTGAGGATAGCAGCATATGCCTTCCTGATTTCTTGGTCCCAGGGCCTCCTATATGCGTTTCCTCCCACGCCTCTGGTGGCCCGAACATTGTTCAAGATTCTAAGGGACAAGGCCTCGGTACTTCTGGTAGCTCCCAGATGGCCGAGGCAGCCCTGGTTACCACTTCTGCTTCAATTAGCAGTGGACACACCACTATCTCTGAGGGTGCAGCCTGATCTTCTCTCTCAGGATCAGGGTTCCCTTCTGCACCCCAATCTCAAATCTCTCCATTTCATGGCCTGGAGGCTGCATGGGTAGTGTTGGCTCCCTGGGGCTTGCCTCAAGAAGTGGAAGAGGTGGTTCTGGCCTCTAGAAAGCAATCCACCAGGAAAACCTATGCCCTGAAGTGGAGAAGGTTCTCCTTGTGGTGTCAGCAACGCGAGGAAGATCCTTTCGCCTGCACCGTGCCAGTAGTGCTTCAGTACCTGCTGCACTTGTCCAATCAGGACCTTAAGTCAAATTCTGTTCGGGTCCACCTCTCTGCTCTGGCAGCTCACCACTCTCTGGTGGAAGAACACTCTTTGTCGGTTCACCCCTTGGTGTCCAGATTTCTTAGAGGCTTGCTATTGCTCAAGCCTCCTCTCCGTCCACCGGCCCCTGAGTGGGAGCTGAATGTGGTCTTGCAGCAACTGACTCGCCCACCTTTTGAGCCGATGGCTACATGTCCTCTCTGCTTCCTTTCTTGGAAGACTCTTCCTAGTGGCCCTGACCTCGGCCAGGCGAGTGAGTGAACTTCAAGCCCTGGTCTCTGACAGGCCATACACTTGCTTCTATAGGAACAGGGTAGTCCTTAGGACTCATCCTAAGTTCCTCCCTAAGGTTGTCTCCTCTTTCCATCTCAACCAGGAGGTGGTTCTTCCCTAGGCCCCATGCCAGCTGGGCTGAGACAGTCCTGCATACCCTGGACTGTAGGAGGGCCTTATCCTTCTACCTTGAACGTACGCAGGGGCATAGGAGGGCTACACAGCTCTTCATATCTTTTGACCCTAATAACTTGGGGTTACCAGTCCCCAAGCGTACCTTGTCCATCTGGGTGGCTGACTGTATCACCTGGGCTTACAGGGCAGCTGACCTTCCTTTGCAGGGTCAGGTCATGGCCCACCGTGTCCGGGCAATGGCTGCCTCAGTAGCTCATCTCCGCTCTGTACCGTTGGCAGACATCTGCAGGGCTGCAACTTGGTCCTCAAGCCAGACTTTTGCGGCCCATTACTGCCTGAAGAGGGAGTCCCATAGGGATAGTGCTTTCGGTCAGGCAGTGCTCCGGAATCTCTTTGAGGTTTAGGCAACTCCTACCCTCCAGCCCTCTGGTTGGGCTACCGGTGGGGGTATGTTTCAGTGAAATCCTTTCTCTGATGCTGCGGCAGGAGGGAGCTCATTTTTCAGCTCTGGGTCCCCGGTAGCCTGAAGCTGGGGAGTCCCATAAGTGAGGACTGACTTCCTGCTTGGTCCTGGAGAAAGAGTAGTTACTCACCTGTAACAGGTGTTCTCCAGGAGCAGCAGGAATCGGTCCTCACAACCCTCCCTCCTCACCTGGGAGTTGCAGTTGTACATAGTTCATTTTTACATTTTTGTGTGCTGGTTTTTAGCTATGTCATTTGACTGAGCAAGATGGCACCTTTAGGCGGGAAGGGGACCGCGCATGCATGCAGTATTCCCAAAGGCTTTCTTAGAAAGCTGGGGAAATGCTCCGCACGGGGGCTCCATCGGCGTCGATGTCACCCATAAGTGAGGACTGATTCCTGCTGCTCCTGGAGAACACCTGTTACAGGTGAGTAACTACTCTTTCTCCAGTACAAGTCTCCACCCAAGGAAGCTCACGGTGCTGGTGCAGTCGATCCTCGAGTGGCTACTGTTGAGAATTTGGGAGACCCCGGCTTCTCCAGGAACAAGCATGAAGTCAGTCCTCACTTATGGGTGACGTAGGCACCGACGGAGCCTGCGCGGAGCAATTCCCCAGCTTTCAAAGAAAGCCTTTGGGATTCTGCCACGCATGTGTGGTCCTCTTCCCGCCCAAAGTTGCCATCTTGCTCAGTCTCCCTTTTTTCGTGGAGCCGTTGGGATGCATGTCCTCGTCCCTCGGAAAAAAACATTTATTTTTTCGGCCTCTGGACTGCTATTTTTCTGGTTGCACCGGTCCTCTACCCATCCTTCCCCTGCTCTTCCTCTTTTTGAGCCAAAGGGGGATGTTTTTTCGTAGCATTTTGCCCTTTTGTGGGCTTCGCTCCCTTTTTTCCTCTTCGACCTCGCGGGGGTTCTTTTTGCCCTGATGGCCACCGGTTTCAAAAAATGCAACAGGTGCTCCAAGAACATGTTGCTTACAGACACCCATCTTGGGGCCGACCATGATACGGAGCTCTGCTCGCTTTGTAAGAAAATGTCCTCCAAGGCCCTACTAAGTCATAAGCAGAAGTCTGACATTTTCCGCAAGGGCACCTCTGAATCCCCAGGTTGTCTCTCTGCAGGTGGGATCGCCTACCTCAGCCTCGCACTCAAAGCGGCACTCCAATCAGTGGTCCCGTGATGTGGAGCAGCGTAAGAAGAAGGCCTTGAAGTCGCTGTCGTGGGCTCTAGACAAGCGTGAGCGCTCCTGCGCTCGGTTGCTCAGCCCCCCTCGGCATTCTGGAGAGTCGGACAAGGAGCAGCCTCGTAAGGTACCTCATTATTTATTATTTATTTATTTTATTATTTATTTTATTTATTTACATTCTCTTATATACCGCACTATTCTACATCAGTGCGGTTTACATTGAACAAACTGAAATTACATTGAACAGGGCATTATAACTTGGAGATAACTATTTTACAGGGAACATGGGCTATAGAGGGTTAAGTGGCTTGCCCAAGACCACAAGGAGCACCTGTGGGACTAGAAACCCCAGTCCTTCCGGCCCAAGGTTGCTGTCCTCTAGTGGGATTTGAACCCCCGGCCTGAAGTACCTTGCCCCAACCACTAGGCCACTCCTCCACTCCATTCTCTTATATACATTTATACAGATACGGAGGCCTCCGGCGATGGAGCTCGGTGTCCTGAGGGCCGTCCCATTGAGGACCCCCTCTCCTCCTTGACGCCTGACCCAGTGACCCCTGGGGTCGGCATCACAGGGCCGCCACACCCGTGTGGGAGTCCCATATGCTGGCACTAGAGTGCAGCGTTTCTGCCTTTTTAGCTGCCCAGCAGGCACTCACACCCAGCACTGCTGGCTCGCGTCTAGAGACTGAGATTCCCTCCAGAGGGATGTCTAAACCCGCCGTGGGCCTCGTGAGGGTCCTCAGCGTTGGTCTCGCTCGCCTTCCCGTTCCTCGGGGGCAAGATCCTCCAGGGCCTTCGGCTCCAAGCAGACCTCGGCCTCTGGACGAGGTGACCAACCCAAATCGGATTCCCCTTCTGATCTCTCGGGTTGGGAGTCAGATGGGGACATCGGCGATGTGTAAGCAAAAGAGCCTGAAGTCGCACTCTTCGGTTCCGCCGGGTAGAGAATTGAGAGCCCTTGACACCTTGGGGCGCAAAGCTTACCAGGGGTCCATGTTCATATGCCGTATTCAGGCTTGCCAATTGTACATGGGCATGTTCTTACGTGACCTTGCCAATGAGCTTGAGGGTTTCTCCGTGGGCCTTGCGGGCGAACCCCTCCTTAGGTTCCAGACCCGAACCCGCCTCTCGTGCAAGACCTCCCTCCCTCGGAAGAAACCGCAAGCTAAGAAGCTGTTCTTCCCGAGAAAAGGACTGCCTTACTGTGGGTTACCCACCCACCCCCGCGCCAGCCACAGCGACGCAGGGAAAGGCCCCCCACGGTCACCGCAAGCCTAAAGGGCCCAAGACCCAAACCCCAGCGCCACCTCAACCTGCTCAGGCTATACTGCTGGCATCAAAAACCCTTTCGCCCCTTGGCAGCTTCGCAGCCGGTGGAGGAACACCTGTCCCTCTTCGCCTCTCGGGCATCCGTCATGTCGGACACCTGGGTTCTCTAAGTAATCCGAGATGGGTATGGCCTCCACCTGGACAGGCTTCCTCCTCCCTTCTCCCCAGCAGAGCCTTCTCGACTCCCCGTGCACCAGACGTCTGCAGCGGGAGCTGGACAACCTCCTTGCCCAGCGGGCGGTTGAGAGGGTACCGACGCACCTCCAAGGTCGGGGCTTCTGTTCTCAGTACTTGTCCCGAAAAAGACGGGAGGCCTACTGCCTATCCTTGACCTCAGAAAGTTGAACAAGTTTTTGGTGCGGGAGAAGTTCAAAATGCTATCAATTGTCGTCCTGCTGCCCTTTCTCCAGCAGGGAGATTGGCTATGCTCCTTGGATCGGAGGAGTAGCCTAGTGGTTGGGGCACGGTACTTCAGGCCGGAAGGTCGGGGGTTCAAATCCCACTAGAGGACAGCAACCTTGGGCCGGAAGGACTGGGGTTTCTAGTCCCACAGATGCTCCTTGTGGTCTTGGGCAAGCCACTTAACCCTCCATTGCCCATGTTCCCTGTAAGTATTAGTGTATGTGTCTCATATCGCCGCGTGTTAAATGTATCCCCCAATTGTGTTGTGACCGCTTTGATTGAAGGATAAGGCGGTATACAAAACTGTCTAAATAAATAAATAAAATAAATAAATAAATAAAGGACGTTTACGCCCACATCCTGGAACACCCCCAGCACAGGCAATACCTGCGCTTCAGGGTACAGGGAGAGTACTACCAATACAGGGTGCTCCCCTTCGGGCTCGCGTCTGCCCCGCGGGTCTTCACAAAGTGCCTCTCTGTGGTGGCCGCCTCCCTCAGACAGTAGGGCGTACCAGTCTTCCCTTACCTCGATGACTGGCTTGTCACAGGGCTCTCGGCCGGAGAAGCTTGATCGGCGGCATCGTGCACGATCCTCCTCGAACGTCTGGGATTCCTGGTCCACTACCCCAAGTCCCACCTCAGGCTGGTGCAGGCCTTGGAGTTTATTGGTGCACGCCTCGACACTCAGCGAATGACTGCCTTCCTGTCGGCAGAGCGTCTCTGAGCTCTGGTGGCTCAGGTTCACTCGGGTTACGGCCAGGACTATGCTGCGCCTCCTGGGGCACATGGCTTCCACCGTCCATGTGCTTCCCCATCCCCGCATGGGACGGCCCAGTGGTGCCTCAGTGCTCAGTGGAGCCCGGTCTCAGGTCACTTCAGAGATCCCATTTGGATCTCCCACAATTTTCGCAGGTCCCTGGATCTGGACCCCGCAACCTCCTCTGGAGGCTGCCCTTCCAAACCCCATTAGTCAAAAAAAACCCCAACAGTAATCAGTGAATGAAAATCACCATAAAAGATACCGTGACAACCCCACTTTAGTCAATTTTTGTCGGGCATAAACTGTGGGAGGAAGATACTTCAAAACTTCCCCGCCAGGCAGTACATGTCCCTTTTATTCATCCAAATGATCTAAGATATGAACTTTTAAATCATCCATACAAAATTAACACTTATCTGATATCACGCACGATGTGCACATTTCGGGGCAGTCCAACCCCTGTGTCAAGTGCTCCAAATTGTGTCACATTGGATCAACATGTCTTGTAGTTATTGTGCCACTACGATATCGGGGACATCATGGTCTGATTTACACACTGGCTGGATTTTTTACCGGCGTTGGCAGGCCACGTGTATGTCAACTTTTGTCGTTTATTTTTTGGAGTGCACCTGCCCATTTAGATATGTGGGGAGTACCACCCGGGTGATTAAGGTGAGGTTGGGTGAACATGCATCAAGACTCCGTCAATCGATACAAACGGCCCCAATGGTACAACATTGTTTGGAATCACATCACACTTTTGAGCAGTTGGTGTGGACTGTTATAGATCATGTCCCGGCGGATCCCAGGGGAGGGGATCGTATAGCAAAATTACGCAGGCTTGAACAACGTTGGATTTTTCAATTACGTGCTGTTTTTCCGACGGGATTAAATTGAGAGATTGATTGGTTGTGACTCACTTGACACATAACCTCTCACAGTTGGGAGTTCCCTGATGTGTGGGAATCCCCCTTGTGTGATTGGTGTTCTAAGATGATGGGCAGTTCACAGGTAGCCAATCTTGAATTGGTATCCCTTATTTTAACAGCTAAATGTTCGGCGTTTTTTGACGGTTGTCAAAAAGACATTGTGTCACATTGGATCAACATTTGGAGCACTTGACACGGGTTCGACTGCCCCGAAACGTGCACGTCGTGCGTGATATCAGATGTGTTAATTTTGTATGGATGATTTAAAAGTTCATATCTTAGATCATTTGGATGAATAAAAGGGACATGTACTGCCTGGCGGGGAAGTTTTGAAGTATCTTCCTCCCACAGTTTATGCCCGACAAAAATTGACTAAAGTGGGGTTGTCACGGTATATTTTATGGTGACTTCCAAACCCCACAGCACGAGTTTGTCCTGATGACAGATGCCTCCTTGCTGGGGTGGGGAGCCCACTGCGGTGCGTTGTGCACTCGCCTGGAGAGTCCCAAAAACAAATAAACTTGCTCAAGCTTCGGGCGATCCAATGGGCCATGAAGGCCTTCGAGGACCATCTGAAAGGGAAGTCTGTACTCGTGCAGACCGACAACCAAGTAGCAATGTTTTACATCAACAAGGAGGTGGGCACAGGCTCCTGCCTCCTTTGCCAGGAGGCAGTGCTCCTTTGCCAGGAGGCAGTGCTCCTTTGCCAGGAGGCAGTGCTCCTTTGCCTTCCATCAGGGGATGACCCTACAAGCGGTCTACCTTCCGGGCGCACGAGAACGTCCTCGCGGACAAACTCAGCAGGATCCTCTGCCCTCATGAGTGGCAGCTGGACCTGGAGGTGGCCGGCCTTTTGTTCCATCGGTGGGGGACCCCGACCATGGACCTGTTCAATAGCCCGACGAACGCGCAGCTCCCCTGCTTCTGCAGACCGACCCCGCACCCAAGCAGGGAGACCCTGGATGTGTTCCTCTTGAGTTGGACCTCTGGGCTCCTTTACGCGATCCCTCCCTCTTATTGCAAGGACCCTCCACAAGGTAAAGCGGGAACGAGCGTCGGTGATCCTTGTCGCTCCCTCGTGGCCTCGACAGCCATGGTTCCCACTCCTGCTCCGGCTCTCGTCCAAGCCCCCAGTTCCCCTGGGCTCTGCCCCAGGCCTGCTAACGCAGCAGGAGGGGCAACTGTTACACCTGAACCTGGCCTCATTGTCCCTCATAGCTTGGCAGCTAAATGGGTATCAGCCCCACTGGACCTCCTGGAGGAGGTCTTCCTCGTGTCAAGGAAGGACTCGTCGAGACAAGCTTACACCTTGAAGTGGAGATGCTTCTCGGTCTGGTGCTCTGGGCTCCAGATCAACCCATTCTCTTGTCCTTCTCAATAGGTCCTCCAGTACCACCTCCACCTCTCGAAGGAGGGGCTGAAGTCTAACTCAATGAGGGTGCACTTGAGCGCCATCTCGGCGAATCACCTCCCCGTCGAGGGTAAACCCCTCTCTGGCCAACCCTTGATCTCTCGCTTCATGCGAGGTCTATAGCTTTCCAAGCCTCCGATCCGACCTCCCCCGGCGGAGTGGGACCTGAACGATAGTACTCATGCAGCTTGTGTGCTCACCCTTCGAGCCAATGGCGACGTGCCCGCTTCGGCACCTCTCCTGGAAGGTGGTCTTCCTGGTGACTTTGACCTCGGCCTGCCGAGTCAGTGAGCTCCAGGCTCTCATGGCTGATGCCCCTTACACCAGGTTCTACAGCACAGGGTGGTCCTCCGTAGCCACCCCAAGTTCCTGCCGAAGGTTTCTCGGATTTTCATCTCGATTAGGTAGTCTTGCCGACCTTCTTCCCAAGACCCCATGCCGACCAGGCATCGGTGGTTCCGCATACATTCGACTGCAAGAGGGCTCTTGCCTTCTATCTGCAGTGCACCCAGCCTCATCGCAAGTCTGGCCAGCTCTTTGTATCCTACGATCCCAATCGCCTGGGGCAGTTAGTCACAAAATGCACTTGCTCCATCTGGGTGGTGGACTGCATTACCTTCGCTCGCATGAAGGTGGGCGCCCTGCTGGATCGGTGGGTCACCACATAAAGTGTCCGAGCCAAGGCGGCTTTTGTAGCTTTGCTGCGCTCAGTGACGCTGATGGACATCTGCCGGGCTGCGACCAAGTCTTCAGCAAATACCTTCGCTGTGCATTACTGCCTGAAGAGGGAGTCCCATCGGGACAGTGCCTTCAGCCAGGCTGTACTCTGTAATCTGTTCAGGGTATAAGCAACACCTGCCCTCTGACACTTCTCGACGGCTACCGAGGGTTTCGCCCTGCGAACCCGAGAACTCGGGCTACTTCGGGCATTGGCTTCTGCTCATAACCTCGTGGAGGTGTTTTTTGGTTACAGGTTTGGTAGCCTGTAGCTGGGGAGTCCCATAAGTGAGGACTGACTTCCTGCTTGTTCCTGGAGAAAGCGTAGTTACTCACCTGTAGCAGATGCTCTCCAGAGACAGCAGGAATCAGTCCTCACTACCCTCCCGCCTCCCCTGATAAGTTGCTGGATTTTTATCCTCCCCTTGCCATCTGCTTGGTAGGGCTCGAGCTAAGGGACCTGACTGAGCAAGATGGCACCCTTGGGCGGGAAGAGGACCACGCATGCGTGGCAGTAATCCCAAAGGCTTTCTTTGAAAGCTGGGGAATTGCTTCAGGTGGGCTCCATTGGTGCCAGTGTCACCCATGTGAGGACTGATTCCTGCTGTCCTTGGAGGACACCTTTTACAGGTGAGTAACTGCGCTGTCGGTACTGATGTTCAGCCGATGTCTTGATGCCATGTACTGCGTCAGGAAAGGGCCGGGGTTCCACAAACCCCAAGTCCCACATAACTCCATGGTTGTCAAGTCAACCATGCAAAAACTTAAGAGATAGAAGACCGACTCTTCTGTTCCCCCTGGAAGGGAGACTTGGGCCCTCAATGCCCTTGGGCGTAAGTGCTACCAGAGTTCGATGCTGGGGTGTCAAATCCAGGCCTATCAGCTATACATAGAGGCATGTATCTGAAGGCCCTAACCCAGAAGTTATTCAGGTTTTCAGTGAAACATAGAAATATGATGACAGAAAATGATGATGACAGTGGGGCTTGCTAGGGAACCTCTCCAATGGTTTCAAGCTCTTAAGTCCCTCTCCCGGATGGCCTACGATGGCTTTGAGTAGCAGCGGCCGTCATCGGTGCCCAACGCTAAGCCTGGCTACAGTCTTCAGACCTCGAGCAGTGGGTCCAAGACAGCCTGCTTGATGTCCCCTGCACTGGAGAGAACCTGTTTGGCAAACCTATGGCCGACAAAGCAGCCGAGATAGAGGCTGATGTGGTGACCTGCCAGATGCTCTCAAAAAAGACCTTTCTTTCCCTGTAAGAAACCCTTGGGGAGAAGACCCCTGTTCCTGAGGAAAAAAGGGCGCTTCCAACAGAGTCACCACTAACAGCCCTTCTTGGACCAGCACCGGGGTTCTCACCCTAAGAGGCAAGGCCATGGAGCATAGAAGCCCCAGACCCCGGCTCCAGCCCAATGCAGGGGTAGTTTTTGACTCCCAGGACAGGGCCTCCTCTCCCCTGGGAGACCACCAGCCCACAGGGGGCCACCTGGCGCTCTTTGCCTACAGGTGGGCCAAGGTCACAGACCAGTGGGTACTGCAAGTAGTAAGGGAGGGATACCTCCTCCACCTACAGCAGGTACCACCCAAATTCTTCCCAGAAGAGCCAGTACGACCTCTCCTTCACCAGACCCTTCTGCTCTCAGAGCTCGCAGGTCTGCTCAGGGACAATGCAGTAGAGCCTATACCCAAACACCTATGGAGTAAAGGCTTCTACTTGAGGTACTTCCTTGTCCAAAAGAGAACTGGGGGCCTCAGGCCCATACTAGACCTGAGAAACTTGAACAAGTTTCTGGTGAGGTAGAAGTTCAAGATGCTCTCCCTTGGAACACTGCTGCCTTACCTCTACTAGGGAGATTGGCAGTGCTTCTTGGACCTAAATGATGCATACACTCACATCCTGATCACCCCCTCCCACAGGCAGTACCTACAGTTTGTGGTGGGAGGAGGGTACTACATGTACAGGGTGCTATCCTTCAGCCTGGTCTCCTCACCAAAGGTCTTTACCAAATGCCTGGCAGTGGTAGCTGCCCACCTGCGTCTACAAGGGGCCTTTGTTTTCCCCTACCTAGATGACTGGCTAATCAGGGATGGTATGGCCTCAGAGGTCAGTCAGGCCACAGAGCATGCAACTCTCCTGCTGCAGCACCTGGGGTTTGTCATAAACTACCCCAAATCCCATCTCTCTCCAGCTCAAAGTCTGGAGTTCATAGATGCCCAGTTGGACACGTTACAGTTTAAGGCCGTCTTTCCAAAAGAAAGAGCAGACTGCTTCATGCAACTGGCAGGAGAGGTACAAGGCTGCCGGTCAATACTGGCTTCCTCCTCCGCCTGCTGGGCCATATGGCCTCGATGGTCCAAGTCACGCCCTTAGCCCGCTTATACACATGAACAGCCCAATGGTGCCTCCACTCGCAGTGGACTCAAGCCACGGGCAGGGTCAGGGTTGCCCACCAATTGGCAGAGTCCCTCAACTGGTAGAAAAATTTGTGCCACCTTCAGGCGGGAATGCCCTTTCAGGCACCTGCACCCTCTCCTTTGCAACAGCATGCTTCTGCAAACAGTTTGTCCTGGGCCAGGACAACTGCCTAGCAGACAGGCTGAGTAGATCTTTCTTCCACATGAGTGACGCCTAAACCCCATGGTAATGGAGCAACTCTTCTACCTCTGGGGCAGACCCGTGATGGACCTATTCACCTCCCCAGCCAGTGTGCAGCTGCCTTCTGCTTGCGTCAGCCACACCCAGGGAGAGTGGCGGCAAATGCCTTCCTGATC
Organism: Ichthyophis bannanicus; assembly: GCA_033557465.1. Classification (NCBI taxonomy): domain Eukaryota; kingdom Metazoa; phylum Chordata; class Amphibia; order Gymnophiona; family Ichthyophiidae; genus Ichthyophis; species Ichthyophis bannanicus. The sequence goes on along the minus strand of CM066043.1, from coordinate 174,981,677 downwards.
TTGTGATCCGAGGGCCTACTCTGTGCGTTCCCACCAACCACCCTGGTCACCAGGACCCTCTTCAAAGTCCAGAGCAAGAAGACGTCAGTTATACTAATCGCCCCCAAGTGGCCCAGGCAACCTTGGTTCCCTCTTTTGCTTTTCCTGTCGGTGGCACTCCCAGTCCCACTGGGTTGGGTCCTGGACCTCCTGTCCCAGGGGGAGGGTTCCCTCCTGCATCCCAATCTGGGGTCGCTAACGTGAACAGCATGGCTGCTGAAAGGGTAGCTTGGCCCATTTCAATCTTCCAGAGAAGTTGAGGAGAATCCTACTGGCCTCCCGAAAAGCCTCCACCAGATGGGCTTATGCCTTTAAGTGGAGAAGGTTCTCCGCCTGGTATGCAAAAAAGGAGGAGAATCCCTTCTCCTGCCATGTGCAATGTGTACTTCAGTACCTACTGCACTTGTTCTACACCAGACTGAAATCTAACTCTGTGAGTATGCATCTGAGTGTCAGATCAGCTCACCACCTCCTTATTGAGGAAAACCCCTCTCAAGCCAGCCTCTGGTCTCCAAGTTCCTCCGGGGCCTCCTGTTATCCAAACCTCCTCTCTGCCCTCCAGTGGTGGAGTGGGACCTCAATGTGATGCTCTCCCAGCTCACCAAACTACCATTTTAGCCACTTGCCACCTACGGTACTTGTCTTGGAAAGTGGCCTTTCTGGTGGCTCTCACGTTAGCTCAAAGAGTGAGTGAACTCCAGGCCCTGGTGGTGGATCCACCATATACAGGTTTCTATAAGAACAGGGTAGTGCTCTGCCGTACATACCACCTTTGGGAGGAGAGGAATTTGGGCTCTCCTTTCCACTTCAACCATGTGGTGGTTCTTCCCCACCTTCTTCCTGTGGCCTCATGCTGGCAGGGAGGAACTAGTACTTCATACACTGGATTGCAAATGGGCTCTATACTACTTCTTGCTATGGACTCAGCGTTTCGTGTTTTATTACTGCAGTAGACCTGGGCTCCCCGTGACTAAGTGAACTCTGTCCACTTGGGTGACAGACTGTATTGCCCTTGCCTATGAGCAAGCTGGCCTCTCCCTTGAGCAACTGATCACAGCACATCACTTGAGGGTGGTGGCCAACTTGTGCTCAGTGCTGGTGATGGAAATCTGCAAGGCGGCCACATGGTCTTTAATTCATATGTTCGCAGCTCACTACTGCCTGGAGAGCAAGTCCCACAGGGACAGTGTATTTGGCCAGGTACTACTCTGTAATCTTCTCGGGGTGTAGGGAACTCCTGCCCTCCGACCCTTCTGTGTTCAGGCTATCGGAGTGATAGTGTTGCTGGATGCTAGGGTCTTGCAAAGTCTCTCAGTGGGGACTTAACCTGCAACTCACGGCTGCCTGATTAGTCACCTTTGGTGCTATCCTGGTTCAGTCCTTGGCAGCCTGGAGCTACGAGGGCTGACTTCTGCTTGTTCCTGGAGAAAGTGTAGTTACTCACCTGTAACAGGTGTTCTCCAGGGGCAGCAGGAATAAGTCCTCACAACCCTCCCTCTTCCCCTGGAAGTTGCCTCTCTACTTTGTTTTAGTTTTTACTGCCGTCCTAGCTATGTCATCTAACTGAGCAAGATGGCACCCTTGGGCGGGAAGGGGACCATGCATGAATGGTAGCATGTTCCAAAGGCTTTCTTTGAAAGCAGGGGAAATACTCCAGGCGGGCTCCTTCGGCATCCGATGTCACCCATATGTGAAGACTAATTGCTGCTGTCCTCGGTTACAGGTGAGTAACTACACTTTCTCTAACTGCAAGGAGGTTGATAGTTATAGTCACATTGACACTGGCCATAGCAGTTCCTTGAACTCTGTTCACGCATCGAGGACAGCTAAGCATCAGTTGAGCAAGCAAACTGGGTCATGTAAAATAATTACCCATGAGGGAGTGGAGAAATTATGCGATGCCTCAAAGAAGAAAAAAATCACATTTAAAGAAAATGCTAGTTTTAAAGAGGCAGTACCTGTACAGTCATGGTGTCAAAGCAGATAAGAGAAAAGCCACTGAAGACCATGTGCTCCCTAGTCCTAAAGACTCTGGCTTGACAGTTCACCACAAGCATACGCCATACTATGCCTGTATTGGAGAACAAGCAGCTGGCACAGGCCTCCATGGTAAATAAAAACAGTAATGCCCTGCTATTGTAGATACATTTCTTCAAAATATATCATCTCTGATACAGAATGCTGTGTCTCCTAAACTTGTAGTGCAAGAGGATTCCCAAAAGCACCTGACTAAACTGGCAAAATCTGACTCCATACTGGGCTCCTATAATCTCCAGGAGTCCCCATCTCACTACAGTGTGGATGGAAGTCCTCACAAGCCTCTTTCTTAGATTCTAGAGGATCAACCTCTTAGTCTTTTAGAACCAGGGGAACTAGAGGATATAGCCTGTGAATCTGTCCCCAAGGAATAAGGGATTCTCTGTGAAAAAGGAGGAAGTAACTCCTCACATATGGGTGACGTCACTGACAGCCCACGCGGAACACTCAGCTTCCATTAGGAACTGCACCAAGCATGTGCTCCTGCCTGCTGCGCCATCTTCTCCAGTCTCCTTTTTTTCCGCGGAGCCTACAGGACATGTCCTGCACTAGTGAAAAAATTATTCTGCTACTTCTTGGTATCTGCATTTTTTGAGAGTTTTTCAAAGAGTTTTTGGTTAGTCTACTTCCAGCTGATATTTTATTCTTTTTCTTTTTTGTGCTTTTTCCCTTGTCTGGAACTTTTCCTGCCTTTGCATTTAAGACTTTTGAAATGTCCTAGCTGGTAAGTGGCTTTAAAAAGTACACAAAATGTGGCTGCACTATTTCGGTCATGGACAGGCCCAACTGGTGTCTGCACTGCCTTGGGCCCGACCACCAGCCCTCATCCTGCAACCTTTGTCTGCAGATGACGAGGAAGGTCCTGAAGAGCATGAAAAGCAGAAGCAGTCCCTCTTTAGAATGTCTGATTCAGCGTCCTCGGCTCAAGCCTCAACTCCATTGTGGAGCCCCACTGAGGCTTCAACTGTGCAGGACACCCAAGCACAGTCTGAACCGAGGTGCTGGGGCATCGAGCAGAAGCTCAACGTCTGACCAGAAGCAAAGAGGGACCTAACGTTGGTCCTGTCAACACTGAAAGAAGCCTACGAGCACCGGGACAAACCCAAGGGCCATTGGCACTGCAGCCCTTCCAAGTGTGACGTGGACACTGAGGGCTGGGAGTAACCCACCAAGCTTCCCTGGCGGAAGGAATCAATTCCCAGATGGGAGGCATTGACCCCCATAGCCCTGGAGAGCTGCCAATTGTCTCCCAATGAGCCTGTCATTGTGGAATCCCCACTGGAGCTATTGGCACCAATGGCCAAAGTTCCCATTCTGGCCCCAGTCCCCTTTGAGACAGTGGTACCAGAGGAATGCCTGAGATCCCTCAAGGCTCACATGGTGGTGGTGGTTTTTCCCTTGCGGCATACAGGCCCTGCGATGACTTTGGTGTCATCACCTCACTCTGTCTAGCCCATTTGGAGACCCATGCCCTGCCGGCAGAGATGGCACCTCAGGGAGGGAGATTGGAATCTGCGCTGTTTCCCATAGCGATCTACTTAGCGAGTGTATCGGGGTCTGATGTTCCAGGACTCCCCCAAGTGCGTGCAGAGGGGTCATGGATCCCATTGCAGCTCGCCCTCCTCACATGACCAGAGCAGGCGTCGGGAGGAAACCTGGTGTTACTTCGATTTCCTCTCGGAGTCCATGTTGGAGGACTGGGAAACTGAAGAGGGCTCGGCTGTTTCAGATGGACAGTTTCCTGATCTGCCTTTGGACCCGTCCCCTCTGTATGAGCAGTGCAAGTTACCCCCAGAGGACCTGTCCTTTCAGGATTTCGTGTGGGATATGGCAAAGGCCATACCATTCTCTCTTGAGGCTGAAGATGAGCTCAGGGCGGAGAAGCTTGAGCTCCTACAGTACCCAAGGAGGCAGTGACAGTATCGGTGCACTTTGTCTTGCAGAGACTACTGCTGCAGCTGTGAGAGAGTTCCCTCACAGTCCCCGCCTTCAGCCTGCGGTTGAGCTCGTACCATGTCCAGAAGGCACGGAGCTTTGAGAAGCCCCAGCTGCCGCATAACTCCATAATGATCGAGTCAGCCTTCAAGCATGTAAAGAGCACCAAGACTCACTCCTCTGTGCCCCTAGAGTGGGAGGCTGACCCTGGACTCCTTTGGGAGGAGATGCTGCTAGAGCTCCATGCTAGTGGCCTGTATCCTGTCCTACTAGCTTTATAGGGGCATGTTCCTGAAGGATAACATGCTGATCCTGATGGAGTTTGCCACCCATGTCCCTCCTGATTGCCTTGATTCTTTCCGTGCCCTGATAGGCCATGGCAAGGATTGCTCCAAATAGGCCATGCGACCAATGTATGTTGACTTCTAGTCTGTCTGCACAGTGGCAACGGTGGGCATCCGTGCCCAATGGTTGGCCTGGCTCCAGTTCTCCGACCTGGAGCAGTCGGTTCAGGACAAGCTCTTGTACCAGGGAGAACCTGTTTGGGAAATCAGTTGAGGAGAAAGCGGGTGAGGTCAAGAAGAAGCACATTACGCTCTCAAGGAAAAAGTATCAGGTTAAGAAGGTCACGCTGTTACTATCCGGCACCCCAGAGTGCCCAGCTAAGGCGCAGTGCCCCCACTCCCCCCCCCCCCACTAGCAGCGGAGGGAGAAACCTCAAAACGCCCAACTGGCCCTGTAGCCCAAGCTGTAGATGAGCTTTTGAGGGGTTCCTCAGGAGCATAGCCAACCATCCCATACCTGCCAGAGTTCCCCCTCAGGTAGGAGGGTGGCCCGTCCATTTCACCCACAGGTGGCCTCTGATCACCTCAGATGCCTGGGTTCTGTAACTCATCTAGCAGCGCTACCAGCTGCACTTTGCCCAGCCGCCACCTCCCTTCACCCAGGGAGGGTACCCTATGAACCCCTTGCATCGAAGCCTGTTGCAGGAGGAGGTCGCCACTCTGCTGACCTCAGCCTCTGCCGGCTCAGGTCAGCAAGGGGTTTTACTCCAGGTACTTCCTGGTCCCCAAAAAGACAAGGAGGTTTTGACCCATTGTAGACCTCCACAATCTCAACTGGTTTCATGTACACGAGAGGTTCAAAATGGTCTTGCTGGGGTTGCTGCTCTTGTACCTTCTAAAGGCCGACTGGCTATGCACCTTGGATCTCAAGGGTGCATACACGCACATCCTGATCCAGCCAAGTCACAGAAAATACCTCAGATTCGTGCTGGGAAATCGGCACTACCAGTACCAGGTGCTTCCCTTTGGGCTTGCTTCAGTACCTTGAGTCTTCACCAAGTGCTTCGTGGTCGTAGCCACCTACTTATGCAACATGAGAGTCTTTGTCTTCCCTGTTTTAGACAACTGGCTCATCAAAGGCCCCCTCTCTGGCCACTGTCCTCTCACCTTACCATAAGAACATAAGAAATGCCATACTGGGTCAGACCGAGATCCATCAAGCCCAGTATCCTGTTTCCAACAGTGGCCAATCTAGGTCATACGTACCTAGCAGTTTCCCCAAAAGACACAGGTTCTGCAGTGCTTGTACTAGGCCAAGCATTGATATCCTGGGTCCCTTTTTAATAGTGGTTTATGGACCTTTCCTCCAGGAACTTGTCCAAACCTTTTTTAAACCCAGCTATACTAACAGCCCTTACTACATCCTCCGGTAACAGATTCCAGAGTTTGATTACACGTTGAGTGAAGAAATATTTTCTCCTATTTGTCTTAAATAGTTTACCCTGTAGCTTCATTACATGTCCCCTAGTCCTTCTATATTCTGATAGCGTAAACAATTGATCCACGTTTATCCGTTCCACTCCATTCATTAATTTATACACCTCTATCATATCTCCCCTCATACAGGTCCTTGAGCGGTTAGAGTTAGTCATCAACTACCCCAAGTCCTATCTCCAGCCCACACAGCAGCTGGAGTTCATCAGGGCCCTCGTCGTTGCCACTTGAGCCAGGGTGTTTCTAATAGAAAAAGCAGTGCAAAGACAATTGCAGGACCACATTGATTCTACTGCTTTTCTGGATTCACAACAACATGGGTACAGATAAAGTCATGGGGTAGAAATGCTCTTAACCTCCCTAACCAACATACTTCTTAAAGGGATTTGAGAACCCCCAAACAAGGATTTATACTCATCTTCATAGATATAGCAGTCACCTTCGACTTGTTAAATCACACCATGCTCATAGGCTGATGGAGATCAGAATCAGGGACACACCTCTTTTGTGGTTTTGTTCTTACCTATAAAATCACCAGTCCCAAGTCAAGATAAAGAACAGAACCTCCAAGCCAATCAAATTACAACAAAGTATTCCGCAGGGCTCCTCATTAAGTGCCCTTTATTCAATGTAGATACATATATATACACACACACACACGGTCTGAAAAATCATACAAGAACAGAATCTATGCTATCGCTTCTATGCAGACAACCTGATGATTTATGCCCCATTTTAATCCGGAAAACTGCGCTACAATATCCTTCATGAAATCAGTCACAAACTGGCTAAAACGTCACAATCTCACAGTCAACTATAACAAATCAGAAGTCCTTACAATTACGAGAGATACCACCTATACTCCACCAGCTACTCTCAAAATAGACAATTTCCATCTCAGTGAAAAAGGAAGTAAAATATCTAGGTGTAATCCTAGATCAAAGGCTCAACTTTCAAGCACATATTAAGAAGATGATATCCACAGCATAATACAAAATGAAGACGCTACAATGCCTAGGGCCTCTGCAAGACCACACCTACTTTTCAACCGTATGTCAGGCAATAATCACGCCACACCTAGACTATTGCAATCTAATACTTCAAGGCCTCCTTAAAAACACCATCCAAGCCCTACAGCTAACTCAAAATTCTGTAGCCCGATTAATCACTGGATCCAACAGACAAGAACACATCATGCCGGTCCTAAAATCCCTTCACTGGTTACTTATACAATCCCGTATAAGATACAAAGCAATAATGATGACATACAAGACTATACACAATCTGCCTACAACCACTGATCCGGATGGTCACAGATTCTCGATCAAGGAGGAAACAAAACCAAAACACGCTCTCAAGACCAGTAGCTCTCAAACAACCTGCCAAAGAGCTTTTGAAATCTTCATTCTGAAACTCACTCCTACATCAACTAAGGTCAATTAATGACACCTCTGACTTCAGAAAAATGCTAAAAACTAATCATTGAGTGCTACTGCCCATCACTAAGTATCCAATCATAACTCTCAAAACATTTATGCCAATAATCCCTCCCCTCCATTACCCAAATACCACCCCCATTTGGACTGTAAATAAATTGACTGGATACCCCCTAATCTGAATGTAACCAGCTTACAAATGTAAATAGTTGCCGCAGTTGATGTAACGCAGTTAATTTTCTCTGATGTATTATAGTTTACCAGATTCATGTAAAATCATTGTGTTAAATGTAAACTGCTTTGATAACACTGAAAGGCGGTATATAAGAAATGTTAAATAAATTCTGCTAGACTGCATGTAGCGGCTGATGGACGTGGTCAACAGTGTGTGGCATCAGCATCACACCATGGCCAGGGGGATGCTGAAGGTGCTCAGCCTTATGACCTCCACAGCGCATGTTACCCCCTTGGCTTGCCTCTTCATGTGGCAGGCACAATGGACCCTCTGTATGCAGTGGAAGTAGGCCACGGGCTGTCTCCTGGACAGTAGCTGTCACTCCTCTGCTGGTGCAATCCCTCGGCTGGTGTAACCACCCAACCTGCTTTGGAGTCTCCCATTCTAGGTGGAGCTCCTCTGACGGACGCTGATGACCGTGTCCAAGCCTGGGTGGGGAGCTCATCTGGATGGTCTGTGAACGCAGATCCTATGGTCTGAACAGGAGAGCTTGCACCAGGTAAACTTCCTCTAGTTGCAGGCCATAGCGAATGCCCTCTGGGCCTTCCAGGCATACCTGGTGAATCAGGTTATCCTGATCCAGATGAATAACCAGGTGGTAATGTTCTATATCAACAAACAGGGTGGTATGGGCTTATACCTAATCTGCTGGGAAGCGGTCCGACTGGAAATTTGCACTGGACCATGGCATGGAGCTACGGGCAACTTAACTGCCCTGCAAGCTCAACATCCTGGCAAATCAGCTAGCAGTCCTCTAGCCACTTGAGTGTCCCCTTCACAGAGGAGTGGTGGAGTGAATCTTCCGGGAGTGGGGCACCCCCAAGATTGACCTCTTTGCCATGTTGTAGAATGCTCAAGTGAGCCAGTTCTGCTCCAAGAGGCTGGCCAGTGACCGGCTGGCTTTGGATGCCTTTCTCGTCCATGGGGGGGGGGTAGATTTACTTTATGCCTTTCCCCCAATCCCCCGTGTGATGAAAACTCTGCTGAAACTCCAAGCTGACAAGAGTACTATGATCTTCTTCATCCCATACTGGTCCTGGCAGCTGTGTTTTTTTTATCCGATTGAGATTCTAGTTCTTCCAACTCTGAGTGGGACTCACTCGGTTCCCGAGATCTTCAAGACATCCCCTCTGACCTTTCAACCTCTGAAGAGCGGCGTCAGTCGCCTTCAGAGGATATGTCATTTCAGGAATTCATCTGGGATATGGCATCAACGCTCGCCATTACAGTAGCTTTAGAGAAAGAGCCGAAGGCCAAGGAATTGCAGATACTCCAATGCCCCCAGAGGCCGCTATATTACCAGTGCATCGTATCCTGCAGGATCTAATTCTCTGCATGTGGGAAGCACCGCTCACGGTTTTGCCTGTCAGTAAGTGTCTCGATACCATGTACTGAGTACCATAGTACCCAGGTTTTCAAAAACTTCAGCTCCCGCATCATTCAATGGTGTTGGAATCGGCGATGCGCCGAATTAAGAGCTCTAAGAATCATTCTTCCACGCCACCAGGCAGAGATTGCGGAATACTTGATGCCTTTAGGTGAAAATTTATTTTATTTATTTATCAGGTTTTATATACCGCACTATCCTTTAATCAGAGTGGTTGCATGCCTGGAAAATACTTGCAGGCATGCATGTTAGCCTCCAGAATAAATTCTTACATGCTGTACATGAGCATGTTTCTGAAGGATGTTGCCAGGGATCTGGAAACCTTCACACCTCTCATTCCTGATGATAAGAAGAGTGCTTTTCAGATACTCATAAAACAAAGCCAGAACACCTCCAAGTTTCTCACCAGAGCTGCCTTTGAATCAACAGGCAAAGTTTCAGCAGTCTGCGTTAGGGCTTTTAGGATGCCCTGGCTACAAGCATCCAACCTTGAACAAAGGGTACAAGACAAATTAGGCAATATCCCATTTACTGGCAAAAACCTTTTTGGTAAAAAATGAGGGGAGATTGAGTCAGACAATCTCACCTTAAAGCGCCTTTCCAGGAAAACAGCTGACCCCTCCAAGACAAAGGCTCTTCCTAAGCAATCTTTCTATGCCGAAGAGATACCATCCTTCTTACCTGCCTTCTGCTGCCTATCAACCACTTCCACAGCAGAAGCAATAGGGTCCTCGCCAACCCAGGTAGCCAAAGACTCCTAAGCCTAAACCAGCTGCACAGCCACAGCCTGTGCCTGGTTTTTGACTCTTTCCTAGAGAGCATTGCCAGTCTGCCTCGGGAAGGATCACAACCCTTCCACATAGCAGGCAGACTCACGGTATGCACAAAACTAACCCATTTGGAGAAACTCCTCCCAGGCAGACTTTGCCACTATGCCCACAGATGGCACATCATAACATCAGAGCAGTGGACATTCCACATTGTCCAAGGGGGTTATCAGCTTCACTTAGAGACCTTACCCCCCCCCCCCCCCCCCCCCCAGCTTTGCAGGGAATTATTCCACACAATCCCTTCAAAGTATTCTCTTAAGAGAAGAGGTGACCACCCTGTTCCCCAGGGTGCCATAGAAAGAGTTCTTCCTATTCAAGAAAGGATGGGCTTCTACTCTCCATGTTTTCTCATTCCAAAGAAAGCAGGAGACTTCAGGCCCATCTTAGATCTCTGAGAACTAAACAAATTTTTGGTTCAAGAAAAATTCAAAATGATTTCACTAGGAACTCTTCTACCATACCTTCAAAGATATGATTGGCTATGTTCTCTAGACCTCAGAGAGGTATACATGCATATACTGATACATCCTTTCTACAGACAGTATCTGCACTTCATGTTTCAGGGAAACCATTGCCAATACAGGATTCTCCCCTTTGGTCTGGCCTTTGCCCCAAAGGTCTTCATCAAATACATGGCAGTAGTCACTGACCATCTGTGTACCTTGGGCTTATTTGTCTTCGCTTACTTAGACGACTGGCAGATCAGGGGAGACCCCTCAAGAGGTAAGACTCTCCCTTCATCACACCACCACAGTGTTCCAACACCTAGGTTTTGTCATAAACTTTCCAAAGTCTCATCTCGCTCCAACCCAACAACTGGAGTTCATCAGAGTGCTTTTAGATACCCAGCAGGCCAGAGCTTTCCTTCCACAGGATTGCTCTGCCCACCTCATTGAACTAGCACAGCACTTGCAAAAACAGACTCACGTCACAACACGAGAGATGCTATGTCTTTTGGCACACATGACCTCCAAGTCCACATTGTCCCCTATACTCGATTGCACATGTGTCAAGCCCAATGGACTCTGTCTTCACAATGGATGCAAGCACAGGAGCGTCTCAGAAACAAGATCCACATCAAACCTCAGCTGATCAAGTCCCTTCAGTGGTGGTGTTTCCCTCAATACCTACTTGTCGGGTCACCAGATGCCTCCACCTCGATGCACCCTGACAATGGCTGCTTCCAAGCTGGGTTGGGGATCCCATCTCGATGACTTAACCACACAGGAACTGTGGACACAAGAATCTGCCATGCATATCAATTTCCTAGAATTACGAGCATTGACAAATATTTCTTTGGGTTTTTCAACCCCAACTTTCAGGGCAACCTTTTCTAGTCAGAACGGACAATCAAGTTGCCATGTTCTGCATGAACAAACGGACTGACGGGGTCCTGTCCACTCTGCGAGGAAGCACTTTGGCTGTGGTTTTTTGCCATCTCACACTAGCAGCTCCACTGACTGACCTTTTCAATGCCTCATTGGAGTTGGGAGTGGTGCCAAAGGACTGGAGAGAGGATCATGTGGTCCCTTTACACAAAAGTGGAAGTAAGAATGTGGTTGAAAACTACAGGCCGGTTAGTTTAACTTCAGTGGTGAGTAAATTATTGGAAACGCTGCTGCAAGAGAAAATAGTGAGGTTTCTGGAGTACAAGCAGATTACAGGATCCGAGGCAGCATGGATTCACCGGAGGCAGGTCTTGTCAGACAAATCTGATTGCTTTCTTTGACTGGGTGACTAGGGAGTTGGACTGAGGGAGAGCCCTAGATGTGGTGTATTTAGATTTCCATAAAGCCTTTGACACTGCTCTTCACAGGCGACTTATAAATAAACTGAGCACCCTAGGGATGGACCTTAAAGTTACTGCTTGGTTTAGAAATTGTTTGAGTGGGAGGCAACAAAGAGTACAGGTAAATGGAGCTTACTCTGAGGAGAATGTAGTTACCAGTGGTATGCCCCAGGGATCTGTCCTTGGTCCGATTCTTTTTAACATCTTTGTTAGTAATTTAGCAGAAGGGCTGTCGGGTAAGGTTTGCCTCTTTGCGGATGATACCAAAATCTGCAATAGAGTAGACACCCAGGAAGGTGTAGATAACATAAGGAGGGATCTAGCTAAACTTGAAGATTGGTCTAGAATTTGGCAGCTGGGATTTAATGTCAAAAAATGCAAAGTCATACATTTGGGCTGCAGCAATCCAAGGGAGCAATATAGTATAGGGGGTGAAGTTCTTTTGTCCACTAAAGAAGAGCAGGACCTAGGCATGGTTGTATCTGATGATCTTAAAGTAGCTAAACAGGTAGGAAAGGCGACAGCAAAAGCTAGAAGGATGCTTGGGTGCATACGGAGAGGAATGGCTAGCAGAAGAAGGGAGGTGATAGTGCCTCTGTATAGGTCTTTGGTGCGACCTCATTTGGAGTATTGTGTGCAGTTCTGGAGACCGCACCTTCAAAAGGATATAAACAGACTGGAGTCCATACATAAGGTGGCTATTAAAATGGTTAGTGGTCTTCATTATAAAGCATATGAGGACAGACTTAAGGATCTTAATATGTACACCTTAAAAGAAAGGCGGGATAGACATGACATGATATGATTGAGACGTTTAAATACCTCCATGGCATAAATGCACAGCAGGAGAGCTTCTGTTGATTGAAAGCAAGCTCTGCTATAAGGGGACATGGGATGAGGGTGAAAGGGGATAGATTCAGGAGTGATATGTGGAAATATTTCTTTACGGAAAGAGTGGTGGATCCGTGGAATAGCCTTCCAGTGGAGGTGGTAGAGATGAGGACAGTATCTTAATTCAAAGAAGCATGGGACAAACACAGAGGATCTCTAAAGGAAAAAAAGGGGAATGTTGTAGTAGTTGATATGGAAGGACAGACTAGATGGGCCATGTGGTCTTTTTCTGTCATCATGTTTCTATGTTTCTAAAAGCATCACAAAGGAACTCCCATACTCAAATCCAAAAATTCTTAACAAAAGAACATTCATACAACATATATGACAGAGTCCCCACATCCGCAGCACAACCCCAAGATGTGCTAGATTGTAGAAGACCAGCTTGGCACATCTGCTGAGGGGTCCAAAGTGCTTGGTGAGGCAAAAAATATGATTATTGTGATAGGCTGCTTGACATAATGGGCCGCACCATATGACTCCAAAAAGTATTCCAATTGATTTTATCTTGTGGAAGGCCAGCATCATATTCCCAAGCTCTTCGAAGGCCCAACAGTGAAAAACTCTTTGTTACATATCAACAACATATAAAAATGCGAAGTCCCCCCTTCCTACCTTTCTGATATAAATCTGGCATATCAGGTAAGAACATAAGATATGCCATACTGGGTCAGACCAAGGTCCATCAAGCCCAGTATTCTGTTTCCAACAGTGGCCAATCTAGGTCATACGTACCTAGCAGTTTCCCCAAGGGACACAGGTTCCACAATGCTTGTATTGGTTCAAGCATTGATATCCTGGGTCCCTTCTTAATAATGGTTTATGGACCTTTCCTCCAGGAACTTGTCCAAACCTTTTTTAAACCCAGCTACACTAACAGCCTTTACTACATCCTCCGGTAACAAATTCCAGAGTTTGATTACACGTTGAGTGAAAAAATATTTTCTTTTATTAGTCTTAAATAGTTTACCCTGTAGCTTCATTGCATGTCCCCTAGTCTTTCTATATTCTGATAAGGTAAACAATCGATCTACGTTTACCCGTTCCACTCCGTTCATTAATTTAGAGACTTCTATCATATCTCCCCTCAGCCGTCTCTTTTCCAGGTTAAAGAGCCCCAACCTTTTTAGCCTGCCTTCATAGGAGTAGCCTTCCATCCCCTTTACCATTTTGGTGGCTCTTCTCTGAACCTTTTCTAAAATCGCTATATCCTTTTTAAGATACGGCGACCAGAATTGCACACAATATTCAAGGTGCGGTCTCACCATGGAACGATATAGAGGCATTATAATATCTTTTGTTTTATTTTCTATTCCTTTCCTTATCATACCTAGCATTTTATTTGCTCTCTTGGCCGCCGATGCACACTGGGCAGAGGGTTTTAACATGGTATCCACAATGACGCCGAAATCTTTTTCCTGGGTGGTGGTTCCTAATGTGGAACCTTGCATCGTGTAACCATAGTTTGGGTTGTTCTTCCCTAGGTGCATAACCTTGCACTTCTCCACATTAAATTTCATCTGCCATTTTGATGCCCAGTCTTCCAATTTATCAAGATCCTCTTGCAATTTTCCACAATCCTCCTGGGTTTTAACAACTTTAAATAGTTTTGTCTCATCTGCAAATTTGATAACCTCACTCGTTATTCCACTTTCCAGGTCATTTATGAATATGTCAAAAAGCAGCGGACCCAGCACAGATCCCTGGGGTACACCACTATTCAACTTTCTCCATTGGGAAAATTGGCCATTTAGCCCTACCCTCTGCTTTCTATCTTTTAACCAGTTCCTGATCCACAATAGTACACTGCCTCCTATCCCATGACTCTTTAGTTTTGCCAAAAGTCTCTCATGAGGGACCTTGTCAAAGGCTTTCTGAAAGTCCAGATACACAATATCAACCGACTCACCTTTGTCCACCTGTTTATTCACTCCTTCAAAAAAACATAACAGATTAGTAAGACAAGATCTTCCTTGTCTAAAGCCATGTTGGCTGTCTCCCATTAGGTCGTGACTATCTACATGCTGAGTAATTGTATTCTTTATGATGGTTTCTACCATTTTTCCCGGTACTGATGTCAGGTTCACCGGTCTGTAGTTTCCCGGATCACCCCTCGAACCCTTTTTAAAAATTGGTGTTACATTGGCGATCCTCCAATCCTCAGGTATTAGAGATGATTTTAATGATAGTTCACAGATTACTGATAGCAGGTCTGCAATCTCAAATTTCAGTTCTTTCAACACCCTTGGATGTATACCATCCGGCCCAGGTGATTTGCTACTCTTCAGTTTATCTAATAGTTGTAAGACATCTTCCCGATGTATCGATATTTCCTTCAATTCTTCCACACCTTTGAATACCACTTCAGTCATGGGTAACATCCCTACATCTTCCTCAGTAAAGACCGAAGCAAAGAATTCATTCAGTCTCTCCGCTGTCGCCTCTTAGTGCTCCTTTAACCCCTTTATCATCTAATGGACCAACTGACTCTCTCACAGGTTTTTTGCTACGAATGTACTTGAAAAGGTCTTTATTTCGCGTTTTTGCTTCCGCAGCAAGCTTCTTCTCAAATTCTCTCTTTGCCTGCCTTATCAATGCCTTGCATTTGACTTGCCAGTGCTTGTGCTGTTTCCAGGTTTCATCGTTTGGCTGTTTTTTCCATTTCCTGAAAGATGCTTTTTTGGCAACAGCCTCTCTGACCTCACCTTTAAACCATGCTGGCAGTTTTTTGGACTTCCTTCCACTTTTCTTAAAGCGTGGAATACAGCTGGTCTGGGCTTCCAAGATAGTATTTTTCAACACCACCCAAGCTTGATGTACATCTTTAACCTTTGCAACTGCTCCTTTTAGTTTTTTCTTAACTATTTTCCTCATTTTATCATAGTCTCCCTTTCGAAAATTAAAGGGTAGTACTGTGGATTTCCTTACTATCCCTCCTCCACTAATTAAATCAAAAGTGATCATGCTATGATCACTATTGCCAAGTGGCCCCAACACCCTTATCTCTTGCACTACATCTGGTGTTCCACTAAGGACTGGGTCTAATATTGCTTCCCCTCTGGTCAGTTCATGAACCAGCTGCTCCTAGAAGCAGTCATTTATTTCATCTAGGAACTTTATCTCCCTAGCATGTCCTGTTGTGAGACTGACCCAGTCGATGCCGGGGTAATTGAAATCACCCATTATTATTACTGCACTGTAACTTTTGCTAGCTTCCTTGATTTCTTTGAGCATTTCATCATCCATTTGTTCATTCTGGCCAGGCGGACGATAGTACACCCCCACTGCCATCGCCGTCCCCTTTTTACATGGAATTTCAATCCATAGAGATTCTACAGCAAATTTTGTTTCTTGCAAAACTTTAATCCTTTCTGACTCAATGCCCTCTCTAACATAGAGAGCAACCCCTCCACCAATTTGATCAGCTCTATCATTACGATATAGTTTGTACCCAGGTATCACAGTGTCCCACTGGTTGTCCTCCTTCCACCATGTCTCTGATATTCCAATCATATCTAACCTCTCGTTTAGTGCTATATATTCTAACTCTCCCATCTTGTTTTGTAGACTTCTAGCATTTGCATACAAGCATTTTAGAGACTGTATTTTATTCATATTAATTTGGCTATTGGTAGACATGGGTAATTTGGGATCTTTAAGCTCTGTCTGCTCCATACTCGAGGGCATTTGGGCTACTTTACTCTTTTTTGGAACCTCTCTGCTTTTTGTAGTATCCCTCAAGGATACATTCTTCCGAACCATGCGCTCTTGGGTGACTGTTGGCTTTCCCCTATTATCTAGTTTAAAAGTTGCTCTATCTCCTTTTTAAAGGTTAATGCCAGCAGCCTGGTTCCATCCCGGTTAAGGTGAAGCCCATCCCTTCGGAAGAGCCCCTCCTTTCCCCAGAATGTTCCCCAGTTCCTAACAAATCCGAACCCCTCATCTCTGCACCATTGTCTCATCCACGCATTGAGACTCCGGAGCTCTGCCTGCCTTTTGGGTCCTGCGCGTGGAACGGGAAGCATTTCGGAGGACGCTACCCTGGAAGTTCTGGATTTCAACTTCCTACCTAAAAGCCTAAATTTAGCTTCCAGAACCTCCCTACCACATTTTCCTATGTCATTGGTACCGACATGTACCAAGACAGCAGACTCCTCCCCAGCACTATCTAAGACCTTATCTAGGTGGCGTGTGAGGTCCGCTACCTTCGCACCAGGCAGGCATGTTACCAGGCGATCCTCACGTCCACCAGCCACCCAGCTATCTACATGCCTAATGATCGAATCACCAACTATAACTGCTGTCCTAACCCTTCCCTCATGGGCACTTGGCCCTGGAGAAACCTCCTCGGTGCGAGAGGGGTTTACATCACCTGGAGGACAGGTCCTAGTTACAGGATCACTTCCTGCCACAGCAGGGTGATGCTCTCCTGTCACGTGACCTCTCTCCTCCATGGCAACAGGGATGCTGCCAGACTGGAGGTGGGACTTCAGGACTATATCCCTGTAGGTCTCGTCTATGTACCTCTCTGTCTTATGTTTTCCAAGTCTGCTACTCTAGCCTCTAGAGAACGGACTCGTTCCCTGAGAGCAGAGAGCTCCTTGCACCTAGTGCACACGTAAGACCTCTCACCAGCTGGGAGAAAATCATACATGTGACACTCGATGCAAAAGACTGGAAAGCCCACATCCCGCTGCTGGACTGCTGTCTGCATCTTAGTTTTAAGTTTGTGTTTAGATCTTTAAGTTCTTTATGTACTAGAGGGTGCTATGGATATTTATACCACTAAAACTGTACCTAAGAAGTTTAATATACCTTGTTCACCTGAAGCTTAATTAATCTCAGGTCCTTAGTGTATGACTGATTTGGGTAATGAGCTTCACCTGAGAGCACCTCCTGTCTTTTAAGTTGTGCAAGTACCTATAAAGCTGTGATTATCCCAGGGGAGGGTGGGTGTGGGGAGGGAGGGAGGGATATAACACTTATTAAAAAAGGGCTGCTACACAGTACCCTGTCCTGTGCTGCTGAGGTAAGCTATATTCTGATTTGATTTAAATTATAGCTCTTTGCTGCTGCTAGGCTCTAACCTATTATGAAATTTAAACTACAAGCTCTCTGCTGGATTCTAAATTTAACCAGAAAGCTCTCTTCTGTGTTTTAATTTGAAACTAAAAGTACTTTGCTGATGCTAGGCCC
This sequence comes from Ichthyophis bannanicus, assembly GCA_033557465.1. Classification (NCBI taxonomy): domain Eukaryota; kingdom Metazoa; phylum Chordata; class Amphibia; order Gymnophiona; family Ichthyophiidae; genus Ichthyophis; species Ichthyophis bannanicus. The sequence goes on along the minus strand of CM066043.1, from coordinate 174,964,124 downwards.
TGAGTGACTATGAAATTTAAACTACAGCTCTCTACTGGGTATGAAAGGTAACCAGAAAGTTCTCTTCTGTGTTTTAAATTGAATCTTAAACTGTTGCTACTAGGCCCTGACTGATTTAACAAAAAATAGTGGGTTCACAGATTAATTAGCTTTAAAAGAAAAAAATTCCTTTCAGAAAAATTCCCAGAAGTATATACTCACAATTTCAGATTTCTCTCCAGAAGTAACAGCCCCCCTTTCTAGTCCTTCTGAGAACAAGCCCAAGACCCTTTCTTGGCTTTAGGCGAGTTCTTCTTGCTCCGGTTGTTGGCTCGCTCTTCCTCAATAGCAGCTGCTATCTCTGGGTTGTCTTCCCCATTGTACCACACTAACAGTTCTTCCCCCGGTTCAATTGGCTGAAAGGAGAGGAGAAACAAATGCGACACCAATCAGACGGAAGATTGTTAGTCAAAAGGGAGAACGCAGCAGGCTTAGGGCCAGAGGGCGTGAAGCTGGCTGCGGGGATTACAAACAGCTGTACTCTGCGCTGAGAACATATTTCCTAACTGACTGACTAGCCAAACAGACAAACCCCTCCCAACTAAGGTGAATCCTGTTTCAAGCTCAGATGCAAAATCCTAAACACTTGAGATGGCGACAACCCAAAAGTAATAATCAAGTATTCTTGGTTAACAACGGTCCCATCCACAAGCAATTGGCTGACCTTATGAATTCCTTTATTTAACCATCCTTTCCAAAAAATATTTTCCCATTTACTTGCACCAAGAGATTATACCACAGCGATGATGCTTCTGAAGTTGAATAAGGAGTATTACAACAAGCACCTGGCTCCTTCAAAACCTTAATAGTGCTGATCAAAAGAGGAGCATCTCTTTTGAAATATGGGATACTCATTGTGGGCACCACTTTTAATAAAAAGAGCCTTGCAAGTACTCTCTCCATTACTAGCCAAGGTGGTGAGGCATCCTCCAGAAGCCACTCAGAACCATAATGCAATAGCGTCACTGTATGGTGTGTTTTAAAGTCCAGAAAACCCCCACCACCCTTCCTTCTAGGCATTTTAAGTGTGGCTAAGGATATCCGTGGTCTCTTTTCTTTTCCATAGGAACCCAGTGAGAAGCTTATCCACCTGAGCATAAAAAGCCGCTTCACAATAGCCTGGGAGCATCCCTAGCTTATAAACAAGTCTTGACAGAACCATCATTTTGACTGAGTCTAACCTCCCCCACCACAACAAGTGTAAGGGGGACCAGCGCTGTAAAATGTCTTTTAATTCAGTGAGCATGGCATTATAATTGTAATTATAAACTAGAGTGAATACTTCATCTTTGGTTGTATTCATAAGTTTTTGTCCATATCTATTTTCATTTTGTATTTCGTTATGGACCGTCCTGACTTGTCCTAGCATGCATAGGCTTTATTAGGTGTTGAGGAGCTGAAGTGAAACCAAGCAGCAGCATTCCATACTTGTAGGCATGGTTAGGGATGCTAATATCTCCTTGTGAATTAAATAAAAATCAAATCCAGAAAAGAAGTCATTCATTGATAAAATTATTAAAATTGAAAACAACATTTCTAATATCGATGCTCTGACAAGGGCTGCTTTTTAACAGCAAACTAAAGATGAATTGATGTATCAGGCTACTGTGCCATAGGTTTTCAACCCAATCCTTGGGGAACCCTAGGCCAGTCGGGTTTTCAGGATTCCCACAATGAATATGCATAAGATAGATCTGCATACAATGAAGGCAGAGCATGCAAATCTTTCTCATGCATATTCATTCTGGGAATCCTGAAAACCTGACTGGCCTAGGGTTCCCCGAGGACTGGGTTGAAAACCCCTGGGCTACACTGTTAATATTATACACATTTTAACTACTGTATTTAAAACAAATATCAATCCAACGTTTATATTTAAATTACTATGGTTTTTTAAATTTTATTTTTATAATTTCAACATATTGCATCCAAAGAATACAATGAATGAAAGAAAACCATGGATACTCTAGTAATGCACAGGCAATAAATAAACAAAATATATTCCCATTACTTTCAGACCCCAATAAGGAAATTAGGGGGAACAATAAAGAAAAAAGAATAGACAGGAATAAATCCTATACCCACATACGTAAAACAAATTAGGCAGACGAAGACTTATGTGTCAGCCGTATGGGATGGATCCGCTACTTTAACAATTACAACCTCTCGCTTCCAGAAGCTGCATAAGTTGCCTAGGTTCAAAAAACCAATATACTTTCTGCTTATAAGAAACACAACATTTAGCAGGAAATTTCAACTGAAAAGTAGCCCCAAGGGCCAAGACTCTGGGGCGTAGGACTAAAAAATCCTTCCTTCTCCAGGACCAAGCAGGAAGTCAGTCCTCACATATGGGTGACGTCGGTGCCGACGGAGCCCTCGCGGAGCAATTTTCCCCAGCTTTCAAAGAAAGCCTTTGGGAATTGCAGCACGCATGCGCGGTCCCCTTCCCACCCAAGGGTGCCATCTTAGCCAGTCTTCTTTTTTCCGCGGAGCCCTACAGACGTGGTCTTCTTGTCCCCGCAGAAAAAGTTGATTTTCGTCGTTTATTTCTCTTTTTTTCTTCGGTTCGACGCCGGTCTCTTTCCTGCCCGGACTCGCGACGCCGTTGCGAGTCCTTCTCTTATTTTTCAGTTTTTCTGATTTTTCTTGTCAGTTTCGTTTTTCGGTTTTTCGCTGGCAGCCCGGTCCTTTGACCTTGCAGGGGCCCTTTTTCCCCCGATGGCTGCCAGTGGTTTCAAAAGGTGTGTTCAGTGTGACAGAAATATGTCATTCACTGACACACACGATAATTGCCTCCGCTGCCTTGGCCCAGATCACGAGGAACTGATCTGTGGGGCCTGCAGCAAAATGTCCTCCAAAGCTTTACGGAGTCGGCGGCATCAGCGGTAAAGAATCTTCGCAGATCCCACCCGTACCCGGACCTCGTCGGAGGCCTCGGCGTCCAGAGGCTCCAGCTCTGAGCATCGCCGGAGTTCCTCCGACAGAGGTTCTCCCTCCGGGGATCATCATCGGAAGGCGAAACCCGCGAGGGCGGCGTCGGTGGTCGCTCCTGGTTCCGCGAGGGCCAGGTCGCATAGCCCCGATAGCCGTCCCGGGTCTTTGGAGCAGGAACGTCTCCCGAAGCGACCTCGTTTGGAATCGGAATTGCCTGCTCGGGTAAGTCCTGTAGTCCTCCTGGACTCGCCTCCGAGGGGTCCGACGTCGGGCCCGACGCCGTCGGGGCCCGAGTCGGGGGCTGCTGGGTCACCTGAGGTCGGACTCAGGTTGACGGCCTTGGAGAGCAGACTATCTGCCTTCATGGACCAGCAGCGGGCACTGATCGCTAGCCTCGCTGGCGCCTCTGCCCCGACCGCTGGGACGTCGACGTCAAAGTCGACCCCGGAGACCGAGCCGATCCTCGAGTCCATGTGGGCTCGAGTCGAGCCTCGGTCGAGGTCTCCCTCGGCCTCCCGTTCGGGACCGAGGTCGTCGACGCCGACTCCCTCGGCGTCGGGGCAGCCGATGCCTCCACCCGCCCGAACCGACCCCACCGATTCCTCCTCGGAGTCGGCCTGGGAATCTGAAGTGGAAGAGTCACCTGATTCTTTTCGGACTCGGTGTGTCCCCTCGGACTCCCCTGAGTCCGAACCTCGGAAACAGTCCCCCCCGGAGGATGCCCGGTTCTCGGACTTAGGGATATGGCCAAGGCTTTGGCCTTCCCTGCGGATCCCGAGGAGGAGCCTCAAGCCGAAGAGCTCGACGCCTTTCAGTACGACTCTCCCGCCAGGAAGCACTTTACTGTACCGGTTCCTCCCATGCTGGAACGACTACTCTTCCGCATGTGGGAGAGTCCGGCATCGTCCGGTATTAAGCAAGCGGGTCGATTCCATCTATCGAGTCCGCAAGAGCCCTGGCTTCCAAAAAGCACAGCTACCGCACCATTCCATGGTGGTGGAATCGGCCATGCATAGGCTTAAGAGCCAGAAGATGCACTCCTCGGTGCCTCCCGGCAGGGAGGCCCGCAACCTGGATGGCCTCGGTAAGAAGTGTTTCCAAGGCTCTATGCTTGCTTGTCGGGTCCAGACCTACCAGCTCTACATGGGCATGTACCTTAGAGACCTGGCTAAAGAGATAGCCGGATTCTCTGCTGGGCTGTCCGAGGAACCTTTGCGGAGGTTCCTAGCCTTGTCCACTGGTATTCGGGAATGCTCCAAATTCATTTCTCGAGCAGCCTATGATGGCTTTGAAGCATCGGCTCGAGTGGCCGCAGCCGGCATCGGTGCCCGCCGACAGGCTTGGCTTCAGTTGTCTGACCTTGAACCTTGGGTGCAGGACAAGTTGGTCGATGTCCCCTGCCGAGGTGAGAACCTCTTTGGCAAGCCCATGGCTGAGAAGGCTGCGCAAATCGAGACGGAGACTCTCACCAGAACTAGGCTCTCTAGGAAGACCTCTGCCCCTTCCCAGAAGAAGAAGGGCTCGGGAAAGAAGTCCTTTTACCCGAGAAAGGCGACTGCCTATAAACACTACCCTCAATATCAGGCCTCCGCAGCTCCCCAACAGGGTCAGCAGGCCAAGGGACGGGGTAACAGGTCCCGTAGGCAGCAAGCCCCCAAGCCTGCACCACCGGCCCCTGCTCAGCAGGGTGGGGGTTTTTGACTTCATCGGCCTGGTTTCTCCCAGCACAGGAGGCCGGCTGGTCCACTTTGCCCACAGGTGGTCCAACATCACATCAGATGCCTGGGTGCTTCATGTTGTGAGAGAAGGCTATCTTCTCCACTTCCACCAGGTCCCTCCCTCCTATTTCCCGGGAGAGCCTCCACGACTCCCTCTGCACAGGGACTTACTCCTTCAGGAGTTAGCAAGTCTTCTTCAGGAACAGGCTGTGGAACCGGTGCCCCACCACCTGAGAGGTCAAGGCTTCTATTCCAGGTATTTCCTAATACCAAAAAGAACGGGAGGCCTCAGACCCATCCTGGACTTGCGCAACCTCAACAAGTTCCTCGTCAGGGAGAAGTTCAAGATGCTTACCCTTGGAATACTTCTGCCCTACCTCCAGCAGGGAGATTGGCTATGCTCCTTGGATCTAAAGGATGCCTACACGCACATTCTCATCCACCCAAGCCACCGCCAATACCTAAGGTTTGTGGTGGCAAGAAATCATTACCAGTAAAGAGTACTGCCCTTTGGCCTATCCTCCGCACAACGAGTCTTCACAAAATGTCTCGCGGTGGTGGCGGCTTATCTCCGGCTTCAGGGCCTCTGTCTTTCCGTACCTAGACGACTGGCTCATCAGAGCATCGTCCTCTCCAGAAGTCACAAAAGCCACACACCTCACTGTGACTCTTCTCCAGTACTTGGGCTTTGTCATAAACTTCGCAAAGTCCACTTTGCTCCCCTCGCAAGATCTCGAGTTCATCGGCGCAAGATTGCACACTCTTCAGGCGCGAGCTTTCCTGCCTCTCGACAGGGCTCAACGGCTCATGGACCTAGCCGGCCGTTTTCGCAGTCAGTCCCTGGTCTTGGCCAGGCGCTTCCTGAGACTACTCGGCCATATGGCTTCCACCGTCCACGTGACCCCCAATGCCCGCCTGAATATGCGGCCTGCTCAGTGGTGCCTTCGCAAGCAGTGGCAACAGGCCACGGGCGGCCTAGCCGACTTAGTGCGGATCTCCGGCCCGCTGGCCTCTTCTCTACAGTGGTGGCTTCATCGGCCGAACCTGGTACTCGGAATGCCTTTTCAGTCTCCTCCGCCTGCTCAAGTGCTGACGACCGATGCTTCTCTCCTAGGATGGGGAGCGCATTGCCAAGGGGCATGTACTCAAGGTCTCTGGACCACGTGGGAGTCTGCGCAGCAGATCAACTTCCTAGAGCTCAGAGCGATCCGTCTGGCTCTCAAGGCTTTCTCCCACCTGACTTCTCACCGGTCCGTCCTTGTCCAGACGGACAATCAAGTTGCCATGTTCTACGTGATCAAACAGGGGGGCACGGGCTCCTTCCTTCTCTGTCGAGAAGCACAGAGGCTCTGCTCTTGGGCCGTCAGCCACGGCATTCTTCTCAAGGCAGTTTATCTCCCAGGCCAAGAAAATTGCCTGGCAGACAAACTCAGCAGAATCCTCCAGCCGCACGAGTGGCGACTGGATCCCTTGGTAGTTCAGAAACTTTTTCTGAAGTGGGGCCTCCCCACGATGGATCTCTTTGCCAGTCCTCTCAACCGGCAACTTCCTCGCTTCTGCTCTCGGCAGCCGCATCCCCTTCGAGTAGCGGCGGATGCTTTTCTGCTCTCATGGTCGAAAAGCCTTCTGTATGCCTTTCCTCCCATACCGCTAATCTCTCAAACTCTTTTCAAGGTTCTCCGAGACAAAGCTTCCATGATCCTGATAGCTCCTCGGTGGCCCAGACAGCCGTGGTTTCCACTCCTGCTGCAACTAGCGGTGGAGGCTCCGTTCCCTCTGGGGTTTCAACCAGATCTCCTAACACAGGATCAGGGGTCCCTGCTACACCCCAACCTCAGATCTCTACATCTGATGGCCTGGCTGCTGAAAGGGTAGTCCTTGCTCCCCTTCTACTGCCGGCAGAGGTGGAAGAGGTCGTCCTAGCTTCCCGGCGACCTTCTACCCGCAAATGCTACGCCCTTAAATGGCGTCGCTTTTCCGTTTGGTGTGCCCAGCAATCTCAGGATCCCTTCTCCTGCTCGGTGTCGGTGATCTTGCAGTACTTGCTCTACCTCTCTAATCTGGGACTTAAGTCCAACTCCGTCAAAGTTCACCTCAGTGCTCTTTCAGCACATCATGTGCCGGTGGACGGCAGACCTCTTTCCAGCGACCCTCTCGTGGCAAGGTTTCTCCGAGGTCTCCTTCTACTTAAACCACCTCTGCGCCTGCCAGCACCTGACTGGGATCTGAATGTGGTTTTACAGCGGATCACCTGTCCGCCTTTTGAACCTATGGCTACCTGTTCTCTCCGTTTTCTTTCTTGGAAAACCTTATTCCTGATAGCCCTCACTTCCGCTAGACGCGTAAGTGAATTGCAGGCCCTCGTGTCTGATCCCCCTTACACTCGGTTCTATAAAAATAGGGTAGTCCTACGGACTCACCCTAAATTTTTTCCAAAAGTGGTCTCCCCTTTTCACATCAATCAGGAGGTGGTACTTCCGACCTTCTTTCCCAGGCCACACTCCAGCCAAGCTGAAATGGTCCTGCATACCCTGGACTGTAGAAGGGCGTTGAACTTCTACCTTGACCGTACGCGGGAGCACCGTAAAGCTGCTCAGCTTTTCGTGTCTTTTGACCCCAATAAATTGGGGCTCCCTGTCTCCAAGCGTACTCTGTCCATCTGGGTTGCTGACTGTATCGCTTGGGCTTATGGGGCAGCCGGACTCTCGCTAGATAGTCGGGTCACGGCTCATTGTGTTCGGGCGAAGGCTACGTCAGTGGCTTACCTCCGCTCTGTTCCATTGGCAGACATCTGCCGGGCCGCTACTTGGTCTTCGAGCCAGACTTTTGCAGTCCATTACTGCCTCGAGAGGGAGTCCCGCAGGGACATTGCTTTCGGACAGGCAGTCCTCCGAAATCTCTTCGAGGTTTGAGCAACTCCTACCCTCCATCCCGGATGGGGGCTACCGGTGGGTAATAATTCAGTGAAGATTCCTTCCTTCTGTGCTGCTGAGCTAGAGGGAGCTCATTTTTGTGCTTAGGGTCTCCGGTAGCCTTAAGCTTGGGAGTCCCATATGTGAGGACTGACTTCCTGCTTGGTCCTGGAGAAAGCGTAGTTACTCACCTGTAACAGGTGTTCTCCAGGAGCAGCAGGAATCAGTCCTCACAACCCTCCCTCCTCCCCTTGGAGTTGCAATCATCTGCTTTAGTTTTTTTGCAAATTTTTATGCTGTCTTTTAGCTATGTCATCTGACTGGCTAAGATGGCACCCTTGGGCGGGAAGGGGACCGCGCATGCGCGCTGCAATTCCCAAAGGCTTTCTTTGAAAGCTGGGGAAAATTGCTCCGCGAGGGCTCCGTCGGCGCTGACGTCACCCATATGTGAGGACTGATTCCTGCTGCTCCTGGAGAACACCTGTTACTGGTGAGTAACTACGCTTTCTCATTTGTGTATCTCGAGACACGTCAGGAAATATTCTCACTTTAGAACCCAGGAAATCTTCATATTCCTGAAATACAATCTGAGGATATAAAATTTATCTGCTTCCAATGCCATAGTCACCAGGAGAGTAGATCTTCCCGTTACAACCTCCAGGGAACTTTCCAGAAACCCTGTGAGGTCCTCTATCCCAGAAGGAACAGGAGGAAACCCAGATTCCTGATTTCTGGAGCTCAAAGTTAGGTACTGTGCCCTAGCCATAGGAGGAAATTGATCTGGAGGAATCTTCAAAACTTCCCCAAAATATTTCCTTACCATCTCTACAGCTGACAAAACCGGAGATTTAGGAAAATTCAGGAATCGCAGATTACATCTGCGAACCTGATTTTCCAGTTATTCAACCTTTCTAAGAGTCACAGACCACACTGGGGCTGTAGTCAGTTCTCGCAGGCGATCCACTTCCTCTTCCAATCTGGTAATTTTATCTCCATGAGACACTTGGGCATTAGACATAGAGTCAAGCACTGCTTTAACCCCAACTGAGTCCACAACCTTAATGAGGGAATTGTTCAAAGCAAACAGTCTTTCCCATAGCGATTCTAAAGTACATTTTGTCGGTCTCACCAATGTTACAATTCCCGGAGGACCCCTCTCCTGTGCAGGAACAGCCGCAGTACTCTCCTCTGATGTTTCCTTACTTCCTTGCCGCTTTGCAGCCTCAGTAGAGGAGACCACACTGGCCAGCACACCTCCTGAGCTCTCCTGCACTGGGGTACTCATTCTACCTCCTTCGGGGAGAGAAGCGCCATTCAGAGAAACACTTCCGGGTCTCGGCGGGGGGGGGGGGGGGTACGCTGCTCCGGAGAGAGCCAGATACCAGATACGCTCAGGGGCGATTCAACACCCATCACTCCTGCCGAAGACACTGCTCCAGTCTCCGCCACAAATCCGCATTCCTTCAAAGTACGTTGTCTGGATGAACTCAGCTGGTCAGCCCCAGAAGGTAAGGACGCCTGCTTCCGCTTTCTCCACCCCATGTTCAATTACACGGTGCCAGTTCTACAGCAATGACCAACTCCAGAATACGGCTTGCAGCTAGATGCTTCCTGCCGCCATCTTGATGTTCCCCCCTCTTTGTCAAATTACTGTGGTTTTAAGAACACTTGGAAAGCCAGAGCACACTGATTCACTTGGTAAGAAAAAATATACTAGTAATGACATAGTGACTTTTCAATTGTAACGAATCACTGAAATGCAGAATTCCTCTATGGTGAAGAGGAAGGGTAAAGTAGGTGGCCACAGTAAAGGCCATGGCGCAGTTTTAGCCCCTTGCCTTGGACCAATGGATATTTTTGTGCACCACAAAGGCATGGCATAGAGGCCTCCTGGGAAGTGCTTGGAGGAATACCATATGAATGATGAAGTGGTAGACTTCTCTGCTTTTGACCCTTAGCCTTGTAGAGCAAAGGCAACCTCTAGATGAGGCAATCTCTTTCAGATGCCGGAATTGAGAAACAGCTGGCATTAGGCTTGGCTCTTTCATTGTGGGAGCCAGTGACTTTTGCATCAGAGAAAGTGGAGAGCGTGATCTGGTTCAGAGTGGCAGTGCGCAAGCTGCATTTTCCAAGGTTGCTTCACACTAGGAACCTTTCTTCTTTTAATTGCCAAAACCATCCCTCGTGACTCTGAAATCCATCTGGTCAGCTATTGAAGTCCTAGAAAAAGCTTTGTGCAGATAATAGTAGCCCAGAATTCCTTGGAGAGTGAAGCATCTTAGTGAAGCCTTAACAAAAGAGGAGTGGAAGATGATGGTGCCAAAATAAGAGGTGAGGAATCTGCTTTAATTAAAGATAATTCTTGTCTGCATAGGATTGTGGAGAACTTTGATAATATTTTGCGAGGAAAAATTTAGGTTTTATAAACTTTCCTATAAGAACATAAGATATGCCATACTGGGTCAGACCAAGGTCCATCAAGCCCAGTATCCTGTTTCCAACAGTGGCCAATCTAGATCATACGTACCTAGCAGTTGCCCCAAAAGAGACAGGTTCCACAATGCTTGTACTGGGTCAAGCATTGATATCCTGGGTCCCTTCTTAATAATGGTTTATGGACCTTTCCTCCAGGAACTTGTCCAAACCTTTTTTTAAACCCAGCTACACTAACAGCCTTTACTACATCCTCCGGTAACAAATTCCAGAGTTTGATTACACGTTGAGTGAACAAATATTTTCTTTTATTAGTCTTAAATAGTTTACCCTGTAGCTTCATTGCATGTCCCCTAGACTTTCTATATTCTGATAACGTAAACAATCGATCTACATTTACCCGTTCCACTCCGTTCATTAATTTATAGACTTCTATCATATCTCCCCTCGGCTGTCTCTTTTCCAGGTTAAAGAGCCCTAACCTTTTTAGCCTTTCTTCATAGGAGTATCCTTCCATCCCCTTTACCATTTTGGTGGCTCTTCTCTGAACCTTTTCTAATAACGCTATATCCTTTTTAAGATACGGCGACCAGAATTGCACACAATATTCAAGGTGCGGTCTCACCATGGAACGATATAGAGGCATTATAATATTGTTTGTTTTATTTTCCATTCCTTTCCTTATGATACCTAGCATTCTATTTGCTCTCTTGGCTGCCGCTGCATACTGGGCGGAAGGTTTTAACATGTTATCCACAATGACGCCTAAATCTTTTTCCTGGGTGGTGGTTTCTAATGTGGAACCTTGCATTGTGTAACCATAGTTTGGGTGGTTCTTCCCTAGGTGCATAACTTTGCACTTGTCCACATTAAATTTCATCTGCCATTTTGATGCCCAGTCTTCCAATTTATAAAGATCCTCTTGCAATTTCCCACGATCCTCTTGGGTTTTAACAGCTTTAAATAGTTTTGTGTCATCTGCAAATTTGATAACCCCTCTCGTTATTCCACTTTCCAGGTCATTTATGAATATGTCAAAAAGCAGCGGACCCAGCACAGATCCCTGGGGTACACCACTATTCACCTTTCTCCATTGGGAAAATTGGCCATTTAGCCCTACCCTCTGCCTTCTATCTTTTAACCAGTTCCTGATCCACAATACTACACTGCCTCCTATCCCATGACTCTTTAGTTTTGCCAAAAGTCTCTGATGAGGGACCTTGTCAAAGGCTTTCTGAAAGTCCAGATACACTATATCAACCGACTCACCTTTGTCCACCTGTTTATTCACACCTTCAAAAAACATAACAGATTAGTAAGACGAGATCTTCCTTGTCTAAAGCCATGTTGGCTGTCTCCCATTAGGCCATGACTATCTACATGCTGAGTAATTTTATTCTTTATGATGGTTTCTACCATTTTTCCCGGTACTGACGTCAGGCTCACCGGTCTGTAGTTTCCCGGATCACCCCTGGAACCCTTTTTAAAAATTGATGTTACACTGGCGATCCTCCAATCTTCAGGTATTAGAGATGATTTTAATGATAGTTCACAGATTACTAATAGCAGGTCTGCAATCTCATATTTCAGTTCTTTCAACACTCTTGGATGTATACCACCCGGCCCAGGTGATTTGCTACTCTTTAGTTTATCTAATAGTTGTAATACATCTTACCGATGTATCAATATTTCCTTCAATTCTTCCGCACCTTTTGAATACCACTTCAGTCATGGGTAACATCCCTACATCTTCCTCAGTAAAGACCGAAGCAAAGAATTCATTCAGTCTCTCCGCTATCGCCTTGTCATCTCTTAGTGCCCCTTTAACCCCTCTATAATCTAATGGACCAACTGACTCTCTCACAAGTTTTTTGCTACGAATGTACTTGAAAAAGTCTTTATTTCGCGTTTTTGCTTCCGCAGCAAGTTTCTTCTCAAATTCTCCCTTTGCCTGCCTTATCAATGCCTTGCATTTGACTTGCCAGTGTTTGTGCTGTTTCCAGGTTTCGTCGTTTGGCTCTTTTTTCCATTTCTTGAAAGATGCTTTTTTGGCAACAACAGCCTCTCTGACCTTAACTTTAAACCATGCTGGCAGTTTTTTGGACTTCCTTCCACTTTTCTTAAAGCATGGAATACAGCTGGTCTGGGCTTCCAAGATAGTATTTTTCAACAACAGCCAAGCCTGATGTACGTCTTTAACCTTTGCAACTGCTCCTTTTAGTTTTTTCTTAACTGTTTTCCTCATTTTATCATAGTTTCCCTTTCGAAAGTTAAAAGGTAGAACTGTGGATTTCCTTACTATCCCTCCTCCACTAATTAAATCAAAGGCGATCATGCTATGATCACTATTGCCAAGTGGCCGCAACACCCTTATCTCTTGCACTAGATCTGGTGTTCCACTAAGGACTAGGTCTAATATGGCTTCCCTTCTGGTCAGTTCATGAACCAGCTGCTCCAAGAAGCAGTCATTTATTTCATCAAGGAACTTTATCTCCCTAGCATGTCCTGCCGTGACACTGACCCAGTCGATACTGGGGTAATTGAAATCACCCATTATTATTAGTGTGCTGTAACTTTTGTTAGCTTCCTTGATTTCTTTGAGCATTTCATCATCCATTTGTTCATTCTGGCCAGGCGGTCGATAGTACACACCCACTGCCATTGCCTTCCCCTTTTTACATGGAATTTCAATCCATAGAGATTCTACAGCAAATTTTGTTTCCTGCAAAAACTTTAATCCTTTCTGACTCAATGCCCTCTCTAACATAGAGTGCAACCCCTCCACCAATTTGATCAGCTCTATCATTATGATATAGTTTGTACCCAGGTATCACAGTGTCCCACTGGTTGTCCTTCCATCATGTCTCTGATATTCCAATCATATCTAACCTCTCATTTAGTGCTACATATTCTAACTTTCCCATCTTACTTTATTCTTAACATTGCTCTGATTTCAGCAAGAGAAATATTTAGACAGTATGGGGTCTATTCCAACATGCAAATAGCTATTTGCCCCCCCCCCCTTGCCGTTCGCAATGAAAGCCTCTCCTTATGAACAAGGAGTTTGTATGGGGAGGCTTAGATGGGGGCAGGAGGGGGTGTTGCAGAAGTGGGGTGAGGGCGGGCAGTGGGCGGTCCACAGCCCCAGACGTACAGGGCTGATTCTGAAGTCGTCCCTGTACGTCCAGGGTCAGCAAACTGGATGGGGGACAGCAGGCCCGGGCAGTGCCAAAAAGGTGAGGGGTGCAGGGGATTCCCCACAGCCTGACCCTGGTCATAGAAGGCCAGATTGGGGGTCAGGCTGCGGGGAAAGGAATTTCTGTTTGGCGGACGTTGATCGCAGCTCCTGAATGAAGCCATGGTGCCATGGCAACCAGACGCCATGGTACCGCAGCTTCATTCAGGAGCCGGACTGAGTCAGCCGGGCATGGCTCTGTACATGCAGGCCAATCGGAAGTGGGTCCTGACCTGCACGTAGAGACCCTAGACCTGATTCTGATCCCTCAGGGCATGTCTAGTCCCTGCAATATTAGAGTCTGGTCTACCCCTGTGCGTCCCGATTCTGATCCGGCGCATAGGGGCCTGGACACACAGAATGTGCCTCTATATGTTGGAAGTTTTAAAAACTTCCTGGTGAATAATTCCTACCTTTTACTAGGATTTTCTATCTTCCATCTACATAGAAGGGACCGTCAACAGAAACTCAGATGGAGTTGTCACAGATTTCAGATGATAATTTGACCTTTACAGAGTTTTTAGAATCATCTGGAAAGGTGGCAGTGGGGTCTACTCTGTCTTTTACTAACGGGCACTACCTGTCAGCAGGTGTTCTGGCGTACACCGAAAGCAAGCTGGGACACGCATTGGCAGTGCATGACCTTGACAGTTAGTGTGGGCTAACAGGAGGGTGGTAAGGAGGTGGATTAAAGGCAGAGAGTAGATATGGTGGACATTGCTGTTAGCGTGCAATAAGCACCAGGAACTAAATCTGATTAGCATGGGTTCACCTAATACCACCTCAGAAGGTGGAGTTAAGTGCATCTGTGCTATCTGTATGCCATATTAGGGCAGAGGGCTCTACGTTAACTGCAGGGAACATGCTTTCCATGCCCCTAAAAGTTAATGCGGTGCTGTTACACCTAACACACCATGGTTTTAGTGCTATTGGCACATTAGGTGTAACACCATAGTGCCCTTTACTAAAAGGACCCCTAATTGTTACTTTTGTGTTTGAATTAGATTGGGATTTGATCTCTAAGATGTATTTTAAGCTCAACAGCAGTTGTTTCATAACCTTAAGACTATGGTGTTTCCTTATGCAGTGAGACCTACTCAGAAGAGCAAGAAACAATTCCAGTTGATGCAGCCTGTTGTTAAGTGCCGTCGAGTTGGAGTCGACTCATGGCAACCCTCTGGATAGCTATCCTAAATTGTGTTCGGTCTTCAGTCAGGCGGCTCATTGCTGACAGACTGGTACCCGTAGCTGCTGCTGTTGTATCGATCCATCTCATTGCTGGCCTTCCTCTTTTGCGTTGACCTTTTATCTTGCCAGGCATGATGTCTTTCTCTAATGATCTCTCTCTTCGCATGATGTGTCCAAAGTATGAAAGTCGAAGTCTTGTCATCTGAGCTTTTAAAGAAAGCTTAGGCTTGATCTCCTCTAGTACCGACTGGTTTGTTCTTCGGGCAGTCCATGGTATACACAGTATTCGCCGCCAGCACCATAATTCAAAGGCATCAATTTTCTTCCTGTCTATCTTTTTCACTGTCCAGCTTTCACATCCATATTATGTTATTGAAAATACCATGGTTTGAACAAGTTGAATCTTTGTATGGAGAGAGACAACTCTGCTCTTGAGAATCTTATCTAGGTCTTTCATAGCCATTCTGCCAAGAGCAATGTGTCGTCTGGTTTCTTGACTGCTTGCTGCTTCTTTATTGATAACACAGGTACACTACCAAAAAACTGCTTCCAGTTTTGCAACTGATTCCTATAGATTTTGGGGTGCTGAATCCAGTAAAAATAGCCAAAATGTTCCATCACGTCACGTTTTCTTGCAAAATTAGATTTCTTACCCATATAAGGAATGTTCACATAATTTCTTTTTAGCCGACTGCAGTTTATTTTCTTGGCCCAAAATAGAGGTTGTAATGGTTAACTAACTAGAAACACTCCCTCATGATATTTTAGAGTGTTTTGTATTCATTTTATACATTAACAGGACAATTGAGAGGCGGGGGGCTAAATCCAGTACTCGCGCTGGCGCATGTTCTTTCCTGTTCGCCTCGCCTCGTTCGCTCGCTCAAACACGGTGGTTGCGACATGAACGTTCCTGTCAAATTTCAGTTTCTTGCAAGTTCATTATTACCTTTTGTTTGCTCAGTCGTAATCCAGCTTTATTCCGAAGTGGTTCACTACAGTTGTAGTTTGCAGTGCTGTGTATTTGTGATGGCTCACAGAGCCAGAGGTTGCGTCAACTCTCCGGACAGTTTTTGTTTTATTTGTGGGGAATATACCGTGAAAAAGCGGCAGAGGAACATTTCTGCATTTATTAAAAAAGTATATTTCGCCTATTTCGGTTTGAAGTTAGGCGATCAAGACAAACCGTGGGCTCCTCACAAAGTGTGCAAGACATGTGAGGAAGATCTACGCTTATGGATGAAAGGTAAAAAACAAGCATTTCGTTTTGGAATACCTATGATGTGGCATGAACAAAGAGACCACAGCAGTGACTGCTATTTTTGCTCTTGCATTGTGAAGGGATACAACTTAAAAAATAAGAACGTAATAAGTTACCCCAACCTTCCCTCAGCAATTAGGCCTATGCCTCATAGCAACGAAGTACCTGTGCCTGAACCACCAAAATCTTTGGATTATATTTGTGTGGACAGTTCTGATCATGATGAGACTCATCAGATGGCTTTTCCCGATGAGTCCAGTACTTCCGAGTTTGAAACTGAACCAGATCCGAAACCTGAACTTTTCTCTCAAGCTGAATTGAATGATTTAGTCCGGGATTTAGGACTCCCAAAAGATGCTGCCCAACTGCTAGGTTCTCGGCTTAAACAGAAAAATCTATTGTCACCAGGAACAACTTTTTATTGGTACCGCAACTGCGAGACACAATTTTTGAAGTATTTCAGCAAAGAGGAAAATTTGGTATTTTGCAACGATATATACGGAGTGATGGAAAAGTTTAAACTCAAGTATGATCCTGCTGAATGGCGGCTGTTCATTGATTCGTCAAAAGACAGCATAAAAGGTGTTCTTCTTCATAATGGCAACACATTCGCTTCAGTTCCTATTGCTCACTCTGTTATTCTCCAAGAAAAATACGAGAATTTGGCCCTGATTCTTCAGAAGATTCGTTATGATGAGCATAAGTGGATGATTTGTGGAGACTTTAAAATTCTATCCATGCTATTAGGGCAGCAATCCGGTTTCACCAAATATCCCTGCTTCCTTTGCTTGTGGGATAGCCGGGCCCGCGACCTACACTGGGGGAAAAAAGACTGGCCAATTCGGGAGTATTTGAGACCCGGTGAGAAAAATGTTCTTCATGAGAGCTTGGTACCTCGTGATAAAATTCTATTACCACCTCTCCACATTAAGTTGGATCTCATTAAGCAATTCATCAAGTCCCTTCCAAAAGATGGTGAGTGCTTTCGGTACCTTTGCTCAAAGTTCCCCCGACTTTCTGAAGCAAAGCTAAAGGAAGGAGTGTTTGTTGGCCCTGATATAAGGAAACTCATGTCAGATGGAGCATTCGCTGAAACGATGTCTGAGAAGGAAAAAGAAGCCTGGGATTCCTTCAAGGATGTTGTTCTCAAATTCTTGGGGAACAGGTGGGATGAGAACTATAAGGATATTGTTGCCAGGATGCTCAATGCCTTCAAAGAACAAGGCTGTAACATGAGCCTGAAAGTCCATTTCTTGCACTCCCATGTGAACTACTTTCCCGAAAACTTGGGGGCGTATAGTGAAGAACAAGGTGAAAGGTTTCACCAGGACATCAAGGACGCAGAGAGAAGGTACCAAGGAAGATGGAACACCACTATGATGGCTGATTTCTGCTGGTTGCTGCTGCGGGAAACCCCAGATGAAAAATACGCCAAGCAGCGCACCAAGAGAAGCATTCAGGGGAAGAAGAAACGGGCCCTCCAGGAGATTGATTGACCCAAGAATGACTTTAAAATCTAAACTGTGTTGACAAATATCGTGTTTTTACTAAACTTTGAAATAAAAATTTGCTAGTTATTACCACAGTGTCGGATCTCATTTATTAGAATTTTATTTTCACACCATCGGGTGTTTGTCTTCATGTATTGCAATGGTGCGGTTTGCGTTTTCTATTTTTACATACATACCTGTACAACATTTTTTGCACATTTCTTTGCTTTGCTTTGTGTCTAACCTCGCTCTTATATGCTCAATGTTTGTGCACATGTATGTGGCTGTTTTAAGTGCAGACAATTTTGCTACCATCACAGTGTGTTTTGTTGACATTACTCTATTCTTATGTGCTGCCTTGTTACAATTTTCTTTATTCTTATTTGAATAACTACTAAACAATTAGTATAAAGAATTCATCCAAGAAACTTTTATCTCGATCGCACTCAATCTGAAACGTTCACCTCAAACTGCTAACCCAATGTAGCAAAAAATCTGTACGTGATGGAGCAAATTGGTTACCAGATTTGGATTCAGCGCACCAAAAAACGTAAAAATCAATTGAAACATTAGAGGCAGTTTAAAAAAAAGTTTTTTAGTGTACCTGTGTAATTGATCCAAGTAGGTTAAAGTTGTTCACGATTTCAATTTCTTCTTCAACAATGAACCTGTTGATTATTCCAGTTGTCATGATCTTTGTCTTCTTTACATTAAGGTGCAGGCCCATTTTGAGACTATGTTCTTTGATTGTGAGAAGCAAATGTTTCAGATCATCTTCACTTTCAGCCAGTAATGTGGTATCATCAGCATAGCAAAGGTTGTTGATGAGTCTTCCACCAATCTTCACACCTCTGTTGTCTTCATACAATCCTGCTTCTCTGATGATTTGTTCTGCATATAAATTAAACAGGTAGGGGGAAAGTATGCAGCCTTGTCTTACACCTTTGCTTATTTTAAACCATTGTGTTTTTCCTTGTTCCGTTCGAACTGTTGCTTCTTGATCAATGTCCAGACTGTGCAAGAGAACGATCAGGTGTTCTGGTATACCCATGCTTCTTAATGTGGCCCAGAGTTTCTCATGGTTGACACAGTCAAAAGCCTTGCTATAGTAGATAAAGCACAAATGGATATCCTTTTGGTATTCTTTAGTCTTTTCAAGGATCCATCTCATATCTGCGATGTCTCTCGTTCCTCGCCCTTTCCTGAACCCTGCTTGCACTTCAGGGAGTTCTTGTTCCAGGTATGGTTGTAGTCTCTGTTGAATAATCTTCAGTAGAATCTTGCTGGCATGTGGGATCAGAGTGATTTTGCGAAAATTTCCACAGTCAGTTGGATCAGCCTACAGGTCTATAAATAGGGGCCTTATTTTTCAAGCTCACATGTAAATGTATTCTTAAATAAACAATGTAAAATATGTTTTCTTGATCCTTTATAATTGATGGCTTTTTTGGTTGATAAACCTTTGGCAAATGCTCAAGCAAGAAGTTCTCCCTTGAACGTTTTTGATGTGGCTTAAATTGCCACCTATTATAATTATTGCTGTGTGTGCAGATCACTGTACTTTTTGCTTAGTTTGATTAAATTTAGTTTTTCTAGATTTCAATTAATTTGCTTTATTATAGACTGTGCTGTCCCTCTTATTGTAGACTTTAGGAGTATAGGGCCCGATATTCGAAAAGCAGTTACACAGTTTACAGACCTGTTTGATTATGTGTTGAGTGAAAAAATATTTCTCCGATTTGTCTTAAATGTGCTACATTGTAGCTTCATTGCATGTCCCCTAGTATTTCTGTTTTTGATGGAGTAAACAATCAATCTACGTTTACCCATTCCACTCTATTCATTATTTTATAGACCTCTAGCATATCTCCCCTTAGCTGTCTCTTTTCCAAGTTGAAGAGCCCTAATCTTTTAAGCCTTTCCTCATAAGGGTACCCTTCCATCCTCTTTACCATTTTGGTCACTCTTCTCAGTATCTTTTCCAGTTCTGCTATATCCTTTTTAAGATATGGCGACCAGAATTGCATGCAATATTCAAGGTGCGGTCACACCATGGAGCGATACAGAGGCATTATAATATCCTTTGTAATCTCTATTTCCTTCCTTATGATTCCTAGCATTCTATTTGCTTTCTTGGTCGACACTGCACACTGGGCAGAAGGTTTAAATGTATTATCCATGATGATGCCCAGATCCTTTTCCTGGGTGGTGGTTCCTAATGTGGAACCTTGCATCGTGTAACCGTCGTTTGGGTTGTTTTTTCCTAGGTGCGTAACTTTGCACTTGTCCACTTGACCTCACCTATTCCTGACATTCATCTGTCATATGTTCTTCTCATTCTGGTGTGAATGTTTCTATCTCTTTTATCATAGCCAGTGGAGTTCCTTTCTAATTTTTATTACTTGTTTTAATTTAAGCTGCTTTGCTGGCTCAAAGACCGGTATATCATATTTTAATAAACTAAACTTAACTGACATAGCCATGGCTCAGACATTATGAGCTGTAACATGGCTCTCAAGCATCAGACTAGCCTGGGCATAAGCAGAAGAGATGCAATCTGCTAGCTAAATTGGAAGAGTATGTTTGCTGATGGCAATCCCCAACCTATTGAGGTAAAAAGAAACAAAAAGCTGGGTGGACTTTCTATGAGCTTTAATCTGCTCCAAATAGAGGAACAAGGTTCTTTTGCAGTCTAGTCAATGAAATGTGCTTTTTCCCTTTGTGAGCATGAGGTCTTAGGAAAAATGTTAGGACTTTCATTGATTAAGGGGGAAATCTGACCCCACTTTAGGAAGGAATTCAGGATGAGCATGCAGCATCAACTTAGTTTGAAAAATTTGGTACAAGAACCTGGCAGAGGTTCCCAGGTGTAGCTGTGTTGGCAACATCATCCATATGTGAGCACTGTCATGCAGCGAGGGCTGTTGAGAGCCCAGTTGAGAGAAAAGAAGGTGCTTTTCACAGAGAAAAAGACTTGCAATATTCCCAGGAACCAGCTAGAGGGAGCAAGAGTGGCTTCAGGGAGACTGGAGAGCTACGCCCAGCTGGTCACGAGGAAATGCCAACCAGCTTCCAATCCTCAAAAGCAGGAGGGCTTCATAAGGGGAGTGTGGAAGACTGGAAGAAAGGAAGGAGAAGAGGCAGAAGGAGTACCGGTAGCCTCGGAGATAGAAGCACCAGCAGAAGCAGCAGCCCAAGCAGAAGCAAGGGGAGAATCACTGGCAGCACCGAGAGAGAGAGGTGGAAGTGGAAACCTGACTACTCTAGTGCTAGAGGATGCCCAGGAGGGAGAGGTGATTTCTCAGGAGCTGAGGAAGGACCTAAGGAGGTGTCAGCTCAAGCCAAACTGAGAGCTGTTTGCCCTCAGAGGCAAAAGCCCTGCTGTAACTGCAACCTTAAGACAAACAAGAATCAGCTGGAGAAGCCAAGCCACACTGAGTCAGAAAGCCAGAAGCTGGGCTTGTACAGAGGCAGGCCTTCACCAGGAGAAGGAAGTCAAAGGCTACAGGGTAAGCCTAACCTGCATAGAAAAGGATTTCACCAAGCTGCTGCCTGGGAAAGGCAGGCAGTGGAAGAAAGCCGGTTACTTGAGGATTGCTGCCATACAAGGTATGAGAAATGTATGCCTAATAAGAAAGCTGTGAATGTTAAAAGCTATGATAAAGCTGCTACAAAACCTCTAAAGAAAGAGGATACTTTAAAGCCTAATACAGCGCGTGGCCGACGCCCTAGGCTAGACCAAGGACATTGGGAACTGCTACAAAAAATATACAAAACCCCTGAATGTGTTTTACAAGAAACCAGGGATATAGAATCAGAGTTTTCTGATAACGAGCCAATGCAAGTGGATCTGGCAGGAGATTTATCTGACCAAGAGATGGACTGTACACTCTGCATTTCTGAAAGTTTAGAGTCACTGCCAGACTTGTGATTGGGTGAATTGCCAGCAGAGCATTCTGTATTTGTTTGAGCACCTCCATTCCTGTGACATATAACAGTTTTTGCTTTGAACCCTGAGTTTGTTTTCTACCTGAATTAAGGACATTTGCTTTAAAGTTGTAACCCACTATTTAGAACCACTGTGAAAAAGGGAAATAAAAGCCTTATTAATTCCCACCACTAAGCTTGTTTGTTTCATTGAAGATTGGAGCTAAGGCAACTACAAGGACCAAGAGCCATTTGGGCCTTTAGAAGACTCTCCAATCTTAACCTTATATTTTTGTGTCCCACCTGCCCTGGCGTCCACTGGCCACCAGGGAAGTGTTGTTGACAGCACTTATCCTGTTTGTTATGAAGAAATGGCTTTATCCATAATCTTAAAGTTGGCAATGATCTATAGGCAACATCACACTTACTGATAGTAGATGACCTGAAGCTATTCACTTTCAGTGACCAACAATTAGTGGAACAACTCCATGTAGTGAAAAGATTCTCAGTTGGCATCAAGCAGGGCTGGCCCAACCACTAAGCAAACTAGGCAGCCACCTAGGGCAGCAATTTCTTTGGCGGGTGGCACCAAAGAGTAGATACAATCAAAGCAAAGCACTGGGTCCTGGTAGCCATACAAACTCAGAGTTGTAAGTGTGCTTTTACCTGCAGGAAGAATGGGCAATATTCAAATAACTAATAGCAAAAAGACTTCAGTGACATCAAACCATATTTTCTCAAAAACGTCACTGAAGTTTTTCCCAATCACAACTTCCACTAAACACCATGTGATTAGCGCAGGTTCACCTAATGCCAATATTGTGTGCAATTCTGGTCAACATATCTTAAAAAGGATATAGCAGTACTGGAAAAGATACTGAGAAGAGCAACCACTTATTGCAGATTGTTTCTGGCTAAGTCCAAAGGCTTTTATTCTGTCCTCATTCTTCTGGATCTCTCTGCTGCCATTGACACCGTTGACCACAATCTTCTTCTTATCACCTGTCTTCACTCGGTTTCAAAGGCTCTGTACTTTCTTGGTTCTCCTACTATCTCTCCCACTGGTCTTTCAGTGTGTACTTCAGTGGCTCCTCCTCCTCTTCTACCCCTTTACCTGTGGGTGTACCTCAAGGTTCTGTCTTAGGTCCGCTCCTCTTCTCTCACTATACCCAATCCCTTGGTGCCCTTATCTCTTCCCATGGCTTTCACTATCATCTCTATGCTGACGACTCTCAAATCTACCTCTCTACGCTTGTTATCTCTCCTGAAATTCAAGCTAAGATCTTGGCCTGTCTCTCTGACATTGCTTCCTGGATGTCCTACCACCGCTTGAAGCTGAACATGGCCAAAACTGAACTCCTTGTCTTTCCCCCTAATGCCTCCCCTCCTCCTTCCCCTTTCTCAATCTCTGTGGATAACTCTGTTATCCTTCCTGTCTCTTCAACATGGAACCTTGATGTTATCTTTGACTCATCTCTCTCCTTCTCTTTACATATCCAAAACATTGCTAAAACATGCCATTTCTTTCTTTACAATATCTCCAAGATTCGCCCTTCTCTCTCTAACACTACTAAACTGATTGCCCACTCTTTAATCACCTCCCGCCTTGATTACTGTATCCTTCTCCTTGCTGGCCTCCCTGCTAACCACCTCTTTCCTCTCCAGTCTATTCAACATTCTGCAGCTCGTCTGATTTTCCGTCAGTCTCGTTTTTCACACATTACTCCTCTTCTCATGTCACTTCACTGGCTCCCCATCCGCTTCCGTATCCAGTTCAAACTCCTCCTTTTAACCTATAAATGTATTCATTCTTCTGCCCCTCATTACCTTTCATCCCTCATCTCTACCTACACCCCCTCTCGCCTACTCCGCTCATCTAATTGTCTTGGTTTATCTATGCCTTTTACTCGTACTGCTAATTCTAGACTTTGCTCTTTTCAACTGGCTGCACCCTTTTCCTGGAATTCTCTACCTGTCTCTGTCCGCCAAGCCTCCTCCCTGGCCATCTTCAAATCCAAATTCAAATCCCATTTCTTCACTATTGCTTTTTGTTCCTAACTCATCCTTTCTTGTTCTCTCCATAAACATTTATTCTTGTCTTGTTAATTGTTATTTGTATTATCTAATTTATTTCATATTTTGTCTTGACTAGATTGTGAGCTCTAACGGGCAGGGACTGTCTCTTTTTATGTTTGTACAGCGCTTCGTATGTTGCAGCGCTTTATAAATGCTTAGTAATATTAATAATAATAATTATTCCAATACTAGTCCAAGTTTGCAGAAAGCAAGAGAGAGGACCAGAACTATGTATTGTGTTGCTCATAAAAAAACTCACTTTGAACACCCACAGATTGACTCTTACAGAGATACCCTCAAAATCTGTAGGATACAAATCATAATTCATTTTAGTGTATCATTTGCACAACTAAAGTTCTAAATGCTTGACAGTTAATATATTAGAAAGAGATGCAGCCATTTTTATGGTCAATTATCTAGACTAACACTCCTAGGAGATAATTTTATAAAGCATTTTTGTGTGTAAGCATGTTTTACACACAAATATTGTCTATCATGAAACAGCATGGATGTATATGTGCACACAAGTACATGTGCTAATAATAGCATGCATTCTTTTATGTGGTCCATGTACAGACAGTCCTGGGGGTAGCAACTGGTCAGAACCGGGACGGAGGTGAAGGTACATGCGCTCTTTCGGGATAATTGTATAAAGGGGTGCATATTTTTAACTGTAAGATATGTGCCTACATTAGCAGTATTTTAGCCACTAAAATGCATGTACGACAACATACCTGTGTTAAATACCTCTTATAAAATATCAACCAGTGTAAAAGTACGCATCTTGACATGAAGACACATATTTGCCAGTGGGTGTGGGAATGGAGGGAGTTTGGGCAGATCATAGCAGAGCAGACAAGTCTGTGCATAAGTTATAAAATATTATTTACACATGTTCTTGAAAAATATGGGTGCAGGCATCTATTCCAGCTTTATGGTTGGTATAAATGTTTGCGCTGTAACTTAAGCCATGATTTCTGCCACGTGCAGTAGTATAGATGCCTTAAAAAGCACTTTAGTCATCCTCTTATAAATTACCCTCTGATATGAGTAGAGTACACACGTAGGGGCATGTTTAGTAAGCTGGGCTATCAGCACGGGCTATTTGTAATGAGGTCTCATGGAATAACATGGGACTTAGTTACAAATAGTCCATGCTAACTGTTAATCCCGTTTAGTAAACATGCTCCGTAGTTGCACTTGGGCAGGTGTGTGAGAGCATTTGTATGCTGCTGAGACTAGTTCTTGGCGCCTATTTCATAGACAGATAGGCAGCTAGCTTCCTATGTTAACTTTATAAAATAAAAATTGGAAATAGATGAACCTCCTGAAAATGTTATATATATGTATAGGATTTACAGATTGGAGGATGTACATGTAGGACTGTTTTTGACATGTACATTGCTATTTGGATCGTAAGGACCTATGATGATACTGAGTGTGTGAAGATCCTGTTATCTTCTGCTGCTATATTCTCAGAGTTTTGAGGTCCTCCCTCCAATCTTTAAATCTTATACATATATAGAAATGTTGAGGTTTATCTATTTCCAGTTTTTATGGTTATTATTTTTGCACTCATCTGGGGATATATTTGATTGAATTAAACCTTTATAGACTAAGTATAATTAGAGCCCAACCCACTGTCCCACAGGGAGTAAGGTGTTGTGGGGGGGGGGGGCGACTTAACATAGTCAAGCCACTGTACTGTTAGCTAGGTAGTGAGGGAGGGGAAGTTGCAAAAACATCAGGAAGAAGTTGGGCAGGAAGTTAATTAGCTGCTTACTTCAGCTGAGTCTTTGGTAGCAGTGAGAGCAGGGATGTGTACGTCTTGGGCTGTTCAGGCACCTTTCCTCCCTCCCTCCCATGTGCCTTTGGTAAGTATATTGGAGATAAGGTTTAGGATATGGGGAGTAATTTTGTCACAGCTAAGGGTGGGGTTTAGTTGAAAGTTACATTTATGAAATTGCTGGACCATGATCAGCTTCTAGGGGAAGGATTGAAGAATTGTGATTACTACTAGGGGTGGGAGAGGGATTGGGAGATGTTCAACTTGTGTAATGCTACCCTTCAGCCTGGGGTCACCTCAGGTTGTCGGCTAAAGTGAAATTCATAAGTTTCATAATAACCACAATGGCTAGGATGTCATTACCTAGTTGAGGTGTGGGTTGCTGATCATTAGTGATATTTTATGTATTCATTTTTTTTTGAGTAATGCTTTGTTTTGGTTAAAAAAGCTGCAGCCTGGTTTTGCCATTGACTTTGAGTCTGAAGTTTTATTGTGTTATGTGATTTCTGATTTAAAGTTTGAATTAAGAAAAGAGAAGTGTGTGAATGCTTATGTTAAATAGATGCATTTTGGAGAATTCTTGTAGTTGCACATAATGCTTGTTCTTAAAGAGCAATGACGGGGAAAAGCTAAAGAATATAGGATTGAGATCCTGAAAGCAAAAAAAGACTACTATGCTAGGCGATTAGCTGAACTTATTTTTCATTTTAGGGCAGTCTTTAAAAATTCTAAGGTATTGTTGGACACTGTCCAAGGGAAGAGAATTGTGGTCAATCCTCAAATAGGTTTGAAATGTTTAGCTCGGTATTTCCATGATGAGATTAATGTCTTTAGACAAAAAGTGAGGTTAGGGAAACAAGCTGCCAAAGATAGAAATCAGAGTTTAGAATTTACTGAATTTCGAATGCTATCTTTAGAAGAGATAGCATCAATTATAAAATCAATACATTTAACATATAATGATAGCCTATCAGATATATTAAGGACTTGCTAAAGACTAGTGACTTATTTTGTTTGTCTGGGGACTGTTCCCCAAAATTTAAAAATAGCCGCTGTTTGCCCCCTATTTAAAAAAAAATTGCCATTAGATCCTTCTAAACCTGAAATTTTTAGACAAGTTTCAAATCTTCAAGTTTTATCAAAAATGATTGTAAAAGTAGTTTTGTTTCAGTTGTGTGATGTTGTGGAACTTAAGGAGGGACTGCACAATTGGCTGTCAGGATTTAGATGTCGTCACAGTATGGAAACAGCATTATTGACAATACAGGAAGATCTTCTTTTTTTATCTAAAGGTGAGGATGCAGTCTTCTACCACTCAATCTTTCCACAGTATTTGATATCCCAATCTTTCCACAGCATTTTGTTGCAGTGGTTAGCTTCTTTAGGAATTGGAGGGATTCCGTTACAGTAACTGGCCATTTTTTTATGATTGATAGATACCAGTTTATAGAAGTGGGCTACAGTTCTTCTAGACTATGACTATGGCTCTATGGTGTACCACAAGGTTCATTATTGTCTCCTTTATTATTTAATCTTTATGTTTGCCCTTTAGCTTCTATTGAAAAGAATAGCTTTCAATTCCAGATGTTTGATGATGATGATGTAGAGCTTTACTGTATGTCCTCTTGGGTAAATCACAGCTGGTGCAATTAAATAAAGTGGAAATTTGTTTACATGCTATTGAAGAGTAGATGAGGAATAATACATTGGTATTGAACTGTCAGAAAACTGACATTCCTTGGGTTAGTTGATTAAACTGTTCTTTGAGTTGGAACAAGCTTTTGTTGGAATAGACATCAGGAAATGGAAAAGGAGCCAAATGAGGAAAACTGGAAGCAACATAAGCACTGGCAAGTTAGATGTAAGACATTGATAAGACAGGCAAAGAGAGAATTTGAAAAAAAGCTGGCTGCAGAAGCAAAAATGCATAATAAAAACGTTTTCAAGTACATTTGTAGCAAAAACCTATGAGAGAGTCATTTGGGCCGTTATATGATAGAGAGATAAAAGGGGCACTAAGAGGGGACAAGGCCATAATGGAGAGACTAAATGAATTCTTTGCTTGGCTTTTACTGAGGAAGATATAGGGAAATGGTATTTAAAGGTGATTCTGCAGAAGAATTGAAAGAAATATTGATAAACCAGGAAGATGAATTACAACTATTTAATAAACTGAAGAGTAGCAAATCACCTGGACTGGATGGTATACATCCAAGGGTGTTGAAAGAACTGAAATATAAGATTGCAGACCTACTATTAGTAATCTGTGAACTATCATTAAAATCATCTGTAATACCTGAAGACTGGAGGAAGGCCAATGTAACATCAATTTTTAAAAAGGGTTCCAGGAGTGATCTGGGAAACTACAGACCGGTGAGTTTGACGTCAATACCAGGAAAAATGGTAGAAACCATTATAAAGAACAAAATTACTGAACATGTAGATAGTCATGGCTTAATGGAAGATAGCCAACATGGCTTTAGCCAAGTAAGGTCTTGTTTTACTAATCTGTTATGTTTTTTTGAAGGTGTGAATAAACAGATAGACAAAGGTAAGTTGATATAGTGTATCTGGATTTTCAGAAAGCCTTTGACAAGGTCCCTCATGAGAGACTCTTGGCAAAATTAAAAGTCATGGGACAGGAGGCAGTGTACTATTGTGGATCAGGAACTGGTTAAAAGTTAGAAAGCAGAGGTAGGGCTAAATGGCCAATTTTCCCAATGGAAAAAGGTAAATAGGGAAGTACCCCAGGGATCTGTGATGGGTCCGCTGCTTTTTAACATATTTGTAAATGACTTGGAAATGGGAATAATGAGTGAGGTAATCAAATTTGCAGATGACACAAAATTATTCAAAGTTGTTAAAACCCAAGAGAATTGTGAAAAATTGCAAGAGGACCTTGATAAATTGGAAGACTGGACATTCAAATGGCAGATGAAATTTAATGTGTACAAGTGCAAAGTTATGCACCTGGGAAAGAACAACCTAAACTATGTTTACATGATGCAAGGTTTCACATTAGGAACCATCACCCAGGAAAAAGATTTAGGCGTCATCATGGATAACATGTTGAAACCGTTCACCCAGTGTGCATCAGCAGACAAGAAGGCAAATGCTAGGAATCATAAGGAAGGGAATGGAGAATAAAACAAAGGATATTATAATGCCTCTGTATCGTTCCATGGTGGGATCGCACCTTGAATATTGTGTGCAATTCTGGTCACCATATCTTAAAAAAGATAGAGCAGAATTAGAAAAGGTACAGAGAAGAGCCACCAAAATGGTAAAGGGGATGGAAGGATACCCCTATGAGGAGAGGCTGTAAGGTTAGGGCTCTTCAACGTGGAAAAGAAACAGTTGAGGGGAGATATGATAGAGGTCTATAAATTAATGAATGCAGTGAAACAGGTAAACGTAGATCGATTGTTTACACCATCAAAATATAAAAAGACTAGGGGACATGCAATGGAGCTAATTTGAGAATAATAAGAGAAAATATTTTTTTCACTTAATGTATAATCAAACTCTGGAATTCATTACCGGAGGATGTAGTAAAAGCTGTTAGTGTAGCTGGGTTTAAAAAGGTTTGGACGAGTTCCTGGAGGAAAGGTCTATAAACCATTATTAAAGGGGCTCTGGGAAATCCACTGCTTGCCCCAATACAAGCATTGTGGAACCTGTGTGTCTTTTGGGAAAACTGCTAGGTACTTGTGACCTAGATTGGACACTGTTGGACTTGATGGACCTTGGTCTGACCCAGTATGGCATATCTTATGTTCTCATGTAAAGGTTAAAGATAGGTATGTAGTATAGGATTTGAGTTGGATGGACCTCAGATTTCAAAGTAGTAAAGATGGGGGGTTTTTTTACCTGCATCAGCTGAGGTGGGTTCAGGAATTTTTTGATCAAAAATACTTTGCCGTTTTGATACTGTCTTTAATTCTTACTAGGCTAGATTATTGCAATTCTTTGTATTCTGGCCTCCCGGTGAAAACCTTGAGCCATTTTCAGCAGGTTCAGAATGCAACTATTAAGTTGTTAGCAAGAGCTGGGCGAACAGAACATGTCACTCCTCTTGTATGCTTTTCGCATTGGCTGCCGATAACACAACGCATTAAATTTAAGTTTGTTATTGGTGGCATTTAAAGTTTTCCATCATTTAAAGCCTTCTTATTTATCTGCTTAGTTATTGATTTATGCAGCCTCATGGGCGACATATTTTCAGGATGCTAGACTCTTTCAGCTACCAGGTGCTACTGTGTTCCATTGGAGTTGGCTACAAGATAAGGTGAAACAGCATCTATTTTTTTATTTATTTATTTAACAGTTTTTATATACCGCCTTCTTTTAAAATTAAAGTGGTTTACATTATAACACACTTTTACATAGAACTTGTTGAACTTGCACACTTACAGATGAACATATTCTGGAAACATAGGGCAGGGAATCATGCAGGAGATGCATTGTAGCATAACTTATATACAATTAAATCTGGGTACAAGCAGAATATGGTGGATTTCTAGCTAATCTGGTGATTGGTTGATTCATTGAAACAGTCAATAAACAGGAAGGTTTTTAGTTGCTTTCTAAAGTCCTTCATATCAGTGGTGGTTCTCAAAGTTCCAGGGAGGGAGTTCCAGATGGCAGGCGCAGCAAGGGAGAATGCTCTCCTGGTGGTGGATTCGTTAGTTCTTCTGTATGTGCAGGGTATTGATAATTTCTCAGTAGTGCTCTGTCTCTTTGGCCTGTTGTTGGGACGGGTGCAAAGTAATTCTTCTAGGACTGCAGCTGACATGCTATTTCTGATCCTAAAGATGGTCAAGGCAGATTTGTATTTAGAACGGGCAGTAATTGGGAGCCAATGTGGCTGGTGTAAGATGGGTGTTATGTGCTCTTGCTTGCTTGATCCGGTGATGGTTCTAGAGGCGGTGTTTTGGACCAGTTGTAGTGATTTTGTGGCCTGCTTTGGAAGTCCAAGATATAGGCTGTTGCAGTAGTCTAGGATGGGGGTTATAATGGCTTGATATACCGATCGAAAGTGATTTTGTTTGAGGAGTGGTTTTAGTCTTCAAATGGTGGCAAGCTTGTATAATACATTCTTAGTGGTCCTGTTGATATGTGGTTGTAAACGTAATTGGCGGTCAAGTGTTACACCAAGATATTGAACTTCATCTTTTATTGGGATTGTGGTGTCTGCTATCTTGATTAAAGTAGGGAGGGTGGAGGAAGTATTCCGTGTGATGATTAGTGCCTCAGGTTTTTTTTCATGTTTATGCTTAGATTAGAACATAAGAACATAAGATATGCCATACTGGGTCAGACCAAGGTCCATCAAGCCCAGTATCCTGTTTCCAACAGTGGCCAATCTAGGTCATACATACCTAGCAGTTTCCCCAAAAGACACAGGTTCCACAAAGCTTGTACTGGGTCAAGCATTGATATCCTGGGTCCCTTCTTAATAATGGTTTATGGACCTTTCCTCCAGGAGCTTGTCCAAACCTTTTTTAAACCCAGCTACACTAATAGCCTTTACTACATCCTCCGGTAACAAATTCCAGAGTTTGATTACACGTTGAGTGAAGAAATATTTTCTTAGTTTTAAATAGTTTACCCTGTAGCTTCATTGCATGTCCCCTAGTCTTTCTATATTCTGATAACGTAAACAATCAATCTACGTTTACCCGTTCCACTCCGTTCATTAATTTATAGACTTCTATCATATCTCCCCTCAGCCGTCTCTTTTCCAGGTTAAAGATTGTTGTTGGAAAGCCAGATGGTTATCTCCTGGATACAATCTAGTTCTGCTTGACCCAATCTAGTTCTGCTTGACCCAATACAAGCACTGAGGAACCTGTGTCTTTTGGGAAAACTGCTAGGTGCGTATGACCTAGATTGGCCACTGTTGGAAACAGGATACTGGGCTTGATGGACCTTGGTCTGACCCAGTATGGCATATCTTATGTTCTCATGTTCCCTTCCACTCTTGTGGAATGCTTTACATACGAGATATAAATGTGCATTTTATAGATGATCTTTTGAGTATTAGAAAATCGATTAAAATTTGATTGTTTTCAAGTGAAGATTCTTAAATCTATTATTTTATTTGAATTTCAATACTGATAGTTGGAGGGTGGACCTGTGTTTGTTATAATGCATAAAACAATGACAAATATTATATATGTATGATTGATTATATATGTTTTATTGCATTCTGCAATGCAGATGAAATATCCAATAAATGAAATGGAATAAAATTACCTCTAAATGTCTGTTCTACATAACAGATTCCAGTGGCAGGAGGCCAAAAATGAAAAATGTTATGGCCTTCAATTACAATTGAGTAAAATAAGTCATAGGGAATAAAATGTTTCAATTCTGAGCATTCCATCTAAGGGCTCTCCAAATAGAGTTCAGTGCTCCCAAATGCTACACTGTGCCTTCTTAATTAACTTAGTTTTATGTGGGAAGCTTATATCTTATCTCCTGGAAAGGTTTCCACTTTGCTGTAATGATTATTGGATAGTTGGAAATGTCCTGTGGTTCACTGACCTGACTTTTTACTTCCATCTGATAGTACAGATCTCGTGCAAGAGAAAAAATGTGCTGCAAACCCTGCAGCAAAATTCTTTGTTGATGAAATGTGGATAATTTATTCAATTCACTCCACATGTCTGCTGTTTTGTTAAGGAGTAGCTTGAATTTACGAGGTAGAATGACATGCTATGCCATCTTGTTTAGACCAAGAGTTCATACTTTGTGATTACAGCAGCAGTACTACTTCCAAAGCGAGCTCTGTGCTCAGAAATGCCCTGATAAGGACACTTTTATTCCAGTGGTGGGCAGAGAAAGACTAGGATCAGGAAACTTAGTAGATGCTCTTTAAACTGCACCTCTGATTTTATTTGTGTATATCCGATTCCCTCACCAATTTAGAATGGAAGTGAATTACATTTAAATCATAGATCATATCATTAACAAAGTTAAACTTACATTACAAACAAAACTGGAGGTGCAAGCTTAGATTGTTAGGGGACAGTAAAATGCTTATAGTACCTGACTGTAACTTGCATTGAGCTGGCACTGAAAAGGCGTGACCTACTGTAAATCCAAATAAAAGAATAAATAATCCACCATCCATATAACACTTATAATCCATAGCAGTACAAATTGAATGTACATAAAATGGATTATAAAACCCATTCTCCTCATTTATTTATTTAACATTTCTTTTATACCGCGCTCTTTATCATTAGTGCGGTTTACAGTTAACAGAATGACTCGAGGACCGCAGGGCACTCCCGAGTTTACATCGAACAGGGAAAACAACTTGGAGAAAGAACAGGGAAAACTATGTACAATTTACATACTGCTGTATCAATAATGTTACCAGGGTAGAACAGGGGATGATGTTACAAGGGTGGAGCAGGGAGTGAGAACCAGTGTAGACCGTGTTCCATTTACGGGCCACTTCCTCTTATCAAACTTGTGTATGCTGTTAGGCTATCAGATTGAGGGATGGTATGCGTGAGGGTGTGAGGCGTGAGGGGGATTGTTGTGTTGTAAAAAGTACGTAATGAACAAATGGTGCTTGAGGGCCTTTCTAAATTGAGTGATGTCCTTGATTGCTCTGATGTCATGTGGGAGGTTGTTCCATGATCTGGGTGCGTAGGACACAAATGCCCGATTGTTAGTTGATTGTGCCCACTTTGTGGATACTTTTGGCGTAATAAGTGTATTGGAGGAGTGCAACCTCTTGGCTCTGTTGTTGGGAGGTTGGGAAATGAGCATGGAGATTGAGGGGGGCGCAATGTTGTTTATGGCCTTGAAAGTGATTAGCAGGGCCTTGAAGGAGATGCTACAGCTTATTGGGAGCCAGTGTAGATCTCTCAGGACGGGGGGTATGTGCTCTCGTCTTGAGGTCCCACACAATACACGGGCAGCAGCATTCATCGCTAATTGCAGAGGGTTAAGTGTGTTTTTGGGGAGGCCTTGCAGTATAACGTTTGCGTAGTCAAAATGAGGTATGACCTTAAAAACTCTGATTCTCCATCCATACATAACCCGTAACAATCATTCTCTAGTCTATATACCGGCAGACGGCAGATTCCAGCTGAGGCAGTACAACAAAATTCCTACAGCTACATTTTATAATAAAATTGCAGAATAAGTTCTGGTAAAAAATATATTTTTGTATCTAGCATCATTGAGCAAACTCAGAGTCTCTTGTCTGATTCAAGACAGAAATAATCAAAAATAGGAGCTAAAAGTACTTTATTACAAAATCAGGAGAGTGGAGGAATAGCCTAGTGGTTAGAGCACTGGCTTGGTAACCAAGAGACTAGCATTCAATTCCCACTAACACTCCTAGTGGCCTTGGACAAGTCACTTCACCCTCTATTGCCTTGGAAAAAAAGGCCTGGCAATCTACTTCTGGTCACTGTCAAGAAAACCCAGGAGCTGCTGGATCACCGGGATGGCACACATTGCATTTTTACATAATCAGGTCAGAGTAAGATATTATAGATGAATGCACTAGAACAGGCATGTCCAACAGGTAGATCGTGATCTACCTGTAGATCGCGGAGGGGTCAGGGGTAGATCGCCAGCCCCACTTGGCTCCATCTCTCCAGCAGCTCACCCCGTCGCTAGCTCGTGCCGGCAGGTCGTCTGCTGAGGGCTTGCCACCGCTGGTGATCCTTTGCCTGTCTTTTTTCCCTGCCAGCGGGAATCTTGCCTGCAGGTGTATTGGGGCGCTTGTTGTTTTTCTGCCAATAGTTTGTGGGTACCCCAAGGGGCCGCCGCTCGCGCCCCACAACAAGATGCCACAGGCCCGGCGTCATACCTGGTCTCCTGCCTCTCAGAATCACCCATTCCTGCCCCCGCCCCATCACCCCTTAGAAGTGTGTTATATACCGGGTGATATCCATTCACCCGGGCTTTACCTGAATACACTTACCGTATTAGTTGTGTCGTGTGCTGGTCATTGGTCACTTTATAGTTCGCTTTCAATAAATGTTTTTGGCCAGACACAACAAAGTGTCAAGAATTTGATGATTTTGGCGGGCTTTACCAATTTTGTTCTAACTTGCCTATGCCTTGCCTTCGAATTGGTTCAAACTACTGTAACTTTTGCTTGCCTCTGCAATTTTATTTCGCCTTGCCTTTGCGTTGATTCTACACTGTGTGCAGAATTTATTAAATCGCGTGTGGTGGTATTTGAACTTGTTTGGCGGTATTTGATTTTATCTGGTTTGCTGGACAGGTGTTTGAGTTTTTTTGATGATTTTTGGTGGTATTTGATTGTTGGTGCCAGTATGATGAATTCTTATTTTTACTTTTAGAACTGCACGTGTGGTTTTGGCATCTCCAGTCTTTGTATTGCACATCATCCAGAGGTCTTCAGTTCCTGTTTATCTTTAATACTTTGGGACAGTGACAGTTTTGGACCAGATTCGGCCAGTGTTTATACTAACTTAGCAGATTTGGCCTTCTTACTTCCAGCCACCCCAGTATAACGAAGATGAGTGTTCCAAAGAAGAGCAAAACCTACCACTTTCATGATGAATGGGAAATGGACTACTTCTTCATCATGGTGAAAGACAAGTGGTGTTGTCTAATTTGTAACGCCCCAGTATCCTTGACCAAAAAAGGGTAATCTGGAACGTTATTATAAGGCTCTGCATAGCAATATGTTTGATGCTCATTTTCCACCCAAAAGTGAAATTCGTAAACAAGCTCAAAGAACTTAAATCGAAATTGGCTACTCAGCAACAGTTGATGGTGAAGCCAAGGTCACATTCGGTCAATAGCAACCATAGCATCCTTCAAGGTCAGCAATCAGATCGCAAAGAAATGCATACCTTTCACTGAAGGGGAATTTGTAAAAGATTGTTTTCTTGAAGCAGCTGACAATCTTTTTGACTAATTTTAAAATAAGAAAGAGATCATAGCTGCTATTCAAGATGTACAATTGTCAAGAAACACCGTCGTGTGGCGAATAGAAAAGATGTGTGGAGACACAACTAAACAATTGTTGGAGGATGTTTCAAATTGTGTTGCTTTCTCACTCCAACTGGATGAATCTACAGATATAAGAGACATAGCCCAGTTACCAGTCTTTATCCGGATGGTTTTTGAAGACTTCTGTGTAAAAGAAGAACTACTTGGAATGATTTCTTTAAAAGGGAGAACTACCGGTCAGGAAATATTCAGTTCTTTCCATTCTTTTGTGACCAAGTGTAATCTTCCATTGCATAGACTTGTTTCCATTACTACTGATGGAGCAAGAGCAATGACAGGTGAGGTTAACGGTTTCATAGCCCTCTGTAGACAGCATGACGACTTCCCAGATTTCCTTTCTTACCACTGTATCATTCACCAGCAAGTTTTGGCAAGCAAGAGACTCAATACAAAGACTGTCATGGACATCACTTTCAAAACTGTAAATTCAGTTCGTGGAAGATCACTTCAAAGATGGCTTTTCAATCTTACTCTTGATGAAGGGGCAGCGGAAATCATTTTGCACACAGAAGTAAGGTGGCTAAGTAGGCACAAATTTCTGCAAAGATTTTGAGATTTGCTGAATGAAATAAGAAATTTTTTGAAGGAGAGGGGAGATGACCAAGCAGAGTTGGAAGATGAGGAGTGGTTATGTGATCTGGCATTTCTTGCTGACTTTACAGGCAAACTAAGTGATATGAACCTTGAACTACAAGGTAAAAACAAATGCATTGGCGAGATGAGTACAATTTCATTCTACAAGAGCAAATTTGAGCTAATGATGACTGACCTTGCAAACAACACTTTTGATCATTTTCCTAATATGCAGGACCATCTGGGACAATATCCAAATTTTGTTTTTCAGAACGAGAAGTATGTGACAGAAATCTGTTGTTATCCAGGAATTTGAAAATAGATTCTGTGACTTCCAAAAAAATTGGAACAGTTGTGAAGTACTTGCCATACCCATTCAAAGAAATTGCAGCTGCTATCAGTAAAAATTACTCATTGAACAAGTCATCTCTTGAAAACAAAATATTGACCCTTAAAAATGACATTTTTCTCAAGACCCGTGCTGAGCAAGAATCGTTTTGGAAGCTAGTGCCTAGAGACAAAATTCCCAACTTGAGAAGATGCAGTGAAGCTGTACACTCCTGTTTCGGTTCAACTTATTTGTGTGAATCTGCGTTTTCCCATCTGAAAATGACAAAGAGTACACAACGTTCCAATATGACAGATGAACATCTCCAGGATTCCCTGAGACTGGCTCTCACACAATATTCACCCAACTTCAAAAAGCTGGTGGATGAAATGCAGGCTCAGACATCTTACTAATGAGCAAGAGCGAAATATTAAAGATTGTGCAAGATCAGCCTGGATCAATACTCGACCTAAATTTAACACAAATTACTCAATAAAAGTTAAAGAAAGTTATTACTGAATAAAACTTTAAGAAAAAATGTACTTTCCATTTCCCCTCACAGTTCTTACTGGATCTTCGTCTCTCTGTTTTGTTTTTGCTTAATTTGCTTAACAGCTTATCACATCCAAGTAAATGACAGAAGGTTCATTAAAAATGGGGGGTGGGGGAATCCTCCAACTTTATTGGGTTAAAATTTAATTTGAAACTAAATTGAAATTTAATTTTCATGGTGATAGATCACCGGCACTTTTGGCCAGAAAAAGTAGATCACGACCTGTTCGAAGTTGGACATGCCTGCACTAGAGGACTATTTGCCAGTCAGCACATCTCGTATATGGTTCTTCTTCACTACTATAGAAAGAATTATCATATCTGTAGTTGGATACCTAAGTTTTCATTCATTTTGAAAAACTCTAAAATTATCTCTTGTTTATAGTAACAAAATATTGCAGATTGGCAATACTGGGTCAAATCAAAGGTCCATCAAGCCCAGTATCCTGTTTCTAACATTGACCAATTAAGGTCACAAGTACCTGGCAAGATTCCATGAGGTTGAGATTCCATGCTGCTTATCCCAGAGATAAGTAGTGGATTTCCTCAATTCACTTTAATAATTGTTTATTGACGTTTTCCTTCAGGAACTTGTCCAAGCCATTATTAAACCCAGCTACACTAAAAGCTTTTAATACTTCCTCTGGCAAAGAATTCCAGAACTTAATTATGCATGAATTGAAAAAATATTCCCTCCAATTAGTCTTAAATATACTACTTTGTAGCTTCATTGCAAGTCCCCTAGTCTTTGTAATTTTTGAAGGAGTAAACCACCGATTCATTTACGCCATCTACTCTACTATTTTATAGAACTCTTTATCATATCTTTCCTTAGCCATTTCTTCTCCAAGCTAAAGAACCCTAAACTTTTAAGTCTTTCCTCATAGGGGTATCCTTTCATCCATGTTATCTTTGTGGCTGCTTTTGCTTGTACCTTTTCTAATTCCACTGTATCATGTTTTTTTTTTAAATGTGGTGACCAGAACCAAACACAATACTCAAGCTGCCTTTGCAGATGCTCTTTTTAGGTATTTTTCTAACCATTTTTCACTTTTTATCATAGTCTGCCCTTGAATGTTAAATGCTAGCACAGTAGATTTCCTTTCTGTCCTTCCTCCATTTATTAAATCTGATTTGGTCATGTTGTGATCACTACTGCCAAGTAGCCCCAGCACTTGCTTCTAGCACCAGATCCTGAGTTCTAGTAAGGTCTAGGTCTAAAATTCTAGAAACTAAGGGCCTGATTCAGAGATGCAGGTTGCGGGGCTGTACATCCCTGTGGGGCGTGCAGCCCTGCAAGCCATCCACACCCTATTCCCCCTCCTGCTCTCCCCGCACATCCTGAGCAGTATGATGGGGAGAGCCAGCGGAGGGTGGCGTGGGGGCAGGATTGGGGCGGAGCGATGGCGGGCCAGCCCTGCAGGATCTACAAGGCTGATTCAGGTCATGGCCCTGTAGATCCTGAGGGGTCCATGGAATAAGAAGCACTGAGCCAGCGATCGGGCCCAGGGAATCCCTGGGGCCGGGGCCAGGTGCAGGGGGATCCCTGCCACTTGATCCAGGCCCCAGCTGGCCAGCCGCAGGTCGGGCAGCGGGGAAGAGGGGGTCTGAGCCGTGACAGCCAGTGGAACCTGCAAGGAGGAATTCCCTGCAGGCATGCAGAGGCACACCGGGCTGTCCTCGGGCCTGATTCTGCATGACTCAGGAACATTTTGTTCCCATGGTTACAGAATCAGGTCCTGCACAGGGACGTCTGGCTGGCCCAGATGTGCCCCTCTCACAATCGGGCTCTTTATATCCCTAGCATGTCTTGATAGTCAACTTTGTTGGTTGATTGTAGATGGGATTGAGGATCTTCGAGTTGGCCAGGCTGAACAGCGTTTAGCCAGGCTCAAACAGAAATGGATTTTTGTTCTTAATGCTGTTCAGCCTGTAGAACTAATTGAATCTTTGGACTGGATGACAGCACTTTGAATTCACTGGTCCGTTGATCCCCCGATGTGCCTACGTCATCTAGTGAGCCACCTATCGGGATGTTGGTTGTTGGGGCTCTCTTTTCATTGGCTGGGTGACTTTTTATTCAGTTGCTGTCTCCATTTAAAAAGCCCCCTATTGAGGGGCATTAGTATTCCTGAAGGAGCATTTGTGGACTGTTTGGTCCGGTCCTGAGGCAGCCCTGTAAGGAGAAGGGCGAAACTCAAGTCGACATAGTGGGTTAAACAGAAACATCATCTCTGAGGATTGGGCATTACAACATCAGTTAAGTTCTTTCAAACCTTTTAAATGCATTTGAAAAATTGAAAAAATACTAGTTGAAGGTCTATGACTTCGATTTGGGGCTAAAAAAAGGTGAGTGTTTGCAGCGTGAAACCGTCTCGCAAGTGCAACCCCTCACCCCGTTATTGAGGCCAGTCCCAATACCTCAGAGAGACAACATATATGTGTGGGTTAGATAGATAAATACTACCCTGCTTATTGTGAAGATAAGTTACTTTCTCTTGTCTTGATTGGCAACCCCTGGGTTTATGGCAATAAGTTCACCTTAGCTCCTATTTTGATTTAGGTTGACAGCAAAACCAGCTAAAGTTAGGACAGCCATTCAGCTGTCCTAACTTTAGCTGGTTAGGGTAACCAGGCAGTGGCTGAATATCACCGGTCCCTGGTTAACCCATAGTACCACTCCCACTCCACCCCTGGAACTTCCCAGGGCTTGCAACGACTGCACCTGGGGATGGTCAGTGACACTAACCGTGTTAGCGCTGCAGAATATCCCAGTGACCGCCATCAATGCTGTTAGTAGGTCTGTTAACCGCATTAATGATGTTGAATATCTCTCCTCTACTTTTACTGTCAAAAATGTTTTGTTCCAGTCAACCATGTATGACAACATCTATACTACATTTTTTGCATTTTTTAGAATATCTTGATGCAGACATTCTCATGTTTTTTTGTTCCTTTCCTGCAAGGTTCAGACCAAAGCTGTCTTTGAAGCCCAGTAAACCTGCACTTTCAGTTGCTCAGTGCCTACAAATTCTTCCCTGGGGCTGGCGATGAATGATACATCTGCAGTGTTCCAAGCCAAAGGAGCTATCAGTTGGATGTGTGTGGAGAAGGAGAGGGAGGAGTCAAAGAAGATCCCAAGGTTGCAAGCTGAGGAAAAGGGAGGAGTAGAGCGTTATCCACAGAGATTGAGCAAGGAGGAGGTAGGTTTAGGTGGGAAAAATAAGATGTTCTGTTTTGGCCATGTTCAATTTCAAACGACGGTGAGGCATCCAAGCTGCAATGTCAGATAGGCAGGTAGACATCAGAGCCTGGATTGCCAGAGAGATTTTAGGTTTAGAGAGGTAGATTATGCCACAAAGTAGGGGCCATAACAGTAAAAATTGATTTACTTATTAAGTCTAATCTAATGTGTCTAAAGGAAAGTACTACCAGTAAGTTCTGTTTAGATCTTAAGGGTCTTGCAGAGGTGTAAGGAATTGAAATATGTGATAGGATTCATCATATTGGCTTGCCTTTATCCTTATGCACTTATGTCACAATCCTAAAAAGAATTCTCAAGGAGTTTGGGTAACCAGAGCTCTTTTCTCGGAAGTGAGCTATAAGGTCATATTTCTTAGCCCTGTAATCAGTTTAACTGCTGTATTTTGAAGTCTTGCAATCGTCTGATATCCACTATGGTTGTTCCTTAAAGTAATGTGTTGCAATAATCAAATTGATTAATTAGATGCTCGTGGATTAATATCCATAGCACTTTTGCATTTAATATGCTACGAACAGAACAAATCATTTTCAGTGTGGACAAAATTATGTAATTGTAAACTTATTTCATTATCTAAAATTACCACCCAAATCCTAATGGAACTGCTTAGTGGAATGTTTAAACCAGCGCTATATAAAGAATCAGGAAGGACAGTATTTCATTTTCTGGAAAAGATAAGGGCACTTGATGTATCTGACTTTTACAACTAGTTGGTGATGG
The DNA here is from genome assembly GCA_033557465.1 of Ichthyophis bannanicus. Taxonomy (NCBI): domain Eukaryota; kingdom Metazoa; phylum Chordata; class Amphibia; order Gymnophiona; family Ichthyophiidae; genus Ichthyophis; species Ichthyophis bannanicus. The sequence continues at coordinate 174,923,673 of CM066043.1, read as the reverse complement.
TAGAGTATTTTTTGTTTATGTCAGGAATCGCCCATAGGTTGTGTGTACCTATGTTGACCAATATCTGAATATCAACCGCACCTATGAATTGGAAGAATGCTAGGGTCTGTATCAAACTTGCTAGAGGGCCCATAAAAATGTTATATAGGAACTAGAACGGAATCCTGAAGAACATTACAGGGAAGGGAGTAGGGAGCTGAGAAAGCATGGGCCCATTTTTCAAATATGATTGAAACCAATCAAGGACTGTTCCAGTCAGTCCAGCATTCCAGAATGGGTTAAGATGCACAATGTGATCCACTAAGTCGAATGTTAAAGAAAGGTCTTGGGAGATGAGAAGCATTGTTATCCTGTTTCTTCACTATGGTGCTGGCAAAATCCAAATTTACTAGAATGCAGAACATTAGTGGCTACTCTGTTCTCAGCCCCTTTGGATGTGAATGGTAAGTTGAATAACGTATTATATGTAGTCTGAGGTCAATGCTATATTATTACTTGAAATATTTTTGACCTAGGACGAATACTAGTGGATTTCCACTTTGCCAATTTCGAGGCTGGAGCAGATCATGGTATGTTGGTATGGAGTTAACAGATTACTAAAATGATCAATTTTGAAGATATTGGAATCTTGGTGGGCTGGTGTAGCTTTCAGAGATTCTAGCATGGTTTCAATAGTAAGGATTGAAGGTGAATTGAAGATTGAAAAGACACCATGTCCAGCAATGGTGCACACCTGTGAGCATATGGTCACTAGACTTGGGACCACTGCTCTTTTATATTCTGCGTCACTGGTGAAGGCAAGATAACTTACTGAAATGCTTCTTAAGCCGCACACGCAGAGCAGTTTCTGCCTGACAGAACCGCAGAACCGCAAGCATATGACTCTCAGTCTTGGGACTGCTGCTATGTTTCACAGGTGAAGGATGCAGAGAATTAACTGTGTATCTGGAGCAGTCCCTGCTAGCAATGGAACAACACCTATAAGAGGATGGTCCCCAGTCCTGGGACCACTGAACTATTATACTGACAAAAGGGAGAAAGAAAGATGGAAAGAATCTATTAACCCACCTCTTTGGGGCTGCTGTTGGATCCTGATGCTCCTCATTCTCTTGTTCACTACTTATGTGTATCTCGCCATACTCTAGTCCCCATTTTTGCAAAGCTTTTTCATCTTGATTAGATTGTAAGCTCTGATGAGCAAGGACTCTGTCTTACATCTATATGTACAGTGTTGCGTACGCCTTGTAGCGCTATACTAATGATTATTATTATTAGTACTATGTGGAGGCTTGTAATTGAGATGAATCTAAGAACCAATCTCCAAGAACAAGTAGGAATGTAGTCTTCACATATGGCTGACGTTGGCATCGACGGAGCCTGCGCAGGAACACTCCCCAGCGTTCGATAGCAAAGCCTTTGGGAGCATCCCACTGTGCCTGTGCTGCTGCCTTCCCGCCTTTCCAACTCTCTCTCCTCAGTTTTTTGCTCCGACAGGGAGCAATTCCTGTCACCGCAGAAAATTTTCTTCTTTTGTGGTTGCGTCTGCCTTCCTGTCGATGCTAGCACCAGTATCGTCGGTGTCTCTTTTCTTTCTTCTATTTTCTATTAAAAAAAAAAAAAAAAAAGTTTTCTTTGAGGGTTTCTGCCCTCTAGGTGCTTAGGCGCCATTTTGGGCCTTAGGCCCCTTTGTTCCTCAAAATGGAGAAATCAACTAGTGGTTTCAAAAAGTGTTCCAAATGTAGCAGTACTATTTCTGCTACCGACACCCATGACTGGTATCTTAAAGGTTTGGGACCAGACCATTCGCCATCAGAATGTCTCCTCTGCAGGAAGATGACAAAAAGGAGCCTGAAGAATAGAGCTGCGAAACTCGGCACCCTCTTTGCCAAGGATGCAATGTCCGTTGCATCGACATTTCACCTTCCTCCCATGGATCTCAGGTAACAAAACCCAAGTCTTCTTCGAAGACTGGTCGGTCCTCAAAGGGTAAATCTCCTTCTAAGCAGGGAGATACTTTAAATGTTGCCTTAGACAGGGCCGGCCCATCCATTGAGCAAGAATGTTGTTTGCACAGGGCCCCGCGTTTCAGGGGGCCCCGCGCAAACAACATTCTGCCCATCAGTCACTTTAAAAGAAAAAAGAAACATGAAGTGTCTCCCGTTGTCAAGTGTCTCCCGCGGGGCCCCCCCTGGCTGCCTGGCAGAGCCCCCCTCATTCACTCTCCATCAGCCCCGGCAGGCTTAACAGAACCGCGAGAGGGAAACTCTGTTCGCGGCTCTGAAAGCCGCACCGAGGAGAGTGATTAAGGCGGGCTCTGCCGGGCAGCCGGGGGGGGGGGGCCCGTGGGAGACACTTGACCGTGGGAGGCACTTCATTCTGCCGCTGCTATGGCGGCGGCGGCAGCGGCAGCAGCAAGTTTCTTTTTTCTTTTAAGGTTTCCCTGGCCTGATGGGGGGGGAGGGGGGTTAGGACTGGTAATGGGCTATGGGGGGGGGGGGTTAGGACTGGAAATAGGGTGATGGGGGTTAGGACTGGAAATAGGGCTATGGGGGATTAGGACTGGTAATGGGCTATGGGGGGGCTAGGACTACAAATAGGGTGATGGGGGGTTAGGACTGGTAATGGGCTATTGGGGGGCTGTGACTGGAAATAGGGTGATGGGGGTTAGGACTGGAAATAGGGTGATGGGGAGGTTAGGACTGGAAATGGGCTATGGGGAGGTTAGGACTGGTAATGGGCTATGGGGGGGGCTAAGACTGAAAATGCGGTGATGGGGGGGCTTAGGACTGGTAATGGGCTATGGGGGCTAGGACTGGTAATGGGCTGGGGGGGTTGCTAGTACTGGTAATGGGCTGAGTGGAAGGGGGGACTTGAACTGCAAATAGCTGATGGGGACGGGGGCTTGGAATGGAAATGGGCTGAGTGGAAGGGGGGGCTTGAACTGCAAATAGCTGATGGGGAGGGGGGCTTGGAATGGAAATGGGCTGGGTGGAAGGGGGGCTTGAACTGCAAATAGCTGATTGGGAGGGGGCTTCAAATGGAAATGGGCTGTGAGGGGAGGGAGCTAGGACTGGAAATGGACTGAGTGGTGGGGGAGAGCTAGGACAGGAAATGGGCTGATGGAGGGGCTAGGATAGTACTGGAAATGGGCTGTTGGGGGGTGCTAAGATTGGAAATGGGCTGTGGTGGGGGCTTGGAATGAAATGGACTCATGGAGGGGCTAGAACTGGAAGGCTCATTGGGGGCTTGGATTGGAAATGGGCTGAGTGGAGGGGAGCTAGGATTTGACATAGGCTGATGGTGGGGCTAGGAAAGGACTAGAAATCGGCTGATGGTGGGGCTAGGAAAGGACTAGAAATCGGCTGATGGAGGGACTCGGATAGGACTGGAAATGGGCTGATGGTGGGGCTAGGATAGGATTGAAAATAGACTGATGGGGGGGGGGTTAGGACAGGAAATGGGCTGATGCGGGGACTAGAAGGGAGTGGATGCTGGGTGGGGCTGGAACTAGAAAGGAGATGATGTTGGGGGAAGATAAGAATGGGATGGAGCTGGGAGAGTGAAATGGAGAGGGGAAAAATATTTTGTGTGGGAGGGAAGAAAAATCTACAGTTGGCCGGGTATTGGGAGAGTAAGTGGGGATTGAGGATGGAGGGGTAAAATTTGAGTGGATGAAATAGGAATGAGGAAAGAGCAAAAGGAGAAAGATTAGTATGTTAAAGCAGATGTAGAGAGAGAATGGAAAAAACTAGAAGAGAGAAGAAAGGACAAATAGACAGCAGACGATGGAGAGTTAGCAGAAGACATGAAGAAACCAGAAGAAAGTGTCTGAAGCAATTGCAACTGAAAAAGAAATGCACAAAAGGTAGAGAAATATCTCTTTATTTTGAATTTATTAAATGGAATATGTCAGCTCTGGGAAATGTGCATCATTGACGTCTGCGCTTTGTTTAGTACAAGAGGAAATGAATTTATAGTTTTATTTCTACTGTGTTGTTGTACATTCCAAGTTTGGCTTTTGGGGTTCCCAGTTTAATTATTGTCTTCCTGTTTCTAAATTGTGATTCCTTGTTTGGTGATGGTCTATGTTCTGCATGTGTAACTGAGCTGAGGTATTCTGTCTATGTAATTCCTATTTGACATTGCCACTTGTTCTCTTTCCCCAGTAGGTCATGTATTGTTATTCTCTGAAATGTATTGGTTTAATATTTGCAGTGTTGCCTTTTGATAGGTAGAGTATGGTGCTTTGTGAGTCCTGGTAGTGCTGTTATGATACGGTGGGTTTGCTATGGGTTTAAATGAGCAGTGTTTGTAGTAGTTTCTAATGTGCCTGGCGGTTGGCACTGGATTATAGTAATGTAGAAATCTTTTAGTCTTTCTTTATCCATACACTCATTAAGAGGCATGTTTACTAAAAGTTAGTGTATGGTAACATTATGCAAATATTTATGCAAATGAGGTCCATTATGCAAAAGAGGCCCCGCACCCCCCTTGGGCCGCCCCTGGCCTTAGAGGAGAATACATCGGCCAAACAGCCCCGGCAGGAGGTCCTTGCCTCCAAAGCATTAACGGGGTTCCAAGATGTTCCCGAGGAGTTCACCTCTGGAGATCTCTTGATGCCATATTCTGGGGTCGTGGCCCACTGTTCGGGATCAGCGGATCCTGGCCATTGAATGGAGCTTTGCGGCATTGCTGGCAGCTTCGGTACCGCTAAAGCCTCTGCAATCGGTTCCTGAAGTCAGTGTCCGGCATCGAGGGTCCGGAACCGAGGCATTCCGATGCCAATTTTGATCGGTACCATCGACGGGCCAGACAGGAGCACCCAGCCTGTCGATACTTCAAGTCTTCCGATTCTGATTCTTCCGATGAATTGATCAGTACCAGATAGGCTCTTCCGGAAGATCCTTCTCCTTCCCCACAACGTCGTATGTCTCCTCCGGAGGACATGTCTTTTCAAGACTTTATACAGGATGTGGCTCAGGGCCTCTCCATTATGGTGACCTCTGAGAAGGAACCGAGAACTGAAGAACTTGAAATTCTTCAGTATCCGGCAGCTCCTAAGGAGGCCGCTACCTTACCCATTCATCGGATATTGCATGACCTCATGCTTAGAATGTGGGAAACACCTTTAACGGTGTCTCTACATTCTCGGAGACTCAATACCATGTCCCGGTTTCCAGAAGACACAGTTAGAAACATAGAAACATAGAAACATGACGACAGAAAAAGACCACATGGCCTATCTAGTCTGTCCTTCCATAACAACTACAACAGTCCACCTTTTGCCTTTAGAGATCCTCTGTGTTGGTCCCATGCTTTCTTGAATTCAGTTACTGTCCTCATCTCTACCACCTCCACTGGGAGACTATTCCATGGATCCACTACTCTTTCCGTAAAGAAATATTTCCGCATATCACTCCTGAATCTATCTCCCTTCACCCTCATCCCATGTCCCCTCGTAGCAGAACTTGCTTTCAATTGAAAGAGGCTCTCTCCCTGAACATTTATGCCACGGAGGTATTTAAACATCTCAATCATATCACCTCTATCCCGCCTTTCCTCTAAGGTGTACATATTAAGATCCTTAAGTCTGTCCTCATATGCTTTATAATGAAGCCCATTAATCATTTTGGTAGCAACCCTCTGCACCGACTCCATCCTGTTACCACACCATTCTATGGTTGTAGAATCGGCAATGCGTCGAATCAAAATTGCTAAGGCACATTCATCTAATCCTCCGGGCCGTGAGGCGAGAACTCTTGATGCCTTTGGCCGGCGATGTTTTCAGGCCTCCATGTTATCAGCCAGAATAAGTTCATACATACTCTACATGGGTATGTTTCTTCGGGAGGTGACTAAAGATTTGGAACTAATGGCTCCTCTTCTCCCAGACGACAAGAGGGCTGATTACCTGACACTTGTAAAACATGCCCAGAATGTTTACAATTTCATGAACAGGGCAACCTTTGATTTTTTTTGAGTGTATTAGCAGGACTTCTGCTATTTCCATTGGTGCATGTCGGATTGCTTGGTTACAAGCATCTGATCTAGAGCAGTGGGGGCAAGATAAGCTTGGGAATATTCCTTGCATGGGAGAAAACCTCTTTGGCAAGGATTGACAAGACAAAGCTTCTCAACTTGAGTCCGAGAATTCTACTCTAAACAGGCTCTCTAGGACCACTGCCAATCCAGCTAAGAAAAAGATGGTTAAGAAGCCCTTTTTCAACAAGAAAAATAAGTTTTATCCTTCTTACACCCATGCTGTCCACTGTCTGGTCCATGCATCCCAGAAAGGACAACAACCGAAGCAACAAAAGAAGGCTCAGGCCCCCAGAGCTCAACCAGCTCAACAGCTCCACAAGGTCTTTGACTCCTTGCTAGAGAACTTAGCTTTCCTACCTCTGGAAATTCCAGAGCCAGTCAACATTTGTTCCTAAAACACTACCCCAATTCCAATCCTCCTAATCAATCTCAACATACCATACTTCCTCACCAAAACTCACAATTAACCCAACCCCGTTTAGAAAATGGTTAGCTTGACCTTCCTCCTGTTACACATCCGATTTGCACATTTCAATGCCTAACCATGTCCCTCATATAATGTTACGCTTTATACTAAATATCAATGTACATAGTTTGTTCCCCTGTTCATCCAAGTTTATATACCCTGTTGATTGTAAATTCAATGTAACATGTTACATTGTTGTATCTTCTGTTCAAATGTAAACTGCACTGATTATAATAGCGCGGTATATAAGAAACGCAAATAAATAAATAAATAAAATAAATAAATAAACATTCCAGGCACACTGTGTTACTTTGCCAAAAGGTGGCATCAGATAACATCAGAACACTGGACTTTCTCCATAGTGACAGAGGGGTACAAACTTCACTTCCAAAGTATGCCCCCTCCCTCCACTCCAAGAGAGTTCAGCTCTCAGCCCCCTCTTACCACTCTCTTGTGCCAGGAGGTTACCACCCTTCTCGCTCAGGGTGCGATAGAGGAAGTGCCACTTTCTCAACAAGGCCTGGGCTTCTACTCCCCCTACTTCCTTATACCAAAGAAAACAGGAGGATACAGGCCCATTCTGGACCTCAGAGAATTAAACAAGTACCTGCTCCGGGAGAAATTCAAAATGATTTCTCTTGGAACACTTCTCCCTTAATCCAGAGTCAGGATTGGCTATGTTCTCTAGACCTAAAGGATGCATATACATATATCCTTATTCATGCAGAACACAGGAGGTTTCTTCAATTTCTCTTCCAGGGAAGACATTACCAGTACAGGGTTCTACCCTTCTGCCTGGCTTCTGCCCCAAGAGTCTTCACAAAATGCATGGCAGTAGTAGCAGCATTTCTGAGAACTCTAGGGTTATTTCTCTTCCCCTACTTAGACGACTGGCTCATCCGAGCTTCGTTGGCTCCAGAAGTCAGCTCTGCTCTCTCCTGCACAATGCAGATTCTTCAACATTTGGGATTTGTAATAAATCTTCCAATATCCCAACTCACCCCTTCTCAGACCTTAGAGTTCATAGGGGCTCTTCTAGACACGCAATAGTCAAGGGCTTTTCTGCCACAGGTCCGTTGCGCTTGAATAGTTCAACTAGCTTCTCAAACAGGTATGAAAACTTTCCTAACTGCTTAAGAAATGCTTCAGTTGCTCGGTGATATGGCTTCCATTGTACATGTGGTTCCCTATGTTCGTCTGCACATGTGTGCAGCTCAATGGACCCTAGCTTCGCAGTGGACTCAAGCATCAGGTCATCTAGGGGACAAAATCATGACCTCTGCATGCCTGATTTCGTCTCTCCAATGCTGGAAATCACCAGAAAACCTACTCGTAGTGTCACCTTTTCAGAGGCCACCACACCAATCTACCCTGATGACAGATGAGTCCAAATTGGGTTGGGGAGTTCATCTGGACAATCTCTCCACTCAGGATCTTTGGAATCAGCAGGAGGCTTGGCTTCACATGAACCTCCTAGAACTCAGAGCCATCTTCATTGCTCTCAGAGTGTTCCAGGACCACCTGCACTCCAAAACAGTTCTAGTCCAGATGGACAATCAGGTAGCCATGTTCTATGTGAACAAGCAAGGTGGAACAGGTTCTCAGGCATTGTGCAACGAAGCCCTACACCTATGGTTGTTTGCCATACACCATCAGATCCACCTACTAGCAGTGTATCTACCTGGCAAACAAAATCTCCTGGCAGACAAACTCAGTCAAGTACTACTGCCACACGAATGGTCTCTCCATCAAATACCTTTATGGAAATGGGTAACAGGGGTAACATATGGAAAGCAGTGTGTATAAATGCCCGTAGCATGGGAAATAAGATCTCTGAAGTTGAAGCTTTGGTGGGAGTGGCTGACTTAGATTTAGTGGCAGTTACAGAAACATGGTTCACAGAAAACCATGACTGGGATGTAACTATACCTGGCTATACTTTATTCAGAAAGGACAGGGTAGGAAGAAGGGGAGGAGGAGTAGCACTATATGTAAAAACTACTATTAAAGCTTTGGAATTACAGAGCTTAAAAGGGAGAGAGGAGGCATTGTGGGTTAGACTAGAAAGAGGGAAAGAGAAATCTATCTGCATTGGTGTGATATACAGACCTCCCTCACAAGAGGAAGAGGTGGACAGAGAGTTAATTGAAGACATACGCAGCATTGCTAGGAAAGGGGAAGTGCTACTGCTAGGAGATTTTAATATGCCAGATGTTGATTGGCACATTCCTGCTGCAGTATCATCTAGGAGTAAGGAGATCCTGGATTCTCTACAGGGAGAACTATTCAGGCAATTGGTAACAGACCCACACGTGAAGGGGCCATACTGGACTTGGTGCTTACCAATGGTGAAAGTGTTTCTGATGTTGTAGTGGGAGATCATTTTGCATCCAGTGATCACCAGATGGTGTGGTTCAGTATTAGGACTAGGGCTGTTAGAATCCATTCCAAGGTGAAGATCTTAGACTTTAGGAAGACTAACTTTGCGATGATGGGCCAATGCCTCAGGGAGTCGTTAGTGGGATGGGAACAGCTGGGGGATGTAGAACAACAGTGGGCAAAACTGAAAGGGGGTATTTTAAAGGCAACCAACCTTTTTGTTAAAATGGTAAACAAAGGCAAAAGGAACAGGAGACCGCTATGGTTTTCGAAGGAAGTAGCTGAAAAAGTGAAGAAAAAGAGGGAGGCCTTCATGAAATACAAGAGATCACAGAGAGAGGAAGACAGGCATCTGTATTTGGAAAAACTTAGAGAAGCTAGCAAAGTAGTCAAGAAGGCAAAGATTCAAAAGGAGGAGGAAATAGCCAATGCAATAAAATGGGGGATAAGACATTTTTCAGATATATTAGTGAGAAGAGGAAGGGCAAAAGTGGTATTGTCAGACTCAAGGGTACAGGGGGGGAATATGTAGAAGCTGATAAGGATAAAGCGGAATTACTTAACAAATATTTTTGTTCTGTGTTCACAGATGAAAAACCAGGAGCAGGACCTCAGAAAACACCCACAAATAAGAACAGAAGCGAGGGACATCTTGAACAATTTTCAGAAGACTGTGTTCGTGAGAAACTAGCTCAACTCAAAGTAGACAAAGCGATGGGACCGGATGGGATACACCCTAGAATACTGAGGGAACTTGGGGACATTCTAGCAACTCCGCTGACTGACCTTTTCAATGCCTCGTTGGAGTCGGGAGTGGTGCCAAAGGACTGGAGAGAGGCTCATGTGGTGCCTTTACACAAAAGCGGAAGTAAGGATGTGGTTGAAAACTACAGGCCGGTTAGTTTAACTTCAGTGGTGAGTAAATTAATGGAAACACTGTTGAAAGAGAAAATAGTGAGGTTTCTAGAGTCCAGCGGATTACAGGATCCGAGGCAGCATGGATTCACCAGAGGCAGGTCTTGTCAGACAAATCTGATTGATTTCTTTGACTGGGTGACCAGGGAGTTGGACCAAGGGAGAGCTCTAGATGTGGTGTATTTAGATTTCAGTAAAGCCTTTGACACTGTTCCTCACAGGCGACTTATAAACAAACTGAGCACCCTAGGGATGGACCCTAAAGTTACTGCTTGGGTTAGAAATTGGCTGGGTGGGAGGCGACAAAGATTACAAGTAAATGGAGCTCACTCTGAGGAGAAGGATGTTACCAGTGGTGTGCCCCAGGGATCTGTCCTTGGTCCGATTCTTTTTAACATCTTTGTTAGTGATATAGCGGAAGGGCTGTCGGGTAAGGTTTGCCTCTTTGCAGATGATACCAAAATCTGCAATAAAGTAGACACCCAGGAAGGTGTAGATAACATGAAGAGGGATCTAGCTAAGCTTGAAGAATGGTCTAGAATTTGGCAGCTGGGATTTAATGTTAAAAAATGTAAGGTCATGCATTTGGGCTGCAGCAATCCAAGGGAGCAATACAGCATAGGAGGTGAAGTACTTTTGTCCACTAAAGAAGAGCGGGACCTAGGCGTAGTTGTGTCCGATGATCTTAAAGTAGCTAAACAGGTAGAAAAGGCGACGGCAAAAGCTAGAAGGATGCTTGGGTGCATACGGAGAGGAATGGCTAGCAGAAAAAAGGAGGTGATAATGCCTCTGTATAAGTCTTTGGTGCGACCTCATTTGGAGTATGGTGTGCAATTCTGGAGACCGCACCTTCAAAAGGATGTGAACAGGATGGAGTCGGTACAGAGGGGTGCTACTAAGATGATTAGTGGTCTTCATTATAAAGCATATGAGGACAGACTTAAGGATCTTAATATGTACACCTTAGAGGAAAGGCGGGATAGAGGTGATATGATTGAGATGTTTAAATACCTCCGTGGCATAAATGTTCAGGGAGAGAGCCTCTTTCAATTGAAAGCAAGTTCTGCGACGAGGGGACATGGGATGAGGGTGAAGGGAGATAGATTCAGGAGTGATATACGGAAATATTTCTTTACGGAAAGAGTAGTGGATCCGTGGAATAGTCTCCCAGTGGAGGTGGTAGAGATGAGGACAGTAACTGAATTCAAAAAAGCATGGGACCAACACAGAGGATCTCTAAAGGTAAAAAGTGGAATGTTGTAGTTGTTATGGAAGGACAGACTAGATGGGCCTTGTGGTCTTTTTCTGTCATCATGTTTCTATGTTTCTATGTTTCCATTCGATTCAGACTGCTCGAATCTCTCAAATCTAGGGAACCCCAGATATAGATCTGTTTGCAAGTACTCAGAATGCCAAACTTCCCCACTCAGAATAGTCAGGCGATGGATGCTTTCCACCTCCACTGGGGTCAGGACTTCCTTTATGCCTACCCACCCATTCCCCTCATTCCCAAGACTCTGTTCAAGCTTCAGAGAGACAGAGGCTATATGATCCTCATAGCCCCGCGCTGGCCACGTCACACGTGGTATCCACTGCTTCTAAGTCTCTCTCAAGCCAAACCTCTGGAGTTGGGATGTGCTCCAGATCTCCTATCCCAGGAGAACAGGACGCTTCTGCACCCGAACCCCCAGTCCTTGCGTGGTTCCTGAGAGCTTAGATCTCCAGGATATCAACCTCTCTCAACAGGTAAAAACTATCCTTTTGGCCTCCGGGAAACCTTCCACAAGGCGTGCTTACGCTTTTAAATGGAGAAGGTTTTCAATCTGGTGTTCAAAGTAGGAACTTAATCCTTTTTCTGTTCCAGTGGAGGCGTTATTTGAGTATCTCCTCCACCTTTCATCCTCTGGACTAAAAACTAACTCAGTAAGACTCCACCTCAGTGCCATTGCGGCTTTCCACATGCCCTTTGATGGACAACCTGTCTCTTCTCATCCACTTGTAGCACACTTTATGAGAGGTCTACTCTTAACTAAGCCTCCCATTAGGCCATTACCTGTGGCATGGGATCTTAATCTTGTCCTTGGACAGCTGATGAAACCGCCCTTCGAACCCCTAGCCACTGCATCTCTGAAGTTTCTTTCTTGGAAAGTCATTTTCCTAATTGCCCTCACTTTTGCAAGACGCATCAGTGAGCTCCAAGCTTTAGTGACTGCCCCTCATACACGGTTCCTCCATGATAAGATAGTCCTTAGGACTCATCCTCACTATATGCCAAAGGTGGTTTCGCCTTTTAATTTGAACCAGTCGGTTTTCCTTCCTGTTTTCTTCCCTAGGCCTCATGCCTCTAGTGCAGAAAGGAATCTACATACTCTGGATTGCAAGTGTGCTTTGGCCTTTTATCTTTGGAGAACTAGACAGCACAGAAAAGCTTCACAGCTTTTTGTTGTGTTTGATTCCAGTCACTTGGGACTACCAGTTTCCAAGCGAACACTCTCCAAGTGGATTGCAGACTGTATTTCTTTTACCTATGAGAGTAAAGGACTTTCTCTTGAAGGTCATGTCACAGCACACAATATGCGAGCAATGGCTATCTCCATGGCAAACCTACGCTCGGTGGCGATTGATGAAATTTGCAAAGCAGCAACCTGGTCCTCTGTCCACACCTTTGTGGCCCATTATTGTTTGGACAAGGACTCCCGTCAGGATGCCTTGTTTGGCCAGGCTGTTCTCCAGCATCTCTTTCACACTTAGAACAACTCCTACCCCACATCCTGGGTTTCGATACCAGAGATCTTTGGGAGGATACATGATCCACTTCAGCCTGTGTTTCACTGCTCTCTCTGGGGTCATCTCCCTGGCATCGCCAAGCTAGGGAGTCCCATATGTGAAGATAACATTCCTGCTTGTTTCTGGAGATAGCGTAGTTACTCACCTGTAACAGGTGATCTCCGGGAACAGCAGGAATTGAGTCTTCACAACCCACCCTCCTCCCCTAGGAGTTGTATTTCTCTCTCTCTCTCTTTCTCTCTCCTCTCCTTTTATCTCAGCTACAAACCCAACTGAGGAGGGAGAGTTGGAAAGGCGGGAAGACAGCAGCACAGGCACAGTGGGATGCTCCCAAAGGCTGTCCTATAGGACCCTGGGGAGCGTTCCCACGCGGGCTCCCTCGGTGCCGACGTCACCCATATGTGAAGACTCAATTCCTGCTGTTCCTGGAGATCACCTATTACAGGTGAGTAACTACGCTTTCTGTTCAGTGGTTAATGCTGTCCTGAAGATATCTGTCTCTGAGGTAGTGAGAACATAGATTAGGTATTAGATATCAATTAAACTCTCAGAGAGCCGATCTTATCAGAAAAAAATGAGGCCAGTTTATTGGCAGTTAGCTCACCTGAACTACAATAAGAATTCTGCAGTGGCGAGTTTGTAAGTGTTGCTGAGAGTGATATTCAGCAGTGCTATATGGATAGTGCCGCAGAATGTTCTCTGACTGCTTCCGCACTACCTGCATAGTACTGCCAAGATCCAGGGGCAGAACTATCTGTTATCTGTATAGCAGTGATTTTCCATACCACTATACAGATAGTCAGCAAAACACTGTCCTAAATAACTATCCGATTAGCTATTCATATAATGCACTGAAAATCACCACTATACAGATACTGCTGGTGCTTTAAATGTGATAACATAGATAAATAAGTATTATCAATGAATTGTTAATGGAAAAGTGGGACAGAAGAAACTTGCCCTCTAGCTAAATGGTTTAGTGAACCTAAACATGTTAATGCTGTCAGACTGAGAATATATTAAAATATTATGGCAAAGATTTAGTTTTGAAATGCTTTTGTTGAATCCATTGGGCATAATCTTTAAACCCAGAGGATTTAAACAAGTCGTAAAGTGCACGCTAAAAGCATTAGGGTCAATATTCAGCCTGCGGCGCTCAACATTGCTAAAACAACTGACCACGGCAGGCAAAAAGGAAACCAGGTATTCAGCGCCAGAGCCTATCCGGTTTCGCCGTTCACACATTTTACTATCCAGTTAGCAGCAATATAAATTTGTTATATGTAAAAACAGCTCTCCCTGTTTACTGTTGTTCCATGTAAACCGCATCTGATCAATGGAAGGAGCGGTATATAAAAAATCTGTTAATTAAATTAAATTAAATTAAATTAAATAAACCCACTAACTAAATAGCAAAACTGCATAAAGTTAGGACAGCCCTTGACCTCTCCTAATTTTATGTGGCTACTTATCCAGTTAGCAGGCTGAACATTGCCACTAACTGGACAGGTACTGGGACCACCCCAGCCTTGCCCACTAACCTTATTGTGCCAAGGTGGTCTGTGGAGATGTTCAGTGTCACTAACTGGTTATTTATTTATTTAACAGGTTCTTTATACCACTTTATCATTTTAGTCAAAGCAATTTACATTGTAACTTAAACTTGGTAATGTTTATTAAACAGGGACATTGATAACTTGGATTCTTCTGAGACAATGGAGGATTAAGTGACTTGTCTAAGGCCACATGGAATGCTAGTGGGAATTGAAAGCTGGTCTCTTGGATCCCAAGCCAGTGCTCTAACCACTAGACTACTCCTCCACTTCACTCTGATTACCTCTGCTGAATATGAGGTGCAATCAAAAAGTATCGAGACTTGTATAATAACATAAAAACTATAAAGCTGACAGTTATTTCACTCAGGCTCCTTCAAATAGTCCCCTTCCAAAAAAAATGCTGTTCCTCCAGTGTCCCTGCCACTGCTAGAAACGATTTTGAAATGCCTCTTGTTATGCTGTGAAGCTGCTGTGTTGAATTTTGCTTAATTGTTTCTAAGTCGTCGAATCTCCTTCCTCTCAGTGGTAATTTCAGTTTTGGAAACACAATAAAGTCACCGAATGCGAGGTCAAGTGAGTATGGAGGCTGATGGACTTGCTCAATTTGGTGTTTGACTAAGAACTGCTGGACAAGATGTGATGCGTGAGCTGGGGTGTTATGATGATGAAGCAACCATTCACCATTCCTGTGGAACTCTTGCCTCTTATGACGAACTGCATCTCTCAAACAAGTCAGAACGTGGACGTAGTACTCCTTATTGATGGTTTGGCCTTTTGGAGTATAATCATGATGAAAAATACCTCACAATGGAAGACTCCAAACTCTCCCAGATCCAAGAAGCAGCATTGAAAGCCTTATCAAAGAACAAAGCACCAGGCATTGATGGCATTCCCATAAAAGTATTACAGCAGTCTGATGCAGCTGTTACCATACTTACAAGGCTCTGCCAGGAAATTTGGAAGACAACATCATGACCAACTGACTGGAAAAGATCTGTGTTTATACCAATACTAAAGAAAGATGATCCAACTGACTGTGAAAATTATCGCACAATCGCGCTGATCCCACATGGCATTAAGATTCTACAGAAGATTATTCAGCCGAGACTACAATCATACCTGGAACGAGAACTGCCTGAAGTGCAAGCGGGATTCAGAAAAGGTGAGGAATGAGAAACATCATCGCAGATGTGAGATGGATCCTTGAAAAGACAAAAGAATACGAAAAAGATATCTATATATGTTTTATCGACTACTGCTGCTGGGCCCATGGGGACATGCTACTTATACCACTTCAAAGGTGGCATACGCAGCAAGTTTGGCCCGATCGGACCTGAGGATCCCCCCGGGGCCGGGTGCAGGAGGGTCCCCGCTGCCCAATCCAGGCCGCAGCAGGCCAGTTGTGGGTCAGGTGGCAGGGAAATGGGGGGCACCTGTGGGCACACCGGGCCGTCCTCCAGCCCGATTCTGGCTAACCAAGGGAATGTTTTGTCCCTGCAGACCAAAATCAGGTCCACACAGCCCCATCTTCATCGGGGACATCTAAATATCCCCCTCCGTGAATCGGGCTCCACATGTTTTCAAGACTTTACCTCTTGTGCTAATGAAGAAAGATTTGCGTCTGTTGGAGCAGCAGGTCAATATATTGCTGTGACAGGGGTGGATGCTTCTGGTTCGGATTAGGGTACTGCAGTGGCCTTGGGTGGCAGGGGGTATGGGTCTCCCTGACATGATATAGTTTAATATGGCTTGCCTTTTGGGACATCTGCGGGATTGGTTATGGGGTTTGATGGATTATACCCCCTTTCCTGGAAGGCAATGTTGGCGGTGCTGCTACACCAATGGTACGTCCTTCATACCATATACGCATGTTATCTCCCTGCCATTCAAACAAATATTTTATTGCACCCCATGAGGCAGACCTGGCAATACCTGTGTACCCAGTGCGCCCTACCTTCTGCTGCATGGCAATAGCAATTTCCTACTTGAGAGTCTGGGGCAGGGTTCAAGCGGTGGGAAGGGGTAGAAATTTTAGGGCCTGAACAACTGGTTGAGGAAGATGGGTTGTTGATGTCATTTGGTGAACTGTGGACATCCCATGGGCTAGCCGATACCGTTGTTTTCGCATATATGCAAGTTCGCACTTACATTTGGAGCTTGCCGCCGGCGTCTCTGTGTGGCCGCATTTGTTCCTGATTGGAGCAGCTGGTGATGAGAGTGGACAGGAGGATATGCATTACTCATTCCTGAGTGTGACCTGTACTGTGGATAAGATGGCCTTGGTGATTGCTTGGACTCAAGACTTGAGAGTATCATTTTCTGGGAAGGAGCTTCTGGAAGCTATGGGAAGTGTTTTAGAGTTCACTCCGAATGTTGATCACCGTGACATGCCGTTTAAGTTGGTCTGCCTGTTGTTCTTTGCTACGGTTAGGGCTCGGAAAGCGGAGATTGTGGAATCCGCGGATTGTCCTTTGTTATGGGGAGCCTAGGCACCTCTGTGCCATATAAGAACATAAGAAATGCCATACTGGGTCAAACCAAGGTCCATCAGGCTAGTATCCTGTTTCCCACATTAGCCAATCCAGGTCACAAGTACCTAGCAGGTGCCCAAAAGGACACGCAGATTCCACAATGATTGTATTGGAGCAAGCAGTGGATTTCCCAGCTCCTCTTTAATAATGGTTTATGGACCTTTCCTCCAGGAACTTGTCCAAACCTTTTTTGAACCCAGCTACACTAACAGCTTTTACTACATCCTCCGGTAATGAATTCTAGAGTTTGATTATGTGTTGAGTGAAAAAATATTTTCTCTTAGTCTTAAACGATTTGCATTGTAGCTTCATTACATGTCCCCTAGCCTTTCTACTTTTTGATGGCGTAAACAATCAATCTATGTTTACCCGTTCCACTCCATTCATTAATTTATAGACCTTTATCATATCTCCCCTCAGCCGTCTCTTTTCCAGGTTGAAGAACCCCAACCTTTTAATCCTCTCCTCATAGAGGTATCCTTCCATCCCTTTACCATTTTGGTGGCTCTTCTCTGTACCTTTTCTAATTCTGCTATATCCTTTTTAAAATACGGCGACCAGAATTGCACACAATATTCAAGGTGTGGTCGCACCATGGAATGATACAGAAGCATTATAATATCCTTTGTTTTATTCTCCATTCCTTTCCTTATGATTCCTAGCATTTTATTTGCCGCCTTGTCTGCTGATGCACACTGGATGAAGGGTTTTAGCATGTTATCCATGATGACGCCTAAATCTTTTTCCTGGGTGATGGTTCCTAGTGTGAAACCTTGCATCGTGTAATCATAGTTTAGGTTGTTCTTTCCCAGGTGCATAACTTTGCACTTGTCCACATTAAATTTCATATGCCATTTGAATGTCCAGTCTTCCAATTTATCAAGGTCCTCTTGCAATTTTTCTCAATCCTCTTGGGTTTTAACAACTCTGAATAATTTTCTGTCATCTGCAAATTACCTCACTCATTATTTCCATTTTCAGGTCATTTATGAATATGTTAAAAAGCAGCGGACCTAGCAAAGATCCCTGGGGCACTGTTCCCTCTAAGCTGTGCGCGTGTGCGCGCGCACACACCTCACCAAGCGAGCGCACATACTTTATAACAGAGCGCACAAAAATTACGGTTCTGATTCTGATAGAAAACAACACAGAGGTCTTAAAATTTAAAAGTTGTTGTGTATTTACGGTTTTCACAAGTTCTACAATATTTTCTAGTGCAATCAATGTAGTCTACATACTGTATTCTGACATGTAGTCAAATTTTAAAGTATATAACTCCGAGTTTCGTTATGTGGCGCACAAAAATTTAACCTTCCTTCAAAAGCTGCACAGCTGATATTTTATGCGCACACAGCCTACAGAAAATTAGAGGGAACATTGCCCTGGGGTACTCCACTATTCACCTTTCTCCATTAGGAAAATTGGGCATTTAGCCATTTTGGCGTGGAGTAATTTCTCAGTACTGGGAGAGGGTGCTTGGGTATCTAGGAGGGGTTTACTGGTATGCCGGTCTGGCTACAGCCTCAGGTGGTCATTTTGGATATTTGGGGTGGACAGGATGCCCCTTCTGGCCCTGAGCAGTGGTGGTTTCATCAAACCCTGCTCATGGTGAGAAAAGCAGTCCTGCAAGCTTGGTTGAAAGCGATGGGACTGTCGTTTTGGCAGTGGCGGAATGCTTTGCATTGGCATCTGCTGTTCAAGTGCGAGGGGGCTCGGGACATGTGTCACGCTGAACTCACTTTCTGGTG
Source organism: Ichthyophis bannanicus (assembly GCA_033557465.1). Taxonomy (NCBI): domain Eukaryota; kingdom Metazoa; phylum Chordata; class Amphibia; order Gymnophiona; family Ichthyophiidae; genus Ichthyophis; species Ichthyophis bannanicus. The sequence continues at coordinate 174,905,249 of CM066043.1, read as the reverse complement.
GTATGAGGTTCCTATATCTAGGTTTGTCACCTAGAACTCGGAGCTGGGTGGTTAACCATTGTCCATGAACTTGGTGTTAGGGGGCTTGTTGAACTGTGGTGCTCCAGCTCCACATAGGCCACAGGTGAGGGGAAAGGATGAGGAGGGTGTGTGTGGGGGGGGGGAGGAGTCAGTCAGTTTGGATGTTGTATGTGAGATTGCCTGTGTAATTGTGCCACTGTCTCCTTCTGTCTTGAGCTCAGGTGCTCCTGATGATGTGCAGACACCCTGCACTCTAGGACTCCTAGGTCCGCTCATGGTCGATCTGCTGGCCATGTGGAGCTGGGGGTACTTTTGGGGGATGAGCGGGGATACAGATAATGTTATTAAACTTGGAAAAATGGAAGGCAATGCTGTTGGCTTTTTCTTTGCTGTATCTGTTGACTGACATGGACTGTTGTAAGTTGATATGTTTGTTTCAGTGAAAAGGTTTTGACTCTAAAGGAATCATGAAGTCAGAGGACTACCAAGGTATTTTGGAGTGAAATGTGCTACCTAGTGTCAGAAAGCTAGGTCTGGGTCCTGGGTTCTCCAGCAGGACAATGACCCAAAACATACTTCCAAAAGTACAAAAGAATGGTTAAAAAGGAAAAAATGGACTGTTTTAAACTGGCCAGCAATGAGTCCTGATCTCAATCCAATTGAGAATCTTTGGAAAGAGCTGAAATCTGCCATTGGAAAAAGAAATCCTGGAACATTGATGAGTTGGAACAAATTGCAGTTGAAGAATGGGAGAAACTATCAGCAGACAGATGTATGAAACTTATAGATGGCCACAAGAAACATTTGGAGGCTGTCATCACTGCCAAGGATTGTGCAAACAAATATTAGGCAAGGGTGCCATTAATCCTGTCTAGGTCATATTCTGTTATTTTCTCAGAAATTACTATGTCTACATTGCACAGACATATTTTTTGTTATTATATACTTTTGAACATGCTATTAAAATATTATGACGACATGCAGTTGGAATATTTCAAATTATTTCTCAAGATATTGTACACAACATACCTAAAATGCAAAGGTGCCAATAATGTTGAACACAACTGTAAGGGGTGAAGTACTTCTGTCCACAAAACAAAAGCGGGACCTGGGGTGATTTTTTCTGATGATCTTAAGATGGCTAAACAGATAGAAAAGGTGATGGCAAAAGTCAGAAGGATGCTTGGGTGCATAGAGAGAGGACTGGCCAACAGAAAAAAGGAGGTGATAGTGCCTCTATATAAGTCTTTGGTGAGACCTCATTTGGAGTATTGTGTACGATTCTGGAGACCACATCTTCAAAAGCATATAAACAGGATGGAGTCAGTACAGAGGGTTGCTACTAAAATGGTTAGTGGACTTTGTTATAAGGCATATGGGGAGAGACTTAAAGATATCAATATGTATACTTTGGAGGAAACGTGGGAGAGAGCAGATTTGATGGAGATGTTTAAATACGTCTGTGGCACAGGAGAAGAGCCTCCTTCTATTGAAAGCAAGCTCTGCAATGAGGAAGCATAGGATGAAGGTGAAAGGGGATAGACTCGGGAGTAATATGTGGAAATATGTCTTTACGGAAAGAGTGGTAGATGCGTGGCATAGTCTCCCAGTGGAGGCAGTAGAGAGGAGGTCAGTATCTGAATTCAAGAAAGTATGGGACAAATACAGAAGAAAGGAAAAAAGTGACTATAGTAGTTGATATAGAAGGGCAGACTGAATAGGTCATATGATCTTTTTCTGCTGGGAAGCCATTTATGTGCCGTCCTGCGCCTACGGTATTTTATAAGAGGCTCTCCATTTGGCAGAATATCTTTTTTTTTCCGTTTTCAATAAAGTTTAATTGACAGAAGACTTTCTACATTTTGGGGAGGCGTTGTGAATAAAGCATATCAGAAACCTGGATTCATATTCTCCAGAGCGAGAAAAAAAAAGTTCCATTCCGAAAATCGCTCCAGGAGCATGGAATCCTCCAAAGAAACTGATTAGCTGACAAGACCGAGGTAATCATCCATCAAGGAACCAATGGCAAAAATGTCATTCTTATTGACCCTGGTTCCCACAATCTTCAAACGAATCTCATCATCCTGCTGGATCACAATATCCTCATCCACGGTTTTATAGCAGGGAGATTTTGAGTTTGGGTCAAACTCCATCTCAGAGGGAATAGAATGGCGTGAAATGAAGCAGGACATGGGTCCAATTTCAGTGAAGAGTCCAGCCTTGTTCACTTGGGTTACCACTGCATCCACCACTTCTCCTTTGAAAGGTCGGAAGACAATGGCTTTGTATTTCACTGGATACAAGACAAAGCCCCGGCCAGGCTGAATGACTCCAGCCCCAATGTTATCGATAGTGGTAACTGCAATCACAAAGCCATACTTGCCCGTACAGGTGCCTTCCACTTCAGTGAACAACTTTTGTTTGACGGTGTTGAGAAGATTTGGCCCAAAGTACCGGGGATGCAGCAGAATCTCATGCTCCAGGGAAATATAAAACATTGCAACCTTGGCAGAATATCTTATAACACAGTGTGAGAATTTCCCACTTCCCGATCTTGATAACTGAATTCCCATCTTCACGGCTTTTCTAAAATTTTCCTCTTAGACCTTAGATTGCAAGCCTTCTAAAGACAGAGAAATATCTAGTGTACCTGAAATGTAATACACTTTGAGTTAACACTGAAAAGGAGTGAGCTAAATACATTAATAAAACTAATTTTTGACAGTTATTTCTGCTGTATTGCAAGCCAGCCTGGGTCCTGTTAGGAAAAAGATAGCTTTTAAATCTACATGTAATGTAATTATGAAAAATCCTCTCCCTGCATTTCTTTTGAAGATATCATATAACTCCCATTCTGCTTGCAAACTATGTTTGCAGTTATTGATTAGATAAGCATATGAACGAACTATAACACAACTGGCTTGGGAATGCTTTGGCTAATTTGCATAGAGCACAATGTGTTTCATTTCAGCACACCCTGGAGGAAGCCAAGGTGAGCAAATATTGAAGCTAGTGACAGAATTAAAAATGGCATGGGACAGACACAGTGGATCCCTTTATAGCAACAGGATAAAATCAAAATAACATAACTATCTCTTACATCTCAACAAATAGGGATGACCTACACGGAGCAGTGGGTACACCCCTAAACAAAGGCATGGGGAGGGGTGACCTGCATGGAGCGGCAGGTGCACCTACTCTTGCCATCTTGCTGGGCAGACTAGATGGACTATGCTGGCCTTTTTCTGCTGTCATATACTATGCTACTACTGCTACTACTATTAAACATTTATAAAACACTGTACAGATAGAGACAATCTCTACTCGGAGCTTACAGTCTAATCAAGACAGACAAGATAAAAGTTAGGAATAAGGATAGAATAGCAAAGGGTAAGGAGACACAAGGGATCAGGATCCAAAGGCAGCCTCAAAGAGGTGAGTTTTTAGTATATATTTGAGTTCATGAGGAAGGGTGTAGTGGGAGAGGAGAGAGGAAAGATAGTGAGGGGAGGAAGAATGAAAACATTTAAAGGTCAGAAGGAAGAGTTTGAATTGGATACGGAAACGGAAGGGAAGCCAATGAAGTGACTTGAGAAAAGGGGTAATATGAGTATATCGAGGCTAGTGAAAGATTAGGTGCGCAGCAGAGCTTTGAACAAACTGATGGAGAGAGAGATGACCCAGAGAGAAACCAGCAAGAAGGAGGTTGTAATAGTTGAGATGGGAAGTAATTTGAGAGTGGACACGTTTTTAGTGGTGTGTTCACAGAGGAAGGGGCGAATTTTGTTAATGTTATAGAGAAAGAAATGACAGGTTTTAGCTATCTGTTGAATATGTGAGGAGAAGGGAAGAGATGAATCAAAAATAACATCAAGGTTACGGGCTGAGGAAACAGGAAGTAGAAGAGTGTTATCAACAGAGATAGAGAAAGGAGGAAGGAGAGAGGAAGGTTTAGGGGAAAAAGATAAGAAGTTTGGTTTTGTTCATGTTTAGTTTCAAATGGTGGTGAGACATTCCGGTGATGATGTCAGAGATACAGGCCTGCGGTGTCAAAGAAATATCAGATGTAGAAAGAAAGATCTGAGAATCATCAGCGTAAAAATGATACTGAAATCCATGGGAGGAAATGAGAGCACCAAGGGACTGGGTGTAGAGAAAAAAAAGGAGAGGGCCTAGAACAGACCCTTGGGGAACACCTACTGAGAGTGGGATAGAAGTAGAGGAGAAACCACTAGGACAAACACTGAAAGAGTGATGGGAGAGATAAGAAGAGAACCAGGACAGGGCAGAGCCCTTAAATCTAAGTGAAGATAATATGTCAAGGGGAAGATGGTGGTCAACAGTATCCAAAGCAGCAGAAAGGTCCAAGAAGGATAAGGATGGAGTAGCGTCCCTTAGATTTAGCCAGGAACAAGTCACTGGAGACTTTGGCAAGTGCCGTTGCAGTAGCATGTAAGGGGTAAAATCCAGATTGAAAAGGATCCAGAAGGGCTTGAGAGGAAAGAAATTCAAGACAATGGTGGAGGACTGCACGCTCAAGAAGTTTGAAAACGAAGGGAAGAAGGGAGATGGGATGATAATTAGAAGAGCTAGGATCAAGAGGTTTCTTGAGTAGGGGTGTGACCACAGCATGCTTGAAGGCTGCAGGGTCCATAGCAGTGGAGAAAGAGGAGGTTGAGAATATGTCAGATGGAAGGGATGACAGCAGAGGAAATGGAGTTAAGGAGATGGGTGGGGATGGGATCAGAAGAGCAAGTAGTAGGTTTGGAGGAGGAAAGAAATTGAGAGGTTTCATCATCAGAGATCATAGGAAAGGATGAAAGGGTAATAAAAAGTAATGATAACTGCACCCTATAGGTCTTTATTTAAAGAAATAAACACACATTGTTCTCCAAATATGAAAAACAATGCATTTGCCTCCTACTAGAGGTAGATGTATCTATTGAATTCCCATTTGCATTAAGATAAAGGTGAGCAAAAAAGCTGCTAGTGGCACTTCATACTAGACTAACCAAACACATTTGTGACTAGATTTCTAGAGCTATGCTCCCTTCATCAGGTCAATGCAGTTTTTTTTACTGACCTGGAGAAAACTAACTAATTGTGCATGAGGAGGGTGCTCATACCTCTTCTTGTGTGCTGTTCTGAAAGTACACGCATAGTTTTAGGCATTTGAAGATCCACTTGCTTGAAGATGGCTGATACGCTGATTAACTCTATGTTTACCCAATAACAGATGGCTAAGGAGCAGACACAATAAAAACTCATGTAAAAAAAATTTGAATGCAGGTTCACAAAAATTAGAGTTGGGTTGCTTGCCAATGCAGAAAAAAAAAGTTGGAAAATTAGTGCACTTCAGGTGAGGATGTCAAAGGAGAACAGGGAGTTCAATGAGAGCGGTTAAGTAACATTATTGTGTGCTTAGAACCATCTGTTTTCTATGCCCATAACAATTTTCAAAGAATGGTGTGAAAAAATATGGTTGAGAACAGAAAGGGGTCTGCAAGGATGAGACTTGAAAAGAAATAGGTCACCTTGACTCAGAAAGGCACCAACATCTGACTATTAACCACTCTACTGCCACCCTATAGTGCAGACATCATAATGGCTGCACCAAACATTCTGCTACTGCCCCAAAGCTCATAGAAATGAGTTCTGCACTCAGATCAATTCCAAAAAATGTTCATTCAGCCTCAGGCATTTCATATCTTCAGTAGTCTTTGGCCATGCTAACAGTATCCATGATAGCAAAGACCATGGTCCTCTGGTAACCTAGTGCTTGCAAATACATATGTTTAAAGATGAGCATTTATTTCTGAGATGTTCAAGTGCGTGTTAGGAGTCTTTTCTATGTCATTCTCGTTCTCCTACTACTACTACTAATCATTTATATAGTGTGCACGATCTGTTAAGACAGATAAACAGAGCAAACAGGGGACTGGGGAATTCTTGAGGGAAATGATTAAAATACATATGGGTGTAAACAGGGGAGTAATGTGGTCAGGATCTAAAAGTAACCTCAAAGAAATTAGTTTTTACCCTTGATTTGAATAGGATCAAGATGGAGCCTGACATATTGACTCAGCGATATGGTGCAGTAAGGTGCAAAGAATGGAGTCTGGAGTTGGCAGTACAAGAGAAGGACATAGATAACAGTGATTTGCTTGATGAGCGGAGTTGCCAAGGATGGGTATAGGGAGAGAGAACAGAGGAGAGCTAAAGAGGAACTGCAGAATGAATGCACTCCTCCATGTCTCTATAATCTTACTGATACACTTTGAAAATCTTCTTTTCATTTTGGAGAGCGGATGGGAAAGTACTAGGGAGTGCTTACTAGTTCCTTGCCGCTGGAATGAGACTCCGTGTCTTTGGGATCTGTTGGGAGTCGAGCTTGGTCCCCCAGAAATACTGCTGTTCAAATGAAGTCTCTGAATACCTATAGTGTATTTTAGTCTGAGGACGGTATTAACTAACGTTCATTTAGAAAATATTGCTAAATAGTGTTCAGAATGAGCATATCGCATTGTTTACAAAGCTAAACCCTCATTTTCATGTGCAGACACATCAGTTTTAGTATGCTCAGGTTAATGTGGAGTGGAGGAGTAGCCTAGTGGTTGGGGCAAGGCACTTCAGGCCGGAAGGTTGGGGGTTCAAATCCCACTAGAGGACAGCAACCTTGGGCCGGAAGGACTTGGGTTTCTAGTCCCACAGGTGCTCCTTGTGGTCTTGGGCAAGCCACTTAACCCTCCATAGCCCATGTTCCCTGTAAAATAGTTATCTCCAAGTTATAATGCCCTGTTCAATGTAATTTCAGTTTGTTCAATGTAAACCACACTGATGCAGAATAAGAGAATGTAAATAAATAAAATGTTGTTTTGGGCCCCTTTACTGTGCACAGTAAGACTATATTTATCCTCTCTATGACAAACAAAGTGCACATTAAAGTTTACTTTATAGATCTTTGACTATTTACTGCTGTATTTTTAAATAACAAGCCCATAATACATTAATCCTCTGTGTCATCAGACCCACGTCTATGCAGCTCTGTTGTTTGAAGATCTCATTTAGATATGTGTGCTGACTCCCATGATATGCTGTCATCTGACATTTGCAAATTTGAATTCCATTAGTGCCACGGATGTGAAAGGATATTTACAGTACCTTTGTGGTATCTGCATGCTTTGCAAAGCAACAGACAAAAACAATGAATTTGTTAATAAAAAGGATACAGAATTCAGGACAGTTCCTTGGAGGATAAAAACTGATTAAAAAATCACCTGCTAAACCTTTCAACAGTTTGTGCTTTCTTTCAACTGCATTATACTTATAGTAAAAAATTATTTATTACCTGTAAGTTTTGTTAAATACCTCCGAAAGAAGCACGAGTGTAGCAGAGGACAGATATAATTTATTGGGGTCCATTATACGAACTGAAGAGAAAGACTGATGGGTCTGAGGAGGCAGAGAGATAGAAACTGGTAGACTGGCTGAGGGAGGTGACTTCGGGTGGGAGAGATTGGTGTCGGGATGAAAGAGGAGTGGATGGGACAAATGGAACCCTGGGGGGGGGGGGTGAGGGAGAGGATGAGGGGGGGGGGGGGAAGGGAGAATAAAGAGATGAGGGGATCAGTGGGAAGAGATGGAACACTGGGAAGCAGACATTTTGGTAAGTCAGGAGAGTGACTGTAGAGATAAAATAACTGGGAAGAGAGGAAAGAGGGGCTGCTAGGAGTAGGAGAGAAAAAAATGTGCTGAGAGCTAGAGTTCACTGGAAAAAAAAGGGTGAAATGAATCCACCGAGTTGCTCTTATGAAAGAGGATCATGCAGGAGAATGTAAAAAGAAATAAAGAAAATGAAAAAGTGAGCATGTACACCCCTTTGTATAATTATGATTTTCTGTGCCTTTAAGTGCTGGGAGCATGTCTCCAAATGAGTTAGTTTTGCACATACCATGACGGTAATGAATTTCACTCCTAAGCCAGGGTATGTAGAATATGATCTGTTTGTCAAATTTACTGCTAATGCTTGCTGTGGTACTTGCGTCATAACAGCAAAAGCTTCCTTCTAATATTTCTGTATCTCTTTGCCATGTTTTTTTGATCTCTGACTGCCTTTTTTTGTATTTGAGGATCTTCTCCCGCTCCACTCGATTTACATGACAATCACTTGGAAATAACACCTCTTACACAGTAATCAATGCCCTTCTGGTGTTTTTCTCCTTTACCGTTATGTCCAGTTTCCTTGCTTCCAGATTTTTATTGGTCAAAATGAGAATGTACCAGGTGATTATAACCTCGACATTCTCCATGATTCTCTTAGGGTTATGGTTGCAATACTTTTCTGTTACATCAGTGTTGTAGTGCTTATAAAGTTTCCAGTGGATGAGACATGTCACCTTATCGTACCTTTCAGTAAATACATTTTCTGCCATTTGAACTTTGCAGCCAGCTACAAGATGAGTAAATGTTTCCAGATCTTATAGAATCTAGGGGCGGCATTTTCGAAGGCATTTACATGGGTAACTGCCCTAACCAGGATTTTCCAAAGGCACCTACCTGGGTAGTGCCTTTGGAAAATCCTAGCTAAGCCACTAACACGCTCAGATGCTACGCGGTTAGCATCGGGACGTGTTGTGGGGCGTTCTGGAGCAGAGTGGGGATGGAGGAAAGGGCTAAACAGGTAGCAGCGCTTTTCAATGCTACCCGCTTAGCCCTCTGCACCTTAAAGGTAGGCGAGATTTTTCCTCACCTATCTTTCAGGCACAGGGGCTAAGCGGGTAGCATTGAAAATTGCTGCTACCTGCTTAGCCTCGGCAGCTGCCAGCGTGTCCAAGCAAACCTGGATTTTGACTTCCGTCGCCGCAGAAGTGAAACTCCAGGTTAAGGGGGTCAGTGGGCAGGCTATGCACAGATGTGGCATATGAACCCTCTCACCCGTAATCCACTAGGCTTGAAGGTATTGCGCGTATCAGTCTCTCGTGCTTAGATTTCAGGTCCCCTCTCCTTAATCATTCATGTGTCTAGGTTTCATTGGCATATGATTCCTTTGTATTTCCCACTGTACTCGTAATTGTGCATTTGCCACTAGTTTTTCCTCATTTGCTGATTTAATTCTTTCAAGAGTTGTTTCTCTTGTTTTGCAAATTCTGTTGCTTCTTTCCCTGTACTAGTGGATTCTCACCCATCTCTTCTACTCATTGGAACGTTTGTCCAAGTCTAATGATGGAGGCAGATGATGGATGTTTACTTTCATATTTCAACACTTTAGTCTGTTATGCTGTTAAGTAGGCCTGAGAAGGAGATGAGTAGGGGAGCATGAACGCAAGTATTGGCCTCCAAGTGCCAGACGTTCGTACTCCAATGTGGTTGTGGGCCCATGACTTCAACTACTAGCCTACTGCTCCATAGATGCTTGGTCATCATAACAACTATAAACAGTAAAACAGCAAATGGGAATTTATTACAATCTCAAAACTTGGTACAAACAAAATAAAATTACAGCAAATTACAAGTAGTTAATTTATCAATGAAAGCTAAATATACAGCATACTAATAAGAGCTAAAAACAGTAAATAATATTTAATCAAGTATAAAAAATAACATAATATTCAATAACCAAATCCTTATACTGTAACTAAACCACAAGTAACCCAGAAATAAAAGCAGCTAGAGGATGAATTTCATTAGGTTGAAAGAGCTAAATCCCAAAAGCTTGTTTAACTAATCAAATCTTTAGACTACTTATATTGGGCAATATCTTTTATCAGCTTATCCTCAGCAGGAAGAAAATTCCAACACACTAGTAAAAATTATTAAAGGCTCATATCCTTGTACAAACACGATGGACCTTCTTACAAGAAGGTATTGTCAGATAAGAGCCTTTGGGTAATATTCAGCCTGTTGCAATCAGAGAACTTTAAAATTATGCTTAGCATTTAAATGCAGCTTTTTTGCTCTCCTACATTATCCGTATAGCTATACAGATACTGCTGTTGAAATTCACCACTTTCTACAAAAAAAATCATGCGTCTGCCCCAGATCTGCCACGGAATATCTGTTACAGCTGCACTTATCCAGGAGGCAGATGCTGCTACCCGGATAAATGCTTTGGAATATCGGATCCCTTGAGTGATTTTATTTTCATCAGTCTTAATTTTGCAGACCGAACTTGGTTTTCCAGCAGCTCCTTTTTAAATTTTAAAGCACTCAAATCTTTGACTAAATCAGTTTGGTAGTTCTGATGCTGTTGAACCTTCAATTTCAAATCTTCCACAGAAACCAATTTGCGTGCTGTTCCTTGGGATAGTACAGTATTACCCTGGACCTGCACTGCCAACTGGTTAGCTTGTTGTACAAACACTTTGCCTAGCTTTAGAATAGCACTCCAAATAGTTTCTAAAGTAAGAACAGCAGGGCGCTCAAGCGAAAACGTTAAGAGTGAAGCTGTCTCTGGTTCTCCCGCTTGGCTTGCTGAGGCAAAGGAACTCACCCCCAGCCCAGATAGTGCCACCTTTCACGCTCTTGTTCGCTGCTCCCAAACTCAACACTCCTCCTGCAATCAAGCCACCGGTCTCTTCATGCGGCATCTAAGATGGATCTGCCCTGGATACACAGCCTCCGACCAGGACAGACTCACCACCCATCTCAGGGCCGAGCAACCTGGAGACCTCCCGCTGCAGAAAACCGCTCAGTAACGTAGAGGGAGGTGTCAGCCCTGGCAACAGCTTTCAGCCCAAGGAAAACACCGGGCTCTCCGGCCCTGGCATCGACACAGCCGGGGAAATGCCAGGTTCCTGCTGCTGACTCCCTGGGCGTGCTAAGAATGCATCCGTTGGACCAGCTGGACTGGAAACAGGCAAGTCAGAGGGGGGTTTCATGGGCTCAGGGGGATTCTTGCCCCGTTTTCCCTTCCTCTTTGGCATTATGGAAAAGCGCTCCAGTGACACTGCTGGCTATTTTATTTTATTTATTTAACCACCTTATCTTTCAATCAAAGCGGTTTACATTATGTAATTCCTAGAAACAGGTACTGGGTACATTCCCTCGTCCCCAAAGGGGCTCACAATCTATGTGTACCTGAGGCAAAGGAGAGTTAAGTAGCTTGCCCAAGGCCACAAGGAGTGCCTATAGAAACCCCAGTCCCTCCGGCTTGAGATTGCTGTCCTCAGGTGGAACTTGAACCCCCAGCCTGAGGAACCATGTCCTAACCACTAGGCCACTCCTCCCTAGCATCTTAGATTCCCCCAAGATATTCTAATTGTGTAACAGGAACATAAGGGGAAGGTAGATTTATAAGGGGGCAGCTACTTTTCTTTAGAAAATTCTAGTGTAAGAGGCAGAGATTGCACCTTAAGTTAAGGCGCGGACATTTGTGCCAGCCCTAGAGGGGGTATAAAGATCCGCACCTATGTTTTCATGTATGCACGTAAATGATACTATTTTATCACTGCATACACACTTGCACACTCCACACTCCACCTGTGCTTTGCTCAGATGCCTCCCATATGCACACCCACATGCCATCAAATCATTGCGCATACTTTTACGCTGGGTGCTATTTTATGAGGTCATTTATGTGCATATGCGGCCACATATGCACATAAAGGAGGAAGGAGTGGTCTAGTGGTTGGGGCAAGTTACCTCAGGCCAGAGGGCCAGGGATTCAAATCCCACTAGAGGAAAGCATCCTTGGGCCAGAAGGTGCTCCTTGTGGCCTTGGGCAAGTCACTTAACTCTCCATTGCCTCAGGTACATAAACATAGATTGTGAGCCTTTCGGGGACAGAGGAAATATATATGTACAGTACCTGAATGTACTTGCAGTTAAATAAATAAATAAATAAAATAGCCCTTGTTAGGCTTGTACTTGGCACCTAGAACTAGACAGCCCCTTATAATATCATCCCTAAGGTTTTAGAATCTCACAAAGATAGAGTGGGCTATCCATGGGCTTTAAAGTCTAGCAAGAAATTTCTAAATTGGTTGCATCAATAAATGGGCAAATAATGAAGATCAAACAAAGCTAAAACCTAATTTTGAAAAATCCTTTCGGTCATTATAAGAAAGCTATAAATCCCACTTTATCTCATGTTAAAAACTGTTTCTCAGTGGTCACAGCAAGCTTTCTGTTTACTTCCAGGTTCTTACCTATGAGAAGATAGAACTCTGAAGTAATGGCCGGCGTCAGCCTTAGAATGTTGGATTCCCTTTGTTTAAAGTCACTTCCCCAAATTCAATAGTACTAGAGTGCAGCTGGATAAATTGCATCATACAGATAGGGAATGACATGATCAGCAGCACAAGGAATTTGAACTTAAGTTCCATGACATGAATTGTGATTTATAGATTAATGGTCTTAGAACTCGTCTTACCCTTACGAGACACGCAGTGGAAGCAACATGCCAAAATACATGTCTCAAACAGGTTTTGCTTTTCCTCATTAGCAATTAAATCATAGTGATGAAGACACACTTTCCTATGAAAGTGAGAGATTATCTCAGTTGGTTATCTATATTTTATTAGCAAAAGTAGTCTTTCCTGATCCAAGATTCAGATGCCGAGTATTGTTGTTAAGCTGCAGGTTAAAGTTGGAACTGTCAACAACAGATCCTATTATTTCTTGCAGGGGGCCTGCCATGTCTATGGTTTATGTTACTAATCTTTTAATATAGAACTCTTAGAAGTCACTTGATCTAAATTGCTTTTGTTACTTACTTGGAGCTAGCCAGCCAAGCCCAATTTTTACTTTTGATCTTTTGATGCTGGTTTCTAGATGTGACCTTCAAACTCTCATTTCTGGGCTGAGTTCCACATCCCTCTTTCAGGAAAAAGAGCATTTTCATTGTATATTAAAGAGAGAACGCAGTGAAGTGAATCATGTGGCTTTGTTCTTGAATCAGGATCACTGTAACATGGGGAAACATAGCCTGGATTCTAATAGAACAGAGAAAAATAGTAGATAAACACTGCAAAGGCAAAACAGGAGAATGGTAGCAACCTGCATACCAATTACTAGATCTGGCTGAGGCAGTTTGCTCCGGTCTATACACAGAACCACATCAGACAAAAAACTAAGCAAACAAAATGGTCTTCATGACCTAGAATTTTTAATTTAGCCCTACAGCATTTCTTACTTAGTGCCCTAAGTATTTTCTGCCTCGGTAAATTACGAGGGCTCTAAGAAAATCCATCACCCATCACCAAAAGAAGAATCTTGTCCAATATCAACCCAATCCCTACAGCTGTCATCTGTCTGTAGAGTCAGACCAAACACGTTTGTAGCTAGAGAACTAAAATCCTTATTCATCCATCACATTTTACAAGGAAACAATTTAATATTATTCAGTGTAATTTATCTTCTTATTGCTTTTGAAGGTAATATTGATGTTTTTTACTTCTAAGGAACACAGAAAAGTGCAGGCTTAAGCAGCTCTAGAATTTTGCTTCCTTATAATGCTGTTTATTAACCGCTGTACAAACTGGAGGTGTGTTGATTTAAAGAGGGAGGCATATAGCAAATGGCTAACGAACTGTGATTCAGAAGTAGTGTAAATCCAAGATACGGATCCTCCAGCAGCCTGAATCAACCCATCTGGCAGCCCAGTGCTTCGCAAACCTCCTCTTTCAGCATATACTCCTTCTGTGTGGTTCACAATCTCAGTTCAGTTCTTTGAGCCAGAAGACGGCACTTTCCAGCCAGGCCATTTTACCTTATTGAATGATTTTGAAGATTGTTCTCTAGGGTAGAGATCCTCACAGTGAAATATGGTTAATCAATATTTTTCAAAGAAGAGTGCTTTTCATAACTAATATTTATTTTATTTTGTATTTATACATTTGCAATTGAATCAAGCTTAGAGATAGTCAAAAGAAAAAGTGATCTAGCAATTATAACACCAATAAGAAACCAACTAACTCTTAAGGAAATATTGAAATAACAAAAGACCACCCTCTACTAGCCCACAATAGGAAGGGAAGTGATAGGATACAACAACACCATAATTTGAGAGGAAATACAACGGTAAGGCTCAGACTAACAACACATTAACCTTCAACAGCACTTCCTTCCTCCATCACAGTGGATCTCTGGGCACTTAGGAATGCCAACAGCTGGGATGGATCAAAAAAATATAGGAAAAAGCCTGCAACTTAACAGTGCACTTGCAGGGAAATTTTAAGAAGAATTGACCCCCCCCCCCCCCCAACTGTTGAACTCCCAGACACAAGAGGAGGAACTCACGCCTCTTTTTCTGGGTTTCTTGACATAAATCTGGAAAACCCCGTATTTGAAGACCTCTAAACTCAATCAAACACTTTCGAAAAAACATTTTCAGAAACCAGTCCCTATCATGAGTTAATGTAAAAGTCACCAAAAACATAGCTGGACTACAGGATTCCTCCCCAGATTCCTCCAGAATAACCGAGACATTGAGCAAATCCGCTTGATGAACCCCTGGGATTACCCTGGACCCTGAGGATCTCCGAACAGTTGACAAATAATATAATTTAGTAACAGGGGGGTGAGACCCACTAGGAACACTGAGTAGCTCAGTCATATATCTTGTGATAAGGAAGCTTATCATGACCTAGTAGACAGGGATAAAGAAAAGGAATTCACCCTTATCAAAGGACCTATTTTACAAAGTCCCAAAACTCCATTTACACCTAGAAAGCAGGTAATTCCTAGCTGCAATATGTTGCAGAATGCCCCTAGTGGAGAAAAGGAGAGGGAATGCAGGCCCAGGGTAAGGAACCCTTATGTCACTGAATTCCCCAATTACTCAGCTGCCACGAGGCAGTTTGATCTCCAACACCTGAGAGCAGAAGGGGTGGGGCTGAAGCCTGAGAGGTTTAAGTCTAGGTCAGATTATCCAGAGAGAGAGAGGAGTAGGAATGCTTACTGGAAGAGGAATGGAGCTGGAACAGTAAGAACAGCAGGAACAAGGAACACAAGTTGGAGGACAGGACGAGGAAGCTCAGGTGAATGGTGGCCAGAGCATGAGCAAGGAGAAGCTGATACAAGCCTTGACCCAGGTATGAGCATTAGAAGCTTGTCTAATTTGGAGCACTACAGAGTTGCAAGATACAGCTTTTGCCCTAATGGAAGGCAGTCAGCCAAGCCCTCTGAGCTAGAAATGAAGGTAGAGCCTATGCAACTGGGTGAATAGGACCTAGCTGTAGAAGAAGAAGACTCATACATGGATTGCTCTTTATGCCAATCTTCAAATACAGAGGGTTTGGAAGGGAGTCAACCGTAAGGAAAATCCTCCAGAGTCCGATAACCCTGAGAGCCTGTAGATAACTTGTGAAAGTCCTGTATTAAAGGAGAAGTACCTTTGCTGAGCAAGCTGAAGCTGTCTAATTAAAACCTGTTAAACAGCTGCTAGCCAGTGCAGTGCACAGCCTGAAGCCATGCTGACGGTGAAAGTAAGAAAAACTTTGATTTTGTTTTCACTATTCCTAAAAACCTTGCATAGAGAATTGTTTGCCTATGAAGAGTTAAACTTCTTGTTGAAAGTTTTATTGTGCTTAAGGAGACAAACAGCCGGGAAGTGTTCTGGACTGAGAGAAAAGAAACCTGCTTTAGGAAAAACTGTTTCTGTTTGTTTTAAAACAGCACTGCTAGCCATATCTGATAGCATTGGCTGTTGAAAGGACTTTTCTTTATGCTGAAGAACATTATAAGCTGTTTTGTTTTGAGTTCAGTTATATCCTGATGTATTTTTGAAAGAATTCTGGAGAAACAATCCAAAGGTGTTATTTTCCCCATAAATAAATTTCTGTCAAAAGCCTTACCACTCAAGCCAACTACAAATGCGTTTTTTTTTACCTGAAGCCAAGTATCTCCTGACTGAACTACCTTTCCCATGAGGCATTACAAGGCAGCCAGTCAGGTAAAGGCTATATGGTGAAGCTCTCCTATGACAAGCACGCCCCTCCATACAGTCTATAAGGGGCTAAGGGCGTGACAGTGGCGTAGTTCTTGGATTTTTTTTCACTTAAGGATACCAGGAATTTCACTAAGGATATACAGCTGCGAGATTTTCAAGCCGAAGCAGGTGGAAGCAGAATTTCCCTGACGGACTTGATGAGCAGAAGAGGTGATCCAGGAGCAGTTCCTGAGGAAAAGACCCTGTATAAGCGAGAGTCAACGCCTGAATAAGGTAAAAGATACCTGGGTGTGACCAGTTTTGGATTGAGGAAAACGTGTATGCTGATGCATTAAAAGGGGGCATATAGATTAAAAGAAAAGCTGTTGTGTGGTGCCACCCTTGGTGGGGGGTTTTTTTCTCTTTTTTCTTGCAGGTAACAAGTTATGGATCCTAAGGAGCTCGTGAACTGGATGGCGACCCAGTTCGCACGTCAGCAGGAGCTGGCGCAACTGGCACAGGACAGTGCAATCGCTGCCATGAGGGAACAGCAAAAACCAGTTCTTGATTTGGTCGAAGCTTTGATTACACTCCGGAGTCAGGGAGGCGGAGGAGTACCAGCACCAGCAGGACCAGCTACACCTTGTGTGGACAGTATGGGTGACTTTCAGGGTACTGGGGCATTTAGTTTTGGCAAACTTACCCTAGAGGACAATATAGATGATTTTCTTTAATCTTTTGAAAGCGTGGCTCAGGCTCTAGGTTGGCCGGAGACCCAGTGGGCAGTGCGTCTGGCTACATCTTTAACCGGAGAGGCACTTGCCGCCTACAGAGCCATGCCAACAGCCCAAGCTTTAGATTATAAGGCTGTAAAGAGTGCCATTAAGGACCTCTTAGGGTTAACTGCCACAGTATACCGACGCATGTTTAGAGCCACAGTCCTGAGAGTTGGCGAGACGCCAAAAGCCTTAAGCCAGAGGATTCGTGAATTAGCACTGAAATGGCTGGCTCCCGAAGGGAAAAATGTAGAAATGATTACACAGGTCTGCGACTAAAAAGCTGTTTGATTATTTTCATCTAATTTCCATGCATTTTGGTGTGCCAAAAACAAATAAAATATTGAAAAAACTCCTAGACGTCATGATTTGCCACAACATGCAAAATTGTCTTCAAATTTATCAATTTTTTTCAAATTACTATTAATTAATTCAAATTACTATTAATTAATTCACATAAGTGCATTTAAGATATAAAATGCCAAAAAAACCTTAAAGGGGTTGTCCGAGTTATGTAAAAAAAAATATAGCACTGTAAATCTGATGGTCAGCAATATACACATAAGCTAAGCAAGTTTTAAGTCCGTGCTTCTAATGGTAGAAGGGGTTAATCTTTCCTGAAGAATCCAGTGGGAGGGAGACACAGGGCAGATAGCAGCAGCTCCGGTCAGTGCAGGGGGGCGTGGCCAGCACTGTGACGTCTCGTGTACAGACACAGAGCTGCTCTCTCCTGCATGCCACACTTGTGCACGAATCATCATCAGGTTCTTGGTTCTAGGCTCTTCACACTTTTTCATCGCAATTCGTGTTAGCTCGTCATTCTTCAACCGTTATGTTATGGCTCCGCGAAAGTGTATTAATTCGCCAGACAGTTTCTGTTTCATCTGTGGTGAATATAGAGTGTTGAAGCAACAGCAGAATATTACAGACTTTGTGAAAAAAAGTATACTTTGCATACTTTGGACTAAAAATTGGAGATCAAGATAAAGTCTGGGCGCCTCATAAAGTGTGCAAACAGTGTGTTGAGAACCTCCGAAACTGGTTCAAGGGTAAGAAAAAATCTTTCCATTATGGGATTCCTATGGTATGGCGAGAGCAAAAGAACCATAGTGATGACTGTTACTTTTGTTCATGCGATGTGAAAGGGTTTAATTCAATATGGAAGCATTCCATTTCATATCCCAATCTTCACTCGGCAATTCGTCCCATCCCCCATGGCACAGATATACCAGTACCCAAGCCCCCTGCTACTTTGGAAGAGATACCTAGCTCCGATGAAGGTGAAGTCATACCTGAACCAGTTGACGAATTAAGTTCTGACTTTGAAGATGATACAAGACCAAAATTGTTTTCTCAGGAGGAGATGAATGATTTGGTAAGAGACTTGAATCTTCCCAAAGATGCCGCTGAGTTACTCGGATCAAGGCTGAAAAGCAGGAATTTATTGTTGCCAGGAGTGTCATCTTCATGGTTCAGACATTGTGAAAAGAAGTTCGTTACTTACTTCGCTCAGGAAGACAAGTTGGTTTATTGCATCGATGTCGAAGGTCTGATGGGTCAATTTAAAATCCAATATGATTCAGAGCAATGGCGTCTTTTTATAGATTCTTCAAAAAGAAGTCTCAAAGCAGTTTTACTCCACAACGGTTTTTACGCTTCCATACCTTTAGGTCATTCCGTACACTTGAAGGAAACCTACGAGAACTTGGAATTGGTTCTTCGTAAACTTAAATATGAAGACCATGGTTGGCAAGTGTGTGGGAACTTGAAGGTCTTGTGCATGCTGCTTGGGCAACAAGCTGGGTATACCAAATATCCTTGTTTTCTGTGTCTATGGGACAGTCGAGACCGACAAAATCACTGGACCAAGAAGAGTTGGCAGCCGAGGGTGCTAACAGTCGGTGAAAAAAATGTCCTCCGAGAAACTTTGGTACCTTCCCATAAAGTTCTTCTACCACCTCTCCACATAAAATTGGGATTGATGAAGCAATTTGTAAAATTACTTCCAAGAGATGGAGAATGCTTCAAATACTTGGTCACCAAGTTTCCAGGCCTGTCGGAGGCAAAATTGAAGAAAGGTGTGTTCGTCGGACCAGACATTAGAAGGCTTATAGTTGATCAAGAGTTTGTCAATACCATGACGGATCCTCAAAAAGAAGGGTGGATTGCATTTAAAGAAGTCATACAGAAATTTTTAAGCAATAACAAAGATCCTCACTACAAAAAGATCTTCGGACGAATGCTGAAAGCATTTCAAGCTTTAGGTTGCCTGATGAGTTTGAAAGTGCATTTCCTCCAGTCCCACCTTGACTACTTTCCTGAAAATTTGGGAGCTGTGAGTGAGGAACAAGGTGAACGATTCCACCAAGACATTAAAGATATGGAAAGGAGATACCAGGGAAAATGGAGCATTACAATGATGGCAGACTACTGTTGGATGCTTCAGAGAGACATTCCAGATGCTACTCACAAGCGTAAATGCAATAAGAGGATCCTCACAAGGAAGAAGAATCGAATTTAGTGTGTGTAGGTGAGCTCATTTCAGTTCAAAAAAGGATTTTCATGAAAATATTGTAATAAAACTTTAATTTTATAAGTCTATTTCCATTTATTTTGAGGTATTGCCTTATTTAACATAGTTACCTAAATTGTCAGGAAACGTGATGTCCTATGACAAAATGGAGGTTGTTTTCGGATTCAGCGCACCAAAAAACATAAAGATTACGTGGAATAAGCAAAACAGCTCTCGAAAAAAAAATGTTTGCAGACCTGTGTTATGGATATGATAATGTTAGAACAATTTATGGCAGCAGTGCCAAAAGACTTACAGTCCTTTCTCATCCAGCAGAATTGCCAAAGCATGGGACAGGCAACCCTTTTGTCTGAATGTTTTATGGAAGCTGAATTAGCTTATCAGCAAAAGGATAGCACTCTGAAAATAGGTGCTGAGGTGGGTTTTGCTGCATCAGAAAAGAAGAATGGAAAGGATACTGAATTTGGAAGTGTTTGTATGCCTACCCAAGATGGGAAGCGGGCTAGAAAAAGATGTTTCCAGTGTGGGAAATGGGGTCACTTGCAGAAGGGTTGCAAAGCCTGCACTAACCTAATGGGTACCAGCATAAAACGGCCTGGAGAAGGTTTTCTTTTAACGGTTGACATACAAGGGATTACTACAAATGCTCTTTTGGACTCTGGTGCGGACCAAAGCATGTTATCTAAAAGGCTTTGGCGAGCAATAGAGGCCCAGAACAACTCCGAGCATAGAAAGCCCGAAAGTAATGTACGAATTAGATGCATTCATGGGGCTGCTTCATTTTACCCTACGTATAAGTTAATGGTCAAGGGTTTAGGGGTGCAGAAAGAGATCCCAGTGGCAGTGGTTCCCAAACTCCCATATGATTTAATATTGGGAAGAGACTGGCCCCAATTCAAGCAGGGATTAGAGGAAGGCTTAGGGCAAAAGAGTGGCCTTATTTCCACCCGATACCAGTCTAGGGCCAATACCCAAGATGATGAGACCCAAGCAGAGTCACTAAGAGATTTACCTTCACACGATGACTTGGTGACTTACCCATCTGAAAAAGTTAAGAAGGGGAAAGCGCAAAAACGTCATGAGAGGCGTTGTAGGGCACAGGGAAGGGCTAAGATAGCGTCTAGCCAAGGGTTACCCTGGGTGCCAGCCGAAATAGTGGAAACGTTTCCAACTTTTCCCCAGGAACAGCGAGCAGATCCGGCTCTCACTCGAGCATTTGAGTATGCTCGAGTGGTACGGGATGTCCTTCCCAGATTCCTGCTGGACAACGAGATATTGTATAGAGAAAGTCAGGACCCCCGTACTGGAATGATCAGAAAGCAGCTAGTGGTACCCACAACTTTTAGGGGGTTAGTTTTGAGACTTCCCCATGATCATCCAGTGGGTGGCCATAAAGGGGTACAGGGAACATTAGATCAGATTCTGATACGTTTTTATTGCCCTGGCATTTTTAAAGAAACCGCCCGGTTCTGTGCCGCCTGCCCAGCGTGCCAGCGAGTTACAGCTGCACGACCCCCAGTCGTGCCTCTGATTCCAACACCCATCATATCGGATCCCGTAGGGCGTATCGCTATAGATATAGTAGGTCCACTGGTTAAAACACCCCGTGGTTTCCAGTACATCTTAGTCATGGTGGATCAGGCTACCAGGTTTCCCTGGGCCGTTCCTTTACGAAATATCTCGGCAAAAACAATAGCTTTAGAATTGGTAAAGTTGTTTTGTGAAATAGGCTTCCCCAGAGAAGTGTTAACAGACCGGGGGACCAACTTTGTATCAAAGTATTTGGCCCAGGTCTGGGATGCTTTCGGAATTCATCATGTAAAAACATCCACTTATCATCCCCAGTCGAACGGTTTGGTGGAGAGGTTAAATCAAACCTTAAAACAAATGTTAAGAAGATGGTTAGCAGGAAACATGCTTGCCGGGAACGGATTCAGATTTCTCTGGGCATATCTCCCTATGAGCTGATATACGGTCGAGCCCCTCATGGTCTCTTAGACATATTAAGGGAGCAGTGGTTAGACCCGGAACAGGAGGGCAAGGGAGTTCCTCAATTTTTACGGGACTTAAGAGCACGTTTAAATAGGGCCTCACAGGTAGCTGAGAAGAATCTACAGGACAGTCAAGTGCTCCAGAAGGAGTGGTATGACCGAAGGGCCAAGCCTCGCCAGTTAAGCCTGGGAGAAAAAGTCCTGGTGCAGGTAGCAGGCGCCACACCCAAGTTTGAAGTACAGTGGAAAGGGCCTTGGAAGGTGGTCAAGCAGGTGAGCCCAGTGTCTTATGTCGTAGAAAATACTAAGGGACGCAGGCAGACTTACCACATAAATGTGCTTAGGTCTTGGTAAGAGAGATCTGCGACAGATAATATCCCCAGCGCAGAACAACCGGCAGAAAAACTGCACAAAAATAACAATGCTCTCTCAGGAATTACGGACTGTTCGGAGGGACACTCGCAACCTCCGCCAGCCCGTAATAACTTGAGCAGGGGGGTATGTGATAAGGAAGCTTATCATGACCTAGGAGACAGGGATAAAGAAAAGGAATTCACCCTTATCAAAGGACCTATTTTACAAGGTCAGAGACGCCAAACTCCATTTACACCTAGAAAGCAGGTAATTCCTAGCTGCAATAGGTTGCAGAATGCCCTAGTGGAAAAAAGGAGAGGGAATGCAGGCCCAGGGTAAGGAACCCTTACGTCACTGAATTCCCCAATTACTCAGCTGCCACGAGGCAGTTTGATCTCCAACACCTGAGAGGAGAAGGGGTGGGGCTGGAGCCTGAGAGGTTTAAGCCTAGGTCAGATTATCCAGAGAGAGAGAGGAGTAGGAATGCTTACTGGAAGAGGAATGGAGCTGGAACAGTAAGAACAGCAGGAACAAGGAACACAAGTTGGAGGACAGGACGAGGAAGCTCAGGTGAATGGTGGCCAGAACATGAGCAAGGAGAAGCTGATACAAGCCTTGACCCAGGTATGAGCATTAGAAGCTTGTCTAATTTGGAGCACTACAGAGTTGCAAGATACAGCTTTTGCCCTAACGGAAGGCAGTCAGACAAGCCCTCTGAGCTAGAAACGAAGGTAGAGCCTATGCAACTGGGTGAATAGGACCTAGCTGTAGAAGAAGAAGACTCATACATGGATTGCTCTTTATGCCAATCTTCAAATACAGAGGGTTTGGAAGGGAGTCAACCGTAAGGAATAACCTCCAGAGTCCGGTAACCCTGAGAGCCTGTAGATAACTTGTGAAAGTCCTGTATTAAAGGAGAAGTACCTTTGCTGAGCAAGCTGAAGCTGTCTAATTAAAACCTGTTAAACAGCTGCTAGCCAGTGCAGTGCACAGCCTGAAGCCGTGCTGACGGTGAAAGTAAGAAAAGCTTTGATTTTGTTTTCACTGTTCCTAAAAACCTTGCATAGAGAATTGTTTGCCTATGAAGAGTTAAACTTCTTGTTGAAAGTTTTATTGTGCTTAAGGAGACAAACAGCCGGGAAGTGTTCTGGACTGAGAGAAAAGAAACCTGCTTTAGGAAAAGCTGTTTCTGTTTGTTTTAAAACAGCACTGCTAGCCATATCTGATAGCATTGGCTGTTGAAAGGACTTTTCTTTATGCTGAAGAACATTATAAGCTGTTTTGTTTTGAGTTCAGTTATATCCTGATGTATTTTTGAAAGAATCCAGGAGAAACAATCCAAAGGTGTTATTTTCCCCATAAATAAATTTTTGTCAAAAGCCTTACCACTCAAGCCAACTACAAATGTGTTTTTTTTTACCTGAAGCCAAGTACCTCCTGACTGAACTACCTTTCCCATGAGGCATTACAAGGCAGCCAGTCAGGTAAAGGCTAAATAGTGAAGCTCTCCTATGACAAGCACACCCCTCCATACTGTCTGTAAGGGGCTAAGGGCGTGACAATCTCTTAAACATTTCTAGCATTAACATGTATTGATCTTGGAAAATTAGTAAGTCTCAAGTTGTGATAGCGAGAAATGTTCTCTAAATGTTTCAAACAAGCCCTCATCCTCATAGCGTCCTTGGAAAAGGTAGCCTCAGAGTCCTCCAATCTACCAGCTCTATCCAGTGTTGAGGTCAACGACCCCCACAGATCAGATAACTCTCCCACCTGCTGTTGCATAGAAACCACATTAGATTGGACTTGAACCAAAAACAATTTGTATCTGATGGAAGACAGATTCTCCAAGTTGTTGAATCACCAACCAAATCATTTCCAGTATAAATTCAGCAGGACATTGTAAATGAAAGCCAGATGGACCGCCTCCCCTGTTGGGACTCAGCTCCAAGGACCCCAGGGACACCACTGCCGAGGTTCTCCAAACCCCCAACTGGGACAACGTGATCAAGTTCGTTAGAACACTGACCCAGAAGGGCTACAACTGCCCTCCTCGACTGCTCTGAGGTCTGCCCTCCAGGATCCAGCGGCTTACCAACTCTGGATACACCCAACAAGTCCAGACTCTCAAGGCAGGGTGGCTCCAACACCAAGACTTTTTCTGCATGTAGCTGCTCCGACAACACATGATCTAGCCCCGAATTGTCCGACATGCGTCCCATCTCTGGCGAGCAGATAGGTGGGGATACAATCACTGGTAAACTGCCAGCCTGCTGTGGTGCACAAATAAGGAATGGCTCCAATGGACCAGAGGCAACCGAAGGTAGAGCAGAAGGGGCCCTGGAGGACGTCTTGCCACCCCTAGCCTTCCTTTTTTCCATAAGCAAAATTTGCAGCACCTACAGATGTTGAACTTCCACCATCTTGAGGCCACTCCCATAACTAATATTTTTTAACATACATGTAAAGTTTATCTAGATTATTTTTAAAGCCACAAGATGGTGCAGTTACACCGAAGACTGCCATTGGAACTAATGCTCTATCTGACAATCTGAATCTTCTCTGAAAACAATACGATTAGCACTCTTCAACATGGATCCCGATATGTACAGCACTTGAAGAACAGGCATATTGTTATCGTGGGGGGATAAGAATATATAGAGTGAAACCGCCATAATCTGAAGAAAGTTATTTGATTTTAGCACTTTGGGTGTGTTTGGTGTTAGTTGCCTTTTATGACCTACCATTGAGTGACTGTGATTTTTGCATATGGCTCTACTAAAGTATGGAATGAGGCCCCACAATGATAAAGTTATCAGAAGTCCCTGATTTTTGGGGATTGTCCCCAATTTTGAGGTAATGTCCCAGATTCTGTGGACTATGAGTTAACCACTTCCTGTCCCCAGTTTCAGTGGGGACAGAGGCAAAGGACATTGCTTCTCCTGCATACCCCTCTAATAGGATGTGTCAATTTTGGAAATGTCATAATTTTAAAAAGCACTAGTGAAAAAATGGTACAATTCCATGCGGCAAAACAACTAGCTTTAAATTTTCTGCAATATGTTATTTACCTACCTGTACACAAAAATACACAAATTACTGTTGGAAAAAAGGACCTGTATCACATATGGATGGCTTACAACAGCTCTAAGGTTCATGAGAATATGGATTTCCAAGCATAATCTGAAAGGAAAGAATCTGAAAAACTTAAGAATGATTGTAGAGTCCTGTGTTGGGGTTTAGATGGTGAACTGGCTCAATATAAAAATAAATAGCAATTAGACACAAGGCCCCAAGCATTTCCTTTTCCAGCATCAACTGTTGAAAGAAGAGTGTAAAGAGGTAAGGAAGATAGTCATGCCTACAGTGAGAAGGTCAGCTTGGTATGGTTACAGCGAGTCTGTTCTGCAAGCTATGTTGTGCAATGAAGAGGAACAGGAGAGAGGAGATGCAGCGGAGAAGATATTGAAGATCAGAGGTGAAAGGTTGGAGACAGCAATATGAGACCCAGGAAAACACCGTACCTCAACACTGAGGCAACTACATTCACCCAATTACTTGTCTGGAACTCCGGAGTCTCTGAGCCTCCTCTTATCTGTACCATGACAACAGCAGAGAAGAAGGCATTTCTGAGCAAGCCCATGGTGATTCCAGACTTGCCATCACACACCCAGTCCATATAAAGGTGTGTAAAAATGACAACTGAGGCTGCTGGTCATGTGTACAATCAGGAGAGGAGGGAACATTATATTAGGGGTCAGATGGTCAGCAGGGAGCTCATGAGCCGAATTCGAAGCAAACAAGATATGGCTTCTTTGCTGGATTTTGTTAAATAACATTAAATTAACTGCATAAATGACATTTTAAAGGCAATTATGTGTGTTATTCGGACTATTTGTATGTTGAAATAAGTATTACTTAATTTCCACACATGTCAACCGTGATTTGATGTAGGTAAGACTCACTTTATGCAGTTTTACATGCTGAATCTGAAGCTATCTTCAGAAAATGCTTAATTTGGTCACTAGTAGTTTGTAAAGTTTGGAAAAATAAACATCTACCCCTTAAATTGACATGCCCTATCCCTCTAATACAGTTTTTTCAATCCTTGTAGGAGAAAGTGTAAAATTAACTTTTCTAACAAAAAAAGACGAGGAATTTTAGAAAATTATAAAATATTTTATCTACAGTGCAAGGGCAGCCTATGGGTAATATGGAGGGATCCCAGCCCATGCACAGAGGCTCATTGTGTAGGATTACCGGATTTTTGGAGAGCAAATCTGGGACACCTGGGAAGAGCTGAGGTGGATTGGGAGGGAGGATCCCTACACAATGAGCCTCTGTGCATGGGCTGGGATCCCTCCATATTCCCCATAGGCTGCCCTAGCACACATGAGTTTACATTAATCTTCTCTCTGAATTTTCCGTGTGATAACATTTTTCCTTGAATGTTTTTGACTTAAAGGATTAAGCTGTCACTTTTGCATTCCTGTCTTAAGAATTCACTGTCTTTCTGGAAATAAGAAATATTAATTTAGAAAAATCTTCTATAAATCCAAAGAAAGCAAAACGGACTTCCTCTGTGCTTCAGACCGGGCCGGGCTTCATGTTACAGATAGGAAAGCTGCCTCTCTTTGCAGCTCTCTGCCATACAGCATAATGCACACAAATATTTGCAGGGATCCACACAGAGCAAAAAGTTCATTCTGGCATCTGTTCTAGAAAATTTATGAACAGTGTAAGAGTTTAAATATTTGAAGGGTTTTTTTTCTCATAAGCAAATGTGGCATTTGGTTTGACTTTGGGGATTTTCATCATTGCCCTAGGAAGATTTACTTCTGACCAGCATGGTTGTGCTTCTTTGAATTTCTTCCCTTTAGCTGGTTCTAAAGCAAATGATAGATTACGTATGCAAACCTGCATTAGCATTGACTAATACAGGAAAAAATGAATATAAATTCTTGTAAAACCCGTCTCTGTGTCTGCACTGGCCTGTAGGCCATTTCTCACTTTGCTCTCTCTCTGTGGCTGTGACAATCATCTTGCATGAAGCTAGTTATATACGTATGTGGCTGCCTAACAGGAAGTACACATCCGGCCTCCACTGAGCAGGCCCAGGCGAGGAGTTGGCTGCTCACAAACAGTTCACAGACAGTGAGCTCCAGAAACTGGAAAAAAAGATTTTGAGTTTTTTACATGTAAAATAAATTGTGGGTTTTGTCTCCTCCCCCTCTCTTAAGAGACACCAAAAAGAATTTATTTATTTATTTATTTAACAGTATTTTTAAACCGCCTTATCTTATTAATCAAGGTGGTATCACAGCAAACAATCGGGTAAAGTGAGTGTGTTAATCATGCAGTGAGGGTGAAATTTAGTTGAGTGTGTGTTGAATCGTGTGCTGGATTGGGGTGAGCTATGTACAAGGTGTGGTGTATTGTGTGTTAGAGTGGTTTGAGCTATGTACAGTGTGGGCTATATACAGTGGTGCTGCAAAACATTTTTAATACAGGCGGTATCATGTGCTGTTATACATTCTCTTAGGTTATGTGATGTGTCCATAGTGTTCTATGAACAGCATGATTTTTAGCTGTTTTCTAAAGTCTTTGAGGTCTGTAGTTGCCCTCAAGTCGTCCGGTAGTTTGTTCCATATTGTTGGAGCAGCCATGGAGAGTGCTCTGTCTGTTGTGTCCTTGCGTGTGTGTTTGAATTCACTTGGGGTGCTGACTCGGTTGTGTGTTTGTTTTCTTCTAGGACGAGTGCTGGTGTCTGGTTGAATGAGGGTGTGTAGGCTGTTGGCTGATGTGTGCTGATTTATCTTAAATAGGTTTATGATAGTTTTGTATCTGATGCGTGCACCGATTGGGAGCCAGTGTAAGTCCTTTAAGGTAGGTGTGATGTGGTCCTGTCTTGCAGTACCGGATATTATTCGTGCTGCAGTGTTTTGTGCTAGTTGGAGTGGTTTGAGGGCTTGTTTCGGTAGTCCAAGGTATATCGGATTGCAGAAGTCCAGTATTGGGGTTATCAGTGCTTGACAGACGGTACGAAAGTGTTCTGGAGCAAGGAGTGGTTTCAATCTCCTGATGATTCGCATCTTGTAGTAGACTTTTTGTGTTGTTTTGTCTATGTGTGGCTTGAGGTTTAGTTTATTGTCCAGAGTAAGACCGAGGTATCTCACTTCTGATCTTATTGGTATAGTAGTGTTTTGTATCTTGATATTTGGCGGATGTATGAAGCTTTGGTTCCGAGTGATGATTAAAGCTTCGGTCTTGTTGTAGTTTATTGCGAGGTTGTTGTTTTGACACCAGCTCGTCATTTGGGTAAGGCAGTCTGTTATCTTGGAGAAGACCGGGTTGTCGATTGATATCGGGGTGTATATCATGATGTCGTCTGCATATATTGTGTATTGAATGTTGTTCTCTTTCATGATGTTGCATATCGGTTGGATGTAGATGTTAAATAGGAGTGCTGAGAGTGCGGATCCTTGAGGACATTTATGGGTCGGGAGGTGTTGTGTCCCACCTTGACCTGTAGCTGTCTTTCGGTTAGGTATGAGTGGAACCATTTCAGTGTGATACCGTGTATACCAGTGTTCTTTAGTCTTTCCAGGAGCGTGTTGTGGTCCACTGTGTCGAAGGCTGAGGAGATGTCGATGAAGATCATTATGATTCCCTTCCTGGTGTTGTCAATTATTCTTAGGATGCTGTCGAAGAGGTAGATCAGTAGCGTTTCGACTCCATGGTTGGGACGAAAGCCGTGTTGGTTGTCGTCGAGTGTTTCATGTTTGTCAATGTGTTCCTGGAGTTGTAGTTGTACCGTTTTTTCGATGATTTTTGCCAGGAAGGGTATGCTGGAGATTGGTCGGTATGCTGCTGGATCTTTTTTGTCGAGAGTTGTTTTCTTTGTGATTGGTCTTACTGAGGCAAGCTTTAGTTGCTTTGGCATGATGCCTTGGGTGAGTGAGTTGTGTACTATTTTATGTATGGTGTGAATGAAGTTTGATTTGGTGGCTTTGACCCATGATACTGGGCATGGGTCTGTAGGAGCAGTGCTTGTGTTGATTGTAGAGATGATGTGGGATATCTGCTCTGTTGAGGGAGAGTAGAATGTGCCCCAGGTTTTGGTGTGTCTGTCTGTCCTGGTGGTCCGACTGGGTGTTGTACGCTCTGTGGAGTGAAATTTGTCTTTGATGTGGTCGGCAAATTCCTGTGGATCCACTTGTACTTCCCCTTCTGTTGTTTGCTCTTTTGTGAGGATCTTGACTATTTCAAAGAGCTCTCTGGGCTTGTTGATGGAAGTATTTATCATGTTTGTGTGGAATTCTCTCTTTGATTGGTTGATGTGTTCATTGTATTGTTTTTGTTTTGTTAGGTAAAGATGTTGGTCGGCTGTTTTGTTTTTTCTCCATCTCCGTTCAATCTTCCTGAGCTCCCTCTTTTCCTGTCGTATTTTTGCTGAGTACCATGGTTTGTTTTGTCTCCTGTTGTGGTGGTGTTTCTTGTGCCCGCCACCAGATGGTTTGGCGGCGTTAGCTAAGATGCTGTTCCAGCTGGAAACTTGTTCCTCCAGGTCATCTGTAGTAATGTTCAAGTGTTGTGTTGTGTCCTGTATGAATTCGTCCCTGTCGAAATGCTTGAATCGTCTTTGTTTGTGGGGGATGTTTGTTCTTTCGTTTGTCTGGTCCTCTTGAGATCGCAGCTTTGTCTCGATTAAGTAATGGTCAGACCATGGCACTGGGGTGATGGTGGGTGGGGAGATTAGGTCTCTTGATGTTAGGTAATTGGATGCGAAGATGAGGTCTGGAGATGATCCATGTCTGTGCGTTGGAGCATTGATTATCTGTGTGAATTGAAGTGAGGTCATTGCTTGAAGGAAGGCCTCTGCGTCTTTGGCATTGGTGGACTTGAGGTTGAAGTCTCCAATCAGTAGCGCTGGTTTGTTTGTTGTTATAGCACAGGCTTCTTCGAGTGTGAAGGCTAATTCGTCGGGTGGAGCTCTGGGTGCTCTGTAGGTTAGGCAGATTGTAATGTTTTTGTTCTTGATGCTGATTGTGTTACATTGCTGTGTATTGGAGAAGCTATGTGTCTTGAACTTTAGTTTTGTCTTTGCTATTATTAGGACTCCTCCTCCACGCTTGTGGGTGCGTGGGCAGTTGTACGCTGAGTAGTTGTCCGGTACTAGTTGGTTGAGTAGTACATTGTCGGTAGGGTTGAGCCATGTCTCTGTGATGCATATTATGTCGGGCTGTCGCTCTTCTATGTGGTCTACAATAGTGTGTATCTTGTTGCAAACTGATCTGGCGTTTACGAGCTCAATCGTTGTTGTCTTTGTTGAGGAGGTTGCTGTTACATGTGCTTCCTTTGTGCAGGATTGGGAGTTTGAATTGTGTCTGTTTGGTCTTTTTGTCTGGGAAGTTCTGAGTGTTTCTTTGTTCCATAATGCATTAGGATGGAGTTACCAGAAATCCAGGACTTGCCCAAAATGTCAGTCCTGGAACTGGGCAACCTGGCAGATCGGTTTCAGTAAGTTTGGAACGGCAACCACTGACATGGGTGTGTCTTTATTTCTGGTGCCCCAAAGAGAATCCCAAGCCCAGTGGCCTTAAAGCAAGATTTCTCCTTTTCATAAGAAAACCCTGGAACTTAACTATCTATCATAAGATCCAAAGCAGCTCACAGCATAATGAATATATCAGCATTGTATCTTCAATATATAATATCTTCCCCTCCATCCAACATCCCTACCTTCCCCTACAATGCCCATAAACTATAATCATTTACTATTCCCTATTTCAGAGATGCTGAGTCCCACTCGTGAGGAGTGTGTCCCACTCATTTGAAGGCTTTCTCACTCTCACACTCATTGAGCCCCATGTCTCAAGCATTAGAGCCTCAGTGCACGTGAACTAATCCTCATCGCCGCTTTCATGAAAGACAAGCCTCCAGGGTCAGCCTGAAGATTTCTGCCGTTATAGGCAGGTCCTCTCTGCCGACCCCCCTCCGATTGCGGCGCCACTCGGCCTGCCATGCTGCCCCCTGGCATCCATTTTCTCACCGGGGGGGGGGGGAGGGTGGCACGGTGACCCCTTCATGTGCTGAAGCGGCAGTTCAACCACTGCTTCAGAGTGTTGGGCCTTAAAGTGCCCATGTGTGCTCATGGCCTGCCGCTCCTGACCCCCTCTGATGTAATTTCCTGTTGGAGGGGGCAGGAGCGGCAGGCCATAACTGTGTTCATGCATTCAGGAATTTAAAGCCCACCGTGGCACTTTACTGACACTTCATGGGGGGTAAGCCACGCCACCTACCAGGGTCTTCCACCCTAGGCAACCGCCCTGCAAGCCTAAGAGAAATAAAACCAAGTGGCCCAGCCATTACGAGAAAATCTGAGCTCACCTTCCTGTACATTGCCTTCTCCTGCACCATCCCTTTTCCCTGTACCTACAAGTAGAGATGCTGTGAAACCTCTGCACCTACCTTTAGCAACTGAGTGGAAAGCAATCTTCAGCACAGAGAATTTACCCATGTTGCCTCCACTATGTCTGTAACCTTTCAGAGGCTCCACAGAAAAGCAAATATTTTAAGCTGCTTTTTTCATTTGCAAAGCAACACTACATTTAAATGTTTCTAGATTTATACCTTGGATGTGCTAAAAAATCTCACTTTTTGGACTTCAATCTCAGTCTCTGGGGCAGTAAATCTCACTCTTTGGGAAGATTCACCCTTGGCAACGCTGCAATTTACAATTGAAATTTCTCTCTCCCATATACTAACATACTGTATAGTCTTCCTACTAACTTACTGAAGAAACAGATCACAGCACAACTCCATCCTCACTGACTCCTGTTCTTCCCTGACTTTATAGCAACATTCATTCCAAACCAAGAACACGCCCCATGGAAAGTGCCCCAAAGGGCCACATGGTAAAGCCTTATGGTGGTTGAATTGTGAGTAGCAGATCCCGAGAGTGTAAATCTTTCACTCTGGGTCTATCTTGTAGGGCAGGCATGTCCAACAGGTAGATCATAGAGGGGTCAGAGGTAGATCACCAGCCCCACTTGGCTCCATCTCTCCAGCAGCTCACCCCATCGCTAGAAGAGAGCTCATGCCGGCAGATAGTCTGCCGAGGGCTTGCCACCGCTGCTGATCCTTTGCCTGTCTTTTTTCCCTGCCTGCTGGAATCTTGCCTGCGGGTGTATTGGGGGCGCTTGTTGTTTTCGTGCCAATAATTTGTGGGTACCCCAGGGGGCCACCGCCCGCGCCCGTGCCCTGCGACGAGACGCCACAGGCCCGGCATCATACCTGGTCTCCTGCCTCCCAGAATCATCCATTCCTGCCCCCGCCCCAACACCCCTTAGAAGTGTGTTACTCGTATATACCAGGCAATATCCATTCGCCCAGGCTTTACCTGAATGCACATACCATATTAGTTGTGTCGTGTGCTGATTGTTGGTCGCTTTATAGTTCGCTTTCATTAAACGTTTTCGGGCAAACACAACAAAGTGTCAAGAATTTGGTGATTTTGGCGGGTTTTCCAATTTTGTTCTAACTTGCCTATGCCTTGCCTTCGAATTGGTTCAAACCACTGTGACTTTTGCTTGCCTTTGCAATTTTATTTAGCCTAGCCTTTGGTTGATTCTACACTGTGTGCAGAATTTATTAAATCGCGTGTGGTGGTATTTGAACTTGTTTGGCGGTATTTGATTTTATCTGGTTTGCTGGACAGGTGTTTGAGGTTTTTTGATGATTGTTTGGTGGTATTTGATTATTGGTGCCTGTAAGATGAATTCTTATTTTTACTTTTAGAACTGTATGTGTGGTTTTGGTATCTCCAGTCCTTGTATTGCACATCATCCAGAGGTCTTCAGTTCCTGTTGATCTTTAATACGTACTTTGGGGCAGTGACAGTTTTGGACCAGATTCAGCCAGTGTTTTGACTAATTTAGCAGATTTGGCCTTCTTACATCCAGCCACCCCAGTACAGTATAACGAAGATGAGTGTTTCAAAGAAGAGCAAAACCTACCATGTTCATGATGAATGGGAAATGGACTACTTCTTCATCATGGTGAAAGACAAGAGTTGTTGTCTAATTTGTAACGCCCCAGTATCCTTGCCCAAAAAGGGTAATCTGTAACGTCATTATAAGGCTCTGCATAGCAATAGGTTTGATGCTGATTTTCCACCCAAAAGTAAAATTCGTAATCTGAAGCTCAAAGAACTTAAATCGAAATTGGCTACTCAGCAACAGTTGATGGTGAAACCATAGCATCCTTCAAGGTCAACAATCTGATTGCAAAGAAATTGAAACCTTTCACTGAAGGGGAATTTGTAAAAGATTGTTTTCTTGAAACAGCTGACAATCTTTTTGAAGGATTTAAAAATAAGAAAGAGATCATAGCTGCTATTCAAGATGTACAATTTCAAGAAACACCGTTGTGCGGTAAATAGAAAAGATGTGTGGAGACACAACTGAACAATTGTTGGAGGATGTTTCAAATTGTGTTGCTTTCTCACTCCAACTGGATGAATCTACAGACATAAGAGACATAGCCCAGTTACTAGTCTTTATCCGGATGGTTTTTGAAGACTTCAGTATTAAAGAAGAGCTACTTGGAATGATTTCTTTAAAAGGGAGAACTATCGGTCAGGAAATATCCAGTTCTTTCCATTCTTTTGTGACAAAGTGTAATCTTCCATTGCATAGACTTGTTTCCATCACTACTGATGGAGCAAGAGCAATGACAGGTGAAGCTAATGGTTTCATAGCCCTCTGTAGACAGCATGATGACTTCCCAGATTTCCTTTCTTACCACTGCATCATTCACCAGCAAGTTTTGGCAAGCAAGAGACTCAATACAAAGACTGTCATGGACATCACTTTCAAAATTGTAAATTCAGTTCGTGGAAAATCACTTCGAAGACGACTTTTCAATCTTACTCTTGATGAAGGGGCAGCGGAAATCATTTTGCACACAGAAGTAAGGTGGCTAAGTAGGCACAAATTTCTGCAAAGATTTTGTGATTTGATAAATGAAATAAGAAGCTTTTTGAAGGAGAGGGGAGATGACCAAGCAGAGCTGGAAGATGAGGAGTGGTTATGTGATCTGGCATTTCTCGCTGACTTTACAGGCGAACTAAGCGATATAAACCTTGAACTACAAGGTAAAAACAAATGCATTGGTGAGATGATGAGTACAGTTTCATCCTACAAGAGCAAATTTGAGCTAATGATGACTGACCTTGCAAACAACACTTTTGATCATGTTCCTAATACGCAGGACCATCTGGGACAATATCCAAATTTTGTTTTTCAGAACGAGAAGTATGTGACAGAAATCTGTTCTGTTATCCAGGAATTCGAAAATAGATTCTGTGACTTCCAAAAAATTGGAACAGTTGTGGAGTACTTGTCATACTCATTCAAAGTAGATGTGGACATTAAAGAAACTGCAACTGCTATCAGTAAAAAATACTCATTGAACAAGCCATCTCTTGAAAACAAAATGTTAACCCTTAAAAATGACATTTTTCTCAAGACCCGTGCTGAGCAAGAACTGTTTTGGAAGCTATTGCCTAGAGACAAATTTCCCAACTTGAGAAGATGCAGTGAAGCTGTACACTCCTGTTTCGGTTCAACTTATTTGTGTGAATCTGCGTTTTCCCATCTGAAAATGACAGAGTACACAACGTTCCAACATGACAGATGAACATCTCCAGGATTCCCTGAGACTGACCCTCACACAATATTCACCCAACTTCAAAAAGCTGGTGGATGAAATGCAGGCTCAGACGTCTCACTAATAAGCAAGAGTGAAATATTAAAGATTGTGCAAGACAGTTAAAGAAAGTTATTACTCAATAAAACTTTAAGAAAAAATGTACTTTCCATTTCCCCTCGCAGTTCTTACTGGATCTTCGTCTCTCTGTTTTGTTTTTGCTTAATTTGCTTAACAGCTGATCACATCCAAGTAAATGACAGAAGGTTCATTAAAAATGGGGGGGGGGGAATCCTCCAACTTTATTGGGTTAAAATTTAATTTTAAACTAATTTGAAACTTAATTTTCATGGTGGTAGATCACCGGCACTTTTGGCCGGAAAATGTAGATCACAACCTGTTCAAAGTTGGACATGCCTGTTGTAGGGGAAGAGAAGATCCTGCTCTGCGTTACAGGAGAAAACAAAGATCTACACAGAAGAAGTGCAAAATGTAGGTCTCTAAAGGCCACCAGCCATGTGGAAAGTGAAAAGGAGGAAAAGAGAGCTGCCTCATCACTGCTTTATCAGGAGTCCAAAGGTATCCAGAGGATGAGAGATAAAAGGAGAGATTCGCATGTTTGGAGTAACAGGTACCAAATGGGTCCTTGGGAAGTCAGGAAGCCCAGTGCAAGTCCAAAGAGAGCCTCAAGCCCCAAATAAGAGGACAGTGTCCTAGGATAATGTAGGGTAATGATCAGAAACTTAGGAGCCTTTTACTAAAGTGTGCTGTGTGGTTAACATGCAATTTGGTG
The DNA here is from genome assembly GCA_033557465.1 of Ichthyophis bannanicus. Classification (NCBI taxonomy): domain Eukaryota; kingdom Metazoa; phylum Chordata; class Amphibia; order Gymnophiona; family Ichthyophiidae; genus Ichthyophis; species Ichthyophis bannanicus. Next base: position 174,870,205 of record CM066043.1, on the reverse strand, counting down.
CACACTCAAACCCACAACAACTATTACTGTGGGGGCGTGACAGTTAACAGACGCCCATTTTCACACTGCCCATCACATGTTAGGGTGGAGAGTGAGAGTGGGGAGCACAGTGCAGTTATTTCAGGGGTACATATTGCTTCCTGTCAAGGTTGCTCTTAGCGTGGGTTCACCTAATTTATTGATTTATTAGTAGCATTTAGTTCATGCCTTTTCAGTGGTAGATCAAGGCAAGTTAGAATCAGGTACTGTAAGTATTTCCCTGTCCCTGGAGGACTTACAATCTAAGGCTGTATCTGAGGCAGTGGAAGGTTATGTGACTTGCCCAAGGCCACAAGGTGTGCCAGTGGGATTCAAACCCTGGTCTTGCTGGTCCCAGGCTACTCCTCCACGCCACTAATGGAACCTCAGGAGATGGTGGTAAGTGCATGCGCAGAAATAGCGTTGTGTGTTAGGGTACGCATCTGCGTGTTAACTGTCGGGAACATGCTGGTCACATCCCTGGCAGTTACCATAGAGGCTTTGCACTTAATGCACATTAGCTATGAGCTAAACGCATGTTAAGTGCCAAAACGTAGCACACGTTAAGAAAAGGGCTCCTTCTGCAGTGAAATGCTATCCTATGAATCTGCAATTTAACTTGTTACTATTTGCACTATTGAAAACTGTCTACAACTGAGTCCAAGCAAATCTACAGCAACCTGGCTCACAGGTGGATCACCTTGTCTATTATTTCCCCCTCTCTCCACAATGGTCCAGTCACCTTGACTACATCCTTTAGGTATCTGGGCATATTCCTCGACTCTGATCTCTCCTTCTCAAAACAAATAATTTCCATAGTCAAATCAGCCTACCTTGCAATGCGACATTTTCGGACTATTCACCTATTTCATGACCATGCAGTCCAGTTTAAAGTGATCCTTAGCCTGGTTATCAGTTGCATCAACTACTGTAATGCTGCTTATGCAAGATTATTTATTATTTATTATTATTTAACATTTTCTTCTATACCGCGCTATTAAAATCAGCGCGGTGTACATCGAACAAGAATACTGCAATGTATACAAATAACATTGAGTTTACAAATAACAGGGAATTGAACATGGGGGAGAAAACGGGGAAACTAAATACATATTAACTCAAACTATGTACAATGCTCTAATGTAACTGGCCCAAATATGAGTTACACTGCTGCCCATATCATTTCACATGCCAAAAGGCATGACCACGTGACCCCCCTTCTAATTCAGCTCCACTGGTTACCTGTTGCTGAACACATACAATACAAAATTCTAATCCTGACTCGCAAGTCTCTTCACCAGAAAGCCCCTGATTATCTTTCATCATTGTTCATTCCCTCCTGTCCCGTTCATTCCCTATGCTGCTCACATGGTAACCATCTACGTCTGCCCTCACCTGTCAGAGTCCACTACGAATCTATTAGGAACTCAGCAATTTTTTGCCTAGCCTCCACACCTCCTGCCCCTACCTTTGCCTTCAGGATTCCTGCAACAGTTTTAAGTCAGATTTAAAAACTACTGTTTGAACGAGCAGTTGAAAACTTACTCTGAGTGCAATGGATGGGCTTCCCTAGTGCCTGGATGACACTCACAGCCTGGACATTATGTGAACGCTGTCTATTTGCTGAATGCAGAAGCTGTGTAGGATTTCTCTCTTTATCTATTTTTGTCTATCCATCTCCCCTTTCCTATCAGTTATTGAAGTTCTTTTTCACTCTCTTTTTATGGATTCTAAACCACTTTGCATTTTTTATAACAAAAGGCAGTATAACAAAGAAATAAACCGTAAACTGAAAACTGTACTGTTCTGCCTGAAGTGTTTCCTTGACCTAGTACGACATATGCCTTTGGCCTTGATGTGGAAAATCCCTCTCCAGTAGGAGAATCCATGCCAGGGTTTGGAGAAGGTCCATGGGTCAGAACTGGAGTCAAGGGAGCCTCCTGTCTAGGAACCTTCTTACTTATGAAATGGAATCCCATAAGCATTCCCGGATGACTGGTGGAGGACCATCTTCAGCAGGGCAGCCCCTACATAAAGTTAATAGGATAAGTCATCCTGTTAATTTTATGCAGATTATCAGTATAAATGGAACAGCTGAATTTGAGGTCCCATCATTCAACAGACAAGTTATTTGTTTTGCCAATGATATAACAATCTGCAAGAAGGGGGGGGGGGGGGGGGGTGGAGCCTAGCTTCGAACAAGATGGTCGTGTTAGAGCTGTGCTCCAGAGGGCAATGGTCAAGAATCCTGACTTCTGCAGTCTTTAAATAAGTAGATCCTACCTATTTTGATATCATTCGATCTTGGATATGTCTGGCCCCAAACCGATGCGTCTGGATTACCAAATATCTCAAAATGCCAGTGCAAAGAGAACCAAAATGGAGCCTCTCTCACCTCACGAGATGGCGGTCATCCGATATTGTCCTGAGGCCTTGCAGGAACTTCTTGTTGAGATTCGCGCTGTTAAAGACTTGGTCAAAGCTATCGGAGACTTGTTGTGCACAGTGCAGGAGGATATCAGCGCCTTGAAAAATACTTTGGAGTCAGTACCGGAGAGATTGGAGAAGGTGGAGAGCGTGGTGGCAGCACATGGAAAGCGGTTCAAGGCTGTTGAGAAGAAAGCAAAGTTGATCGTGCTCGAAGGAACAACATAAGAATTTTGGGAGTTCCCGAGGGAGCCGAGGGTCCTGATATGATAGCTTTCTTACAGTCAATGATCCCGAGCATGTTGAAAGTGAAGTTTGCCATGCCTTTTGAGATTGCCCGCTCCCACCGAATACCTACTCAATCCGTGGTTGTGGGCAAGCATCCACGTCCAATCATCCTAAAAGTCTTGCGCTTTCAACAAGTCACACAGATAATGGAAGCAGCCAGAGCTCATTCTCCCTTGGAATATCAGGGGCACAAGCTCCTATTCTTCCCTGATTTCACGAAGGCGACGGTGGATCGGAGGAAACGTTTTTTGATGCTACGTCCACGCTTATCGCAGCTGCAGGCCCGATTTGGGCTACTCTACCCTGCCCACATGAGAGTCACGCTGCACAACCAGACTAGGACTTTTGATGATCCTGGGGAGTTGCACGCGTTCTTGGAGGACAAGGAGTTGGTGTTGATGTGGTGAAAGCTTGCCTTGCAATCTCTGGTTTGCAGAAGTTCTTCAATGCTTTCTTATATGGGTGTTTTGACTGGTCTGAGGTCGTGAAGTAACGACGCAATTCATGCAGAGTTGACATTTAAAGATGTAGAGTTGACATTCAATGGGTCATTCTATGTGTCTCTCTTGGAGGAACTCCAGGGTATTGCCCTGGTCAAAATGTCTTATTCTTTGTTTCCCTCTCTCTTCTTTTGTGTTTTGTGTTGTTTGTGGTGTCTGTTGTGGTTGGGAGGGCAGCAGGGCTTGGAGGAGCGGGTCGGCCCTTGCCTACATACATGTGGCCTTTTGTGTTCATAAATTGTTTTGGTGGGGGCAGTTTTGCAATAATGTTCTGGCGCTTTGGGTTTGGGGACGTTGTTTCCTGCTTTTGGAATGGGTAGTGTGTGGTTTAAGTTGCTTTAAGTGGCAGAGGAGTTGAAGTGAGCTAGATAGTAATACCCTCCATGCCTGTCTTGTCCTTTTGGGCTCACCCACTAAGTTTTAAGTTGTTATAGCCCCCCAGGGTTTGTTTTTATTTTTTTGGTGGCTTTGTTATTTAGTACCATGTATTTTTATACTGAGCAATCATCCACAGGGACTATGGCTAAGCAGTGACTTTTTCTTTTGTGTTTTTTCTCTTGGGCTATAAGTGCATCTATCATTGTGAGAGCTTTCAAGGTATGGATCAACAATGTAAAATCATATGTTACAATTTGGTATGTTTCTGCAACATTTAACTATCATTTTGTATTATACTATCAATATGTCTTCCTTTAAGATAGTTTCACTGAATGTTAAGGGCATTAATAATCCCATAAAGAGGAAAAAGATATTTTTATATGGACGTAAGGAAAGTGCTGACATCCTACTACTACAGGAGACACATTTGAGTGTGAAGGAGTCGCTAAAACTAGATATAAAACTTTTTTCATTAATGGCTTTTTCTGCTGCCAATCATAAAAAAATGGGGTAGCCATCCTAGTAAGGAAATATCTATCCCCCACTGTAATTCAAACTAGATCTGATACAGAAGGGTGATGGGCAATGGTAGTCATTAAAATTGGATCCACAGAACTGGCCTTAATTTATATGCTCCTAATATAGATTGCCCTACTTTCTTTAGTTCCATTGCGGCCTTGGCACAAGAGGTGTCTAGATATCCCACTATCATGGGGGGAGACTTCAACCTCATGCTAGACCCTTGGTAGACAGGAGTCCTGTGAGAACCAGTAAGGTCCCCAAAGCTCACCCTGTTCTTCTGTCTCTAATGCAAGAGTTGGGCCTGATAGACATATGGTGGTTGCAACACCCTATAGATAAAGAATACACTTTCTTCTCTCCCCCTCATAACACGGTATCACACATAGACTTTTTCCTAGTCTCTACAGGACTCTGTTCTAGAATTAGTGAGTCTAATATACATGCAGCTCATATCTCTGATCATTCCGCAATCTCATTCACCCTATTTGACTCAACGAGTTGCCCATCTCATCAACGCTGGCATTTTGATAGAACTCTTCTTGGCAGCCAGGAGTTCCGAGAGACCATCCTGTTGGCTATAGAGGAGTATTTTCAGTTTAATTTACCTCAGGATACCTCGGGTTGGGCATGGTGGGAAGGATTCAAAGCTAATATGTGGGCCACCATTACCAGTTTTGCTATACGGCAGGCCAAGCAGCATAAAGCAGAACTTGAAGCTTTAGACAAGCAGATTAAAGTGGGAGAAGACATCATAGGTCAGAAAAATGATCCTAACATTCTGATACGGTTACAGCGTCTTAGATTTAGATATAACTCGATTTTGACTACTAAGGCTTCACAGAATATTCAAGCACAGAAAGGGCGGTACTCAGGGCCGGCCCGTCCATTGAGCAAGAATGTTTTTTGCACAGGGCCCCGCGTTTCAGGGGGCCCCGCGCAAAGAACATTCTGCTTTTTTTTTTAATTACATTTTTTAAAAAAACCTGTCTCTGGCTGCTGCCGCGTCCGTTGCAGCAGCGGCAGAATGGCGTGTCCCGCGGGACCCCTTCTCCTCGTCGAGCCCTCTGCAAGGGCTTTCAGATTCGCGAAGGGAGAGTGCTCCCTCGCATCTCTGTAAAGCCCGCAGGGGCTAATGGGAAATTTCCCATCTGCCCCTTTAGACGCGAGGGGCTGATGGGAAATTTCCCATTAGCCCCTGCGGGCTTTACAGAGACGCGAGGGAGCACTCTCCCTTCGCGAATCTGAAAGCCCTTGCAGAGGGCTCGACGAGGAGAGGGGGCCCCGCGGGACACGCCATTCTGCCGCTGCTGCGACGGACGCGGCAGCGGCAGCAGCTAGAGCCAGGTTTTTTTTTGTTTTTTTTAATTTGCCGGAAGGGAAGGGAAGGGAAGGGGGGGGGGGCTGATGGAGGCTGTCTGTAAATGTGCAAGGGGGGGGGGGTTAGGACTGGAAATGTGCAAGGGGGGGGTTAGGACTGAAAATTTGCAAGGGGGGGAGTAATGACAGAAAATGTGCAGGGGGGGAGTTAGGACTGGAAATGTGCAAGGGGGGGGGGGTTAGGACTGGAAATGTGCAAGGGGGGGTTAGGACTGGAAATGGGCTGGGGGGGTAAAGAATGCTAATGGGCTGCGGAAGATGGAGACAAACTGGAAATTCGCTGGTGGGGGTTAGGACTGGAAATGGGCTGGGGGGGGTTAAGAATGCTATGGGCTGGGGCTGATGGAGGCTGACTGGAAATGGGCTGGGGGGGGTTAGGACTGGAAATGGGCTGGGGGGGTTAAGACTGGTAATGGGCTGGGGGCTGATGGAGGCTGTCTGGAAATGGGGTGATGGGGGGGTTAGGACTGGAAATGGGCTGGGGGGGTTAAGACTGGTAATGGGCTGGGGGTTGATGGAGGCTGACTGGAAATGGGGTGATGGGGGGTTAGGACTGGAAATGGGCTGGGGGGGGTTAAGACTGGAAATGGGCTGTGGGCTGATGCGGGCTGACTGGAAAAACGCTGATGGGGGTTAGGATTGCTAATGGGCTATGGGGGGGGGGTTAGGACTGCTAATGGGCTATGGGGGCGCTAGGACCGGAAAAGGGCTGATGGGGAGGGGTTAGGACTTGAGGTGGGCTGATGTGGTTAGGACTAGTAATGGGCTGTGGGCTGATGGGGGGGGGTTAGGACTGGCAATGGGCTATGGGGGGCTGACTGGAAATGGGCTGATGGGGTTAAGACTGGAAGTGGGCTGATGGGGGGTTAGGACTGGTAATGGGTTATAGGGGGGGCTTAAACTGAAAATGGGTTGATGGGGGGCTAGGACTGGTAATGGGTTGGGGGATTGCTATGACTGGAAATGGACTGAGTGGACGGGGAGGCTTGAACTGCAAATAGCTGATGGGGAGGGAGCTTGGAATGGAAATGGGCTGTGAGGGAAGGGAGCTAGAACTGAAAATGGGCTGATGGAGCAGCTAGGATAGGACTGGAAATGGGCTGTTGGGGGGAGCTAAGATTGGAAATGGGCTGTGGTGGGGGCTTGAATTGAAATGGACTCATGGAGGGGCTAGAACTGGAAGTAGGCTCATGGGGGGCTTGGACTGGAATTGGGCTGAGTGGAGGGGAGCTAGGATTTGACATGGGCTGATGGTGGGGCTAGGAAATGACTAGAAATGGGCTGATGGGGGGCTAGGATTGGAAATGAGCTGATGAACGGACCCAGACTGAAAAGGGACGGGGGAGCTAGGACTGGAAATGGGTTGATGGGGGGCTAGGACTGGAAATGGGCTGATGCAGGGACTAGAAGGGAATGGATGCTGGGTGAGACTGGAACTAGAAGGGAGCTGATGTTGGGGGAGGATTAGAATGGGATGGGGCTGGGAGAGTAAAATGGAGAGGGGAAAAATATTTTGTGTGGGAGGGATGAAAAATCTACAATTGGCCGGGTATTGGGAGAGTAAGTGGGGATTGAGGATGGAGGGGTAAAATTTGTGTGGATGAAATAAGAATGAGGAAAGAGCAAAAGGATAAAGATTAGTATGTTAAAGCAGATGTAGAGAGAGAGGATGGAAAGAAAACTAGAAGAGAGAAGAAAGGACAAATGGACAGCAGACGATGGAGAGTTAGCAGAAAACATGAAGAAACCAGAAGAAAGTGGCTGGAGCAATTGCAACTGAAAAAAAATGCACAAAAGGTAGAAATATATCTCTTTATTTTGAATTTATTAACTGGAATATGAAAGCTCTGGGAAATGTGCATCATTAACGTCTGCGCTTTGTTTGGTACAAGAGGAAATTGATTTATAGTTTTATTTCTACAGTGTTGTTGTACATTCCAAGTTTGGCTTTTGGGGTTCCCAGTTTAATTATTGCCTTCCTGTTTCTAAATTGCGATTCCTTGTTTGGTGATGGTCTATGTTCTGCATGTGTAACTGAGCTGAGGTATTCTGTTTATGTAATTCCTATTTGACATTGCCACTTGTTCTCTTTCCACAGTATTCTCTGAAATGTACTGGTTTAATATTTGCAGTGTTTCCTTTTGATAGGTAGGGTCTGGTGCTTTGTGAGTCCTGGTAATGCTGTCAGGATACAGCGGGTTTGCTATGGGTTCTAAATGGGCAGCGTTTGTAGTAGTTCCTAATGTGCCTGGCGGTTGGCACTGGATTATAGTAATGTAGAAATCTTTTAGTCTTTCTTTATCCATACACTCATTAAGAGACATGTTTACTAAAAGTTAGTGTATGGTAACATTATGCAAATATTTATGCAAATAAGGCCACTTATGCAAATGAGGCCCCGCACCGAGTCTCCGCACATGGCCCCGCACCCCCCCTTGGGCCGCCCATGGCGGTACTACTTGGAAGATAACAGGGCCGGATGGTTACTAGCTAACTCATTAAAAAGTCATAAAGAAGCTTCTTGCATCACTGCATTGAGAGATCCTCAGGTGCAACAATTGATTGTCAAGGACTCTGATATTGCAGAGGCCTTTTGCCAATTTTATGCTCAGTTATACTCCCCAGAGATAGATTTCTCTGAGGAGAATTTTGATAGATTACTGGCCAATATACAGAGGCCGGTGTTAGATCAGGATATAGCGTCTGGATTAGATAATCAGATTACGGTCATGGAAATTATCCAGGCTATTAACTCTATGCAAGAGGGGAAGGCTACTGGTCCAGATGGCCTTCCAGCTGAATTTTAAGACCTTTTCCAAAATCTTAGGCCCATATCTTCAACAATATTATAGGCTTCTTTTGGAAGTGGAGGCTCAGACTGGAGCGTTTGCATCCACAAACATTGTTGTTCTTGAAAAACATGGGAGAGACCCTCAGTTGGTTAGTAATTATCACCCAATTTCATTACTAAATGCAGATTATAAAATTTTTGCGGCCATTATAGCTGGTCGTCTCTTCAAATTAATCCCTTCTTTGATTCATCTGGACCAATGTGGCTTTACTGAGGGATGCTCCACAGCAGATAATGCTAGAGTGCTTTGTCATGTTCTGGAAGATGCGGAAGGAACAGAGGGCCCACTTGTGGGATTGTCGTTAGACGCAGGAAAGCATTTGATCACCTAGAGTGGCCTTTTTGTTTGCTGTTTTGAAGTGGTTTGGGTTTGGTGAGGGTTTCTGTAAATTAATCAAACTTATGTATGTGAGACCAAGTGCTAATATTTCTGTGAATGCGACTCAGTCTAGAGAGTTTCTCTTAGGGCATGGCACTCGTCAGGGTTGCCCCCTTTCACCCATCCTTTTCAATCTGGCCTTGGAATCTTTGGCCTTATTGATAAGACAAAGCATTGCGGTTAAAGGTGTGTCCATAGCTGACATGGAAATTCAGCTTTCTGCATACGCTGATGATTTACTGCTGTTCACCACGCCCAGCTTCATACCGGCTATTCTAGAGTTGATAGATCAATACTCAGGATTATCAGGCTATAAAATTAATTGGTCAAAGTCTGTAGCATTCCCTTTAAATTCAAGGGTATGTAGGGCGGATTTGGAAGATTTCCCCTTTGTGTGGGAGCCTAAAATGGTGAAATACTTGGGAGTTCACTATTGTTATCCACTTAGTGAAACTTTACTGTTCAATGAAGGGAAGCTCCTTTCTAGAGTTTGTAATCTGACTGCGAAATGGTCGCCGGTCTATCTTTCTTGGTGGGGTCATCTTGAAGCAATACAAATGACTATCATGCCTAAAGTAAACTATGTGTTAGAAATGTTACCAGTCTTTCTTACGAGTAACACTTATCGTCAAGTTGAAAGGACTCTCGTCCACTTCTTATGGAAAAATAAACCACCTAGGATTGCTCTTAGAAAGCTCAAGTCTAAAAAAGAGGGGAGGGGGTGAACTTTCCCGATTTTCAGGCCTACCATTGTGCTTTTTTGCTACAACAGGGTTCAAAATGGGTGGTGGGGGCTGGGGGAAAACGCCCAGTATGGTTCGACCTGGAAGAGAGATTGAGTACTCTGTTCCCTTTGAATCTCCTCCCTGGCATGGTGTCTTCTGAGAGGTTGAGGTCTCATAGGGTAATAGCAGACACTCAAAGGGCCTTTCAGCAGCTAGCGAGGGCAATTCCTAAGGAGGAATGCTTATCGAAACTAATCTCCATATGGCACAATCCTTTTTTAAAAATTCATCATAATCCGTTTGCATGGCAACAATGGTTCAGTAGGGGCATTTGGGTCATAGGCCAACTAGTATTGGATGGCAAATGGAAGCCCTTTGCTTGTCTACAGAGTGAGTTTGACTTGCCTAAATCCTTATACTTCCAGTGGATTCAGCTGAGACATTGTATAGAGAAATCCCCTATTGATATTAAATGTTTACCTGAAGAATGGGGGGTGTTGAACATTATAGGTTCAGCTCAAATGGCTTCTGGGGTGGCTTCTTACTACTATAAATTGGTCATTCAGAACCCCACCCCACAGTCCATTGGTGTTCAACGGATATGGGAACATGACACCGGGGTGACTCCTCCGGAATCATGGGTGAAATTCTGGAGCAAGATAACTAGAGTATCTCAGTCTGCCTCTGTCTCACAAGCTTTATATTTTTTCGCATACACAGTTCACTTTACCCCGATAAAGGTTGCTAAGTGGGATAAAACAGTTGGAAATGAATGTTGGCCCTGTCAGAGTGATGTTGGCACTTTAAGACATGTGATATATGACTGCCCTAATATTCAGTCCTATTGGATTTCGATCTGGAACCGAATCCAAGAGGTCTTGGGATTCAGAGCCACTCTCTCCTGGTCTGTGATTGTTTTTCGGTCGTCAATTGGCATCTCGCCGTTACAGAGGGATTGTCATTTTTTATTTGACTTCATGACGGGAGTGGCTCTGCATCTCGTTATTGCAAACTAGAAACATACAGCAAAGCTTAGCTGGCATGAATGCTGGAACTGTCTGTGCTTAGGTTGCAAATATGAACAAATACCTCGTTATGGCACAACTCTTATGCCTTCCACCTTCCTCAAGTGGAAACCCCTAAACACTTACGTCTCTAAAGCACGGTATGGTGTAAATTACGGGGAAATTAGTCAAGCCATCACGTTTTTACATGGTGGAGAGCTGCTTGTTGAGTCATAGCCCTTGTAGGTATTTCTGTACTCATTTTCATAAGTTATTTCTTTGATGATCACACGGTGAAGGGAGGCTTAAGGTTGGGGTAGGCTGTTAAGGCTTTGTCTTTTTTTGCTCTTATGTTTAAAGAGAAATATTACTTTAATTGTAGTTTTGGTTTTGTTGTAATTTTGTTTGAAATAAATTAACGAAATAAAAAAAAAATCTGCAAGAAGGCAGATACACTGAAAGATATGGAAAACATGAGGCGACGGCACATTCGAAAGTATATAAACATGCCACGCCTCAGATTAGGGATGCTTTCTCTCAGTAATTTAGCACTCTATATTGAAGTATTGCTGTTTGATTCCAGCCCAGGATAAAGCCCCAAACTGAAAACTGAAGATGGACCTGCAGTCTACCGGTGCAGGGAAAGGAGTGCTAGTATGTGAACTTTGTTGACACAAGCTAGACCACCAGTTGATTTTTATTTTATTTTACTTGGGGGTGGGGGGGGTGGGGAATACAGAGGCCACTAGACCACCAGGGCACCAGCTCCCAACAGTGTTTTGATGGCATCGGGGGCTGTTCCCGATACCACAATCATCCCCGATGCCATCAAAATACTATCGGGGGGCCACTGGGCCACCAGGGATTTGCTTTTGTCAGGCACGGCCCCCGACAGTGTTCTGATGGCATTGGGGGCTTTTCCTGATGCCTCATCATCTGAGGAGATGATGATCTCAGCATCAGGGCAAGCACCCGATGCCATCAAAATACTGTCGGGGGCACGCGTTAGAGGTTGAAGACGCTTCACACCCTGCAGTAAAGATTTTGGCACTATAGCTGTTTGCGAAATCCTCTACGCCTGTCTCTGCTTTGGACGTAGCCATGATTTGCATACAAGACCATTATGTACAGCAGATGAAAATACATTTAAATAGATTTAAATATGTGGGGCGTTAATTGGGCACTAGTTTTTCCATCTGCGTTTACGTCTGTTTTCTGCATTTAAAAGGTTCATAAAGTATGCTTAAACGTGGCATTATGGGTTCTTAAAGACCATGCTAACTTTCTGAATTGGCTTGCTAGTGTGAATAACCATGTTGCCAGCCCTTCCCTGGAAGAAAGAGTCCCTGAATCAGTAGAGATCCCACACTACATAATCAGCGATGGCGTAAATTCTAACGACGGGCACACATTGTCTGGGAGGGGGTAGCAGCCCCCATTTCCCTCCTGCAAACTTACTTTAAAATATTTACTGCACTGTCCCCTCCCCCAGTTGCCAGGCTACAATCTTTGAGAAGCGCTGAGGTTCACAGATGTAAGCAGGAGACTTCAGCCTGACAACAGGAGATGATGACTGGACTTGAAAACTTCAATGGACAGAGAAGAGGTGAGGGAGGCAGATCAGCAAATATTTTAAAGTAAATTTGCTGCTCTGCTTTCACCACCGCTGTGTGGGCCGCCTTCATTCCTGGGCCACTGGTAATCAGTAATCCACCCTAATGATCTTGCTTTCTTTCTGATTTTGTTCTCAGACAATAGATTATATACAAATAAATGAACTTTGCAAAGCAAAAGCCTCTATGTCTCCTTGTCTCTCCAGGTATTCTTCTTGCTCAGGTGTGTTTGCTTCCATGATTTGTGGGTGGGGGAGACAAGGAGTAGGAAATTCATAGGGGGGGAGGCAGAGGGGACCAATTCAGGATTAGCACCTAGAACCTTGGCCTGGGGGGAGCAAGGCTGGCTCAGGTGGGCCGTGCCCCAGGCAAGGGTGTTAATGGCACTATTTATTTAGCAGCAGCTAAGTATCCTCTCTATCCAGATCATTTTTAGGTACCCTCTTCCCGTCTCTAACATGGCCTGCAATTATACTGAAGTGGCCCAAAACCCGCCATTTATCTTGAAATTCTATGGATAAGCCAAATGTGCATTCACCAGCTGCCTATCAACAACTGGTGTTGAAGCCTAACTGAATTTCTCCCATATTTAATTGAGGAAAGGCGTTTACACAAATAAAATAATTTATACCCATATACATCTTTTAAAATGCTCTTCAAAATGGCCTGACTGAAAATCGGTTTCCTAAGACCTGGCTGGAAAAGCATGCCTACTCGCAGCCACATTGGAAAGAGGCATTCCTGTGGGGAGGAAACCGGCATGCATGTATGATTTGCAATGATTTTCCAATATATCTGCACTGATTTGGCCCCCTCAAACATACTTGGGATGTGCTAATTTAGAAAGGGAAATAAAATACATGTAGTTTCTCTCTGAAACATTTCCCAGTGTTCATGCATTTAAACCGCTCTGACAATTTGCCGTTCAGGAAGCTGAAATATTTACTTCCTTCCAAAATGGTCCTGCTTCGCCATCCATAAATAATTCGTTTTAAGTGTCTAATGTTAGCAGTCCATGCAAGAGCTCAGAAACATACATGAAATGATGAAAGATTGAATAAGGATGACCAACCTGGGCCCTGTGTTCGAGAGGTCCCATGCTACTGAGGCAGCCATGAGGCTCTTATCAGCCTGACCCTTCCCCCGCAAGCCATGAGGCTCTTACACAAGTGATCAGCCTGACCCTTCCCCCGCAAGCCATGAGGCTCTTACACAAGTGATCAGCCTGACCCTTCCCCCAAGCCATGAGGTAATCAGCCTGCCAAGAGAAGGCTTTGAGATTTCAGTAGACACCCTTCCCCCACTCCAGGTCTGAGCACAATGTCCCCTTGCCCAGAAATCAGCAGACCTGAGCATACCGGTTTGGACAGGTCACCCAGGTACCTTCCCCAGGGGCTGCTGATTGGTGGGCAGGAAATACCTGTGGCAAATGGGATTGTAGAATGAGTTTAAAACTGTACTGTATATAAGGCATTGTAGGACGTCCCTCAGGGTCAGACTTTTTTGTTGGAGGGTACCGGCTCTCTGTCTGAACCTGTGCACATTAAAGATCCTGTTTGCATTCCAGCCTGTCTGTGAGTTTTCCTTCTGTGGGTGAGTGATTGAATAAGAGCTTTTCACAGCGTTTGCTATAACATTTCTGGTGCATTGGCCGGGAAATTTAAAGAAAAGCCTCTCTCATCACACCCACGGTGGGAAGACTACTGCTTTTTGCAGGATCAGGGCCTCCACCGGTCAGGGACCGACCCCTCCAGGTGATTAACGATCCTTGGCGCCACGGGGCCCCTTTGTGCTCCGAAGGACTCTTTGACTTGTGTGGTCAGTCGGTCCCTGCGGCTGAATCCCCGATTGAAAACCGGCTGGATAGACTGGCATCCAAACTCTTCCTGACCAGAGGCCTGGTAAGTACTGCCTTACTGTTTTGGGTAGTAACCTGTAGCGGCCCGATCACCCGCACGAACGGTCCTAGTAGGGACCCCGGGGGGGTTTCTGAAGCCATCGTTCGTCCAGTTTTGAGTAGAAATCAGAGTACCAGTAAGATAACTGCAGTATGACCTTGGGCCCCTTAAAAGGTATTTAAAGTGCAGCGCTGCCAAAGATATTGAAGAAAAATTGCCTAGGATATTAGTATTAACTCCCTTAAGAATCTTTTAAAAGTGCTGCCAAAAACTTCTAAAAGTAACCATAATATAGCACTTGATAAGCTAAACATACCTGAGATAAAGAATAGATCGCTGCTTCTCTTCTTTCCTTTCTGCTTGTGGGGAGTTTTCTGAAGCGTGACTGCAAGGAGAGAGTTCTCCGATGTGTTCCCGCTGTTGATTTCTGCTCCCCCATGCTGCCGCTGTGTTCCAGCTGTTAATTTATGCTCTCCCCATGCTCCCGTTGTGCTCCGGTGTTAATTTATGCTCTCCCCATGCTCCCGTTGTGCTCCGGTGTTAATTTATGCTCTCCCCATGCTCCCGTTGTGCTCCGGTGTTAATTTATGCTGTCCCCATGCTCCTGTTGTGCTCCGGTGTTAAATTTCTGCTCCCCCATGCTGCCGCTGTGCTCCCGCTGTTGATTTCTGCTTCCCCGATGCTGCCGCTGTGTTCCCGCTCCTGATCTGTGCTTCCCCGATGCTGATTTATGCTGCCCCGATGCCTATCCCTGTTTTTCCCTTTGGGCCCAGAGTCAGCAAAAACAGAGTCATTGAAGGAGAAGCCTGGATGTCCATCGCTTTCCTTCTTTCCTCATCTGTGAGTGGAGAGTGAGCCGGTATGGAGAGCACGAGGAGGCAGCCATCTTGCAAAGACCACGTTTCAGGAACAGCTGAGTCGTGTCCGGAGGTGTGCAGAGCTGAATCCGGTGTGGAACGCACGAGGAGGCGGCCATCTTGAAAAGACCACGTGTAAGCTACACCCAAATACACTTAAAGTGATTCTGGAGCTCCATCTAGTGGACATTAGCTGTATTTACCATACTACTATTCCTCATGCTTAAAGTGATCCTGGAGCTCCATCTGGTGGACATTTAAGAACAGCTAGCTTACTCTTGTCTAAATCAAACCTGAGTGTATATTTTGTAAAATTGCCAAGATCTATATTGTAAAAAATTTTGTGTTTTTTGTCTCTTTCTCCCCTCCTGAATTAGGACTAGATAGGGTCTGTATTGTAAATTGTATTATTTTTCCTGGATTAAGACTAGTTAGGATCTGTGTTGTAAATTGCATTTTTTCTTACTGTAAATTGCATTTTTTCCCCTTAATTGAGATTAGGTTAGAAGACCTGATCCACATTGCATACTGTATTTAGTTATTGAACTAGAATTAGAGCATGGGGTCAGGAAAGTCAAAAGAAAAAACGCCCCTACAGTGCATGCTTCTCAATTTTAAATCTGGGTTTGGAGAGGATTACGGGGTACCTCTCTCCGCCTCCAGATTATCCTTTTTGTGTGAGAGGGAATGGCCAGCCTTAGTTAAGATATGGCCTCCCCAGGGGTCCACTGACCTGTCCACTGTGTCTTTGCTCCATCAAATTGTTGCAAAAGAGCGCCCTGACCAGTTCCCTTATATTGATTCATGGCTGGCCATATGCCAGCTCAGACCAAGATGGTTCCAGCGCTGTCACGAGGATCAGTGTAGAATAATGGTGGCGGCCAGTGGTCGCCAAAAGGGATGGACACCCGCCTCTATCTACCAGGGGCGGGACTCTCCAGACATTCCTCCACGCCCTCTCCCTCTGCTTCAACCTCATGTCCCATCTGCACCACTGCAGGGTCCGCCCCTAGTTGAAGAGTCAGGAAGACCTCCTCTTGGGGTGGGTGATGCCAGATTTAGGGAAGATTCTGCGGATTCCAGCCCCTCATCTTCAGACTCCCCTCCCACTCCTGGTACCACCTCTAGTGCCACCATCTCCTCACAGAGAGCACACAGGCTGAGTTTGAATCGTCCACCCCGGTAGCCTGCCGCCTGCGGTCGCATGATCTCCAATTGCCACTACGACAAGTACAGGGGCTCCCGTACCTTGATGCTGCTGGGCGTGTGACACTGGGACCATCCAGCCTGATTTATGTCCCTTTCTCCACCACGGACCTGTTGAACTGGAAAACCCATTATGCTTCCTATACTGAAAAGCCCCAAGAACTGACAGACCCTATGACCAGTAGTATGCAAACACACCAGCCTGCCTGGTCTGACACTAGACAACTGCTTTCTACTTTGTTCAGCGCAGAAGAACGAGGGCGAGGCCACGGATTCGGGGGGCCGAGGTTTCCCCTAGCCCCCAATCAATGTGCCTACTGCAAAGAGGAGGGACATTGGAAGAATGAATGTCCAAATAGTAACACAAGACGAGGGAGGTGGCCGGGATCCAGATGGAGCAGACCATCCCGAGAACTCAGAGCTGCCCACCGCTGAGAGGTGTGAAGGAGTCCCTATCTGGATCAGTGTGTCACATTGAAAACGGGCCAGGGTGTCTGCCTATGAGAATGGGAGGTTTAAATTTTTAAGAGAAGCAGAACTTAAACTTCAGAGAGGGGTGGAGCACACTGCGAGGTCCTGGGGAACTGCTGAGAGGCAGGAAAAAGAACTATTGGACTGACTGGGGGGTTTTGGGGGCTTCTGTGAATGATTGTATTGTTATCCTTTTAATGTTGTTTTCTTGGAAGGTGGCTGAAGTCTGCAAGCCATTTCGGCTTCAGCAACTGCAATACCCACACCAGCTCAAGTTTTTGCTGTACTATTCTCAGAACTTTCTTTATCACATTATTAAGCACTGCTGCTTTTGACATACTTTCATGTTATGTGTTTTCAATATTATTGACCAGCTGCAAGAAAATGATGTTACAATGTATGTTGTCTCTAGGGAACAGTACCCGAAGCTGCTTTTCTGATGACCCCTATCTGTCTCAAATGGTTGCTTGTCCATTGCCCTTAGTGGGATTACCTTTGCCCCATAAACAAGAAAAGAAAAAGAAAAATTGGGAATGAAGGGAAATTGGCTGATAGGTATGTCTAGTATGGCTGCATCCTTGCCTGAGGCTGTAATACATTATGATGGCACGGAAAAAGCATGTGGGCTAAGAAAATAAGTACCCAGAGCCCAGCACAACAAGAGTAAAGCCAGGGGGAACCATACTCTGAACAGAAGTGCACAGAGAATGGACCCAGCTAAGAAACAGGTCAGGCCTGAAAGTGTACAGAAAATGGACCCAGCACAAGAAAAGACATGCCAGGCCTGAACAAGTTAAACAGGCCTGAGCAAGCTGGGCAAGCCTGGACAAGTTAAACAGGCCAAACAAAGCTGGTGATACAAAGTACTCATATGCCCTGAAGACTACAGTGCCAGTGATTAATGAAGCAAAGGGAATGGCAGGGTGCAGCCAGAATGACTCAACACTAGCAAGAATAAAAGCCATTAATATGCTGATAAGGGTGGATCCCAGGGAAAGAGGCCTCTGCAGACTTTCTGCACACGGCCCTCCTTTGTCCCAAAGGAAAGAGGCTTCTGCAGGCCCTGCAACCTTTTACAGTCAGAACAGCAACTTTTGCACATGGAACAAAAACTTTTGTGCAGGAGTTGCTACAGAGGGTATAGGGTATGTGGTGTTTTAAACTCACTGACACAGGTGTTTCCATTGAACACTCTATCCAAGACCTGGGTGATCTAGTTAATCATATTGCTGACCCGTCCATGGGTCCTGGGTGGTTTATGAAGTGGTTCAGTTGACCAGGGGGACTAAAATCCCAGTGGTAGGGGTTCTTTTTATTTTACTGCTATGTGCCATTCTGCCATGTTGTATCCCCATTCTTTACCGCTTCATTACCACCACCCTTGATACCCTGGTAGAGCGCAAGGCGGTTACCACTGTCATGGCCCTGACCCAGTGTACCCCTCTGCGGCTTGCCTCCAGTAATACAGCCCTCAACCGCCTCTAGCGGTTAAGGTCTCACTTAAAAAGGGGGGAGTGAGGCAGCCATGAGGCTCTTATCAGCCTGACCCTTCCCCCGCAAGCCATGAGGCTCTTACACAAGTGATCAGCCTGACCCTTCCCCCGCAAGCCATGAGGCTCTTACACAAGTGATCAGCCTGACCCTTCCCCCAAGCTATGAGGTAATCAGCCTGCTAAGAGAAGGCTTTGAGATTTCAGTAGACACCCTTCCCCCACTCCAGGTCTGAGCACAATGTCCCCTTGCCCAGAAATCAGCAGACCTGAGCATACCGGTTTGGACAGGTCACCCAGGTACCTTCCCCAGGGGCTGCTGATTGGTGGGCAGGAAATACCTGTGGCAAATGGGATTGTAGAATGAGTTTAAAACTGTACTGTATATAAGGCATTGTAGGACGTCCCTCAGGGTCAGACTTTTTTGTTGGAGGGAACCGGCTCTCTGTCTGAACCTGTGCACATTAAAGATCCTGTTTGCATTCCAGCCTGTCTGAGAGTTTTCCTTCTGTGGGTGAGTGATTGAATAAGAGCTTTTCACAGCGTTTGCTATAACACTACGCTATACTCACATAACCCTACTTCTCAGGTCAATTCATTGGCCAGTTTAAACTTTAACTAACTTATAATTGCATTCATTCTGCAGGTCCTCACTACCTCTTCTCTCTTTGCTCTCCCTACACCCCTCCTTGGCAACTCCGCTCATCAAGCAAATCACTTTTATTGATGCCTTTCTCTTCTACTGCCAACTCCAGACTCCATTCTTTCTACCTTGCTGCTCCATATGCCTGGAGCACAGCACATTAGCCTCTATCTCTGGTCCAATTCAAATACAGGCTAAAAGCTCATGACTTCAAGGCTGCTTTTGATTCTGACCCCTTTTCCCCATTTGCATTTTAATCATTTCCCTGTAAGAATTCTCCCAGCCCCCTGTTTGTTCTGTTGTCTGCCTTGAACAGATTGTAAGCTCTGCAGGGAAGGGGCTGTCTGTTATGTGTATGTGTACAGCGTTGCATATGTCTACTAACGCTATAGAAACAATACGTGGTGTGGTAGTAGTAGTAGTGATACATTTTCCTGTCAGTTTGGGAGAAGAGTGAAGCGTTTCAGCATTCTGAGGCCCCACTAGGGCTGATTCAAGGTCAGACCTGGTTGTGGGTCACAGAATTCCTCACTGTGAATAGCTGGATTGTGCGCAGGGCACAGGATCCTGAGCTGATATTGCTAATTTTCATCCCATCTCTAATCTGAATCAAAACTTTCAGAGTCCAATTACAAACCTGAACATCCAAGTTATCAAGGTCCCTGTTTAATGTACATTGCCAGGTTTAAGTTACAATGTAAACCGCTTTGACTAAAATGATAAAGCGGTATAAAAACCTGTTAAATAAATAAACATGAATTCCTCTGCATGGACCATAGAGCGAAGGTGGAAAATACAGTACACTTCGGTTAACATAGGCTCTATTGCAGCCTCTCCCAGAATCATGGTACAAGCCTCCAAAGGATTAACACTGGAATTTACAGAATTCCAGGAATGCAAACAAATATGTCATTATTAATTAAACAATTTGGAATATAAGGACACATTTAATTATTATGGTGTTTGTGTTTGCCACCACTGGCAGGCATAACCGATTATGTCAAATAACACAACAGCAACATCTAGTGTTGCATTTCAGTATTTCACTCAGCAGCCAAGGAGACTAGGCTAATTGCAAAGCTATTTATCTGGATAAATAACTATTTAGAAACAGTTTGTTTTCTTGGCAGTGTGACCAGAGGTAGATTGCCCAAGGCAACAAGGAATGCTAGTGAGAATGGGACCCTAGTTGCTCGGCTACCAAGCCTGTGCTCTAACCATTAGGCTACTCCTCCATAGAAGCATAGAATATGACCACACAGCTATCTAGCTTTCCATCCACACTAGCTTCTCAGCTCTACAATCTCTTCCTCTCCCTCAGACTCAATGTGCTTCTCCAATGCTCTCTTGAAGTCTAATACTGCTCTTGTCTCCACCACCCTTTCCCTAAAGAAATATTGCCTTAGATACTCCTGAGTTTATCCCCCTTTCGCCTTCATTGAATGAGCTCTCATTTCAGAACTTCCTTTTCACTGAAAAACGCCCACCTCCTGTGCATTTAATCATATTTCCCGTATCTCACTCTTTCCTTCAAGATATAGATATTGAGATTTTTAAAGCTGTCTCCATGTGCTTCATGATGAAGACCATTAACCATTTTAGTAACTGCATTATGGACTGGCTCAATAGAATTTTTATACCACCTATATGTGGACGACATAATGTTGTATGCACCATTCTTAATCACAGACCCAAAATTCACTTCCATTGTACAGTGCTTTAATTCAATGGCTCTCCCAACAAGGTCTTACCATTAACTATTACAAAACAGAAGTGCTATTCATTTTCAAAGATCACTCATTCACCCTAGCAAAGACACTTAAGGTCAGTCAAATAGAACTAAGTCAAATCTGAGGTATGTTACCTTGGTGTAACTATTGACCAGTATCTTACCCTAAAGACCCACATCAACAATTCGACAAAGCAAATCTATAATAAAATAAGGACTCTAAAACGGCTTCGCCCCTATTGGAACCGCACAACTACAGGACTGACTTCCAAGCAATGACACTTCCACATATTGACTTCTGCAACACAATTCTCCAAGGCTTGCCAAAATCCCATCTATTGCCGTTACAACTTGCTCAGCACACCATGGCCAGGGTGCTCACTGGAACCCCTAGAGTCTCACACATCACTTCTGTCATGAAAGAGCTCCACTGGCTACCGCTAATAGACAGAATCAAATACAAGAACATTGTCACGATATTTAAAATCCTCCACGACCAGCCCTCTGAGTATTTACAGACTATAATAATAAAACTCTCCAACAACAGACAGAGAAGAAGCACTGCAGAACACTTCCTGTCATCGCATCTAAACTTCACAAAATGCAACCAATCTGCATGCGAAAGAGCATTCTCAATGTATGCTCCAATGGTATGGAACTTCCTCCCTGTGAAAATCCGCACAACCACAGACTCCGAGGATTTCAGGAAACTCCTGAAAACTCACCTGTTCCAAATGCGCTTTCAGGGAATAACATAAGCAAGCAAACAGCAACACTAAACTATATACAAAGCACTGCTAAGATATAGCCCACCTGTGCCCCTCATTAATAAACACACCACACCAATCTCCACACCAATACACCCGCTCGGTACTTGTATATATATTGTACATACTCTATAAATGTTAATTATGCCTTGGATGATTTACTAGTTTCTATCATTGAGGCTAATGTTTTGGATCTTAATGGTTCCCTGCATGATTATATGGGTTGCTTATCTGTAGTAAAATGTTCTTTATAATGTTCACATGTTCCATGCAATGCTTTGTTCTGTTCTGTTCTATGTAAACGGTATTAAACATTGGAAATGCTGTATATAAACTTCTCAAATAAAATAAATAATACTTGTAAAGGTTTGGCCTGACATTTTTACAAGTATGTGTGCTATTTAAACCCCCATGACTGCCTGCATAAAAGAGCAGAGACACACTATACAAACAATTTTATCAAGCAGACTTTATACTAATTTTCAAATAGAAGTTACTCATGTTGCTTCTAAGTTGTTCAAACTGACTAAATTACATTAATTCTTTACCTTCGGGAGTAGTTTTGGCTGGGGAGCACTGGGATCTGTGTTCTTCTCTTGAAACTATGAAGCAGCCTTGGCTAGCAGAAGGATGGGGACTGGGGAGCCACCTGGCTGGGAAAGTCCATCGTTCATAACCAAGCATCCTAAACTCCCTAGGTGAGAGGAGTTAGTGTTCATGAGTAAAGTAGTCATCAGTACATTACAGCATATTTACTAACAGTTAACATGCACCCATTGAAATAAGTTTACAGCAAAACTTATAAAGTGCTGCAAGAACCTCCTTTCAGAGTTCCTGATCGTATCTCCAGTCTAGTCCCGGACCTCTGGGTTGTCTACCTTAAACAGCAGCTTGGAGACTGAGGAACCACCTTCTTTCTCTGATGTCACCAGTATATGATGCTGGGATCCGCCTTCCCTCCCCAGTTACCTCAGTCTCCAAGCAGCTGTTAGGAGGCAGCCCGGGGGTCCGGGCTCTCTGGAGAAACGATTAGGAATCTTTTGGGGGTAGTTTACTTATCAAAAAAAAAAAAAAAGAAACAGTAGATGAAAGGAGCCCTCTGGTTATTTTTCACCAGAGTATTTCCTGCAGCCTGTGCCTTTAAATTTTGCAGGAGTCTTCCCCCCTCCCATTAAACCTGTCGGGTTACTGCGGGAGGGTGAGGGCAGCATCAGGAAAGGGGCTGCAGTGGCTCTGGGGCTGTGCCGTTCGGACGGTGGCAGACCGGAGCCATCGGAGTGTGAGGAGCCGGCACTTTGCAGACGCTCTGCCTGCCAGCGCATCCGGCTTCCGGCGGCAGCGGTTGGGACCGCGAATTAAAGCCTTTACGTTCTTCTCCTTTCTCACACCCGGAGAGCCCCGAGGCAGCATCCGGTGAGGCGCCGGGGCGTGAGTGCAGCTGGTTGAAGCGCGAGGGCCCGATCACGGTGAGTGACTTCGCCAGAGGGGCTTTCTGTGCTCTGCTTGTTTTCGACGCAAATTTAATGTGTTGAGGCCTACCGTGTGGCCGGGCTCGGGGCACGGCGCGGTGCATCGTGTGTCTCGGGGGTGTGTGTGTGTGGGCGGTGTATCACTTCCCTTCGGGTTTTTGTTTTCTGAGCGTTTTGTTTTGTTGTGGGCCATATTTAGAATTGCTTTGTGCGTTTAAAAAAAAAAAGAATTAAACCCACGGGCCTTCAAAGCATAGGAGCCTCAGAAGGGGGCCAGTCTACGGGTACCAGGGCCTTCCTGCTAGTCTCTCTTGTCTGTCTCAGGTGCTCGGGTGGCAGCGGCGGTCTGCGGGGCTGCTGCTGGCACTTATGATGCCTTCTAGACCCCAGTGCTTTGTGTGTGGGGCTAGGAAAGGCTCTGTGGCCGACTCTGGTGTGTGCAAAGGGTGCGCTAAAGAGGCCGCAGTAATTGATCAGGGAATAGAGGCCAGGAACGGGGTTCCTGGGGCCGATCCAGGGCCATGTGCGGATCCGGCTCCTGTGTTAACCTCGGAGGAGCCGGTGGCAGGTCCCTCATCTGCTCCAGATATTGCTCCAGCTCCTGCGCTCTGGGCCAAGGGGCTGGCGTCTATTTTTTCTGATGATTTTCTCTCTCTGCTGCAACAGACGATGGGAGGCGCTCCTCTATCGCAGCAAGATAGTAGTCCAGTCAGACGCGGTGCGAAGAGGCCCTCCTCGTCCGTCCCCACGGCGGAACGCCACGGTAAATAGCGACGCCTGGAGGATGAGGAGTCTAAGGATCTGTCGGTGATATCGGAGGGGCGGTTTTCGGTCCCGGGTTCAGCGGAGGATGACTCTCTAGAGGATCCTTTGTTACAAGTTTTTCGGAAGACTCAAAGAGCTTTTCCGGTTCACAGGGTCTTTCAGGAGATGATTCAGGAGGAATGGAATGTTCCTGAGGCACCGTTGAAGGGTGCGTGGGTGATGCGTCGGCTCTATCCGCTGGTGGATCAGGATAAGGAAGTCTTTCAGCTGCCTAAGGTGGATGCAGCGGTGGCAGCAGTCACGAAGAAGACTACGATACCGGTTGAGAGGGGTGCTGCCCTCAGGGATGCGCAGGACAGAAGATTGGATGCCATGCTGCGTCAAATTTTTGATGTGAACGCCGTGGCGCTCCAGGCGGCTATTTGTGGAGCATGGGTAGCCCGGGCTTGTCTTCGCTGGTCGCAGCGAATTGCAGGAGAGTGGAGCGGCGATGGTGTCGAAGAGGCTTCCAGACTGGAGTCAGGGGCGGCCTATCTGGCAGATACGGATTATGATCTCATGAGAGGTATGTCCAAGAGCATAGCGTCGGCGGTGGCAGCCAGGCGCTACCTGTGGCTCCGTAATTGGGCGGCGGACAATTCATCTAAGTCAAGGCTCAGCAAGCTGCCTTTTAAGGGGCGCCTGCTTTTCGGTGAAGACCTCGAGAAGTTGGTGAAGGATCTGGGTGAGTCCAAGGGCGGTAGATTGCCGGAAGACAAGCCTAAGTTAGGCAGCAAGGTTCCCAGGGGCAAGGGCCCGTTGAGGAATTTTCACAGGTACCGATTTCAGAGATTTAATTTCCCTCAGAGAGGTAGATTTTCCGGAAGAAACCAGGGCTTTCGGGGATTTCGGGGGGCGGGAAGAGGTTTTGGAGCCTCTTCCATGGCTTCCTCGTCCAACTTTAAAAAGTCACAATGATGCCATGGGGGCCCAGGCTCCCCTAACTTCGGTAGGGGGGAGACTGCAGGAGTTTTATGCAGCCTGGGTCCACATCACGTCAGATCAAAGGGTGCTCGAGGTTATCCGAGAAGGCTATGCCTTGGAATTCCGCATGCCGGTTCGGGACGCCTTTGTAGTGTCTCCCTGCCGGTCGCCAAGCAAGCGCGAGGCGGTGGGGGAGACAGTGCGGAGGCTTCTCAAACTCGGCACCGTAGTTCCCGTCCCTCGCGAGGAACTCGGCTGCGGTCGGTACTCCATTTATTTTATAGTGCCAAAGAAGGACGGCGGTTGTCGGCCGATTCTGGATCTCAAGGGAGTGAATCGCCGGCTCCACGTGTCCAGTTTTCACATGGAGACCCTTCGGTCAGTCATCGTGGTGGTGCGAAAGGGCGAGTATCTTACGTCCCTAGACCTCGCGGAGGCGTACCTTCACATTCCCATTCGTCCGGACCATCAGCGTTTTCTTCGCTTCGCAGTCCCTTCAGGGCATTATCAGTTCCGAGCATTGCCTTTTGGGCTAGCGACGGCACCTCGTACATTCACCAAGGTCATGGTGGTAGTCGCTGCGGCGTTGCGGAAGGAAGGTATTCTGGTTCATCCATACTTGGACGATTGGTTAATTCGGATGAAATCCAGGGACAAGAGCGTAAGGGTGACTGCCAGAGTAGTGTCCTTCCTGGAAAGTCTGGGTTGGGTGGTCAATATGGGAAAAAGCCATCTTCTTCCCTCGCAGAATTTAGAATACCTAGGAGCTCGATTCGACACACGGTCGGGGCAGGTGTTTCTACCGCAGCGGCGGGCCAGCGCTTTGCGGATGCTGGTGCGGAGGTTCCTGAGCCTCCAGGCGCCCACGGCCTGGGAGTACTTGCAAGTGCTCGGCACCATGGCGTCGACCATAGACCTGGTGCCGTGGGCGAGAGCGCACATGAGACCGTTGCAGAGAGCTCTGCTCAGGCGCTGGTCGCACCAGCGGGATTCTCTGAACAGAAAGCTTCCTTGCCCCGACAAAACGCGTGTAGCCCTGAGGTGGTGGTTGGAGCCCGCGGTGTTGCGAAAGGGGAGACCGCTGGAATCGCTCGTTTGGGTCCCAGTGACGACGGATGCCAGTCTAAGCGGCTGAGGGGCGCATTGCCGGGGTCGATTCACCCAAGGATGGGATGCACAGGAGCGGATCTGGCTGATCAACCGGTTGGAGCTGTGGGCGGTGACCCTGGCCTTGCAGAGTTTCCACGGGATTCTGGCGGGGTTGGCGGTGCGTGTGTTCTCCGACAATGCAACGGCAGTGGCGTATGTGAATCGTCAAGGGGGTACCAGCAGTGCAGTGCTGGAAGAAGAGGCCGAGGCCCTGTTTGCCTGGGCCGAGGAAGAGCTCGAGGACCTCTCGGCGGCGCATGTGGCAGGGGTGGACAATGTGCAAGCGGATTTCCTCAGTCACGTGCGGGTGGATCCCGGGGAGTGGGTTCTTCACCTGGAGGTGTTCGACATGCTGGTGCGGTGCTGGGGGGCCCCGGTCATGGACCTCATGGCGACCTTTCAGTCGGCAAAGGTCGCTCGGTTTTACAGCAGAAGAAGAGAAAGGATGTCAGAAGGTCTGGATGCGCTAGTCCAGAGCTGGCCAGAGGGACAGCTTCTGTATGTTTTTCCGCCATGGGCGCTGATAGGCTGAGTTGTCCAACGCATCGAGGGATACCGAGGGCAGGTGATTCTCATTGCCCCGGATTGGCCTCGCCGGCCCTGGTATGCGGACTTGGTGCGGCTGTTGGTAAGAAGACCCTGGCGGCTTCCGCGACGGGCGAATCTGCTGTCGCAGGGTCTGCTGTGGATGCCCCACCTGGATCGGTTCTTGCTTACGGCTTGGCTCTTGAAAGGGCGCGGCTGAGAGCGAGGGGCTACTCCGCGTCGGTGATCGGTACTTTATTGCGCTAGGAAAAGGTCTATGTCCTTGGCGTATGTTAGGGTCTGGAGAGTGTTTGAGGCCTGGTGTGCCGATCGCTCAGGAGTGGCTCTAGAGGCCACCGTCCCGCAGGTCTTGCAATTTCTACAAGACGGTTTTGATAAGGGGTTGGCGGCTTCGTTGCTGAAGGTTCAGGTCGCAGCCCTCGCCTGTTACAGAGGTAAGATAGGTGGTCGCCCCCTAGGGGGGCATTGTGACATTAAGCGATTTCTCAGAGCGGTTTCGCTGCTGAGGCCTCCCGGGCGACACTTGGTGGCTAAATGGAGCCTCCCGTTTGTGCTGGAGGCCTTAGAACGCGAGCCTTTTGAACCGTTGAGTCGGGCGTCGCTGAAGGATTTGACGTTGAAGGTGGTGTTCCTAGTGGCCATTTGCTCGGCCCGGAGGGTCTCGGAGTTGCAGGCCTTACCTTGTAAGGAGTCTTATCTGACGTTTTTTGAATCTAAGGTAGTTTTGAGGCCGGTTCCCGCCTTCTTACCCAAGGTGATATCGGCTTTCCATTTGAATCAGGTTGTGTCCTTGCCAGTCTTTCGGGGGCCGTCGGAGGGCCCTTCCGGCACTGTGCGAAGTCCGCTGGACATAAAGTGGGCGTTGAAAAAGTATCTACGCCGGACGGCGGAGTTTCGTAAATTGGAGAGGCTATTCGTGTTGTTTGCGGGTCCGCGTAGGGGTGACGTGGCGTCGAAGGCCTCCATTTCGAGATGGATTAGGCAAACTATTGCGTCGGCATATATTTTGAAGGGAAGGCCGGTGCCGGAGGGGCTGCGAGCCCACTCTACGAGAGCGCAAGCGGCGTCTTGGGTGGAGTCCCGTTTGGTTCCGCCGTTGGAAATTTGCAAGGCGGCGACGTGGCTTCCTTGAATTCCTTTGTGAAGCACTACCGTTTGGATGTCCAGGCGCAGCAGGACGTGTGTTTTGGAGCGGCGGTCATTCAGGCTGCCACAGGGGGTCCCTCCCGTTGAGTACTGCTCTGGTACTTTCCCAGAGGTCCGGGACTAGACTGGAGATACGATCAGGAAGGTTAAATTAGACTTACCTGCTAATTGTTGTTCCTGGAGTAGATACAGTCTAGTCCCGTATCCCGCCCTGGTGTGATTGTGTCTCGAGAGGGGCAGCCTGACGGACAGGTCAGCGGTCATAGGTAAGCATGCGGAGCTCGTTCTTGGGTAATCTCCTGGCGGGGGCGGGCTTCTCCTAGGTGTGATGAGGGGAAGATTCCTCGCACTTTTATGGGATACAGTCTACTTTTTCTTGTTTTTCCTGTTATTTGATTGTTCTCGTAGGATGGGCGCGGAGTAGCGCCGACTAGGCATGCTATAGTTGCAGAGATACTTACTTGTTGCTCCGGTGAGTCTGCTTTGTCAATAGGTAACTGGGGAGGGAAGGCGGATCCCAGCATCATATACTGGTGACATCAGAGAAAGAAGGTGGTTCCTCAGTCTCCAAGCTGCTGTTTAAGGTAGACAACCCAGATGTCCGGGACTAGACTGTATCTACTCCAGGAACAACAATTAGCAGGTAAGTCTAATTTAACCTTTTACATCCAGAGGACAATTTATGAAAAGCAGAAAGATTATCTGCACAGAAATTGAGAGACGTGATGTTTCATAACAATAGGAGCAAGTTGAAAAGTGCACGTTGTAAGCATTGCACAAAGCCTGTTTCACTGAGTGAGTGGGGTGTGTGAGTGAGTGAATGTGGAATTGCATGTCGTTGAGTAACTGGTGTACTGTGTGCTATTGGCTCGAGAGGGATGGTACTACATGAGTGGTGTGGGAAATATGCATCAGGATACTTGCATATGTCTGTAGCAAGAGGGAAAGGTGAGTCATCTCTGGCCCTTGACTCTCCTCCTCCCCTCCTCTTCTTCCTTCTTCCATTTTTTCTCCCTCTCCTAGTTTGCTTTACCCTTCTAGCTCTTCTCACCCTCCTTCCTCCTATCCTTATTTTCCTTCCGCAATCTCCTCTAGTCGCCCTAGTGTTCTTTCTCTTCAGTGCAATGGGGAGCGGTCTTCACCAGCATACGTCTTCCCTGGCCACAGCCTCC
Organism: Ichthyophis bannanicus; assembly: GCA_033557465.1. Lineage (NCBI taxonomy): Eukaryota > Metazoa > Chordata > Amphibia > Gymnophiona > Ichthyophiidae > Ichthyophis > Ichthyophis bannanicus. The sequence continues at coordinate 174,841,852 of CM066043.1, read as the reverse complement.
CACACTCCTGCATCTCTCTCCATACACATAGTTTTATTTGAGCAAATGCAAACAAAGGTATGCATACCGACAAAAGGAGGATGGACAGGCGGATGGACAGACTGATCCTTGACAGCAGGAATTTTTGCCTAATGCAAAACACACCTAAAAAGGGTGAATAAGCAAAAAAACTTGAATTGCTCAGGGAAATAACACCATACAAACATTCTCTTGAGGGTGAAACTGAAACCATATGTGTGAGTAACTTGCCATGTATCTGATTTGCCGCAAGAGGGCAGGAATGATGTTTTGCTTGAAATCCTTACTTCTGTTTTATACTTCATTTTAAATATTGGTAGGGTTATATAATCTGGAAAGCCTCCTGATGCTGAGAGAAATTTGGTGTAGCACTTTGTATTTATGTTGAGACCTCTCTGTGATTTTTCTTCCAGGTTTGCTGTCAGCTGCACTCTGGGCCTTCAGCTTTAAGGGTCAAAGGAATGTAGAACAATCTTGCAGAGTCAGCATTCTTAGTATTACTCAGCCAGTGGGGGGGGGGGGAGCTATTCAGATTTCTTCCTGCCTGTTATGTGCAATTTCTTTTAAGGAAACTGAGCTTCACATTTGGCAGCACTGGGTCAATTTTCAAATCTGGCAGTCGAAGTGGGTTTGTTTGTTTTTTTTTTTTGGCTGCGGAGTTTTAAAAAATCTGTATATTCGGTCTTATGAAATGGAGTCATCAGTGCTGAATATACATATTTACCACTGACCGCTGGTCATTACGAGGTTAATTTTATAACGTTCCATGTGGTTAATGCATGTTTTTAAGAATGTGCGTAAATTATATTATTTTATAATTTATGTGTATACTTTTGCGTTCCACTCATGCTCCATCCAAACTCCACCCATGCGCGGGCCCACGTGAAAGTAGGAGTCATTGGGCTTACGTAGGTTCTTGTAGAAAGTGTATGCAATTACCATGCAGAAATCGCTAAGATACCCTGATTTGCATCCATAGATGGTGCATATCTTTAAGTGGTCCCCTTATAAAATTACCCCTATTGCCGTCGTGATGATATTCACTCACGATCCGAATAAGCTTATCTGTTTCCTTTAGAATAGCTAGTCTGCAGGCCTACAGCAAACACATAGGTTTTCCAAATAATAGTTGAATATTGCCGCTATAAGGATAAGTTATGGTTTCCAGCCTCACTCTGCCTTAATTCCGCCTCAGCTCTATACAGATAGTGGCAGAGCAGTTAGACATATATTCAGTCCAGGGCCGGCCCGTCCACTAGGTGAGCTAGGCAACTGGCGGCAGCGGCACACAGAGGTGGGCGGCAGTGACACACATGGGTGGCCAACGCTGCCCTCCCAACTGCCACCAATTCCGTTTCAAAGGGGGAAGGGGGCAGCGGCAGTATTTACAAAAACGGTGGCAAAACCTGCTGCTTTTGGAAATACTGCCGCTACCCACCTCCCCCTTCATAGACGGAATCAGTGGCAGCTGGTGGAGGGGGGGAGGGGGGGGGATGGCAGCGGCGGCAGCTGGAAGGGGGTGGTGGCAGCTAGAGGGGACAGTGTCAGTGGGGGGGGGGGGGGGGGTGGCGAGGCCAGGGTTTCTGCCTAGGGCAGCAGAAACCCTTGGGCCCACCACTATTTTATTATATTTATTGGGGCATTTTTCCTAGCAAAATAGGTGCCGGATTCATATGCAGGGCTCTTTCATTAATACATGAGGATCATGGGTCAATTTTAGCAGGCAATAAAAAAAAGTGTCGGTAGTCAGTGCCACTGTGTACCCCCCTCTAAAGAAGTCCTGGTATTATTTATTTAGAGACTGTAAGAAGGGAAAGGTGGTTGGATGAGAGGTCAGATGGCAAATGGACAGGGCCAGCACATACAGAGATCAAAAAGGAAGGAAAAAGGAGGCGGGAAGAGTCAGGAGCAGGAGCTACTGCTCAAGTATTCTCCAAAAGCCCTTGTGAAAAGCTGAACTTTAAGGCCTGTTTTACATTTCTTGCAGTTTGATTTTTCATGCAGTGAAGGAGGGAGAGAGTTCCAAAGAGATGGAACTAAAAAGTAGAAGACAGAGTAGCGTGTGGAGTCAAGATGTGCTCAGTTTGACCAGGGCTGGGGGAAGGGAGGTGTGTAAAGTATTCTGGTGCTGAGAGCAAGTGTATGGACTGAATATCTACGGATAGTGGATTTATACGGATACTAGCCATTGGTATCCATCTAAATTGGTTTGATCATTTCCTGTTTAGCCCCAGAGCAGTGTACCAAGCACAGCTGCTGGAAGGAGATATTATTATGTTATGGGTAAAACTGGCAGAGGAAATGAAATACCTTGTTTTAAAACCATTCTCTGTGTTCCAGACAATAGACAGAAATGAACTGAGGTCAAAACTGTGAAGAGTTTCAGCTGAAATGAAAGAGAGAATATAACGAAAGTTATTATTTCTGCCCCTTCATGAGTATTTGAGACGTTATTAGAGAAGATAAAAAAGGATTCAAACAAATATTTCCTCTCTACAGAAATCATCAAGTTAATTCTTCTTATACCTTTATGCCATTGATATGGCCATTCAGTACTGAGATCTTTTTCCTTCCAAAATGTCTCTGTAAGACTGTGCAAGAAAGAAGAATTAACTTGATGATTTTTGTACAGAGGAACTATGTTTTGTAATTTGGTTTATGAAGATAAATTTGCAGTGCTGTTTAATGATTGCAGAGGACTTCCTCTTTTCTGCATCTGTGCATGGTTAGTGTGCACCCAAAACGCCCATGTTAACCATGATGTGCTGTCAATGCCCACATTACACTCCTCACCCACCCAATTCCTGCCCAATAAGAACCTGACTGGATGCTTAGTGTGGGGCCCTCTTAACACACATCAAACCCCATGCTACTGATTAGTGCACTCTAGTAAAACATGCTCCCAAGTATTTTCCAAGACAGCGTTCATGAACAGTGGAAGTGTCTCCTCTCACGTCTTATCAATGAGAATGAAATGCTTAATAAGGTGACGAGCAGGGCGCATTTTGCATCTGCAGGGTGCTCTTTTTCTGCCGTCATGTTTCTAAACCTTGTGTGTCATTCTAGTTTCCAGGTTAACATGGTTTGAATTGGGGGATTTTCTCAATGAATTTTATGCCCAAATACTAAAGGCGGGTTCCAAAAAATAAACTAAACTAGAACTGACGTATACAAGTTGGAATATTACAGTCAACACTCATTCACACATATGCAGCTTTTCTGTGTACCAAAGTTAAGGGACCATTTTGCTAAAGGGCGTTTTATAGTTACCATGCATTTCAGCATGAATTAACTGCTTCCGTGGACTTGCAGGAATTATTACCATGCAGATGGGGCAATTACCGCGTGCTGAACCGCACCTTACTGCCCATCATCTGATGGGGTGAAGCCTGGGCAAAGAGTGGGCATTGACTACACATTGCAGTTAGTGTGTGTGTCAATAGTGTACACTAATCACCAGTGTTGTAGTTAGTATGCGGGCATCTACTGCCACCTCAATAGGTCATGTTAGGTGCATCCAACTTCCAAGGGCTGGAGCTCACGCTAAGGCGCTTGCCTGTATGATAACTGTCGGGCACGTGCTGGCCGTTCCCCTAATGATTATTGAAGTGCGGTTGCACCTAAAGCGCATTGATTTTTTATTCAAAACACACGTTGGGCCAAAAAAATCACATTGTATTTAAAGGGCCCCTTAGTGAATTGAAAACCAGCTAAGTAGTAAAATAATGGGGTTGCTAACGGATAAACCTCGCTGAAAGGGGATTCAGTGGCATGAGCTGGACAGTACCATTGAGTATCCCCTCTGACTGCCACAGCCCTGTCCAGAAAGATGATGAGAGGGCAGCCCCCGCACTTATCCAGGCAGAGGCAATTTTCAGACCATTAGTCAGATTACATGAATAGCTCCTCTAACTTCATGCAGATGTGCTATTGCCATTAACTGGATAGCAAATACCACCAGCGGCAAAATGGATATTCAGTGCTGGACAGCGGATAGACTCTGGTGCCAATATCCAGTTTCAGCCGCAGTGACCAGGCACTTTACACACACTGGCTGGACACTGACTGAAGAGTGACCGGAATGTATGATGAAGGCGCACCCTACAGGAATCCTCAGAACCCATGGGTGTGTGCAAGCCCAATTAATACAGACTAAACACATGTGGTCATCATTACCCGACGTGCCAAACAGAAACAACACCACCCTCACCCTTAAGCACTTCAGCGGCTCCCACGACGGGTGAGTAATCGACTTGCCTTTGAACAGGTGCTGCAGTAACAAGGAACGAACCTGCAAAGACCTCATTCGTTTCGTGCTGGAGCACCTGCGATAGTTCATCTTTCATAAAAGAAAACTTTTTAAAGTCTTTAGTCAGTTCTGAGTTAAGAGTAATTTTAGTTTTTTTTGGGGGGGGGGTTGCTTAAAGAGAAATTCTTAATATACACTTACAGAATTGCAATTAAGTATCTAAAGTTGAACATTTCAGTGAAGAATGAAGCTGAAATGTGACAACTTGCCAGTGTAAATGACATAGAGTTGTCACCTTTCTTCCTGTCTGCACAGTGCTTTCTAACTACCAGGGCCGGCCCATCCATTGTGCGAAAATGTTGTTCACACAGGGCCCCGCGTGAACATCATTCGCACACAATGGACGGCTTCAGAGGTGAACCAGGGAAGCCTGCGCCTCGGCTCACCTCTGCATTGCCGCCAGCTTGAAGAATGCTGTTTTCCCTCACGCTGGCGGCTGTGTTACTGTGAAGCACGCGAGTGCCGGGGAATGACCTTTAACCTTTCCCAGCATTCAGTATGCTTCACAGTAATACAGCCGCCAGCGTGAGGGAAAACACTGCTCTTCACATTGGCGGCTGTGCAGAGGTGAGCTGGGGCCTCACGCGGGCTCCCTCTGCAGCGGCCTAGAAAGTCACGGGGCTCTTCGGGGGGGGGGGGCGGTTTAGGATAGGATAGGAAATGACCGATGGGGGGCTAGGATTGGAAATGGACTGATGGGGGGCTGGAATAGGACTGGAAATGGGCCGATATGGGGGGGGGGGAGCTTGGACTGGAAATGGCTGATGGGGGACTAGGATTTGAAATGGGCTGATGGGGGGGGGGGGGCTAGGACTGGAAAGGGCTGATGCAGGGGATGGGAGAATGGGACTAGAAGGGAGCGGATGCTGGGTGGGACTGGGACTAGAAGGGAGCGGATGCTGGGTGGGACTGGATCTAGAAGAGAGCTGATGTTGGGGGAGGACTAGAAGGGGATGGGGCTGGGGGAGTGAGGATGCAGAGGGGAAAAGATATTTTGTGTGGGAGGGAAGAAAAATCTACGATTGACCGGGTATTGGGAGAGTAAGTGGGGATTGAGGAAAGAAGGGTGGAATTTTAGTGGATGAAAAAGAAATAAAGAAAGAAATGGAGGAAAGAGCAAAAGGGGAAGATCAGTATGTTAAAGCAGATGTAGAGAGAGAATGGAAAAAACTAGAAGAGAGGACAAACGGACAGCAGACTATGGAGAGTTAGCCAAAGACACGAAGAAAGCAGAAGAAATTGACTGGAGCAATTACAACTGAAAAATAAAATGCCCAAACAAAAGGTACAAAAATACTTTTTTATTTTGAATTTATTAACTGAAACATGTCAGCTCTGGGAAATGTGCATTGTTAACATCTTTGCATTTTTGTTTAGTATAAGAGGAAATTAATTTATAGTTTTATTTCTGCAGTGGTGCTGTACATTCCAACTTTGGCCTTTGGGGTTCCCAGTTTAATTATTGTCTTTCTATTTCTAAATTGTGATCTCTTGTTCTTTGTTTGGTGACGGTCTATGTTCTGCATGTGTAATCAGTGAGGTATTCTGTTCATATAATTTCTATTTGACAGTGCCACTTGTTCTCTTTCCCCAGCAGGAGATGTATTGTTATTCTCTGAGATGTATTGGTTTAATATTTGCAGTTGCCTTTTGATAGGTAGGGTTTGGTGCTTTGTGAGTCCTGGTAGTGCTGTTATGATATGGTGGGTTTGCTATGGGTTCTAAATTAAATTTAGAAGGGTCGGGGGTTCAAGTCGCACCTGGGGACAGCAATTTCAGGTCGGAGGGACTGGGGTTTCTAGTCCTATAGGCACTCCTTGTGGCCTTGGCAAGCCACTTAACCCTCCATAGCCCATGTTCCCTGTAAAATAGTTATCTCCAAGTTATAATGCCCTGTTCAATGTAATTTCAGTTTGTTCAATGTAAACCGCACTGATGCAGAATAGCGCGGTATATCAGAGAATGTAAATAAAATAAATAAATAAATATCCAGTACCTGTCTGCAGTGATTACATTATGTAATCACTGCTTTGATTGAAGGATAAGGCGGTATAGAAAAACTGGTTAAATAAAATAAAAATAAAATAAATGGGCAGTGTTTATAGTACTTCCTAATGTGCCTGGCGGTTGGCACTGGAGTACAGTAATGTAGAAATCTAGTAGTCTTTCTTTATCCAGACACTCATTAAGAGGCATGTTTGCTAAACGTTAGTGCATGTTAACATTATGCAAATACTTATGCAAATGAGGCCCCATATGCAAATGATGCCCCACAATGAGTCTTCGCACGTCGCCCCACACCCCCCTTGGGCCGCCCCTGCTAACTACTTCTGGAAGAAGCTGTTAGGACTCGAGATTGCCTAATCAACAAATAAACCACAAAACAGTAAAGCTAATACCTTGAGGCCGATATTCAAACAATTTAGGCTCCTAACTTTGACAGATAGGCACATAAATTAGTTTCTTTGAACATTTTCTAGGGCACAGTCCCTAAATTTGTTCTTAAAATTTCACTAAGCCCTTAAATTTAGGAGCCTTAAAAGTGTGTGGCAACATAGGCAGATTTAGGGCAGGGAAGAAAAAGGAGCTTTGTCCTGATATTCAGCACTATGAACCTCAATTAGGTTTCTAAACAGGGCTGGTGCAAGAACTAGAGGTGCCCTAGGTTAATATTTCCTGGCCAAAGAAATCTTCATGTAAATACATACCCCAAACATATTACTGGCCTGCCACTATATGTCTGAATTCTCCAAAATTTGATCATATAACTCCCTTGCTTCAAGAATTGCATTGGCTTCCAATCATTATGAGATCGAAATACAAGAACCTCATGAATATTTTCAAAATTTTACATGAGTCATCAGCAAATGTTCTAACAACTATTATTTCTAAGGACATAGGCTCAAGGCCCAGACGCTCACAGTCTACTAACAGACTTAATTCCCACTTGAAGTTTAATAGATCCAAACAAATGACATCTAATAGGGCTTTCTCCTTTATGGCACCACAACTATGGAATTCTATTCCTAGTGATTTAAGAAATGAGTATGATATCAAAGATTTTCGAAAGTCCCTTAAAACGTACCTATTTATTGAAGCATATGGCAACTAATCTAATTTCAATAGAACAAAATGTTTTAACCCTTTGAATTTCAATTTTCCTATAATGTTTAAATTATTTTAACATTTTGTAAGATTGCAGTTATTTGTTTAATGTAATTGTAATGAATTACGAAATGTAATTTTGCTGTAGTTTATGTATAATTTAATGTAATGTACTGTAGTTTACTGTAATGTACTATCTTGTTGTCTCCCCCCCCCTCAATGTAGTCCCTCTGTTGTCTTGTTGACCACTTTGATTGAAGGATAAGGTGGTATATAAAACTGATTAAATAAATAAACATATGAACCCCTTATATTAGAGAAAGAAGTCAAGATTGTAATATCACAAAAAATGTCCTCATACACTGGTCACTATGGTGAATATATTTTTCTTTGTTGTGGACAGCCTTAGAATGAGCCCTTCTAGAAAATGGCCCATTAAGTTTTTATTATAGCACAAAAACAAATAAGAAAAAGGACGTAAAAAATGCATGATAATAGAGGATAATACAGAGCGTTATAGAACTGATGATTGAAAAGTGGAGCAATGAGTGAAACATTGCTTAAAATAAATTTTCAGCAGTTTCCCACAGCTCCATTCTGATGGTTCTTCACACTCTTATAATAATTTAAAAAAAACAACAATTAAGGGCATATACAGTTGGCAATTCCTGACCAGTATATGAGGAAGTTTTTTGAGATGAGTATCTGAAATGGCAGGACAGGACGTGCTAGTCTTATAACATAGATGCCCCCCTTCTGATCTACCCAGGATGGAGCTTCCAAGTACCCGGTTCTACGATCATGCCCTTCGGGGACATCCACCTTGTAAAATAACCTACACTGCATGAGGTCCATCTCCAGCTCTGGTTAGTGGAATGTTCATTTTTCGAGGTGGGGACGGACCGATTTCAGAAGGAAACAGCTATCACTCCCCTGTTTTTTGGACTTTCTGCTCTGGATGTCCTAGATTTTCCCTATGATAACTCAAAACACTGGTCTCTTTATGTCAGGAGTGAAGCTATATCAAATATCACATTAGACTCCTGAACGAAATAGAAAATCCTTTCAAACCTCAGCTGGCAATAACCACTCTAGATGACACTGTCCAAATTAATATATTTGTAAAAAATGGAGAGACCATCAGAGACCAACATGACTTGTTTATGGCAAGCAAACCATTTCATTGAATCCTATATATCTTTATATATATATATATATATATATATATATATATATATAAGAGGTGTGACAAAAAAGAAATGAGACTGTCCCATATATGTTTTATTACAAAATCTACCGAGAAATTACGCATTGTCCCCTTCAAAGTAATCTCCCCCCAGAGTTAATGCACTTCTGCATTCGCTACTGCCACATACGGAAACACTTGGTAAAATACTCCACCTTGAGGTCCCTCAATTCCCTCGTCACAGTGGCCTTGATCTCTTCTACAGAAGTGAAATGAATTCCTTTGAGCACAGTCTTCAGCCTCAGGAAGAGCCAGAAGTTGCACAGTGCGAGATTTGGGGAATAAGGAGGGTGGTCGAGAGCTGTGATCTGTTTGTTGGCCAAGAACTGCCTCACACTGAGCGTGGTGTGTGCGGGCACGTTGTCGTGGTGGAGCAGCCATGACTCGTCTCTCCACAGAGCCCGCCTGCTGTGCTGATCCCGGTCATGGAGGTGTTTGAGGACCTGCTTGTAGAAGTGCTGGTTGACTGTCTGACCCTCAGGCAAAACTCATGATGGACCACTCCCTTCTGGTCGAAGAATGCGATCAGCATGACCTTGATCTTTGATTTGGACATGTGCGCTTTCTTGGGTCTGGGTGACAGTCGAGTCTTCCACCGCAGGCTCTGTCTCTTGCTTTCAGGGTCTTACTGGAAGAACCAAGTCTCGTCTCCTGTGATGACTCGGCCAACGAACTCTGGATCTTCTCTGATCTTCTCTAGCAAGTCTCGACAAACATTGACCCGGTACTCCTTCTGGTCATCCGATAAAAGCTTTGGCACCATCTTGGCGCACACCTTCCGCATCCCCAGCTCCTGCACCAAGATAGTCTGCACTTACTCCCTGTAAAGGCTGAGATCCTCAGCTATCATCCGCACCATCAATCTGCGATCACTCCGCACCAGCTGGTTCACTCTGTGAATGTACTCCACCATCTTTGTGGTGGAAGGCTGTCCTGACTTGGGGGTCATTCTCCACCTCCTCGCGGCCAGTCTTGAAGCATTTGTGCCACTCGAAGACTTGCAACCTTGACATTGCATCTTCTCCATAAGCCTTTTGGAGAAGTTGGAGACACTCAGTTGGGCCCTTCTCCAACTTAACCAGAAATTTCAAGTTGATTCTTTGCTCCATATTTCTGCCACCTCCAGTTGTATAAGAAAGCGATGGAGCAGTGTGCTACAAAAAAACCTGAAAAAGAAAAACAGAGTGAGAGAGATGAAAAATATTATAGCAGAATAGTGGCGAGATGTTGCACAACACAGTGACATCAGTGGTTAGCCAATTGGCATTGAGTCATGGGCGTGGCTTCCACAGTCTCGTTTCTTTTTTGTCACACCTTGTATATATCAATCATCGGTCTCATCCATTGAAAATGTTCTTATTTTTTAAAAATTTTCAGTGCAAATAATCAGTTCAAATAATCAAAGTTCAAAAATTCAAAAAAAGCTTAGCTCAACTGAAGAAAGACTCTTTATCCCAACCATTCACATTAACGGTAGTTTGAGTGAATGAAGTTCAGCAGTGACACATTTGGAAGCCAGCCAATACTGGAGTCCCCTGATGCAACATTCCTCAACCTGAAACAGGATGTTGTGAATGGTTAGGCTATGTGAAGTTTTTTTTAATTTTTGAACTTTGATTATTTGAATTGATTATTTGCATTGAAAATTTTCAAAAAATAACATTTTCAATGGATGAGACTGATGATTGGTATAAAATGCCACTTTACATTGAAGGTAGATGTTTAAATTAAACGGCAGCCTCATCATTGGATATTGGCCTCAAGAAGTTCACACATCTACACTAAAGTTCCTCGTTCAACCTTGAGAAAGGGACCTTTAATAGTTTCAAACACAGACAGAAACAGAAAAATTAGTCAAACTGACGCAGATGGTGTATGCCTAGGGGACAGTTTTAGAAACGAATGAGTAAGTGGTACATGTAGATATTTATGTCTGCTTTGGAGGGCTTATACGCAAGTGTATCAGCAAGTTAAGTGCTTCGCTGAAAGCAAAGGGTGGTCACAGGGTCCAATGATGGAACAGATGATGATTGAATATATCATTCACACAAGGCAATCAAGGGCATTTAGTGGGGTGGTGACAGTCAATCTGGCTATGCTGGCTTTCTTCACCAAGGTGGAAGATCTGAGCAATGTGACAGCAGGTTTCTGGGTAAAACAGTCATGGCCAGTGGGCCAGAAAGTTCATTCCCCATCCCCAAGATCGATGGCGCCCCATCACACACAGTTCAATTGTTTAGTTCAATTGTGGCAGGTCTTAGACAACATAGGGAAAAAGGCCTACGAGATAAGGCTCTTCAGAACAGCCTTCTCTGCAGCATCCAAGAGTGGGCAGTGAGAAAGCCTCCTGCAGCTTACTAATATATGTCTAGACGAGCATAAAGTGTGCGTGCGTATTCTCAGATACTGCGACGCTTCCGCTGGGGCCCAAGAGCTTACCAGCTGGAAGTGGCCTTTGAGTGTCCTCTTTTGAATAAAGCTATTTCTATTGTCGCCAGGGATTCTGGGACTTGTAGTTTTGCTTATTTCCTTAAGGACAAAATTGTAGTTATGATACGAGTGTTTCAAGGCTGCAAGAATATTTATTGTGGGGAATTTCCAGCGCATCAAAGCTCAAACACAAATAAGCATAAAGGATGCATCTCCAACATATAGGTATTTCAGGAACAGAAGAAAAACGTAACAGAAATATCTCGGCACTGCTCAGCTGTTTCTCAGTCCCATAAACTTTCCACAGGACACTGCCCCGTGTGGTTATTCAACGGAAAACAATTAAACTGCAACAGCTGATTTTCTTTCTCACAGCACGGCTTCTTATCCTCAGAAGACAATTAAGCTTATTAAACATAAAACAAGCCTTTCCAATTCTTCAGCAGGTATGGCAAGTACTTTCTATATTATTTCATGGCACATTAGCATTAGGAGAGAAAACGTTTCCTTCTGACAACAGCTTGCTTATAGCTTCTAACTCTGAAGGCTCGGCTGTCTTGCTTTTGTCAGTGTTATAACTTTCCCCATAGGTAAGACTCTCCCCCCACCTATTATCAGTTAAAGATGTTGGGTCAGCCTTCTGGACAGTAGCAAAGGCAAATGGCTTCTCTAACAATGATTCAGCATTAGAAATGCTAGGTTTACCTTTGGCAGGGTTTCTTAGACAACTGCTGAACCCTTTTCTCCTGCTATCCTCCAGGTTCTGGAATTCAGCTTCCTTATGTCTATTTCCAGTGCCAGTTAGGTACCTGCTCTGAAGAGGCTTTTCTTCCTTCTTTCCTCTACAGCTGCTATAGCCCTTGTTGCTGTATGTCCAATTGCCGTCTCTCCAATGGCTTCCCTTGCTAGCTCTCTTGCTCCAAGGTTCTGCCTTGCTGTAACATCCTCTCCAAGGCTCTCTCTCTCCTTCACCTTCTTCATAAGGTTCCTTTCTTGCTTGCTCTTTTCCTTCCTCTCCACTTCCTTGGCTCCTTCCCTTGCCTGTTTCCTTGCCACTTCTCGTGCTTGTTTCCTTGCCTCCTCTCTGCTCTGTTTGTGGATTTAAAAAGCATTTGCTTCCCGGCACTCCCTGTCCTTCCCCCAGGTGTGACCAATCAGTGAGGAAGCCTGTCTCTCCCTCTGAGCTGGGGCGTGGCCTGAGCTCAGCAGATAGCTGTGTTTTTTTCTTATCTGGCTTGGAAATCCTGTGCACAAGTGCAGTATCATTTATTTCAACAGGATTTTCCTCCACCTCCATCTCCTCCTGGGGACTTTCACCATTACAATACAAAGTGGATCAGCTAGGAAAGAGCTCAGAGGTGCTACTCTACTGGGTGGCAGACATGTGTACTTGTCTAGTGCAGAACACACGATTGCCTGGCTGTCAAGCCAAAGGTCGGTGAACATTCCTTAATGCATAAAAGTGGCATCCCACTGACCTGTTTTCTGTCCTCAGCTGTGCTAAAAATATGCCTAGTGGCTGCAGGTTACAACCCCTCCCAATGCAGTACACACTCCTTTAGGATAGGGGCAGTCACCTCCATGGCTGACTGTGAGCTCTTCCCATCAGCCATTAAGCAAATTGGCAGATGGAAGTCAGCTGATATTAACTGTATGTATGACCAGACAATTAGTCCACAATAGCTTACCAAACCATATTTTGTTGTTTTGTAGATCCGGAGTCATGGAGAGGGATGATATGGATAGTTGAACATTCTTTCCTATCCAGGGCTGGCAAGCGTGTGGAAGGGAGACCTTATGACAGCCACTTGGGCCTCGCCCCTCTTGGACTAAGAATATGTGGATGGAGAAAGGAGGAATGTATTGGTCACATCTTGTTCCATTTCTCAGGGAATGCAAGGAAGAGTTGGAGAGCCAAAGGCTATTGCCATACACCTAGGAGGCAATGACCATGACCCTTGGTCATGTATCCAACTTGTAAGAGCTGCCAAGGGGAACCTCTTAGCCTTCGCCTCCTTGTTGGAAGGTACACTCCAGCTTTGGCTCCACATCATCCCTCGCCATCACTGCAAGCTCCTGAAGCAATGGGGCAATGGGCACAAGAAAGTGAGTATACAGTTGGGATCATGAGTACAGAGTTTAGGCGGCCTGCAAATAAAGCACCATTGGGCAGACCTAGATTGTGCTGGATTTTATTAGACAGATGGGTACATTTGTCAGAGACGTGCAATGACCTCTTTAACAATGGAATACAGGAGGCATTAGGAATTGCAGTATGTGGGAAGCAGCATCAGGTCTAACCATAAAGCTGCAGCGGCTTGGGGAAAGCCCTGGGCTAGTGGCAGGGGAACCCGAGTAAAGAGAGGGGCATTCGAGAACTATGAACTGGTTGGGAATGTGTCAGGGGTATTCCTTGATAGATTGGCAATGCCATGTAAGGCTGGATAACCTCATAGGCCACAAGGCTTGAACATAGCCATCTTGCTTCACAATGGGGGACTTCTGAGAGTAGGGGAGATGACTGCAGATTTGCTAGTTCCCATAGTGGGCCTATCATGATTACTGCTAAATTATGCTATTAGATCTCTCAGATTAGTGGCACGGGTACCTTGTTAGTATTAGTCTTAATTTCTTATTTTTATTCTTTTACTTGCCTTTTTACTTTTTATATATTTCCTTTCCCCTTCCTTTCCCACTTCCCTTCCCGCTCCCCCCCTCTTCCTCTCCCTTGCCCCGTCCCTCCTCCTGGTTTTTACATAAATGCCTTTTTTTTATAAACTACTTCATATTATGTTTTATATTATGTTTTACCATGTTTATTAGAGTTTTATACATATTTTTATACTCTTTTATACTTCATTTCTTATTTCTCTATACTTCATTTTTTGTGGTTGACTCGATCTCAATAGCATGTTGTTTTAAAGTTTTAATATCACCTTCCCATCCCAGGTTGACCCCTTACATTGATCTGTACTTATAGATGTTCTTATTGGTGTTTTTATTGGATTTAATCTTTACGATTTTGTATTCTCAGATGTTCAGGGGTTTTTTTTGGTCCATTTTCAGTTTTGGTTGCCATACTGCCCTTCTCTTTATGCAAAAATGTACTTGTTCAGTCATCTGATTATTTTATTATTTTTCATTTCTATTTCCTAATTATTTATTTTTAATTTGGCTGTTTTTAATCTTGCTCGCTATCCCCTTCAATGGTATAGGAATCTGTTAGGTCAGTTACCAGTCTCAAACCACTATCCAACCATACAACAGGAACAGAAGAACCATAAATCTCAACACTCTCTGTGTTCCGATCAGCATAAGAACTGTCAAAGCAGAGGCAAGCAATAGAGCATTCTCATATACAGCACCAATCCACTGGAACCAACTCCCACACGAGTTGCGATTGACAAATAATTTGAGTGAATTTAGAAGGAAACTCAAAACCCACTTATTTCAGACTCACTATAACCTGACCTAAGTTGCGACACCTTACTTCAACTAGATGGTTTCTGCCTGCCACCACGGCATTTAGAGTACCGATATGTAATCTTGTATATTTGTATATTTTTGGCCCCACCCACGCGCCTACAATCAAATGTATATTTCAATTTATTAGCCCCAATCCAATGTATAATGAATCTAATTGCTTTTTCCAGTTTATGTAAATCATTGCTCAATCGAAATTGTATCTTAAAAATTCACTGTATTGTACGATACATTATGATTCTGTAAAGTAAACCGCTACTGATCGTAGGAAGTAGCAGTATACAAATGTTTACTAAATAAATAAATAAATAAACACTTTTTAAACCCTTTATGCTCCGACGGTCCCCTGATGAATGTGGCGCTCGGGTTAAATTAACCAATACGAGCATGTAGTTTTTATGGTATATTTTATCCTTTGCTTTTGATGCCATTGTAACTCCTCTTTTTGATGGGACAGGTTTTATATTCCTTCTACACGCCAATTTTCCACTTTGCTTACAGTGGCATGTGTGCCGCCAACAACTTCACATTAGGAGACACATTAATACTGGGTTTCTCTTAACTCTACCCTTGATCGTGGTGGCACCAGTGTCGCGTCTGGATTCAGACACATACTTCAGGATATTGGGCTTGATGGACCTTGGTCTGACCCAGTATGGCATATCTTATGTTCTTATGTTCATACTGATTGTATATCTTAGGCATACATGGACAACCCCTACCCCCTACCCCCTTTACCAGCAGAACCTCGATATGGGTCTTATGGCTCTCCACACAATATTTACTATTATACTTATTTTCTCTCCTTGTTTCCTCCCCCCTCATCCTCCCTTTGCCCTTTGCCCCTTCTCTGCCCTCCCCCCACTTCTTTTTTGACTTTTGTTGTATTTTTTCTATTTTTTTGTTTTTCTTCTTATCCATTCACCATCCAGACATTAATTGTTCCCAGTGGGATAAAACATATAATTCTTACATAGAAACAAAAGCCCGTACTGATGTTGGGGCCAATGGAGACCTTTAAAAATGGCAACCCAGATACAACACGGCATCCTCAACACAATAGTTCAGATTGCTGAAGGTAAGATTTCTCTCACCGGTTACATTCACCCTTTTAAGTCTCTTTGCTGCTCTGAGAACCATGAATATAGTAGGAATCTTTAGTGTTTCTTTATTATGGTGCACAATGTTAGTACTTTTCAACATGGAAGATCCCTTATGGAGACATGCCACTTTCCCCATGTATTCACCTCAATATACATGCTAGTTCAATCTTGTTGCATAATCCTTAATACAATGAAAAAGTTCAATAAATGTTTTATACATAAGCATCCCGGAAAGTCTTTATGGACCAAAACACTTTCAATTCTAGACACATGGAGCCTGATCCTAGAAGAGGCACATCTGGGCCATCTGGACGGCCCTAACCAGGACGGTCCTGTTAGGAACCGATTCTGCACCACGGGAGCAAGATGGTCCCGCAGGTGCAGGATTGGGTCATAAGAACATAAGATATGCCATACTGGGTCAGACCAAGGTCCATCAAGCCCAGTATCCTGTTTCCAACAGTGGCCAATCTAGGTCATACGTACCCCAAAAGACACAGGTTCCACAATGTTTGTACTGGGTCAAGAAGTGATATCCTGGGTCCCTTCTTAATAATGGTTTATGGAGCTTTCCTCCAGGAACTTGTCCAAACCTTTTTTAAACCCAGCTAACACTTATTAAAAGAGAGCTGCTACACAGTACCCTGTCTTGTGCTGCAGAGGTAAGCTATATTATGATTTGATTTAAATTATAGCTCTTTGCTGCTGCTAGGCTCTAACTTATTATGAAATTTAAACTACAAGCTCTCTGCTGGGTTCTAAATTTAACCAGAATGCTCTCTTCTGTGTTTTAAATTTTAAACTAAAAGTACTTTGCTGATACTAGGCCCTGAGTGACTATGAAATTTAAACTACAAGCTCTCTGCTGGGTATGAAATGTAACCAGAAAGTTCTCTTCTGTGTTTTAAATTTAAACTTATTTATTTATTTATTTAACAGTTTTTATATACCGTCTTTCTACTAGTCAAGACGGTTTACATGAAACAATAGTACAGTATATTACAACTGTTTACAGGGAACAATTAAACAATGTAGGATAATTAAGGATACAAGTAAAACTGTGTAATAAAAATTAAAATTAAGTTAAAATAACAAGTAACAAGTTAACAAAGTAACAATATGTACTGGAACAGTAGAGTTAATACATGGAGAGAGGTAAAGGATAGCTAACTGATTAGGATATCTATTTACATTGAGTAAATTTGAGTAACTTGGTTGCATATAGTTTTGTGTTGAATTGGAGGGAATTGGGTAGTGAATTAGATCACGAGGTGAAGAGTTAGGGTGGGGAGGAAAAATGCTCTATAAAGAGATATGTTTTTAGTTTTTTGCGGAATTCAATGTGGCTCTCACAGTTGCGTAGTTCGGGGGGAGGGTGTTAAACTTAAACTGTTGCTACTAGGCCCTGACTGATTTAACAAAAAATAGTGGGTTCACAGATTAATTAGCTTTGATACAAAGAATTCCTTTCAGAAAATGCCCAGAGGTATATACTCACAATTGCAGATCTCTCTCCAGAAGTAGCAGTCCCCTTTTCTAGTCCTTCAAGACTGAGGATCACAGAGCTCTGGTTGAGCTATTTATGTCTGTGCTGCTGAGGTAAGCTGTGACCAACTTCCTGGGTCATTAACAGTCCTTGCTTGGCTAGAAGGAGTCTTTCAAAATGGCCTTTTGACCTGCCACCTGGTGTTAACACCCATTGAAAAAGTTTCACATGTCTCTTGCCCCCTAGGTAGAAGGCCTCTTTGTAAAGGTCTCTGGAAGACTTTATTTGTTGCTCAAAGAGTACTGACCCTGTTTTGCCTTTTGTGCTAAGCTATATTCTGATTTGATTTAAATTATAGCTCTTTGCTGCTGCTAGGCTCTAACTTATTATGAAATTTAAACTACAAGCTCTCTGCTGGGTTCTAAATTTAACCAGAAAGCTCTCTTCTGTGTTTTAAATTTAAACTAAAAGTACTTTGCTGATGCTAGGCCCTGAGTGACTATTAAATTTAAACAACAAGCTCTCTGCTGGGTTCCAAATTTAACCAGAAAGCTCTCTTCTGTGTTTTAAATTTAAACTAAAAGTACTTTGCTGATGCTAGGCCCTGAGTGACTAGGGTCCTGGGAGATGGCCCAACATGCCCCTGCATTACTGCTGGGATGTCCTCCCCACAGCTCAATCTGCCCGCTGCCTCAGACTCCCCTGTTTCCCCACTGCCCAACCCTGACAGGGACAGCTGGGACCCAGATCGGGTGGCAGTGACTCCCCCTGCTCTCTGCCATTGGCGCTGGGGGGCTGGCTGGCTGATCTGGAGGGGGAGGGGCAGTCAGCACTTATTCCACCTCCGAGGTGGAATAAGCTGCCCCCCCCCCTTCCCGGCAATCCCCAGACGTACAGGGCTGTCACCAGAATTGTCCATGTATGTCCAGGGGTCGATCCCCCCAACACACACAGTGGCTCTGTGCATGCAGGGGGGCCAGAAGGCAGCATACGGTTAAGGCAGGACGTGCAGCCCCGCTATTCGTCTTACAGAATCAGGGTCACAATTGTTCTGTATATCTCCCTTTCTCCTTCTGCCCTTCCCCCTTCCTTCCCCTTCCCCTCCTCCCCCCTTCCTCCCCTCCTTCTCTTCCCCTCTCCCCCTCTCTTTCCCCCCTTTTCTTCCAGTTTTTCATAGTTATATATATTTTATTTCTCTTGTAGCCACATTGTTTTTTCCTCTATGATGGTCATAAATATCAATTAATTAGACAACAACATTAAGTTTTATCCTCCGAGTGGATCACTCTTTCTCTCTCTCTCCTTCATATAATGGCATAATTGACTAATAAGGATGTTCCAGTGCACATATGCCATGATCACACTTTAGTGTCTCTTACACCAATTCTCCCCAGTTGCCAATGAGGGACACAATACAGTCAGGTCATATGAGATTGTACATCATTTTATAATTGTTTTATAGATACCATTTTTTTATTCATTCTACTTTTAATCTCTTATATTCATCAGCTAGTTCATACCCCTAGTCCCTCTAACTTATAACCAATTGCTTAGACATATATACTTCAGAATTTCTAGGTTACATGTCTTTCATGTTTTTCATGCATATATGGTATTCTGGAGGTTTTTTCCTCTCTTTCTATATATATGTTTTTAACTATACATCACATTTAAATTTCCCTGATGTTTTATGTAATTGTTTGAGGTTCAGTTAGATGCAAATCTTTTTGGTTTCACCTTTTTAGTCTCATCTTATATTATGGTGTTTTTAATTGCTCTATAATTATTTATTCATTTACTCATTGTCCTTTTGAGTTTAATTTTTCTTAATGTATAATTTATTTATTATGTTTCTCATTGAGGTTATCATACCCCTGACGAAGGCCCACTACCGAAACACAGCCCATGTAGGGTAGAACCTATTGAAATGTCAGTAAAAGTTTGAATTCTACAATTCAACTACTATGGTTTGTTCCGCCTCGCTCCGCACCTGATCTCTGGGTGACCCCATAGGCCACAAGGCTAGATTGAGCCACCTTGTTTCACAATAGGGGGCTTGTGGGAATAGGGGAGATAGCTGCATACTTGCTGGTTCCCATGGCGGGCCAGTCCTGATTACTGCAAAATTATGCTATTAGATCTCTTAGGTTAGTACCCAGGTACCTTGTTAGTATTCAGTTGGTAGATCATTGAGATGCTACTTTGTTATCTGTTAATAAGATCTGCGGCCTAAAGCTTTGCCTCACAACAATCTTGTCTTGATAATTCATCCAGTAGGGTGATGCGTCCTCAGTGGGTTGGAGGAAGCGCATAATATGGGGAGTTACGGGGGAGGGGGAAGGTCATGGCTGCCTATATTAAGAGCTACATATTAAACAATGTCAACATCTCAAGCCTGTAGTTCTCGGAAATGAGTGCTCATGTCAAAAGCAAGTATTTGAACAATTCAGGGCCTGAGTCATCAAGGCGTTTTCCCATGGACTCAGAACAGTAAAAAAAAAAAAAGCCTTAGTGAATTGGCCCCTTAATGTTACTGCTCTTGAACAATCTTGAACAATTTCTGCACCTCCCAAAGAACAATAAAAGCTGCTTATCTTTGCAAAACACCACACTGTATGATTTGAATTGCTGTTTAAATGTTTAGCTCAAATACTAAAGGCCAGGCCACGCCTGTCTTTGAAATATCACTAATTTGGATGGATTATGCTTGTAAAGATAGGACTGCGCACTTGGCTCTTATACTGTGAACTTCCTGTAATATTTTCTGCCACAGATACTGTATGATTAGAACACTATGGAATGTGCTGGGCAGCCAGGAAGCAGTGACCTCAGAAAAGGATGTCATCGTAGGTGCCCACCTAAGAGCTTTCCTCAGTAGCAGAAGACTCCACTCTTGTCAACAAAACTACACCACGCTGACTAAAGGCACACGGTGGGCATGATGGCAAGGTTTGAGGGTTTTTTAAAAAATAAAACGTTAAATAAGAGGGAGTCCTTTTTGTTAAATACTTTTGTTAAAATGACTTTTTCTCTGTATATAGATCCTTTTCTCCAGCTCTACATGCACAATTCAGATCAAAAGCAATTTTAAATTATTAATGCTGAACGAGTGTGTGTGTGTGTGTACTCTGATACATAAATATTAATCATTTTACAGTTCAAAGAGATGCTGTTGTTATTAAGCGCCATCGAGTCGGTGTTGAGGGAGGCAAATTCAAAGCCATTAATTGCGGGTGAGCAGAATATACCCTCCTACCCTTGCTCCTGTAAATGTCCCAGTGCTAACTGCATAGCATTGGTGTGTTTCGGGGACAGTGTTGAAGATAACCGGTCAATGGGGATGGTCAGCTGCTGGCCAGTTATCTTAAAGCAGATACGGCTGGCCTCACTTTAGCCGCTTTAGCTAACTGGGCAGCAGCTGAAAATCGCCGCTGTCTGGTTAGCTGAATTGCTACCTGGCCAACCCAGATGTTTAATGCCGGTGGCTGGATATGACCTTGGCAGTGAATATCCACTTAAGGTCTCACTTAAAGTGGCAACAGCCAGACACTTTAACAGCGCTGGCCGCCGCCGAATATCGGCCCCACAGAGATCCATATGAGCGACAATAAATTACACCAACATAGGCAGATACACACAGAAAAATGACTCCAGATCTTAAACAGTTTATGAGAGAAATACAGTAGTAATTGCTCATTACATCTGGATGCAATTTTATAATTGCACGCATGCTTAAAAAGTAGGCATATACATTTTCCTGTGTAGACTTCAATACGCATCCTTTCACTGTGAAAATTACCCATGTGAACTTATATGCTTACACCTCTATCTGCTCTTCAGCCTGCGCCAAATTTTGGGATTAATTTATGTGCATATGCAGAATTTTTAAAAGCACAAGTGTAAGTTCCTCCCCAACCCTGCCCCTGGGAATACATTATATGTGAACTGTACATGCATAAATTTACTCGTATATCAGCTAGGCGATTTGATAAAAGCTTATCTCTGCACAGAAAGTACTGCTTTATTCATAGGAATGCTTTTGAAAATTACCCCCAAATATAAAGATGCTGTGATTTGTATTTTATCATATTAATTCATTAAGATGTGGGGGAGATTAAGAAGAAGGCACATTTTAATAAGAACATCGAGCTGCAATCTGGGACACCCAGGTCAACGTGGCCCAAATATCATGGAAGTGGCAGCAGTGAGGGTGGACACGTGTAAGTGCCTTCTAAAATTACTCCATATCCATCCCCTGAAAGATACACGTCTGTACATAGTAACTGTGTTACTATGTACAAGCATTTTAACGAGTGGAATTGTGCATGTCAATAGGACGGCCACATGCAAGTTTCAGCCCAAACTTAGAAACCTGTATGTGCCTGAAATGGATGGCAGCAGGCACAGCCACACAGACGTCCCCACAACACTATTTTAGGACAGGGACATCATTCCTATGCTGCATACACATCCCTGCCTGATATTTCGCAAGTGGAGATGTACAGCGGTGCGCCAACCACAAGCCTGTCTTTGTTTCCCTTCATTTTTCTTTACAGTTGTGTAAAGTAATGAGGGTATCAGAGTACCTTGTTCTCTTCTCTCAAGTCATGACCTGGCACAGGAATAGAAATGGAAGTTATCGCTGGCAGATTGAAACGTTCTGGCCGTGTCTGAAATTGGGCATGCATATATACTTTTTAAGGAACACCCCAGACAGGCTTCCACCATGCCCCCATGCGACATGGATGTGATCACCCCGAAGATGTGTAACTTTGGGGGCTTTCTATAAGAGCTCGTGCTACGGCTCAGTAGTTCTGACGTCTGAAAGAACTAATAGAGCTTCTAAAATGATCCCCTTAATCCGATTTACAAAAATCAACATCTCCCAACTTTCAGGTAAGGATAGGCAGGGGGATTTTGAAAAACTATTTACCCAGAAAAATACCAGTTTACTTCGGCAAAATAGCCCATCTGAAAAATGGGAAGCGAGTACTAGAGAATGCAGGGCCGTACCAAGGGCTATGCGAGCGGTGTGGCCACACAGGACGCAACTACAGAAGGGATGCTGATGTCATCACTGGGCTTCCAGGAAGCCCAATAAGAACAAGTTCCTGCATGTGGCTGGGGAGGCGGGGGCATCAGATTCATGAGTCTCACAGGGCATATTTCTAGCTTGATACAGTCCTGAGGGAATGCACCTTCCTATAAGGCTCTACCAAGTTTTCCTAGCGGCCCTGATTGGCCCCTACTGGAACTACATGCCAGGCTTGATGGGCTATTGGCCTGTCTCATGCTCTTATGCTACACAATGCCTTGCTGTTCACAAGGTTTCGTACTTTCCGGTTTGGAGTGCATTCTCAGTGAGAAGCTGACACAGTCACACACATGGCACAGAGGTTTAACACGGTGTAGCGCAACGCATAGTTTTAATGTGGCAATTTGTTCCTCATATTTTGTACTATTTTTAAATATGAGAAGCTGACAGTGGAACACACCTTTAGACTGATGAGCTCGTATATTTTCTGAAAACATCTTGTGATTGTACCAATGTGTCAGGAAAGTTTGGTTTTATTTCAGTTCAGTCTAGCTTGCCTCTTGGGATGTTATTTCACTGCTTTCTGGATTTCTCCGTTTGGATGCTGTGAGACACATTGGACACTGTAGTTTACGAACTCACTTGATTCAATGATATACACATTTCTTTTTTAGAAGGCGTTTTAAATCCCTCCAACACAGCAATTAATAAACTCTCAGCTCATATAAAGTAGATTCTACACAACTGTTTGGAAAGCTGTTGTGAAAAAATATTAACCCTTGTTGAAAGCAGCAAATTTGAAGAGGGAAGGGGAACTGATGCATCTTCATTTTGCTGGAAGCCTATTTTTTGATTCAGTTGAAAGACCTGCTATATTCTAATGTAAAATTTCTCTTAATTAATTTTTCCCACAGGGAGAATTTTTATTTGCAAACCAATTTCTTACTAGGCTGCAAAATCCACTGAACCCCAAATCTCTCTCAGAAAAGGGGACACACCACTGACGTTTATAACAGCTAGAGTGACGACTTGACAGCACATGCTCATTTCCGGGTTAATTGCTTAATGTGGAGTCTCTGAACAAGCAGGAAATAAGTCCTCATATACGGGTGGCATCACCGATGGAGCCCCGCATGGAATAATCTCCAGCTTCCGAAGGAAGCTTTTGGGAGGTACACTGCACATGCGGTGCCATCTTCTCCAGTCTTCTGGCCCTCGTGGCTGTCTTTTTGGGGGTTTTCTTGCCGCTCGTTGTCGGTTTAGTTGGTTTCATTGACTTAGGTTTTCTTTTGTGTTTTTTTTTCTTGCTTTTAGCGTGTTTTACCCCTTCAGGATTGTTTTCCTGCCCAGCTCTTCAGTTTAACTTTGTCTAGGCAGTATTTTTCAGCATGTCTAAACCAGTTAGTGGCTTTGAGAAATGCACAAAGTGTGGCAAGATCATTTCTGCCACTGACCACCGCAAATGGTGCTTGCAATGCCTTGGACCCGATCATCAGTCGGCCTCCTGAACAGTCGAGAAAAACAGGAGCCCCTCTTCGGCTCATCAGATTCAGCATCCTCAGCCCCGACTCTGTCATCAATGCTGGCTAAGGTGTCTGAGGCATCCAAGGGAAAGGAGCTACATGCCCAGTCAGAGCAGAGTGGCCTGAGCAGCAAGAGGAGATTCTCTGATGAGACCCTGTTGATGTCGAAGGGTGAGCACAGAAAGAAAATCCAGGTGCAGCGTCATCGCAACTCTTTTCGGCGCAATGCGGAGAGTGATGGCCAGGAGCGACAGGCCAAGCTTGCCCAGTGGGAAGAATCGATCCCGACAGTAGAGTCAACCCCCATTGCCCAGGAGGGCAGCCGGATGTCTCCCGATGCACCTATCATCGTGGAGTCCCCGCCTGAGGTGTTGATGCCAATGTCTGCAGTTGTGGCATCGGCCCCCTCACAGGTTTTGGTTCTGGAGGAATGCCTTTGAGCCCTCGAAGCTTATTTTGTGGCAGTTGAAGCCTTGTGGAATGCAGGCTTTGTGGCATGGAGAGTGTCATCATCGCACTCTGTCCAGCCCTTTCTGGAGACCCATGCCCTGCCCACCGAGGTGGGGACATCGGGTGGGAGATTGGAATAGACTGTGGTTATTGGCGTAATCTTCCTTTCCAGCATGTAAGAATCAGAGACCCAGGAGCATTGCCATTGGCGCACTGGGTGACACGGAGGCCACCGGCACCAATCCTCTCCCAAGCCGCGGAACAGGAGGGAGAAGGAGACTGAGCATTACTTTGACTTCCTCTCGGAATCCAAATCTGAATGGGGAACTGATAGAAATAGACAGCTTCGGACCTTTGGTCTCTGGACCTCCCATCCAATCCATCGCCTCCCCCTGAGTGATGCAAGTCCCTCTCAGAGGACATATCCTTCCAGGACTTTGTTAGGAACATGACCAAGGCCATCCCCTTTTCTCTGGAATCGGAGAAGAAGCCGAGGGCGGAAGAACTGGAGCTACTCCAGTACCCCTCAGCCCCCAGGGAGGTGATGACAGTTCCTGTGCACCTTGTCCTGCAGAAGCTGCTGCTGCAGTTGTGGGAGACACCACTTACAGTACCCATCATCAGCTGCAGACACGACTCCCCTGAACTGGGTCCAGAAGGTCCTGGGATTTGAAAAGCCTGTTATCACACAATTCCATTGTGGTTGAATTGGCCTTGAAATGGACTAAAAAGCACCAAGACTCGCTCTTTGGTTCTGTCAGGCCACAAGGCTCGAAACCTGTGCTCCTTTGGGAGGAAATGCTATCAGGGCTAAGAACATAAGACATGCCATACTGGGTCAGACCAAGGTCCATCAAACCCAGTATCCTGTTTCCAACAGTGGCCAATTCAGGCCACAAGTACCTGGCAGGTTCCCAAAGAGGCACACGGGTTCCCCAGTGCTTGTCCCAGGGCAAGCAGTGGATTTCCCAGGTCCTCTAATAATAGTTTATGGACCTTTCCTCCAAGAACTTGTCCAAACCTTTTTTAAAACCAGCTTCACTAATAGCTTTTACTATATCCTCCGGTAACGAATTCCAGAGTTTGATTATGCATTGATTAAAAAAATATATTTTCTCTTATTAGTCTTAAATGGATTGCATTGCAACTTTATTGTGTGTCCTCTAGTCTTTCTACTTATTGATGGCATAAACAACTGATCTACATTTACCCGTACCATTCTATTCATTAATTTATAGACCTCTATTATATCCCTCCTCAGCTGTCTCTTTTCAAAGTTGAAGATCCCTAACCTTTAAAGCCTCTCCTCATAGGGATATCCTTTCATTCCCTTTACCATTTTTGTCGGTCTTCTTTGTACCTTTTCTAATTCAGCTATATCTTTTTTAAGAAATGGCGACCAGAATTGCACACAATATTCAAGGTGCAGTTGCACCATGGAACGATACAGAGGTATTATAATATCCTTTGTTTTATTCTCCATTCCTTTGCTTATGATTCCTAGCATTCTATTTGCTTTCTTGTCCACTACTGCACACTGGGCAGAGGGTTTTGACATATTATCTGCAATGACACCTAAATCTTTTTCCTGGGTGGTGGCTTCTAAGATGATAACTTGCATAATGTAACCATAGTTTGGGTTGTTCTTTCCTAGGTGCGTAACTTTGCACTTGTCCACATTAAATTTCATCTGATATTTGGACATCCATTCTTCCAATTTTTCAAGGTCCTTTTGCAATTTTTCACAATCGTCTTACGTTTTAACAACTTTGAATAATTTTGTGTCATGCTGGTTATCAGGGTCCTGGCTTACCAGAACTATATGAGCATGTTCCTCAAGGATGTCATGTTGAACCTGGAGGACTTTGATGCCCTTGTCCCCGAGGACCGTTATGAGACGTTTCAGGGCCTGGTGGCCCATGGCAAGGACTGCTCAAAATTCATAGTGCGTGGCACCTATGATGCCTTTGAGTCCATGAGCAGAGTGGCAGCAGTGGGCATCACTGCCTGCTGGATGGCATGGCTGCAGTCTTCTGACCTGGAACAATGGGTCCAGGGCAAGATCGCTAACATCCCCTGACAAGGGGAGAAACTCTTTGGGAAACCTGTAGAGGAGAAGGCAGAAGAGTTCAAGAAGGAGCATGTGACCCTCTTGAGGCTCTCCAAGAAAACTGCAGATCCCGCATGGAAGAAGCATCAAGCTGAGAAGGCCTTTTACCCGCATCTGCACCGGTATTATCTGGCCCAGCCGCAGGCACAGACTCTTCGCCAACAGCAGAGGGAGGACCCCAAAAACACAGCAGTCCAAGCTGGGGGTGGACTTTTGATGGGTTCTCAGGAGCATAGAAACATAGAAAAATGATGACAGAAAAAGACCACATGGCCTATCTAGTCTGCCCTTCCATATCAACATCTACAACAGACCCCTTTTTTCCTTTAGAGATCCTCTGTGTTTGTCCCATGCTTTTTTGAATTCAGATACTGTCCTTATCTCTACCACCTTCACTGGGAGACTATTCCATGGATCCACCACTCTTTCCGTAAAGCATACCCAGCTGACTGCTGTCTGCCCGGGTAGCCCTGCAGGTAGAGGGGCAGCTCATCCACTTTGCCCACCGGTGGCCCCTTGTCACCTAGGACACCTGGGTGCTGCAGATCATCCAAAGTCGATATTGGCTGCATCTCCATCAGCTGTCACCACCTTCATACATTCCTGAGGAGTACTACATGGACCCCATGCTGCAGAATGAAGTTGCCGCCCTGCTAACCGACTTAGCCATCGAGCCAGTTCCCCCTGGCTCAGGTTGGGCGGGGCTTCTATTTCAGATACTTTCTGGTCCCCAAAGAGACTGG
Organism: Ichthyophis bannanicus; assembly: GCA_033557465.1. NCBI lineage: Eukaryota > Metazoa > Chordata > Amphibia > Gymnophiona > Ichthyophiidae > Ichthyophis > Ichthyophis bannanicus. Next base: position 174,814,811 of record CM066043.1, on the reverse strand, counting down.
CAGGTTCTGGCCCATTCTGGACCTGCGAAACCTGAATCAGTTGCTCATGTGTGGTCTTGCTAGGGATGCTGCTCCCGTACCTTCTCCAAGACAATCCACTCAAGTCACAAACAGTATGTGCAGTTTGTGCTGGGTGGTCAGCACTTTCAGTAGCGGCTGCTTCCCTTCGGGCTGGCTTCAGCCCCACGGATCTTCACAAAGTGCCTGGAGGTCATAGCCACCTTCCTCCAGACCATGGGAGTCTTTATCTTCCCGTACCTGAACGACTGGCTCAAACATCCCATGCCGGATGTCGTCCAGAAGTCTTCTGAACTCACCATTCAGGTGCTCAAGCAGCTTGGCTTCATGATGAACTACCCAAAGTCCCACCTCCAGCCCACGCAGCAGCTGGAGTTAATCAGATATGGGCCTTTCTGCCAGTGGACCGTATGCTACTACTACTACTACTGAACATTTGCATAGCACTACATGACATACACAGTACTGCACAGATACATGTAAAACACGGTCTCTGCTCATCAGAGCTTACAATCTAGTCAAAAGCTCAGTGGCTCATCGCTGTGGTGGGCAATGTGCAGCACAAGTGCCACACAACATCCCGCGGGATATTGAGAATCCTTGGGCACATGGCTGCCACAGTGCATGTCACTCTGCAGGCCTGCCTCTCCATGCGGTAGGCTCAGTGGACCTTAAGCATGCAATGGAAGCAGGCAACGAGCCACCTTCGGGACAAAGTCACAGTCACTGTGCCGTTGATGCGGTCCCTCGCCTGGTGGCTCCAGCCCAGAAATCTGCTGTAAGGCCTCCCATTCCACTCGGTAGCCCCCTGCAAGATGCTCACAACGGACGCACCCAAGTTCAGCTGGGGAGCACACCTGGGTGATCTGCGCACCCAGGGCCTGTGGTTCAAGCAGGAGAGCCTGCTTCAGATCAACATTCTCAAGCTCATCTCAGCTGGGTGGACCCTCAAGAGGGCAGTGGTGAACTGGATCTTTCGGGAATGGGGCACTCCGATGGTGGACCTCTTTGCCATGGCATTCAATGCCCAGATGGCTCGGTTCTGCTCCTGGAGGCTGGGGGTAGGGCTTGCTGTATGCATACTCCCCGATACCACTCATGGTGAAAATCCTCCTGAAGCTCCAGGCCAACAAGGGATCCATGATCCTCATTGCCTCCTACTGGCCTTGGCAGCCATGGTTCCCACTGCTGCCGCAGCTCTCGCAGAGGGAGCTTCTCTGCCTGGGCTCCGCCACAGATCTCATCTCATAGGAGGGCAGGATCTTTCTTCACCCCATTATCTGTTTGTTGGCCCTCACAGCATGGATGCTGAGCGGGTAGTCATCTCTGAACTAAATCTTCCAGAGAATGTCACCAACATCCTTTTAGCGTCCTGCAAGGACTCAACTCGCAAGGCTTACCTGCTAAAGTGGCAGAGGTTTACCACCTGGTGCGAAGGCAAGGCTCTGGACCCCTTCTCCTGCACCATGGACCAGCTACTGAAGTACTTTCTGCACCTCTCCAACTCCGGCCTGAAGTCCATTTCAGTGAGAATCCACTTCGGCGTGATAGGGATGTACAATCGCAGCTTTGGGGGAAAGCTCATCTCAGCCCAGCCACTGGTGGTTCGTATTCTGCAGGGTTTACTACTCTCAAGGCCCCTGCTCAAGCCTCCTATGGTGGCTTGCGATCTCAACGTGGTACTCATCCAGCTGATGAAGGCTCCATTTGAGCCACTGGATTCATGTCCCCCAAAGTTCCTAACCTGGAATGTCTGCTTTCTGGTGGCGGTAATGTCAACGCGATTCATCAGCGAGCTGCAGGCTCTGGTCATTCACCCTCCGTACACCAGATTTCACCAGAAAAGAGTGGTGCTCTGCACGTACCCCCACTTCCTGCCAAAGGTGGTCTCTGTGTGCCTGGAACGTATTAATGGAATCATGAAGTCAGAGAACTACAAAGTTATTTTGGAGTGAAATGTCAGAATGCTAGGTCTGGGTCTGGATCTGGGTCAAAGATCATGGGTCCTCCAGCAGGATAATGACCCAAAACATACATCCAAAAGTATGAAAGAATGGTTAAAAAGGAACAAATAGACTGTTTTAAAATTGGCTAGCAATGAGTCCTGATATCAATCCAATTGAGAACCTTTGGAAAGAACTGAAATCTGCCATTGGTAAAAGGAATCCTGGAAACATTCATGAGCTGGAACAAACCATAGTTGAAGAGTGGGAGAAACTACCAGCAGAAACCTATAGATGGCTACAAGAAACATTTGGAGGCTGCCATCACTGCCAAGGGTTGTGCAATCAACTATTAGTGAAGGTTGCCATTAATCCTGTCCAGGTCATATTTTGGTTTTTTTCTCAGATATTGCTATGTCTAAGTTGAACAGACATCTCTTTTTTTGTTGTATACTTTTGAACATACTTTTAAAATATTATGAAGATATATAGTTGCAGTATTTACAATTATTTCTCAAGATATTGTACACAACATACCTAAAATTCAAGGGTGCCAATAATGTTGACCACAACAGTAAGTCTCTGGTGAGACCTCATTTGGAGTATTGTATGCAATTCTAGAGACAACATCTTCAAATGGATATAAACCGGATGGAGTCGGTCCAGAGGGCAGCTGCTAAAATGGTCAGTGATCTTTGTCATAAAGCATATGAGGACAGACTTAAAGATCTCAATATGTATAGTTTGAAAGAAAGGCAGAAGAGGGGAGATATGATAGAGATGTTTAAATACCTCTGTGGCATAAATAGACAGGAGGAGAACCTCTTTTAATTGAAAGAAAACTCTGGAGCAAGGAGGCCTGGGATGAAAGTGAAAGGGGATAGACTTAGGAGTAATCTAAGGAAATATTTCTTTATGGATAAAGTGGTGGATGTATGGAATAGTTCCCAGTGGAGGTGGTAGAGACAAGGACTGTATTTGAATTAAGAAAGCATCAGAAAAAACACAGAGGATCTCTAAGGAAAATGAAGGATTGTAGAGCTGAGTAGTTACTAGACTGGATATGCAATCAGTTTTCTCTATCTCTGTAAGTCTTACTGAAGTCCAGATAGATAACATAAGAACATAAGATATGCCATACTGGGTCAGACCAAGGCCCATCAAGCCCAGTATCCTGTTTCCAGCAGTGGCCAATCTAGGACACAAGTACTTAGAAGTTTCCCCAGAGGACACAGGTTCCACAACATTCACTGTATGTCTCTGATCCACCGTTACTGTCACCTCAATTAACTTTGACTATAGATGTAGGTGAATGCACTGTAGGCGCCTGTTGTTGTTAAGTGCCGTCGAGTCGGAGTCGACTCATGGCGACCCTCTGGATAGCTATCCTAAATTGTGTTCGGTCTTCAGTCAGGCGGCTCATTGTTGACAGAATGGTATCCGTAGCTGCTGTTATTGTATCGATCCATCTCATTGCTGGCCTTCCTCTTTTGCGTTGACCTTCTATCTTGCCAAGCATAATGTCTTTCTCTAATGATTTCTCTCTTCGCATGATGTGTCCAAAGTATGAAAGTCGAAGTCTTGTCATCTGAGCTTCTAAAGAAAGCTTAGGTTTGATCTCCTCTAGTACCGACTGGTTTGTTCTTTGGGCAGTCCATGGTATACACAGTATTCGCCGCCAGCACCATAATTCAAAGGCATCAATTTTCTTCCTATCTGTCTTTTTCATTGTCCAGCTTTCACATCCATATGATGTTATTGAAAATACCATGGCTTGAACAAGTCGAATCTTTGTATGGAGAGAGACATCTCTGCTCTTGAGAATCTTATCTAGGTCTTTCATAGCCATTCTGCCAAGAGCAATGCGTCATCTGATTTCTTGACTGCTTGCTGCTTCTTTATTGATAGTTGATCCAAGTAGGTTAAAGTTGTTCACAATTTCAATTTCTTCTCCTTAAACGATGAACCTGTTGATTATGCCAGTTGTCATGATCTTTGTCTTCTTTACATTAAGGTGCAGGCCCATTTTGAGATTATGTTCTTTGATTGTGAGAAGCAAATGTTTCAGATCATCTTCACTTTCAGCCAGTAATGTGGTATCATCAGCATAGCAAAGGTTGTTGATGAGTCTTCCACCAATCTTCACACCTCTGTTGTCTTCATACAATCCTGCTTCTCTGATGATTTGTTCTGCATATAAATTAAACAGGTAAGGTGAAAGTATGCAGCCTTGTCTTACACCTTTGCTTATTTAAAACCATTCTGCTTCTCCTTGTTCCGTTCGAACTGTTGCTTCTTGATCAATGGTACCAACAAGAGGCACGAACCACGTGCTACAAAGAACCCAGTAAGAAGCGTGGGAAGCGAGTGGAAGGACAATCTTTATTAGTAGAAAAAAGCCTATGGCCCAACACAGGCCGTGTTTCGTTGCCTTCTTCAGGGGCAGGCTATATAAGATAACAACAAATAAATAAATAATTAAACTTACTATAATCATATTAGTAAAACATAAAAACGTCATACTGAAGGATGACAAATAAACAAAGTTAATATTATAAATACATACATATCATATAAGAGATATCAATAAATAATGATAAAACATAAATAAATGATGAATTAAAAGATCAGCAACAGCATAATAAGGAACCTCAAGAACATATATGGTAGACAGAAAACATCATAGTTAATACATATACAAATATATATTATATATATATAAAAATAAATAAACAAATAAATAAATAAATAGTAAACCAAATGTGTGAAAGATGTTATTTTAAAAAAACTACCCATAAACTACCCATATCATATCAATAATGCTCAATAACTTAAAACAAATAGGAATAAACTCTACAGTACACAAATGGTTTTCATCCTACCTAACTGATAGAACGCAAAATGTAAGAATTGGAAATCAAACCTCTACCACCTACAAGCAAGAAATTGGATTACCTCAAGGTTCAGCGCTGTCAGCTCTACTTTTCAATATTTACATAAAACCAGTCTGCAACATTTTCAAAAGCTTCGGAGTACGATATCATCTCTACGCAGATGATATTATGCTGTATATTCCATTCACAATTCCCAACCTACCGCTTCAACTCTTATCGGACTGCTATAATGAAGTCACAACTTGGCTAAAAACACAAAACCTCCATATCAATCACGCTAAAACCGAAGTTCTAATTGTAACCAAGAACAGAACCTATATCCCTCCATCACACATAAGACTCCAAAACCAAGAAATCAAAATAAAAAAGGAAATAAGATATCTAGGTGTTATACTAGATACACACCTTACGATGGAAACACACATCAGCAATACCATAAAGAAAATCTACTTAAAACTTAAAACTCTCAAACAACTTCGTCCACTAGTTTTCACACAGGACTTTATCAACATAATACAGGCCACAATAACCCCTCACTTTGACTTTGCCAATCTAATCCTAATAGGCTTAACAAAACAAAGCATTAAACGATTGCAATTCGCACAAAATGCTGCAGCCAGAATCACATTGAAAATCAATTCCCTTCAACACATATCACCAATACTAGCCTCCCTTCATTGGTTACCAATTCAAAGTAGAATAATCTACAAAACAATAATAACAACATTCAAGGCCTTATATGATCTGGCCCCATCCATGCTATGTAACTTAATACACAAAGAACCAGCTAAGCCTACACACAGAAAAGGACAACTAAGCAGATTAAAAATCCCGAAAGAATTTACAAAAGCCCACAAATCAACAAACAATAGAGCATTTTCGCACATAGCCCCTACTATCTGGAATTCCCTTCCAGAGGAGCTACGAAAGCTAACAGAGATCACAGAACTACGCAAGAAACTGAAAACCTATCTGTTCTCCAAACATTATAACATAATTAACTCAATATCTACACTAGACAAAGGTTAAACAGACAATCGGTTGCTCCACGCAATAAACCTTTAACCTATACAGTTAGCACTCTCCAATGATAATCCTTTGACCTCCCCCAATTAATCCATGTATATATATTCATATATAACTTGTATATAGTTATCGCACTGTTCGGTATTATACCACATTGTTTGTTCTATATTTTATATGATGTTCCTTGTAAATAAGTTCTGTTATATTTCAATGTTCCATGTAAAACAAACTTGATTTGTTAATTATTGTTAACTGTAAACCGCAACTGAACTCTTGGAAGATGCGGTATATAAATGTGAACAAAATAAATAGGGCATACCATCACATTGTAACCACATGTAAAACCATATATATTAGATGGTGAATAAATAAAACACACAAACAAACATTGCATACCTTTATAAACCATCATACTTCCATGGTGCTCTAGACACTATGAGGGACAAGGAAGAAAACCATATGGATAAGTGCAGCATCATACCATTTTTAATTCACTATACCCAATGCTCAAAAGGGTCTTACTAAGATAAAATGTACGTGTAAAAACATTACCTATGAGCACGATAATGTTCTTTCAAAACTGTTATTTCAGGAAGAGAACCCAATGCTAAAAAGAAAGGAAAGGCACATGATACAAATTATAACCCCCATCTAAATCTACCTTGTAACTAATAAGATAAAGCTGGGTAATTATCCTACACTTCACAAGCTATTTATATATAGATGAAAAAATAAAGGACAATAAACAAAAAAACAAAAACAAAACAAACCCCAAAGAGCCAGGACTCACTAGTCCCCACCGGTTAGCAACAATTAATGTGGAAAGAGATCTTATTAAGAAGGTGAACTGGCAGCGTGTGGATCAACCGCAACACAATATTTTACCCAACATTATCTGCTTACAGAACTTCTTGTTTAACAACGCGTTCTAATTCGAAACTTAAAAAATGTGTTTAAAGGCATTAAAATGTTACAACAACAACCATTCAGTTGAGACTCCCCAGCCTCATAAACCCGGTACAAAAAACAAGCTTAGAAACGTTCTACCACTATTAGAACATATATCTAATAAATACTTAGCTGTATTGTGTACAGATAAAAACCACCTAGCCAATACAAAACATCGGGTCCCTTCTATAACTCACTTTAAAATTGCAGAAACACTTAAAAACTTCAGACGAAGATCCCTTCCGATTACATTAAAAATGAACATAAAAACGCCGGCATCTGCATATTAAATTCAATTATTGCCCGCGATATACAAATGAAAGTGACATCATCACAAATAACACCAAACCTGATCTTGCAAACCTCAGGAGTAAGGGGGACATTGTCATCAAACATTATTAAGAGTTCTCCTTACTACTCTTTTCAAAAGGATCGCAGCTATAGAGTACGGCAGACAGTCGTTCTGCTCTCTGAGAAGGAGAACGATACCTCACAACAATATAACATTAAAAAACCATGTAATAAAAACTTAAAAACCGGCGTAAAAACTCACAATACCTTCCAATTTATATTTATTTCAGGGCAGAATCCACATTTTTGGGACCACTAACTTTCCAGCCTTACAAATCTGGCATGATAACTTAAGCTTAAAAAGGTTCTAAATGCTGTTAAAAGCCATACATTTACTAAATCCTAGCTGTATTTCAAAGACCATACGTGACACCAATACAGCTAGGATTTAGTAAACGTATGGCTTTTAACAGCATTTAGAACCTTTTTAAGCTTAAGTTATCATGCCGGGTTTGTAAGGCTGGAAAGTTAGTGGTCCCAAAAATGTTCTGAGGTATCGTTCTCCTTCTCAGAGAGAAGTATATCGCGGGCAATAATTGAATTTAGTTCAACTCATTTTTATTAAACATTTTCCGATAACACATATTCCAAATAACAAATAACAGGGCCCCACCCATATGGGGAGGGTAAACACATTGAAGACTGCCTCTAAGTCATATCAACAAAGGTTATAGTATAAAACGTAACATACAGAAGAGCAGGAAAATCATGCAAATAAAAATAAAAATAAAAATAAAAATAAAAATACCTTTCTGAGTACAGGCTTGCATAGCGGAACCAGTGAGTGATCTCCCCAAACAGAACTGCACAAATAATATGAGTGAGGTACCCATAACCAGAATATGGGAGATCTAACACCCGCATAGTTGGGTCGCAGCCTCAGCCGCAGAACATCCCACCACCGGTAACATGTACAGCAAATTAAAAGGTACTTTCGAATACAGAACCCTTGTGCGGACCCCCCCCCTTTTAAACCTTACCCCCCCACTACCCACACCCACCCCCCCACTCCAGTCCGATTGGTAGCCATCTATAAGTAGAATGTCGATGCGTTTCCATTGGTAATATCAGGTCATCTCCCCTCTCTTGATCAATCTCTCGAACCCAGCCCTCCACATGCACCACCCCAAGCATCCTCCACAAAACTATACAAGGATACTCTCTATAGAGAGACGCAGCACGGGCCGGTATGGAACAGCAGTCATGTCATGCCATTCTCCTGCACCCCGTGTAATACAAGGCTCCGGGGTAAAGGTAAATGTACGACTGGAGAGAACCTCACTAAATGAGCATGACACAATCATTCAGCATAAAGAGTGAGCACACGGTGTAGCACTAGCTCAGTTGTGCTACAATGTGTATGCAATAATAAGACATAATTATACGTTAATTGCCATGCTGCAGTCCCGCACAGGTAGCCGATCCAGTAGGGGCGCCCAAAGTTCCAAGAAAGAGTCCCACGCCCTCCCACCCCGCTGCTTGGCCGTCAGTTTTTCCATATAGAGCAAGGCACATATGGCGTGTTCCCACATCTGCACTCCAGGAGGGGCCGGGTCAGCCCAGGCGCCCAACAGAACTTTTTTTACTAACAATAATCCCCGGGTTAATAAGAGCTTCTGAGGTGGCGTAAGGGCCTGATTCCCAGTCCCCCATCGATGAAACAAGCAGACCTCTACACTCCAATGAAGAGGCACACCCAACCATCTGTCAAATTCTCCACAAACGTACTTCCACAAGTGTGTCACCTTAGAACATTCCCAAAATTTATGAAGCAATGTGCCTCTGTCTAACGTACACCAACCACAATTGGGTGATACACGTACACCCGCCTTAAAAGCCCATACATCCGTAGTATAGGCTCTCCAAAGGAATTTAAACTGTAACTCTTGCAAGTATATCCAGAAATCACCCCTCGGGATGCCCTCAAAGGCCTCGCGCAAATCCATCACCGTCAAACGTGTCATACCATCTCTTACCCATCGATGAACTAAGTCAGCCAAATATTCATCATCACCCGCCGGGTGTAGTAATTCCCATCTCTCCAGCCCCTCCCGGGAACCAACGTCAAGTTGCTCAAGCCATCTTCTAACCGGAAGTCCTGAGTAAATCGGACTGACAGAGGCTCCACCCAGTCCCTCCACATAGTGGCGAATTTGTAAGTACCCGTAAAAATCATGGCGAGAGAGCTGGTAACGACTCTGCAATACACTAAAGGTTTCTAGGTGCGATCCATCAGGCGCAAGGAGATCTCCAATACACACAACACCTTTCTGAGCCCAATCCCTGAATATGTTAAGCCGCGAGGAGCCCGGAGGGAAGTCTGGATTCCCCACCAAGGGCAAGAGCGCCGACCTTTGCCAATCCCATCCAAAGCGGGAGCACAACGCCCGCCAGGCCGCCTTAAGGGCCGCCATGTATGTCCAACCACCCACAGACCCACGACCCGAGGCCGAATGCAAGAGCACTAGACCATGGAGAGGTACGCAACTAGCGTTTATCTGCGGAGTCGGGGCACAGCCCCCCGTCCCGGCCACCAAGGACCAGATATGCCTAGTCAAATAATAGAGATTATAGTTTCGGAGGTCCGGAAGCTGCAATCCACCGTCTTCTCGTCGTCTCATCAAGGCCCTTAAAGGAATACGCGCGCGTTTACTCCTCCATAAAAAACCACGCAACAATTTATCAAAGCAACGCCAGTCGCCCTCTCGAATCCATATAGGCAGCAAACGTAGTACATATAACCATCGGGGCATCTCTACCATTGTAAACAGGGCTATTCGACCTCTGAGCGACAAAGGAAGGCCCTGCCACCGTGCAAAAGTTTGACGGGCTCGGCTCAACATGCCAGGGACGTTCACTGAGTATAGATTAGTCGGGTTGTCCGGCAATTGAATACCTAAGTATTTGATCTCCCCTTCCGCCCACACCAGGGGAAAAGCTCCCTGCCATAAGGGCCGCCCCCTGTTCCCAACATCCAGAACCACTGATTTAGAGGCATTAATCTTAAGACCTGAAAAAGCACCATAGTCTTGAATAAGGTGCAAGACTCGTTCCAATGAGGGCTGTGGGTTAGTAAGACACAGCAGCATATCATCAGCAAAGGCGCTCACTTTCATCTCTGTACCCCCGAGCATAATACCATGGATGTCCTGGTGACCTTGAATAGCATGAAGCAGGGGTTCCAAGGACAGCACGAAGAGCAAAGGGGAAAGCGGGCAGCCCTGGCGTGTCCCACGCTCCAACTCAAACGTGTCAGAACTAGCTCCACAGAGCACCACGCGCGCCAGAGGGCGCTGGTACAGTGCCCGGACCCACGAAACGAAATCGCCCTGCATTCCAAACTTGTCCAAAACATCCCATAAGTACTGCCAGGCCACCCTATCAAACGCTTTCTCGGCATCTAAACTTACTAAGAATAAGGCTTCTTCCTCCCTCACGCAGTGTTCCATACCAAGGAGCAGCCGGGCAATATTCTTGGTCGCCTCACGCCCTTGGACAAAGTCCACCTGTCGAGGAGCTATAAGGGAAGGCAAAATACCATTGAGCCGGTTCGCCAGAACCGACGCCAAAATCTTCACATCACAGTTAATGAGGGAGATGGGCCTATATGAAGCTGGCTCCAAGGGGTTTTTTCCCGGTTTCGGAATGACGGTAATGTCGGCACAGCGCATATCTCGAGGTAGGCCTCCATCCTGTCTAATGGCGTCGTACATCACCACCATTGAGGGGGCCAATCTAGACCTAAGTAGCTTGTAGTACTCGTAACTGAAACCATCAGGCCCAGGTGCTTTGTGAGATTTCCCCTTCGCAATTACGGCTTGGATCTCTCGTGTGGTCAAGGGATCATTCAATAACTGGAGCTGTTCCGCAGTCACCTGCGGAAGAGTCAAGTTCTGCAGAAAGGCACGGCCTGCCCCATAATCCCTCGCGTCCTCACTATACAGGCTCGCATAAAAGGCCTGAAAGATCCCAGCAATCTCCCGAGAATGGTGTTTCAGAGCGCCCCGCTCATCCCGAAGAACAGGGATGAACCGAGATCCCCCCGGGTCACGAACTAATTTTGCAAGAAGCCGTCCCGTTCGATTTCCATATCTATGCAGCCGATGTCTATAGTATGACATAGAGAGACTTGCACGCCGCTGCAGTAACTCATTGAGTGCCAGCTGAGAGCGGGCATATTCCCTCTGTAAGGCTGCGTCAGCCCTCCTCCCTAACAAATGTTGCAAGTCTCTCAAACGGCGTTCCAACACTAGTATACTACGATCCATATGACGCCGCCGCCGGGTCGTATAAGATATGATGGCGCCCCGCATTACCGCCTTGCTAGCCTCCCAAAACAGTATCGGTGGACAGTCGGGTCTATCATTAAAAGCAACATACTCATCCCATTGTCTTTCCAAAAAGGCCTGAAACTCTGTATCTTGATCCAAGTAGGTCGGAAAGCGCCAACGTTTCTGTCCCGCTCCCCGGCATTCCCACAACACCCATACCATACCATGATCAGACACTACGATCGGTTCAATCTCAGCCTGGGCCACCATTGAAAGGCCTCCCTCGTTCACCAGAATGTTATCAATTCGAGACCAAGTGTGATGTGCCCGCGATTGATGAGTGTATTCCCGGACCCCCGGGTGAAGTAATCGCCAGACATCCACCAGGTCTCCCAATCTGCAAAGGTAGGCCACCCCTCTGCGCATCGAGGAGGTCGCCGCGTCCGCTTTAGACTTGTCCAGCGAGGGATCATGCGGACAGTTGAAGTCCCCAGCCATCAGTATTTTACTCGCCCCCGCCTCCTTCACAAAGCGGAGCAACTTCCTAAAGAACTCGTGATCATAAACATTGGGCGCGTAGACATTTGCTATCCAAATCACCTCATTAAAAAGTTTGGCTGTGATCAAGATATATCGACCGTGGGGATCTGCATGCACCTTAGCCACCTCAAAAGGAACCCCCCGCTTTACTAATACCGCCACCCCTGCCTTTTTTCCCCAGAAGAGGCACCATATACAGCCTCCACCCAGTCTCGCTTAAGCTTGGAGTGTTCTAGTGCGCTCAAGTGAGTTTCCTGCAGCAGCGCCAGATGTGCCCCCTTTCTTTTCAACATTTGCAGTATCTTAGTACGCTTGATCGGGGACCCAATACCCCCCACGTTCCAGGAAACAATTTTTGCGTTTAACATATCAGCAGCATGTGGGAATCTGCAGCAAGGTACCGGAATGTCAAGCTACCCGGAGACGCCCAGCCTCGTCTCCAGGAATCTTTCTCACACCCTAGAGTAGGGAGAGAGACCGTGAGTGAGACAGCCTTGTGCCATTGCAGAAAATCGAACAACCGGCTACATATTCCAATCGGAGCCCCTGCCCCCCCATCCCCATCCACCCACTGTACCCCATAGTCCCCCTCCCCCCTCCCCTTCCCCATCCCCATGCTCTCCAGCCATCCCGACCTATCTAATCCCCCCCAAACCTCCCCCCTCCCCCACCCCCCTACAGTCTCCCTGTCCCACAGACACGCATCACTACCAGTCGCCCATCCACACTTCCCCAAGCATTCCTCTAGTTCCCTAAACACACCATCTTCCACACCCTCATTCAGATCACCATTCAATCTACCCCCATTCCCCACACACATCCTATACAGAACCCTACGAATAGGGCACCCCCCTAGGGGAGTAAGATCACAGTCTGTGCCCCTCCGGGCCGTCCGTGATGTAAGAAGAAGTTTAAAGGCCAAGCGGCATCAGCCAGTCCCAAACAGGTCTCCTATGCTGTTTGAAGGGGCAATAGGAACTGCCTGCCTATATGAGTCCAGCAATTGCCACAGTCCAGCAGCAGGGCACAGTTTGTCATGGTTGGCGCGACTACTCCAGCCAGTCTCATATAGCTCAGTCCCCATTTTGCACAACTGGCTCCTGTAGCATGGACACATATTTCTTCGCCCCTGCAACCTGTTCAAATGTGTGAGTGGTGCCCTTATAAAAGATCTTAAGGGTGGCCGGATAGAGTAGGGCGAATTTCACCTCGCGCTGAACTAACTCAGTGCATAGAGGCGCGAATTCCTTACGTCGCGCTGCCAGGGAGGCTGAATAGTCTGGGAACAGCAAGACCCTTGCATTATCAAGTCTTAGGTCTCTTTTCTTCCTGTAGGCTTGCAACAGCAATGCTTTATGCTGGAAATTTAGAAGACGTGCCAGCACCGGTCTAGGTCGGCCCTGACCCTCGCGTACTGGGCCCAGACGGTGGGCTCGCTCAACGTGGATTTGGCCCCGTAGCTCTTCAAGGCCTAGTTCCTGCGGCAACCACTCCGCGAACAAGGTGAACAGCTGGTTCCCCGTCCAGGATTCGGGCACCCCAACCAACCTCAGATTGTTCCTTCTCGATCTGTTTTCGAGATCATCCACCTTCATTATAAGGTCATCCAATTGCTTCTGCTGCTTCGCCGCTGTATTTTCCAGCGCCAGCTCTTCCTCCTCCAGCACCGTCACTCGTTGTTCCATCTCATCCATCCTCTTGGCATATTCTCCAAATTTCTCACCCATCTCATCCAGTTTACGCATAACTGTGTCAAACTTAGGTTCCAGCATTTTGACAACTTCCTGAGCCGTCTCATCGGGGGCTGAGTCCACACTATCTTTCCCCGGGGAGTCCGGCGGGCCTGCTCGGTTCGCCGCCGCCATTTTTAAGTCTTTGACCCCCGCGGGTTTATCTCGTTTATTTGCCGCTCTCATTGATCCAAGACACTCACCAAGCTGCCCGGACACAATAGGAGAAGTACAGCAGAGGTGGCAGTGCCTCTTAAGGCAGTATTGGACCGGCGATGCCTATTAAATTGCAGAATTTCTACAGACGGCCCGGGAGCACGACGAGGAAGCTCCTCACCCGCTCATGTGCACACGTGATCTCCGCAATAATTGAATTTAATATGCAGATGCCGGCGTTTTTATGTTCATTTTTAATGTAATCGGAAGGGATCTTCGTCTGAAGTTTTTAAGTGTTTCTGCAATTTTAAAGTGAGTTATAGAAGGGACCCGATGTTTTGTATTGGCTAGGTGGTTTTTATCTGTACACAATACAGCTAAGTATTTATTAGATATATGTTCTAATAGTGGTAGAACGTTTCTAAGCTTGTTTTTTGTACCGGGTTTATGAGGCTGGGGAGTCTCAACTGAATGGTTGTTGTTGTTGTAACATTTTAATGCCTTTAAACACATTTTTTAAGTTTCGAATTAGAACGCGTTGTTAAACAAGAAGTTCTGTAAGCAGATAATGTTGGGTAAAATATTGTGTTGCGGTTGATCCACACGCTGCTGGTTCACCTTCTTAATAAGATCTCTTTCCACATTAATTGTTGCTAACCGGTGGGGACTAGTGAGTCCTGGCTCTTTGGGGTTTGTTTTGTTTTTGTTTTTTTGTTTTTTGTCCTTTATTTTTTCATCTATATATAAATAGTTTGTGAAGTGTAGGATAATTACCCAGCTTTATCTTATTAGTTACAAGGTAGATTTAGATGGGGGTTATAATTTGTATCATGTGCCTTTCCTTTCTTTTTAGCATTGGGTTCTCTTCCTGAAATAACAGTTTTGAAAGAACATTATCGTACTCATAGGTAATGTTTTTACACGTACATTTTATCTTAGTAAGACCCTTTTGAGCATTGGGTATAGTGAATTAAAAATGGTATGATGCTGCACTTATCCATATGGTTTTCTTCCTTGTCCCTCATAGTGTCTAGAGCACCATGGAAGTATGATGGTTTATAAAGGTATGCAATGTTTGTTTGTGTGTTTTATTTATTCACCATCTAATATATATGGTTTTACATGTGGTTACAATGTGATGGTATGCCCTATGATATGGGTAGTTTTTTTAAAATAACATCCTTCACACATTTGGTTTACTATTTATTTATTTTTTTTTTATATATATATATTTGTATATGTATTAACTATGATGTTTTTTGTCTACCATATATGTTCTTGAGGTTCCTTATTATGCTGTTGCTGATCTTTTAATTCATCATTTATTTATGTTTTATCATTATTTATTGATATCTCTTATATGATATGTATGTATTTATAATATTAACTTTGTTTATTTGTCATCCTTCAGTATGACGTTTTTATGTTTTACTTATATGATTATAGTAAGTTTAATTATTTATTTATTTGTTGTTATCTTATATAGCCTGCCCCTGAAGAAGGCAACGAAACACGGCCTGTGTCGGGCCATAGGCTTTTTTCTACTAATAAAGATTGTCCTTCCACTCGCTTCCCACGCTTCTTACTGGGTGCTTCTTGATCAATGTACAGATTGCGCAAGAGAACGATCAGGTGTTCTGGTATACCTATGCTTCTTAATGTGGTCCAGAGTTTCTCATGGTTTACACAGTCAAAAGCCTTGCTATAGTCGATAAAGCACAAATAGATATCCTTTTGGTATTCTTTAGACTTTTCCAGGATCCATCTCACATCTGCAATGATGTCTCTCGTTCCTCGCCCTTTCCTGAACCCTGCTTGCACTTCAGGTAGTTCTTTTTCCAGGTATGGTTGTAGTCTCTTTTGAATAATCTTCAGTAGAATCTTGCTGGCATGTGGGATCAGAGCGATTGTGCGATAATTTCTACAGTCAGTTGGATCACCTTTCTTTAGTATTGGTATAAACACAGATCTTTTCCAGTCAGTTGGCCATGATGTTGTCTTCCATATTTCTTGGCAGAGCCTTGTGAGTACGGTAACAGCTGCATCAGATTGCTGCAATACTTCTATGGGAATGCTATCAATGCCTGGTGCTTTGTTCTTTGATAAGGCTTTCAATGCTGATTCAACTTCTTCTTTCATCACCAATGGTTCCCGATCATAAGGTACAGGTTGAAACGGCTGTTGGTCCACTTGATCTTTATCATATAAAAACTCTGTATATTCCTTCCACCTTTTCTTGATCGTCTCAGCATCATTCAACATAGAACCTTGAGCATCTTGTAACATTCCAATTTGAGGCTGGAACTTTTTCTTTAACTCTTGTAGCTTTAGGAAAGCCGATCTTGTTCTTCCTCTAATAGTTTCTGCTTCTATTTCCTTGCAAGTGTCATTGTAGTACGTTTCCTTGTCCTTTCTTGCTGCACGTTGGAAATCTCTGTTGAGTTCTGCGATTGTCTTTCTTTCTCCTCTGGCTTTAGCTTCTCTGCGTTTCTGGGCAATTTTCAGAGTTTTTTCCGTCATCCATTTTGGCCGTTTTTGCTTTTTCACCTTTTGTAGAGACTTCTCACTTTCTTCCAACACAACCTTCTTGATGTCATTCCATAACTCTTCCGGAGCTCTGTCATTTGTACCTAAAGCAGCAAATTGATTTTTCAGGCAGTCTTTAAATTCCAGTGGTATATTCTCAAGGTCATCTTTTGCTGCATTCATGAGTGGTTTGCTCTTTTTCAACTTTAGCTTGAGTTTGCATACTAGTAGTTGATCATCTGTACCACAGTCAGCTCCAGGTTTTGTCTTTGTTGACGTTACAGAGCTTTTCCATCGTTGACTTCCACAGATATAGTCAATTTGATTTTTATACAATCCATTGGGTGAAGTCCATGTGTACAGTCGCCGCTTGTGTTGCTGGAAGAAGGTGTTTGAGATGAATAGATCATTGGTCTTGCAGAATTCTATCAGTCTTTCTCCAGCTTCATTTCTGTTGCCAAGTCCATATTTTCCAACTACTTTGCCTTCTTCTTTGTTGCCAACATTTGCGTTCCAGTCACCCATGACTATAAGGATATCCTGTTTGCATGTTCTGTCAATTTCAGCTTGTAGTTGTTCATAGAACTCTTCAATTTCATTCTCTTCTGCAGCTGTTGTTGGGGCATATACGTGAATTATAGTTGTGTTGATAGGCAATCCTCGTAGACGAACAGAGATTAAGCGTTCGCTAACTGCATTGTATTTCATTACAGTTCTTGCAAGTTTCTTCTTTATTATAAATGCAACACCATTTCTTCTTTGTCTTTCATTTCCAGCATAGTAGACCATGTGATCATCTGATGCAAAGTGCCCCATGCCAGTCCATTTCAGTTCGCTGACACCCAACAGATCAAGTTGTACACGTTCCATTTCATTCTTGACCACCTCCAACTTCCCTTGGTTCATGCTTCGTACGTTCCATGTTCCAATGTGTAAGACATCTTTACAGCTTCTGACTCTCATTTCATGCGCAGCTACATCAGCAGTCAGACTTCCTGAGGGCTTTGATCCAACCACATCATAAATGCTGGCTTTACTCTGAAAAGTCTTCAGCTCTTCTCCAGTAGCTAGTTGAGTGCCTTCCGACCTGGGGGTCTCATCTTCCAGCACCATAGCACAATTTGTTTTGTTGTAACTATCCATTGGGTTTTCATGGCAAGATACAGAAGTAGATTGCCGGGTCTTTCTTCCACGCAGTTTAAGTTTGGTGTTGTTGCCGTTGTCACAAAAATGTGATCCTCCACCGTCAACACTGTCCCATTCTGCTGCTGCCCAGATGGGTGGTTTGTCTTGGTCTGGCACTTCAGCTGAGACCTGTCCATCTTGGGAGACCCTGCCAGTAGTTAAACTACCGATAGTTTAGCTCTCAGCATCACTGATGCACGCAAGCCCTCACAGCACGACAAGCTGCAAACCAAGTGAGTAGGCGCCTACTTGTCTTTATATAACACTAGTGTAAGTGATAGAGAACACGCCTGCTGTAAATGAATTCATGGTTTGCAAATATGTGCATAAATGATCCTGTTTAATCATCAGTGTGTGCTTTTGCTCACCCTGCCCATGGTCCACCCAAACTCTGCTCCTGTGCATGCCTGCCATGAAAGTACAGTACTCGCCATGCAATCAACACGGATACTTTACCTTAATCGGTTATTTAATAAAAGGTCATTTCTACTCGTATACGGTCCCTTGCATGCACAAATAAGTAAAATACTAACATCCGCATGCATTGTTGGCACCTAAAGATAGATGTTTCCTTCTACAATTACCTTCTAAAACTGATTCATGAAACAGTCAGGAGGAAATGAAGAGCGCCATGTACTGTAGTTGAAGGGAAGCAAGTTTTCTGTTGCGTCAAAGAGGAAGCTGGTTAAGCAGTTATAGATGGGTATTTTAGCTGTAGAGGGCAACTGGGTTTTACGTTATGATACGGCTATGTTGCTCTTGCTTTGCCGTATGAGTAACTGGAGTTATCTTGCAATTGAAGATGTCATATCAGTGTGCAATGGTTCCATATCTAAGTGTATAGAATAGATTAGGTAGTGGGTGGCTTCTAATAGCATTAAAAGTTAGTACTGTGGAGGTTCAGAGCTGCGGCCAGCACACTTAAAGCAGCTAGCCATGGTCACTTTAGATTAAGGCCGGATATTCAATACCAGGGTCATATCTGGCCACCAGCATTGAATATTTGGTGTGCCCAGTTGGCATTTTAGTTAACTGGACAGCAGCGATATTCAGCCACTGCCAGGATAGCTAAACTGATTAAAGTTAGGCCAGATTTTCAAGTGCCTAATGGTAGCTGGTTTAAGTTATCATGCCAGCAGCGGTCTGAAGTTAGTCCAATAAAAAGGTTTCACCTTAAATTCTTTTTTTTGTTTATTTTATTTGTAATCAACCATGCTTGGATAAGAATTATTAGTGGAGCAACATGAGACACAGTCGCAAAGCCCATCAAAAATGATGTCAGGCTGTTTGTGAAGTTTCATTTAGGAAATCTGTAACTAATAACACCACAAATAATTCTTTTTCCACGGCCTATTAAACGTGATTATGTGTCCTTTGTGAGTTGAGTGCGGAGGGTTTCGTATGGAATGAGTGATTCATATGATGGCTATTAGCCTGATTTTATAAGGAAAGAATAAGTTGTTTTGTTTGGGACATTCTGCTATTTCTTATCAGACTTTTGGAAGACAATTTTATAACGGATTACTTAAGTTGGGAGGCCAACAGATGCCTATTTTAAACCTATTTTGTAAAGACACATAGGCACCTATGTGTCTTTACAAAATAGACTCACAAAAACTGCATGATCGTGGCTAAAATACAGCTACATATATCTATACTTCCGTGGCTGTATGCGCATGTAGGCGTGTATATTATCTAAGTGCATACTCTTCCCAAACTATGACCCTGAACACGCCTACACATGGGTTGTATAAATGTGCTGTCTTGTCACCATGCATATTCTTACTCATTATATAGCATGGGGTGAAAACAGGGTTGGCCCAACCATCAGGCAAACTAGGTGGTCACTGAGGGAGGCAGCTTCTTGTGGGGGCAGCAAAGAGCAGAGCATTCAAAGCTAAACAATAGATTCTGACAGCCGGGGAAAAGCTTAAGATGTGCCGAGAGTGCCAAAACCTTGAAAAGCCATTTTATGCATGTAAAACATGGTTTATGCACTGAAAATCCTTCATAAAATTATCTCATTTAAGACTATAATAGAAAGCTTCTATTTTCAGCATGATCCCAAGAATTATCCAGGTACTGAAGGTACAAGAACATTCAGAGCACACCCAGGGCAAGGTGCTTTCTAGACTGACTGCATGTTGAGTATACTGGCCTGATTTTCAATGTGTGTTCCTGTCCCAAGATCATAGCAATTGCAGAGCTGATTTCTCCATGTAGTTTTTAACTACCCGATGTGGAAACAAACCTGGAAACAAATAGGGAGATGGAAGTCAAAAAGGCATGGGACAGATACAAAGGACCTCTTTATAGCAAAAGGATGGAATCAAATCAGAGCAGCAGCCTGGTGATCTGAAAGACCATGGTTCAAATCCCACTGACATTCCTTGTGACCTTGCACAAGACACTTAACCTTTCATTGCCTCAGGTACAAACTTCGACTGTAAGTCCTCTGGGGACAGGGAAATACCTACGTACCTGAATGTAATGCACCTTGATCTATCACTGAACAGACATGAGCTAAATACTACTAAAAGAAGAAATAAATAAAAAGCAATATTAAATAACTTTTACACTTCAATAAATACAGGGAGGGTAGCGGATACAACTCTAACTACCTTCTGGTCTTTATCTGCCGTCATTTACTATTGGGGTCCTTCCAAGCCATGAATAGCGGGGATGTACACCCTGCCTGGACGTACATCCCTGCCATTCATCCCCCTGCCGATCCCGCACAAAGGCTCTCCATATGAACAGCAGAGTTGTATGGGGAGCCTGAGATGGGTGCAGGCGGAGTGAGGGTGGGGTGTGGACGGGTCAGCACCCCAGACATACAGTGCCGATTTGGAGGTCGGCACTGTACGTCTTGGGTATGCCGGTTAGACGGGGAACTTATTCCACCTCAGAGGTGGAATAAGTCCCCCTGGATGCAGCGGCCGGTAGAGACAGGTGAGATAGGGGTGCAGGAAGTTCCCCGCAGCCGGACCCTGGCCATGGGAAGCCGGATCGAGGGTCCAGCTGCGGGGAAAAGAATATTTTGCTGGTGGCTGACATTCATTGGTCCTGAATGGAGCCGCGATGCCATGATGACAGGACACCATGGCTCTACGTCTCCATTCAGGAAGCTGACTGAGCCAGTCGGGTTGTGGCTGTGCCTGCGGCCGGTCAGAATCGGGGCCCCACCTGCACATCCAGGTCGGTAGACCCAAATCTGATCCTGCGGGCACATCTAGCCCTGCGGGATCAGGATCAGGTCTACCGCTGTATGCCCCCATCCTGACTGGCCGTACAGGGGCTGGACGTTCTTTATGGAATAGGCCTCTATGTTACTATGTTTTGTTCCTATTACCTTTGCATAATTTCTCTCTGAAAATTAGTTCAAGGTATGCAGATTCACCTGTTATTTATGCAAACTGGAGATCGGATGTAAGACTATGCATATACGTTTGAAAATTCAATGCACATAGTTTACTCCCCCATTCTAAACATACCCTCAGGAATGCCTCCTTTGAACCTGGCTGAATGTATGTATGTTGTGAAAGGAAGTAGTTTGGGACTAGAATGTCAAATGGCCAAATAGCTTGTGTGGTGGCAAAATACGCTGCTGCTTATAGGGGCATGCATTACCTGGTGGCGATCATGCCAACAATCATGCGCTACCCTGGTATCGTGTGTCAGGGCAGGGACTGGGTAGATCAGGGGTGGATAGTAGATTAATATCACTGTTATACACATAGTTTGGATATTCTGCCCTCTCTCTGCCCTAACTCGCCCAGGCACTGTCCACAAAGTGCCACGGCAGTTAGATGGTTATTTGTATGCTGCTACTGGAAATCTAAATTTAGCTGTGGCTGCTAAATTTTAAGTCTTTTTGTATACTGACCTGTGTGAGTATCCTGACTGGTCAGGCAATCCCTAAGGCATGCTGGGTTGAGAAGTTAGACAATTGTCTGCCTCCTAGTGGCTAAGATGAAACACTTCCTTTCACAACATACGCACTTTTACCTGGATTAAAAGAAAACATTCTCAGAGGTATGTTTAGGTTGGGGGAATAATTTTTTAATTTATACACATGGAGTAATTTTATAAGGAGTCACTTAAAGATACACACCACCAATGTACATAAATCTCCTTATGAATGAGTTTTTACATGCGTACTTTAGCTGGTTGCTATTCTATAAATATGCTTGTCAGGCTGATGGCACACACTTTCGCTGTGAGCATGCATGTGGGCGGAACATGGGCAGAGTACAAATTTACATACATAAATTATAAAATACTATAATTTACATGCATTCCTGAGAAATCTAGGCACAGGTTTCTATACCAGTTCTAGGGGTGGTGCAGGTGATCGTGCCTAGATTTACCGCACATAACCCACCACTTACAGCTCTATTTTATAGTCAAGTATGCACATTATAGAAGAGGTACAATTGATGTGCACTAAGTTTGCAGCACAATTTTTAGTCAACGAGCCGGTTCATAGGTCACATGTAAACTAGGCATAGCTTTATAAAATGACCTTCTTAGAGTTTCCCCTGTTCCTTGCCTGCCAAAATAGGAGGTGCACTGTATCTGCATTAGCAACGAGGAACGGGGTACAGAAGTGCCCAAGTATGTTACACCTTAGGCGAAGTACTGAAAATTGGCCTTCAACTTTTCAGGACCCAATCAAACGTTTGTCAGGACTAAGTTGACATGGAATTGTTCAAATTCACCAGGAATGCCAAAAATGCTCAAAAACAATCAAGCACGTTGAATATCCGAGCAGAAGACAGAGCTGCCCTTCTATGCAATAAAAAAAGACAGAAGAGACAGGGAATATCTTCAGCTTTTGATTTTAGCTCATTGCGGTACATTACATCGCGCCTCTTTTCAGCAGATTATTTGCCAAAGGCACAGGGTAGGTGAAACTTTGTTGAAACAGTTCCTTCATTACTGTATTAATTACCGGCCACATAGAATGACTATACAGAGCACATTCAACGGATTTCGACTACATCATGGTGTTGAGACACTTCTTGTCAAACTAATGAACAACCTAATCTTAGGCATGAACAAATCCAAACAAGGATTTATTCTACTCTTTCTCGATATTGCTTCCGCCTTTGACACTGTTTCGCACAATCTCTTCTTAGCTCGACTGCAGCTGATTGGCATTCAGAACCAAGCATTAGACTGGTGCAGATCTTACTTCTCTGGCCGACAGCAAATGGTACGCATAGGTACGGAAACATCATCCAGCTATTTACAAACGCAAGGAGTCCCACAAGGCTCATCACTATCAGTCTTGCTGTTTAATATTTACATTCAGCCTATTTGCTCCATAATTAATCATTCAACATTCTCTACCACATTTATGCTGATGATGTGCTGTTTTATGCTACCTTCTCTACAGTCAACCCAAACTACTCTAAAATCATCGACTGCTTCAACACAGTTTCCGACTGGCTGATTCAACATAACTTAAAAGTTAACTACAAGAAATTCAAGGCTCTCTTCATCACTAAGGATCCTTCATTCATACCTCCTCCCACCCTACAAGTAAGGGATACAGAGATAAGCACCAAACAAGAAGTACGATACTTGGGAATAACCTTAGACCAACTTTTGACAATGGAGCCACACATAGACAATACTACCAGAGCAATATACCTGAAATTACAGACCCTTCATCAACTCCGTCCCATGCTTGAAGCTGTAGACTTCTGGACAATTTTCCAAGCATTGATTACCCCGCATTTTGACTTCGCAAACATCATTCTCTATGGTATTCCAGATTATGCAATCCACCCCCTTCAAATGGCAATGAATACGGCAGCATGTACCCTCATTGCGGCCTCAAGATACAAACACATCACCCCAATCCTAAAAGAGCTCCATTGGCTCCCCATCTCTATTCATCTCAAGTATAAAGCTATCATCATAGCTTTCAAAATCCTGCACAACCTCTCAGCGAATGCCCTTAATGAGACTCTACAATGGACAGTTGACAACAGATTAAGAAGATCCACCATGTCAAATACTCTTATGGTCCCTTCTGTAGTAAGAAAGAGCTCCCAATTCGTTAACGGGCGAGCATTCAACTTATACGCAACAACCCTCTGGAACTCCCTCCCCCCCCCCCCATCCATGCCATCTCTGACCTTTCTACCTTTAGAAAACATCTAAAGACACATCTGTTTCAACTATACTATGAACAGGTAATATAAATTACTTTATACCTCAAACCCTCTACCAAGAACCTCTAACCTTCTACAATGCTCATTACATTATATAGCTGCATTATACAAAATTTCATTATATATAGTTTCATGTATATAGTTTTCCTGTTTTGATACAAGTTATACCAGCCTAAGAAGCAAATAGAATGCTAGGTATCATAAGGAAAGGAATGGAAAATAAAACAAAGGATATTATAATGCCTCTGTATCGTTCCATGGTACGGCAGCACCTTGAATATTGTGTGCAATTCTGGTCGCCGTATCTTAAAAAGGATATAGCGTTATTAGAAAAGGTACAGAGAAGAGCCACCAAAATGGTAAAGGGGATGGAAGGCTACTCCTATGAAGAGAGGCTACAAAGGTTAGGGCTCTTCAACTTGGAAAAGAGACGGCTGAGGGGAGATATGATAGAGGTCTATAAATTAATGAATGGAGTGGAACGGGTAAACGTAGATCGATTGTTTACGCTATCAGAATATAGAAAGACTAGGGGACATGTAATGAAGCTACAGGGTAAACTATTTAAGACAAATAAGAGAAAATATTTTTTCACTCAATGTGTAATCAAACTCTGGAATTTGTTACTGGAGGATGTAGTAAGAGCTGTTAGTGTAGCTGGGTTTAAAAAAGGTTTGGACAAGTTCCTGGAGAAAAGGTCCATAAACCATTATTAAAAAGGGACCCAGGATATCAATGCTTGACCCAATACAAGCATTGTGGAACCTGTGTCTCTTGGGGATACTGCTAGGTACATATGAACTAGATTGGCCACTGTTGGAAACAGGATACTGGGCTTAATGGACATTGGTCTCACCCAGTATGGCATATCTTATGTTCTTAAGTTATATAGGTTTACTGCACCATACCTGTTCTATTACTCTGTTAATTACTCATATGATTGTTCAATGTAAGTTAATATGTTATCTACTTGATCTATGTAAGTTCTGTTATGTTCTCTGTAAACCGCACGGAATGTGAAATAGCGTGGTATATAAAAACCAATAAATAAATAAATTCAAGATGTGGACAACAGTCAAAGGCATGGAGAATGCTTCCAAATAGCTCTAATATGATGAAAGCACCAAAATATTTCATTTTAGCAGAGGCAAAGCACATTTAAATTATTGATTTATGGTTTGAGTCACATGCCAGCTAAACTAATGGAAAGCAAAATAATTTGTTATAGTTATGACCTTGGGCAGAAAGGGATAAAAGCACATCTGGATATCACAGGAGTATTTTTTGTGCTTTCAGTGCAATTCTTAGTCGATGATCTGGTTCATGGGTCACAGTGGAAAAAAGAAATAAAATGGGATGATGTTAGAAAAGAAGGATCTATATTCCTCCTCTTGCAGGTGGAGCCCGGTGCATCATATTAGTTCATCTGCGATTGTGCATTGTCTTTGTAATAAATAGGATGAAGTCTCGCCCTTGCAATGAAGTGCTCTTGAAAGGAATGATGTCATAATAACTAGGAGAGCTGCGGCTTGAACCAGGTTATTAGGCTGTCTTTTTTCTGCACTAGACTGGCTCGGGCAGATTGAAGCTTACCCATAGTGGGCAAATCATGTTTTCCATCCTAAAGTGTTGATGATATCTTTGTAAAATATTAAGTAATCCCTGAAACAAATTCTCAGTCATCTAACCACATACTAAACAATACCTAAGGGCTGCACCTGATGATTCTTCTCACAGTGATCCCCCTGGCAGCCATTGCTCCCTGAGTTTTGCAGATTTGATGATAAGAATCCGGACTCCTGAAGATCTGCACATTTTCCTCTCAGGCTCATCAGTGGAGCAGGAGTTCAGTGTATGACAGGATCTGGAATTTAGATTATTTGTCTTTTCCAAATCCAAGAGCAAGATGAGTTACAACAGTGGTAGGAGATGGAATGGAGGAGTACTCTAGTGGTTACAGCAAGCCAGGGTTCAAATTCCACCACCATTCCTTGTGACCTCAGGCAAGCCACTAAACCCTGCATTTTATTTTTTATTTTATTTTATTACAATTTCTTATATACCGCACTATTCGGTATCAGCGCGGTTTACATTATAACACAATTACCATAACAAGCTGTTTGGTTTTACATAGAACAGGAGTACAAACTTGGATAACAGGATAACATTGCCTCAGATCAAACATTAGATTTCAGGCAATTTAGTCTGGCTTCAGCTCATAGAGGCAATGAGACAAGTTGAATACGAAGTGATAAGTGATCATAGTGCAGACAGTTTTTGAAGGCATTTATACTCATTAATAATGATTAACACAGCTAGTTTTACCTGTTTGAAGATCGCCACCCACCTTCAATGTGGCCAAAAAGGGACAAAGCTGGGGCTGAGGTTACAGTGTGAAATTACAGTTCTACATTTCTTCCCCCTGTTTTATCTTTATTGCAAATTTATTTTATGTTTAATTCTTAATTAACCTGTTAATATTTTTCATTTGTATTTTATTGTAAATTTGTTATTACCTTGTAAACTGGAATTTCTTTTGCAAGGCAGTAAAAAACTGCAATACACAAATACATACATTGAAAGCATTCACAGCTACTTTATTTTCAAGTTCCCATTCTTTGGGGAGGGAGAGGATTTAGCTCACACCTTTTCAAGACGAGCTATATTTAGTACAGTAGGATATTTACTGTCCCCAGAATGCCTGAAATCTAATGTTTGATCTGAGGCAATGCAGGGTTCAGTGGCTTGCCTGAGGTCACAAGGAATGGTGGTGGAATTTGAACCCTGGCTTGCTGTAACCACTAGAGTACTCCTCCACTCCATCTCCTGCCCCTGTAAAGCAAGTGTAAAATCCACAGGTGCGTTCTTTTTACCTGCCATCCCCATAGGCCCCAAATTTGCAAAAAGAAATTATACAAGGACATTCTCTTTTAAAATTAGCTTCAGGCCCTTGCTTTTTTAAAAAAATTGCCTCATTAGTGGGTCTATGGGCTACACAATTTGATGCCAAGGATATCTTCCCAAGAAAGGGGCAGAGCCCTGATTACACATAGCAAAGTTCTTACACTTACAGATCACATAGATATGATATGGCAAAGCCAAGAGGACAAGTTCATCTTTCCCAGTGTCCTCCAGTCTGTCCCTTGCTCAATTAGACCCTCAGGTCATCCAGTATCCAAGCAATCAATATCTTACAATCAACATCCAGCCAAATGATGCAGAATAGCGTGGTATATAAGAGAATGTAAATAAATAAAATAAAGAGCCCGTTGCTGAAACACCATAGCTGACTGCTCATTCCTCATCTACCCAGGTCTCCTTTATTACCTCTAACAGACCTTGGGGCTGGCAGCCGAATAGCAGCTCAAATGGAGAGAATCCTAAGGAGGTCTGGGACACTTCCCTATAAGCAAATAGGAAATAGAGGATGAGCATATCTCATTCCCAGTTGTCCTTCCCTAGGCATTTCTTTATCATGTAGATCAAGGTCTGATTGATCCTCTCTACCAGATCATCTGTCTGGGAATGGTAAATGTCTGTCTTTAAATGTTTAATCCCAAAGAGCTTGAATACCTCTCCTAAATTATGGGACAAAAAATTGGTTCTCCGGTCGGTTAACACTTTCTGAGGGAACCCTACCTGACAAAAAATCGTCAACAATTCCCAAGCTATTCTGTTCATTAGTCTTTCTCAGGGGAATGGCCCAGGGGTACCTAGTGGCATAGTCTTCCATCACTAGGATATATTGGTAACCCCTGGCACTCTCCTCCAAGGACCCAATAACATCCACTGCTACCCAATCTAATGGCTGCTCCATTATGGGCAATGGGATGAGCAGAGATCTTTCGGGGACCTTGTGAGGTACCGTTCAACACTCCGGACATGACCAGCAACAGACCTGCATAACCTGGTAAAGGCCAGGACAGAAGAATCAGGCAGTAAACCAGTCTGCAATCCTGGCTTCCCCCAAATGGCCCGCCAAGGGATGTGCATGGGCCAGGGTTAATAGGGTCCTTCTGAAAACTTCAGGAATCATCACTTGTTTATGTTCTCCCCAAGGGTCCCCCTCCATAACCTGATACAAGATATTATTTAACTTCAAATACTCAGGGCCTTTCCCTTCCATTCTGGGTGCCTTCAGATTTTTCCCAGTACACTTTTAGGGAGGGGTCATTTTTCTGCTCTTTCGCAAACTGATGGAACTTCTGCATAACTTCCTCTCGAACCGCTTCCACCTGGCCCAAGGGGAACCAACCCTTTTCATTTTTCTAACCTTTTTGCATTTTTGGCCTTTATACTCTTTCCTGGTTCCGAAGTATCTCTTGATCCAAAAAGGGATATATATCCCCTAGCCGGAACCTCTCTTCCTCCTCAGCAGGATAATCTTTTGCCCTGGTGGACACCCACCCCTCCCAGTCTCTCCCCAATCTCAGGCGATATGGCAGTTGCTGGACTATTGTTACCTTTAGAAGTTGGGTCCTTCCCTCCTAAGTTCCTCAACTTCATAGGTAGGCTCTCTCACTATATCGCCATGCACACACCGCATATTCACTAGGCCACTAAAAATCTCTATCGAGCTCCCAATGCCCAGCCTCTCAGCAAGGGGTTCGAATACCAGGGACCGGTTGCTCCCAGTGTCCAGTAGAGCTAAAAAGTCTACTCCCCCCACCCATATCCCTCTTCTCAACGCCTGATCCACCTTCCCCTCTGTAGTGGGAAGACCTACCCCCATCCCCAAAAAGGAGCAGTCCATGTGGGGGCAGTCCTTTTTAAAGTATTTTTAGCTCTGCCCAATCAGAGCCGGCAGGAGGATGAGGAGAAAAGGGGTACAGGAGGGAGAGGCGATGATAAGTCGCAAAGTAGGTTTGGATTTCCAGTGCACTGGAGGTGAGGGAGGGAATGCCTGTTTCTGTAGCAGTGATGCGTGATGGAGGTGAAGGAGAAAGGCACAGGTTTTCAACAAAGGTGAGAGCATAAGAATGACAGCATTAAGGTTATCTGGTCGGCTCTTCATTCTTTTAAGCTTGCAGCACAGCAGAGCAACCAGCCTTGTACTCACTGCACCTTCTCTCCACAGGTGGCTGACAGAAAAGTATGGGCTTGCAGCGGTCAGATATAAACATTCACAGTCAGCCATGATCTCTCCAGACCTCTCTGCTGAGGCTGAGTTTCCCTGGTTCCCTACGGCTTCACTGCTCTTGGGAGACCACTGCCCACTGCCTCCATTTGGGGTTACAACCTACAGTTTGGAAACCGCTGCACTAACACAAAAGGTAACGGGTTGACATTCAGCTGCCACAGTCAGAGTTTTATTGAAAGGCTGGTGGCAGTAACAAAAATTCAGAACCAGTAACCAATATTGTGGCCGGTGCTGAAGACCACCACCACTATCCAGATAGTGGCATTATTCGGTCTGCTATCGCCTGTTTGTTGTCCTAACTTTATTCAGACAGCTCTTGCTAGCAGCCTGAAAATCACCACTGACGTGATAACTAGCAGCTCTGCCCCATGGCCTGTCCTGGCACTATGTGGAGAGAGCCAAGGCGGCCAGGATGATTTGGCACTACCTGAATAAGTGTATCTGAATATTGGTCCCCTAAGTGTTCACGTGATCAAGGTGAGTATATGATTCAGCCAAATGCTTGAGCATGTTTTTATTCTTTTTTTAAAAATGAACCCCCCCCCCCCAAAAAAAAAATGTTGCTTGTTTTTATTTCATTTATTAAATACATTGAAATTAAACAGGAAATTTTGTTAACATTTCTGAACTTGCTTCAAAAGAAATACATGCATAAGATTTTCCCCTCATTTTATATCCCCCCTATCCCTTTTTCTACCCCTCCACCAACCACCCAGCTCTCAACAAACCTAGTCCATCATTACAGGAAAGATCCTGGGCCAGGAGCCATAAATCAGGGCTCCTTCTGGAACCCTATAATCATGGATTTTGAATCTGGCCACTGGGTGTCACCCTTGAGCAATGCCCATGATTACCTCGCCTCTCAGGGGCATGAACATTGCCTGTGTAATACCTTGTACCAAAGCTGACGCATAGAGTTAGCCTAATCGTAGAAATTTTCCGTGAATCTTTTTGAAAAAAAGATTATTTTTATTGTGTATTTGGAGAGAAAATGTTCTGGGATTTGCAAATCTTTGGTCAGGAAGGGGGAAATTTTGAAAACATCCTGAGATGCTTACATAGGCCTATAAGTACATTTTCAAATCAAACCTCCTTGCAGAGTTTCCCTTTGAAAATAACAGGGCCATTTGCACAATGGGCACAATAGGAATCACAGACTTTGCATCTGCTTTGTAGCAGGGCAATGTCAACAGGAGTTTCAAAATGAAATCACGTCTGATCAGCTGGCTCTGCCTTCCCCCTACCTCCAAATTTTCCTTTTATTACTCCTGCTGGAATTCTGCACACAATGATTCAAAATGTTGCACTTTTTCGTGATTTTTTTTGTATTATATTTTAAATTAAGTATCACTTAAGAACAATGGGCCCAATATTCAGTGTCGGCGGCTAGTGCCCCTACAGAGGCTAGCCGCCAGCGTTGAACCCTAGACCCAGATATTCAATGCTGGGGGCCATATCTGGCCACTGACAATCAATATCCAGGTTGGCCGCAGAACTCAATATCGCCGCTGCCTGTTTAGCAATGGGTGTCACCCTGCAACGCCGTGAAGCGCGGCACCCGCAGACATTCAGTGGCACTAACTGAAAATCCAGCTGAGAGGCATTTATGCAGTTCGCAGGTCTGCAAACCGTGCAAATGCCTTGGAATACTGGGCCCAATATGTTTTGATGTTTTGACAACCTGCAGAATTCTGCATAATTCAGAGCTTTTCACACAAAACTTTGAATTTTGTTTGTAGAATTCCAGCAGGAGTGTTTTATGCTGCAGCAAAAGGATGTTTAGATGGGAACGATATTGTTAGCAGAGCTTTTTAAATGGATATCAAGCTGTTCACCTGTCTAAAGAGCTTGGAAATTGCCTTTGAGATCAGTCTTTTTTGATGCTAGGTTGGACTGGCTTGGGAAATCCAGTTTATAGGTCTCCTCTCCCTCAAAACAAATAAAACGACAGAATACAACATGCTGAATGAAAAATGCAACATGATCCACTTTCCACTATCAGCTTCAGGAACAGTCGTCCAGTAAAGATCGATACCAGTACAAAAGAGGGTCATGGTGTTAAATGTATCTCCACTCGTGCAAGAATTATTATTGTTCTTAGTCCACAGTAAATGCAAAGATACCCAGAGCAGCAAGCAATATGCAAATAGCATAGCTTAATGATGAAAAGAGATAAAAGAGAGTTCACCCTTCTAACAGATGAATCCTATCAGCTAGATCAAGGCAGGTAGAGATATCGAGTACAAAGGGTACCTGAAGTTCGTTTGGAAACCTTTGTCTCATATCAAACAGACTAATCAAAGATGAATCCTTTCTTCTGCTAATAATTACATTTGCTTGAACTCATGAATGAATCAGGCATTCACTGGATAGTTAAAGTTTAGTCCAAGCAAATAGCTCAATAAATACTTTAGAATCTAACTTTAACCAAGGCCATATTATGGTGTCTGTTGTTTCACAATGGAAAATTACCCTTCCGATGAACACTAGTAAAAGAGATCTGGGAGAAAGGTCTCAACCGCCCACTGAAATTCAGAGAAGTAAGGAAGCAAATTTTTATGAAGGGACAAAGGAGGAAGATCTTCCTATGGAGAAAAGGGTCAATCACTATATAATATAGGGGCCTATTTACTAAAGTATGGTAAAGATTTGCAGTCACTGAATGGAAACTGCCAAAATTACAGCACTGTAACCGCATAGTCTCTGCATTAATCTCTGGCGGCGTTTCCAGCATCTTCCCATAAAGTTACTGTAGAGACAATTTCCTTAGAGTCCAATTTCAGAACATGCATGTCCTGCCTGCAGGCACGTCCACATCAAAAATGGGCCCAATTTAAACGTGATTCTGCAACCGCAGGGATAAATGCACCCATACCCGTGGTTTCAGAATCAGGGACATAGACATTTTTGGTGCAGCATGAACAAAGCACTGTAGAGTACGAGACATGATTATATGCAGCAAAGGCTGGCCTTATTCCACGTTGTCATTGGTATAATGTAGGCGTCCATGGGAAACACTCAGGACGTACGTGGGCCTTTCCTGAATACGCTTTCTACATCTCCGCGGCTTGCCATGCCCCGGTTCTGAGATCCCCATCCCTAGTGCCGTGTACGTGCAGGGCCGCATGGTTTTATAATACTGTTCTAGACGTTTTAGCAAGATAAACATCTCTCTCGCATGTCTAGCTGGCTTATTCATGTTCTGGAATGACATTGTAGACAACGCGATGCAGCTAGCTAAATCTACGTACTGTAGGTAGCATTAACAGTACCACAATATCTACCACATTAACAGCTAACACATGGTAACTGTAAGTGCAGTTCCCGCCCACTGCGTGTTAACTTTTAGTAAGCATGCCCCTTTAATTGCTAATGCGCCGCATTAACTCAGCTCATACATTTTAGTAAATAGGCTGTATAGAGGATAATTTTATAAATTCCCATGTACATTTGGGGTCTATGTGAAGTCTGCGCATAATTTACTTCATAAAATAGGGGTGTAAAGATATGCCTCAATCTAGCCGTGGAAATTACCGCTGTTCTAGAGCAGGCATAAGTTCAGACACAGGTGTAAATTATAATATTTTATAACTTGCACATGTGAATTCAGGCTCTGCCCCTCTGCACACCCAGACTGAAAATACAAGCGATAGGACATACACGAGCATTTACAGAATATCGACTGCCCAACGTGCACATGTAAGTGCCCATTCACATGTGGATGTCCTTTAAAATAGGGACATAATAGCACATAACTTTCTGCACATCCCTTAGCAAATCAGCAGCATCATGGCATATTCTCCGAGGAAACAAACTCTATTATGATCTTGTTTCTATTTTATTTCTCTTGGGTTGCTTCATGTTATGGTCTAATCATTTGAAATGTCGTTCCATTTCTTTTCTTTTTCTTCTCGTGCTATGATGTTTCTGCATGGCAGAATTTTTCTTGCAATGTAGAATACAAAGAAAAAACAGCCATGAGAGTGACCACGGCTAAGACTCTCAGGATGTCGTAAAAGGTACTTTATTCGGGAGTCTTAGCCGTGGTCACTTGCCATTGGTTGTTTTTTCTTTGTATTTTACATTGTCTGGTTATGGAACGACCCTCCCCAGAGTTTTTTTGCCTCAGTATTGTTCTTGATGTGATCTGTATTTAAAATGTATACAAACAGAAAGTTTTAAAAAAGAAACTCCAGTGTCAAGATAAGAACAGGCATTTTTCAGAAATGTTTGTGGATTAGATACTGTAGAAATGATTTCGGATTTGCAGGCTTGATAGCACAGTTACTTACCTGTAACAGGTGATCTCTGGGAACAGCAGGAATAAGTCTTCACATATGGGTACGTTGGTACCGACGGAGTCTGCGCAGGAACGCTTCCCAGCGTCCAATCAAGAGCTTTTGGAAGCATCCCAGCACGCCTGCGTGCTGCCTTCCCGCCTTTCCCAACTGCCTCTCCTCAGTTAAGTTTTAAAGCTGAGACAAAGAGAGAGAGAGGAAAGAAAAGATAGATAGAGATACAACTCCTGGGGAGGTGGGAGGGTTGTGAAGACTTATTCCTGCTCTTCCCAGAGATCACCTGTTACAGGTAAGTAACTGTGCTATCTCCAGGAACAAGCAGGAATGAGTCTTCACATATGGGGACTCCCAAGCTGAGATGCCTGGAGTCCCAGCATGTCATAGGCTGGAACATGCTGTCTCCCAGAACACCAGGCATCCTGAGGATGGAGAGTAGGAGTTGAAGAAAGAAGGATGCTGTGGAACAGCTAACCTAGCATAGGACTGCAGAGATGGAATCCATGTGTGGATGAGGATGGTCATCAATAATATTGCAAAGGATATTGCAATATGGACCTCCCCTGACAGGATTTCACAGAAGTATGGAGGTTCATGGATCTACTGGGAAACCTAGTAGAGGAACCTTGAAGAGGACCTCACTGTAAGTGGAGGTAATAATCCTGTAGGAAAACCAGTGGAGGTCAGAATCTTGAAAGGTAACAGGTAACCCCAGTAGGGAAACTGGGGTAGTCCAAAAATGGTGGGCCTTCAGCGGAAGGCTTTATGAGAAAAACCCTAGCTCTTTTGGAGGCAGAGTGAGTCACTCTTAGGAGCAAAAAGAGAAGGCTAACCGATTTGGACAAACAGGCACAGTCCTTGTGGGGAGAAAGGGTGTGGGAACTCCTTGTATCCCAAAAAGAGAGGACAAATGCCTGAGGCGTTAAAGCCTGTGATTAACTGAAGATCCACAATGTCTCTCCTAACTGGGGTAAGCTAGGAGAGATATTGGGCACGGAGAGCTTCAGAGGTACCTAAACCGTTAGATTATAGTATAAAAATTGTTGACTACCACAGAAGTGGTTGTGGGTGTAGAACCCCAAACCTGCTAGATAGCATAGGTATGGGTAAAGCCCCTCTGTCAGAATCATATAGCTATATGAGGATATACAGTGAGATAGATAAGTATGTGGATACATATCTATCTATAATAAGATATCTCAACAGATATATATATATATATATAGATAGATAGATAGATAGATAGACAGACATATAAGAATATATCTATAGTGAGATATGGCAGGGCATAAAATACACACAAAAAATAAATATGGATATGTAGGCCTACATATGGGTGTCTGCAATTAAACAGACAGAGATATGCCTACAGCACAGTGATCACATAGGATATGTGGAGAGGAAAGATTCATCTAATAACAAGGAGGTGGAACCTACTTGAGAAGACATATAGAGAATCTATTCCTCCTGGTCATGATCTGCAAGAATGCTAGTTAGTGCAAAATAACCAGGACTGTTACGTGAAAAACAAAGGACAATGTCAATGTGCAGCCAGCAAGTCCCGAGTCTTCCAGGACTCTAGGCATGGTAAGTAGACAGAAGACGCCTAGAGATAAGATACCATGTTGACCTGCTTAAGGGCAAAGGTATCATGCGTTCTTACCATGAGGACGAGCATATCCCCGATTGGGAATACTATGGACCAAATCAGGGAACTGGCAACTCCTTGAGCTTTCACGTAAGAGAAGGCCTATGTCCTTTATAACAAAAAAGGAGATAGTAAAAGAAGGGAGAACCTTCTAGTCATGGGAGACATGACTGAAAAGCCTTTTCTAACCAGCTAGGATAGCTGTTGGAGAAAAAAACAACCCATGCTCTCTAGCAAGGGCCCATAGTGGAGAGCTTCTCTGTAGATTGCAGAGAGCATGATGCAGGAGAATGAGGAGATAGAACTGGCTGTTAGAGAGCCAGTATCTCTGCCAACTATGCTGCCAAACTCAGGAAAATGAAGATGGCAGAATAGAAGACAATCTAGAAAGCTTGTAGTGAGATGATCTCCAAGAGAGATGAAGCACTGACTTGGAGCCACTACTAAGACTAGACAGAATGTTAGTGGAGGACAATCTGGTTGTTTGTGGACAAGAACCAGTGGTCCAAACATTAAAGCTCTTGCATAGGCAGCTGTTAGCAAGACAGCAGAAAGAATCTTACTGTTCAAAAACAGAAAGAACAGACAGAACAGGAGTAGGAAACTCTGGATATGTCTGATAAGCTGCCCCAAAGCAAGATTGAGCAGAGGAGGTAAACTCCACACTGGAAAGTGAGAAAAGTAGAGAGGCTGAAGAAAAAGCCTACCAGTAAGTAATTCCCTCTTACAGGGGAAAAACTTGGTAAGAGAGTGAAGAGAATGGAGCTGAAGAAGACTTACGAAGTAGGAAGTCTATAGAAAGGAAAGATACATGCTGGCACAGGAACTATCATTTGATAGTGGTTAGACCTCTTTCCCTAGCAGGAAAAAGAGGAGAAACCTGTGACCTATAGGCATGAATATCCTGACAGCTCATAGAAATATAGAAAAAATGGATATCTTTTGGAAAGGGATCCATGTGTAGGGGTTAGAATGAAGCGGTGGATTGCCTCCATTGAGAAGAAGCAACTGTAGATGCTAACCCCAAGAGTCACAAGCATCTGATGATGATTGATCAGAAACCCTGCAGATGCTGGGTTTGCTGAGCCTGGTGAGAGGTTGGATTCTTCAGACCAGGACGATGCCTCCCCTGTTGGGGAACATTTGTATGATGGGCAAGTGATGAATAAAACCTTTTTCTCCTGTGGGAAGAAAGTTTGGTAGGAGATTTCCTACCTAGTGGGACAGAAGAAGGTGTAGAACAAACCTTAGGAACAGGTAAATCAGTGGATAACTGAGTAACCTGACGTAAAGACTCCTTGTTGAAAAGACTTTCTCCAGTGCAAGGAGTATGTCCCAGACATTGTTGTGCCCATTTGTCCAAGTCTGAAGATTGGAGCCAGGCTCTACGTCGTGCCCCTATAGCAATAGCAGAAGTTCTGCTAACAGACTCAAAAGAGTCTAGGGAAGCACGAGAAAGAAACCAAGAAATATTCTGGATATGCTTAAGCAGTGAAGAATAGTCTTTACTCCTATAGAATCTGGAAGGAAAGGAGTCAAAAGATGTAACTGCTTTGTGACCTCCTCAAGAGAAAGACTCATATAAAAATATATGAGAGAATTCTTGCAGAAAGCATAGATGTCTGGAAGGTTTGACGTCCAAAGGCATCTAGTGTCTTAGACTCACGACCTGGCGGATAAGAAGAGTGCTTTTTCTTACTCTTTACCCGCCTCATTGCTGATTCCACTACTATGGAATGATGAGGAAGTTGAGTCTTTTGAAACCCTGGAGAGGGGGGCACCTGATATAAAAGATCAGTTGCCCTGGGAGGTGGGGGTACCCTTAAAGGTGTTTCCCACATTCCTAGAGGGAGATCCTGCAAGGAATGATGCAAAGGAAGCATTATGTTGTCCTTTGCTTTGGCACAAACAGAGCCTTGTGCAGGATCATGTCCTGGAATAGGAATGGCAAGAGATCTTGCTATATCCAGGAGGAAACTCTGAAAAGAGGGATCCCAAACAGGAATCTCCCCTGGACAGGGTAGATCTAAAGAACTAGCCTGAGCATCCACAGAGTTATCCAAATATATAGGAATAGAAGATCCTGCAGAGTGTAGTGTGGAATGCTTAAAAGATGGTTGCTGGTACTGGCTGTCAGGAGCAGCCCCCATCCTTACCATATCGTCCATACCAGGTATCAACTCCAAGCTTGGTATAGAATGGAGTGATCCTGTTGAAAAAAGCATGGCAGGAATTGGCAACGATGCTACTGTGGGTACCGGTACCGATGCTGATACCGGTACCGATGTCGGAGTCGAACCCGACAAAGACATCAGAGCAGTCATCGGTGACAGTTCAATCAGTACCGAGGTAACCGAAAACCTCCGGCCGCTATCTTCGGTACCGAAGCACCGGTATCGATCAGTGTCGGTACCAAAATCTATTGGTACCCAGTCTTCTAGACTAGAGATCGATTCCAAACTCGGCAACGAGGGCAAAGAGCCTGATAAGCGAAGCATGGAAGGCACAGACCATGAAGGTAATGAGGACATCGGTACCAACTTCGGTACCGTGTCTGATACCAGTGAAGGAAGGGCAACCAGTGGCAACTCAATCGGCGTTGGGGGAACCGAGAGTTGCGGATCCGAATCATCGGAACCGAGCCTTCGGTACCGTTGAGAGCCGGTACCAAGGCGAGTCGGTACCCAGTCCTCCAGACTGGAGATCGATTCCAGACTCGGCATCGAAGGGAGCGAGGCTATCGATGCACATCTGGAGGGTACCGACGTCGGTTGGAGTATCGGTGTTGGTACCGATAATGGAAAGTCAATCTGGAGGGTATCCACCGGTCCCAAAGGTACCGAGGACGCCAGATGACGATCCCTGGTGAGGAGTGTTTCATCCAACACCAGTGCCGATGCCGGGGTATCGGTACCGCTCAAAGCGGATGCCACTACCGTACACTGCTTAGGTATGTTCTGTGGGGGGTGAACCCCAGGAACAACCTGAAACCCCTTATAGGCTTTGGAGACCGAAGACTCCCGCCGTGGTTTTGAAGCCAGTGGGCCCTCGAGGGCAAGACCGAGCCGTCTACATGCTGCGCATGAGACCTACCACTCGAGGACTGGCTAGTCTTAACAGACTGTTTGTGGGTTACCTGATCCTGTGTGGACGAAGAAGGTGACGGTGCCCCGCCGTGTATCGAGGGAGCCTCGATGTTGAAAACCTCTTCTTACCAAACTGTTGTCAGGACCCAAGCAGGTTAGACACCGACTTCGAGGGTCTAAAAATAAAGTTGTACCGCCACAGTCTGAACATTTCTTGGAGAAAAAGTGTCTGGCGGTTCCATGAAGGAAAAAGAAGAGGCCTAAAAGGCCTAAGAGACCGTGGGACACTATGAAGAAAAAATATCCCGTGGAAAAGGAAAAATTTTCAAGAAATGAAAAGAAAACACCGGCGGTACCGGAGGCGTCGGGAAAACAGCCGCGACCACAAGAAAAATAAAAAATAAAAACAAGAATTTTCTGTGGTGACAGGACGACGTCCTGCCGGCTCCACGGAAAAACGAAAACTGAGGAGAGGCAGTTGGGAAAGGCGGGAAGGCAGCACGCAGGTGTGCTGGGATGCTTCCAAAAGCTCTTGATTGGACACTGGGAAGCGTTCCTGCGCAGAATCCGTCGGTACCGACGTACCCATATGTGAAGACTCATTCCTGCTTGTTCCTGGAGATACTAATTTATTCAGATCACATTAACACTACATCCTGCTATACTCATCTGTCGTAGGCACAAGATTCATATGTTAACCTCATTTTGCCATGTCAGAGTGTCCACAACCCCAAAAGAGAACTTTTGACGTGTGCCCTATGAATAAACAAAGCAAGGTGAAAAATTAGCTTAGGTGCCAAAACAATCAGATATTAATATTTTCTCTGATACACAAATTTCCCACAAAATTTAGAACTTAGTAAAAAAAAATACAAACCATACTTTTTATTTTTTTAAATTTATACCATCTGAGAGCATTCTTTGTTTATTCGCTAACTGTGTAAGAATGCAACAACACTAGGAACCCAACTGTGAGTCAGGATTACATAAATAGGCACTGGAATCTCAAAAAAGCCACAAGTTAAGCTTAGTATGGATTTAAAAAGGAAATAGGATGTATATTAAATGAAAAACATTGTTATGTAATGAAGACAGAATCTTCTCATTAAATTCCCTGTAAGCTATTTTGTTTCTATGAGTAACAGAATAAGAAAGTTCTTACTGCTTTGGTTATAGTTAAAGTCTCTGAAAGGTCACGATTTGAAAGATTTGTGTCTGTTTTATTGGTTATATAATTTTGTCCATCGCTGCAAACAGACTTTGGTCTGGAGGGTTGGTTTCTAAATGCTTTAAATAAATAATGTGTCCCGGTAATCTTGTGAGTTACCCAGACTAATTTTTGGGGTTAACATCCCCAATACATCCTTCCCTCTCTCCTCCCCCCACTTAGCAAGTAAATTTCATCCAGCCAAATAGCGGGACACAGAAAATTTAGATAGTTAAAAAGAGGCAGTGCTAGGAGTATTACCGGGAGTTCAGGGAAATGTATATTGGATATTCATCGCTGTATTGGACAAAGTTTTACTGCCCACTGGGAACACACTCAGTGACTTCTCTTCTTAAGCAGTTAAGGGGCATGTTTACTGAAGCAGCAAAATGAGCAAGGAAAGAAAACACCCCGGAGTCTTGATAGGAAGCAACCTGGTTTAATGTGCACAGACCCAGAGAAAATAGTTTTTCAAATTCTGGGCCCCCACCAGAGGGCTCAGAGAGATAGACATCTTATCAGGTTATCACAGCATTGAGACAACCTGCAAGGAGAAAGGGGCCTTGTTAAAATAGGCTAAGGTAGGACGAGTAACACCAATGAAGTAGAAAAATGTAGAAAAGGTTAGCTTTGGCTGTTTGCAGTTCAGATTATGCATTACAGTAAACGTTTGCATTTCACACAAAGTAGTGGGTACAGCAATAAGGCATGTTGATAAAAAAAACTCCAGGCTGCGATGAGCTGCGTACACAAAAGTCCGAAGTATTCAAAGCAGTCCCAGCAAGTAGTGTTACTACATTTATAGTTCCTGAGGCCAACAAGGGAAGGCCCCACATGAATGCCAGAACAAAAGTCAGCATGAGCAGGTGCATACCGACCATGGAGCTTATGTCCCACTAACAGTATCTGAAGATGACTCAAGCTTCCGCTGTGCGTAGACTAGCCAGCTTCCGGTATGCAGCTAGCGCAGGGCTCTGTCGTCTACCGGTTCCTTGGTTCTCCGCAGTGTGAGGCATAAGGGATCCTGAGAATGTTCATGCACTGTCCACTTATCATCCAAGTCAGGAGCAGCTTTCTTAAGATGAGTATGATGAATCCACGGGATAACCTCTGCAACCTTGACTGCAGTTGGTGTGGAGAACTGTGTAAGGACCTCTCCAGGTAGGGCACAGTGGTTCACGTTTCCATTCCTTAATCCACACACGATCTCCCGGCAGGTGGGGATGGAGCGGCTCTGACAAAGAGATAGGCAGTCGCTCTTGTATCCATCTGTTCAAAGACTGAAAAACATATCCCAATGCCAGTAGGTGTTGTCTCATAAGTTCATTACCTATCTGCTCTAGGTCTCCCTTAAGGCCCTGAACAATGGGTGGTGGTCGACCATACAGTACTTCATAAGGGGATATTCCCAAGGTCCGAGTTGGAGAGGACCAGACCCGGAGAAGGGCTATTGGCCAAGCCTGATCCCACTTAAGATGAGCTTCCTGACAGAGTTTAGACAACTGGAGCTTCAGGGTTCGGTTCATCCTTTCCACTTTTCCCGAACTCTGTGGGCAGTAAGCAGTATGAAGTTTCCAGGTGATCTGGAGGGCCTTGGAGAGGTCCTGAATGCACCTGGCAACGAACACAGGGCCATTATCTGACCCTATAGTAAGGGGAAGGCCAAACCTAGGAATGATCTCTTTCAACAGGGCCCTTGTAACTTCTTGGGCTGTCTCTGTTCTACAGGGGTAGGCCTCAACCCATCCTGAAAATGTACATACTATCACCAGCAGATATTGATAACCCCTTACTCGGGGTAACTCAGTAAAATCCACTACAATATTCTCCATAGGGGCGGCCCCAACTGCCTGTATAGAAACGGGGGGTTAGAGGCCCTTGGCGGGGGTTATTCTTGGCACTTTGGAGACAGCGACGCGCTGCAGCTACCGTCAAGGCAGACAGATGTGGGACATAGAATTAAGACTGTAGGATGGTTTGCATGGAGGTCTTGCCTAAGTGGGTGGTTTCATGAAATCGGCGGACAAAAGCAGGTGCTAGACTCTCAGGGATAACATATCGGGGTGGATCTCTGAGCAACCGCAACCACCCAGCAGTAGTGAGAGTAGCCCCTTCCTGAATGAAGAAATCCATCTCTTTTCTGGTATAACGTGGGTCCCACTCTGACATAGGAATTGGAAACAGGGGGGCCTGAACACTTACTGGGACTGTTCCTTGCTGGGCTGCTAGCTTGGCTTCCCTATCTGCCCTGCGGTTACCCTGGATAACCAGAGTGTCTCCTTGCTGGTGTGCCTTGCAGTGAACAACAGCCACCGCTTCTGGTGCCCACACAGCCTTCAGTAACTCCAAAATCTCCCTCCCATACTTTATAGATTTCCCGCTTGAATTTATGAGCCCCTTCTCTCTATAGAGGGCCCCATGGGCATGGAGTGTAGTGAATGCATACTTAGAAACAGTGAAAATGTTTGCCTTCAGACCTGCAGCTAACTGGAGGGCTCGAGTAAG
The DNA here is from genome assembly GCA_033557465.1 of Ichthyophis bannanicus. Classification (NCBI taxonomy): domain Eukaryota; kingdom Metazoa; phylum Chordata; class Amphibia; order Gymnophiona; family Ichthyophiidae; genus Ichthyophis; species Ichthyophis bannanicus. The sequence goes on along the minus strand of CM066043.1, from coordinate 174,773,157 downwards.
GGCAATGAGTTCAGCTTTCTGGGCAGAAGTCCCCAGGGGTAAGGGCTCAGCCTCCACAACAACCCCAGGAGTGACCACAGCATATCCGGCCTTCCCCTGTCCATCTTCCACGAAACTGCTGCCATCGGTAAAGTATTGAACATCAGGGGCGGCCAGCGGTACATCCTTCAAATTTGGACGGCTGGAGTACACTTCATGGATTCATCATGTTCAGGTACCCAGGTGCTACAGGGAGTAGAGTAGCAGGATTGAGTGTTTTCACTATCTCCAAGTGAACCTGAGGATTCGCACACAGCATGCTCTGGTACTTTGTCATCCGCTCGTTGGTAAACCAATAATTGCCTTTGTACTCCATCAGTGTCAGTACTGCATGCGGCACTTTAACATACAGTTCTTGCCCAAGGGACAATTTATCAGCTTCAGTTGCCAAGAGAGCTGTTGCTGCTACTGCGCGGAGACAAGGCGGCCACCCCCTTGCTACTGGATCCAGCTGTTTGGACAGATAAGCCACAGGTCATTGCCAGGAACCTAGGCTCTGAGTGAGGACACCAACTGCCATCCCCTTTTCTTCATGAACGTACAGATGGAATGGTTTTTCCACGTCGGGCAGTCCTAGACTGGGGGCTGACAGCAAAGTCTTCTTCATATTCTGAAGGCCTCCTTTGGGTCCAGGCTCCAGTCGAAAGGATCTCGTTCTCCCCCCGTTGTAGCTGCATACAGGGGCTTGGCCAACACTGCATAGTTGGGTATCCAGATTCGACAAAACCTGGCAGCCCCTAAGAAGACTCTCAACTGCCTACGATTTTGTGGCTCAGGAATAGAACAAACAGCCTCCCTCTGCTCAGAGCCCAATCTTCAAAGGCCTTGAGCAACATGGAATCCCAAGTATCTGACTTCAGTCTGGCACAATTTGGCCTTACTTCGGGACACCCGGTAGCGACATCCAAAGTAGGTGTAGAAGTTCTGAAGTAGTGGTTAAACATTCTTCCCGGGAAACAGCAGCAATGAGTAAATCGTCCACATATTGTAGCAATATGCGTTGAGAAGGGCAAGACTGGAACTGACGCAAATCTTGACTAAGTGCATCCCCGAACAGCGTGGGGAGTTCTTGAATCCTTGGGGTAACCGTGTCCATGTCAATTGTCCCTTACTGCCAGTAATAGGGTCTTCCCATTCAAATGCAAACAGTGGCTGGCTAGGAGTGGCCAGTCTCAAGCAGAAAAAGGCTTTAAGTCCAGAACAGTGAAGCAGGTTGCTTGTGCAGGAATCAAACTCAGTAAATTGTAAGGGTTTGGCACAACAGGATGGATGGTAACAACAGCTTCACTGACCTTCCGTAGGTCCTGTACAGGTCGTTAATCATTAGTACCTGGTTTTTGAACAGGCAGCAAAGGGGTATTCCAAGATGATTGGCATGGTTTCAGGAGTCCAAATTCAAGTAATCGCTGGAGATGTTTATGAATGCCCTCAACAGCTCTTCGGGGCAGGGAATATTGCTTGACACGGGAGGGACAGGCGTTTGGTTTTAGCTCCACTATAATAGGTGGGATATTCCGGGCAAGGCCGGGAGGATTACCTTCTGCCCATACCCCGGGGAAGTTTTGCAGTTCTGATGGGAGGGATTGTTGCCGATCAGCTTGGGAGTACAGCCGCCACTCTTCTTCCCTTGGAATTTGTAGAGAAAATAATCCCAATACTGGAGGCCCCAAAACCATCTGAGCCTCTCCTGTGGGGGGTAAACGAGATCCGGGCATGTAGCTTTGATAGGAGATCCCGGCCCAGAAGTGATACCGGACACTCAGGCATGTACAGAAATTGATGGGCGATTTGCTGTCCGCTTACTTCGCAGACTCGGGTATGGAGAAAGGGCCAGACTGCCCGGTTTCCAGTTGCCCCCACCACTGTGACAGTCTTTCCGGAAGCACTTGTTAGCAGTTGGGACACAACAGAACGCTCTGCCCCAGTATCAACCATAAATGGTATTTGCTGGTCCCCGATTTTGATTGGACTATGGGCTCATGGGGACCGAGAAGAATCTGCGAGCCCGGTCTGTCCTATTCATGTTCATCCTGGTTCTGGTCCATAGCGGTCAATCCAATGAATCCCGGTAGACCCTCACGCTCCTCGCCAGCATCCTCAGCTGGTCTCTGAGTATATCTTCCTCCTTCAATTCGCCCTTGGAATGCTGGTCAGCCACGGTTTCCTCTTCCTGCATCACTTTGGCCGCCTCTGCTGGGACAATTGTTTTTCCAGTGGCCCATTTCTCTACAATAGGCACATTGATCTCGTTCCAATGGTCTTCGCTCCAACAATTCGTGCCGGGTTCCTCTACCCCGGCCTCGACCCCTCGGTTCCCACGTTGACTTTCCGTGACCTCTCTCAACTAGCGCCGCTGCTAACATGTCAGCTTTCTTTTTCATCTTTCCTTCACACTCACGCTTCATCTCCTGATCTCTGTTCACAAATACTTTCATAGCAACTTCCATCAGCTGGGTTATATTCATTCCAGCAAAACCTTCAAGCTTCTGAAATTTCCTTTGAATGTCCCCCTGTGATTGTCCCACAAACGCTGTATTCACCATCTGCTGGTTTTCAAGTGCTTTGGGGTCGAATGGAGTGTAAACACAGAAAGATTCACAGAATCTTTCATAAAACTGGCCAGGGCTCTCATCTGGGGTTTGCAGGACCTCAGATATTTTCCCCACATTCATCGCTTTCTGGCCCCCCTTTTTAAGGCCTTCCAGTAGAGCCCGATGATAGCAATCCAGGGCAAGGCGGCCGGTATCACTGTTTGCAGCCCAGTGGGGTTCTAGGTCAGGTAAATCTCTCAGCACTGCTTGCTGGGGATTCTGTTCACCTGGAGGGTTCTCTTCCAACCATTTGATGGCCAACCGAGTCACCCGGTATCTCTCTTCGGTACTGAGTAAGGTTAAAAGGAGCTGACGGCGGTCTGCCCAAGTTGGACGATGGGTTTGAATAATAGACAAAAACAAATCTATCATAGCTTGAGGTTTATCAGTATAGGATGGATAATGAGTTTTCCAGTTTAACAAGTCGGTGGTAGAAAAAGGTACATATACAAAAGTTGGAGGGCCTTCAATGAGTTCTCCCTGGGCATTAAAGGCAGCTGGTCCTCGAGCCTCTCGGAGGGGTAGGTGAAGACTAACTTCTGGAGTCTGTTTGCTAGGACGTATTGTGCGGTGGTCTCTCCTGAGGTCGCAGTGCTCCAGTATGGGGGGGAAGGTATACGAACATGGGACTGACATTCTTCAGATCTGGGACTCAGGGAACTTTCTGAAGAGCTGGGCAGGTCTGTATCTGAAATTGGCATTTGTATGCTTCCCTCACTGCTCTTCTGACTGTCAGAGAAAGTAGTACTTGTTGAGAGGGGTGGGGGAGAACTAGCCGGAGTCCCTGCAGAGACTGCTGACCTAGCTGGAGTCACGGGAATCTGCCTGAGAACACAGGGAGGAGGGAAAGGGGGGAATTCTTCTGTCTCTGGCTCCTGTACTAAAACGGGCAATTGTGATTTTAATTTAGGCTGCATTTCCTGTGGGCTACGAGACAAAAGTATGCAACAGTGTTCCTCGTAGCATCTCCTGAGCTATTTAGGTCTCTGCCGACAAACAGCCAGCCAGGAATCAATATAAGGGAATTGATCTGGATGGTTAGCTACTACCACATTGTGCACTCTGCTAACCAAGTCATAATCAAATGTTCCTTCTCGGGGCCAACCAGTTTTAAAACTCGGCCACTCATGCTGACAATACTTCTGTAACAGGGATGGGGTCATACGAACTCCATAATCTGCAGAGAATCCTTTGCGAAAATGTTTTAGCATACACTCTAGGGGACTGCATTTTGAATCAGATGCACCCATATCTCCCCGTCTCTGAAAACACAGAACAAAGGAACGGCAAGGGAAAGGAATGCAGACAGCCACGAATCCGGCTGCTCTAGTCTCAAGAAGGGTAACTAACAAAATGGCGCTTTCGCCACACCCTAACAAAATGGCGCTTTCACCATTTTTCCCCGACCTGGGCGCGGTCACCTGGCCAGGAACTGCACTAATCAGGGGTCTATTCTCACTGCACAAGCCTCTGCTTGTGCCAAACATATAAATCAAGCGCAGACCAACACATAGACAGCCTCCCAATTCCCTAGAAAACAGTCTATTAGGAATGCGGTTTCCCACAGCTCAGCTCAGAGTGGGGTACTGGGGCGATTACTTCGAGAGGTGATCAAGCTCTCCTTCTCCCCATAGGAAGGACCGATTTTTCTGAACTGCAGATACAAAGACAGACCCTTTTGTCACTTACCCCATTCAGATGTCTTCCGGAAACTCATAGATTGGTTCCTGAACTCCGCAATGGGTTCGTGGGTTGCAGCCCGACAGAGCCGGCGGCCTTGCCGAAACAAGTGGGAATACTCTCCAGAAAAAGAGGTCTAGTGGCGCCAGAGATCCCCCTTCGCTTCCGCCACTCCCCGGCATAACCCAGAGGCTGCAAGACAAACCCTTTTCTTTCCTCTCTCGTCCCCCCTCCTTCCCGGCCCCAATGCACCAGAATGAAGCAGCAAAACGAGCAAGGAAAGAAAACAGCCCGGAGTCTCGATAGGAAGCAACCTGGTTTAATGTGCACAGATCCAGAGAAAACAGTTTTTCAAATTCTGGGCCCCCACCAGAGGGCTCAGAGAGATTATATAGACATCTTATCAGGTTATCACAGCATTTCTTCATGATTGGTCACGTTATTACAGTATAGTCCCGATTGGAGAAAGTCTACTGTACTCTTATCTCTAGTGAAGCAGAGGAAGAGAAGTTATCTCTAGCAGGCAGAGAAAGCAGCAGGACAAAGGAATAGGGGAGGGACAAGCTTGTACCAGGGTATGACTTCACCAAGAGGGGTGTATCCTTTTCACGTAACCCTTCCAGCTCTCAGCCCTGCCTGGATTTCTACCTCATACTAAGCTCCGCACTGGTAACGCGGGTTTGGGCCACATTACTAGTGTGGGACTTCATGCTAACTGCAGAGGATCAGCTACAACCATCTGCCTGCAATTACCATGAGTCGCTGCGGTAAACCCACCACAGGAACGACTAATGCCACCCATTGAGCACATTTTAGTAAACATCTCCTAAATGAGTTGGCAGAATAAAATTTAGCACTTTCTAGATAGACGTTTCTGGCTAACTTAGGCCACAAAAATGGTAGGCCCAGAGTTATTCAGATATAGACATCCGGATAACTGTAACTGATTATATTCAGAAACAGGCTTATCTGGATAAATTCTGCTTAATATCCAGTTAAATTTACCTACATAATGTTATCCAGACAACTTTACTTCTCATTGGATAGCAGAAATTTGCCCTTCTAGGTCTTCTCGTTTCTGGGAGGTACAAATACATTGCCCATCATAAAGCCATGAAGGCAGAAGAATTTACCTTACAGAAAAACAAACTAGGAAATCTAAACTATCTAAATTGCTGATTGATTTGCCACAGGAATATACAGCCTTTTTTATTTCAAGAAAACCAGTTCAACTCTATCTCAGGGCAGTTATAGTACGACACCATTACTAACTGAAAGACATTCTGGGAAGGATTTGTATCACTATAATCACAGGAAAAACTGTGGTAGGCATTTTTTAATATATCTGAAAACCACAGTTGCAAAAGCCACTGTTTACACAGGGTTCATTAAATATCCCTGTTAATTAACTCAATTATGTTAAAAACACTGCAGCATTTTCAGAACAAGTGGTCTGGTAATACCAAAAGCTATGATTTTGGAGTCTACTGTATATGGAGGACAGCAACTGAATTGCTAAAGAAATGCTTGACTTCTCATTTCTTTTGATGTTAAATTTAGTCTGCTTCTAAAGAATTTCAAGTCAAACTGAATTGACCTCAAGATGCTCCTAGGGACCATTCTGTAAAATTAGAAGCCCTCAAAGCTCAGATTTCTGATGTTAAAAGGTGTAAATGTAGCCATTTGTAAGGAGACTTTGGCCTCAAGAATCAAGGCTAACAGTTTGGAGAACTGGAATTGGAGCATAAATTTGCAAAGCCTAAATCTGTCGAAATCTGCATTCTCTCCTGTGAATATTCTTAAAAATATTTTTTCTGGGAGTTTCTGCAGAGATGTTGCCAGGGCCGGCCCCAGAGTTGGTTCAAGATGTTGGTGCCTTAGGCAAACCTTAAGCCTTATGCTCCCCTGGGCTGTCAGAATCTATTGTTTAGCTTTCTATGCCTTGCTCTTTGCTGCCCCCCAGAAGCAGTTTCCTCCTAAGGCAACCACCTAGTTTGCCTAATGGTTGGGCCAGCCCTGGATGTTGCAGCAAAAAGCAACAGCTTACATTCTACCACAAAGCAACTTTAAGAGCTCATCAGTTTCAAATTTCAACCATGTGTTGGAGATAACCTTTGCTTTAGTGTCCAGATGTCACAGGCCTCTTAAATGTTTTGTTCATTATGGTGAATAATGATTGCTTAGTCAGAAGCTCTGAATATTTCCTGAGATTTCAAAAGTTACACAATTTAAAGCAGATTTTGCGGCCACACTCCACAACCTTGGCTATGATCACTCAATTTTACTTATGTTAACCCTCTGTTAAAAAAATAGGGGTAAAATATATTTTCCAGGGTCATGTCCAATTGCATATTTTCTATAGGATAATACTGTGATTTTCCTAAGCTTGGTTTGGTTGATTAACTAATGCATGTCCTTAAAAGGTTATGGAATAAAGAAGGAGGCTCTTTTTGGCATGATGGAAGCACTACGTGGAGCTTTATGGAGATCGTATTTCATATAGCCTGGCTTAGGAGTGAGGCTCATTACTGTCATGGTATGCGCAAAACTAAACCCACAAAAACCACCTGAATATGACAAAAGCGTCACTTCAAATGAGTTACATCAATACTCTTTTACTGAAACGATGATGACAAAAATATCCAATGTATTATAAGATTTTGGAAGATTATTTATAAAGAAATTTGATAAAAGGGGAAAAGACCTCAGTACTGTCCCAACAAAAACAGCATAGACCCCTCATTTAGGTTAGGGCACTCATAGGTCATAAAAAATCCTTCAAATGTTTTTGATTTTAATATTTGTATTAATTGAAAAATCCAAGCAATGTGCAAAAAATTCAAAATGCAAACTTAACGATACATATCTTTCAGTCAGTGCCAGTACACCCGGCGTTGTTTCTTTCGATGTGGCCACGTTTTGCAACTTGCTGCTAATGATTCTTTGTTGGAGCGCCTATGCACAGTATCTATGTTGACAAATTTTTGCAGCCTTTGGTAGCCTCTATTCCTTCATACTTGAAAGATGCCATTCTAAATCAGCTATCATTAATAACAAGAACAAAAAAATTTTGATGGTAACCCTGGATGTCTCATCTTTCTATACTGTGATACCTCAGGATGAAGTCATTTCCATTCTGTTTGATGCGTTGGAAATGTGGATAAGGCCATATTTGGTCCTGTCTCTTTCCTTAAACAACTGATCAAAATTGCCTTAAATAATCATTATTTTGTATTTTCCAATCAGTTTTATCTCTAGATTTTGGGAACAGCAATGGGTGCTTCTTTTGCTCTTTGTTGGCTAACCTACAGTACATATGGCAATCTTTGAGGAGCAATTTGTCTGGTCATCAGAGCATAGTTCCTTTATCTATCTCTGGAAAAGACACATCAATGATATTTTTGTTCTATAACAAGGTTTGTCAGAACAATTACAAATGTTTTATACGTAGTTAAATGGTTGCAATCCAAATCTACAGTTAGAGATGTCTGTCGATGATAATGAAATTCATTTTTTGGATGTTTTGGTAATACAAATGGATGATGGTTTTCAAACTACGAAGTCAACTGATCGTAATTCCTTTTTATGTTACGACAGCAGCCATCCCAAACATTTCAAGGACAGTTTACCTTTTTCCCAGATGTTACAATATCGGTGTATTTATTCTTCTGTGTCCAAATACAAAAAGCAGGGACGAAGATTGAGTGCTAAGCTCCTCCAACGAGGTTATCCCTGTATGGTAGTGAAAAGAGCATATCGAAGGGCACTTTATAATGACAGAACTGATGTATTGGAAACACATAATCAAAGGCAAGACTTGAAGGATTATATGATCTGTGTTTTGCGGTATTCCACTGTGTCTCACTTGCCTCCATTATACAAAAGAACTGATAAATATTGTGTTTCAATGACTGCTTTCCGGAGTGGGCGTTGTTTGTATACAGAAGGAATAAAAATTTGAAAAAATTACTCAGTCCTACAGATAGTGATTATAAATTTAAAGATCCTGCTAGCCTGGTTGGGCATTTTAAATGTGGAAATTGTAAATCATGTGAAAACATGGAGGAGTGGCCTAGTGGTTGGGGCAAGTTACCTCAGGCCGGGGATTCAAATCCCACTAGAGGACAGCAACCTTGGGCCGGAAGGACTGGGGTTTCTAGTCCCACAGGTGCTCCTTGTGGTCTTGGGCAAGCCACTTAACCCTCCATTGCCCATGTTCCCTGTAAGTATTAGCGTAAGTGTCTCATATCCCCTCATGTTAAATGTATCCCCCAATTGTGTTGTGACCACTTTGATTGAAGGATAAGGTGGTATACAAAACTGTCTAAATAAATAAATAAATACATTTTGTTGCTCCACAGACAGGTCATTGTTTTGTTTTGAAGTTTCATAACCTATTTTACTGATTTTATTATCTATTGCACTGGATGCCCTTGGACTAAGCTTTACATTGGGAAAACCACCAGACCTTTAAAAGTCAGGATCAATGAACACTGTTACAGCCTTCAACATTAGAGGGAATCTGCTCCAATGGTGCAACTTTGTTTAGAGTATTCCCATACTTTTGTATCATTATGAATTATAGTAATTGATCATATTCCCTTCTCTATTTGAGGAGGAGATAGGAATAAACGACTGCTTCAGCTCGAGTCCAAATGGATTGTTATTTTATGAACTGTTCATCCTGATGGCCTTAGTGTTTCAATTGATAACTCAATGTTTTTTTGAGATTGTGTTTTGAATTGTTTTCGTAACATTCGATGGGATGGTAGGAGGGTGTTTTTAAAACTAGTATTATTAACTGTTTAATAAGTATTATTCAGTTTTTTTCAATAAGCTTTCTCTTGATACATTCCCTAATTTTAATTCAACGTTTTTATAGAATATTCAAGGTTTTTATAGAATATTCAAGGTCCATTATCATTTATATGCAGACGACATAATGTTGTACATTCCTTTCATGATTCCTACCCTACCAATGCAACTTCTATCAGATTGCTTTAACGAAATAACATCATGGCTAAAAATTCATAATCTCCACATCAACCATTCAAAAACAGAGGCACTAATTGTAACAAGAAATCAATCTTATAAACCCCCAACTCATATTACACTACAAAACCAAGAGATCAAAATAAAAAATGAAGTGCGCTACCTAGGTGTCATACTCGACTCTCATCTTAGCATGAACACACACATCAGAAATACTACAAAGAAAATCTATTTTAAGCTTAAAATTCTTAAGCAACTACGCCCACTGGTATACACACAAGATTTCATCAGTATAATACAGGCCATCATAACTCCTCATTTTGATTTTGCTAACCTCACCCTACTAGGTACAACAAGACAAAATATTAAACGAATTCAACTAGCACAAAACGCAGCTGCCAGAATCATAATGAAAGCACACCCATTCCAACATATAACACCCATACTTGCATATCTACACTGGTTACCAATTAATGGTAGAATAATCCACAAAACTATAATAACTACCTTTAAAGCACTAAATGATATGGCCCCATCTACACTCAACAAAATTATCAAAAAAGAACCTCCTAAACCCACCCACAGAAAAGGCCACTCAAACAAGCTAACAACCCCAAATGACTTTACAAAGGCCAAAATGTTAACCAATAATAGAGCCTTCTCACACGCAGCCCCTACACTCTGGAACTCCCTCCCAGATGAACTAAGATCATTAAATGACATTAAAGAGATCCGAAAAAAACTGAAAACATACCTATTTACCACACACTATGGCCCTATAGACAATTCTTCCCACCTACTAGATAATGGCTAATAATGTAACCCTGTTCACACAATCAACAGGTTTATACCAGGACATTACAGATATGAAAATATAACCCTCTCTTAATTCCTAACACCTATGAAACCTTAAATGTACAGTTATTATTGTATATAGTTAACATATTGTTGTTGTTATTGTTATCGTTACTATTATACTGTTATCATGTCAACACTTATATTGTTCCTTGTAATTCGATGTTCCATGTAAAACAGATCCGATCTGTGCAGTTCTTGTTCTTTGTAAACCGCAACTGATCTATGGAAGGTGCGGTATATAAATGATTGTTTAAATAAATAAATATTTTTTTCTGTCATGTCATCTTAAAATGTTTTGGCTCACGACCAATAAGTTGAGCAATTGTAATGGATTAAGAGCAAACAGATGATTTAATGGGAGTATTCTCACTCACTCACTGGATTTAGATTATGTCATGGGAGTTCTGGTTCTTCTTTGGTGGTAACAGCCTACATAAAAGCAATATTCTGATGGTGGACAGTGATGGCTGTTTTAAACGAACCCCTGGTCAGCGAACAGTATCATTTATGCTGCCAGTGAAGCCTTTCTCAATGTTGCTCTCAGATTTGCTGTGCTTATAACACTCGTAAAGGAGTTCAGTGCCTTACTGTGGGCAGAGCAATGGAGGTACCGTGTCTTCCTGACAATTTTCTTAGTGGCGATAGTTGAAGGGGAGTGTGTGGTAGAAAAATAGCTTTTAAAAATGTTTATGGCGGCAAAATAGGGGCGTGGTCATGGGAACCACTATGGCCCCATCTATAGCCAATTTATACATGGCACAGTTTGAGGCCCAATGGCTGGCTGACTGTCCCTATACAACCAACATTAAGACCTGGGTTTCCTATATTGGCATCTTCATACTTTGGCATGATAAAGAAGAAACGCTACTTGATTTTTACCATTGGTTGAATTCTTGCAACCTCCATATCCAAATTTCTCTGAGCTATAATAAGAAGTCTATTTCTTTTCTAGATATCCGGATTGTTAAGACAGATACAATTCTATTGACAATGGTCCATAAGAAAGAGACAGATAGGAATGCATTTCTCCATTACTTCAGTGCCCACCCTGTGAAGCTTAAATACAGTTTGCTTTTTGAATAATTTCTCCATTACAGAAGAACTTGTACCACAATACAAGAGTTTTCTAGACAAGTTGAAGTCTTAATGACAGCCTTTCAATGGCAAGGCTATTCTATCCATGTCATTCAGAAGGCGCGGAAACGAGCCAGATATAATGGTCAATCTTGGCTTTTATGATCGGCCACCAGGGACCGCTCAGATGATGACTCATTATTTCTTCATTTGATCACTCAGTGTACACACACCACTTAGGCATCAATTTTCATGAATAGCGCAACGTCACTTTCATATACTAAACATCATTCCAGGTCTTGAATGGGCTAAGGCTCAGCTTGTCTATGCAAGAGAGCATAATTTGAAAGATCTCCTTTGTCCTGCTGTATTTTCCGATACACCTGAAAAGGCTGTCGCCACTCCAGGCCTTGGTACATGTGGTCGAAGTTCCCTCTGCCCGGTTATGCTTACTATTATGAGTTTTTCTTATCATGATCATACTTACATGTTATGTTCGGCGAAGAATTGTGATGGGTAGGGAGGTGATGTGGTCTGGGCAGGGGTGTAACTGTTTGTAGTGTGCAGCTAGTAGTTGATGGCTGACAGAAGGTGCTGTGTTGTGGTTGGTTCCGTTAGGTACCTGACTATGTCAGATAGCTCTCACGGGCAATTGATAGAGGTATTGATGATCTTTGGATGTTAGTCCTTCTTGGCTTTATCTGTGGTTGCATGGTAATACTGAAGTAGTGTTGGGTATTTATCACAGTCTTCAATATGGGTGGGTCTTTCGCAATTTCCTCTCTAGCTGTCTTAGTTTGATTTTTAGTTGGCATAGGGGGTGGGAGTACCAGGGAGTTTTGCAGATGTGTTACTTTTTGCAGAGGTTGTGTTGGTTGGGTGGTAAACTAGCTAGCATTTCTAAGCACTTTTTTCAGTACAGTTGTGTCAGATGTGTCCATCTTTATGTTTGGTATGGTGTATTCAAGGAAGGCATCCTTGTTGAATTGTCTGAAGTGTCGTGTGGTCTGTTGTTCTGTTTGGGTTATTGGAGATCTTAGGGGTAGAGAGAAGGTGATGAGGTTAGTTCATTGCATTGGGTAGGTTCATAGTGTGTAGGAGTAGCTGGTATGGATTGGGAGGGTAGGGGTAAAGATTAGGTTGAGGGTGTTGCCTTTGCTGTATATGGGGGATGTCACATTTTGGGTAAGATCATCGATTCTATGGTTGAGAGGAAGGTATGTCCTATGGTGGTAGGTAGGGAAGGGAGGTTGAAGTCTCCCAAGATGAGAAGGCCCTTCTTGGATTTGGAGTTTTCTATGATATTTTCTATTATGCCGGATAGGTCCTTGGAGGAGAGGGTGGGAGTTCAGTAGTTGAGGATGATGGTCAAATTGTTATTTGTGATGGTGATTGAGTCCATTTCGTCGGTGCTCGTCAATGATAGAGGATGGAAATGTAGGTATGTTTTGGTTAGCAGCAATACCCCTCTCCCTCTTCGGTTGTTTCTTGGGAATAATGAGTAGCCTTCTGCTTTGAGCTGGTTGAAGAGGACATTGTTGGTGTCTGAGAGCCATGTTTCAGTTATACATAGAATGTCAAGTTGGTATTCCGTGAGCAGGTCTATGATAGTAAGTATTTTATTTCTCACTGACCTGGCATTGATCAATGTGCAATGGAATAACTGTGTTGTTGTTTTGAAGACAGTGTTGATGGGAGTGATATGGGAAGAGGTTTGTATTTTTATGAGGTGTCCGGATAAGTGTAGCCATAACCGAGTGAGGGGTGTGAGTGTTGGAAGGTACCTGTGATGTGTGTGAGGGAGGTACTGGGGGGTGAGGAGGGTATTGTGTGCTGTCATCAATAGTATGAGGGCAAGTACTGTGTATACTGCTAAATATAGTGAGAGCATGGTTGAGGTGTATTGTAGTGTGAGGGCACATAGAGTCTTTAAGGATTTGTCTTTTGTGGCATATGGTAATAACTTACAGTTGTTGTCTTCACCTGCAGTCTCCACCTAAGGGCCATGCCAAAGACCCTCTGGCGAGGCTCTTAGGCGCTGGCCCGGCAGGCACGATCATGCCTTCCGGCGCCTGTTTTAAATTGATCAGGGTGTTGGGCCCGATTGGCCTTCAGTGCAGGGAGCAAGAGGAGCTTCACTGCCAACACCCTGGTGCCAGACGCCTTCCGGCACTTGTTCTTAAATTGTCTGGGGTGTTGGGCCTCACTTGCCTTCAGTGCAGAGAGCAGGTGGAGCTAAAACCACCTTCACTTGGTAGAAAGTTGACATAATCCCCCATACATACATCTGTGCATTAATTCACTGGCCCCGATCAAGCATTACAGCCTCAGGCTGGTTTTATCATCGTTCCAAGATGAACATAAAATGGCGCCTATCACTTACACTATCTTAAATATATATATATATATATATATGGCGTACCAATCCGCTAAATCCTTTGCGAGCTAACCTCTAATCTAGGTCCAGATGGAATTTTAACTAGGACTTAACTATCTTACATCCACATACAAAGCTATTGTATCGGAATCATCATCAAGTAGAAACACATTCACGAACTATCAAAAATGTCTCCCAACAAACAAAAAATTAAATAAAGCATAAATGCCAATCCAAGGTGTTGTTCAAGCCATCAGGATGGACCATGCTTAACTTGAAGATCCATCTCTGCTCCTTATGGATCAAAATTGTATTCCTATTTCCCTCTCAGGAATTTGGGAGAACATGATCCAGACAGAACACACGTAAATCAAATATTATGATTTTGTATAATACAATGTTATACAATCAGGGCTTCAACCACCCAGTTTAATCTACTCTTGTGCTCAAGCATTCCATCCTGCAACTCATGGGTAGTTTGACATACATATAGCAGGCTACAGGGGCACCATTAGAATATTTATTTATTATTTATTTAGTGTACATTTGTATCCCGCTGCTTCCAGCGATCAGCAGCGGTTGCTATACATGGTAAGAGTGGCTGTACCGGCCAATAATTTAGAAAGATGTACATTGCGATTAGGGAGGGAGAGGTAATACACAGCAAAACATAGGGTTACAGATTACAGTTGATTGATGGTAAACACTTCACACAGGATGCATTATATACATATTTACATATAAACCGAAAGATAATTGGTAGTGGGATGCAATGGTAGTAGGGTACAGAGCCTAGGTTACATTGTAATGCGATTGGAAGAGGTTATTAGGTTTTGTAAGAGACAAAAATAGTGAATATGGACATATATATATAGGCTGTAAATATAGAACCACTTTTGATAATCTCTATGTTAATGGAAGATGTTTGTCTATTTTGTTTTATTCTGTAGCGACATCTTTACTAGTGCCTCTTGACGAAGTGACCAGCTGACAGCGTTGAGGCAGAGGCAACAGAATATTATTGTACACAGACGCTGGTAGCTGTGAAGATAAGTGTATTTTTGTCTAATAGAATTTTGTTTCATGTGGTGATTTCATATTTTGATGATACCAGTGGTTAGACCTATGATGTCATGAGATGGCACAATAATGGCCCTGTTCCAATATGAGCCATCTTATTAAAGCTGTAGTAGTTAAACACTGAGGTCAACCTTGGTTATTGCTACATATTCATTATGAAGGAGCATATCATTTTTTAAATAGCAGTTGTTCAATTGCTAAAACCATGATTGTTGTTGTGAGGATTTGTTGCTTAGGGGGATTTGAAGGCAAATTTAATGGAAAGACCAGAGAATATGTCTTGGGGCTAAATTCTCCAAATGGGTTATTTTTGCGCATACCATGACAGTAAAGAACCTCACTAGTGGGGATCTTGCTGATCTGTTTCAATCACTTACCAGACCCTTCCCTTGTTTTAAAAGGTCCAAAAAGTGGTCAGAAGACTTATAGGTAACTTCAAGTAAGTACCGTGGCATTAGGTGTAAGTATTGTTGCTTGGACTGTGCCTACAGATATCTTGGTTGGAAAGCAAGAGAAGACACTGGAGTTAGCAGGAGACAGTCAGGAGCAGACCCTCAGCAAGACATCAGAGGTGGAGTATCAGAGGTAGAATTGGAGCCACAGCAGCCAGAGCCCATAGGCACTTTCAGCCCTGGCCCTAGGTTGCCACCATTCTCCAGCCAAGTTAGTCAGATCCCAGCAGATCCATCTGCTTCACAGGATCATACAAAGTCTTGACAAAACAGAGAAGGGACTGAAATATGCCATTGCAGGGTACGCAGACTGCACATGTGCATCATTTGACAGAGTAAATATCACCCTCACTGTATTACATACACAGTGAAAGGCATTCATGGGCCATTGTCCTCAGACACCTCACTCAATCATCAGAGAGTCCATAGAAAGCAGCAACATGTCACATCACAACCCCTGTGATGAAGGGTGAGAAGGAAGCCCCTGATAAAAACACATGGCTGCACAGGACAGAAGCTTCCTAGGCCCCTCTCCTCCACAGTAATAGTGTGAAGACTCAAATTCTGAAACCTGAGCCATATTAGCTGCTGTGTGAGACCAAATGATCAGATTAGATTGCCCAGCAAATCTTGAGGAAGAACTTCCTTTGTGAAAGCTCTGTCCATACAGTATGGCGGTCATTCTGAGGTACAAATAGTGGGGATGTACGCCCTGTCTGGATGTACATCCCCACTATTCATCTCCCTTGCCATCCCCATGCAAAGCTCCCTGTATGAACAGCAGGGCTATTCAGGGAGCCTTAGATGGGGGTGGGAGGGGGTGGACGGGAAGCAGAGTAAGAGCGATGCGTGTGTGAGCTGTTGCCCCGGACCGTACAGGGCCAATTCTGAGGTCGGCCCTGTACATCCAGAGTCAGCCTTCTAGACAGGGGACAGCAGTGGCCAGCAGCAGCAGGAAGGTGAGGGGGTGCAGTGGGTCCCCCGCAGCCCGATCCTGGCCATGGTAGGCCAGATTGGGGGTCGGGCTGTGAGGAAAGGGGGGCTCTGTCCCGTGGCCAGCAATCGTGGCTCCTGAATGGAGCCGCGGTGCCATGGCGATGGGACACCATGGCATCGTGGCTCCATTCAAGAGCCTGAGTTAGCCAGGGATCTGAAGGACATGAGGCCCTTCAGAATTGAGGCCCAGCCTGCACATACAGGCCGGTAGACCGGATTCTGAGGGGCCTTACAGGGGCTGGATGTCCAGAAGGGAATAGGCCTCCACTTGACCAACATATGCACAATGGGCTGGAACCCTGTTCATCCACCTGTCCAAGGCGTCCTGTGATAGAGCGTAGTTACTCACCTGTAACAGGTGATCTCTGGGAATAGCAGGAATTTAGTCTTCACATATGGGAATCGTCGGTACCGACGGAGCCTGCGCAGGAACACTCCCCAGCATCTAATAGGAACGCTTTTGGGAGCATCCCTCAGCACATGCGCGCTGCCTTCCCGCCTTTCCAACTGTCCCTCTTCAGTTAAGTTTGTAGATGAGTGAAAGGATAGAGGGAGAGAGGAAAGAGACAGAGAGATAGAGAGACCAACTCCTAGGGGAGGTGGGTGGGTTGTGAAGACTAAATTCCTGCTGTTCCCGGAGATCACCTGTTACAGGTGAGTAACTACACTATCTCCAGGAACAAGCAGGAATGTAGTCTTCACATATGGGGACTCCCTAGCTGAAGATGCTGGGGAGATGGCCCCAAGAAGCTGCCACCTATAGTGAGGTGGGTCATGCTTCCTCCCATGGATCTCTGGCATCCTACCAGGGTTGGTGGCTAGGAGTTGAATTAAGCCTGAAAGAGATGTTGAAGAACAGCCTGGCCAAAGAAGGCATCCCAACGGGAGGCTTTATCTAGGCAGTAGTGGGCTGTGAAGGTGTGCACCGAAGCCCAGGTGGCTGCTTGACAGATGTCATCGATAGACACAGAGTGAAGGTTAGTCATAGAGGCTGCCATGGCTCTCACATTGTGTGCTGTGACATGGCCCTGAAGTGGAAGATCCCTACTCTCATAAGTAAAGGATATGCATTGTGCAATCCATTTAGATAGAGTTCTTTTGGAGACTGGAAGTCCCAAATGACTAGAATCAAAAGCAACAAAAAGTTGAGAAGACTTTCTATGTTGCTGTGTTCTTTGTAGGTAAAAAGCCAAGGCTCTTTTACAGTCCAAAGTATGAAGGTTCCTTTCTGCATTCGAAGCGTGAGGTCTCGGAAAGAATACAGGAAGGTAAATCGATTGATTTAAATGAAAAGGCGAAACCACCTTTGGCATAAAATGTGGATGAGTTCTGAGAACAACCTTATCATGGTGAAATCTTGTATAAGGGGGATCAGCCACTAAAGCTTGCAATTCACTAATGCGACGTGCAGAGGTGATTGCAATTAGGAAGATGACCTTCCAGGATAAAACCTTTAGGGTCGTTGTGGCTAAAGGTTCAAAGGGCGGTTTCATGAGCTGTCCAAGAACTAGATTTAAATCCCATGCCACCAGTGGTGGCCTGATGGGAGGCTTTGTTAAGAGAAGACCCCTCATAAATCTTGCTATGAGTGGATGACAGGAAATTGGCTGTCCATTTAGAGGCTTATAGGAAGCTGCAATTGGACTCTTACTGAATTGATCTTTAAACCATAATTTGATAAATGAAGTAGGTACTCTAGTACCAAATCCAAAGGTATCACAAGTGGGTTTAAGCCCTTTTGAGAACACCACATAGTAAAACGTTTCCACTTAAAGGCGTAAGAGCGTCTTGTGGAAGGTTTTCTAGAAGCCTGAAGGATATCCTGTACCTGTTGGGAAAGGTTAAGATCCTGCAGGTCTAGCCTTTCAGCAACCAAGCCCTGAGATGCATGGTTTGGGGATTCGGGTGCCATAGCATCCCATTCTCTTGGGAGAGGAGGTCTGGAGCACACCCTAACTCCAGAGATGCAACTTGAGAGAGATGTAGAAGCAGGGGATACCATGTTTGTCGTGGCCACCATGGCGCTATGAGGATCATACGACCTCTGTCTCTCTGAAGCTTGAAGAGTGTTTTGGGGATGAGGGAAATTGGTGGGAAGGCATAGAGGAAGTCGTGACCCTAGTGAAGGAGGAAGGCGTCCCTTGCCTGGCAATTTTGAGCCAGAATTCTGGAACAGAACCGGGGAAGTTTGGCATTCAGTGGACTTGCAAATAGGTCTATGTCTGGAGTTCCCCAGATCTGAAATATCTTGGCCACCTGGTATAGGTGGAGAGACCATTCGTGAGGCAGCAGTACTCAGCTGAGTTTGTCTGCCCAAAGGTTTTGAGTGCCTGGAAGATATACCACGAGAAGGTGAATTTGATGCTCTCTGGAGAGGGCCCATAGTCGTAAAGCTTTGTTGCATAACAACAGAGAGCCTGTTCCATCCTGCTTGTTCATGTAGAACATGGCTACTTGATTGTCCGTTTGGACTAGGACTGTCTTGTAGCTGAGCTGGGCATGAAATACTCGAAGAGCTAGATAGATTGCTCTGAGTTCCAGGAGGTTTATGTGAAGACAAGCCTCCTGTGGAGTCCAGGTACCCTGGATAGAGAGATGGTGCAGGTGTGCTCCCCATCCTACCTGTGATGCATCTGTTGTTAGGGTGGCCTGGAATAGGGGTTGCTGGAAAGGAGACCCCACTAGAAGATTTTCCAGTGATTGACACCATTGGAGGGACAAAATCAGTCGTTGTGAGTTTGATATCTTGTCCGACAGATGTCCTGTGGCCTGTGTCCACTGTGTGGATAGGGTCCACTAGGCTGCGAGCATATGAAGGCGAGCATAGGGAACCACATGAACCATGGATGCCATATGTCCCAATAGTTGTAGTAGTTCTCGAGCAGTTAGGGAGGACTTCACCGCTGCTTGAGAAGCTAGCTGCACTATTCGAAGACAGCGGGGTTGTGGGAGAAAAGCCCTTGACGGTCTGGTATCTAAACGAGCTCCTATGAACTCCAGGGACTGAGACAGAGCAAGTTGGGATTTTGGGAGGTTTATGACCAATCCCAAGTATTGTAGGATTCGCATTGTGCGAGACAGTGCAGAGCTGGCTTCTGGAACCGTGGGGACGCGAATGAGCCAGTTGTCTAAGTAAGGGAAGACAAATATCCCTAGGGTTCGCAGGAATGCAGCTACTACTGCCATGCATTTTGTGAATACTCTTGGTGCCAAAGCCAGACCAAAGGGAAGAATCCTGTATTGGAAGTGTTTTCCCTTGAAAAGGAATCGTAAGAATTTCCTGTGATCTGGATGGATCAGAATGTAAGTATATGCATCTTTTAGATCTAGAGAGCTAAGCCAATCCTGACTTTGAAGGTATGGCAGAAGAGTTCCCAGAGAAATTATTTTGAATTTTTCTCGGAACAGATATTTGTTCAATTCTCTGAGGTCTAGAATGGGTCTGTGTCCTCTTGTTTTCTTTGGAATAATAAAATAGGAGGAGTAGAACCCTGTACCCTGTTGGAAAATGGGTACTTCCTCTATTGCTTCCTGAGCAAGGAGTGTTGAGACCTCTTGATCCAGTAGATTGTCTGCAAAGGTTTGGGAATTGAACTGTCTTACGATTGTAGGAGGGGGGGCATGCTGTGAAAATGAAGCTTGTACCCCTCCCCTACAATGGACAGAGTCCAATTTTCTGCTGTTATATGTTGCCATCTGTTGACAAAATGACACAACCTGCCTGGAATATTTAGGGGTTCTGGACCGTTCAGAGGCAGGAAAGGCAAGCTCTCTAGGAAGGAGTCAAAGCCCTTGAGGGGGCTGAGCCTGTGGAGCTGGTTGAGCTCTCAGGCTTTTTGGCTTCTTTTCTTGTCTGGATTGTTGCTGTTGTCCCTTTTGGGCAACTTGACCCTGACCTTGCCCTTGCTGGGTATAGGATGGATAAAACTTCCTTTTTTTACTGAAAAAGGGGTTTTTATAGGGTTTCTTTTTGGCTGGAGTGGCTGTAGATTTTGACAATCTGTCTAAAGCGATATTGTCAGCATCTATCTCAATAGCCTTTTCCTGCCAATTCTTGCCAAAGAGGTTTTCTCCTGTGCAAGGGATGTTTCCTAATTTGTCCTGTACCCAAATCTCCAAGTCTGATGCCTGAAGCCAGGCAATCCGACGTGCACCAATGGCAATAGCAGAAGTTCTGCTTATGCATTCAAAGCAGTTAAAGGCTGCACGATTTACAAACTTGGAAACGTCTTGAGCATGCTTGACAAGAGTAAGGAAATCTTGTCGTTTGTCATCAGGGAGAAGGGGGCTCATTAGCCAGTCGCATCTTCGGTAGTAGACTGGCTAATCTACTGAAGAGGGCTTTAAACTAGATTCGTTGGGGATGGGTGAAGAAAGCCCCCAGGTAAGTGAAAGCCCCCAGGTAGGTGATACATTAAATACCTTTATGGAAATGGGTAACAGGGGTAACATATGGAAAGCAGTGTGTATTAATGCCCGTAGCATGGGAAATAAGATCCCTGAAGTTGAAGCTTTGGTGGGAGTGGCTGACTTGGATTTAGTGGCAGTTACAGAAACATGGTTCACAGAAAACCATGACTGGGATGTAACTATACCTGGCTATACTTTATTAAGAAAGGACAGGGTAGGAAGAAGGGGAGGAGGAGTGGCACTATATGTAAAAACTACTATTAAAGCTTTGGAATTACAGAGCTTAAAAGGGAGAGAGGAGGCATAGTGGGTTAAACTAGAAAGAGGGAAAGAGAAATCTATTTGCATTGGTGTGATATACAGACCTCCCTCACAAGAGGAAGAGGTGGACAGAGAGTTAATTGAAGACATACGCAGCATTGCTAGGAAAGGGGAAGTGCTACTGATAGGAGATTTCAATATGCCAGATGTTGATTGGCACATTCCTGCTGCAGTATCGTCTAGAAGTAAGGAGATCCTGGATTCTCTACAGGGAGAACTATTCAGGCAATTGGTAACAGACCCCACACGTGAAGGGGCCATACTGGACATGGTGCTTACCAATGGTGAAAGTGTTTCTGATGTTGTAGTGGGAGATCATTTTGCATCCAGTGATCACCAGATGGTGTGGTTCAGTATTAGGACTAGGGCTGTTAGAATCCATTCCAAGGTGAGGATCTTAGACTTTAGGAAGACTAACTTTGCGAAGATGGGCCAATACCTCAGGGAGTCGTTAGTGGGATGGGAACAGCTGGGGGATGTAGAAAAAACAGTGGGCAAAACTGAAAGGGGGTATTTTAAGGGCAACCAACCTTTTTGTTAAAATGGTAAATAAAGGCAAAAGGAAAAGGAGACCGCTATGGTTTTCAAAGGAAGTAGCTGAAAAAGAGAAGAAAAAGAGGGAGGCCTTCATGAAATACAAGAGATCACAGAGAGAGGAAGACAGGCATCTGTATTTGGAAAAACTTAGAGAAGCTAGCAAAGTAGTCAAGAAAGCAAAGATTCAAAAGGAGGAGGAAATAGCCAATGCAATAAAATGGGGGGATAAGACATTTTTCAGATATGTTAGTGAGAAGAGGAAGGGCAAAAGTGGTATTGTCAGACTCAAGGGTGCAGGGGGGGAATATGTAGAAGCTGATAAGGATAAAGCGGAATTGCTTAACAAATATTTTTGTTCTGTGTTCACAGATGAAGAACCAGGAGCAGGACCTTAGAAAACACCCACAAATAAGAACAGAAGCGAGGGACATCTTGAACAATTTTCTGAAGACTGTGTTCGTGAGAAACTAGCTCAACTTAAAGTAGACAAAGCGATGGGACCAGATGGGATACACTCTAGAATACTGAGGGAACTTGGGGACGTTCTAGCAACTCCACTGACTGACCTTTTCAATGCCTCGTTGGAGTCGGGAGTGGTGCCAAAGGACTGGAGAGAGGCTCATGTGGTGCCTTTACACAAAAGCGGAAGTAAGGATGTGGTTGAAAACTACAGGCCGGTTAGTTTAACTTCAGTGGTGAGTAAATTATTGGAAACGCTGCTGAAAGAGAAAATAGTGAGGTTTCTGGAGTCCAGCGGATTACAGGATCCGAGGCAGCATGGATTCACCAGAGGCAGGTCTTGTCAGACAAATCTGATTGATTTCTTTGACTGGGTGACAAGGGAGTTGGACCGAGGGAGAGTTCTAGATGTGGTGTATTTAGATTTCAGTAAAGCCTTTGACACTGTTCCTCACAGGCGACTTATAAACAAACTGAGCACCCTAGGGATGGACCCTAAAGTTACTGCTTGGGTTAGAAATTGGTTGGGTGGGAGGCGACAAAGAGTACAAGTAAATGGAGCTCACTCTGAGGAGAAGGATGTTACAAGTGGTGTGCCCCAGGGATCTGCCCTTGGTCCGATTCTTTTTAACATCTTTGTTAGTGATATAGCGGAAGGGCTGTCGGGTAAGGTTTGCCTCTTTGCAGATGATACCAAAATCTGCAATAGAGTAGACACCCAGGAAGGTGTAGATAACATGAGGAGGGCTCTAGCTAAGCTTGAAGAATGGTCTAGAATTTGGCAGCTGGGATTTAATGTTAAAAAATGTAAGGTCATGCATTTGGGCTCCAGCAATCCAAGGGAGCAATACAGTATAGGAGGTGAAGTACCTTTGTCCACTAAAGAAGAGCGGGACCTAGGCGTGGTTGTGTCTGATGATCTTAAAGTAGCTAAACAGGTAGAAAAGGCGACGGCAAAAGCTAGAAGGATGCTTGGGTGCATACGGAGAGGAATGGCTAGCAGAAAAAAGGAGGTGATAATGCCTCTGTATAAGTCTTTGGTGCGACCTCATTTGGAGTATGGTGTGCAATTCTGGAGACCGCACCTTCAAAAGGATGTGAACAGGATGGAGTCGGTGCAGAGGGTGGCTACTAAAATGATTAGTAGGCTTCATTATAAAGCATATGAGGACAGACTTAAGGATCTTAATATGTACACCTTAGAGGAAAGGCGGGATAGAAGTGATATGATTGAGATGTTTAAATACCTCCGTGGCATAAATGTTCAGGGAGAGAGCCTCTTTCAATTGAAAGCAAGTTCTGCTACGAGGGGACATGGGATGAGGGTGAAGGGAGATAGATTCAGGAGTGATATGCGGAAATATTTCTTTACAGAAAGAGTAGTGGATCCATGGAATAGTCTCCCAGTGGAGGTGGTAGAGATGAGGACGGTTACTGAATTCAAAAAAGCATGGGACCAACACAGAGGATCTCTAAAGGTAAAAAGTGGACTGTTGTAGTTGTTGTTATGGAAGGACAGACTAGATAGGCCATGTGGTCTTTTTCTGTCATCATGTTTCTATGTTTCTATGTCTCCTGTGACTTCTTTGAGGAACATTCCCATATATAAAATATATGAGCTGATCCTAGCTGAAAGCATGGAAGCCTGAAATGTTCGACGTCCAAAGGCATCAAGAGTCCTGCATACACGACCTGGAGGATTGGATGTATGTCTTTTTGCACTTTTCATCCTACGCATGGCTGATTCCACTACCATTGAATGGTGTGGCAGCAGAGTCTTTTGAAAACCAGGACATGGTGGAACTCGATACATGGTATCGAATCTCCTAGAATGAGGAGATGTGGTCAAAGGTGTTTCCCACATTCTGAGCATCAAATCATGAAGAATTTCATGAATGGGCAGAGTAGCTGCTTCCTTGGGAGTCTTTGGCTACTGGAGGATTTCCAATTCCTTTGCTCTAGGTTCTTTTTCAGGAGCTACTGTGATTGATAGGCCTCGGGCCACATCACGAATAAAATCCTGAAAAGACATACCCTCCGGAGACATTCTGCGTTGAGGAAAAGAGGAGTCTTCCGGAAGAAGCACTCTGGTACTGGCAGAGTTATCCGAGTCTTCGGAATAGGAAGATTCGAAATATCTCTGATCCCGGTGTTCATGCAAAGCACGGTATCGGTATCGATCAAAGTCGGTACCGAGTTGGTCCGGTACCAATCTGTCAATGCCCAAAAAAGTCGGCATGGGTAGAATTCCCACCAGAGCCGGTACTGTCGGTGCTGGTACCGGAATCGGTATCAGTACCGGTGCCCACTGAACCATCAGTAGTGGTATCAACGGTATCGCAGCTGTAAGGAGAGCTGCAAGACTGCGTTCAATAGCGAGGAATTTCTGGTCTATCGACACTGCCGATGCCTGGGTGTCGGTACCAGTAAAAGCGGCCGGAACCCCTGAGCATGGCACCAGTAGTTCTGCCGAAGTCGAAGCCTCGAGAACATCCTGGAGCGCTGTTGGTGCTTTGGAGGCCGAAGCCTCCCGCTGGGGCTGTTTTGCCGGTGTAGTTTCCTCAAGGGCAATGCCAATGGCTTCTCAAAGCTTAGAAGGAGATCTACCCTTTGAGGACCGGCTCTTATGTTTAGTTATCTGAGATCCATGGGAGGAAGAGGAGGCTCTGGACAACGTTGATGCAACAGACATCGCATCTGAAGAAAAGAGGGTACCGAGCTTTGCAGCCAGGTTCTGTCTTCCTCTCTTAGTCATGCCCATACAAGAGGAACACTCCGATAGAGAATGGTCAGGCCTAAACATTTCAGACACCAGTCATGGGTGTCAGTGACGAAAATAGTACTGCCACACTTAATACATTTTTTAAAACCACTAGCTGTTTTTTCTATTTTTAAGGAAAATGGGGCCTAATGCCCATAATGGTGCCTACCACCAAAAAGAAAAAGTTTCTGAAGAGAAACACTTCAGAAAGTATATTTTTTTTTTTTCAGAAAAGAAGAAAATAGAACCGGCGGTACCGGTAGGCATCGAACGGAGGCAGGCGTGACCACTAGAAAAACAACTTTAAAGAAGAAATTTTCTGCGGTGACAGGGTATGTGACCTGTCGGCTCCATGGAAAATGAAGAACTGAAGAGGGACAGTTGGAAAAGGCGGGAAGGCAGCGCACATGTGCTGAGGGATGCTCCCAAAAGCATTCCTATTGGACACTGGGGAGCGTTCCTGCGCAGGCTCCGTCGGTACCAATACCCATATGTGAAGACTACATTCCTGCTTGTTCCTGGAGATCATTGTCTTTCATTGTGCCTTACACCATATGTTGATTATTTGCTACTCTTGTGTGGCTTATCAAACAAAACATCACGTCTGTTTAGGTAATATGCAATATGTTGGTTTTGTAATCCGCCCAGAATAATGACCATGGCTATTATATAAATTAGAATAAACAAATAAATGAATAGGTTACTGTCCTTATTATGCTTATGACTACTTTACAGATTATTTCATTAAAGGTTTGTTCTTCTTTGGAATGTCATGTGTAGGATGCTCTCCATGTTAGTACTGGTGGGCTCTCACTAGGTTTGGGACACTGGTTACTGTCTTCTGACCTTAGCCTTCTTATTTATTTTATTAAAAGTATTTCTAAGATATACTACCAACAAAAAATCTGAATGGCTCACACAGTTACAGATTACACCTGCATCACAACAGCATCTTTTGACAAGCAACATCATTGCATCCAGAATCATAATCGGTGGGGTCAAATCTCATATCACTACCCAGCCAGAATTCATCATAAACACATAAAATATGAGTTCCTAATTTAAAACTCAAAATTCCTTTATCATAGTATAATAACGACAAACTATAGTAATCCCTC
Organism: Ichthyophis bannanicus; assembly: GCA_033557465.1. Taxonomy (NCBI): domain Eukaryota; kingdom Metazoa; phylum Chordata; class Amphibia; order Gymnophiona; family Ichthyophiidae; genus Ichthyophis; species Ichthyophis bannanicus. The sequence goes on along the minus strand of CM066043.1, from coordinate 174,747,412 downwards.
TCTCCTAAAACACATTTCCTTCAGTTTCCCTTTAAATTATTTAAAAAAAAAAACAAGTCAATGTTTATCTGAAGATCATGAATGATTCTGCAGATTGGATCTCTAAAAGCAAACTATTTCAACTGATACTGAGATACAGAAGGCCCATTTTAGAAAGGATATCTGGCTACAAATCTGGACAGCCAAGTCAAAACGTCCGATGTACAGCGAGAGGAGCAGCCGAGAAAGTGATCACGTGTAAGTGCCTTGTAAAACCAGTCTTTCTCCACTTTGAAAGATACACGTGTCCGCTGCACAATAGCAAAAGCAGCGATGCACAGAGTTATGGGCTAGCCACGTGCAGGAAGACTCTGTATTTAGAAACATGAACGTGGTGTATATGCACATCCACAGAATAGAAGACATAGACATGCACACTGCCCTATCACAGAACCTCTCCTCCATTTGGGATATGGGAGTGTGTTGCAGCACAGGTGCCTACATACTGCTAGTTACCTTTGAATGAGTGAAAAGTATCAGCAGACTGAACAGGCATTTCCTTCTTCTTCATACTGTTGTTATGTTGCTGAAACAAGCATCTTTACTGATCCTGTTTGTACTCTAGAGTAGGTACAGCATGGACATCCCCACTGGCCGTATCCAGGGCTTTTTTTGAAGGAGTACACAGTGGTACACAGTAAATAGTAATTACACTTACCTGGCAATTGTAGTTCCTTGAGTGACGACAGCTTAGTCCTCCACTTCTGGGTAGTGCACCTCCTCCTGCAGCTTGGAGACTGGACCAATCAAAATCTGGCATCACTGGAAGTAGCCTGCTGGCATTCGCTTACAGCTCCAGTGAACTATTGACAAAGCAGACTCAAAAGAGCAACAAACAAGTAGCTGAACACATATAACTATGACAAAAGTCTAACAAAGTGTAACAAATTTGAAGCTTCCCCCCATACGCAATTGAAATAGCCATAGGGGAAGGCCGCTCACCCCTCTGCTGAGCCACAGAGAGCCAGCAAAAGGAAGGAACAGATAACCTAGCTTGACTGAACGGAAAAGCTGGGTACCGAACGGAAATACTCACCTGCATAGGCACCACTGATAATGAACCGCGTGCCAAGATAAGCTGTAAATCTGAGGGCGGGCATGTCGTCACTCAAAGAACTACAATTACCAGGTAAGTGTAATTACTATTTCCTTATCATTCCTCCAGCTTAGTCCTCCACTTCTGGGATGTAACAGAGCAGTACTAACGGGCGGGACCCTGCCAGCCGGCACGCAACACCGCAGAACCAAAACAGGCATCCCTAGCCGCCAAAACGTCCAGCCGATAGTGCTTACTGAACGTATGCAGGGACGACCACGTTGCCACTTTACAAATCTCCACTGGCGGGACCAGACCGTGCTCCGCCCAGGACGCCGCCTGCGCTCTAGTCGAATGAGCTCTCAAACCCATCGGAGCAGAGCGCCCTTGCAGTATGTATGCTGACACAATGGCCTCCTTGATCCACCTGGAAATCGAAGCTTTCGCCGCAGTCTCCCCTTTCCTGGGGCCCCCAAACAAGACAAATAACCGATCCGATTTGCGGAAGGACTCGGTAACTGACAAATAATGGCGCAACACTCTCTTGATATCCAAGCGACTAAGGCCCCGATCCGAAGGCTGCCCCCCTGCCAACCGCAGGACGGGAAGCGAAACCACCTGATTGACATGAAAGGAAGAAGATACCTTAGGAAGAAAGGAAGGCACTGGCCTGAGCACCACCTTTTGCGAAGAAAAGGACAAAAAAGGTTCCTGGCAGGAAAGCGCCTGAAGCTCCGAGATACGCCTAGCTGAACAAATAGCCACCAAAAACACTACCTTCAGGGTCAAGTCCTTTACCGAGACTTGTGACAAAGGCTCAAACGGCGCTCCAGACAGCGCCTGCAGCACCAAGCTGAGATCCCACGGAGGAACAGCAATCCGACGAGCCGGCCGCAACCGGGAGACGGCTTTAAGAAACCGTCCAATATCGACGTGAGCCCCCAGAGCAATGCCATGCACCTTACCTCTGTAACAGGCTAGGGCCGCCAACTGCACTCTCAAAGAACTGGCGGCCAAGCCCTTATCGAAGCCATCCTGCAAAAAATCCAACACCACCGGAACCGAAGCCGTGGCAGCGCGGACTTTGCGTCTTGAACACCAGTCCTCGAAAATACGCCAGACGCGCACATACGCGAGCGAAGTGGAGCATTTACGCGCCTGAAGCAAAGTTGCCACAACAGACGGAGTAACCCTTCTTCTTCAGCCGCGCCCTTTCAATGGCCAAGCCGTAAGCGAGAATCTCTCCACGCGCGGCATCAGGAGCGGACCCTGAATCAACAGCTCCGGAGACAACGGAAGGCGCCACGGGGTCCCATCGAGCAAACGCACCAGATCGGCATACCACGGACGTCGGGGCCAATCTGGCGCTATCAACAGCACCCTTCCGCGATGCGCCTCAATGCGCTGGATCACCTGACCGAGAAGCGCCCACGGAGGAAAGACAGAGAAGATCCACCGGGGGCCACGGCCGCAGTAGGGCGTCCAGCCCTTCCGACATGGGCTCCCGCCTTCTGCTGAAGAACCGACCTACTTTCGCTGAATGGAATGTGGCCATGAGGTCCATGACAGGCATCTCCCAGCGACATACCAGCTGCGCGAAGACAGCGGGATGCAGCTCCCACTCTCCCGCATCCACTCGCACCCTGCTGAGAAAATCCGCCATCACGTTGTCTCTTACGGCGATGTGCGCTGCCGAAATTGCCTATAGGCGCGGCTCTATCCACGCGAACAGCCTCTGGGACTCTTCCTCCATGGCTGAGCTCCCGGTGCCGCCCTGTCGATTTATGTAAGCTACCATCACCGCATTGTCCGAAAGAACCCGTACCGCTCGCCGCGTTACTTGGACTTCGAAGCTCTGCAGGGTGCGGAACACCGCTCTGAGTTCCAATCGGTTGATCGACCAGCCGCTCTCTTCCGGAGACCAGAGACCCTGTGCAAAGTCTACTCCGCAATGTGCTCCCCAGCCCATCAAACTCGCATCCGTTAACAGTGGAATCCATTCCGGCTGCTCCAAAGGCATTCCGGCGCGTAAACACGCCGGTCGCAGCCACCACCGGAGATCTTGATGGACCCGTAGCGGGCAAGGCAGTCGTTTGCTCAGCGAGTCGGACTGATTGGACCAGCGCCGAAGTAGAGCCCGCTGCAATGACCTCATGTGAAACCTGGCCCAAGGTACGACTTCTAACGTCGCCGCCATCATGCCGAGCACCTGCAGGTATTTCCAGGCCGACGGCACCGCGAGCTTGCGGAAGTCCCGCACCAGACTCCGTAAGGCCAGAGCCCTGCGCTCCGTCAGAAACACCGAGCCCCTCTGAGTATCGAACTGCACCTCTATGTACTCGAGAACCTGCGCCGGAACAAGATGGCTCTTGGCTACATTGACTACCCAGCCCAGAAACTGCAGGAGAGCTACCACCTTCGCTGTGGCCGCCAGACTCTCGGTTCGGCACTTCGCTCGAATCAACCAATCGTCCAGGTAGGGGTGTACCAATATTCCATCTTTCCGTAACGCTGCTGCCACGACCACCATTATCTTGGTGAACACACGCGGCGCCGTCGCCAAACCGAAAGGCAGCGCCTGAAATTGGAAATGACCCCAAGGAAGAGCGAAGCGCAGAAATCGCTGATAGGACGCTCTGATGGGAATATGAAGATAAGCCTCGGTGAGGTCGAGACACATCAAAAACTCTCCGCGCCGAACCGCGACAACAACAGACCGGAGCGTTTCCATGCGAAAATGCGGTACCCGAAGGAAGCGATTTACTCCCTTGAGATCTAGAATGGGGCAAAGAGAACCATCCTTCTTTGGCACCACGAAATATATAGAATAGCGACCCATGCCGTATTCTGCCAGCGGGACAGGAACGACTGCTCCCAGCTGAAGAAGACGGTCCAAGGTTTGACGCACCTGTAATGCCTTTTGGGGGTTCCGGCAGGGAGAGAGTACGAACGAATCCAACACCGGCCTCGCGAGGTCTAAGGCATAACCGTCGCGGACAATCTCTAGGACCCACTGGTCGGACGTGATGAGGGTCCAGGCAGAAAGAAACTCCCGAAGACGACCACCAATCTGCTGATTTCCTGCCTGGACCCGCCGCCCTTCATTGAGGCTTTCGAGAAACTGCAGAGGCTGACAAAGCGAATCCTCTACTTGCACCTCGAAACCCCCGAAAGGCCTGGGCTCTAGACGCAAACCGTCCTCTTTGAGACCCTGCAAAGCGGGGCGACCGAAACCTCCGAAAATCTCGAAACTGCCCCCGAAAGGCCACCGCCGATTTGCCCCGCCTGGGCTTATCTTCGGGCAGTCGACCCCCCTTGGACTCGCCCAACTCCTTAACCAACTTATCCAAATCTTCACCAAATAACAACTGTCCCTTAAAAGGAAGCTTGCCAAGGCGCGCCTTAGAAGAGCCATCCGCCGCCCAATTTTTTAGCCAGAGTGCTCTGCGCGCCACCACTAAAGAGGCCATACTATTTGATAAAGCTCAGATGAGGTCATATTGGACGTCCGCCAAATACGCCGAGCCAGATTCTAAGCGCTGCAACTCCCGCACTTCCTCTAACTCCAAGGACGCGGACTGCCGCAAACGTTGAACCCAGCGAAGGCAGGCCTGTGCGACCCAAGCACCACATATGGACGCCTGCAACGCCACTGCGTCCGCCTCAAAGGACTGCTTCAACAACGCGTCCATTTTCCGGTCCTGCGCCTCTTTCAAGGCCGCACCGCCTTCAACTGGAATAGTGGTCTTCTTAGTGACCGCAGCATCAACCTTCGGGGAGCGGAATCTCTCTTTGTCCTTGTCCGCGAGAGGATACAACCGATTCATGATCCGTATCCCTTTAAGTCCAGATTCAGGAGTGTCCCACTCTGTTTGGATCATCTGAGCGATCACCTTATGGATAGGGAAGACCACCTGTGTCTGACGAACCGCTTGAATAATAGGATCTGCACCATCCTCCTCATCAACCGGTGGCTCAGCCGCCAGTCTGAGCGTCTGAAGAGCTTCAGTAATAAGAGCCGGCAACTCTTCCTTCCGAAACACGCGGATTATCCTGGCCTGGTCCTCCAGCTCAGGAATCTCTCCTTCCTCTAACTCATCGATATCCGCATCCACATCAAATGCAGCGTCCTCTCCTTCCTGCCAGAGTACCTCAGCCAGGAGAGACTCAGCTAGCCGTGGTCTTTTGGATGCCTTCACCCCCAAGTCACGCTCCGGCATACCAGACCACACGCTAGAGGGAGAGAAAGGCAGGGGAGAACCCCCAAGTCCCTGCCGTCTGCAACAAAACGCCTCATGCATCAGCAGAACAAAGTCTGGAGAAAAACTGTCCATCTGTGACGCGCCTCCAAGATCCAACTGCGGACCATGAGCCGCAGACCTTGGTTCTGGAGGAGAAGTTGAGGGACCTGCAACCGCCCCGTCCCCCTCTGCAACTCCGAGCGCCCCAGGCGCCGAAGCGGACGTAGGACTCTCTAACTGTTGCTCCATAGTGAGAGAGACAGAGGCGCAGCGATGACAAACCCCTGTCTCCGCGCTGGCACCCCTACGAGAGCCACAAATAACACACTGGGCGCCACCCGACATGGACTGCAGCTGCGGGGAAGACGAGGAAGCGCCGAGTGCAGAAAGCACCAGTCCCAAGGGAAAGCGCTGCTGTTCCCGGCCGGCTCTGAAGGCCCAGGCCACTGAAATTAGTTAGACAAGGCAGTTAACAGAGAGGGCCCCTCTAGCTAGCTGATTGTCCGTTTTTGTAGTTATGTTTTTTTTTGTTTTGTTTTTTATGTTGTGTGCGTGAGAAGCAGCCCAGAAAAAAAGGAAAAAGGAGACCCCTCTGAACCCGTGCTAGGCCGCGACCCAAAGAAAAGCGCCAAAGAAAAAGGAAGTGTCAAAACAAACAGAAACTACACAAATCTTCAAATACCTGTGCGGGACTGACCGGACCGCCCCCGGAAGCGCAGGAAACCCCAGCGTCCGCGGCTAAAGAACCACCCAGCTTGTGCAGGCCACGGGAGACACGAGGACAAAATGGCCGTGTCTCCACACGTAGTTTTGGCGCGCTGCGCCGGCGGCCCTCTGTGCCCCGAAGAACAGTTCCCGGCGGCCGGCGGCCCCTGGAAGGCCAGCACTTCAACACAGCTCTCCGGTCCCGAAAAAGAAGAGGGAGAGGAGGAGATGCTCGCGCTAGCACAGTAGCGAGCCGAAGGCCCCCCCGGTGAGCACCACCTTTTGCAGGAAAGGGACGTTTACAACAAAGCCGCGGGCTGCCCTGTAACTGAGGCAGACCGGCGGTGTGCCAAATAGGAGCTCTGCCCCGAACAGTCCTGGGGCCAGAGATCCAAAGGAAATCAGCCTTTCTTAAACTGGGCTGTACCTTGGCAGGAGAGAAGCTCTATTTCCCCGGCTTTATGGATTTAATGAATCAACTATATTTACTATTGTTCCCGTTGTTAAAGGAACAGTCCCCAGAAAGGGACCCACACACTCAGGGAGACAGAGTGATGCTAAATTCAAGCCAATTAGAAAGTTAAGAAAATATAAGAAAATTTAAGAAAGGAAAAAAATTGAAGAAATCTATCTTGCTCCTTATCTGTTTCTCTAGTGAGCCCAGCACCTAGGCTTACTAAGTCCTCCTGCTGCTTGGAGACTGGACACACTGGAGCTGTAAGCGAATGCTAGCAGGCTACTTCCAGTGATGCCAGATTTTGATTGGTCCAGTCTCCAAGCTGCAGGAGGAGGTGCACTACCCAGAAGTGGAGGACTAAGCTGGAAGAACGATAAGGAATGGAACGTTTTACACTACCTGCTAAAATTGACCCATGGTCATCATGTATTAATGAAAGATACCTGCATATGAGTACTGGCATCTTTTTTATAGGAAAAATGCATTGGTGATATCAGACATGCAGTGCTGGTTGGAAATCGTGTCTGCACGTGTATCTTTACCTACCCAGCCCCTGGCATGCCCTCAGCTGAACTGAACATGATAGAAATAGAATAGCATAGAAACATGATGGCAGAAAGACCACATGGTATATCTAGTCTGCCCTTCCATATCAAATACTAAAGTCCCTTCTTTTCCTTTAGAGATCTTCTGTGTTTGTCCCATGCTTTCTTGAATTCAGATACTGTCCTCGTCTCTACTACCTCCACTGGAAGAATATTCCACATATCTACCACTCTTTCCATAAAAAATATTTCCGCATATTACTCCTGAGTCTATCCTCTTTCACCCTCATCCTATGTCCCCTCGTAGCAGAGCTTGCTTTCAATCGAAAGAGGCTCTCCTCCTATGCATTTATGCCACAGAATTATTTAAATGTTTCTATCATATCTCCTCTAACCCCGTCTTTCCTTTAACATTTACATATTAAGATCTTTAAGTCTGTCCTCATATGCTTTATAATGACGACCACAAACCATTTTAATAGCCACCCTCTGCACCGACTCCATCCTGTTTATATCCTTTCGAAGGTGCGGTCTCCAGAATTGCACACAATACTCCAAATGAGGTCTCACCAAAGACTTATACAGAGTCACTATCACCTCCTTTTTTCTGATGGTCATTCCTCTCTCTATGCACACAAGCATCCTTCTGGCTTGCATCGTTGCCTCTTCTACCTGTTTAGCCACTTTAAGATCATCAAAAACTTTCCGCTCTTCTTTCGTGGACAGAAGTACTTCACCCGCTACATTGTACCAGTTCCTTGGATTTTTGCAGTCCAAATGCATGACCCTGCACTTTTAGCATTAAATCTCAGTTGCCAAATTCTCGACCATTCTTCAAGCTTAGCTGGATCTCTCCTCATGTTATCTACTACTTCCTGTGTGTCTAGTCTTGCAGATTTTGGTATCAACTACAAAGAGGCAAACTACCTGATAGCCCTTCCACAATATCACTAACAAAGATGTTAAAAAGAATCGGACCAAGGACATATCCCTGTGGCACACCACTGGTAACATCCTTCTCCTCAGATTGAGCTCCATTTTACCTGTACCCTTTGTCATCTTCCACTCTACCAATTCCTAACCCAGTCAGTCACTTTAGGGTCCATCCCTATGATGCTTATAAGTTTATAAGTTGCCTGTGTGGAACGGTATCAAAGGCTTTACTGAAATCTAATTACACCACATCTAGAGCTCTCCCTCGGTTCAACTCCCTGGTCACCCAGTCAAAGAAATCAATTAGATTTGTCTGACAAGACCAGCCTCTGGTAAACCCAAGCCGCCTTGAATCCTGCAATCCATTGGACTCCAGAAACCTTACTATTCTCTCTTTTAGCAGTGTTTCCAATAATTTATTCACCACAAGGTTAGACTAACCAGCCTGTAGTTTTCCACTATATCCTTACTTCTCCAGTCCTCTGGCACCACCCTAGCCTCCAAAGAGGCATTGAAAAGTTCAGTCAGTGGAGTCACTATTTTCCCAATGGAGAAAGGTGAATAGTGGTGTACCCCAGGGATCTGTGCTGGGTCCGCTGCTTTTTGACATATTCATAAATGACCTGGAAAGTGGAATAACAAGTGAGGTTATCAAATTTGCAGATGACACAAAACTATTTAAAGTTGTTAAACCCAGGAGGATTGTGGAAAATTGCAAGAGGATCTTGATAAATTGGAAGACTGGGCATCAAAATGGCAGATGAATTTTAATGTGGAGAAGTGCAAGGTTATGCACCTAGGGAAGAACAACCCAAACTATGGTTACACGATGCAAGGTTCCACATTAGGAACCACCACCCAGGAAAAAGATTTAGGCGTCATTGTGGATACCTTGTTAAAACCCTCGGCCCAGTGTGCAGCGGCGGCCAAGAGAGCAAATAGAATGCTAGGTATGATAAGGAAAGCAATGGAAAATAAAACAAAAGATATTATAATGCCTCTATATCATTCCATGGTGAGACCGCACCTTGAATATTGTGTGCAATTCTGGTCACCGTATCTTAAAAAGGATATAGCGATTTTAGAAAAGGTTCAGAGAAGAGCCACCAAAATGGTAAAGGGGATGGAAGGCTACTCCTATGAAGAAAGGCTAAAAAGGTTGGGGCTCTTTAACCTGGAAAAGAGACGGCTGAGGGGAGATATGATAGAAGTCTATAAATTAATGAACAGAGTGGAACGGGTAAACGTAGATCGATTGTTTACCTTATCAGAATATAGAAAGACTAGGGGACATGCAATGAAGCTACAGGGTAAACTATTTAAGACTAATAAAAGAAAATATTTTTTCACTCAACGTGTAATCAAACTCTGGAATTTGTTACCGGAGGATGTAGTAAAGGCTGTTAGTGTAGCTGGGTTTAAAAAAGGTTTGGACAAGTTCCTGGAGGAAAGGTCCATAAACCATTATTAAGAAGGGACCCAGGATATCAATGCTTGAACCAGTACAAGCATTGTAGAACCTGTGTCCCTTGGGGAAACTGCTAGGTACGTATGACCTAGATTGGCCACTGTTGGAAACAGAATACTGGGCTTGATGGACCTTGGTCTGACCCAGTATGGCATATCTTATGTTCTTATGTTCTTATAACCCCAATTCCTTCAATATTCTCTGATGTATCCCATCTGGTCCCATTGCTTTTTCTACTTTTAGTTTAGCTAGCTCCTCAAGAACACAGTCTTCTGAAAATCGTTCAAGATCCCCATCACTTTTGTTCTTATTTGTGAGTGTTTTCAGAGGTCCTGCTCCTGGCCCTTCATCTGTGAACACAGAGCAGAAATATTTGTTAAGCAATTCCTCTTTATCTTCATCAGCTTCTACATATTCCTCCCCTTCAGCCTTGAGTCTCACAATACCACTTTTGCTCTTCCTCTTCTCACTAACATATCTGAAAAATGTCTTATCCCCCAATTTTATTGCATTGGCTATGTCTTCTTCTTTTTGTATCTTTGCTTTCCTGACTACTTTGTTAGCTTCTCTAAATTTTTCCAAATAGTGACGCTTGTCTTCCTCTCTGTGATCTCTTGTATTTTTGAAGGCCACCCTTTTTTTGCTTCACCTCTTTAGCTGCTTCTTTTGAGAACCATAGTGGCCTCCATTTTCTTTTACATTTATTTACCTTTCTAGCAAAAAGGTTTGTTGCCCTTAAAATATCCCCTTTCAGTTTTGCCCATTGCTTTTCTACATCCCCCAGCTGTTCCCATCCCGCTGTTGTCCCATCTTGGCAAGTTAGTTTTCCTAAAGTCTAAGATTCTTGCTTTTGAGTGGATTTTAACAGCCCTATTCCTAATACTGAACAACAATCTGATGATCACTGGATGTGAGATGATCTCCCACCATGATATCAGAAATACTTTCCCAATTGGTAAGCAGCAAGTCTACAAGTCTAGTATGGACCCTTCACCTGTTGGTTCTGTTACCAGTTGCCAGAATAGTTCTCCCTCTAGAAAATCTAGGATCTCCTTACTTCTAGATGACACCGCAGCAGAGATGCGCCAATCCACATCTGGCATATTGAAATTATCTATCAGTAGCACTTCTCCTTTCATTGCAATACTGTGTATATGTCTTCTATTAAATCTTCGTCCACTTATACACCCTATGAGGGGGATCTGTATATAACTCCAATGCAAATGGATTTCCCTTTCGCTCTTTCTAGTTTAACCAACAGTGCCTCCTCTCTTCCTTTTAAGCCCTGCAATTCTATAGCTTTATTTTTAACATATAGTGCCACATCACCTCCCCTTCTTCCTACCCTGTCCTTCCTGAATAAAGTATAGCCTGGTATAATTACATCCCAGTCATGGTTTTCTATGAACCATGTCTCAGTAACCGCAGCTCAATCCAAGTCAGCCTCTTCCATTAAAGCCTCAACATCTGGGATCTTATTGCCCATGCTATGGGCATTTATACACATTGGGCATGAAATTGGTCAGGATCCTTTCAGACCAGAACATGTTTTGGATTGTCTAGAAGGCTGCTGTAAATATCTACATCGCATAAGCAAGCAGGGAACCTGCAACCCCTGCTCTGTCACTGGAGAGTCATATGTATACCAGGTAGAGGAAAACTTGAGCAATCAAAGCCGCCAGGTTTCCCTTCCGAGATGGGCAGAAAATGTCAGCCTATACATGAACCTCTGAAAGAAAACACACACTTTTTTCGCATCAGACTACTCAGCTAAGACGCCAGGACCAGCAAAGTCCAGGTCTCAGACAGTCCCCAGCCAACCTACATCTCCAGGAGGCAACCTCCATCTGGGTCGCTTAGGAGGCGGCCCACAAGCCAGGCTTCTACAATAGAGAATCTATGATCTCCTTACTTATAGATGACAATGCAGCAGAGGTGTGTCAATCAACATCTGGCATATTAAAATCACCTATCAGTAGCAGTAGATGGATCGATACAATAACAGCAGCTGCGGGTACCAGTCTGTCAACAATGAGCCGCCTGACTGAAGACCGAACACAATTTAGGATAGCTATCCAGAGGGTCGCCATGAGTCGACTCCGACTCGACGGCACTTAACAACAACATCAGTAGCACTTCTCCTTTCCTGGCAATACTGCGTATGTCTTTGATTAAATCCCTGTCCACCTCTTCTCCCTGTGAGGTAGATCTGTATATCACACCAATGCAAATGGATTTCCTTTTCCCTCTTTCTAATTTAACCTGCAGTGCCTCCTCGCTCCCTTTGAAGTCCTGTAATTCTGTAGCTCTAATATTATTTTTTGCATGATCATGCCTACACATGTATCTTTGGGCTTTCTAAAATGACTCTTGGGACGTCATTGTGATTTGCATACCTGAATGCCCATTTTCAGACGTCCACATCACAAATAGAACTTCTAGTTTATTTCCATTGCCTTAACAATGGCAATTTCAAGTGGGTTTCCTCTTGTGAGTGTAACGCTTGACCAGGTGCAGAGAAAGTCAATTTAGTCATCAAACAAGATGGACCCATACTATACTTGACCATATAAATTAGCACAAAGATTTTAACTCCTATTCTGGATGCAATGAAGTATTTTCTCACCAGTTTAGTTGGTCAACAATGGTAGGTGGGTTACATTCAGGTACTTTTCCTGTCTCCAGAGGGCTTACAATCTAAGTTCATACCTGAGGGAATGGAGGGTTAAGTGACTGTCCATGGTCACAAGGAACATCAGTGAGAATCGAACCCAAATCTCTTGGGTACTAGGCCACACCTCCACTGCATTTGCCCTGCGTTAGCTGTTAATGTGACACGCTTTTCCCCATGCTATCAGCACATTACAGCTAATGCACTTTAGTAGACAGACCTCTAAGCATGAAGTTCATGTGGCATCGATGATAGTGACAATGACTTTTTATTAAATAGCAGATACAATATTCAGACCTGTTTTAGATTAAAATAAAATTTCCATACCATGGCCACTACTTATTGATCCATCTTCAGGTCAGAATTAGTTTTCACCCCCAGACTTGTACTTTGGTCTTTTTACGCCAAAAGATGGTTCCCCATAAAGTCAGTCCTTCAGAATTCATACCATTCTTAAGGATCTCCATTACTCCTCACCTCCTTGCCATTACTCAGTTCCTTTCATCCGAGTGAGTTCCATTTACCATCACTTTCTGTCGTTTGTCAGTCAACCAATTTCTGATTCAGTTCACCCACCTTGGGTCCAATCCCCAGGCTGTTCAATTTATTGATAAGCCTCCTATGAGGAACAGTATCAAAGGCTTTGATCTATCTAGATTTCAGCAAAGACTCTGATACTGTTCCTTATCATAAACTGAACAGCCAGGGGATGGGTGAACTGGATCAGAAATTGGTTGACTAAAGACGACAGAAGGTGATGGTAAATGGAACTTACTCGGATGAAAGGAAGGTGATTAACGGTGTGCCCGAGGGATCAGTCCTGGGACCGGTATTGTTCAATGTATTTGTGAGTGATATCGCTGAAGGAATGAATGGAATAGTCTGCCTTTTTGCAGATGACACAAAAATCTGCAAGAGAGGGCTCCCCTGAGGGAGTGGATAACATGAGGAAAGATCTACAAAAGCTGTAAGAATGATCTAATGTTTGGCAGTGAAGATTTAATGTGAAGAACTGCAGTGCCATGCACTTGGGATGCGGAAATCCAAGGGACTTGTATGCAGTAGGGGGTGAGAAGGTGGTGTGCACGGATCAGGAGAAGGACCTCAGAGTGATCGTTTCTGAGGATCTCAAGGTGGAGAAACACTGTGACAAGGCAGTGGTCAAAGCCAGAAGGATGCTGGTTTGCATAAAGAGAGAAATTAACAGCAGAAAGGAGGAGGTATTAATGCCACTGTACAAGTCGCTGGTGAGGCCTCACTTGGAGTATTGCGTTCAGTTTTGGAGACCAAATCTCACAAAGAATATAAAAAGACTTGAAACAGTTCAAAGGAAGGCGACCAAAATGATTTGGAACCCGCGCCAGAAGACCTAAATATGTATATGCTACAGGACAGAGGGACAGGGGAGATATGATACAGACCTTTAAATACTTAAAGGGGGACTTCCGGTGGCACATGAGCGAGTGAGGACGAGTTCTCTGATCGCTCCGGGGCCGCCTCAGCTTTAACCACTTGTACTTGTACTTGATGCCCATGGGAGCCAGTTAAGTCGGCTGCAGAATACTGCTGAAACAGTAGTGGACACGGTGGCAGCAAAACCGCATCGAAAAATGCCCCCGCCGCCGAAAAAAGAGCGGGAGAAACCTCACCGGACAGGGGCCGCGCTCTCCGGAGGGTCCAATCCGGCCTCTCCGGGAACGGAGAGTGCCGACTCCGCTACAGAGGAGCTGGCGAAAGAGGTTGTTAAACTTCTTGAACCCAAATTCGATTGCATACTCAGCAAGTTGGATTCTGTGGGTACTGCGCTGGCCGAAATGGGCCAGAGGGTGGAGGAGGTCGAGCATCGAGTCTCAGCGCTGGAGGATGATGTGGGATCCCGGTCTCGAGAGCACGAGGCTCAGCGCGTGCAGCTGGCGGCCTTGTTGGAGAAAGTTGAAGACCTCGAGAACCGCTCCCGACGGAATAATCCGAGGATCGTAGGGGTGCCGGAATCCAGGACTGACGCTATGCTTGTGCCCCTCATTGAGTCTTGGCTGCCCAAGACCTAAGGTCTGGATGATTTGGTCGGCCATCTGAAGGTGGAGCGGGCCCATCGGCTGGGGCCGAAACTTGAGTCGCGCCCGCGGCCCAGAGTGGTGATTGCCCGTATTTTAAATTTTCAGCACAAGATGCAGCTCCTCCAGGCTTATCGGAGGAAACGGGATGTGCAGCTGGACAATCAACAACTTCTGCTATTCCAGGACTACTCCGCTGCGGTTGCAAATAAACAGAAGGAGTTCGCGCCGGTCTGCTCCGCTCTCTTTCGGAGGAAATTGCGGTTTACTCTAGCGTTTCCAGCTACTCTGCGAGTCTCCCACCTGGGGCAAAATCATGTTTTTCTATCGGTGGGTGACGCCAGATCCTTCTTGGACTCTTTGGGCACTGACCCGGCAGAGACACCAGCTCGGGGGGAGAGCCCTTGAAGATTAGAGGGCCCGGACTTACAACGGGATCTGGCGGACCATGGTGTTATGCCTAGGGTGTGAGCATGGCACGATGGCATGTGGGCATTTCAGACTGTGGCATATTCCTTTCTGTCTACAGTTTCTGTGTACATAAGTGTGAATGAGGGGGGGCCTAGATGTGAAGGCCTGTAACTGTGATTGTAGAACAAAGCGGTTGTAGTAGTGTGTAGAATGTTTCGGTGCTGTATACTACTAGCTGGGAGGGGCAGAACATGTCATGGTATTGCACTGTTTGGTGGGTGGGTTGGGGCGGCCCCGCAGGGCCTGACCCGAAGTCCAGCCTCAGCTTAAGTAGCTGGGGACACGAGTTAGGTTTTGGGGGGGTCGGGCTGTGGCGGGTGAGTGGGGAATAGTTGGAGGGGGGAAGGGGGGAGGTGTGGAGGGAGGGGATGGTGGGTCGGGTAGGGGTAGGGGGGGATAGTGGAGGAGGGGGGTGGGGTGGAGGGTTGGGGTAAGAGCCGGGGGACAGCACTATTTTTGTCAGCTTTGCTGGTGGGAGTTTTGGTAGTTTTGGCACAGTGGCGGGGGGGGGGGGGGGGCCCGGGTCCCAGAGATGAGGCTGGGCGTCTCTGGGTGGGTGTTAGATTGCATTGCCTGCTGGTATTCTCAATGCTGGTGGCCTGCCGGAGGTTAAGATAATCTCTTGGAATGTGGGGGGCATAGGCTCTCCAGTTAAACGTACTAAGATACTACAGGGGCTAAAAAGAAAGGGTGCACACATTGCCCTGTTGCAGGAGACACATTTGAGCACCATGGAGCATAGGAAATTAGCACGGGATTGGGTGGAGGTGTCCTATGGGGCAGAGTCGGGTACGAAGAAAGCGGGGGTGGCGGTGTTGGTGAAGCGAGGGGTCCCTTTTGAGGTGCATACAGTACGAACAGACCCTCGGGGGCGATATATTCTGTTGCAGGGTAAGCTGTATAATGAACCCCTATGGTTATTGAATGTTTATGCACCAAATGTTTATGACCATGCCTTTTTTACTCAATTGGTAGGATTGTTAAAGCATGCTGAGAGGGCTAAGGTCATTGTGGCTGGTGATTTTAATTGTCCACATGATCCGAGTTTTGATAAGTCCCATCACCGGGGGGAGGGGGCTTGGACCCGTAGGGGGGTTAGCTATCTGTGCAGGGTGGGAGACCTCGTGGATGTTTGGCGAGTCTTGCACCCCGGGATGCGGGAATATACACATCAATCGAGAGCACATCTTACATGGTCCCGCATAGACTACATTCTTGTTAGTGAAGGAGGGCTCCCTCGGGTATTGCAGGCTGGAATAGAACCCATTGCCGTTTCGGACCATGGGATGGTCTGGATTACCTGGGAGTGTCAGGGGCCGGCGAGGGTAGGGTGGAGATTTCCAGTCTATCTGTGGGAGGATGAAGCTTTCCGACTTTATCTTGCAAAGCAGTGGGATGACTATGTTTTATTCAATGATACTCCGCAATGTTCCCCGCTTTTATTTTGGGAGGCTAGTAAGGCGGTGATGAGAGGAGCGATTATCTCTTACACTGCTTCGCGATGTAAACATCTGGATCGCAGTATCTTGGTAGCAGAGCGCGCCCTGCGGGCTGTGCAGCGTCAGTTGTGTCAGGGTAAAGGTGGTGTTATCCAGCGGGACTATGCCCGCTCGCAGGCGGCGCTAAATGACTTACTGCAACGGAGAGCTGCGTTTTTGATGCAATATTATAAACATCGCCTCCATCTTTATGGTAATAGATCGGGAAAGTTATTAGCCAAACTGGTTCGGGACCCTAGAGGTAATCGGTTTATCCCTGTGCTTCGTGACGAACACGGCACCCTGCAGCATCAACCTGTGCTAATTGCACAGATTTTCCGTGCCTTTTATAAGCAGCTGTATAGTGAGGAGGAGAGGGATTATGGGCAGGGGGTAGCGTTCCTGCGCAATCTGTCTCTCCCAAGGGTTTCGGAGGAGGACTTGGCCCGGCTCAATGCACCGTTGTCGGTGCTGGAGCTTCTTGCCGGTATTAAGCGGGGGGAATCCCATAAGACTCCTGGCCCGGATGGTTTTAGTATGGAGTATTATAAGATCCTGGCTCCGCGTCTTGCCCCCTCTATGGTGGTGATGTTTGAGGCGGCCCGTATGTCGGGTCTTTTTCCGCAGGATATGCGCTGTGCAGATATCACTGTGATTCCGAAGCCTGGGAAGGACTTGACGGATCCGGCCTCTTATCGCCCGATTTCTCTCATTAACTGTGATTTGAAACTTTTGGCTTCGGTTTTGGCGGCCCGGCATGCACCTTTACTGCCGTCGCTCGTTGATCCTTGCCAGGTTGGGTTTGTGCAAGGGCGGGAGGCCTCTAGGAATATTGCTAAATTGCTTTTGGGCATGGAGTATTGTTTGCAGAGGAGGGAGGCCTTGCTTCTTGTTAGCTTGGATGCTGAGAAGGCGTTTGATAGGGTGGCCTGGGTTTATATGTGGGATGCCCTGTCTGCCTTTGGACTGCACGGGAGTTTTGTGCAGTGGGTTCAAGCGTTGTATGCACAACCCTTGGCTCGAGTGGGCTCTAATGGTGTTTTTTCGGAACCTTTTGTGTTGGAAAGGGGTACTCGACAGGGCTGCCCGCTGTCCCCTTTGCTCTTTGTGCTGGCTTTGGAACCGCTGTTAAGGGCTTTGCAAGGTGATTCAAAGATTGCTGGTATACGACTGGGAGGGGAGGATATCAAAGTTAGCGCCTTTGCTGATGACATGTTGCTGTGTCTCACGAAATTACCTACATCGTTGGAGCGTGCGCTCCAGTTGATCCAGGAATATGGGGGCTTTGCGGGTTTAAAAGTTAATGCCTTGAAGTCGGTAGTTCTGGATGTTGGGGGCAAAGTGCGGCCGGGGTGGGACGGGGCGTTTCCGTTGGTGGGCAGATGAGGCGATTAAGTACTTGGGGATTCAGTTACCTGACCGGCCTGCACATCTGTATCGGGCTAATGTGCCGGGTTTGCTAGCCCGCAGTAGTAAAACCTTGGCAGACTGGCGCGGTTTGCCTTTATCTTTGAAGGGGAGGATTGCGTTGTTTGTCATGGTGGAGTTTCCTAGATGGCTATATGTGCTGCGGATGTTACCTTTATGGATTCTGGACAAGGATTGGAAGCGTTTGGAACAGTGTTTGCATGGGTTTTTATGGGGGGGCCGTAGGGCGCGGATACCCCTGAGGGCCTTAATGAGTAGGAGAGCGGAGGGGGGATTGGAGATGCCATCCCTGCGCAACTATAATTTGCGCTATCTCGTTTGCCATATCAGAACGTTGGTGGAGGATGATGGGAGATGTGCCCCGGTTCGGCAATTGGCGGCAGTATGGTCTTTATCTTCTTCATGTACGTCAGTTGCCGACGGCGATAAGGACTGGAGTGGGTGGGGGCTATATGGGGGCCTTGCGCGCTGCCTGGAAAGTGCTATGTCAGCGCTTTGGTTGGGATTGGTGTACGTCCCCTCTGCTACCTGTGGTGGGCAACCCTGATTTTCAACCCGGGTTTGCACAGCAGAGTATCTTTTGTGACTGGGCTGGGAGGGGGCTTGTTTGTCTGGGAGATTTGTGTATTCTAGTGAGCATAGGGTTTTGGACAGTTTCCAACAAGTTCAGCGCCGATATCATATTCGTCAGCAAGATTTTTATGGATACTTGCAAATACGCTATTATTTGGCGTCTGTTAACAAGGGAGGGGGAGCCTGGTCAGCTTCCGAGTCACCGCGTGCCATCTTGGAGCAGTTAGAGGAGCGTTGCATGGCCTCGCGGAGGGTGCTTCGGCCCTTGGGAGGTACTGGGTTTCTTACCGAGCTTGCCCTTCGGTGGAGACGAGATGGGGTAGAAGAAATGACGGTGGAGATCTTGCGGGTGGCCTTTGAGGGGATATTGAAAGGGCCGGTGTGGGTGTATTTGCAGGAACTGCAGTATAAATGTTTATGGCGAGCGTATACCAGTGATTATTGGGCCTCTCATGTTGGGTTGCAGCTCTCTGCTGTTTGTGCGTGGTGTGGCCGAGGAGTGGGGACTTTAGCGCACAAATTTTGGGGGTGTCCGAGGGTGCGGGATGTTTGGGTGCAAGTTTGTAATACGATGCAGGGGTGGTTGGGGGTGGGATGTGTCATGCAGAGAGAGGTTTGTCTATTTCATAATTGGGAGTTGGAGAGTGAAAGGTTCTCTTACTGGCATCGAGCAATGCTTGAGCGGGGTTTTCTGTTAGTTAAGAGGGCCCTGTTGAGCCAGTGGATAGCTACCTCCCCTCCATGCCTGGCGCTCTGGGAGAACTACATGTTTGACTTGATGTGTATGGAGAAGCTGACTGCACGACAAAAAGGGGGTAAGAGTTGGGAGGGTTTTTTGGAATTGTGGTCCCCCATGATTTCCCATTTGTCCCCTAGGGAGCGGGGTGGGGTGTTGAATATCTAGGTGGGATGTTCCATTCGTTGGAGAGATTCCTGCCACCATGCCTGAGTATCTTGCCCGCTCTGAGTGCTGGAGCCTGCTGCTTGCCTGTAGTCTGTTTGGGTGCGGGCTGCCCTGGCCCTCATACTGTGTGCTGTATTTTGTGCTCTTTGTTGTGGTGCCATCACTACCAACCTCACCAGTGTATGTGCTGTTCCTAATATGGGGTTTGTTGATTATCTATGCTGGCTGTCTGGGAGGGTGGGGGGGGGATTGTTCGAGTAAATAGTGCTCGGGGGGATGCTCTTACTGTTTATATTTAGCTTGTATTTTGAGAGGTTACTGTATGTATTTAGCTTGTCTTTTGGGAGGGGCGGTTGTGGGTGTTTTTGCACTTTGTACTGTTGCTTGACTGGTGTGTGAATATCTTCATAATAATAAAAATGATTTGAAATAAATACTTAAAGAGTATTAATGAACAAATAAACGTTTTTCAAAAACAGGGAATACTTTTTCACTGAAAGGGTGGTGGATGCTTGGACTGTCCTCCCGGTGAAAGTGATGGAGGCAAATACAGTGACAGAATTCAAAATGGCATGGGACAGACACAGTGGATCCCTTTATAGCAGTAGAATAAAATCAAAATAAACTTAACTATTTCCAATATCTCAACAAATAGGGGTGACCTGCAAGGAGCGATGGGTACACCCCTAAACAAAGGCATGGGAAGGGGTGACCTGCAAGGAGCGGCAGGTGCACCTACTCTTGCCACCTTGCTGGGCAGACTAGATGGACCATATACTGGTCTTTATATGCCATCATATACTATAAGGGAATAGAAAAGACCCTTGTGGTACACTCCATGGAACTGGAAACAGTTTTGAAGTCTCTCCTTCTTGCAATAAACTAAGTTCTCCCAATTAAAAATGAAATGTCAGTTCAATGTCACATCCTCTACTACAAAGCTATCAGTCTATTGAATCAGTGCATCTCATCCCTTTCCTGGAGGCTTATCTAGCCAATGGATTTTCAGAATTACTGCAATGAATATGCATATAGTAGATTTGCATGCATTAGGTATTCAATATATGCAGATTTATGACATGCATATTCATTTTGATCATTTTTAAAACCTGACTGGCTAGGTATACCTTCAGAAAAGAGTTGTGAAGCACTATACTGAACAATAATAATGATTAATAGTATCAAATACGGCACCAAGATATAAAAATATCAATGTTGCTTCTAATCCGCAGTCAAGCTTCAGATCATCTAATGTAGACACGAAACCCAGTTATGGACTATGATATTTTTAAACTCCTGTCTTGTTTCTAATGATTCACCATCCATGTAAAATTCTTGCAACTGATTCGCCACCACCTTTGCTATATCCTTCCCTAAATATTGCAGATTTGAGACAGGGTGATAGATCTGCAGATCATTTTCATTTAACCTAGTTATTAGTTTCTCCAAATGAGTTAGTTTTGTGCATACTATGGTTGTCGTGAACCTCACTTCTAAGCCAGGGTATGTGGAGTATGATCTTAGTCTCTCAAATTTACTGATAATGCTCAGTGTAATACTTGCATCGTGCCAAAGAGAGCCTCCTGCTGGAGTTCGTAAGATCTAACATGAATAGGTAGTTTGTCAAGATGTGCTTGGAAGTTCTTCTTTATCAAGCCTCTGGCTCCCAACACAATGGGAAATATTTCTGTATCTTTCTGCCACATTTTCTTGGTCTCTGACTGCATTTCTTGGTACTTCATGTTCATGTTCATTTATTTGCTTGACCGCCCTTCATTAGTAGGCAGAGTGGTTCACAATAAAAAGTATAAACAGAGTGGCACAAGGCCGGAAATTGGAAAGGAAATTACAATTCAAATAGATAAAGTGATAGAGACAAGAGCAGGTAGGGCAGAGGGAGGGAAAGGGGGACAGGGCTAGGGAGGGGGAAGGTCAAAGGCGAGGGAGAACAAGTAGGTTTTAAGGGAGCGTTTGAAGGTAGGGTAGTGGGGCTCAAGGCGGAGAGGGGGGGAGGGAGTTCCATAGTGCAGGGCCTGCAAAGAAGAAGGCTGAGGAGCGTGTGAAGATGAGCGTGTGAAGGGGATGGTAGTGCAAGTCTGTTAAGGTGGAATGAACGAGGAGTGTGGCGTGGAGTGTGAAAATGGAGTAAGTTGGCCAGGTATTGAGGGGTAGAAGTATACAGTGCTTTGTGGGCTAGTATGAGAAGCTTGAATTGAATTCGGAAGAAGACGGGGAGCCAGTGGTACTTCAGGATCTTCTGCCTCTCCACGCAATTCACAGAATAATCACTCAGTACCGACACTTCAATGCCATTCTGGTATTCTTCTCCTTTACCACTATGTCAGGTTTCCTGGCATCCAACTCAACTACTCAAGAATAACATCATGCATACAAGAGATGTCAAACTGGCTCCGGGAATGCAACCTACTGATAAACTACAATAAAACAGAAGCAATCTTCAAAACAAGAAACATCTCCTTTGTTCCGCCAAAATCTCTGCAAATATCACACAACATTATAACAGTGAAAACAGAAGTCAAATATTTGGGGATATGCCTCGACCAAAACTTAAACTTCCAAGCTCATATAAACAAGATAACAAAAGTAGCCCATCACAAACTTAGAGCAAAACAAAAACTCAAACCTCTTCTGGACTCCAATAACTTACGTACAGTTTGCCAAGCCTTAATAATGCCCATCCTGGACTATTATAATATCATTTATCAAGGTCTACCAACCCAGTCTATCTATCCTTTGCAACTGCTCCAAAATACTACAGCTCGCATTATAACTGGGACAACGAGAACAAGTCACATAACCACAACATTGAAACAACTCCACTGGCTCCCTATAATCACTAGGACCAAATACAAAGCCGTACTCACTATCTTTAAAATCCTCCACTAACTATCCCCACCAATACTACAAACTCTCATCACCAAAGACCCTGAAAACAGAACAAAAATGAAAAGCAATAAAAACCTATTAATAATACCAAAGAATAAAACCAAAGCAAAACAGACAACCTGTCACAGAACCTTTTCAATTTATGCCCCATCACTCTGGAACACACTCCTGGAAAACATAAGAACAACCAATGACCTATGGGACTTTCAAAAAGTCTTAAAACACACCTCTTTTTGGACTACTATGAAACAAAAACAGAACCACCCTGTGAAACGCACCCACCACAGTAAAATATGAATCAATTCACTGCTCCCTGTTGATTATACCTACCTCATACTGAATCCAACATCTTAAACTCCCAACCATACAATGACATTTCTCACAATCTGAAACAAAAATATCATGTAACCAACATTGTTAATGACCCTGTTAATTCCAAGTCTATTGCCCTTGTTCTATGTAAAATTCCTTGTTTATCATTCATTGTAAACCGCTTTGAATGTAAGAAAAGCAGTATAGAAAAATTGTTAAATAAATAAATAAATTCTCTGCTACTCTCTCAGGATCACGATCCTAGTGCTTTTCAGGGACAGTGATGTTGTAGTGTTTCCAGAGTTTCCAGTGGAGGAGGCATACTACTTTGTTGTGCCTTTCTATATAGAAATCTTCCGCCATCAGAACTTCACAGCCTGCTATTAGGTGAGTCACTGTTTCCAGCTCTTTCTTAAAGAATCGATATATGTCTATTGTGCCAGTTTTTTCAATACTCACCGTAAACCATCTCATCCGTAATCCGCTGACCTGGGCTGCAATATCAATCTTTCATCCTTCGGTTTCATTTCACCTCTCCTCAACAATTCATTAGTCCATTCTTGATTGACAAAAAGGTTCTTGAAGTAACACTCAGTATTTTACACTGTATTTGTGCATTTGTCACTTGTTTTTCCTCGCCTGCTGATCTAATTCTTTTATTCTCTTATTTTGCAAACTCTGTTACTTCCTTTCCCATGCATGCCTGTGGATTCTCACTCGTTCCGTCTAATCGTCAGAACCCTAATCCAAGTTTGATGATGGAGACAGATTCTGGATGTTTCCTTTCATATTTCAGCACTTTTTGCATATTTGGATTTAATGATGCTATCAGATAGGCTTGGAGGCCTACCATAGTAGCTCTGTAGGTGTAGTCAAAGCATCAGCATCTAGAGAACTTGGGACAGGCCTGGAGATTAGTATACTTGGCCCTTCCAACCAAAAAGATCTTTGGTTACCCCCACCATGTGAGGTCAAAATTGGTTACTAATGTGAGTGTGACCTGTGCTTAGTGAATAGTGTGCTAGTTAACATACATATTAAGACCCACCTTGTTTAATAAATAGACCTCTTTGTGCCCTGTGTGAAATAAGTTGATGATCCAAGCTAAGAAATTTGAAAAAAAAAATTCAAAATGCAAAATAAGATTTTTGGTAAATAAAAATTGAATTATTTTACCAAAATGTTCTACAATAGGAATTCTTTAATCAAGTAAAATCCAACATAGAAACATGACGGCCGATAAAGACCATACGGCCTATCCAGTCTGCCATTCCATACCAACTATTAAACTTACTATTAAGCTTTACTGTCCCTTTTTATCTTTAGAGATCTTCTATGTTTCTCCCATGCTTTCTTAAATTTAGATACAGTCCCTGTCTCTACTACCTCCACTGGGAAACTATTCCATGCATCAACCACTCTTTCCATAAAGAAATATTTCAGCAAACTACTCCTGAGTCTATTCCCTTTTACCTTCATCCTATGCTCCCTCTTTCCAGAGCTTTATTTTAATTGAAAGAAGCTGTCTTCCTGTTCATTTATACCACAGAGGTATTTAAATGTCTCTGTGATCTCACCCTTCTCACGCCTTGCTTCCATTCTATACATATGGAGATCTTTAAGTCTCTTCCCATTTGCCTTATGACAAAGTTCACCGACTATTTCGGTAGCCACCCTCTGCACCAACCTGTTTATATCCTTTTGAAGTCTGGTCTCCAGAATTGCACACAATACTCCAAATGAGGTCTCACTAAAGACTTATAGAGAGGCACTATCACCTCCTTCTTCCTGCTGGCCATTCCTCTCCCTATGCACTCAAGCATCCTCGTGGCTTTCACCGTCACCTTTTCTACCTGTTTAGCCACCTTAAGATCATCAGAAACAATCACGCTAGGTCCCGCTCTTCTTTCATGGACAGAAGTACTTCATGCCGAATACTGTGCTGCTGCCTTGGATTTTTGCAGCCCAAATGTATCACCCTGCATTTTTTAGCATTAGATCTCAGCTGCCAAATTCTTTACCATTCTTCAAGCTTAGTGAGATCGCTCCTAGGAGGAGTGGTCTAGTGGTTAGGACAAGGAACCTCAGGCTGGAGGTTCAATACCCACCTGGGGACAGCAATCTCAGGCCAGAGGCACTGGGGTTTCTAGTCCTATAGGCACTCTGTGTGGCCTAGAGCAAGCCACTTAACCCTCCATTGCCTCAGGTACACATGTAAATTGTGAAACCTTTGGGGACGAGGGAATGTATCCAGTACCTGCTTGCAGTGATTGTAAACTGCTCTGATGCCCCTTAGCCTGGGTGGTTTATCAAGAAATTGCATAAACATAAACATACATTTTCCTGGGTGTCTACTCTGTTGCAGGTTTTGGTATCATCTGCAGAGAGGCAAACATTATCCGACAGCCCTTCTGTAATATCACTTACAAAAATGTTAAAAAGAATTAGACCAAGGACAGATCCCTGCGACACACCACTAGTAACATCCTTCTCCTCAGAGAGAGCTCCATTTACCTGTACCCTTTGTCACCTCCCACTCAATTTCTAACTCAATCAGTCACTTTAGGGTCCATCCCTATGGCACTCTATTTATTTATAAGTTGCTTGTGCAGAACAGTGTCAAAGGCTTTACTGAAATCTAAGTACACCACATCTAGCGCTCTCCCTCATTTCAACTCTCTGGTCACCCAGTCAAAGAAATTAATGAGATCTGTCTGACAAGACCTGCCTATGCTATACTCATGCAGCCTCAGATCCTGCAATCCACTGGATTCCAGAAACCGTGCTATCCTCTGTTTTAGCAGAGCTTCTATTAATTTACTCACCACAGAGGTCAAACTAGCCAACCTGTGGTTCCCAACCTCATCCTTCTTCCACTTTTCTGTAAAAGGACCACATGCATCCTTCTCTAGTCCTCTGGGACCACTTCCAACTCTAAAGAAGCACCGAAAACTTCCCTAAATTCCTTCAGTATTTTCAGATGTAGCCCATCTGGCCCCATCTTTTGTCTATGTTTAGTTTAGCTAGCTCCTCACAAACACAGCCTTCCGAAAATCTCTCATGATTCGCCTCACTACTGGTTCTATGTTTTTCGTTTTTTTCTGAGGTTCTGCTCCTGGGCCTTCATCTGTGAACACAGAACAAAAGTATTTGTTAAGCAATTCCGCTTTGTCCTCATCAGCTTCTACATATTCCTCCCCTTCACTTTTCAGTCTGACAGCACCACTTTTGCACTTCCTCCTCTCACTAACATTTGAAAAATGTTTTGTCCCCCCCATTTTACTGCATTGGTTATTTTTTCTTCCATTTATCTTTGCTTTTCTGACTACTGTCCTAGCTTCTCTTAGCTTTTCCAAATATTGATGCTCATCTTCCTCTTTCTCTGATCTCTTATATTTTATAAAGGCTACCCTCTTTTTCTTCACCTTTTCAGCTACTTCTTTTGAGAACCACAATGACCTCCTTTTCCTTTTACATTTATTTACTTTCCTAACAAAAAGCTTTGCTGCCCTTAAAATATACCCTTTCAGTTTTGCCCATTGCTTTTCTACAGCTGTTCCCATCCTGCTGATGACTCCTTGAGGTATTGTTCCATCTTGGCAAAGTTAGTTTTCCTAAAGTCGAGGACCCTCACTTTTGAATGGACTATATCAGCCCTTGCCTAAATACTGAACCACATCATCCAGTGATCACTGAATGTGACAAAATCACCCACAATAACATCAGAAACACTCTCCCGATTTCTAAGCACCAGGTCCATTATGGTAGCCTAGTGGTTACAGCAGCTGCCTGGTGACCAGAGAGACCAGGGTTCAGATCCTATCGGCACTCCTTGTGGCCTTGGGCAAGTCACTCGACCCTCCATTGCCTCAGGTGTAAGCACTCTGGGGACAGGGAAATACTTGTGTACCCGAATGTAACTCGTCTTGAACTATCGCTAGAAAGGTGTAAGCTAAATAATAATAAATAAATGGTCCCCTCATATATGGATTCTGGAATAGTTCTCCTGTAGAGAATACAGGATCTCCTTACTCTTAGAAGTCACCACAGCAGGGATGTCCTAATCAACATCCAGTATATTAAAATCACCTACAAACAGCAGTTCTCCTTTCGTAGCAATATTGCAAATGCCTTCAATTAAATCTTCATCCATATGTAAGTAGCCATTTTAGAAAGGGACCAATTTACATGTGGATAACAATAGCACATCAAAAGAGCTCAGGCAGAACAAAACTCTACACTGAAATAGTGTTTCACTAAAAGGATAGTGGATGGAGATAAAAATGGTAATGAAATTCAACAAATTACGGTGTGAGGATGGCATTGAGGCGCTGGAGCAGTGGTTCAGCCCAAAATAGCACTAGAATGATTGGACAGAGTCTCCAAAAGGCATTGGGATAACATGCACAGACTGGCAGTTACAGTCCTAAACAAAAATGGTACATTAGCATCAGGTTTCCAAAAAAGGCTGGAGTGACTTGCATGAAGAGATCACAGTTTAAAAACACACACTGCAAAGAGTACGGGGAGGCTGGAAGTTCACCACAGCCTTGCTAATCATAATGGCTGTAGCGATCATTGGTCTGATAAGCAGGGCCAGCCCCAGAGTCAGTTCAAGGTGTTGGTGCCCTAGATAAACTTTAAATCTTATGCGCCCCCCCCCGGCTGTCAAAATCTATTGTTTAACTTTGAATGCCCTGCTCTTTGCCACCCCCCAGAAGCAGCAGGAGAAATTCCATCTACCCATGTGAGCCCATTGATGTCATTTCCTTCTTTTAAGCCTGCACAGACTGGAACCACAAGAAGACTGGAAGCCTTCCACCTGTGCAAACCCAAAGGAGAAGTTAAGGTCACATGGGCAGAAGCAGAAGTTCTGTCAGCTCACATGGCTAAAGAAGGAGGAAGAGCTGCCATCAGCCTAAGGATGAGGCAGCTAGACTGAGCAGGTGGGGAGGTTAGGCTTTTGGAGGTTCTAGATGTAGGAACAGAGGATGCTGGGGTCAGGCTTGGAGATACAGAGAGAATGTGGATGTGTGTGAAGAGAAAGTGATTGAGTGTGAGAGTATGTGGGAAATGAGGGTGGGGAGAAAGCTTTTACATACACACCCTTCTTCCAAATGATGTCAGTTTCAGGGTGACTGGAAATCACAAGTTCCCAGTTATGAAAAAGGTTGAGAGATTAGGTAAATGATATATGGAAGGAAGGAGTTGGTCTTGGCTTGCTGTTATGCCATGAGTAGTCCTTGTGGCCTTAATCAGGGCACCATTCCCAAGTCCTCTCTTATATCTCCATGTATTCCTCAGGTCACTTTTCCTTACGTAGTGAGGCATCTCCTCTCCTTCCAATGATCAGTCCAGCAAGAGAGAAACATATAAGGATTTAAGTATAGCCCCTCCCATAGTCAAAGCAAAGAAAAAAACAAACATAGGGTTTAAAGACATTCATCCCATTTTCCAGCCAAACGTTTTCAAAACATCCTGGCTTTCTCATAGTTCCTCTTTCTTGGATATCCCTTTCTTTAAGGGAACACACCCTTTTCTCTTCCAATGTAATAAGCATGTTGGGAGTTCCTACCTGCAGAGCCCCATATGACAGATCTTCAGGAATGTGGGGACTTTAGTCTTTGGCTATTCTCTGTGTGCTACAGTTCCGTTCCCCCTACTCCTACCTCCTCCCCCTGGGAATGTATGCTTATGCCTTTACAGTTCCATATAGAAATGTATTTGTTCATCTACCAAGTGCATTTTTCCTAGCAAAAAAGATACTGATAGTCACATGCAGGGCTCCTTCATTAATACTCTACATGAGGACCGTGGGTCAATTTTAGCAGGCAATGAAAGGTGCCGGTACCCCATACCAACATGTACCACCTCAAAAATCCCTGCATTTAACTAAAGTGAACAAACCTCAACTTGGCATCATTTATCTGCCATCATTTGCTATGTTACCAACTCACTGCTTTAAACCAAATAATAACCCTCAGCTTTGGTAATGCAAATGTAAGCTATTATGTTTTGGGCTAGTGTTAAACCAAATAATGCCATTTAAAGCGGGTTAGCATTCACCGTTAACTAAAGACAAAGGGGTCAATATTCAGCGGCACTTATCCATATGGGGTAGATTCTGACCCGTGTTTAGCGGGGATATATGTCCTTGGTGGATGTAAAATCCCCACTAAAAACCCAGGTCCTATTCCAGCCACAGAGCTGCCCGCATGTACAGCAGAGATGTGCAGGAAGCTTTGTATGAGGGCGGGAGGGAGGCGGGCCGAGGGAGGAGCGAGGGCAGGCTGGAGGCATGAGCCTCAACCCGGACATACAGGACCTATTCCAGTGAAGGCCCTGTATGTCCAGGCAGGGTGAAGTAGATGGGGGACTTATTCCACCTCGGAGGTGGAATAAATCCCCTGCGACAGCGGACAGCCTGGATGGACTCCCCCCCCCCCCCCCCCCCGAAGAGGTGAGCTGGCCAGGGGGTTCCCCGCAGCCTGATCCAGGCCCTGGAAGGCCAAATCGGGGGGTTGGACTATGGGGAAAATGACAGTAGCAGGCAATGCGGGCAATCGGGGCTCCTGCATGAAGCCATGGTGTCATGGCAACGGGACACCACGGCACCGCAGCTCCATGCAGGAGCCCAAGATGAGTTAGCCAAGGAAATACCTAGACATGCTGCAGGCCAGAATAGGGGCACATTCTGCCCGCACAGGCTCGCTGCATCCAATTCTAACCCGTGGGGCGTCTAGCCCCCATGGGATTAGAATCGGTTGCAAATCTGGCCTGTCCAGATTTTGGACATGCAGACGGGCCGGACATGCCCTGATCGGAATTGGCCTCATAGTGTAACCTGATGTATCAATAATGAATATCCTGATAGCACTACTGATTATTCTGTTTGACCACCTTGACACTATCCAGATAGTGCCAGGACAGTCTGGGAGAAGAGTGAGAAGTTATCCGTTTAACAGTGATTTTCAGTCTTCCGAAAAACTGTGCTAAATGTCTATCGGTAGAATGGTGCTGACTATACAGATAGTATCAAGATCAAAAGAACCCCAGGGCAAATAGGAACCCTGTAGCCCAAATCATAGAGAATCCACCAAGAAAACAGGCTCCACTCCTCAAAGATATCAAACCAATTCCCAAGCAAAATACTTTTTTTGTCGGACCAGGAACCTCAGGCAAGGACTCCTTAACTGAAGGTTCACGTCCTTTTATTCAAATGCAGTAAAACCTTTTAACTGCTATAAAAATGTTTTAACCAAAGAAGTACTTAGCTGAAACCTCTGCGCTATGACACAGTCCATCATTAGTGGTGGAAAAACGAGACAGTCCTGCATTTCGGGTTATCGAACTTCCAAACCCTGCTTCAGGTTGATGTCCGCCAACGTGCGCATAAAAAAACCAAGGGAATGGTGAGATATTTAAACCCGCGGCGTCTGACGTCACTTCCGAAGATATAATTACTGCCTAGCCAGCCAGAAGGCGGGAGCAACAAACATGCTGACACCATACTGCCGGCTAAGAAATTAGAGAAGACTATGCCAGTCTTGCAGACTATACAGATATAGCATTGCTCATTGCATTATGCAGATATAAGCAGCAGCCACTGTCTGGAAACCAGCTTTGAATAGCCGGATTTAATTTAATGCTACGGCTGGAATTTTAAGCAAACACCAATCGCGAAGTTTAAATATTGACTGGAAAATGAAAAGGAGCTTGACAAAAAACAGAGTTCCTAGGGGTGACTCTCGATGATTTGTTTAATATGTTTGCCAGTGTTTTACGATGACGGCTCTGCTGTCCAGCGCCCTGATCAGTACTGAGCTATGCTTAAGCTTATTACAAGACTTGATATATATACGTTTTTAAAATAAACATTTTTCAGTTTCTAAAATTGATCTAGACTTCTAAATAAGCGACCTCTGCGGTCTCAAAAGCTCACACACATCTTGGACTGGTCCAATATGGGATTTCACATCCTGCAAGAAATCCAAGTTTCTCCAGGCTAGTATAACTACTGGAACTCTGATCTAACAGTAAATGAAACTCAAACCGTACATGGTGGACATACTGGCTCAACTACAACACAGGCTGTTTAATTACAAAACAGAGCTTAAGAACAAGAACACGTCAAAGGAAATCATGTTGGCAGGACCATGCAGTAAAATAAAACTCATTAAGTCATGGTCACAAGGCAAAGTCAGCAGCTGTTTCCCTTAACATCTGGATTTACAGAAATGGATAGCTGCATAATATGCTATGTTTTGATTCCTCTCACGTGTTCAATTTGGTTTCTCAAGAATTACTTTTTCTTTAATATGCTGTTTTTCAAATCTTAAACATACTAAACATCAGGAATGACCAACTAAAGTTTAATCGCCCCTTGGAACCAGGGATAGCCTAAGAGTTGGTTCAAGATGTTGCACCCTAAGCAGACCCTAAGACTTCCCCCATCCCCAGCTGTCAGAATCTGTTGTTTAGTTTTGAATGCCTTGCGCTTTGCCCCTCCCCCCCAGAACCTACTCTACCTAGGCAGCCGTCTCATTTGCCTAATGATTGGGCAAGCCCTGCTTGGAACATCCCCAACAGCTGAATTTTGTGTGGTAACAATTTGCCTACTCAAAATCTGGCCAGCGTGACAGGGAGGGGGTGGCCAGATTTATCTGGCCATCTCCAAAAGTTAACTGATCAAACCCTTTGAAGATCAGCCTATTACTTTTCATCAGAATAATTATGAGTCGATATTCAAACCCCCATAGTCAGCATTTGATTAAAAAGCTGGCCACAACATTCAAATAGTCCACTCATTGTCTTCTGCTGTTAAATGTTAAGCCTGTTATGATGTTCCTTACTTGTTACCTGTAAAGCTCTTTGATTTTCCTGAAAGACAGTATATAAAACCATTCAATAAGTATATAAATAAACACTTTCCTGATACCTATTCATGCCTGGAACAGGAATAACCATGCACATGCCTACAGACGGCTCTGCTGCTTCTGGGATCGAATGGAGATGTGTAAGTACATTACACTTCTGCCACACCCCCATGCTTACTTGAATGTCCCCTTACTGGAGACGTCTGTGAAAGGCATTTGTGGAATGGTTACAGAGACGTGTCCATGATTTTGACGTCCATGTGCATGTCTGCAGACATCCAAATCTTGACTAGACCTTCTAGAATGACCCTCATAGTGTATCTGGATTTTCAGAAAGCCTTTGACAAAGTCTCTCATGAGAGACTCTTGGCAAAATTAAAAAGTCATGGGAAAGAAGTGTATTATTGTGGATTAGGAACTGGTTGAAAGATAGAGAATAGGACTAAATGTCCAATTTTCTCAGTGGAGAAAGGTAAATAGTGGGGTACCCCAGGAATCTGTGCTGGGCCAAGGTAAATAGTGGGGTACCCCAGGAATCTGTGCTGGGCCCACTGCTTTTTAACATATTTATAAGTGACTTGGAAATGGAAATAATGAGTGAGGTGATCAAATTTGCAGATGATACCAAATTAATCAAAGTTATTAAAACACAAGAGGATTGCAAGAGAATGTTGATAATTGGGAGGCTGGGCATCCAAATGGCAGATGATATTTCATGTGGACAATTGCAAAGTTATGCACTTAGGGATGAACAACTCATACTACAGTTACACAATTCAAGGTTCCATATTAGGAACCACCACCCAGGAAAAGGATTTGTGGATGATACGTTGAAATCCTCCGCCCAATGTGCAGCAGTGGCCAAGAGAGCAAATAGAATGCTAGGAATCATAAAGAAAGGAATGGAGAATAAAATCAAGGATATTATAATGCCTCTGTATCGCTTCATGGTGCGAAAACACCTTGAATATTGTGTGCAATTCTGGTCACCATATCTTAAAAAGGATATAGCAGAATCAGAAAAGGTACAGAGAAGAGTGACAAAAATGGTAAAGAAGTTGGAAGGATATCCCTACAAGGAAAGGTTTACATGTTTTTTGTTCAGCGCTGCGTACGACTGGTAGCGCTATATAAATGCTCAGTAGTAGTAGTAAAAGGTTCGGGCTCTTCAGCTTGGAAAAGAGACGGCTGAGGGGAGATATGATAGAGGTCTATAAAATAATGAATGGAGTAGAACTGGTACATGTAGATCGGTTGTTTACTCCTTCAAAAAGTAGAATGACTAGGGGACATGCAATGAAGCTACAATGTAGTACATTTAAGACTAATCGGAGAAAGCACAGTTACTTACCTGTAACAGGTGATCTCTGGGAACAGCAGGAATTAGTCTTCACATATGGGTACGTCGGTACCGACGGAGCCTGCACGGGAATGCTGCCCAGCTTCCAATCAGAAAGCTTTTGGCAGCATCCCTCGCGCCTGCGCGCTGACTTCCCGCCTTCTCCAGAGCCTCTCTTCAGTTGAGTTTCAAAGCTGAGACAAAGGCGAGGAGAGAAAGGAAGAAGATAAAGAGATGCAACTCCCAGGGGAGGTGGGAGGGTTGTGAAGACTAATTCCTGCTGTTCCCAGAGATCACCTGTTACAGGTAAGTAACTGTGCTATCTCCAGGAACAAGCAGGAATGAGTCTTCACATATGGGGACTCCCTAGCTAGGGATGCCAGGGGGAGATCCCATAAAAATGCAGAGGCCTCGGCCAGGGATGCATTTTGTCTCCAGGAATTCCCGGCATCCTTCGTGGGATGGAGGGCAGGAGTTGAAAATAAAGGAGCTGTGAGGAAAGAAACAGCATAGCCAAGGACTATAGGGGAGAAGTCCTTGGTAGATATGATAAGTAACATTAAGCACATTTAATGTACACTTAAAATATGCAGCTTACCTACTGAATCGTAGGAAGTCGAGAGCATGATGGAGTCTACTGGATAAGCAGTGGCGGAATCTTCAAAGTGACCTCACAGCAGTGAGGATGAAGGTCCAGACCTGGAGGTAGCAGACGATCCAGGTGTCAACTGGGTAGGATTAGACGTCAGGTCTTCAAAGGAAAGCTTTATGGGAAAAAGCTGAAAATGACTTTATGCCTAAAGGAGTTAACAATGAAGGCTAAAGGAAGAAGACTGACGGAGGTAGAGAACTAGCCCAGTCCTGGCAGGAAGAAGGGGAGTGGAAAAAACCCCTATTCCCAAGGAGAACAGTTGTCTACTCAAGATAAAGATGTACACTATTTTTCCTAGCTGGGGAGAGATAGGAAAAAATATTGAAGCTTGATGCTTCAAGGACTTAAAGAAAAAATGGAAGATGTTAGCACCACAGTAGTTATTGGTGCCTAACAGTTCCTGCATCATAATATGGTATGCAAGTACGGCGATAGACTGTCTAAACCCTCTAGAAGGTAAAACATTTAGTATAGACAGTAAGGGTTATAGTGTGTAAGACATATCAACCCTTGAGAAGCCCTCCAACAGACATATATATATATATATATATATATATATATATACATATACATATACATATGTGTATATTAGGATATGGGTGGAGAAATGTATCAAAATATATATACATTGGTGGGGCATGGAATTGCACCACCAGGGTAATGAGATAGGTATGTAGACATATATGGAGATGCTACATACAAGATAGAGATTGAAGATACATATCTACCACCCAGCCCCATAGTTGTATATGGGGAATATAAAAGAAAAGATTCTCTGCTCCACAAGAGGGTGAACCCACTTGGGATATGTGTAAAGAATCTATTTCCGTGGATTGAGGGAATCCAGTAAGATAATATGATGTTTGCGTGAGAACAGATGATGATATCAGTCTGTAAAGAACAAGGCGGGAGTTGCAAAGAACACTGACATGGCAGATGTTCAGCAACGCAAGAAGATATCAGAGGGACCTGCTGGAGGGACCCAGAGGGAGCATGCGTAAACATCAGCCTTGGATCTTCACGCAGAAGAACTTATATATCATACCAACAGCCCAGACCAGAGGGTTTGGAGAATCCTCATAGGCATGGGAAGGAATTAAGCTTTTCCCTACAGATAGCTTCAGAGATAAGGTCAATGCTCTAAAATAAGGCCCTCATAGTAGAAAGCTTCTCTGAGAGTGCAGAGAGCATTGTGCAGGAGAAAGAGGAGATAAACTGACTGAAGTCAGTGGTATTGCCACATCCTAAGAGAGGAGATGGAGGAAGATTGTGAAAAAGCCAAAAAGTAGGAGGATCCAAGATAGCTGAGGAGCAGCCTGGAATCACTACTGAGGCTAGATAAACCTTGGAACAAGGGACTGGAACTAAAAAGTACCAGTAACACAATCATTGTAACTCCTGCAGGCACAGCTGGTGATAGAAACCAGCAGAGAGATTGTACTGTGCCCATTTAAGAATAAGAGACAAGGAAGGAGAGGAGGCATCTCCTGTCTCTTTCTGAGGAATAAGCGTGCTAAGAAGCTTCTCAGTATGGTACCTCTCAACCAGGAAGAAGTCCTGTAGAGAGGGTAGGCAAGTAAGTGGAGGGTGACGTACCCTCAGGTTAAGTGCAACTTGAAGGAAAAAAATGTTCAAAGTGGGACAGAACTATCAGGGGATAGTAGTAACTGCTCCTCTAGAGAGTAAAGGAGGAGAAGTGCGTAGTCCCTGAACAAGAATGTTCCGACATCTTAGTACACTGAGAAAGAAAAGCACAGTGAAGCAACTTCTAATAGGTAGAAGTGAACTGCAGACTATAATTCTCAGCCCCTATGGTTGTTGGGAATGCTGAGAGTGGCCAGAGCTGGAGGACTTCAGACTAGGCTGAGGTGTCCCTTGCTTAGGTACCTCTGAATGATGGGCAGGAGAGGAATGAAACTTTCTTTTCTTAGGGAAAGAAGGTTTGGTAGGACATTTCCTACCCCTCGAAGAATGGGATGGCTTAGAATGGTCTGTAGTGGAAGGAGAGTCAGTAGAGCATTGAGCAACCTGACGTAAAGCCTCCTTACCAAAAAGACCGTCTCCTGTACAAGGAGAATGAGCCAGTATAGTTTGTGCCCGTCTATTCAAGTCTGAAGCTTCGAGCCAGGCTCTGCGACATGCTGCAATGGCAATAGCAGAGGATCTGCTAACAGACTCAAAAGAGTCTATAGAAGCACGAGACAGAAACCAGGATATATTCCGGCTATGATTGATGAGCAAGGAATAATCAGTAGCCTTCGGCTCTGGCAAAAAAGGGGTCAAGAGAGACAATTTCTCTGTGACCTGGAGTGTTAGACTCATGTGGAAAATATATGAAAGAATTCTGGAGGCCAGCATAGATGTTTGGAAGGCTTGACGACCAAAAGCATTGAGTGTTCTTGAAGAACGACCTGGCGGATAAGAAGAATGCATCTTCTTGCTCTTAGCCTTCCTCAGTGCTGATTCTAATACCAGGGAACGATGAGGAAGTTGCGGCTTCTGAAATCCTGGAGAGGGAGGCACTCGGTACCGAACCTCAGTAGCTGTGGAAGCTAGAGGAAGCGGTAAGGGTGATTTCCAAACCCTCAGAAGGAGATCCTGCAGAGCAGGATGTAAAGGAAGCATGATATTTTCCATTTGTGCCAGTGGGCTATGAGTATCAGCACAACCAGGGATAGAGATATTAAGAAAGGTTGCCATGTCTCGGAGAAAAGTCTGAAAAGACTGATCCCCTATGGGAACCATCCCTGGTAAGGCCAAAGAAAGAGGCTGAGCACCAGAGGACGTACCATGGTGTGAAGCAAGAGACGTAGTAGATGGACCGGGATACTGGCGTGTTAACTCAGAGGCAGTAGGTACTGCATCAGCAATGCCAGGTATCGGTTCCAACGGAGGCATCGACATCGATTGTGATACAGGACCAGCGGTCAAAGTTGTCATCGGGGACTGCTGCAGTGGTACCGAGATCATGAGTTTAGAGTTATAGCTAGGATCTGCGGAACTGCTTATCTGGAAGCAAGCGGAGTCAGTTCCAGGACGCGTCGGTACCCAGTCCTCGAGACTAGAAATCGATTCAAGACTCGGCATCGATGGAAGCGAGTCTATCGATGCATGCCTCGAGGGTACCGACGTCAGTGGCGGTATTGGCGATGCCGATACCGATAAAGCAGTCTGGGTTACATCGATCGGTCCCGAAGGTACCCGATGATACCCACCTGCGAGAAACAGGTTACTGCATCCCGATGTCGTAGCCAGGGCATCGGAACCGCTCGACGGCGGTACCGTCTCCGAGCATGGCTGGGATATAGAAATGTCCATGCATAGTGTATCGATCGGCCCCAAAGGTACCGAGGACGCTTGAGGACGATCCCTAGTGGCGAGTGGAACACTCGACACCGGTGCCGATGCCGGGGTATCGGTACCGCTCGAAGCGGATACCACCACCGGACACGGTGGGGATCGAGGGAAGTCAATCTGAAGCGTATTGATCGGCCCCGAAGGTACCGAGGATGCCAGATGACGATCCCTGGTGAAGAGTGGAACACTCGACACCGGTGCCGATGCCGGGGGATCCGTACCGCTCGAAGCGGATACCACCCCCGAGCATGGCTCAGGTATGTTCTGTGAGGGGTGAGCCCCAGGAACAACCTGAAACCCCTTTAATGCTTTGGAGCCCATAGACTCCCGCAGGGGTAATGCCAATGGATTCTTGAGGGTAAGGCCGGAGCCGTCACCATGCTGGACATGGGACATACCACTCAAGCATTGACTAGTCTTAACAGACTGTTTGTGGGTTACCTGATCCTGTGAAATGGAGAAACCGGGTACCCTCACTGCCGAGGAAAAAACGGCATCGAGGGAAACTTTAAAAACTGAAGGTTTCCTCACAAAAATATCTCCTGACATGTCAGGGGAAAAAGGGTCAGGACCCACACAGTTGAGACACCAGTTATTGGAGTCTAAAAGGAAACAAGTGTTTCCACATTGAGTGCACTTCTTAGGAAAAGAAGGCTCCATGAGGCCTGGTAGGCCTAACAAGTTAAGGCAGAAAAAACTGAAGAAAAAGTTTCTCAGAATTTAGGCAAAAATCCACCGGCGGTACCGGTGGCGGCGGGAAATACAGCCGCGACCACAAGAAAACAAAAAACTAAAGAAATTAAGTAAGTAAAAAGAAAAGTTTCTGCGGTGACAGGAAGGACGTCCTGCCGGCTCCGCGGAAAAACGAAAACTGAAGAGAGGCTCTGGAGAAGGCGGGAAGTCAGCGCGCAGGCGCGAGGGATGCTGCCAAAAGCTTTCTGATTGGAAGCTGGGCAGCATTCCCGTGCAGGCTCCGTCGGTACCGACGTACCCATATGTGAAGACTCATTCCTGCTTGTTCCTGGAGATAATATTTTTCCACTCAATGCGTAATCAAACTCTGGAATTCGTTACTGGAGAATGTTAGTGTAGCTGGATTTAAAAGAGGTTTGGATGAGTTCCTGGAGTAAAAGTCTGTAAACCATTCTTATAGAAGACTGGGGAAATAAGCTGCTTATATATGGGATAAGCAGCATGGAATCTGTATACCTTTAGGAAATCTGACAGGTACCTGTGACTTGGATTGGCCACTATTGGAAACAGGATACTGGATTAGATGGACCCTTGGCCTGACCCAGTACAGCATATCTTATTTATTTATTTGGGAGCTTATATACTGCTGTCAGCACTGGCATTACAGAAGTTTACAAAAAAAAACCCAGTAGTTTACAGACACAAACACAGGCAATAAGTCCATGCACAATTAGAAAGAGACATAAGGGAGAAGGAGGTGAAGTAGCACAATTGTTACCAGGACTGTGGAAAAACTGCTGAGGAGAAGAGGAGGGGGTTCAGAAGGTAGAAGAGCTACAGGCTAGGATTCAAAAGCCTGAATAAAAAGGTGAGTCTTCAGGCTTGACTTAAATTTGACATAAGAAGGCTCTAGCCAAAGTTCAGTGGGCAGAGAGTTCCACAAATGAGAAGCTTGGGTCGTAAAGGCAAGTGATCTGTACATGGCCAGGTGAAGCGTTTTTACAGCAGGAATAGCAAAAACGTTCTCTGTTGAGGAGCGAAGAGTACATGAGGGAGAGTAGGGAACCAGAAGTGAATGGAGATAAGCGGGGAGACCAGAGTACAATACACGATGCTTTAACAAGAGAATCTTAAACGGAATGCCAGTGTTGTTCCTGTAGAAAAGGTGTTTAATGATCGAAGTGGTGAACATTATGAATAAGTTTAACAGCTGTGTTTTGTATGGTTTGCAGTCACTGTAGTTGAGATTGGGAGACACCGATAGCAGAGAATTACAATAGCCCAGTTTATTGATAACAAATGAGTGGAGAAGAATTTTGAGAGCCTGGTTGTCGAGAAATGATCTGATCAATCATATTTCTCCTCAGGGAGAAGAAGCAACCTCTGACAACGTTCGAGACATGGGGGTCAAAAGTGAGTCAATTGTCCAAAATGACTCCTCAGGAGCGGATAGAGGTCCTGCAAGAGATCTGAGAGCCATCTAGGATGGGACAATATGGAGGTGTCTTTCGGGTGTGAGCGATCCAGAAGGCCTCAGACTTATTCGGATTGAGAATAATATTGTGCAGGGTAAGCCAGGATTGGAAGGTAACAAATATGTTTAGACTGATCCATCTCACTTGCAGAGTTTCTTACAAAATAGGGTTCCTCCTGCAGATATGCCACTTTAGCTGCGGAACAATATTATATAGCTCCAAACTTTACTAATAAACCTCCTATGAAGAAATGTCAAGGCTGTGGAACTAAGGGACAAGCTGAGGTCTATTCCCCTTAACATTTCTTCATAGGAAGTTTATTAGCAAAGTTTGGAGCTATATAATATGTATTCATAAGATTGGCATCATCTCTGTATTTGAATATAGTCTTTTGGAACAATAAAGTATATTGGGAGATTTTTACAGATTGTCATTTTTGTGATATTAGTTTGCACCTGTTGCAGCCTTTGGATATTGGTAATGTGCAAAACTAACCCATTTGGAGAAACTACCCCGAGAATATCAATCAGCTGGCAATTTCTGTACTCAGTGGTATAAATGCACAGGAGGAGAGCCTCTTTCACCTGAAAGAAAGCTCTGCAACAAGGGGGCATAGGACGAAGGTGAAAGGAGATAGACTCAGGAGTAATTTGCAGAAATATTTCTTTATGGAAAGAGTGGTAGATGCATGGAATAGTCTCCCAGTAAAGGTAAAAGAGACAAAAACTGTAACAGAGTTCAAGAAAGCATGGGGCAAACACAGAGGATCTCTAAACGAAAAAGGACTGTAGAGCTCAGTGGTTCACATGGAAGGGCAGACTGGATAGGCTGTATGGTCTTTATCTGCCATCATGTTTCTATACAGCTTTGGGATTGTGCACTGGCCTCTTAAAGATCTTGAAAAACTGAATGTGGGAACAAGAAAACTCATCCATGCCCATGAGGTATTTTATAAGAATCAGTGTATGCCGAGACTGTACATCCCTAGAGCTGAAGAAGGCCTAGGCCTCATAGAGATTGATTATGTATACAAAGCTACTATCATAGGCCTTCAGGCCTACCTGACAGCATCATTGGATGCAAATACACAAAAAGTGCTGAAATATGAAAGTAAACATTCAGAATCCATCTCCATCATCAAACATGGACAAGCATTCCAATGACTAGAAGGAATGAGTGAGACTCCACAAGCATACACAGGGAAGGAAGTAACAGAATTTGCAAAACAAGAGAAAAAACTCTTCAAAGAATTAGATCAGCAAACGAGGAAAAACGAAGTGGCAAAAGCATAAATACAGTGGGAAATACAAAGTGTTACTCCAGGAACCCTTTGTCGATCAAGAACAGACACATGAATAGTTAAGGAGGGGTGAAATGAAACCAAAGGATTGGTGGTTGATAATTGCAGTCCAGGACAGCAGATTACAAATGAGATGGTTTAGAGCAAGCATTGGAAAAAGTGGCAACACTGACATACTCGTATGTCAATTCTGTAAAAAAGAGCTGGAAACCGTGATTCACCTCATAGCTGGCTGTGAAGTTATGATGGCAGAAAATGTCAGTACAGAAATGCACAATAAAGTAGCACACCTCGTCCATTGGAAACTCTGTAAATACTACATCACTGTGCCTGAAAAGCACTGGGATCCTGACCGCAAAAGAATTACAGAGAATGAAGAGGTTATGATCACCTGGGATACTCCCATTCCAAATGAAAAAAAGTTGGATGTGAGGAAGCTGGATTCAGTAGTAAAGGAGAATACCAGAATGGCATTGATTATAGATGTGACAGTTCCAAACTATTACTCTGTGAATT
This sequence comes from Ichthyophis bannanicus, assembly GCA_033557465.1. NCBI lineage: Eukaryota > Metazoa > Chordata > Amphibia > Gymnophiona > Ichthyophiidae > Ichthyophis > Ichthyophis bannanicus. The sequence goes on along the minus strand of CM066043.1, from coordinate 174,706,982 downwards.
GCGTTGAGAGGGAGAAAGTCTTCAAGTACCAAGAAATGCAGTTGGAGACCAAGAAAATGTGGTAGAAAGATACTGAGTTACTTTCCATTGTGTTGGGTGCCACAGGCTTAATTAAGAGGAATTTCCAAGCACACCCTGAGAGCTAGCTGAAATGAGAACTTTTGCAATGCCTATTCGTGCCGAGGAGCCGGTCTAAATATGGATGTGTCAGCTGGCTGCTTTACAAATGGGACACTGTTGTGAAATCAGGGATGCATGTGGATCTTTTTTGGACTTACCCTGGACACACCTTCATCATGCCCCCATGCAACTTGGATATGATGTACATATTCGGGATGTGGATCTGATTTGCACACGTGAATGGTCATTTTCACACATGCAAATCGTGAATAGTACTTCTAAAATAACCCCCTTAATGTATTTTCATCTGGGATAAGAACTTTCTAACTCACTAAATATATTTATATTGCTAAGTGCTACAGGCTTTTTCCACAATTAATGCAATTAATGACTTATTAACTATTAAATAAAAGGAAGAAAGAGATGTCAGGATAGTGGAGTGACCTTTTGTGCTTTTCTGTTTCTTTATTTCTTCTTCTTATCATGAATCGTTATCATGCAAGGAGCTATCTGCTTCAAATGTCCTGCAGTTCCTATTCATTACAGGGTAAATTTTCAACAGGGTTTATAGCAGTTAGCGTACGCTCATACTCTTCAGTCTATACCAATCCAGCCAGTTTTCAAACACAAGGCACCCTGTGAAAGTAATTCTGTGTCATTCCTTATTAAACACACCAAGATCTGGACTAAGGGCCTGATTCTGAGATGCGACTTGAGGGGCTGCACGTCCCGGTAGGACGTGCAGCCCCGCAAGCCGTCCGACCCCTATTCCCCCTCTGACTCTCCCCACCAGGCTAGAACAGCAAGACAGGGAGATCTGGCAGAGGGTGAGAGGGGGTGGAGTGGGGGCTGGCCGAGGCAGTAGGATGTGCGGGGCCGACTCCAGTCATGACCCTGCACGTCCTGCAGAGTCAGGGGGAACGTGCTGATTATTCAACCTCAAAGATGAAATAATCAGCACTAACCAGGCGGCCGGGGTTGGGTGCAGGGAAGTCCCCATTACCCGATCCAGGCCCCGGCTGGCCAGCTTTCGGTCGAACGGTGGGGAGGAAAAGGGTCGGCGCCGTGGGAGCCAAGGGAGCCTGTGAGGAGGATGTCTCCGTAGGCATGCAGGGGCACACCGGACCGACCTTGGGCTCGATTCTGTATGCCGCAGGAATGTCTTGCTCCCACAGTACAGAAGCTGATCCTAACGGGCCCATCCTACTCGGGGTCGTCTGGATGGCTCAGACGTGCCCCTTTCAGAATCGGGCTCCACGCCTTTGAAAATGTACCTGTATATATGCATGCATGTCATTATCAAAGTTTATTTTTAATTAATTTCTTATAACATTTTTAAAGGTCTCCTTTTCATGTTTTGCTTGTAAGCATGTAATGTTTTCTTTTTTACATTTACACATTTCACTGAAAGAAAAAAAGATTCACTTTTGGTCTGAAACCATCACTGCACTTATCAGAGCCGGCCTTCTTCCTCTATACCATCCAGAGTCCTTCAGGTCTTCATTATTCCCTCCCTAGCCCTCTAATCATACACCTCCGGCTGCTACTCTTTAGAATCTGCTGTGGCGTTTTCACGATGAGAGATGGTAATCATCCATTCATAGCTGGAAAGCATCCATAATAAAATCAGAACACTAAGTTTTAGGTTTCTTGGTTTCCTACTTGGCATCTGTCTAAGTACAGTAATACAATACTCTGTGGAAATACTGAGTTGCTAAATATAGAATATGCCCAGCTATTGAGTAATGTTCACTGAAGCCAGGATCAAAGAGAAATATATCTTAGGTCAGTAAACAAGCTCTCCTCTGCAACCCCAGAATAGTCCACATCTGTTTCAGAATTATCAGCAAAAGAATATGAAATAAAAATGGTCTTAGAACAAAGGGAGGTGGTTATTTTTCAACTTTTCACTGAAAATGTGGCAGAATACCAAAAGGAGGAGAAGACAAATCTAAGATCATGTAGAAAGTAATTTTAGAAGTCTTGGGGGCATGTAAATGTTTAAACAGTAGCATTTACATGCGTATATTCCAATTTCAGAATGCTGCTATTTACACGGGAAGACCCCAGGAGGCAAAGATTCAGAGAGAGTGTTTTGGGTGGTCCAGAAAATTATACATATATTTTGCATTTTACAATGGGAATGCAGGTAGATTTCTAAAAATTTCCATTTCAACTTTGCAGCTCTGCTGTGGCCAGGGCCGGCGTTACCATTAGGCAAAGTAGGTAGTTAGGTGGTTGCCTACAGTGATGGCCTTCTGGGGGCTGCTCATCTCTGGAGCCAGCGGCGGCAGCTATGGCGAGGGAACTGCAAGGCAATGCTTACCTAAAGCTCCTGCGCTGTGTCGCAGTTCCAGCCTGCTTTTATCAGCCATCTCCATCCCCCTCCAATGCAGACTTCAATCCTGAAGTCTGCATCAGAGGAGGGTGGAAGCAGCTGATAATAGCAGTATCTGCTGAGAGCCAGGGAAGCCTGGGTTCAAATCCCACTGATGCTCCCTGTGATCTTAGTCAAGTCACCTAACCCAATATTACCTCAAGTGCCAAAAGACCATAAGCCCTCTGGGGACAGGAAAAGACCTCCTGTACCTGAATGTAACTGGCCTTGAATTAAATCCCAAATCTGCAGAGGGTCCATGATGGAAAAGATAATTAGGTTCATGCATATTTAAATGAGACTGGTAATATGTTGTGCATCTCAAAGTTGGCAAGGTCCATCCTACATTGCTATGTCACTAGTGTTTATGAGTGGCAGTCTTTTTTTTTTTTAACAAAGGGCACACTTAATTTTAATTGCATTTTTGGCTATTATTTTTCAGGTGTAACTTTTCCTAATCCTTGAATCTGAATGAACCTAACTCTCTGTATATAAAATAGAAACAGCACAGAATGATAAACATGACAGAGCTGTTCTGTGACCTACCAATAAGGCAGGTTCAGACTAATGGCTTTATTTATAACAAATGATGTAGGTATTATATAATTCATGAGTCATGGTTCAAAGCCAAAGGCATAGTCTATTCCAGTATATAAGGAGAACAAAAGTAGCCTGTGGCTATGCATGAAAATAAGAGCTAAGCAGTGCAGCCCTGCAAATGCTCACAATCTGCAGCCCGTCGCTGTGGGTCTCTCCCAACGTGTGTACCAAGTAAAGTAGCTGCCAGCCTCAGAACTCTATCCCTGTGGACTGCAGACAGTGTTACAACAACAGCCAATCAAGCATTTTCAGCTCTGTAATATCATTCTTGGAAGCAACCACTTACAAGTACAATGCCTAAGTAGCGCTAGGTAAATACAGAGGCTCACGTAACAGGAGCAGCAGCGAAATCACTGTCACCATATATTCAAGATATTTGTTTCTTTAGGATTCAAATTTTAAAAACTCTGATGTTTCTATTAGATTTTTAAAAAGAAAGATCAACAAAAAGATTGGTGGTGGTGGTGGGGTCATTCTTTACATTTTCATGGCTACACAATGCATGTCACTTTAAGAAATGCCATACTGGCCAACAGTGACCAGTACAGGTCACAAGTACCTGTTAGGTTCCCAAAAAGGTACACGGATTCCATGCTGCTTATCCCAAGGTACATGGATTACATGCTGCTTATCCCAGGGACTCCTTTGGACAGATCTGAATGAACCTTAAAGGGTGGCCTCACTTTCACTGCTGAAGCTAATCAGACGGCAGCTGAATCTCACCGCTGCTAGATCAGCTTTGCCGCTATCCGGCTGACCCAGATATTTAATGCCGGTGGCTGGATATGGCCCAGACACTGAATATCCAGGTCTTAAGTTCAGCAGCGATGGCTAGCCGCTTTACAACAGCTAACCACCACCACTGAATATCGGGCCCTTAGATTAGAAGCCCTCCAGGGACAGGAAAGCACAGTTACTTACCTGTAACAGGTGATCTCTGGGAACAGCAGGAATAAGTCTTCACATATGGGTATGTCGGTACCGACGGAGTCTGCGCGGGAACGTTTCCCAGCGTCCAATCAAAGAGCTTTTGGAAGCATCCCAGCACGCCTGTGTGCTGCCTTCCCGCCTTTCCCAACTGCCTCTCCTCAGTTAAGTTTTAAAGCTGAAACAAAGAGAGAGAGAGAGGAAAGGAAAGATAGATAGAGATACAACTCCTGGGGAGGTGGGTGGGTTGTGAAGACTTATTCCTGCTGTTCCCAGAGATCACCTGTTACAGGTAAGTAACTGGGCTATCTCCAGGAACAAGCAGGAATGAGTCTTCACATATGGGGACTCCCAAGCTGAGATGCCTGGAGTCCTAGCATTACTGTACATGACAATCCAAAGTGGTCTAAATTATTCAGAGTAATAATGCAGTTAAGCCAAAAAATAACGTAATTACTCCACCAGTGTGAGAATTCTTCACAATTAGTCTTGAATTTCTCAAGTAGCCATAAACATATACTTTTTCAAAAGCAGGATAACTTTCTATAAAAGAACATGGGTCTCAGACTACCAGGAGCTACGGTAATAACTTTTCAACCAAATGCTCCAATTTGCATCAATGACCCGTTCTAATTTTACTCATTTTTCTTATATTTTTTCTTATATTCAAAACTTTCAAAAAGGTAAAAGTCAGGCTTATCTTTATTTAAGAGTCCCAACGCCAGACTCAGCGCTGCTACGTTTCACGATTACATTCGTTTCTTCAGGGGTTAACAAGCCGACTTCAAAAGTTTCCATTTATGCAAACACGTTCCTTGTGGGCAATTCTCCCCCATGCACGGTGTTTTTTTCGTGCTAGGGGAAAACTAAAAGGAGCAGTTGCAAAGGTTAAAGACGTACATCAAGCATGGGTGTTGTTGAAAAATACTATCTTGGAAGCCCAGACCAGCTGTATTCCACGCTTTAAGAAAAGTGGAAGTCCAAAAAACTGCCAGCATGGTTTAAAGGTGAGGTCAGAGAGGCTGTTGTTGCCAAAAAAGCATCTTTCAGGAAATGGAAAAAAGAGCCAAACGACGAAACCTGGAAACAGCACAAGCACTGGCAGGGCATTGATAAGGCAGGCAAAGAGAGAATTTGAGAAGAAGCTTGCTGCGGAAGCAAAAACGCGAAATAAAGACCTTTTCAAGTACATTCGTAGCAAAAATCCTGTGAGAGAGTCAGTTGGTCCATTAGATGATAAAGGGGTTAAAGGAGCACTAAGAGGCGACAAGGCGATAGCGGAGAGACTGAATGAATTCTTTGCTTCGGTCTTTACTGAGGAAGATGTAGGGATGTTACCCATGACTGAAGTGGTATTTAAAGGTGCGGAAGAATTGAAGGAAATATCGATACATCGGGAAGATGTCTTACAACTATTAGATAAACTGAAGAGTAGCAAATCACCTGGGCCGGATGGTATACATCCAAGGGTGTTGAAAAAACTGAAATATGAGATTGCAGACCTGCTATCAGTAATCTGTGAACTATCATTAAAATCATCTCTAATACCTGAAGATTGGAGGATCGCCAATGTAACACCAATTTTTAAAAAGGCTTCCAGGGGTGATCCGGGAAACTACAGCTTGACGTCAGTACTGGGAAAAATGGTGGAAACCATCATAAAGAATAAAATTACTCAGCATGTAGATAGTCACATCCTAATGGGAGACAGCCAACATGGCTTTAGACAAGGAAGATCTTGTCTTACTAATCTGTTATGTTTTTTTGAAGGAGTGAATAAACAGGTGGACAAAGGTGAGTCGGTTGATATTGTGTATCTGGACTTTCAGAAAGCCTTTGACAAGGTCCCTCATCAGAGACTTTTGGCAAAACTAAAGAGTCATGGGATAGGAGGCAGTGTACTATTGTGGATCAGGAACTGGTTAAAAGATAGAAAGCAGAGGGTAGGGCTAAATGGCCAATTTTCCCAATGGAGAAAGGTGACTAGTGGTGTACCCCAGGGATCTGTGCTGGGTCCGCTGCTTTTTGACATATTCATAAATGACCTGGAAAGTGGAATAACGAGTGAGGTAATCAAATTTGCAGATGACACAAAACTATTTAAAGTTGTTAAAACCCAAGAGGATTGTGAAAAATTGCAAGAGGATCTTGTTAAATTGGAAGACTGGGCATCAAAATGGCAGATGAAATTTAATGTGGACAAGTGCAAGGTTATGCACCCAGGGAAGAACAACCCAAACTATGGTTACACGATGCAAGGTTCCACATTAGGAACCACCACCCAGGAAAAAGATTTAGGCGTCATTGTGGATACCATGTTAAAACCCTCGGCCCAGTGTGCAGCGGCGGCCAAGAGAGCAAATAGAATGCTAGGTATGATAAGGAAAGGAATGGAAAATAAAACAAAAGATATTATAATGCCTCTATATCGTTCCATGGTGAGACCGCACCTTGAATATTGTGTGCAATTCTGGTCGCCGTATCTTAAAAAGGATATAGCGATTTTAGAAAAGGTTCAGAGAAGAGCCACCAAAATGGTAAAGGGGATGGAAGGATACTCCTATGAAGAAAGGCTAAAAAGGTTAGGGCTCTTTAACCTGGAAAAGAGACGGCTGAGGGGAGATATGATAGAAGTCTATAAATTAATGAACGGAGTGGAACGGGTAAACGTAGATCGACTGTTTACATTATCAGAATATAGAAAGACTAGGGGACATGCAATGAAGCTACAGGGTAAACTATTTAAGACTAATAAAAGAAAATATTTTTTCACTCAACGTGTAATCAAACTCTGGAATTTGTTACCGGAGGATGTAGTAAAGGCTGTTAGTGTAGCTGGGTTTAAAAAAGGTTTGGACAAGTTCCTGGAGGAAAGGTCCATAAACCATTATTAAGAAGTGACCGAAGATATCAATGCTTGACCCAGTACAAGCATTGTGGAACTTGTGTCTCTTGGGGATACTGCTAGGTACATATGACCTAGATTGGCCACTGTTGGAAACAGAATACTGGGCTTGATGGACCCTGGTCTGACCCAGTATGGCATATCTTATGTTCTTATGATAGTGGTTAGATCTCTTTCCCTAGCAGGAAGAAGAGGAGAACCCTGTGATCTAGAAGCATGAACATCCTGACAGCTCATAGAACATAGAAAGAATGGATGTCTTTGGGAAGAGATCCATGTTTAGGATTTAGAATGACAGCAGTGGATTGCTTCTATTGAGAAGTAACTGTAGATTCTAACCCCAAGAGTCACCAACATCTGATGATGATTGATCAGAAACCCTGCGGTTGCTGGGTTTGCTGAGTGTGGTGAGGGGTTGGATTCTTCAGACCAGGACAATGCCTCCCCTGTTTGGGAACATCTGTATGATGGGCAAGTGATGAAGAAAACCTTCTTCTCCTGTGGGAAGAAAGTTTGGTAGGACATTTCCTACATACTGGGACAGAAGAAGGTGTAGAACAACCCCAAGGAACAGGTAAATCAGTGGACAACTGAGTAACCTGACGTAAAGACTCCTTGTTGAAAAGATTTTCTCCAGTGCAAGGAGTATGTCCCAGTCTTTGTTGTGCCCATTTGTCCAAGTCTGAAGCTTGGAGCCAGGCTCTACGTTGTGCCCCTATAGCTATAGCAGAAGTCTTGCTAACAGACTCAAAAGAGTCTAGGGAAGCACGAGAGAGAAACCAAGAGATATTCTGGATATGCTTAAGCAATGAGGAATAGTCTGTACTCTTGGAATCTGGAAGGAAAGGAGTCAAAAGATGTAATTGCTTTGTGACCTCCTCAAGAGATAGACTCATATAAAAATATATGAGAGAATTCTTGTAGAAAGCATAGATGTCTGGAAGGTTTGACGTCCAAAGGCATCTAGTGTCTTAGACTCACGACCTGGCGGATAAGAAGAGTGCTTTTTCCTACTCTTTACCCGCCTCATTGCTGATTCCACTACTATGGAATGATGAGGAAGTTGAGTCTTTTGAAACCCTGAAGAGGGGGGCACTTGATATAAGAGATCAGTTGCCCTGGGAGGTGGGGGTACCCTTAAAGGTGTTTCCCACATTCCTAGGAGATGATCCTGCAAGGAATGATGCAAAGGAAGCATTATGTTCTCCTTTGCTTTGGTAGAAAGAGAGCCTTGTGCAGGATCATGTCCTGGGATAGGAATGGCAAGAGATCTTGCTATATCCAGGAGGAAACTCTGAAAAGAGGGATCCCCAACAGGAATCTCCCTTGGACAGGTTAGATCTGAAGAACTAGCCTGAGCACCGACAGAGGCATCCAAATACATAGGAATAGAAGATCCTGCACAGTGCAGTGTGGATGCTTAAGGGATGGTCGCCGGTACTGGCTGTCATTACCAGCGACCGTCATTACCACATTGTCCATGCCAGGTATCGACTCCAAGCTTGGTATAGAAGGGAGCGATCCTGTTGAAAAAAGCATGGCAGGAGTTGGCCACGATGCTACTGTGGATACCGGTACCGATGGCAATACCGGTATCGATGTCGGAGTCGAGCTCGACAGAGACATCGGAGCAGTCATCGTTGACAGTTCAATCGGTACCGAGGTAACCGAAAACCTCCGGCTGCTATCCTCGGTACCAAGCCACCGGAATCGATCGGTGTCGGTACCAAAGCGTATTGGTACCCAGTCTTCCAGACTAGAGATCGATTCCAAACTCGGCATCGAGGGCAGAGAGCCTGATAAGCGAAGTCTGGAAGGCACCGACCGTAAAGGTAATGAGGACATCGGTACCGATTTCGGTACCGTGTCTGATACCGGTGAAGGAAGGTCAACCAGTGGCAACTCAATCGGCCTCGGGGGAACCGAGAGTTGCGGATCCGAATCATCGGAACCGAGCCTTCGGTACCGCCGAGAGCCAGTACCAAGGCGAGTCGGTACCCAGTCCTCCAGACTGGAGATCGATTCCAGACTCGGCATCGAAGGAAGCGAGGCTATCGATGCACGTCTGGAGGATACCAACGTCGGTGGTAGTATCGGTGCTGGTACCGATAATGGAAAGTCAGTCTGGAGAGTATCCACCGGTCCCGAAGGCACCGAGGACGCCAGATGACGATCCCTGGTGAGGAGTGTTTCATCCAACACCAGTGCCGATGCCGGGGTATCGGTACCGCTCGAAGTGGATGCCACCACCGGACACGGCTGAGGTATGTTCTGTGAGGGGTGAACCCCAGGAACAACCTGAAACCCCTTATATGCTTTGGAGACCGAAGACTCCCACCGGGGTTCTGAAGCCAGAGGGCCCTTGAGGGCAAGGCCGGAGCCATCTACATGCTGTGCATGAGACCTACCACTTGAGGGCTGGCTAGTCTTAACAGACTGTTTGTGGGTTACCTGATCCTGTGTAGAAGAAGAAGGGGACGGTGCCCTGAAGTTGGAGGGCAACCGTGTATCGAGGGAACCTGGATGTTGAAGACCTCTTCTCACCAAACTGTTGTCAGGACCTAAGCAGGTTAGACACCGGCTTCGAGGGTCTAAAAATAAAGTTGTACCGCCACAGTCTAAACATTTCTTGGAGAAAGTGGCCGGCGGTTCCATGAAGGAAAAAGAAGAGGCCTGTAAGGCCTAAGAACTCGTGGGACACTATGAAGAAAAAATATCCCGTGGAAAAGGAAGATTTTACAGAAAAAGAAAAGAAAAGAAAACACCGGCGGTACCGGTGGCGTCGGGAAGACAGCCGCGACCACAAGAAAACTAAAGAAATAAAACAAGAATTTTCTGCGGTGACAGGAGGACGTCCTGCCGGCTCCGCAGAAAAATGAAAACTGAGGAGAGGCAGTTGGGAAAGGCGGGAAGGCAGCACGCAGGCGTGGTGGGATGCTTCCAAAAGCTCTTTGATTGGACGCTGGGAAGCGTTCCCGCGCAGACTCCGTCGGTACCGACGTACCCATATGTGAAGACTCATTCCTGCTTGTTCCTGGAGATACCTAGAAACATGACGGCAGAAAAAGACCACATGGCCTATCTAGTCTGTCCTTCCATATCAACCACTGCAATGGTCCCCTTTTTACCTTTAGAGAACTTCTGTGTTTGTCCCATGCTTTCTTGAATTCAGATACTGTCCTCATCTCTACCATCTCCACGGGGAGATTATTCCACGGATCCACCATTCTTTCCATAAAGAAATATTTCCGCATATTACTCCTGAATCTATCCCCTTTCACCCTCATCCTATGTCCCCTCATAACAGAGCTTGCTTTCAATCGAAATAGGATTTCCTCTTGTGCATTTACGCTACAGAGGTATTTAAACATCTCTATCATATCTCCTCTGTCCTGCTGTTCCTCTGATGTATACATATTAAGTTCTTTAAGTCTGTCCTCATATGCTTTATAATGAAGGCCACTAACCATTTTAGTAGCCACCCTCTGCACCGTCCATCCTGTTTATATCCTTTCGAAGGTGCGGTCTCCAGAATTGCACACAATACTCCAAATGAGGTCGCACCACAGACTTATATAGAGGCACTATCACCTCCTTTTTTCTGCTGGCCATTTCTCTCCCTATGCACCCAAGCTCCTTCTGGCTTTTGCCATCACCTCTTCTACCTGTTTAGCCACTTTAAGATCATCAGGAAAAATCATGCTCAGGTCCCGCTCTTCTTTCATGGACAGAAGTACTTCGCCTCCTACACTGTACTGCTTCCTTGGATTTTTGCAGCTCAAATGCATGAACCTCCATTTTTTAGCATTAAATCTCAGCTGCTAAATTCTTTACCATTGTTCAAGCTTAGCTAGATCCCTCCTCATGTTATCTTTCAGGAAATGGAAAAAAGAGCCAAATGACGAAACCTGGAAACAGCACAAGCACTGGCAAGTCAAATGCAAGGCATTGATAAGGCAGGCAAAGAGAGAATTTGAGAAGAAGCTTGCTGCGGAAGCAAAAACGCGAAATAAAGACCTTTTCAAGTACATTCGTAGCAAAAAACCTGTGAGAGAGAGTCAGTTGGTCCATTAGATGATAAAGGGGTTAAAGGAGCACTAAGAGGCGACAAGGCGATAGCGGAGAGACTGAATGAATTCTTTGCTTCGGTCTTTACTGAGGAAGATGTAGGGATGTTACCCATGACTGAAGTGGTATTTAAAGGTGCGGAAGAATTGAAGGAAATATCGATACATCGGGAAGATGTCTTACAACTATTAGATAAACTGAAGAGTAGCAAATCACCTGGGCCGGATGGTATACATCCAAGGGTGTTGAAAGAACTGAAATATGAGATTGCAGACCTGCTATTAGTAATCTGTGAACTATCATTAAAATCATCTCTAATACCTGAAGATTGGAGGATCGCCTATGTAACACCAATTTTTAAAAAGGGTTCCAGGGGTGATCCGGGAAACTACAGACCGGTGAGCCTGACGTCAGTACCGGGAAAAATGGTAGAAACCATCATAAAGAATAAAATTACTCAGCAAGTAGATAGTCAAGACCTAATGGGAGACAGCCAACATGGCTTTAGACAAGGAAGATCTTGTCTTACTAATCTGTTATGTTTTTTTGAAGGAGTGAATAAACAGGTGGACAAAGGTGAGTCGGTTGATATTGTGTATCTGGACTTTCAGAAAGCCTTTGACAAGGTCCCTCATCAGAGACTTTTGGCAAAACTAAAGAGTCATGGGATAGGAGGCAGTGTACTATTGTGGATCAGGAACTGGTTAAAAGATAGAAAGCAGAGGGTAGGGCTAAATGGCCAATTTTCCCAATGGAGAAAGGTGAATAGTGGTGTACCCCAGGGATCTGTGCTGGGTCTGCTGCTTTTTGACATATTCATAAATGACCTGGAAAGTGGAATAACGAGTGAAGTTATCAAATTTGCAGATGACACAAAACTATTTAAAGTTGTTAAAACCCAAGAGGATTGTGAAAAATTGCAAGAGGATCTTGTTAAATTGGAAGACTGGGCATCAAAATGGCAGATGAAATTTAATGTGGACAAGTGCAAGGTTATGCACCTAGGGAAGAACAACCCAAACTACGGTTACACGATGCAAGGTTCCACATTAGGAACCACCACCCAGGAAAAAGATTTAGGCGTCATTGTGGATACCATGTTAAAACCCTCGGCCCAGTGTGCAGCTGCGGCCAAGAGAGCAAATAGAATGCTAGGTATGATAAGGAAAGGAATGGAAAATAAAACAAAAGATATTATAATGCCTCTATATTGTTCCATGGTGAGACCGCACCTTGAATATTGTGTGCAATTCTGGTCGCCGTATCTTAAAAAGGATATAGCGATTTTAGAAAAGGTTCAGAGAAGAGCCACCAAAATGGTAAAGGGGATGGAAGGATACTCCTATGAGGAAAGGCTAAAAAGGTTAGGGCTCTTTAACCTGGAAAAGAGACGGCTGAGGGGAGATATGATAGAAGTCTATAAATTAATGAACGGAGTGGAACGGGTAAACGTAGATCGATTGTTTACGTTATCAGAATATAGAAAGACTAGGGGACATGCAATGAAGCTACAGGGTAAACTATTTAAGACTAATAAAAGAAAATATTTTTTCACTCAACGTGTAATCAAACTCTGGAATTTGTTACCGGAGGATGTAGTAAAGGCTGTTAGTGTAGCTGGGTTTAAAAAAGGTTTGGACAAGTTCCTGGAGGAAAGGTCCATAAACCATTATTAAGAAGTGACCGAAGATATCAATGCTTGACCCAGTACAAGCATTGTGGAACTTGTGTCTCTTGGGGAAACTGCTAGGTACATATGACCTAGATTGGCCACTGTTGGAAACAGAATACTGGGCTTGATGGACCTTGGTCTGACCCAGTATGGCATATCTTATGTTCTTATCTACTCCTTCCAGGGTGTCTACTCTACTGCAGATTTTGGTATCATCCACAAAGAGGCAAACCTTACCCGACAGCCCTTCTGCAATATCACTAACAAAGATGTTAAAAAGAATCAGACCAAGAACAGGTCCCTGCGGCACACCACTGGTAACTTCCTTCTCCTCAGAGTGAGCTCCAAAAGATTTACCTGTACCCTTTGTCGTCTCTCACTCAACTAATTTCTAACCTAGTCAGTCACTTTAGGGTCCATCCCTAGGGTGCTCAGTTTATTTATAAGTTATTTATGCGGAACGGTGTCAAAGGCTTTACTGAAATCTAAGTACACCACATCTAGGGTTCTCCCTCGGTCCAATTCCCTGGTCACCCAGTCAAAGAGATCAATCAGATTTGTCTGACAAAACGTGCCTCTGATAAACCCCTGCTGCCTCGGATCCTGCAAGCCCTTGGACTCCAGAAACCTCACTACTCTCTCTTTAAGCAGCATTTCCAATAATTTACTCACCATGATAATAGAGGGGGGTAAAAGAGGGATAAAAGGAGCACTAAAGGGGAACAAGGCCATAAAGGAGAGACTGAATGAATTATTTGCTTTGATCTTTACTGAAGAAGATGTAGGGAAGTTACCCGTGACTGAAATGGTACTTAAAGGTGATGCATTGGAAGAATTGAAAGAAATATTGATAAACTGGGAAGATGTATTACAACTATTTGATCCAATCAATAGACAGTCCATGAACTCACTATGTAACCTAGCCCATGTTAACTAGACACTATCCAACACCTGCTACCATGATCTGTTTATAAGTTCTTTTGTTTAAAATCTCTGTATGCCATATGCCCCCTCCTATCTCACTGTTGCAATGTAAATGGTTCAAAGTTATAACCTAAACTGCTTTGATTTAAAGATAAGGCAGTATAAAAAATGGTTAAATAAATAAATTTGATAAACAGTAGCAAATCATCTGAACCAGATGGTATACATCTGAGGGTGTTAAAAAGAACTGAAATATGAGATTGCAGACCTAGTATTAGTAATCTGTGAACTATCATTAAAACCACCTGTAATACCTGAAGACTGGTGAATGGCCAATGTAATGCCAATTTTTAAAAAGGGTTCCAGGAGCAATCCGGGAAACTACAGACCAGTGAGCCTGATGTCAGTACCGGGCAAAATGGTAGAAACCATCATAAAGAACAAAATTAGTGAACATGTAGATAGTCATGGTTTAATGGGAGAAAGCCTGCATGTCTTTAGCCAAGGAAGATCTGGCCTTATAATCTGTTATGTTTTTTGAAGGTGTGAATAAACAGATAGACAAAGGTGAGCCAATGTATCTGGATTTTCAAAAGGTGTTTGACAAGGTCCCTCATGAGAGACTCTTGGCGAAATTAAAACGTCATGGGATAGGAGGCAGTGTACTATTGTGGATCAGGAAATGGTTAAAAGATAGAAAGCAGAGAATAGGGCTAAATGGTCAATTTTCCCAATGGAAAAAGGTGAATAGTGGAGTACCCCAGGGATCTGTGCTGGGTTTGCTGCTTTTTAACATATTCGTAAATGACCTGGAAATGGGAATAACAAGTGAGGTTATCAAAACTGCAGATGATACAAAATTATTCAAAGTTGTTAAAACCCATGAGGATTGGGAAAAATTACAAGAGGACCTTGATAAATTGGAAGACTGGACATTCAAATGGCAGTTGAAATTTAATATGGACAAGTGCAAAGTTATGCATCTAGGAAAGAACAACTCAAGCTATGGTTCCACAATGCAAGGTTCCACATTAGGAACCACCACCCAGGAGAAAGATTTAGACGTCATCGTGGATAAAACCGAGTTACTTACCTGTAACGTGAGTTCTCCAGGGACAGCAGGATAAGTCAGCTACAAGTGGTGACGTCATCCGACGGCGCCATAGACGGAAGTACTCTCACTAGCCCCACCTCCAGATCCGCCCCTAGCTGGCCAGGTTTTCCAAGCTGACGCGATGTTCAGGCTAGGAGGCGGATAGCGAGAGACAGGAGGTCCCCGCCGGGGAGGAGGGTGGGAAGGTGTGGCTGACTTATCCTGCTGTCCCTGGAGAACTCACGTTACAGGTAAGTAACTCGGTTTTCTACCAGGGCAAGCAGGATGAGTCAGCCACAAGTGGTGTCTCCCCAGCTACACATGCAGCGGCGGGAAGGTCTGAAGAAACGGAGACACGCATGACCGTGAGGTGCAAGTAGGTTTAATGAATGAACGCGCCTTGGTGCGGGCGTAGTTCAAGTCAAACAATGCTTAACAAGATGTGCAATTCAACATACGGTGCTCTTAGTAAGAATAGTGCACAGTAACAACAAGCGAAAAATAAGGCACGAAGTGCAGTAACAGCAAGAATAGTGCACAGCAAGAAGCAGCAACAATAAGGCACAAATAGTGCAGTAACAATGGCATCAATCAACAGGCAATAAGGTGCAAGACATCCACCACTAGAGCGATAAGGTGCAATGACATCAATCAACAGACAATAAGGTGCAAGACATCAATCACTACAGCATGGCAACAAGTTGCAATCAACAATGACAGCCGTAGGGCACGGCAATAAGGTGCAATATCGGCAGAAGTCACAAGTTCCTGTCCTGGCAAGAGGAAGAGGCAGCCGATAGCACTGCTAGCCCGAATGCGGAGCCACCGTGATCGGCCCTGTCGAAGCAGTAGTGCCTCTGGAAAGTCTGTATAGAGGACCACGTCGCGGCTTTGCAGATGTCAGGTATAGGAGCGGAATGTAGGTTGGCGATGGTGGCGGCCAACGCTCACAGGTGATGTGCTGTGATACCTGCGGTGGGGCTCGCTCCAGCGCGTGAAAGGCAGAAGGAGATGCAGGCGGAAATCCAGCCGGAAAGCGTGCGCTTGGACACTGGTAGGCCAGGTTTGTTAGGGTCGTATGAGACGAAAAGCTGAGACCCTTTACGTAGTGAGGAGGTTCTGTTGAGGTAGCACCGTAGGGCCCTGACACAGTCCAGTGTGTGCAGGCGTTGTTGATCCGGACTGGAGTGTGGTCCGGGGAGGAAGCAGGGCAGCTCAATGGTTTGATTGATGTGGAAAGCGGACAACACCTTGGGAACAAACTTGGGATGTGTCCGAAGGCAGGCGCGGTCGAGGTGAAGGATGGTGTAAGGCGGGTAAGCCACGAGAGCATGCATTTCACTGATCCGCCTGGCTGAAGTGATAGCGACGAGGAACAGTGTTTTCCAGGAAGCAAACTTCAAATCTGCTGATTGCAGAGGCTCGAAAGGTTCCTCCGTGAGCTGATTGAGGACCACGTTAAGGTCCCAGGCGGGCACGGGCTCCCTGAGCGGAGGGCGTAGATTGGATAATCCTTTCATAAAGCTGGCCATGATGGGCATCGCCGCTATCGAAGTGTTCCCAATGCGGTGATGGAAGGCCGCAATGGCGGACAAGTGGACTTTGATGGACTGAGTCTTAAGGCCGAGCGAAGAGAGCGATGCAAGGTATTGGAGGAGCTGCGGCACCGGGCACGAGAAGGGGTCAAGGTGACGGGCTGCGCACCAGATGCAGAAGCGCCGCCACTTGAGGCTGTATGATTTTCTGGTGGAAGGGCGCCGGGCCGCCAGTATGATCTGCTGGACCTCGGTTGTCAGGTTGAAGGGAGCCAGAGCTAGCCTTTCAGCTTCCAGGCCGACAGTGATAGCATCCGCAGGTTGGGGTGGAGCATTGTGCCGCCGTCCTGCGAGAGTAGGTCTGGCCGCAGGGGGAGCTGGATGGGAGGGACCACTGCTAGGCGTTGCAGGTATGGGAACCATATTTGCCTGGGCCAGAATGAAGCCACCAAGATGGCCCGGGCCCGGTCCCTGATGATCCGTTGGACTGTCCGTGCGATGAGTGGAGTTGGAGGGAACGCGTAGGCTAAGGGCCATTGGTCCCAGACCACATCGAAGGCGTCCGCCGCTAGTCTGTGCGGGGACGGCCTCTTGGAGCAAAACAGGCGGCATTTTGCATTCTCCTGGGAGGCAAAGAGATCGATCTGAGGGAGGCCCCACTCCCTGAAGAGGAATGATGACACGTCTTCGTGGAGCGTCCATTCATGAGGGCTTAGCTGTCTGCTGAGGCGATCTGCTAGTACATTCTCCTCTCCCGGTAGGTAGCAGGCCTGAAGGCTGCATTGGAGCGAGAGGGCTACTTGCCAGGTGAGGAGGGCTTCTCTGCACAGAGGTCGCGAGCCCGTGCCTCCCTGTTTGTTTATGTAAAACATGGTGACCTGGTTGTCGGTCTGTATCTTGATTGGTTTTCCCCTGACCAGATCCCGGAAGGCTAGGAGGGCAAGGCGGACAGCTCTGAGCTTGAGGACGTTGATGTGGAGGTACCTCTCGGCGGTGGACCATGAGCCTTGTGTGTGCGCGCCCGCACAGTGGGCCCCCCATCCTTGAGCTGAAGCATCCGTGGTCACAGTGATCTGAGGGGTCGGGCCCTGCAGGCGCTTGCCCTGTGATAGATTGGTGGAGTGTGTCCACCAGCGGATCGCCTTGGTCACCCCGGGGTCCCTGGGGATCAGGGAGGAGAAGGGATGTGTGTGTTGGCACCAATGAGTGCGGAGGTGCCACTGGAGAACACGCATCCGTAGTCTTGCGAGGGGAAGGACATGGGTGGCGGCTGCCATGTGTCCCAGAAGGCGTAGGATCGTTCGAGCGGTGGTGTGCGTGGAGTTGAGGACTTGTAGAGCGAGTGCGATGATGGCCTGTTTCCTGTTCTGAGGCAGGAAGGCCTTGGATTGTGGTGTCGATCCGAGCACCGATGAACTCCAGTCGCTGCGTGGGAGAAAGATGAGACTTCGGGTAGTTGAAAAGGAATCCCAACAAGGAGAGAAGAGCGGTGGCTTTCATGACAGCCATCCGCAGTTCCGCAGGAGAAGGCGCTGAGAACAGCCAATCGTCCAGGTAGGGGAAGACACATACCCCCTGTCTGCGGAGGTGGGCGGCAGCCACCGCTACACACTTGGTAAACACTCTTGGAGCAGGTGACAGGCCGAAAGGTAGCATCCTGTATTGGTAGTGCTTCTCCGCTACCCTGAATCGCAGGAATGTTTTGTGATGAGGGTGCATGGGAATGTGAGTGTACGTGTCCTGAAGGTCCAGTGAGGCAAGCCACTCCATAGGTTGAATGAGGGGCAGGATGGTGGACAGGGAGTGCATCCTGAACCTCTCCTTGGCTATGCACTTGTTGAGCTTCCGTAGATCGAGGATGGGTCGCATACCCCCCGACCTCTTGGGAACGAGGAAGTATCTGGAGTAAAACCCTTGCTGGTCTCGCTGGGGGGAACAGGATCGATGGCCCTGGAGGCAAGCAATGTCTGGATCTCTGTATTCATGGCCTGTAGATGCTGAGAGGGAAGGGTGCTCACTGAAGGCGGCCGCGCAGGTGGCTTTGAGGAGAAGTTTATGCAATAGCCCTGTTTGATGATAGAGAGGACCCATTGATCCGTCGTTATCTGCTCCCAGGATTGAAGGAAGGCGGATAAGCGGCCCCCTGTCGGAAGGTGCTGGCAGGGCAGTGAGTCAAAAACTAGGATTGTTTTTGGCAGGCGCAGAGGGGGCCTTCTTTGATGTGCGCTCCCGTTGACGTGGTTTCTGCCTATACGAAGTTTGGTAATGCTGCTGTTTGTAGCGTGGCTGCTGCTGCCACCTGTGGTAGGAGTTGTAGTGCTTAGGACCAGTTGGGGCCATGGAAGGCTCCCTTGCGGTAGGATTTTGAGCGCTCTGAGTCCTCCTCCAGTGTTTTGAGCGTGGTGCAGCGCTCGCGCATGTCGTTCACTGTCTCCTTGACTTTGTCGCCAAAAAGTGAGTCGCCTGTGCAAGGTGCGTCAGCGAGCTTGTCATGAGAGTCAGCCTGCAGGCCTGAGGCCCTGAGCCAAGCCAGCCGGCGCGCAGAGATGGCAGTTCTGGCCACTCTGGAGGCTGTCTCGAAGGCGTCGTGGGCAGCACGACCTTGATGTTTGGTGCATTCCTCGAGATCCGCGATGGCAGACAAGAGAGCAGGTGGAAGTTCTGCGCCCTTGGCGGAGGCTCTGATGTTGGCCACCAACGTGTCCTGGTAGATGGCGTGTTGAAACAGATGTGCTGAGATCCTGGCGTTCAGCATGGATCCTTGATAAATCCGCTTTGCAACATCGTCCAGAGGTTTGTTGTCCTTCCCTGGAGGCGCGTTGGTAGAGGTGCGCGAGGATTTAGACCGTTTGAGGGCGGATTCCACCACGATGGACTGGTGGGGCAGGTGCTGCTTGTCAAATCCCGGAACGGGTTGGACAACATACTTAGAGTCCAATTTACGAGGGCACGAGTGATTGGACGCAGGAGTCTGCCATAATCTTGTAAGGTTCTCGCGAAGGAGCTGGTGAACAGGTAGGGCCGAAATGGCCTTAGGGGAGTCCACAAACTTGAGGGCGCTTTGAACTTCGTCACGCTGATCCATGGCGTCAGCAGAAGTAATTGATAGAGCTGCTAGGACCTTCCGGACGAATTTCGCGTAGGTCAAGTCCTCAGGAGGATTGGGTGGCCCTGAGGGGTTGTCCTGGTCTGCATGAGAAGTGGCCCCTGATTGCGATGGGTCATCAGGGGGATCTTGATCTTGAGGCTGCACCAGGCTGGCTGAGGCGGGCATTGTGGATTCCTGCTCCCGTGGCAGTGGGACCTGCTGCTGGTTAGTTGAGACCATGGCAATGGTGTCTAGGTGCGTGGTATTTTCAGCCGGTGGGGTTAGGGGCTGCGCCTGGTGGGAGGACAGGTTGGAAAACATGGACGTCCACTGTTGAAGCATGTCCTTAAGGAGCAGCAGGGTGTCCGGGGCTCCTTGTGAAGGTAGGGCCATGGGAGCCTGTGCGTTGCTGTGGAGAGGTTGCTTGGCCTCCTCATGGCAGACTGTCCGCACAGGGGATGCGGGGAGGTAGAGGTCGGAGTCCTCAGAGCTGCAGGAAGCCACGTAGGCAGAGTTGCTGCAGGAAGCAAGAGCGGATGAGGGGGTGTGTTGGTCCGAGCTCCCGCTAGAGTGCGAGCTTTGGGAGCGCGGGGAACTGTGGCTGCTGTGCCTGTGTCTCTTACCATGGCAGCGTGATGATGCCGAACTGGAGCTGCGATCCCTGTGCCGTCTGCAGCTTCTGTGCCGGGATCTTCGCTCGTGTCGTCTCTCCGATGAGGCATGTCTGCGCCGGCTGCTGTGCTTCTTGTTTATTTTGCTGCGAGCAGATTTATGCTGTCTCCGTGAGCGGCTCCGTCTCCCTGAGCGACTCCGACGATCTGGGGAGTGCCAGCGCCGTTTATGGTCTCTGCGCTGACGGCTTCCCTGCCGGCCCGCATGACTCTGATGTTGAAGGCAGTCAGCGCTGATCGGCTCTGCTCCGAGGTGCCCGTGGAGGCTGCGCCGAGAGGAGGCGGGCTCAGGAGGACAGGAAGCAGTCATTGAAGAGGCAGGAAGTAGATGAGGAGAAGCAGAGGAAACCCCTGGCAAGATGGATGCCTCCATAAGAACACACGTGTCTGGGGGGTTCAGGGCATCGTGGCGGGGAACGGAGGCCGAGAGAGGCGCGTCCCCGGCCGGAGCGATAACGGCAGCACCGGCAGTAGCTGGATCAGCGGGAGTACTCACAGCAGCAGCGGGAGCCAGGAAATCTCGAAGGGCATGCCGGCGAGACTTTAGAGCCCGGGGGGACATGCGGCCGCAGGCAGAGCAGTCCTCAACAGCGTGATCGCTACCCAGGCATCGGAGGCAGAGATGGTGTGAGTCTGAGTTAGCCATTTTTCTGGAACAGGCTGGGCATTTCTTGAATCCAGGTTTCTTCATGTTGTAAGGAAGGAGAGTAAAATAAAAAACGTCTTACTGGCAAGGCGGAAGACAAAGACTGGCCAGCTAGGGGCGGTCAGGGCTAGTGAGAGTACTTCCGTCTATGGCGCCGTCGGATGACGTCACCACTTGTGGCTGACTCATCCTGCTTGCCCTGGGAGAACACATTGAAACCCTCCACCCAGTATGCAGCAGCAGCAAAGAACGCAAATAGAATGCTAGGTATCATAAGGAAAGGAATGGAGAATAATACAAAGGATATTATAATGTCTCTGTATTGTTCCATAGTGCGACTGCACCTTGAATATTGTGTGCAATTCTAGTCATCATATCTTAAAAAAGATATAGCAGAATTAGAAAAGGTACAGAGAAGAGCCACCAAATAGTAAAGGGGATGGAAGGATACCCCTATGAGGAGAGGCTTAAAAGGTTAGGGCTCTTCAACCTGGAAAAGTGATGGCTAAGGGGAGATATAATAGAGGTCTATAAATTAATAAATGGAATGGCATGGGTAAACATAGTTCGATTGTTTATGCCACCAAAGGTAGAAAGACTAGGGAACATGCAATGAAGATACAATGTAATCCATTTAAGACTAATAAGAGAAAATATTTTTTCACTCCACGCATAATCAAACTCTGGAATTCGTTACTGGAGGATGTAGTAAAAGCTGCTAGTGTAGCTGGGTTTAAAAAAGGTTTGGAGGAAAGGTCCATAAACCATTATTAAAGAGGACCCAGGAAATCCACTGCTTGCCCCAATATGAGCATTGTGGAACCTGCATGTCTTTTTGGGAAACTGATAGGTTTTTGTGACCTGAATTGGCCACTGTTGGAAACAGGATACTGCACTTGGTGGACCTTGGTCTGACCCAGTATGGCATCTTATGTTCTTATGTTCAGTATGAGGTCATTCTAAAAGTTTTAGTTGTGGTTTGGACATTTGCAGACATGCATATGGACATCGAAATCATGGACAAACTTCGTAACCATTCCACAAATGCCATTCGCAGACGTCTCCAGTACAGGGACATTCAAGTAGGCAGTGGTGTGTGGTGGAGGCGTGCCAGGATAGTGTTTGTTTTCACCTTAAAACATCCAGAGAGTGTAGAGAATTAAGTGACTAGCTGTTGATTACAAAGTCCCACACTGGGATTTGAACCCTGACCACTGAGCTCTTTAAGCCATTACTCTAATCATTATGCTATTAGACATTTTGGCTCTGAAATACTCTCCTGGGGATATCTATACAGACATTTGATACATGTGCATATCAGGCACATCCACATTTCTGGAATTGTGCCTGTACTTGCACGTGCCTGCCTTTCTTTTCAGACGTTCTGGTTTGATGTCCCAGATTGAACTTGGACGTCCCATTTGGAATGTGCCTCCAACTGAATGTAACTCACTTTGAACTTCTGAGAAAAGTGTGAGCTAAATCCAATTCCCCTCCTGCTGGAATATTTCCCGGTGCAAAGAGTTGTTGGAAGAAACTCTTGGAGGAAAAATTGGTGGAAGTTCAAAGAAGTGCAACTGATACCCAAACCAGACAATCTTCAGGATCTAGCCATTAGAAGTGATTATGGACTAGTGGTCTGCAAAGTACCTGAGCCTCCCTCTGACCATCAGAGTGTCTGGAACCAGTACTGTACTATCAGCAATGTTCTTGAGAAGCCAGTCAAAACTCTGTCCCAGGTTTTGACTGGGACTTCTGGCCCTCTGATGAAAGGGACAGATGTGAGGACACTAATTAGTTGGGCTAAGCAGGAGACCAAAGGATACCTACGCCTCCGAGAGTAATAGGACCTCCTTTGACATCCATCAGAATACCTCCTGGATAAAGAGAAGGGCAGGTCAGATGAGGACCTGGAGAAGGTCTTGTGTTACTATGCTGCTTTTTAAGAGAGGCAGCTTCTTGCACTTTGCAAAATGCAATGTGTGCCTTTCAGTAAGTTCTGACTCCTGGAAACCCAGAAGCTCCTGGGTTTTCTTGGCAATGTGACCGGAAGTAGATTGCCAGGCCTTTCTTCAAACTGATATAAATAAATAAATTGCTCCACTCTAACTTGCTGCTAGATGTGAGGTATTCATAGGATTATTCCTCATTCAACATTTAGTGCCCAATTTGTAGTCTCAGATTAACACGGCACTGATTATCATGAAAGCCTTTCTTCAAAGACAATGGAGGGTGAAGTGACTTGCCCAAGGCCACAAGGAGTGCTAGTGGGAATTGAATTCTAATCTCTTGGTTACCAAGCAGTGTTTTAACCACCAGGGCAACTCTATCTCTGAAGATGTTCTCTCCACAGCAGACCATGTCAGCGAGCTTCTTCTGCATATCATACTGGAGGTATGAAGCCCAAAGCCATAAGAGTCTCCGGGTGCCAATACCCATAGAAGAGGCTCTTGATGCTATACTGAAGTATCAAAAATTGCTCAGACTGTGTACTTTCTCCACTCCTTCCCTTTGCTCACTAGGGAATTGGGTTGCTCACACCTTCTCTGTAGGTAAAGTGTTAACAAACATTTGCATGCTGCAATGTTCCGCAAGTGTGTGTCCATGAAGAGCTGATAGGATGTGATGTGGAAAGTGAGCATAGTGTTCTGAAATACTTTCTTCCAAAGGAGTCCAAAGTTTCCCTCCCTAAGGATACCAAAGAGTATGACTTAGAGCTCTTGATTCTTTGGACAGAGAATTTGACGACCATGGAGTGGTATAGCAGCTGGAGCTTCTCTAATCTCGGAGCCTTATGGACTTGATACATCAAGTCAACCTACTTGTTCACAGGATATATATAGAGGGGGTTTCCCACATTCTCATATGCATATGTTTTGGGATTCTGTGAATGGGCACTGTCACAGCCTCCTTAGGGGGATCACAGAACTGGAGGATTTCCAATGCTTCAGCCCCATGTCCCTCCTCCATTTCCAACTTAAATGTAATGGATTTAGCCATCTCCCTCAAAAAATCAATAAAGGAAAACTCCTATGGAGTGATCATCTTCTCTCATGAGGGATCAGAGGGCAATTGTGGAGACCACTCATCCAAGAAGTATTCTGAATTGAACTCTGAGTCCCAGGAGAGCTGATTCAGAATCAGAAAGATGCTCAAATGATGTCTGCTCCTCCCAGGATGTGGACCTGTGTCCAGATCTTCAGTACACCAATGTCCTTCGATGCCTCAATGAGTGATCACCCCCCCCCCCCCATGCACTTGAAATGGACACTGTCCAGGTGTTAAGGCTCTTTGATGCTGTGATGACGGTGATTCTCCTGCAGGCAGCTAGTGAGTCTCCAGAATCGGCTTGATGTCCCGATGCACCATGATATGGTGCTCTTTGAGGGTTGTCATTAGCAAAGGTGGAGAGGCTATAGAAGATTGAGTCAAAGTCTGCAGAATCTGGCAGGGGAGTACCTAGGCAAACCTCATCACTTGTGCCCCCCTCCCGCGCCCATTGCCGCTGTTGCTGCCCCTCTCCAGGACATGCAACAGTGGCAATGGCTGCAAACAGCCCTTTGGTGCATACCTTTAAACTTCAGTGATGCAGGGCTCTTTGCTTCTACCCCGTCTCCACTGCCCAATGCAGACTTCCTGTTTGCAGCAGAAAGTCGGTATCGGGTGTCAGAGGGGTGAAAGCAAACAGCTCCGTGCTGCTGAAGTTTCAAGCTAAGCACTGCAGGGCTGTTTAAGGCCATTGCCACTGCTGCCTATCCCAAGATGGACGACAGCAGCGGCAATGGGTGCCTCCAGAAGCCTGGTGCTCTAGATGAATACCCAGTTCACCTACTGGTGGCACTGGCCTAGTCATAGCCCCTCTGATACTGAGAAGGATGAGCATTCCTCATATTGGGACTGCTTCAAGGATGCCAGCTCCAACAATATCTGGATGCTCTTGACATCATGCTCTGATGAACTGTGACATCAATGCACCTAAACCTCTGTCCAGTGTAAGATAACCCAAGTCCTCAATGCCAGTGAAACCAAGGATAAATTATTCTTCAGTCAGGAATTAGTGAATAATTGCTTCTGGGACACCCTATTGATGTTTGACTCTGAATGAACTCAGTGACCCTTGATGTCAATGCAGCCCCCTGGGCAATGGGGACTGATGTCACCAATGCCAAGATCAATGGTAAGGACTTATCTGCACCAAAACTCCTTTCACATTGTATTTCATGACTTTTGTTTATCGTCTGTGAAGACAAGACACATCAACAGTCAGGCCACAGGCACTTCAGGCACCAGTGGTCCATGCCCGTTACACACATGGTCCTGTTGTATTGGGTGCACTTTATAAACCCACTGGAGAGCTTCTTGGACATGCTATCCTGAAATATAGCCATAGAAAAATCAAATGAGTCAATGGTGAAAAATATGTCCCAGCCAGAGTGCCTGAAGCTTAAATGTGGCCTGTAGCGGCGATATGGTAAAATAAGGAAACCTATAAAATCGCTGAAGAATCTGATGAAGGAACTATGAGGAGATAGCAAAACTCACACAGCAGCAGCAAAAGAAGAGATAGAAAGAAATCTCAGCAAAATAAAAAATCTCAAAGGGCAGAGAAGAAAACAGCCTTCAGGGTGGGCATGCAAGCCCATTGGGCTCCGCGGAAATACAAAGACTAAGGTAATACTGTGTGGCAGGAGGCAGGGCGAGTGTGATACAATAGGTAAACTAGGCGGCCGCCTAGAGCAGCAATGTTTCCAGGGTGCCCACTGCTGCTGCTCCCCCTTCCAGGACCTGCAGCAATGGCAACACACTGCATTGCACTTCCTGCTCTCATGACCTGCCCTTCCGCCTCCTCCCATGCACATTTCCTGTTTGCATGGGGACAGAAGTACTGCATTGCCATTTAAAT
Organism: Ichthyophis bannanicus; assembly: GCA_033557465.1. Classification (NCBI taxonomy): domain Eukaryota; kingdom Metazoa; phylum Chordata; class Amphibia; order Gymnophiona; family Ichthyophiidae; genus Ichthyophis; species Ichthyophis bannanicus. The sequence continues at coordinate 174,681,453 of CM066043.1, read as the reverse complement.
GTAATTTCTGCCACAGCAGGTCCCAGAGAGGGACAATAGTGGCGGCAATGGAGGTGATGTGGAAGCTGGGGGGGGGGGCAGCGGGATTGAGGGTTTGCCTAGGGAGCCTCCTATCCTTGCACCGGCCCTGGCAGCAGTAGGCAGGAAGTGGCAAGCATGCATGCAGAGCCGGATCAAAAAGCTTCCAGAAGAAACTGGAAACTGGTTCCCACAATGGAATCTGTCGATGACATCATCCATATGTGAAGATCAGTGGTGTAGCCAGGATTTTTAGTGGGGCCTCATGTTAACTTCCACTTCCAGGTCTCCTCTCATTGGCCCATTTCACTGCTGCTGGCTGGGTGGGCCTGACTCTAAAGTGGAGAGGCTTTGCTCCACCCAGGTCCACCCATGGCTACACCCCTGGTGATGACATTATCCTGTCTGCCAACAGAGAAAAATATAATACACCTTAGTTCAGCTTGTTTGGAACCTGTTTAGTAATGTCAATGTCACATGTCACATGTCAATTGCTTATCTCCTTGCCTGGAGGATATTTTGCTTTTTTTTGTAATGTGTCTTTATTTTATAATAAATAGTTACATAATACCAGAAGCACAAATCTAATCTAATCACGTCACAGATTTTGCAATGTTGAATCATGAAGACATTATAGGGCATTTCATAATTCACCGAAAGTTCTCAAGTGCTCTGTAAGGCATAAGATCTATACCCAAATAAAATATATCAAAAGAATTCAAAAGAGACACGGATTTGGGAGATGGAATAATTGAAATTCTCACCAAGATCAAAATGTAATGCTGGTTTCTATCATCCTTCCTTCTTTGGAGATTTTTAACAGATTTTCCATACCTTCATATAGGGTTGCCAACTTTTTCACCGAGAAAAAACCAACACCTGTGGCTCGCCATGCTCCACCCATTCTCCGTCCCTAGTCCCACCCCTGCCCCGCCCCAGCCCCACCCACAAAAATTACCGAGGATTCAGTCACACCCCCCCCCCTCAGTGCTGGTTCACTCATTCACCCCCCCCCTGCTGACTCACTCACCCCCCTCCCCTGCTGGTTCACTCACTCACCCCCCTCCCCTGCTGGTTCACTCACACCACCCCTCCCCTCCCTGCTGGTTCACTCACCCACCCCCCTGTCACTCACTCACCCCCTCCCCTGCTGGTTCACTCACACCACCCCCCCTCCCCTGCTGGTTCACTCACCCACCACCCTGTCACTTACTCACCCCTCCTGCTGGGTCACTCACTCACCCCCCTCCCCTGCTGGTTCACTCACACCAACCCCCCCCCCCCCTCCACTGCTGGTTCACTCACACCACCACCACCCCCCCTTGCTGTTTCACTCACACCACCCCCCCCCCCCTTGCTGGTTCACTCACACCCCCCCCACCCCTTGCTGGTTCACTCCCACCACCCCCCCCCCCTTGCTGGTTCACTCACACCATCACCCCCCCCCCCTCTGCCCAAGCCGCTGCTTCTGCTTTGTACAGAGCAGCGGCTGCAATACACTTACTTTGAAAAGTAAAGACAAACTGTGTAAGGAGCCCTCCGGTCATCACAGAGCCCGAGGAAGTGATGTCATGGGGGCGGGCTCCTCACAGGTTGTCTTTCCTTTTCAAATTAACTTTATTGCAGCTAAAGTTAATTTGAAAAGGAAAGACAACCTGTGAGGAGCCCGCCCCCATGATATCACTTCCTCGGGCTCTGCGATGACCGGAGGGCTCCTCACACAGTTTATCTTTAGTTTTCAATGTAAGTGTATTGCAGCCGCTGCACTGTACAAAGCAGAAGCGGCGGCTGCACTGCTATGGGGAATCGAGTTCGCGTTCTCGCTGCGGACTTCGGGACAAAAGCCGTTTTTTTGCTCTGGCCGCTCCTGATCTTGCGGCCAGAGCAAAAAAACGGCTTTTCAATGGCCGGTTTTACATCTGTGCCGGCAGCCAGTCTGGCCATGGAAAAACCGGCTAGGCCGGCTGAAAACCGGCCAGTTGGCAACCCTACCTTCATAACACTTTTAGGATGGAGTTTGTGAATTCTTATGTGGCTTTTGAAGACCCTATACCACATATGTCCGAACTAGAGCAGAGCTGGAATAAACTTATCACGCACTTTCCTCCCAGCAGCTGGAATCTTAATAGGAAGTGAACACTCTCTATATTTATACTGCAGCCTGTTCCAACTTCATGATGCTGCACTACCCTATTTGTCCTTTCTGAAGATCCCTTGGACTGATTGGGCCCTGTAGAAGACACCGTTTGATTGGTCCCTGCAAATATAAACACCTGGAACTCTCAGTCCTCTCTGCCCTCATAATATTTACCTGATTTTTTAAAAGAAAATCTGGGAGTGGGACACATGGACAGATCTGAGCTGGAGTCCTCCCTCCTCAGACATCTTTTAACCATATATTTTGAAATGACCAGCCTAGCTAGCATTCAATAACTTAAAAAATGTAAAAAAGACTATAGCAACCCTTCTCAAGTTACAAATGCATATATATACATATACTGTGAGGCCAATTCCGAACAGGGCGTGTTCCCGCAGGAGCAGAATCGGGTGCAGAGGGCTTGGTCGGCCCGGCCGTGCTCCGATTCAGAGGGCCTAGCCATTCAGGGAACACTCCGTCCAATTCACCCAAGGCCCCTGCATGGAGCCCGGTGCCGTGGTGCCCTGTCGCCATGGCATTGGGACGCCATGCAGGAGCCCTGATTGCCTGCAAGCCTCCTAAATTCTCTATCCTCCACCGCCCAACCCCCGGATGGGCCTGTCAAGGTCGGGATCAGGCTGCGAGGAACCAAGGGGTAGGTGTAAGGATTACAATCAACTTAATCGGTAACCACGACACAAATGCTAGCATCCATTCTACCATCAACACGCAGCACCATAGCAAGGTAGAGCTGGAGGGCACTACCCACCCCCCAAGTTAGATCCCAGCCGCAATCACAATGGGCCTGATATTCAAAAAAAAAAAGCCAAGCCCCTAAATTTAGAATACCTGATTAGGCAGGTGGAGGCCTGTGATTCACAGTGTCTGACATAAGCAAGCAAGCCTAACTAGCTTGACCTGTAAATGAGGCTAGTGAAGAGGCCTATGGGAATTGCACATCCCCCAATATGCTCCTGTAGAACTGGAACTCAGTAAAAGTATTGGATTAGCTTAGACAAGCAGAACTGAAAGATGGGAAAATACAGAAAAATATGTTTAAAAGTTACTGATAAGAGAATACGGTTGTAAGGGATTTAATTAAGACTGCTGACAGATGAGTTACAGAGCCCTGCTCCCTACACGTACAAACTGGCTCAATGGCCTTGAGAGAAGGAAAGTAACAAGTTGATGAACTGGCCATTGTAATTAGGACTAGAAGGGGGGTAAGCAGGTGCCGAGCCCACTGAAAGAACATAATTGGATAATCATATCAGTACCGGGACCAATAGAAGGTGTACGGGAGGTACGGGAGGTTACCGGGACCAATGAAATGTCTTGCTATACCTAGAATAGAGCTAAAGTCTATAAAAGTTGTTGTATTGCCAGAGAACTTCGCTCAGCCATTTTGAAATTGACTTTGCTTGAGACTTGTGCACAAATAAATGATTTGGACCTTCTGAACAGACTCCTGGTATTATTGGTTTGTCTGCGCTCTGCTGCTACATATTCTTGGTGCGTTGGCCGGGAAGTTGTGGAATCAGAGTGTATATAGGGCAATATACCACGACTTTCCGCCTCAATAGGCTTGGTCCTGCCGGGATCGCGCCCTTCCGACGGGGGCTACTCCCTGGCGCCGCCGGTCCCTTGCATCGGAGGGAGCTGGTCGGACCTCGGCGGGTGCCGAGCCCGGCTGGAGCCAACGCCTCGAACCCGAGTGAGGGGAGTCCGAGGTCCAACTCATGCGCCTGCTTGGGAAGTTTGAGGACCGGATCCGGTGAGTAGAGTTTTGATTTGTTATGTCTAGACAGATAAGAAAGAGCAGTGCTGCCATTTGAACTTGGAACTTGGAAATTGGTAAGAGAGCCTGATCACCTCTCCAAGACGGGCCGAGTAACCCCGCATGAGTATTCACAGGGCGAAACCCCCATCTTCTTGTATTTTGGAAATTGAATAAGACTAGTCAGAATAGATAGAACCGAATGCATTCTGGGATACGTTGCTAGCATGATTGTATGAATGAAGTGAATGAGAGGTCTGGCAGCACGGACCAAGCGAAGGCGGACCCCTGACTAGCGCATTTCCTGACCGGGCGACCGCGTTCAGGTCGCGAAAAGGGGGAAGCGATTGTCGTCTTGTCTTGTTACGTGTTCTCCTTATACGTTTCCAGGGCCGTGAGGACCCCTTACCCACGGTCCGCCCTCCTTTTCCCTTTTGTCTGTTGTTGCGCGCACACATCGAAATGGGAGGGGCGGGGTCTACTAGGAACACTCCATTGGAATGTATGATCGCACATTTTAAAGAGGGATATTCTGGAGATTATGGTATTAAAATGACTGCAGCCCGTTTACAGATTTTGTGTACTAGGGAGTGGCCCGATTTAGAACCTACCTGGCCCCGAGAGGGAACTTTTAATGTAGGAATTATCCAGTCAGTGCACCGTAGAGTGCGGATAGCGCACCTCGATCAGTACCCCTATATAGATTCCTGGTTAAGTATTTGTGAAGATCCGCCCCCTTGGGCGCAGCGCTTTTATGAAGAACAGTGCAGAATAATGTTAGCGAAGACAGATTATAGTCAGACAATAGAACAGCCTAGAAAGAAAGGGGAGGATAAGAAGTCCAGGAAGAAGCCCATCCTGGTAGATCCTGATTCCCCAGAAATGGTTCGACAGCCTCAAACCCCAGGCCCAGTAAGAGCCACCCGGCATCCCGCCCCAGAAACCCTGAGACAGCGGAGACGGGACCCCTCCCCTGAGCTATTACCCAAAGAGCAGGAAGAAGAGCCCCCTCCACAAGAAGGTGATTCTTCCGGGACAGAAAGAGGAGAGTCAGATACAGAAACAGAGCAAGGAGGAACTGAAACTTCCCTAAGTGATGTTGACAGTGTAAAAGAGGTTGCCAGCACTAGTTTGCCAGTAAAAAGTGCATCCAAAGTGAAACATGTAGAAAAGAAGGGGACCCCTGATAGGACAGTTACGAAAATATCCCTCAGATCCCAAAAGGCATCTACTGCCAAGATGATGCCCTTACGGCAAGTCCCAGGGGTGCCCGTAAAGAATGATGATGATGAAGTGGTAGCGGGACCCCTAAGCTATGTGTATGTCCCTTTCTCTACAACTGATTTGTTAAATTGGAGGACACATTATGCCTCCTATACCAATAAACCCTTAGAGCTTACAGAATTAGTGAATACTATTATGGAAACCCACCAACCAACTTGGGCGGATTGCCGCCAACTCCTGACTACTCTATTCACTACAGAGGAGCGGGCACGAATTAGAAAAGCAGCTATTGATTGGCTGGCGGATAACCCTGTAGCTCCGGGACCAGGGACGGGAAGAATAGACCATCGGGAAGCGGCCCAGAGAGAATTCCCGAATGAAGACCCCCGATGGGATCCAAATACAGAAATAGGATCCACAGCCCTAGCCCATTTTCGCCAAAGCTTCTTACAAGGCCTGAGAAGGGGGGGCCAGAAAGCTATGAACCTTTCCAAAGTTGCAGGAGTTATCCAAGGTATAGACGAGAGCCCCGCAGAATTTCATGAAAGATTAACTGAAGCATACAAAATGTATACTCCCTATGATCCCGAGGCACCAGGAAGTTTATGTATGGTGAATTCTGCTTTTGTAAATCAGTCTCAACCAGACATTAGACGTAAATTACAAAAATCAGAAGGGTTTGCGGGCATGAATACAACACAGTTACTGGAAGTCGCTCATAAAGTGTATGTGAATCGTGATAATGAAAAACAGAGAGAATGTGATCGAAAGATGAAGAAGAAAGCTGATTTTTTGGCTGCGGCCATAGTTGAACAGAAAAAAAGGGGAGGTACCCCTAGTCGACGGAGCAGAGGAAGGGGTCGGGGCCGAAGTGGAGGTCGGCCCCAACTAGGCGTAAACCAATGCGCCTATTGCAGAGAGGAAGGACATTGGAGAGATGCCTGCCCGCAACTCGAAGACGCCCAGCAAGATGACGAAAACAATCATCAATGGAGAGAAGAAAGACGAGGCCGTCCCCGAAACCGCGGAGGAGCCAATCGAGAACAATTCCAGCGAGAAAGAGGAGGAGCAATACAAGCATTGACTACGACAGCCCATGATGATGATGACGTGGATTAGGACAGACCGGGCTCCGAGTTTGCTTTAGGTCTCCAGGAGCCTATGGTCGGAATACAAATAGGAGACCAAGTTATGAACTTTATGGTTGATACTGGAGCAGAACATTCAGTAGTAGACAAAAAGATAGCCCCATTTTCTACAAAAGCAGTTACCATTATAGGAGCAACTGGTGCCAAAGCTACAAAATCTTTTCTTCAAAATCGTATATGCAGTCTGGGAGGACAGCAAATAACTCATCAATTCCTTTACATGCCCGAATGTCCAGTGCCACTGCTGGGACGAGATATGTTAGCCAAGCTACAAGCGCAAATATCTTTCTCTGAAAAAGGAGAAATGCAAATGACAGTAAACCCCCAAGTCAAACCAGCAGGAATAATGCTGCTGACAGTTCCCCGAGAAGAAGAATGGAGATATTACATTGATGATTCTGTCAAAGACACTTATTTCGAACAAACTTTAAAGAACATCCATGCACCACCTGGAGTATGGGCAGAAGGCAATCCTCCAGGCCTAGCCAAACATATAGCTCCAGTAATTGTAACCCTTAAGCCTAGTGCTACACCAGTACATGTTAAACAGTACCCTCTCCCAAGAACTGCAATTGAAGGCATTCATCGCCACTTGCAAAGATTACTCGAATATGGCCTACTAAAAGTATGTCAATCCCCATGGAACACTCCACTTTTGCCAGTAAAGAAACCTGGAACAGAAGATTACCGCCCAGTGCAAGATCTAAGGAGAGTGAATGACGCAGTTGAAACTATACATCCAGTTGTACCCAATCCTTATACTCTTCTAGGACTGATACCTGCTGAAGCTACCCACTTTACTGTACTAGATTTAAAAGATGCATTCTTTTGCATAAGATTAGCCCCTGTAAGTCAAATATTGTTTGCATTTGAATGGCAGGACCCCATCTCTGGAAGAGGGGGTCAACTCACATGGACACGATTACCCCAAGGATTCAAGAATTCGCCTACCATCTTTAGTGCTGCACTGAATCAAGACCTGTCCAGTTATCCAGTGGCCCCGGGGAAGAGAGTGCTTCTCCAATACGTGGACGATCTGCTGATAGCTGCTGTATCAGAACGAGAATGTATACAAGCCACCAAAGATCTCTTGCAGTTACTAGATGAAGCTGGATACAAAGTTTCCAGAGCAAAAGCACAACTATGCCAAAAAGAAGTGAAATACTTGGGTTTTCGTATAACCCAAGGAAGCCGAAGATTAGGCAGAGAGAGAAAAGAAGCAGTATGCAGAATTCCGACCCCAGCAACCAGAAAGCAAGTCAGAGCCTTTCTGGGAGCGGCAGGATATTGCCGAATATGGATACCCAACTTTGCCCAAATTGCCAAACCACTGTATGAAGCCACAAAAGGAGAAGAAAAGTCGCCACTGGAGTGGGGACTTGAGCAGGATACAGCCTTCAAGAAGTTAAAGGAAGAATTAATGTCATCACCAGCACTTGGACTGCCGGATGTTCACAAGCCCTTCCGCTTGTCTGTACATGAAACACAGGGAAACGCCTTGGGCATGTTGACACAGAAATTAGGAAATTGGGAGCGACCTGTAGCATACCTATCGAAACAATTGGACACTGTGGCCAAGGGATGGCCACCTTGCCTGAGAGCAGTCGCAGCTACAGCATTATTAGTGAGTGAAGCAGACAAGCTCACATTGGGACAGAATCTACGAGTCACTGTGCCACATGCAGTCCTTGCCCTCATGGAACAAAAAGCAAATTACTGGCTCACCAATTCCCGAATGTTGAAATATCAGAGCACGTTATGTGAAAACCCACAGATACAACTGGAAGTGAGTCATGCCTTGAATCCAGCCACCTTGATACCCATTAGTGAAGAACTCCCAGAACATGACTATATCGAAGTCATGGATACTGTGTTCTCCAGCCGACCTGACCTGACAGATGTACCCATAGACAATCCTGACCAAGTTTATTATGTTGATGGGAGCAGTCTCATCCTCGATGGACGACGCTGTGCCGGATATGCAGTTGTCACTCAACATGAAGTGGTTGAGTCATCAGCTCTAGCCTCAGGCACATCAGCCCAGAAAGCCGAATTGATAGCACTCACCCGAGCATTACTATTAGGAGAAAAACTTCTGTTAAATGTATATACAGATTCCAAATATGCCTTTACTACCCTACATGCCCATGGAGCTCTATATAAGGAACGAGGGCTCATCACCTCCGGAGGAAAATCAGTCAAGTATGGCCCCGAGATACTGATGTTACTTGATGCAGTATGGGCCCCAACTCGTGTAGCTGTCATGCATTGTAGAGGACATCAAGCAGGAAAAGGAGAAGTTGCCCGAGGGAATAGGTTTGCAGATGCCTCAGCACGGCAAGCAGCTATGACAGGACAAAATTACACCCCAAGCCATGCCAATGCAAGCAGCATTGTTTCCGGTACCTTTAAACTTATGGACCCCACGATATACCACCAAAGAATTAGATTACTACTGTAAAAAGGAAGATGGAGTACTGAAAGACGGATGGATTGAGCTGCCACCAGCAGAGGGCAGTCAACCCCCTGGAAGAATAGTAATTCCTGAACTGTTAGGACCATCCTTTGTCAAAGCCTTTCACGAAGCCACCCACTATGGGAAAAGTGCTATGGAAAAAGCACTCAGACCACATTTTTACATTACTCTGTTGACAACCATATCAGCTTCAGTAGCACGTCAATGCCTAACTTGTGCCAAAAATAATGCCAAGCAAGGCCTTATAACGGCACCCCGAGTTCAATCAGGAGGTGTAACCCCCATGCACCACCTACAAATTGATTTTACCGAAATGCCAAGAGCCAATGGATATCATTACATATTAGTAATAGTCTGTACTTTCTCTGGGTGGGTAGAAGCCTTCCCAACCAGAACTGAAAAAGCCCGAGAAGTTACCAAAGTTTTAATGAGAGAGATTGTCCCTAGGTTTGGAATTCCAGCAGTAATAGGGTCAGACAATGGACCCTCATTTGTTTCCCAGATTACTCAACAGTTGGCCAAAGCTTTGCAGATACAATGGAAGCTCCACACTGCATATAGACCTCAGAGTTCAGGGAAAGTTGAGCGAATGAATCGTACCCTAAAAGCCCAAATGTCTAAGCTTTGCCAGGAGACACACTTGAAGTGGCCCCAAGTGCTCCCAATAGCTTTACTCAGAATACGCTCAGCTCCTGTAAAATCAACAGGGTTTTCCCCTTTCGAAGTTCTGTATGGTAAACCCCCACCAATAGTACAGGGAATTAAAGGAAGTCTAGCCCAAATTGGTTCCGAAATAACCAGGCAAGAACTCCTAGCTCTTAGTTTTGTTCTGCAGACTCTCCATGCGTGGATCCAAGACCAGTTGCCTATCAACTTGACCGAACCCTTGCATCCCTACCAGCCTGGTACCTCGGTGTGGATCAAAGATTGGAAGAAGACACCGCTGGAACCCCATTGGAAGGGACCATACACCGTCATCCTGTCTACCCCAACTGCAGTAAAGGTAGCGGAGATCGACGCTTGGATCCACCACAGCAGAGTCAAGCCTGCAGCAGCTCCTGAACCTGAGCAGTGGACAGCAGAACAGCATCTTGATGCACCTTTGCGAGTTACTTTGAGACGGCAACCAGCAGTTTGAACACTTCGTCACAGTGCCCTGTAGTAGCCAAGTCTTTCGAAGAGGATTGCTGTTTTCCATGCAGCAACAGTTTTGTTTCAACGAACCCAATCTGTGTGTGATTTTGCACACTACTTTGATGCTACATTGATTAACCAGATTTCACGAAACCAACTGAAGTTGATAAGTTGGTTGATGTGTGATGGACAACGTGAGGATCTCCAATCAACAATCAGCACCCGTTGAATTGCTTCATTAGCGAACGGGACGAAGAAAAAGAACGTCGTGGTCAAGATCTGCAAGCTGAGGATTCAGAAGAACTCCAATCAACATGTACTTTTACCTTTGCTTTGCCCTGGTTGCCTGTTTTGGAGGCTTTGAACTGACTTATGCCTTACCTCCATGCACTGCCTGCATTACTTCTACTCGAACTGGACTAAAAGTAACTCAGACTTTGGTTTACCATTCTTATTATACCTGCACTGGTAAAGTGACTCGGTGTATATATAACACCACTGAACTAAATGTTTGTACTAATGGTAAATCTAGAGTATGCTATAATCCGCATCAGAATCCATCCTATTATACATTGGAAATACGATGGAAGGATGCAGATGGACCTATAATAACTGCTACACAACCACTTAAAGATACTAGTAGACCTGTTGTTTTGAATTTTGATGCCTGTAATGTTATAAATAGAGATAGTCGCTCCAACTGCGGTACCTGGGAAAAAGCGTATCGAAATGACCATAAGTATATGTGCCCAGAAGGTGCCACAGGATGGAAAAAGTGTACAGGTAAAAAGGATCCATATAGTACTGCCCCAGAAGCAGATTACTATTACCCAAATTGGGAATGTGTTTTTTATGCTACATGGAATGATGGTATAGTTGACGAAAAGATAGATAAACGAATGGCCACTTTAACCAAGTCAACAACAGATGACAAATGTCAGAAAGATGCTTGTAACCCCTTACACTTACGGATACGCAACCCTAGTGTATGGAAACAAGGATACAAATTTGGTCTACGTATTGCAGGTACTGGATCAGATCCAGGGACCATTGTGTATATAAGATTGAATACCCAAGCCCACAAGTCATCTAAATATCACATCCATAACACCTTCTATGAGGCCATGCATGTAAATAAGTTTGAAATCCCTCATCCTTCTCAGAATTTATTTTTAGAATTAGCCGGAGCAGTAGTATCTAGTCTCAAAATCTCAGATTGTTATTTCTGTGGCGGAACCCAGATGGGTGACCAGTGGCCATGGGAAGCTCAAGAATTGAATTATTCTCTGACTTACAATCAAACTGAATTACACAAGACTACTAGCGAATGGGTGTTAGCGCACTCAATTGTTGGACGTCTTTGCTATACCAGAACTGGACCTCAGTTCACCCAACAGGTAGGACAGCTGGTCTGTCTTAACCAGAAATTCTATAATGCCACTACCAAAAAGACGTCATGGTGGTCAGGGAATAAACACCCTGAACCTCCTAACCCATTAGCCAGATTTCCTGAACTTGCTGATTTATGGACTAATCTTGCCAAAACCCATGCTTGGCAAGCCCCACCTGGCCTATATTGGATCTGTGGAAACCGAGCGTATGCCCGACTCCCGCCACAGTGGGGAGGAGCATGTGTCTTAGGGACCATCCGACCTTCTTTCTTCCTGTTAAACACTGCACATGGAGAGCAATTAGGATACCCAGTATACACTACCCACAGACACAAAAGAGCACTACGACAGAAAAGATCACCTCTCCAAATAGGCAAGTGGGAGAAGTGGGAGGGTGATGATTGGCCACCAGAGAGAATTATTGAGTATTATGGGCCTGCTACTTGGAATGATGATGGTATGTGGGGATATCGAACCCCAGTCTATATGATTAATCGTATTATTCGCTTACAAGCTGTAGTTGAAATAATAACCAATGAAACTAGCCAAGCTCTTACACTTTTAGCTAGACAAAGTACTCAGATGTGCACCGCTATATACCAGAATCGCTTAGCACTTGATTATTTGTTAGCAGCTGAAGGAGGAGTATGTGGTAAGCTGAATTTAACCAATTGTTGTTTAAAAATAGATGATAAGGGTCAAGTAGTTGAAGAAATTGCCAAAGATATGCAAAGACATGCTTATGTGCCAGTACAGACTTGGCACTCACTGAAATTTCCTAACTGGTTTGCTAACCTTTTCTCATGGCTGGGAGGATTTAAAACTTTCCTTATACTAGTACTAATACTTGTTGTTGTTATTTTGTTATTACCATGTCTAATCCCATGTTGTATGCGTTCAATCCATAGTACTATTGAAAGTACCGTAGAGCGGAAGACCGCAACTAAGATTATGGCCCTGTACCAACCAAAACCTCCTGCATATAGTCGGAATCCCATGACCCTAGCATAATTATCTTGAAGTGATTTAATTCTCACACCTTATTAAGTAATAGGGTGAGATTAATCAAAGGGGGGAATGTGGCAGGTGGAGGCCTGTGATTCACAGTGTCTGACATAAGCAAGCAAGCCTAACTAGCTTGACCTGTAAATGAGGCTAGTGAAGAGGCCTATGGGAATTGCACATCCCCCAATATGCTCCTGTAGAACTGGAACTCAGTAAAAGTATTAGATTAGCTTAGACAAGCAGAACTGAAAGATGGGAAAATACAGAAAAATATGTTTAAAAGTTACTGATAAGAGAATACAGTTGTAAGGGATTTAATTAAGACTGCTGACAGATGAGTTACAGAGCCCTGCTCCCTACACGTACAAACTGGCTCAATGGCCTTGAGAGAAGGAAAGTAACAAGTTGATGAACTGGCCATTGTAATTAGGACTAGAAGGGGGGTAAGCAGGTGCCGAGCCCACTGAAAGAACATAATTGGATAATCATATCAGTACCGGGACCAATAGAAGGGGTACGGGAGGTATGGGAGGTTACCGGGACCAATGAAATGTCTTGCTATACCTAGAATACAGCTAAAGTCTATAAAAGTTGTTGTATTGCCAGAGAACTTCGCTCAGCCATTTTGAAATTGACTTTGCTTGAGACTTGTGCACAAATAAATGATTTGGACCTTCTGAACAGACTCCTGGTATTATTGGTTTGTCTGCGCTCTGCTGCTACAGCAAGGTAGAGCTGGAGGGCACTACCCACCCCCCAAGTTAGATCCCAGCCGCAATCACAATGGGCCTGATATTCAAAAAAAAAAAGCCAAGCCCCTAAATTTAGAATACCTGATTAGGCTCCTAAATTTGTACCCTCTTTTCAGCCACACTTAGGTGCCTAAGGAGTATGTTTACTGAACATTGGTAGCGGCTTCTGATATCGCACGGAAGCCGCTACCGCTGTTTAGTAAATATACTCCTAAATTTTCAGTTGAAAATGCATCCTAATTTAGGCCTGCCATTTATTTGCCTAGATTTATGAGCCTAATTTAGGTGCCTAGTGCTGAAAATCAATGCTAAGCTGCTAACTTCTTTTCCCTACCCTAAATATGTCCCTGCTGCTGCTGCCCACTTTTTATGTTCCTAAATTTAAGAGTTAGTGAAATTTTAAGAAAATATTTAGGTACTCAGCTCTAGTATGTTTTCAAAGAGGCCAATTTAGGAGCATAACTCTCAAAGCTAGAAGCATAAATCCCTTGAATATTGGGCCCCAAAGATCTGTTCTCCATTCTCCATCACAAAAGGACCAAGTAATGTATCTGGATATATCTCAGAAAGTTACTATTTTTCTAAAGCAAAATAAGAATGTACATTATTGCAAAAGTGTCATATAATTAACACAGAAATTCAGAAACTTTGCTGTAGAAGCTACACTTGGGCTGCTGCAGGAAACTGGACACTAGTAAGACAGGGAGGGTCGCCATGAGTTGACACCGACTCGATGGCACTTAACAACAGGCCCTAGGACATTATTAAAGACTTTGCTGTAAAGAGAAGTTGAAGAAAGAAACTGTTTTAGGAATGTCTAGAAATTCTGGAATTATGTTTTTCAAATGTAATTTTGAAATTTTAAATTGCATTAAATTCTATCTCACAATATTTGTTCCCTTATGTTTTTCTTATTTTTCTGTTGTTTTAACTTTTCTCTTCCTTCACAGGTCCTGATAATTTTGTGACCCCTAGGCACTGTGCCTACAGTACCTAATGGGAAACCCAGCATTGAGTTAAGAGTTCATAAAGTTGTGAAAAACAGCACTACAGACCTGCAGTTAAGCATTTCAGTTCAGTTGACTTTCAAGTCACCTGGACCAAAATTAGCTGGAAGGACAAAATCTCAAATTAAAAGGTGCAAGAGATGACGAAAAGTGCAGAAATGCAAGTAAAAAACCTTGTCTAAAGGAAAATGAGATTTTCAGGTCACGTACTCAGATGTTCCAGGGCAAATTAAGTAATTACATAGTGAAGTAGACAATAAAGGAAAAAAGATAGAGGAGAGCACAGAACACTGCGGTATGATGGTGTTAAAACTATCAATATCTGAAAACATGGATGAAATGAAGGGACGCTCAACATAAGGAAACTGGAACATGTAGTTACCAACCTGCATATCAAAGGCAGCACTTGCTTAGGAAGGTTTCTGGCATCCCCTGCTACATCCAAACAACATCAGTCTAGGTGGGATTCAAAGCAATATACAAATGCAAGCTTTCCAAACAAACTCACCCTCCCCAAACAAACTGCTCCTTTGCTTTTCTTTTTAATGCATTACAAGGGCCTCTTACATTAGGGAAGAGGTGGTCTAGTGGTTACAGCACTTACCTGTGATTCAAGAGACGCCTCAGATCATAAGTTCAAGATTCCTCACTGACTGTTAATGGCCTGGAGCAAACCAGTTTACTATACTATGGCTCTGAGTGGACACAAGGCGTCTGGCTTTCTTAGGAAGGCATAAACCATTTACACTGGCTTCTGAGGTAACACTACTGATTACTTTTTAACGTGATTAGCATATCCTATGTTTTCTTTGGAGATTTAAATGGAGGTTGTATCCACATGAGAGCTAATCAAATTACAACTTTTATGAAGAGTAAAATCAGTAAAATTGACTTTTAAGATGGCCATCCTGCCTGGTTTCAAATCCAAACTGACATTATTTATTCATTAGTATTTTTATATTCTGATATTGAAAAATTCTTAGGTTTACAATATAAACATTGACATCAATAAATATAAACATTAAATCACTTTGTATGCATCACATAAAATCACATTTCACACTTTAAGCCAATTTAGGCCAGACTACATCAAAGCACAAAACAAATCTTCATAAAATATACAATAGGATCTTTAAAATGTATTAAAAATGCATCCTTTATAGTACTCATTATTCTCTCCCCTAACAAAAAACCTGCACTTTTTCCATTTGATCAAAACAGATTTATAGGCCTGTGCATTTCGTTTTCTACTATATTTTACTAGTGAGGCTGCAGTTGCAGCAGAAATCGCTGTGGTGATAATTGTGGTAAGATAAGTCGAAGCCTGTTAAAAAGATAACTTCCTTCACTACAGCTGATTTCTGAGAAGCATTCTAAAAATTCATAGAAACAGCCGATCTGGAATAACTGTGCTCTCTATGCATCCGGAAGGAAACAAAATACCGGGTTTGCAGCAGTGCTATAACATGTTACTTGCACAAGCCATGAAATGCACAGAGCACTATGCAAAAGTGCACCCAAGTATTTCTTTTGCTCATAGGCAAAGCAAAGTTACTTACCTGTAATGGCAATTCTCCATGGACAGCAGGATAAATCAGCTACACCTGGCTATGTCCTCCGACGGCTCCATATGAAAGTGCTCTGTAGAGCTCACAAAGGCAA
This sequence comes from Ichthyophis bannanicus, assembly GCA_033557465.1. Lineage (NCBI taxonomy): Eukaryota > Metazoa > Chordata > Amphibia > Gymnophiona > Ichthyophiidae > Ichthyophis > Ichthyophis bannanicus. The sequence goes on along the minus strand of CM066043.1, from coordinate 174,665,722 downwards.
GCCTTTCTGAGCATACGTATGTAGGTAGCCCAACCCACTGGCCCACTCCTTGCCAGCTCAGTAAGTCCCCAGCAGAGTCTCGCGGCTAGACAGGCAAGCAGTTGGCAAGGCCAACCTCATCCAGGGGAGGTAGGTAGGTTCCTGTGGCTGACTTAATCTGCTGTCCACGTAGAACTCCTGTTACAGGTAAGTAATTTTGCTTTCTCCATGAACAAGCAGGAATCATCAGCCACATCTGGTGCCTCCCTAGCTATGCGACTGCGTGTTGAGATGAAAGAGGGAGGCCGAAGCAGGTGGAGGATTTAGCATTATCATTTATTATATAACATAACCGCAACATAACAAACACAGCCACTGGTCAACAGGACTGCAGTGGATAATTGTATAGAAACATAGCAGTATTGCACAAACATAGCCTGTGAAGCGAGGGACACAACAATATCGGCCGACATGGCCCATATGAATAAGTGAAACAGGGTGCAATCACAACAAGCAAAACAGGTGCAACAATGGCCAATATGGCCTACAAACAGTGGCCAGCATGGCCCATGAACAATGAATAAGTCACAATGACTGCAGGCTCAGTCATCTGTTGCCTCGCTTGGGTCACCCTGTCCATGTCCTGAAGCGGACAAGGCAAGGGCTGCTTGGCCAAAGGAACTGTCTGCCTGTACCTCTAGGTTCAAACAACAGTGCTTCTGGAAAGTATGGGCGGAGGACCATGTCAAGACTTTGCAGATGTTCGTCAGGGCTACAAGAGTGCAGGTTGGTGATAGAAGTGGCTAGTGCTCTGAGTCGGTGTGCCCCGACTTTTGTTGGTGTCTGAGCACCTGCCTGGTTGTGGCAGAATGCGATGCAGTCTGATATCCACTGTGACAGCGTGCGCTTTGTCACAGGTCAACGTGGCCTGTTTGGGTCGAAAGACACAAAGAGCTGTGTTCCCTTTCTTAGAGGTTCAGTTCTATGGAGATAGGTGCAAAGGACCCTGGTGCAATCCAGGGTGTGGAATCTCTGCTCCTCTGCAGAGGCATGAGGGTCCGGGTAGAAGGTTGGTAACTCAATGGTTTGATTGATGTGGAAGGCGGAGGCCACCTTGGGTACAAACTTTGGGTGTGTCCACAGAGTGGCGCGATTGTGGTGGAGCTGCATGTATGGTGGGTATGCCAAGAGGGCCTGGAGTTCACTAATTCAGCTGGCGGACGTGATGGCAATGAGAAAGATGGTCTTCCAGGAGGCATGCTTCAGCGATGTGGAGTGCAGAGGCTCGAAGGGGCCCTGCGTCAACTGATGGAGAATGATGTTGAGGTTCCAGTGCAGAACGGGGGGGGGGGGGGCGCACTAGGTGCCTCAGGCTATTTGGGCCTTTCATGAAGCGAGTGACTAGAGGTAGCATGGCAATGGAGGTGTCACCCATGCGGTCATGAAAGGCGGCTATGGCCAAAAGGTGCACTCATATTAACTGTGTCTTGAGGCCATGGTCAAGGAGGGTAGTGAGGTACTGTAGGACTTTGGGGACCGGGCAGGCAGCCGGTTCCAGCCCGTGCAAGGAGCACCAGATGCTTAACCTTTTCCATTTGAGCTCATACGATTTCTTTTTGGACGGCCGTCGTGCCACTAGGATGACACATTGGAACTCGGTTAGAATGCAGAGGGAGGAGAAGGTCAGCCACTCAATCTCCAAGCCATCTGCATTAGGACATACAGGCTGGGGTGGAGTGTTTTCCCCTCATCCTGGGTGAGGAGGCCCAGATGAGGAGGAAGCTGGAACGGGGGTTCCTTGGTGAGGCAGTGCAGGAGGGGAAACCACATCTGCTGTGCAGCCCCCTGTCCCACACTGGGACTTCGATATCATTCTTTATCAGTTGATCTAGGGCCCCTTCAAGCCTCTGCACTCCACATCGCTGAAGGGGGCCACGAGGATGAGCTGTGTTTTATCCTGGACCACCCTTTGGAGGGTTTTGGAGATCAACAGGGTGGGGGGAAAGCGATCACTGCCTCCAGAATACGTCAAAGGCTTCTGTGACTATGCTCAACGCTGACGGGCACTTCGAGCAAAAGAGGTGGCACTTGCTGTTCAGCTCAGTGGTGAAGAGGTCGACCTGTGAATGACCCCACTGTAGAAAGATGGACTCTGTCACCTCTTTGCTGAGTGTCTACTCATGGGGGGCTCAGCTGGCGGCTCAATCTGTCCACTAGCCTGTTCTGTTCACCAGGAAGGTAGGAGGCTTGTAGACAACAGTGGTTCGCGAGGGTGAGTGACCAGATCGTGAGCACTTCCTCGCATAGGGACTGTGAGCCGGTGCCCCCTTGGTTGCTGATGTAGAACATGGCTACTTGGTTATCTGTCTCTACTAGTATGGATTTTCTAGGGATGTGAAGCTGGAAGGTGCGTAGGGCAAACCGGACAATTCGGAGCTCCAGGAGGTTGATGTGGTGATTCACTTCCCCTGTCGTCCAGGCTCCCTGAGTGTGGAGGTATAGCAAGTGGGCTCCCCAACCAGCCCGGGAGGCATTGGTGGTGATGCTGATATGATGGTGGGGATGTTGGAAATTTCTGCCTTCCGCAAGCTTGTCTGTGACAGTTCACCAGCACAAGCCCCGCTTCATGCGTGCGTCCGGAGGGATGCACGTGGAAAGAGGCTGCGAGTGCTAATTCCAGTGCAAACATAGGTGCCATCCCTCATGTGCAGGCGTACAAGAGACAGGACTTGAGTGGTTGCTGCCATGTGGCCTAGGAGACATAGTAGGGTCCATGCAGTTGTGTGTCCCATTGAAGTGACCCTCCGGGCCAGTGTGGTGATCTTTTCCAATCCTTTGGGCAGAGAGGAAGGTCTTGGCAGCGATGGTGTCGATGTCTGCCCCAATGAATTCCAAGCATTTGGTGGGGATGAGATACGACTTCTGGAAGTTCAGCAAGAATCCGAGGGAGGAGAGCAGCTGAGTAATCTTGTGGATGGCCTCCCGAGTCCCTTGCGCAGATGGTGAAGATAGGAGCCAATCGTCGAGGTATGGGAAGATGTAGATACCTTGCTTGCATAGATGTGCCGTGGCAATGGCTACACACCTGGTGAATACTCGTGGAGCCAGGGACAGTCCAAAGGGGAGGACCCAGTATTGGTAGTGACAGCCCATCACCTGAAACCACAATTACTTCTTGGGCGTGGGGTGGATGGGGACATGTGTGTAGGCATCTTGCAGGTCCAGGGAGGCTAGCAAGTCCCCTGCTTAGATGAGGGGTAGGATAGAACCCAGCGAGTACATCCTGAACATCTCTTTGAGGATGAATCTGTTCAATTTATTGAGGTCGAGGATGGTGGATTTCTTGGGGATCAGGAAGCACCTGGAGTAGAAGCCAGTGTTGGTCTGGTCTGGTGTGGAGGAACTGGCTCTATCTTCCGTGTTGTCAGCAGTTCCATCATCATTTGCAGGACTAAGTGAGATGGAGTCTTGCTCGTGGGCCATGAATATTGATGGGGGGTTAGAGGAACTGGATACTATACCCCTCCTGTCATTTATTGGTAGTAATGAGTTGCCATGTGCTCAAAAAGGCTGACAATCTGCCCCCCACTGGGAGTAAGCCTGTGATTGTTTGTCAAAAGGAAGGCACATTTTTCCCCGAGGAGGGGGGAGGCTGCTTCTTCTGCTTGAGTTCTCTTTGATGGTGCTTTTGCTGGTAGGGGGCATGGTATGAGTGCTGTTTGTACTGTGGGGCCTGCCAATTGCAGCTAAAGTTGTATTTTTGGGGGGCTGAGTATGGTTTACAGTGGTAGCTTCCCTTGTGGGTGCTGGTGTTGAGCATCTGCAGAGTGCTGCAGTGCTCTTTCATATCATTCACTGTGTCATTGACTTTGTGACCGAATGGAGAATCTCCAGTGCAGGGGGCATCCACACAGCAGGCATGCGTGTTGTCACGGAGTCCCGACACCTGTAGCCATGCCAGGTGTCACGTGGACATGGCTGTGCCAGCGGTTCGGATGGCAGTGTCGAAGGTATCGAACTCTGTGCTGACCAGATGCTTGCTGCATTCAGTGAGGTCTGTGAGCATGGTTGTGGCCATCATCTGGGCCTCTTAGGGCAAGGCTGAAATGGTGTTCCTCAAATTTCCCAGAAGGACATCTGGAAGAGGATGTGCTGGGATTGGTGCGCTGTGATTCTTGTGTTGAGCATGGCACCTTGGAACACCTTCTTCCCCACGTCATCCAGGAGATTGGGATCTTTTCCGGGTGGTGCATTAGCGTTGTTGTGTGAAGATTTTGCACGCTTCAGGGCAGATGACACCACGATAGACTGGTGTGGGAGTTGTGTTGTGATGAATCCTGGGGCCGGCTGGACCTGGTACTTCGTGTTCAGCTTGCAGGAGCATGTGTAGGCCGAGGCTGGGGTCTCACCTAAAAAATACAAAACTTTCTTTTTTCTTTTTTATGGTAACAGGTTTCAGACTTTAGTCAGGTAGGGTGGAACCCAGGAGGTATACCTCTGCTGTGGTTCCTTAACCCCTTCTTTGCATCAAGGACCCTTATGTTCCCGTTTTATCAAAAAGACTTATGGTAATGATATCATGAATGATGATTACGAGTGTTATCTTGACCAAAATAGACCAATGTATCTCTTATCTCTTATCTCTTAGCTGCTCATTCCATCTGGGCAATGTCACCAATTAATATTTATATATTTATGGTCTATTTTACTCATTACTCTATGTGATGCTGGCACGATGAAATTCGGCACAAACAAGACTTATCTGCAATCCCAACGCCAATCCGGCGCGCTCATGCGTTTCACTGCATAAGCAGTTTCATCAGGGGATCCGACTTGAATGCTGTGCCAGGTAAAGATATCTCCATGCAGCCTCAAAATTTTTCTTGCGCTATTCTGCTGCTCAAAGGATTCAATTATTTCTTCTTCGCGGCTCCATTATCTTCGGAAAAAACGGTGGCGTTTTTTCCGAAGATAATGGAGCCGCGAAGAAGAAAGAATTGAATCCTTTGAGCAGCAGAATAGCGCAAGAAAAATTTTGAGGCTGCATGGAGATATCTTTACCTGGCACAGCATTCAAGTCGGATCCCCTGATGAAACTGCTTATGCAGTGAAACGCATGAGCGCGCCGGATTGGCGTTGGGATTGCAGATAAGTCTTGTTTGTGCCGAATTTCATCGTGCCAGCATCACATAGAGTAATGAGTAAAATAGACCATAAATATATAAATATTAATTGGTGACATTGCCCAGATGGAATGAGCAGCTAAGAGATAAGAGATACATTGGTCTATTTTGGTCAAGATAACACTCGTAATCATCATTCATGATATCATTACCATAAGTCTTTTTGATAAAACGGGAACATAAGGGTCCTTGATGCAAAGAAGGGGTTAAGGAACCACAGCAGAGGTATACCTCCTGGGTTCCACCCTACCTGACTAAAGTCTGAAATCTGTTCCCATAAAAAAGAAAAAAGAAAGTTTTGTATTTTTTAGGTGAGAAAATGGAGTAATTTTTTTGCATTGCTTGGTTATTTACTCTGAGAAACCCGCAGTTTTGTTTGTTTGACACGAGGCTGGGGTCTGCCAAAGCTTTGTCTGGGTGTCCAGTAGGCGTTGATGGATTGGTATGGACACTTGTCTTGGGTGCTTCCAAGTACTTGAGCACCTCTGGGTCTTTTTGGTCTTGAGCATCTGGGGGGGGGCGAAAGCTAATGCAGTCGCCATGCTTTGCAGGAATTTTGGATAAGTAAGGTCCTTGGGGGTGGATGGGGCTGGAACGGGTCAGAGCTTGAGGTCGATGCAGCAAGGGGTTCCCCCGCCGAGTCTTTGGAGGCACTGGAGGCAGGGCCCCCCGCAGAGTCTCTTGGGGACATCAAGCCCAATACTGCTGCCTCCTCCACTGTAGTCCGATCACAGCCCCAAGGATTGGTTAGAGGAAGAGCAGACAGCAGCTGGGGAGCCGCATCGCTGGTGGTGGGGCGGGTTCACTGTTGTCTGGTCAGTGTTTGAGGCCACGGGGGCGGCTGCATGCCCCACTGAGCCCAATGGATTAACTAATCGCCTTGATGCATCCGTGCCCCCCATGGCAATGTAGGAGAGGAGGCTTTGCTACAAGAGGCATGACAGGAAATGTCAGAATGCCTCTGAGTTGGTGATGGGAGCCCCGGGATCACTGACCTGGTTTCTGCCTTGCACACTGGTTGGATAGAAGAGTGAGGTGGATAGGAAGGGTTGGAGCCTGAGCTCTGCCTCGTCCTCCTCTTGTGTCTCCTGCATTAGCTGTCCCGGTTGTGGTCACTTCCACTGCTGGAATGTTACCGCTTGTGCCTCCTCTCATGGCTGTGATGCTTCCTGGAGGCTGATGTGGCTGGCAGTGAGGTGCGCTGCCTTGGTGTGGAGGGCAGGTCTGATGTAGCTGGAGGCTCTGTGGGAAGGCCCTGGTCAGCGCAATTGTGTAGGCAGGCAGTCCCCGAATCGGCTTGATGATGCCGATCGGGACTCCCGCTTTTGCCTTGGTGCCATTCAATCCGGGGGAGCTGGGTGGAGCTTGAAGCTAGGGCAGCATAGAGAAGATGGTGGCTCCCAGCACCATGCTCCCAATGGCCAATGGTGTCAGTGGCGGCAAGGTGGACTTCTGGAGGGATGAGCAGGGCGGCAGGCGTAGCAGCAGTGGTTGTTTCAGCTGCAGAGGTCTCCATAAGCACACGGCCGGCGATGGAGGCCCCATGGGGCACATCCTGGGCTGAGGCATGTCCCTTCTCCATGTGGCTGGCTGGCTCTTCTGAGGGAAGGAGGGACCTGGAGGAAATCCTGGAGAATGTAGCCTCTCAATCTGTGTGCTGAGGGGGACATTTGAGCACAGTGCCTGCAGGCACTGCACGCACAGGTCATAGGCACCGGTGTTGTTCATTTTGTTACCACAACGGAGGCAATTTTTAAAATCCAGTTTCACTGGTTTTGGCATAATGATGGAGAATGACCTTTGTAAGGGTTTCTTCTTCTTCAGTCCGGTTCTCTTCTGCTTTTTTTTTTTCAGTAGTTGAGGAGAGCAGTAATGTCCATCTTGCAGGCAAGGCAGAAGAAAGAAGACTGGGCTGGCTAGGGGTGGGCTGAGCTCTGGACAGCACTTCCATATAGCGCCACCAGAGGACTTCACCAAGTATAGCTGATGATTCCTGCTTGTCCATGGAAAAACTATTTTACTTCTGCTTAGTGGTGCTTCCCCTCTAGAGCAAATAAATTTCAGACCAACATTAGCCTAGTGAGAGCAGTTCTCTTCCTGCTAAATTAATCACTTAAGCCCCAGTGCTGTAAAATTCTAGAATGTCTAAGTTGGAAAATCAATGAGGATATTCACAAACTGGTCATTTTTTGGCAGGTAGCACAAGAAAGGCTCTGGTTTCTTTCTTGCTGTTCACCTGAAACTTCACAGCTCTCTCTTCTTCCTCAGCTATAATGAAAGAAGAAGCAGATGCATGCACATTGAAAATTTCCCTCTAAGGGTTAAAGAAGTAGAAATGAAGCATTTGATATTTGCTCAACACACAGGCGCATATGTAGTTGTGTATAATTGATAAACATACATTTGTGTATAGGGAAGGCATTCTGGGGAACGGGCTTAGGGCTGGCTTACCCATTAGACAAACTAGGCAGTTACTTTGGGTGGCAGTTTCTCGAGGTGAAAAATGAGCAGTTACATTCAAAGCTAAATAACAGTCCCGGACCGCCACACAAACTCAAAGAACCAGCAGCATAAACTTTTACTCAGAGGGAGGGTGGGTCCTTTCCAAATAAGCCATTTACTTGGATAAGTGGCTATTGGAAATTGCCAATAAGTAAATATATACCAAAATATTATAATTTGTGCTTTGTGCAGGACTGTCCTGGGAGGGTGATGTTGGGCTAATCATGAATGTTCGGTTTAATATTCAAAGTCTTTGGGGAAGAAGAGATAGGGAGTTGACACTCAACTGGAGGGCAAACTGAAGGTTTGCCAAGTGCACCTAAGACCACTGCACTGGTCCAGAGCAGAGATGGGACAGAACGTGAACTTACATGTATCGTGGAGTATATTCAAAACATTTTAGTTGGTTAGCAGACCTGCCAAAACATTATCATCAGGACATTCAACGGCACTAATGTAGTTAGTGCTCCTGAATATCCCCTTCTGCCCAAGTTAAATCCCCCAACGCTAACTGGTAAGCATCAAGACATTCTGGGGGCAGCATCCTTAGTTAGCTGATCGGTTAGCTAAAATGCTATCCAGCCAAAATAGATATTCTATGCCTGTCACTGGATATGGCCCAGTACTGAATATCTGGTCATAAATTAAAGTGGAATAAGAACATAAGATATGCCATACTGAGTCAGACCAAGGTCCATCAAGCCCAGTATCCGTTTTCCAACAGTGGCCAATCTAGGTCATACGTACCTAGCAGTTTCCCCAAAAGACACAGGTTCCACAATGCTTGTATTGGGACAAGCATTGATATCCTGGGTCCCTTCTTAATAATGGTTTATGGACCTTTCCTCTAGGAACTTGTCTAAACCTTTTTTAAACCCAGCTACACTAACAGTCTTTACTACATCCTCCGGTAACAAATTCCAGAGTTTGATTACACGTTGAGTGAAAAAAATATTTTCTTTTATTAGCCTTAAATAATTTATCCTGTAGTTTCACTGCATGTCCCCTAGTCTTTCTATATTCTGATAACGTAAACAATCAATCTACGTTTACCCGTTCCACTCCGTTCATTAATTTATAGACTTCTATCATATCTCCCCTCAGCCGTCTCTTTTCCAGGTTAAAGAGCCCTAACCTTTTTAGCCTTTCTTCATAAGGGTATCCTTCCATCCCCTTTACCATTTTGGTGGCTCTTCTCTGAACCTTTTCTAATAACACTATATCCTTTTTAAGATACGGCGACCAGAATTGCACACAATATTCAAGGTGCGGTCTCACCATGGAACGATACAGAGGCATTATAATATCTTTTGTTTTATTTTCCATTCCTTTCCTTATGATACCTAGCATTCTATTTGCTCTCTTGGCCGCCGCTGCACACTGAGCAGAGGGTTTTGACATGTTATCCACAATGACGCCTAAATCTTTTTCCTGGGTGGTGGTTCCTAATGTGGAACCTTGCATCGTGTAACTATAGTTTGGGTTGTTCTTCCTTAGGTGCATAACTTTGCACTTGTCCACATTAAATTTCATCTGCCATTTGGATGCCCAGTCTTCCAATTCATCAAGATCCTCTTGCAATTTTCCACAATCCTCTTGGGTTTTAACAACTTTAAATAGTTTTGTGTCATCTGCAAATTTGATAACCTCACTCGTTGTTCCCTTTTCCAGGTCATTTATGAATATGTCAAAAAGCAGCGGACCCAGCACAGATCCCTGGGGTACACCACTATTCACCTTTCTCCACTGGGAAAATTGGCCATTTAGCCCTACCCTCTTCTTTCTATCTTTTAACCAGTAGCGATGACCAGACACTTTAACACTGCTGGCCGCTGCCACTGAATATGCCCTATCTTTTCCATTTCCAAAATTGTGCACATACGTTTTCATAGCAAAAGTACCTGCTTAAGTAGCAGTTGCAAAAATGTGCACATAATTTTATTTATTTATTTATTTTCTCTTCTATACCATGCTATTCAATATCAGTGTGGTGTACAGTCAACTGTGGTTTATACAGTGCAGTCGTGACTGCACTGTATTTACAATATAACAGGGAATATAACTTGGCTAGAAAGTGGGGTAACTGTCTATAACTTATTTACACTATTTACATTAATAACTATACTGTGTGCAGTGATGCTTACTTAAGGTTGCAGTGTTGGGGCTGGCTGCCCTCTAGTGTGCTAGGTATGCTGGTGTGGGGGCCTTGGCGCTTGGTGGACATGTTTGCTAGCTGATCTATGGGGTTGTTGTCTGGGTAATGCCGTATGAATAGGTGGTGCTTCAGCGCCTTCCTGAATTGGGCCAGATCGGTAATTGTTCGAATGGACGTAGGGAGGGCATTCCAGCATCTAGGTGCGTAGAGCATGAAAGCTCTATTAGATGTCATGTGGGTGCATTTCATTGTTTCCTTGGGGATAATCAGTGTACTGATAGCCGTGGATCCTCTGGATCTGTTAGGGGGTGTGAGGTGGATTAGCTCAGTGATGGAGGTGGAGGGTTGATTGTTCATGGCCTTGAATGCCAGTACTAGAATCTTAAAACATAGTCTGCCTTGGACTGGTCAGTTTTAAAGACAACCATGTTTCCCTTTGAAAACTGATGTCAAGTCATTATCCATGCATTATCCAACAACTTTACATATAGACACACTTTTCAGCAGTCTCCCTCTCTCCATCTCCCACCTCCTCCAATACTTACAGCATTAACTACTAGCTGCTTCCTTCTGACATGCAGCGGATAGTGATAGGGTCACCTTGCCCTCCAGTTCCATCCTCTTCCTTTCAAAAGCTGTTGTACTGTGTCTCTGAAGATACAAATGTAGGACAATTCATTTCCAGAGTCAAGCAATGGCTTTCCTAAGTCTATCTGGCAAAATGTTTTATGGACTTTTTATCCAGGAATTTGTCCAAACCTCTTTTGAACCCCATTATTTTGGTCAGCTTGACCTTGTCTTATAGCAAGAGATTCCATAGCTTAATTGTGCACTGTATGAAAAATGTCCTGTCTATGATTTGTTTTCAGTCTGCTGGTTTTTAGCTTCATGTAGTGTCATCTTGCTTTAGTGTCTGAAAGGTTAAACAATTGTCACCTATTTAATAGTTTTCTTCTGTTTTCATTCCCTTTTTTCCTTTTAATGTGTTTTTATACTGTATATTTTGGTACTGCTGTTTCATTATTGTACTGTTATTATTTTTATTAATGTTAAACTGCTACAATGGGTTATAATCAGCCCAAGAAATGGGATATCAAATAATAAACTAAACTAACTGTTCCACCCCACTCATGTTTTTATAAATTTTTATCATTAGCCTTTCTCTGTGGACATGCAGGAATGAAGTCCTCACACATAGATGACGTCATCCGACGGAGTCCACGCAGGAATGCTCCCCAGGTATTACTGGAAGCTTTTGGGAGGTTCCACCGCACCTGTGTGCCCTCTTCCCGCCTGCCACCATGGCACCATCTTAAACTAGTCTTCATTTCTCCATGGAACCCAACAGAGGTATTCCAGCCTACTTTGTTTGGTAATTCATTTTTTTGCACCTTCCAGTTGTTTTAGAAATTGCCTGCCATCATTTTTCCATCTCTTTTCCCTTTTATTTTTGCACTTTTCGGTTGTTTTGTCTTTCTTTTCTTTTCCATGGCATCCCTGCCCCCTTCGGCGCCAATGCAGCAGCCAGGCCTTCTGCTTTAAAAATTGAGCTGTTTGATTTTGCCACGGCTATCTTTCCAGATGACATGTCCCAAAAACTGGCCAGAGAGTTCAAAAAGTGTTCCTGGTGCACAAGAACTATATCTGCCATGGATACCCATAACTGGTGCCTTTGGTGCCTGGGACCCAATCATCAGCCCTCTTGAAATTTGTGTCTGCAGATGGCAAAAAGAGTATTCAAGGGTTGAGAGAAGCAATGCAAATCACCTTCAGTGCTTAGAAGTCTGATCCATCAACATTAGCATCAATGGCACCGGTCTCCATGGCTTCAAAGGCTGCATCAGATGTTGGCAGTGCATTGACATCGAGAGGTTCTTCAGCCCACTTGGAGCCAGAACCTATAGTGCCCTGGAGCATTGGCCATCAGTTGATTTCCACCTGAAGATGAGGAAGGTTTCACCTTCATCTTCAGTGTCGAGGAGTGATTGTACCAAGCACCAAGTGAAGACTCTGGTGCATCAGCATTGGAGCCCCTCAAGGCATGGCATCAAGAGCAATGGGGGTCCATGAGAGCATCCCTCAAAGCTGCCCTGGAGGGAGGAGAGCTCATCCTCCAGAACATCAGAGGGGCAGCGTCAGCATATTGAGAGTCGAGATTAAGCCACCGTTAACCCTGATCAGATTCCGGATACATCAGTCAAAGTTGCTGAGGCCCTGCAGCCTTCAGAATTGGCAGTCACGGAGAAACATCTTCTGCAGGCTCTTGAGGAATGAATTGCAGCACTATTGGTGGTGCACCGGGCTGGGACCTTGACATCAGCTGCATCAACATCGGCTTCTGTGCAACCGATCCTTGAGATGCACGTCTTGCCTGCCTATTTAAGATAAAACAGCACACATCAGCCAACAGCCTGCACACCCTCATACAACCAGACACCAGCACTCGTCCTAGAAGAAAACAAACACACAACCGAGTCAGCACCCCAAGTGAATACAAAAACACACGCAAAGATACAACGGACAGAGCACTCTCCATGGCTGCTCCAACAATATGGAACAAACTACCAGACGATTTGAGGGCAACCACAGACCTCAAGGACTTTAGAAAACAGTTGAAAACCATGCTGTTTATAGAACACTATGGACACATCACATAACCCCAGAGAATGTATAACAGCACATAACCCCGCCTAAACAATGTATGTATGGAAAATGTATTTAGAACCACTGTATATAGCCCACTTTGTACATAGCTCATACCAATCTAGCACACAATACAACACCCACCCAACTAAATTTCACCCTCACTGCATGTATAACACACTCACCTTACCCGATTGTTTGCTGTGATACCACCTTGATTATTAAGATAAGGCGGTTTAGAAATATTGTTAAATAAATAAAATAAAAATAAATCGTCATCGGGGCATTGAAAGGTCCCGACCTTGGTGCCTGACCAGCCAATATCACTCTCTAGCATTTCAGGGTCCAATGCAACCATCGAAATATAGATGAGCATCAGTGCATCATCGCTCCCAAATGAGCTCCTGATCCCCCCTCCCCCCCCCCCCCCGGGTCCAGAGAGAGATCCAGGCAGAGGCTCAGAAGTACTTTGATTTCCTCTGAGTCCGAATCAGAAGACTAGGTTACTTACGTGGAGTCTGAGGACTTGACGGAGGACATGTCCCTAGAGCTTCCATCAGACTCTTCTCCACCTCATGAGCGGCGCAAGTCCCCTCCTGAGGATATGACCTTCCAGGATTTTGTCAGGAACATGACCAAGGCCATACCACTTTCTTTGGAGACTTCTAGGCACCATAGTGAAGATTCTCTGTGCAGTGTGTTGTAGCAGCCAGAAAAGCAAATAGAATGTTAGAAATGACTAGAAAAGGGATAGAGAATAAAACGGAGAATATCATAATACTTCTCTACCACTCCATGAGTACTGTGCGCAATTTTGATCACCACATCTCAAAAAAAGATATACTGGAATTAGAAAATGTACAGAGAAGGGCCACCAAAATGATAAAGGGGATGGAGCATTTCCCATATGAGGAAAGACTAAAGAGATCGGGGATTTTCAGCTTGGAGAAGAGATGGCTGAAGGGAGATATGCTAGAAGTCTATAAAGTAATGAGTGGAATGGAACGAGTAAACGCAAATCGGTTGTTTACTCTTTCAAAAAGTACAAAGACTTGGGGCGCAAGCCATGAAGTTACTAAGTAATGCATGTAAAACAAATTGAAGAAAACATTTTTTTACTCAATGCATAATGAAGCTCAGGAATTCATTGCTAGAGGGGGTGGTAAAATTCATTAGTGTAGCTGTGTTCAAAATAGGTTTGGACAAGTTCCTGAAGGAAAGTCCATAAACCATTAAGGCAGAGCAAGAGAAATCCACTGCTTATCCTTGGAGAAAGCAGTATGGAATCTGTCTACTTTTTGGGATCCTGCCAGATATTTCTCACCTGACTTGGCCACTGTTGGAAGCAGGATACTGCGTTTGATGGATTTTGGTCTGACCCAGTCAGGGAACTCTTAAGTTCTGAGTGGAGGAATAGCCTAGTGATTAGAACAGTGGGCTGGGAGCCAGGTTCTAATTTCACCACTGCTCTTTGTGATCTTGGGCAAGTCACTTAACCCTCCATTGCCTCAGCTATAGGGAAATACCTAGTGCACCTGAATGTAACTCATTTTGTGCTACTCCTGAAAAAGACAAGAGTTTAATCCAGAAATCCCTTCTTCCTATGCCTTTATGAAGGGCATAGTGAGAACCAGTAAAGAGGATCAGTGCTACCTTACTGCTACCCTCTGCCACCATCGCTTCTCATACCAGTTCTTCACCAGCTTCTCTTTCTTGCCAGTAACAGCATTGAGTGTCTGCATGCTGTTTGCAGGTAGGTAGGGAGATGTAGAGTAAGGCTACTGGATTTCTATTACGCCAGTGTGGAACACTTACTCCTATCATGCCTATAATAAGAAAACAGAACATGGAGTGGGATGGGGGGGAGGCATGCTAGTTTTCAGTGGACCATCCCAATGTAAAATTATATCAATCTTTTCTCAAAAAAATATCTAAAATGACATCCTTTAAATGATCCTGCCACATCATTTTTAAAATTCAATACCAAGAACTCAGGGTTGGGGGAATGTCCTATATCTCAGTGTTTCTCAAGCCGGTCCTGGAGCACCCTCTAGCCACTCTGGTTTTCAGGATAATCACAAGGAATACACATGAAGTAGATTTTGCAATTACTCTTCCCCAATTGCAGAGTCAACTCTCTGTCACCCCAGTTCATGATGCCCTTTCCTTCCCCATCATCATGGGCACTTTCTCTCTCTCCTTGCACCTCTTCCGAATAACTAATCCCCCTTTTCTCTCCCTCCATCCCCATTCGTTTTTCTGTACCCCTATCCAGAGGCTCTCTCCCTTTATCCCTCCATCCTTCTCCTCCCATCCCAGATCTTCTCTTTCTGTCCTTCATCCCCTGCCTCCCCTGCCCCCCACCTGCATCCTAGTTTTGATTTTCTTTGTCCTCATTCACCAGAAAACTCTCCCCTAATCTCCGCCTTCACATTCATGGAAGAATGTGCCCCACATTCCCTCCTCCCTGACCCTCAGAAAGCGCTTCTCACTTCCTCCCCATTCTTTAATGCTCTCTGCATTTCCCTCTGCCCCTGTAAAAGCGTCCCCTGCTTTCTTATCCTCCTCTTCTGAAAGCTCTTGCCATATTCCTTCCCCAGCTCCTTCAGTTTTCTCCCACCTGACGGGAAGAGTGGCACTTCATATGCTGTTAACTCTCTGTATGCCGGACCAGTCGTGTTTTGAGCCTTGGAGATCCCATAAATCTTGCAGCTGCTACCACAAGACTGACCATGAGCAATAGCCGAAGTGTACAGCACACTGCCCTATCCAACTCTGGAGGGGGTAAGGGAGGGACTCAGTTGAACTCTATCCTGCTGGACTTGCTCTGTGCCACCCACTGTTGCTGTAGTTGCTGCAAGACTCACTTTGGGCTACCCCTAACTCCTGTCGCTAAATCAGTTGTGTGCTGTTGCCCTTTGAAATTCACGGCTTGCACAGTGGCTCATGCAGGACCTGCCCGTAACCAGGACGGACTAGCGGCACAAGCACTGGAGGCAAGTCTATATGATTTGTTATGGCTATGTGCATGAGCTTTGAGCAAAAACGTTCATGAGGAGGACAGTTTTCAGAAGACTCTAACCAGATCTGGCCAGATCTGAAGGGATGAAAATTGTCCTTCACCTAAGTGCCTAAAGATACGTGCAGATTTCCCAGCCTGTCTTTGAGCCACATTGAAAAGAAACATTCCCTGGGACATCTTTATATATTTATTTATTTAACATCTTTTATATACCGCGCTATTTGTTATCAGCGCGGTTTACATTCAACAAAGGTTGCTCAATTCAGTCGAAACTGTTGTGCGCTTACATTGTAACAGGGGATAAAACTTGGAGCAAATACAGGGTAACTATATACATATTGACATAGAGCAATACAGGGTAACTATATACAACTGACATAGAACATAATATAAGCGCTTGGCTGGTTAAGTCGTGACATATTAATGGGCAGTGTTGTTATTAATTCTGTCCCATTTGTCTATGTAGTGTATGAGGAGTTTGTGGGGGTTGGAGGAGTTAAACAGTGCGGGGTGGGTGCTTGTGAGAAGTGGAGGAGGAAGATGTGGTGTTTAATTGCCTTCCAGAACTGAATGAGGTCTTTGATCGATCTTATTTCAGGTGGGAGGTCATTCCAGCATTTTGGGGCGTAGAAGGTGAAGGCTCTTTTTCTGGTAGTTTGGGTGCACTTTATGGAGTCTTTAGGGTTGATTAATGTGTTGTCTGTTACTGTCCTCCTAGTTCTGTTGTTCGGGGTAAGGGTAAGGAGGTCGCTGAGTGTCGTGGGGGCTAGGTTATTGATGATTTTGAAAGTAATGAGTAGAATTGTATATGTTATCCTGCAGTATATCGGTAGCCAGTGGAGCTCCTTAAGTATCGGAGTGATGTGGTCCATTCTGGTTAGACCGCAGAGAACGCGGGCAGCAGCGTTCATCGCGAGTTGAAGTGGGTTGAGGGTGTTTTTGGGGAAGCCATGCAGGATTACGTTTGCATAGTCAAAGTGTGGTAATATGAGGGCCTGGAATTTGGTTCGGAAATCGTCAGGGGGTAGCATGGGTATGAGGTGCCTTAGTGTTCTGATTTTATTGTATATGGTCCTGGTTGTGTTTCTTATGTGCTCCTTAAAATCGAGATGCTGGTCCAGTGTAATCCCTATGGCAAGTTTACTTGGGAGCTCTGCATCTCTTACTTTTAGAGTGGATGGAGGGGAGAACGTTTTGTTCCTTGAGACGAACAGGACTTTGGTTTTCTTGAAGTTGATGCGGAGATTCTGGGTTAGTAGCCAGTCTGTGATTGCGTTGAAGCAATTGACAAGGTTGGTGAAGTCTGGGTGCTTGACTTTGAAAGGTGTAAACAGCAGGACATCATCCGCGTAAATTAGAGTAGAGATATTGTAGGAGTGGATGATTTCACATATCGGCTGCATGTAGATGTTGAATAGCAGCGCAGATAGGGAGGAGCCTTGTGGAACACCTTGTTGTTGGTGGAAAGGTATAGATGTGTTGGGACCGACCCGGACATGTTGCCAACGATCCGTTAGGTAAGACCTACACCACTCCCAGGCGAGGCCACGGATTCCCTTCTCATGGAGACGGGTGAGGAGTTGATTGTGATTGACGGAGTCGAAGGTGGCAGCGATGTCGAGGAAGATGAGAGCGAAGCCATTCTCGATGTTGTCTATTCCTCTGTTCAAAGTATTGGTTAGGGTGGCAAGAAGTGTTTCTACTCCATGAGATTCTCTAAATCCATGCTGGCAGGGGTCAAGAGGGGCCGCTATGTCTATGTGTTGCTGGATCTGTCTTTGGACAACCTTCTCAATTATTTTGGCTAACAGAGGTATACTCGAGATTGGTCGATAAGATTCAGGCTTCAGTGGGTCAAGTCTGATATTCTTCAGGAGTGGTCTTATTGATGTTTGTTTGAGGAGTGAGGGGAATGAGCCAGTTGCGAAGGATAGCCCAACGATGTTCACTAGAATTGGACTAAGCTCAACACACAGGGTTCTGACCCAGTATGCTGGGCAGGGATCATTTGGAGCTGTGGTGGTGTTGATTATGATGATGAGGTCTTGGATGTTTTTCTCAGCTGGGGGGGGGGTAAATTTTGTGATTGTCTTTTACTTTTACATCTTTTGGGGGTAACTGGATTGTCTATGGCTGCTAGTTGGGCGAATGCTTTCAATGTGGTGTTCCAACTGGTGATTGCTTCATCCAGGTTATGAGATGTTTGTTTGAGAGTTGGAAGAGGAGCAAATCATGTGCACGCCTAGTGTTCCTCTCGTTCCTCCGCCCAGCATGAATAGCCGGAGAAACTACCCAGGAAGTCTACTACCATCACTACTCCTACTGCTTAACATTTGCATAGTGCTACAAGGCGTATGCAGTGCTGTGCACAACACGTAAGAGACAGTCCCTGCTCACAGGAGTTCACAGTCTATCAGGACAGACACATACAACTAACAGGAGGCTAGGGTATAACAAAGGGGAAATGCGTATGACACACAAGGGTGGTCAACAGGAGAATAAGGGGTTAGGATCCAAAAGCAGACTTGAAGAGGTGAGCTTTTAGTGTAGATTTGAATAGAGCCAGGGATGGAGCCAGATGTATCAATTCAGGTAGTCTGTTCCAGGTATAAGGTACAGCAAGGTAGAATAAGTGAAGTTTGGAGTTAGCAGGGGAAGAGAAGGGCACAGATAAGAAGAGATTTGCCTGATGCATGGAGTTCCCAAGGAGGGGTGTAGGAAGAGATAAGAGAGGAGAGGTAATGAAGAGCCACAGAATGAATGCACTTGTAGGTGAAGTTTGAACTGGATGCAGAAGCACTCGGAAAATATGCTAACACAGATACAAAAGGCACCTCATACCTTGCCACTAAGGGGGTAATTTTAAAAAACATTTCCACTGGTAAAATTGTATTTTATGTGTACCTTTTATAAAATTGCCCAGAGTATATGCACTTAAACTTATGCGCATATATCCTATATACATGTACGTTTAGCCATTCCTGGGAGTTGGGTAGGGTTTGGGCTTATGCATATGCATGTATAAGAAGTCAAGACATGTGTCTATACTAAGCAGCAGGTATAAATGTCTGTATGCACTTTCAGGGGGTAAATTGGTGTAACCTATGTGCATATCTTAAACTAGTCTTAAACTGCCTGCACAGTGTGGCATGGGGAGTAAAAACAGGACAACCCCAGCAGAGGAATGGTGTGACATTCAATTTGTGAAAAACAAGAATGAATGCATAACTAAAACCCAGATACTTGCAGGATCCTGAGGAGTTATTAAAAATATCTTAAGAAGTAATAGTTCTCACGGCATCTCTCTTTTTAGCACTACAACAGTCAGACAACACTGGCAGCCAAGATCCCACATCACAGCCATCCGCCCCTTTAGCCACAGCTTTTATTAAACATAACATAGTTCAGCGAAATTGCATAACAATACTCGGGCCAACAAACATACATGCTAGCACATCTTGCATTATCAGCCTGCCATGGGACCAGCAAAGCTGTTGTCCTCTCTGCCTCTCATCAGCCACCCCCCCCCCCACACACACACACACACACACTCACTGTGCAGCAATGGAATCATCCCCAGGCATAGCTAAACCAGCTTGACCATGTGACATATCAGTGTTCTCCAGCCCCTACCTTAGCCGCACTCCTGCCAGAAACATACTGTACACAGTCAAATGTCCCAACAATATAATCCCTGACTTGGGTACCACTGTCATCTGCAACATTGCAAAAGCAAATGAATGATAGGAAAAGAATAACAACAAAAAGTAGGGATGGAGATAGAGAACATGGCAGATAAAGACCACACAGCCTATCCAGCCTGCCCTTCATACCAGCAACTAAGCTTTACAGTTCCTATTTTTCCTTTAGAGATCTTCCGTGTTTGTCCCATGCTTTTCTTGAATTATGTTTAGTCCCTATCTCTATCTCCACTGGGAGAATATTCCATGCATCAACTACTCTTTCCATAAAGAAATATTTCGGCAAATTACTCCTGAGTCTATCCCCTTTCAACTTCATCCTATGCCCCCTTATTGCAGAGTTTTCTTTCAATTGAAAGAGGCTCTCCTCCTATGTATTTATGCCACAGAGGTATTTAAACATCTCTATCATACCTCCCTTCTCCCACTTTTCCTCCAAAGTATGATGTTGTTGTTAAGTGGCGTCAAGTCGGTGTTGACTCATGGCGACCCTCTGGATAGTTGTCCTAACCTGTGTTCGGTCTTCAATCATGCAGCTCTTTGTTGATAGAGTGACACCCATAGCTGCTGTTATTGTATCGATCCATCTCATTGCTGACCTTTCTCTTTTGCATTGATCTTCTACATTGCCAAGTATGATATCTTTCTTTAATGATCTCTCTCTTCGTATGATGTGTCCAAAGTATAAAAGTTGAAGTCTTATCATCTGAGCTTCTAAAGAAAGCTTAGGTTTGATCTCCTCTAGTACTGACTGGTTTGTTCTTCGGGCAGTCCATGGTATACACAGTATTCATCACTAGCACCAAAGGCATCAATTTTCTTCCTGTCTTTCTTTTTCACTGTCCAACTTTCACATCCATATGATGTTATTGAAAATACCATGGCTTGAACAAGTCGAATCTTTGTATGGAGAGAGACATCTCTGCTCTTGAGAATCTTTTCTCGGTCCTTCAAAGCCATTCTGCCAAGAGCAATGAGTTGTCAGATTTATCGACTGTCATTTCTTTACTGATAGAAAGATCCAAATCGGTTAAAGTTCTCAACTATTTCAATTTCTTCTCCATCAACAATGAACTTATTGATTTTTTCAGTTGTCAGGATCTTTGTCTTCTTTACATTAAGGTGGAAGTCCATTTTAAGACTATGTTCCTTGATCTTGAAAAGCAAATGTTTCAGATCATCTTCACTTTGTCAGTAATGTGGTATAATCAGCATAGCGAAGGTTGTTGATGAGTTTTCCACCAATCTTCACACCTCAGTTGTCTTCATACAGTCCTACAAAGTATACATATTAAGATATTAAGTCTATCCCCATATGCCTTGTGACAAAGACTACTGACTATTTTGGTAACCATCCCCTCCATCAATATTCAATATTCATTCAATATTCTAGGATGTATCCCATCTGGCCTCATTGCTTTGTCTAAGCTGTTCTCAAACACAGTCTTTTGAAAATCATTCAAGATCCACCTGTTCCTATTTTTGGGTGTTTTCTGAGGTCCTGGTCCAACAATGGCAGCAGGAAGTGAGGAGGCACTGGGTGCAGGGACATTTATACTCCACCTTTTAAGCCTCTCCTGAGTCACCGCCCGATGCCTGAGCTACAAGAGAAAGGTCTCCCACCACAGCTCAGCAAGGATGCAGGTAGGGAGCAATGGGCATAAGATATGGTGCCATGTTAAAGTCAGCTGCATGTACCTGGCACATTGCCTTATTATTACTTCTGCTAATACACGTTGTGATCATTGGATTCATTCTAACCTCCGTGTTGGTTCTACTGTTTACACATAAAGCAAGGCTTGTTTATAGTTCAGTACGATATTGCACATCGCAGGGCAGCCCCAGCTGACACATACATCCCACAGGTCCTCTTCCTTTGATCAGTGTGACCGTAATTCAAAATGAATTGCTTGCTTAAGACAGTTTTAAGTGTCAAGTTGTGGTCGTACTTTGCTCTTGTTTCATAAAATGAGCAAGAACCATTCTTCCCCCCACCAGAAAACACCTAATGGGGCTTCAAGGTTTCTGAGAAATGAATCATAATGAGAAACTCAGCTGCCATTTTTTTCTGATCTTAAAGGTCATAAAAACCCACTTCACATTTCCTTTTCTGTGGTGTTTCTTTGTGCTTGGGTTAGTGCTTATCTCCTCTTCACTATCATGTGCCACATCTCTCAGAGATGAAGGGCACTGGATCCTGGAATAATCAAAGCCTTAGCAGCAAAATATTTCTAGCCCAGGTCTTCAAGGATGTTACTCAGAAGAAGTCTGAAAAAGAACAAGCATCAAGCTCAACACTCTTATCTCAAAGCTGACCTAGCTTGTCTAGGGAATTTCATATCTAGAGCTTCTGAATTTTGGTCAGAACTGAAAAACCCCAGTAAAACACCCCTGGAGGGGAATTTGGGGGTTTCCAGTTATAAATGAAAACCCCAAAAAACTTCCCTTCCTCCGCTCCAGTGATGTCCCCCAGCAGCTTCTGTGCCAACCGGGTGATATCATCAGAACGAGCTGTGGAGATGGTTTCACTTTGCGGCAGCAGAAACTTGTGCTTTTGCTCCCTCTGCTCTACGCTGCTTCCCCAGTGCTGCTGACAGCATTAGCAAGGGTGTGAAATGGAAGGACAGGCGCTGAGATGTCAAACTCATAGCAGAAGAAGCAGAGCGCGACAGGAGGGGGGCTGCTGCAGGCATTGGTAGAATGGGGCTGTTGCTAATGTGGACTGAAGCAGGGGCTGGGAGAAGGGAGCTGTTGGGGCAGGATGAAGGAAGCCGATGATTTTATCGTTTATGGTCTATTAAAACTTGCTGTACTGCCCTTCAGTTGCTGATTTTTATAGTAGAATGAAGCCTCCTGGAGTATGAAGTAGTTTTGAGATTAAGCATTGACAGAAATGTTACCCTGGAGCAAAGCATCAGCTCCGCCTGCATGAAGGCCCCATGAAGAGGAAGATCAGAGGTGAAATTGCAGGACTCAAAAGTACCAAGAACGGATTTGTGGAAAGTGACGTTGAATAAGCGAAAATGCTAAACAAATACTTCTGTTCTGTTTTAACTAAAGAAATTTCTGGAGAAGGACCACCTGTGACTGACGAATAAACAAACAGAAATGGAGTAGATACCACACAATTCAGAAAAGATGATGTGTTAGAACAGCTTGCAAAACTGAAAGTGGACAAGGCCATGGGACCTGTTATGATACATCCCAGACTACTGAAAGAGCTCCGAGAGGTTCTTGCAGGGATGTTTTTAATAGATCCTTGGAGACAGGAGAAGTTCCACAGGACTGGAAAAGGGCAACTGTGATACCCTCTTCACAAAAGTGGCAAAAGGGATGAAGTGGCAAACTACAGGTCAGTAAGCCTTACCTCAGTGGCAGGAAAAGTAATGGAGGTGCTCCTGAAAGAGCGAATAGTGGACTTTCTTAAAACCAATAGGTTGCATGATCCAAGGTAACATGGTTTTACCAAAGGACGATCATGCCAAACAAATCTGATTGAGTTCTTTGAATGGGTGACCAGAGAACTAGATCAGTAGCCTAGTGGTTGGGGCAAGGTACTTCAGGCCAGAAGGTCGGGGGTTCAAATCCCACTAGAGGACAGCAACCTTGGGCCGGAAGGACTGGGGTTTCTAGTCCCACAGGTGCTCCTTGTGGTCTTGGGCAAGCCACTTAACCCTCCATAGCCCATGTTCCCTGTAAAATAGTTATCTCCAAGTTATAATACCCCGTTGAATGTAATTTCAGTTTGTTCAATGTAAACCGCACTGATGCAGAATAGCGCGGTATATAAGAGAATGTAAATAAAATAAATAAATGTGATGGATATGATCTACCTAGATTTCAGCAAAGTCTTTAATGCTGTTCCTCATAGGAGGCTTATCAATAAACTGACCAGCTTGGGGATGGGTCCCAAGGTGGTGAACTAGATCAGAAATTGGTTGGCTGACAGACAAAAGAGGATAATGGTAAACGGAACTCACTCGGATGAAAGGAAGGTGAATAGTGGCATGCCCAAGAATCGGTCCTGGGGCCGGCACCGTTCAATGTATTTGTGAGTGATATTGCTGAAGGACTGAGTCCGTCTTTTTGCAGATGACATGAAAATTTGTAACAGCGTGGACTCCCCTGAGAGAGTGGATAACATGAGGAAAGATCTGCAAAAACTGGAAAAATGGTCTAATGCTTGGCAGTTAAGATTTAATGTGAAGAAGTTCAGTGTCATGCACTTGGGATGCAGAAATCCAAGGGAATTGTATGAGATAGGGGGCAATAGGTTAGGGTGCATGTACCAAGAGAAGGACCTTGGAGTAATTGTTTCTGAGGATCTCAAAGTGGCGAAACAGTGTGACAAGGTGGTGCCAAAGCCAGAAGGATGCTGGGTTGCATACAGAGAAGAATTACCAGCAGAAAGGAGGAGGTACTAATGCCACTGTACAAGTCATTGGTGAGACCTTACTTGGAATATTGTGTTCAGTTTTGGAGACCATATCTCACAAAGGAGAAAAAAGACTAGAAACGGTTCAGAGGAAGGCGACCAAAATGATTTAGAGCTTGTGCCAGAAGATGTATGAAAAGAGACTCCAAGACTTAAATATGTACACTGTAGAGGAGAGGAGGGACATGAGAGATTTGATACAGACCTTTAAATACTTAAGGAGTATTAATAAACAAACAAATCTTTTTCAAAGATAGGGAAGCTTTAATACTAGATGGCATAACATGAAGCTGCAAGGGGGTAAACTGAAAGGCAACGTCAGGAAATACTTTTTCACTGAAAGAGTGGTGGATGCTTGGCATGCCCTCTCAATGGAAGTGGTGGGGCAAATACAGTGACAGAATTCAAAATGGCATGGGACAGACACAGTGGATTTCTTTATAGAAACAGGATAAAATCAAATAAACTTAAATGTCTCTGATATCTTAACAAGTAGAGGTGACCTGCACGGAGCGGTGGGTACACCCCTAAACAACATCAGGGGAGGGGTGACCTGCATGCAGTGGCGGGCACATTTATTCTTGCCACCTTGCTGGGCAGACTAGATGGACCATGCTAGTCTTTATCTGCCATCATTTACTATGTTACTATCCTTGTCAATCAGCCCCAAAACATACCTGCCGCAACCATCACTCTCTCATGTGAGGTGCTTGATGTATCAATTTTGCCAAACAGAAAGTAAATACTAGCTCTTTTGACCCTTCTGCAACTTGACTCAGATTAGATACCACTTATAAAGAACAATAAAATCTAGTTAATGTTAATATAGATAAAGACGGAGGGAGGGGGTGAAAATAAGTCTGCAACAGCGACCAGAGTAAAGGCCTTCAAAACAATGAGAGGAGATCCAGTCCCTGCTTTTCCTAGTACCTTCTCTGGATTGGTGAACCACTAGAACATCCCACTATGTCCTCCTGAAGGCAATCACACTCCAGGAGATACATTTCCAGTATAAGAGACCCAGCCTAAAAAAAGCAGAAAAGAAGAATGGAGTCACCACCCACAACTAAATGATGGCTGCCACCTTCTCATGACCAAAGAGAATATGAAGTTATCACAGACAAACTAATTCATGTGACAGCACATGATATAGTCTTAGTGTGCTAGCTTTCAAGATGCATAGGCAGACTGTGCATATCTACAGAGCTGAAAAAACTCCATACAGTAATCAAATGTGACTGTGCCACGGGCAGGCTGAGTAGATCATCATCCAGAGGAAAAATCAAAAAGGAGAGGCAGTGGCTGTTACCCATTTTCCAACAGAAAAAAAGTTCTATGTAGATAAGTCATGTAAAGTATAGTTACTCACCTGTAACAGGTGTTCTCCAGGTACAGCAGGAATCAGTCCTCACATATGGACGACGTTGGCGCTGATGGAGCCCGCGTGAATTCACTCCCCAGCTTTCAAAGAAAGCTTTTGGGAGCTACACCGCGCATGAGTGGTCACCTTCCCGCTCAAAGCTGCCATCTTGCCTCAGTATAATATCACAACAAGAAATTCCCAATATCGCTAGTATTCAAAAGATGCAAAATCAAAAGGAATACTGCTACTCCCCAACCACAATCATCACCAAATTTTTGTCGGGCATAAACCACAAGGTGAAGAGGAATCCCCTCTACATCTCACGTAGTACATGCCCCTTTCTTATTTATTTTCCTTTGTTCTTTATCCAAAAAGTATTTCTTCTTAAACTTAAACCAAGTCCACACATATCTGCTCAATCACACGATGTGCACGTTTCGAAGTGACAAGCTTCTGCTTCAAGTGTCCACAATGAGAAAGTAATGTGTCCGTCTGTTCCAACCACCCAAAAAATGCCGAATCTTCGATATAATATCATAGCACAAGACAGCAAAAATTGAAAAACGAAAAAACTCCTCCAAGGGGAGGAGGGAGGGTTGTGAGGACTGATTCCTGCTGTCCCCGGAGAACACTGTTACAGGTGAGTAACTACGCTTTCTCCGGGAACAAGCAGGAAGTCAGTCCTCACATATGGGACTCCCAAGCTACAGACTACCAAAAAAGACCTATAAAAGCCACGGGCAACCCAAAAAGCGGTCGTAAGAGCAGCAGGGGTGCTGGTTGGCTAGAAATCTGACACTGCAGCTGCAGCATCGAAGATGCAATCCCTACTCTGGTAGTCTGCACACAGAGGGCTGAAGGGAAGGAGTTGCATTATTCCCCTAAGAGATGACAGAGTACAGCCTGGCCGAAGGCACTATCACTCCGGGAGGTCTCCTCTAGACAATAGTGTACTGTGAAAGTGTGCACAGAGGACCAGATGGCTGCCCGGCTGATGTTCAGCAAAGGCACCAATCGCAGGCTAGCTACGGAGGCCACCATGTTCCCGCAAGTTGTGAGCTGTCACATGGCGCTCCAGGGAGAGTCCCACCTACAGGTAGGCGAATGGGATGCAGTTGGCTACCCACAGAGAGAAGGAGACAGCGACTCCTAGGCGACTGGGATTGAACGACACAAAGAGTTGCGTCGATTTGCAATGAGGCTGAGTCCTCTGGATGTAGAAGGACAGGGCACGCTTGCAGTCCAGTGTGTGCAGGGAGGCCTCCACCCTGGAGGCATGAGGCCGGGAGAAAAAGGTGGGTAGTGCCACCTCTTGTTTCAGACGAAAAGCTCAGACCATTTTTGGTAAGAACTTAGGGTGCGTTCGGAGGACCATCCTGTTCCTATGGAACCTGGGATAGGGCCCGTGAGTCGCTAGCGCCTGCAGCTTGCTCACTTTCCTGGCAGAGGTTAGCGCTATCAGGAAGACGACCTTCCAGGAGGAGTACTCAAGAGGACAGGTCGCTAGGGGCTCGAAAGAGGCCCCCATGAGCCTCCCTAAGACCACATTGAGGTCCCATACCACCGGCGGTGGGCAGACTGGGGGTCGCAAGAGGAGAAGTCCCCACATGAACCGGCTGACTATGAGGTGGATGGACACGGCCTGGTCCTCCACTTCATGGTGATAAGCCGAGTTGGCGCATAGATGCACCTTGACCGAATTGGACTTCAGGCCTGTGCCTGACAGGTGCAGGAGGTAACGCAATACCTCCGCTATGGCGCAAGAGAAAGAGTTAAGGACCTGTTCCTCACACCAGAGGGAGAATCTGTGCCATCTGAAGGCATAAGCCCGGTGCATAAGGGTCCTTACATGAAGCCAGCAGGACGAAGCAGGTGGTAGTGCGCAACGGCTATCCTCTCAGCAGCCAGGCTGTCAGAGCCAGGCACTGGAGGTTGAGGTGTTGCAGTGTGACGTCCTCCTGCAAAAGCAGATCCAGGACATACCCCAATGGCCAAGGGTTCCCCTGTGACAATTGTAGCAGCAGAGGGAAGGGTGCAATGAAGAGGATGGAGGCCGCTTCCGCCTGAATTTTCAGGAGGACCCAAGGCACCAGGGGCATCAGTGGGAAGGCATACAGGAAGCCCTTGGACCACAGGAGGAGGAAGGCATCTGCCACTTCCCAACCCTGGACTGAGCAGAACCTCGGGAGCTGCACATTCTCTGGGCTGGCAAAGAGATCGATCTCCAGAATGCTCCACTGCCGGAAGATCTCCTCCAGGACAGCTGGGTTCAGCATCCATTCGTGGGGTTGGAGGACATGGCTCAGGTGGTCAGCCAGTATATTTGTCCTGGCCCAGCAATTACACTGCCTTGAGGAAAATGTTCCTCCCTGCCGCAAAGTTCCAGAGGTGCACCGCCTCCCAAAAGAGGTGGTGTGAACCTGTGCCCCCTTGTTTGTTGATGTAGAACATCGCTACCTGGTAGTCCATCTGGATCTGGACCACCTGTCCCTCCAGATGGTCCTGGAAGATTCGCAGGGAGTAATAGACCGCCCGGAGCTTGAGCAGGTTGATCTGTGAGGTGGAGGTGATCACAGTGTGCCTCCCAGCCCGTCTTGGACACGTCCGTGGTGAGGACGTGCTGAACTGGTGGGTCCTGGAATGGCAGGCCAGCTCTGAAGTTGCAGTGGTTCTGCCCCCAGGTCAGTGAGACTACTAAGGTGACCTGAATATGGTCCTCCAGGTGGCCTGTCGCCTGTGTCCACTGAGCGCTGAGTGTCCATTGGGCCTGCCGCATTCACAGGAGAGCAAAAGGGGTCACATGGATGGTGGACGCAATGTGCCCCAGGAGGCGGAGCATCTGTTGGGCAGTCATTGGAGCATCGCCTTGCACCTCTTGCGCTAGAGCGACGAGGCACTGAGCCCGTCCCAGGGGTAGGAAGATCTTCGCCCGAGTGAAGTCGGGCAGGGCCCCGATGAACTCCATGCATTGTGTCAGGATGAGGTGAGACTTCGGAAAGTTCACCACGAACTCTAGGTACTGCAGCAACCCTAGCATGCGCTGAGTCGCATTGCACGCATCACCCAAAGTGCTGACCCGCAAGAGCCAGTTGTCCAAGTAGAGAAACACAAAGACTCTGAGAACCCAGAGACGAGTGGCTATGACTGCCAGGCATTTTGTGAATACCCGCAGGGTGGAGGTGAGGCCAAAGGGAAGCACCCTGTACTGATAGTGTACTATTCATAATGATTATATCCCACATAACTTGTATATGTATTTAATAATATAATGTTAATGTACATAATGTATATAGTGTTGCACTGTTCAGTGCTATCTGTTCAACATTTCTGTTTACTGTACATTGTTTATAGTTATATGACGTTATATGTAAAACAAATCCATGATTTGTTGCCTGTTGTTAATTGTGAACCGCAGCTGATCTTAGGAAGCTGCGGTATATAAGAGATTGTTAAATAAATAAATAAATAAAATAAATAAATAGTGACGGTCCCCTACTATGAACCAGAGGTACTGACGGTGCCTTAGATGGATTAGGGTGTGGGTGTAAGCATCTTTCAGATCTAAGGAGCATAGCCAATCTCCCTGGAGGAGGTAAGGCAGCAAGGTTCCAAGGGATACTATTTTGAACTTTTCCTTGACCAGGAAGCTGTTGAGGTCCCAAAGATCCACAATGGGTCTGAAACCCGTCTTCTTGGGGACTAGGAAGTAGCGGGAGTAGAACCCCCATCCCTGTAGATGAGGAGGGATGGGTTTGACCGGCTGATCCTTGAGTAGCAACCCAAACTCTTTCTGGAGTAACTCCCTGTGCAAGGGGTCCATGGGTAATTCCCCTGTGAATGAGTGGCAAGGCAGCTGAGTAAAGTGAAGGAGTTAGCCCTCCTGGACCACTCGCAGCACCCAGGCATCTGCGGTGATAGAGGGCCACCTGTGTGCAAAGTGGACAAGCCGCCCCCCCCCCTAAACATTGGGCCCCTTACCTCCTGAGGGAGGCTATGCCCAAGGAGTCAAAAACTCCCCCCAGGCTGTGGCTGAGCTGCTATTTGGAGCTTGGGAGCTTTAGGCTAATGGGGGGCTGTGCCCTTGGCCTGCTGCCCCTGAGGAGGAGTAGGGTAGGTCTGGAACTTAGAGTAATTTCCGTAAGCCTTCTTCAACTTCGTATGGAAGGGCTTTTTCCCTGCAGCCTTCCAGCGGGAAGGGTCTGCCACTTTCTTGGACAGCCTGGTCCTGGACATGAATTCCTTCTCCAACTCGTCAGCCTTGTCGGTCATGGGCTTGCCGAAGAAGTTATCTCCCTGGCATGGGACATCAGCTAGCTTGTCCTGCACCCATTGCTTCAAGTCGGAGGACTGCAGCCAAGCAAGGCAGCGGGCACTAATGCCCACCACGGCCACAAGAGCCACCAACCCGAAGCCATCAAAGGCTGCGAGAGTCTGAAATTTGGAGCACTCCTTGACTGAGGAAACCAGTGTCCAAAAGCGTTCAAGGGGCTCACCTGGTAGACCAGCCAAGAACTCGGCAAGCTCTTTCGTCAGGTCTCTCGGGTACATGCCCATGTACAACTGGTAGGCCTGGATCCGGGCTACGAGCATCAAGCCCTGGAAACACTTCCTACCAAATGCATCCATGGTGTGGGCCTCCCTGGCCGGGGGTACTGAGGAGTGCATCTTCCAGCTCTTGATTCGACACATAGCTGACTCCACCACCATAGAATTGTGTGGAAGTTGTGTTTTTTGGAATTCTGGGCTCTTGCTGACTCAATACTGAGAATCGAGTGGACAGTTCACAATCTGCACTGTCACCACGGTCTCCCACATCCTGAACAGCAGGTGTTCCAGGATGGGGGGTACTGGCACTATCAGTGCCTCCCAAGGAGGAGCCTTGTACTGGAGGATCTCGAGGTCCTCAGCACAAGGCTCGTCCTCGGGCACTGCCATGAATGTGAGTGCCTGAGACATTTCCCTCATGAATTTGAGGAAGACTAAGTCCTCTGAAGGGGACAGTCAATGATGATGTGGTGGAGAAAGGTCAGAGGGGACGTCACAGTGGAGCATGATGTCAGGTGACTCCTTGTTGGTTTCCCAGTCCGACTCCAAGTCCGAGGAGTTGATGAGTGTCCCTCGGTCCCTGGACTGACTCGGCGCCAACGACTCCCAACATTGGTGGTCTGACGACATCGTGTTGGTTGTCAATGGCCTCGACACCAACCGCGCAAGGTGCTCATGAATGGATGGAACCTCCTCTGGGGGAAGTCCTCAGCAAGGAGGTCCCATGTGGGGCACAGATGAACTAGAGGGACCAGGAGTCGGGTCCCACTGCGCCTCGAGGGAACCCGAGAAGCTACACTTGAGGGCAGCCATGCAGGCCTCGATGCTAGAGGGCTCCGCCTCCGTCTCCAAGACAGAGGCCGAATCAAGGTGGACCTGCTACTCTATGCCAGGTTGGTCCTCGGTGTCGACTTTGAGGGAATCACCGATGCATACGGGAGGCCTGCGAGGATGACTCTGATGCCCAATGACTCCTGGGCTCAGAATCAGCCCGGGCACGAGACGCAACATCTCCTGGTGCTGGTGTCAAAGGAAGGGATTCCGCCCCGAATCCGAACTGGAGCCAGACCTACCAAACAGCTCCCCCTGCCGCCTTTTGCGTTCCTTCTGGGTTTTGGCCGACATAAGAAGGCAAAGCGGGCAGGAATATCCATCGTGGTCTGCCCTGAAGCACTTGATGCAGGAACTGTGTTGGTCTGTATGGGACATTGTGCAGTGGCACTTGGCACACTGCTTAAAACCACTGTCGAGGACATAGCAGGGAAAACGAGACCTGCGAGATCAAACTCAGATGTCTTGACTAGGTAGGCCACAAGAGAAAAAAAACCCGCGCGCCAAAAGATGAAAAATTGAAAAAAAATATACGAGCAAAAATCAAGACGCCAAAGCGGAGACTCGGGCACGGAAGGTGATCAACTCGAGCACTTGAAGGAAAGGGAAAAAATGAGTAAATGGTCAAAAAAATCCACTCTTACCAGGGTGCTCAGATGGGGAAAAAGACAGACTGAGGCAAGATGGCAGCTTTGATCGGAAAGGTGACCACGCATGCGCAGTGTAGCTCCCAAAAGCTTTCTTTGAAAGCTGGGGATTGGATCCATGTGGGCTCCATCGGCGCTGACATCACCCATATGTGAGGACTGACTTCCTGCTTGTTCCCAGAGAAATGATTGCTTCCTTTTTGGGGGATGCTAGCTGAGTTGTAGCTGCAGCAGGTGAAGGGGCGAGTTGCAGAAAGTCCAAGTCCACACAGGAAAAAGCTTTTTACATCTTGAATAGTTCTAGAAGCTTTCTGAGACACCACCAAGAATGTGCATCATGTCCCTTGCTGCATTATGATGCAAACATCCTCAATTCTGAGACAGCCAATTTTAGAAGACAATTGCTAGGGGAGGTGGAAGCATATATGAGGACTTGAATCCTGCTGTCCATGGAGAACACCTGCTACAGATATTGCTAAATTATTTTTGATAGCTAGTGCAGAAACCTCTCAGGTTCTGCCAGATTAAACAGCAAAGAGACCCCTAGGGCCCGATTCTATCTTGGACGTAGATCCCCTCTGTGTGTCCGGTCTGAACTGGACGCACAGAGGGGATCGCGATTCTGATCCCGCGGGCACATGTAGCCCCACAGGATCAGAATCGCGAACAGTTCTACACATGCAGGCTGGGACAGCGATTCTGTTCGGCCTGCATGTGCAGGACTGCACCTGGCTAACTCAGTCAGGGCTTTTAAATGGAGCCGCGGTGCAATGGCATCATGTTGCCATGGCACTGTGGCTCCATTTAAAAGCCGCAATGCTGGCCACCAAGAAAAAGAGTTTATTTCCCACAGCCTGACCCCCGGATCTGGCCTCCTACGGTCAGAGTCGGGCTGTGGGGAATAAATCCAGGCCCCCCCAGCCCCATCCACACCCCAGCAGCAGAAAAAACAAACAAACAAACGTCCAAGGAAGTTATTCCACCTCGGAGATGAAATAACTTCCCTAGATATTTTGCCGGCCCCGGATGTACAGGGCCGACATTAGAATCGACACTGTACATCCAGGGCCGGCAACCACCCACTGCCCGCCCAATCTCCACCCCCGTGCCGCCTATTTGCCGCCCCCATCTAACTTTCCTGCACAACCAGCGGGGAAGTTATTCGGGGGCAGGTGAAGCCACGAATAGCGGGGATGGATGTCCTGTCGGGCCATCCATCCCCTCTATTTGTGGCTCAGAATAACCCCCCTACTGTCCTTACTAATTACTGTGTATGACCATTTTATGACACCCACTTTTTTCCAGAAATAGAAACAGTTCTCTAACCAGTGAGGTAATGGAAGGAGGAGATCTCAAGTGAAAGGGAAAACTGAATGATATAAATACCAAACCAGTGGCATAAATTCTGCCCAAGCAGCTTCCTTAAGTGGGGGAGATGCTCATGAGGAATCGGGCCTACATAGCAGTGATAAAAACAGAGCAGCAAATTTCCTTTAAAATGTTTGCTGCACGCCTCCTGCTCTTCTTCTCTCTCCCTTGAAGTTTGAAGGCCCAGTGGCTATCATCATCAAAGAAAAGTTCCCAGTATAGGCATGATACCAACACTATCAATGTTAAAGAAGGTTTTCAGTGTGGGTACAACCCAACATCCTCAATAAAGACCAAGACAAGAAATCATTTAGTTTTTCTGCTATTTCCTTATCTTCCATGAGCACTACTTTTATCCCTTGGTTGTCTAGCAATCTAACCAACTCACTAACGAACTTGTTTCAAATGTAATTGAAAAGGTTTTAGAATACGTTTTTGCCTCTATGAG
The DNA here is from genome assembly GCA_033557465.1 of Ichthyophis bannanicus. NCBI lineage: Eukaryota > Metazoa > Chordata > Amphibia > Gymnophiona > Ichthyophiidae > Ichthyophis > Ichthyophis bannanicus. Next base: position 174,632,900 of record CM066043.1, on the reverse strand, counting down.
AAGCTTCTTTTCCAAGTCTTTCTTGGCCTGCCTTATTACTTTTCTATATCTTAACTTCCCAGTGCTTGTTGTACTCATCCCTATTTTCCTTGTTAGGTTCTGCTTTCCAATATCTGAATGATTTCCTTTTGACTTTAACTGCTTTTCCCACATCCCCATTAAACTATGGTGGCAATTGTTCGATCTTCTTTTTTTAAAGTGTCAATTCTAGGGCTTCTGATTCCAGATGCTTATCACTGTAATTTTAGGGGCTTAATTTTGAGGCAATTAGGTGCTTTCCTAGGGTCAGAAAAATAAGGACTTAACAGTGTATTTGTGTTGCAAAATATTTTTTGTGGCTTTTTAGGTTGATGTTTATATTTATTGGTATTTCGTTTACCGCCTTTCTTATACAGGCAAAGATGTTTACAATGGTTTAAAATAACAATGATCCAAAACACAATTTTCCAGCATCGGTCCCTTCTCAGCTGCAACACTGACCTTGTTGATGCTGGCACACTGAATGAAGCCAAATGGTGAGCCAGTTTCTACTCAATCCTCTTACTCCAGTTCTTCCTGAAAGACTGCTGATGCCAAAGCTGAAGTGACTAGAGAAGGTAAGGCTACATCTTTCTAGGTCACTTGAGATGTATTGGTAACCTGGACCTGGAGGTTTTGAGGCTGACATACCCTTCTGATGTCAATGAGGACAGGCAGTCCTCTGTGCGCACTTTGCAGATATAGCAGCGGCCAGTACGTGGATACTCTCGGTGTAGTGTTCCAAGAAGGTCCAATGTCATTGCTTCTTCAATTTCACCTGATGCTGATATTAGAAAACTTTGATGTCGACCTCAAGATAGTGAAATCCTTTACCTTCTTTGACAGGTGAGTATCATTCAATGCCTGATTCCAAGAAATCATGTTGATGTTTGGCACTGAGGGAAATCGAGGTTACCTCAATGCTAATGCATTCCTAGTAACCAAAACAGTTCGGAAGTCCTTAAGGTTTGATGCTTCTGTTGCCAATGAGTACACAGGACATAGATGAATAGCCTTTCATTCTACTATTCACGTCACAAAGCCCTTTCCTTGACATCAGAAGACAGATTATATTGAGAGGGTTCATGATCAAGCCCCAAGCACTACAAGTACCAACTGTAAGTATTTATATGGGATATGGTCTTGCTCACACTTTTTAAAGATGCTGAGGATTTTTTCTGGATCATATGACCAAAATAAATAGATATGGCAAAATCAAAAATGAAAAGGCCTGGTAGAGTCACCAAGCACCAGAAAAGGGTTGCATAAAGATAAACAAAGAAAAAGAAGAAAACTTGAAAAATGGCTGAAAAATGTAAGAGTTCTATGAGGGATGGAAACCCCCTATGTGTGACAAATATTCCATGTATAAACATTCTACAAAAAGGAGGTCATTTTATAAACCTTTTCTGTGTGTAAAAGGCCTCTTATAAAATCAAAAGTGCGTGTGTTGCAATCAGGTGTGTACTTGTACATATGACTTAAGAGCAGAGTGCAGACAGCATCTTAATTTACACAAATACCTTGTGTGCTAACATTTAGGCTGTCTCCCAAGCTGTTGTAAATGTCAGTGCCCTCAATCTAGGCATGATTTCTGCAGGACGGGTGCTAGTACTTTATAAACACACATAGGCACCTATGTGTCTTTATAAAATATGATGCAAATAAATGCTTTTTTGCCCTTCATACGTAGAAAAGGTTTCCTACAACTGTCCTCAAAAAGACAAAATGTAGTTAAAATGGCAGGAATAACATCTTGCCAACTTTGCAGAAAACTAAAAACTGAGGAGGCCCCATGCAACGGTGCAGCAGAAGAAGCAAAACATATGCACAGAGGTATCTCAAAATGTTTCTAGAATTTGTCTAAGCTGTAAGAAGCTTTTTCCCATATGAGCTTCATCAAATGATGTCCTTAGAAAAAAGTCTATGATCATAAACTTCTGAGCTTCTTTTTCTAAAGCAAAAATTATGTATTTTTCCTTTTAGGTTATTCTCAGCTTGCTCGGATAAACCATAGAGTACATGATGTCACACTTAGGAAACTTTTTTATCATCTGGTACTGTTGCCCCAGCTCAGGGCTATAATCAGGAAAAACAAGTTTCACCTCGCCTGCCTCATGAGGTGGCCTTAGAATCTGTTCTTCATGCTTGAAATTCAGTAGCTTGTTCAGAATAGTTACAGATATTCTCCAGCTTTCGGATCTCCAGATAGAGAGTGGTAGGCTTTCTTCATGACGTGGTCTCTCGGGATCTGGTTGTTCCCTAATAAAGTGTGCAAAGGTTTCAGTCTTTACACCATTCCAAACCCTCCAGTAGACCCTCGTCCTGAGATGGTCTCTCCAAAATGATTTTTGTGGTGATCCCATTTGACTTTGAATTGCTAAAGAAATGGCCACTTGCTTGTGTTTCTTTCACTATCCAGCAAACTAGTCATTTGCTCCACAGTTTTCATCCATTCCATTACTTCTCACAGCTCAGCCAGCTTAGTCTGCTCCCAGATCACCATATCTTTTCTGACACTGTGCGCTTAATTCTGCGTTACCAGTCTTGACTGTTTTGAGGCGATTAATTCCATATGTGGAAATATCCATTTGATCTCTCATATTATCCATTGCTGGAGATTTTGGGGCAAAAGATCAGTTGGTACCATCTTGAAAGACCACAAAACTGGCCATGGTTTGCTTTAGAAATTGTTTCAAGGGCTTACTCAAGTTCAGTGTTTCAGCCACATTCTTGGGGTCCAACTGTTAGCACAGCTGCAACTCTTTACTCTATGGAAACATGCAGGGAACATCCCCAACAGCAGACAGGACATACACATTAATTTTTGTACTTTAGTAAAAGGGCCCCTCAGTTCAAATTAAAGATAAAATTCTTATACCAAAATCTAGTCTTTGACATGAGAAATCAAAGTGAAACTTAAGAGTAATTCTGCTGGTACAAACTCTCAGTGAAAATGGAGCCCCGCTATCACTAACCACTAGCAGTAGAGCAAATCCAAAGTGCTGGAGATCATCATTTTGGTATGCTTCATGGAACATTAGTCAAAGGCCTGGCACACATTCAAAAAAGGGTGAGCAAGAAGAAGGGGGCCGCAGCAAAACAAACAAGTTATATAACTCAAGGCATTGTTTGAAAATCTTCCAAGAATTAGAGCATAGGTAAATTTATAAACATACAATACATAATAAATGCAGGCAAAAAAAGTCCTTCTATATCTTATTATCATTAATAAATGTGATTTGAAATTCATTGCAACAAATAAGCATATGGATATGTTGCACTTTGCAATTGCCTTTCATGTTCCTCGTGAGAAAAATAAATATTGGAAGTGTATCCTTTCAGCTGCATGATCAGATCACAAGGTTTCATGTGACTCAAAGATTCGCATGGAAAACAAGATTTCTAGCAGATGTCAAACAGAACCAGCACCTTGTTTTTACATTCTGTACTCTACCTTAGTGATTTCATCTGCCAAAGTAAATTACTTAACACCACTTTAAGGAAAACAAGTAAACCATGATGTGGTTCATGGAAATTTTATTCTCACAAAGAATCCTGCTAACAATCCTTTTCACATCTGTGATTGTAGGTAGTTTGTGTCCTGCAAGCTATCTGTCTGGTAACTGATTTATAAAGCTAGTGGGACACAGACAGGTTCCATTTATAAGACATGGTTGGTGCTTCCTAAGCTGGTATAAAAGAAGTGTGAAATCAGCTCTCATTGTATCAACATTGGTCTGAGCTAAGGGTCCATGAAATGAAAATGCAGATTATTTATAAGCAAGCATAGCAAAAATCCAGAATAAATACTAAAGGGCCTTACCAAAGGTTTTCTTCATTAGCACAAAATGGTGAAAACCCGTAATACGGCTCTTAGCCCTCCCTCCTGTTTTATGTATCTTACTTTGTTTTTTTGTCCCAGTTGTTTCCTTCATCTTTCCTAAATTGCACTTTTCAGATGGTTGCATCATGCCGAGGTGTCCTTTCCAGAAATACTGTGATTTGATATCCATTTACACGTTATTACTGAGTAGCTAGGTGCTTCACAACTTACAAGTCCAGCTGAAAGAATGTTAATAAAGTTAATATACAGCAGCAAGAAGGTCCATGGGTCTCAAAAGCAGGTGTAATTATGTCTTTGGCTTTCGGTGTCATTCATTTTCCCTCTTCTTCCCTATCAGCACTCGAGGAAAGAGGAAATTGATGTATGATGCTGGAAGCTAGAGTCAGCCCTGGCTATACTAAGAGCTGATCAGGCCTTGCAAAATCTTTTGCATGCTGGTACATTAATGGCTTAGCTTTCTAGTTAAAAATCACATGTTTCTATTCTCTTGACGTTCAATAAAATTATTTGGCTCAGGTCCCTACCATCCTAGAACAAAATCGGCTCAATATTCAAACATCGCAGTCAGCGCTTTTTCTAAACATCAGCAGCAGCATTTAAATCTATTATGCATATTCAGCTCTCCTATCTGCAGACGTGACAGCATTAAACATGCATAGCTCAGCAGTGATCGCCTCTAGTTCTAAGGTTAGCCGCGGGTATTCATTTGCTATGCAGATCGCTATGCAGTTTAAGTTAGGACTGCCTTAAAGACGTCCATTTTTGGGGCAGTCTGTGAGCGGAGCTACGGCTGTCGCTGTGATTATCCAGTTAGAGGTAATGGGATAAGGTTAGTACAGGTCAGAGGCTGTCCTAACTTTATGTGGTTTGTGCTGTCACTGAATATCAACGCCGATGATGTATAGTTACTCATTTTTACAGGACTATTGTGGGAAGGGTGGTGCTGGGATGATCAATGTTGGGTTTAATTATTAAAATCTCGGGAGGGGAGGCATAAGGCTGAAGGTTCACCTAGGGCATCCATTCTTGCACCAACCCTGCTCCATGAAGGCTAGCCCATTGCTTATTGTGCCATTGGGTTATACTTCCTTTACTGTTTTCAAGTAGGGATCCTCTGTGTACTGCATATTTTTTAAACTTTGTTCTCATTTAGCTTCTGCCACTTGAAAGAACATCTTCCAGACATGAGCAGCTCTGTCCATAAAATAATATTTCCTGACATTGTTCCTGAGTTCACCTGATTGGAGCTTTGAATGATGAGCCTTAATTATATAACTTCATCCCACTGACAAAAGTGTAATTGTTATACATAGTTGATATCTCTGTTATTTAAACCTTTCATATACCCTTCCACCTCCCCATCTTCTCATTCTTTTATATTGCTGTTTCTGGGTTATAAATCCATATTACATAAGAGGGAAATTTTTTTACCTCATTTTACCTTTCTTTCTGCTTATTGATGATGTCAGTTTTTGAGGGCAAGCCATGCTTCTTTGTGCAGTTCAAGATTATGTGCATACATTCTTCAGCTGGGTGTTCACATCTCATGTAAGTTGTTTAATGCTAACATCCAATAAATATCCTTGTAAACAAGATACATTTACCATGTATTAATATGTGAATGAATTTTGAAGGGATTATGCAATCTATATTCTAACTAGGTAGGTAGATGGATTTCAGAAGATGGAAGAAAGTTTAAAAAAGAAGAATGGAGGGAACAAAAAATGATTGTAACTTGTTTCCCCAAAGTCAGGCCAATGAGAACATGCCTCCCCCGACATCCCAGAGTCCAGAGCAGCTTTTGGAAAAAGATGGAAAATTGGCTTTTCTTGCCTGCAGAAAGATGAAGACTAGGGAAGAAAGGCCTACCTATTTCCTCACAGTCTCACCCCTCTGCCAGATTGCTGGGGTAATATGTAATCCTGCCTGGCAACCATACGGTTGTAGAAAGAGAGACTGGGATGGAAACATTAAAAATACAATTTTATCTGAAGTTTCTTTAAAAGAGAACAGAAAAGCGGTATCAATGAGCAATCACAAATAACGATTTACACTATCAATGTATTCACCCAGTCCTGTCCTATTGGAATAACACAGTCAAGCATTTCTCATACCAATTATAAATCCATTTGAATCACAGAAAATGATTTCAGTAAATATGTGTAGACTTAACTTTCTGCTACAAATTTTTAACTCTAAAACAGCTTTCAAAAGTCTGACTCTTTATTTTAGATCTTTTTTTTACTTTGTCCTTTCAGAAATATCAGGGCCACTCTTGAAAGTGTAAGTATACTAGGTTACCCTTACCAACAGAGGTCTGGAATTTAACATCAAAATGAAATAAATTGGGTACCTCAAAGTGTATGTAAGCATGGATTAGTGCAAATAGTGAGCTCACAATTTGTTGGGGTCCTTCTGATGTAGTAGCGTAGCACTGGCAATTCCTGGTTCCCCCAAAGTAGGCACGACTCCCTTGCAGCAGTCCTTGAAAATCTCTTGATTCACCAACGGTACCTGTCTCCCTAAATGAAAAAAACTTGAAAAAAAAGAGAAAAACATGAACTGTTCTCATTTCCAAAGAATCTCTTGATTAGATCTGTGAAAAGGTTCCCTCACTTGAACTCGGACATTAGTGAATTCTGTGATAACAGATCATCTAGGTCGGGAGGGTAAGAAAGCGCCTATTTTATAAAGATACATAGGCACCTATGTGTCTTTTATAAAATACTAGGGGTAAACCAGCAGAAATCATGGTTTGACTGAATGAAGCCCCAGACATTACTCTAGCTACACGTGTACAATCTGCACAATTGTGCATAGTTTATAAAGAACATGCATGCTTTGTGATGTTACCAAAGAACACGCTTACACGTTCATCACATAAAAATGCATCCTGAGTTTTGTTACCGTATGTACTTTTATGCGTGCGCCCCTTGGGATGATTTTATAGAAACCCTTTTATGCATATAAACCTAGGTTTTGTGAGCAAAAGAAGTTTATATTATTACCCCCTAAGGGATATGTTTACTAAGCCAGGCTAACGGTTAAGGTATGCTATGTGCAACTAGGTCCCCCTGCATAAATGGGGCCCAGTTACAAATAGCATTCCTTCACAAACGTAACGAAGGAATTAAACTTGCAGCACACAGATGCTTACTTCACAAAGGCGGCTCATGGGTCTTGGCTCTGTCTGGACTGACTGTCCCAAGCAACTGGCTCTGGTCTCTCTTTTGCTCTCTCAACCGAATCTGGTCCTCTCTGCAGCTGGCTTAGGTCTCTCTCCTTTTTGTCAGCTTGTCTCTCCCTGGACACTCTCTTCTAGCAGCCTCTCTCTCTTTCTTTCTAGTAACTCTCATTCAGCTCTGAGCACCTCTGCAGCTGATTCTTTCACACAGGATCTGGTCTCTCACTCGGCACTGATCATCTTGGCAGCGGGGTGCACTCTTACCAGATCTTGACTCTCATTCAGCTCTGGATGCTTTCACCCACTAGATCTGGTCTTCCTCAAGCTCCGATCACTCATGCCAGGACTGTTTCTAACCCTCAGCAACTGGGCCCTCCCACCCTGCACAGCCTCCTACTGCCTCTTCACTCCACAGTTCCTCAGTGAATCCCTCCTGGTGTTTCAGGGGCATTTTTAATGCCTTCTGGCGTGGCTCCTACACAGGCTTCTTTTGTAGGCTTTTTCTCTTTTGAATATGGACTCATCCAACACGCTTCTGGTGCTTCTTATTTTCTTCTTCCTGATCCTGCTCTCAAAAGTTCATCTTCAGCTCTTCCAAGGCAACCTTCCTTCCTCTCTGATGGCTGCCTGATGAGATCCTTTTAATTGCTGAACCCACCCCCTCTTCTTGTCAGGCCTAGCTCTGCCTGTAGTAGCTGCTTCTCCTGCTATGGATCTTCTTTCTCTGCCTAGGGCTGCCATCTGGCTCCAGATGTACCTGACAAGCTTGATCCAGTCCCGAGTTTACACCACTGCATGCAGGGATATGTAGTACTGATTTCTCTATTGCACTCCATAAGAATATCAAGACTAGAAGTCTGTGCATGCAATGGAGTAAACCCAGGACTGGATCAAGTCTGTCAGGTGCCTCTGGAGCCAGCTGGAAACCCTATCTCTGCCACTAACTCTCCTGCCACTCCCACGTTTTCTGCAGCTGTCGCCTACCACAGCTCTGTCTGGTGCTTCTCTATCCCTGCGGCTTTGGAATGGCTCCATGGTGTTCCCTTATGCTATGCCTGCTGCTCTCAGGCTCCCGTGGCTTTACATTAGCATCATGGCTGCAAGTCTGCTGCTCCCTTTCTCGCTGAAGCTTCAGAGTTGAATTGGACTTTTACTGCTTGTGAAGAGTACTTATATGAAACCACGGGAAATTTAAAACTGCAGTACTAGTTAGATTACACACAATGCCAACTTACCTTTTTGAAATTATTTTCAGTTACTTTTTCTGTTCCATTATATGTTCTCATTTCTTTTTCTTTTTTAGAGTAAAGGGTATTTACTTTTTTATTATGGTCAGTCACACTCTGTTTTCTAACATCTTCCTCAAGTTTACTCTGCAGCTGTTTGTGCTACAGGTCATGCTGTGAATGCAACCCTGTGATATCACTACGAGACACTAAAAAGGATTTGACTTACCTAGAATGGGGGCTCTCAGAAAGGGCTATGAACTAACTTTGGTTCTGAAGATACCCACAATGAATATTCACTGGAAGTATTTCCATACATTATGGCCTAAGAACAAGGCTAAATTTACATAGCTTTGTCATCAAGGAACAAAGGTGAGAACCCATTGCCTAGATTCCTAACTATGGGAATAACTACATATATAGAATTTTTAAGAAATTTAAACACAGACATTTCCAAGCAATCAAATCAGAACTGAAAACAGGGACCTGAATGATTTTGTTTGCACTGCCAACCAGGACTGTACCAAGGGCTGTGCGAGAGATGTGGCCACACAGGGTGTAAGTACGGAACAGACGCTGATGTCATCACTGTGTTGGCAAGAGTGAGCACCTGTACACGGCTGGATGGAAAGGGGACACCAGATTCACAAGTCACATAGGGTGCATTACCAGTTTGGTGCAGTCCTGCTGCCAACTGAAGTATGTGAAGTTGTTTGCTAATACTGCAGATTTAATGCCCAATAAATCAAAGCCATAGCAGTGCAAACTCATACACAGTGCCCTCTAAAGTGTCTGCAAACCAAATTATGAGGGTCATATTTACAGCTGGAAAGGATATTTCAGCTTGGTAATCTAGACACGCCTGATCTGGTCACAGATGTTTCTAGACTAGCATCTATGTGATGTTTTTCTTCATTGCATGTGTAAACTCACAGTTCTATGCAGAAAACTGTGCTATGCTCTAGCGCAGTGTTTTGCTAGAGATTTTCCCATGCTGGTCTTGCTCCCCGATGCAGAAAGCAAGCTAGCACAGACTGGCAAATCACCAGTGAAACTACAGCACAAAAGCATAGTGCAGTGAGCATGCTAATTGCATGTAAAGAAAGCTAAATTGCTCCCAATGTAAAAAAGTCTGTGCTGACACTTAGGGCAGTTTTTCACTCTTCCCTTAACCCTTGATCTTTACGCCAACTTCAGGAAGGCGTAAAGATGCAGCAGAGAGCAAAAGGATCATCTGAGGTGAAGTTTGACACTTCACTTCAGATGACAATTGAAAGACAGGACCCTCCCCCCAACACCATCTAAATGTCACTGGTGGCCAGATGGCCCCTACCCTTCACCTCGAAAAAAAGCTTCCTGCTAGCCTAGGGGTCCCTACACCTCACCCCAACCCTCCCAAAAAACTCTGGTGGCCCCTAGCCCCCACTCTTCCAGTCTAATCTCCTTGTACCTTAATTATTAGGAGGCATAAGCGATGCCCAAATGATCCAGCCCCTGCACTGCCATCTTGGAAAATGGCAGCACCTGACTCTGCAGTGCATCCTGGGATGCACCAGGCCAAGTCAATCTGCCATATAAGGGGAGGAGTCAGTCAGAATGCATAAACCATTTTAAATATCGGGCTACATACTGTAACATACTATAGCAAGGTCTACCCAAACAAAGCACCTGTCCTTTACAAATAGTCCAGAACACTGCTGCCCGCATTATTGCTAGCGCTTCAATAGAAGACCACATAACTCTGATACTACACGATCTGCACTGGCTACCAATCTCATCACGGGCAAAATATAAATCAGCACTCACCATCTTCAAAATTAAAAACAACATGTCAGCAGAACTCATCGGAACCAAAACAAGCAAAAGACCAGACAGAAACAGCACCAAAAACAAGATACCAACACCTAGTCTATTCACAAGAACCAACAAATCCACATCCATGCGAACATTCTCTCTTGCTGCCCCTGCTATCTGGAATGTCCTCCCAGATAATCTGAAATCAACAACAGGTATAAAAGAATTCCGGAAGCTACTTAAAACCACCCTATTAATCGAACAATTCAATGAAGACCACCAATCACCCAAATCACCCCACAAGCCGACTTAGGCCACGACAACCACACCAAACACCCCATTACTCTCATTAAGATGTGCATAGTTTAGATAATGTTACAAGAGACTATTCAGGTTTTTTTTGATGATATAATGTTACTGTTGATATTGCAAGTTCTTGGAATAAGTTGATATATGCAAGTTCTTTGGATAAGTTGAAGTTTATTGTAAATGCCCTGATGTTTGCTAGTTCTTTGAATAAGTTGATATATGCAAGTTCTCTGCATAAGTTGATGTTTTTTGTAAACCGCCTTGATTGAATGAAAAGGCGGTATAGAAAAATTGTTAAATAAATAAAATAAATACATTTAATAAACATGGCTTTGTATATATGTGTGTGCCCACTCTTCCTGCGGATAAAAGAATGTGCTGATGGCTCTTTCAGTTTGTATGGCTCTCAGGATCTTTTGCTTTGCTTTGACTGCTGCTGTTCTTTGCTGCTCCTCAGAAGATACGGCTCTAGGCAACTGCCTAGTCATGCAGCAGCAGCATTTACACAACATAACTTGGTATCCCTACATGCACACAATCACTCCAGAGTGGCAGAAATAGACCTTATTTCCCAGTTGAGTGCACATCTGCTTTACACCCAAATAAACCTGAAGCCTGTCAGTAACTGGAGTAACACAATAATTTAATTGAGAAGACTATGGGATGGGCCACAACTGTTACTGTATAACATATACACATAGGGAGTTATTCTGAGCTACGAATAGTGGGGATGGATGGCCCGATGGGCCACTATTCATGACCTTGCCTACCCCCAACTAACTTTCCTGCCGATTGTGGGTTTCCTGGCAGAGTCTGGGTGGGCAGTGGGCGGTTGCTGGCCCTGGACGTAGAGGGACGATTCTAATATCAGCCCCATACGTCCAGGACCGGGGAAATGTCCAGGGAAGTTATTCCATCTCCGAGGTGGAATAACTTCCCTGGACGGTTTTTTTGATGTCCTGGGGCGCGGATAGGGCCGGGGAGGCCGGATTGTGGGTCAGGCTGCGGGGAATAAACATTTTAACAGGGCGGCTGGCATTGCGGCTTTTAAATGGAGTTCCGCGGCTCCCTTTAAAAGCCCTGAGTTAGCTGGGTGCAGTCCTGCACGTGCAGGCCAGACAGAATCGCTGTCCCAGCCTACACGTACAGGACTGTTCGCAATTCTGATCCCATGGGACTAGATGTGGCCCGCGGGATCCGAATCACGAGCCCCTCCGTGCGTCCGGACGCACACAGGGGATCTACGTCCGGGACAGAATAGGACCCGTAGGAGGCAATTGCTCCAGCCCCACTATGGAGAAACTATGCATGCTACCACTCACGCAGAATGCCTTTCAGTGGAAAAGGGCAAGGCTGAGAGCGATGTCGGGAGGGACTGGTGGAATCTACACATATTTTCTACCAGCAAAGTACGTGCAGAGAAGCTTCCAGGCACCACTAGCTGGCCAGCAAATGTTAAAAAGGCACTTGCACGTCCACGAACAAGTATCCAGGGTCATGCTAGCAGGCTAAACGGAACAGCTGAAAATAGTCCTTCCCATGTATAAAGGGCTGGTACCAGAGTTGGTTCAACATGTTGACACCCTAGGCAAACCTTATGCCCCTCCTGGCTACCAGAATCTATTACTGAGCTTTGAATACCCTGCTCTTTGCTACCCCTCAGAAACTGCCACACTAAGCAATCACCTAGTTTGCCTAATGGTTGGGCTGGTCCTGCATATACATACATATTGACTGTTACTCTTCCTATTCTTCTATAAAGAATAAAATTACTGAACATGTAGATAGTCATAATTTAATTGGAGAAAGTCAACATGGATTTAACCAAGGACAGTCCTGTCTCACTAATCTGTTTTATTTTTTGAAGGTGTGAATAAATAGGTAGATAAAGGTGAGCTGGTTGATATAGTGTATCTGGATTTTCAGAAAGCCTTTGACAAGGTCCCTCATGAGAGACTCTTGGCAAATTAAAAAGTTATGGGATAGGAGGCAGTGTACTATTGTGGATCAGGAACTGGTTAAAAGATAGAAAGCGGAGACTATGTCTAAATAGACAATTTTCTCAATGGAGAAGGGTTAATAGTGGTGTACCCCAGGGATCTGTGTTGGGTCTACTGCTTTTTAACATATTCATAAATGACCTGGAACTGGGAATAATGAATGAGGCGATCAAATTTGCAGATGACACACGATTATTCAAAATTGTTACTTTTTACAGGGGACTTAGGAACATGGGCATCACTGAGCCACCTGAGTAACTTCGGTTTCAGCGGCTATATAAGAGCACTTGTATAAGATGCTATATCGAATATACCTAACCCCCGTAAGACTTAATAAAATGAGCAATAAGAGTGATAGTCAATACTGGCATTGATGTGGCGGTTGCGGTGATTATATTCATACGTGGTGGGCTTGTCCACTTTTGGAGACAGTCTGGAGCTAGTTGCGGATAATGTTACGAGACATACTAGGGTAGGTTGGGGAGAAATGGGGCTCAAGGAAATATTGTTGAATGAATAGGAAGTGGGAATGAAGTCAGATTTGGGATACATGTTGCACATACTAGTATGAAAATAGCAAAAGAGTGGAGGGCTAACAAGGCACAAGAGCCCACAGCTGTTGTGAAGCGGTGGGAATATGTCTATAGGATGTGTGAGATAATGGCGCAAAAAGCGTAGTTACTCACCTGTAACAGGTGTTCTCCAGGGACAGCAGGAATCAGTCCTCACATATGGGTGACGTTGGCGCCGATGGAGCCCTCGTGCGGAGCAAATCCCCAGCTTTCAAAGAAAGCCTTTGGGATTGCATCGCGCATGCACGGTCCCCTTCCCGCCCAAGGGTGCCATCTTGCTCAGTCGAATGACATAGCTAAAAAGACGGCAAACAATAGAAAAATTAATAATAGGACTGCAACTCCAGGGGAGGAGGGAGGGCCATGAGGACTGATTCCTGCTGTCCCTGGAGAACACCTGTTACAGGTAAGTAACTACGCTTTCTCCAGGAACAAGCAGGAAGTCAGTCCTCATATATGGGACTCCCTAGCTATAGGCTACCGAGAACCCATAGCTGAAAAATGTCTCCCTCTAGAAGAGCCGCAGCAGCTGTAATAGGAATTCAGCCGAGAACGCAACACCCCCTGGTAGCCTGACACCAAAGGGTCGGAGGGTTGGAGTTGCCTAAACCTCAAATAGGTTACGGAGTACCGTCTGGCCGAAAGCACTGTCCCATTGAGACTCCCTATCCAGGCAGTAATGGGCTGCAAAAGTCTGGCTTGAAGACCAAGTTGAGGCCCGGCAGATGTTTGCCAGCGGAACAGAGTGGAAGTGAGCCACTGACGCGGCCTTAGCCCTGACATGGTGGACCGTGACTCGACCCTGCAACGGGAGGTCGGCCGCCCTGTACGCCCAGGCAATGCAATCTGCCACCCAGGTAGATAACGTGCGCTTGGAGACAGGTAGACCCAGCTTACTGGGGTCATACGTAAGAGACAAAGAGCTGAGTAGCCCTTCGATGTCCCCACGTACGCTCCAGGTAGAAGGACAACGCCCTCTTACAATCCAGGGTATGCAGGACTGCCTCTGCCTGGCTGGAATGCGGCCTGGGAAAGAAGGTTGGAAGAACCACCTCTTGATTGAGGTGGAAAGAAGAGACCACTTTCGGAAGGAACTTGGGGTGGGTGCAGAGAACCACCCTGTTCCTATAAAACTGCGTGTATGGTTTATCAGATACGAGAGCTTGTAGCTCACTCACACATCTGGCTGATGTGAGTGCCACCAGGAAGAGCACCTTCCAGGAGAGGAAGCGCAGATGGCAAGTGGACATCGGCTCAAAAGGTGGGCGAGTAAGCTGCTCTAAGACCACATTCAAATCCCACGGAGTCACCGGAGGGCAAACTGGTGGCTTCAGTAGAAGCAGGCTTCTGAGGAATCTGGACACCAGGGGGTGAGCCGAAAGAGGCTGTCCCTCCACTAGCGAGTGGTTTGCTGACAAAGCACTCGGGTGGACCCTGACAGAGTTATATTTCAGACCCAATTCTGAGAGGTGAAGCAAGTACTGCAACACCACTGGTACAAGGCAAGAGAAAGGGTTCTCGTTGTACTGAGTACACCACATCTCAAATCTATGCCACTTGAAGGCATAGGATTTCCTAGTGGACTGCCTCCTTGAGGCCAGTAACACTTCTTCTACATTCTTAGGTAGTAGAAGAGGAGCTAGCACTGCTCTTTCAGCAGCCATGCCATCAGGTTGAGGGTCCTGAGGTTGGGGTGCAAGAGAGAGCCCTGCTCCTGAGACAGGAGGTCGGGCTGCGTCCCCAGAGGGAGTGAGACTTCCACCGCCAGCTGAAGGAGAAGTGGAAACCAAGGCTGTCTCAGCCATCTGGGGGCTACCAGAATGACCGAGGCCCTGTCCCGAAGGATCTTGAACAGAGTTCGGGCCACCAGGGGCGTGGGAGGAAACGCATACAGGAGGCCCACTGACCAGGAGATCAGAAAAGCATCTGCAGCTACCCTGAGAGGATGTGGCTGTCTGGAGCAAAATTTGGGCAGCTGGTGATTCTGTGGACTGGCAAAGAGATCTATGGACGGATGCCCCCAGCGGTGGAAAATCTGCTGGGCCACCTCAGAATTCAGTTGCCATTCGTGAGGCTGGAGAATCCTGCTTAGTTTGTCTGCTAGGCAGTTCTCCTGACCAGGCAGGTACACTGCTTTGAGAGACATACCCTGCCTGACGGCAAAGGAGCAGAGGTCCAGTGTCTCCCGACATAGGATACGAGACCCTGTACCTCCCTGCTTGTTCACGTAGAACATTGCTACCTGGTTGTCTGTCTGTATCAATACAGACTGATGTAAGAGAACATGACAAAAGGTTTGAAGAGCTAGGTGAATCGCCCAGCTCTAAGAGGTTGATTTGGTGTGTAGACTCGTAAGGAGACCACAGCCCCTGAGTGCATGATCCCTGGCAATGGGCTCCCCAGCCCAGCAAGGAGGCATCTGTCGTTAGCACTCTTGTGTGCAAGGGAGTCTGAAAAGGCACTCCCTTGAGCAGGTTGGGTGGCTGAAGCCACCACTGCAATTTTATTTATTTAGACAGTTTTGTATACCGCCTTATCCTTCAATCAAAGCGGTCACAACACAACTGGGGGATACATTTTTTTTTTTTTAACACGCGGGGATATGAGACATATACACTAATACTTACAATGGGCAATGGAGGGTTAAGTGGCTTGCCCAAGACCACAAGGAGCATCTGTGGGACTAGAAACCCCAATCCTTCCGGCCCAAGGTTGCTGTCTAGTGAGATTTGAACCCCGACCTTCCGGCCTGAAGTACCTTGCCCCAACCACTAGGCTACTCCTCCCTCCAGTCGTTTGGACACTGTTATCCTGTCTCTGAGGCTGCAGGTGGCTTGTGTCCACTGATCCCTGAGGCACCACTGAGCTGTTCTCATGTGGAGATGGGCATTTGGGGTCACATGTACCGTGGAGGCCATGTGGCCCAGGAGGCGTAAGAAGTGTCTCGCTGAGACCTGAGCCTGAACTGTTGTGCCAGTGCTAGCAGCCTCTGTGCCCTGTCCCCCGGCAGGTAAGCCTTCGCCTGAAGCGTGTCCAGTCTTGCTCCTATGAACTCTAAGTTTTGAGTGGGGAGCAAAGTAGACTTTGCGTGGTTTATGACAAAGCCTAGACGTTGCAACATGTTGATAGTGCGAGAAGTGGTCTGTTGGGCCTCCTGTGGCAACTGGCACCTGATGAGCTAGTCGTCCAGGTAAGGGAAGACAAAGACCCCTTGGCTTCTGAGAAAGGCTGCCACTACAGCCAGGCATTTGGTGAATACTCTGGGAGCAGAGGCTAGGCCAAAGGGTAGTACTCTGTATTGGAAATGTTGTCCTCCCACTAAAAATCTCAGATATTGTCTGTGGTCTGGATGTATGAGGATGTGTGTATAGGCATCCTTCAGGTCTAAGGAGCATAGCCAATCTCCCTGGTGGAGATAAGGCAGCAATATTCCAAGGGAAAGCATCTTGAACTTTCCCCTCACCAGGAACTTGTTTAAATTTCTCAGGTCGAGGATGGGTCTGAGGCCTCCTGTTCTCTTTGGTATGAGAAAATACCTGGAGTAGAAGCCCTTGCCCTGCAGGTGGTGGGGCACCAGTTCCATCGCCTGATCTTCTAGAAGACCTGCCAACTCCTGCACGAGGAGGTTCCTGTGAAGAGGGGGTCTGAGAGGCTCTCCTGGAAAGAAGGAGGGTAGTATCTGGCTGAAGTGAAGCAAATAGCCCCTTTGGACTATTTGCAGGACCCAGATATCCGAGGTGATGGCTGGCCACCTGTGGGCATACAGGGTTAGCCTGCCTCCTGTGCAAGACCTTACCACTGGCGGAAAAGAGACTATGCATTGGGAGTCAAAAACCTCCTCCTGGCTGGGTAGGAGTCGGGGCCTGGGAGTTTTCTGCTTACGCGGGCCATGCCCCTGTCCTTTGGCCTGCTGCCCCTGTTGGGGAGCTGGGGTGGCCTGGTAAGTGGGGTAGTTGCGGTAAGCAGTACCCTTCCTCTGGAAAAAGGGCTTTTTACCCAAGCCCTTCTTCTTAGAAGGGGCAGAAATCTTCTTTGAGAGACTTGTCCGGGCCAAGTACTCGAACTCGAGCTCAGCAGCCTTCTCAGTCATGGGTTTGCCAAAGAGGTTGTCACCTTGGCAAGGGACATTGACCAACTTGTCCTGAACCCATGGCTCCAGATCAGACGACATTAGCCAGGCCTGGCGGCATGCACCGATGCCAGCCACAGCTACTCGGGCCGAAACCATCATAGGCCGTTCGAGATATGAACTTCGAGCACTCCCAAATCCCGGTGGACAAGGCATTGAAGCGCTGCAAGGGTGCCTTGGAGAGGCCAACTGAGAACCCGGCAATCTCTTTTGCCAGGTCCCTCAAGTACATGCCCACGTACAGCTGGTAGGTTTGGACACGGCATGACAGCATCGAGCCCTGGAAGCATTTTCTGCCGAGGGTGTCCAGGTTCCGGGCCTCCCGGCCAGGAGGCACCGAGGAGTGCGTCTTTTGGTTCTTCAGCCTATGCATGGCCGATTCCACAACCATGGAGTTGTGCGGCAGCTGTGCCTTTTGGAACCCAGGGCTCTTGCGGACTCGACAGATGGAATCGACCCGCTTGCTGAGCACTGGCATCGAGGCTGGTGACTCCCACATGCGGAGCATCAGCTGTTCCAGCATCGGAGGAACCAGCACAGTAAGGGCTTCCCTCGGGGGAAAGTCATACTGGAGGGCTTCGAGCTCTTCAGCTCGAGGCACCTCCTTGGTGTCCGCCGGGAATGCCAAAGCCTTAGCCATGTCCCTGACGAAGTCCGAGAACCGGGTATCCTCTGGAGGGGACCTTCTCTGAGGCTCCGAACGCGGTGAGTTCGATGGGACATACCGGGTCCGATGGGTGTCTGGGGACTCTTCATCTTCTGTCTCCCATGCCGATCCCTCCGAGGAGGAATCGAGTGGCTCCGGCCGCAAGGGCTTCAGCCCCAACCGCCCCGACGCCGAGAGCACCGGCATTGACGACCTTGGTCCCAAACGGGAGGTCGAGGGAGACCTCGGCTGAGGATCAACTCGAGACCAAAGAGTCTCGAGGATCGGCTCGGCCTCCGGGGTCGACTTGGATGTCGAGGTCCCGGTGGTCAGGGCGGATGGACTGGTGAGACTGGCTATCAGCGCCCGCTGCTGCTCCATGAAGGCAAACATGCTGCGCTCCAGGGCTGTCATCCTGAGACCGAGCTCAGAAGACTCTGCAGCCTCCCGCTCGGGTCCCGACGGATGCCGGCTCCCCTGGAGGAGAATCCACGAGGACAACAGCAGTTACCTTCCTCGGTGTCTCCGGCTCCATGCGAGGCATCTTTGCAGGCTGCGCCGGCTCCGAGGACCCGGGGCAGCGGTCAGGACTCCGCAACCTGGCCTTTGAGGGCCCAGGGCAATTGAAGGCATCCAGCGATGCCGCCCTCATGAGTTTCTTCTTCCTCCGGTGTTCCTGGGAGGAAGACTCCCGCTCAGAAGACCCCCGACAGTGCTCGGGTTCAGACAGCTCCTGAGACGTCGAGGCTTCTAAAGAGGTCTGGACCCGGGGGAATGCAGACTCGGAGAAAATCCTTTCACGCTGCTACTGCCTACTCCTAAGTGCCTTAGAGGACATCTTCCCACATGGGCCACAGACCTGTGGGTCATGGTCGCGCCCGAGGCATCGGAGACAGCAGTCATGTGTGTTGGTGAAGGACATCAAGTTCTTGCACCAATTACACTTCTTAAACCCGCTGGCAGCCATCGGGGGAAAAAGGGCCCCTGCAAGGTCGAAGGACTGTGCTGCCAATGAAAAAAAAAAAAAGAGTGCGAACGCTAGTCACTAAGGACAAAAACGCAAAACCTTGGCCGGACTCGATACCGGTGTACCGAGCCGAGGCGGGAAGGGGAACTGGCATCGAACCAGGTCAAAGAGAAAAATTCTTCTAGAGTTTTGATGCACTTTTTCCACGAGGGATTTGGGACAACATCCGATAGGCTCCGCGGAAAAAGGGAGACTGAGCAAGATGGCACTCTTGGGTGGGAAGGGGACCGTGCATGCGCGATGCAATCCCAAAGGCTTTCTTTGAAAGCTGGGGATTTGCTCCGCACGAGGGCTCCGTCAGCGCTGACATCACCCATATGTGACGACTGACTTCCTGCTTGTTCCTGGAGAAAACTCAAACCATTGAACGTTTTTATAAGAAGTAGCAACCCTACACACAATGGAAAAAAACAAAATAATCGAAAAGGAACGTCTAGCAACTAGTGGGGAAGATGGAGGAGGAATTATGAGGCCTGGTGGGGGGGGGGTTAGGAAGGTGGGGGGACAATTAAGGAAACAATGGAGGGAAGAAAAGACAAGAGGAGGGGAGTAACAGATACCAGGACGCTAGATTATATACTCCAGACCAGGGGGTAAGGGTAATAGTAATGACAAACAGTTATAAGTTGTCTACAGCAGGCATGTCCAACTTCGAACAGGTCATGATCTACTTTTTCCGGCCAAAAGTGCCAGTGATCTACCACCATGAAAATTAAGTTTCAAATTAGTTTCAAATTAAATTTTAACCCAATAAAGTTGGAGGATTCCCCCCCCCCCCCATTTTTAACGAACCTTCTTTCATTTACTTGGATGTGATCAGCTGTTAAGCAAATTAAGCAAAAACAAAACAGAGAGACAAAGATCCAATATGAACTGTGAGGGGAAATGGAAAGTACATTTTTTCTTAAAGTTTTCTTGAGTAATAACTTTCTTTAACTGTCTTAATAACTTCCTTTAACTTTTATTGAGTAATTTGGGTTAAATTTAGGTTGAGTATTGATCCAGGCTGATCTTGCACAATCTTTAATATTTCGCTCTTGCTCATTAGTGAGACATCTGAGCCTGCATTTCATCCACCAGCTTTTTGAAGTTGGGTGAATATTGCGTGAGGGCCAGTCTCGGGGAATCCTGGAGATGTTCATCTGTCATGTTGGAACGCTGTGTACTCTGTCATTTTCAGATGGGAAAACGCAGATTCACATAAGTAAGTTGAACCGAAACAGGAGTGTACAGCTTCACTGCATCTTCTCAAGTTGGGAAATTTGTCTCTAGGCACTAGCTTCCAAAATGATTCTTGCTCAGCACGGGTCTTGAAAAAAATGTCATTTTTAAGGGATAATATTTTGTTTTCAAGAGATGGCTTGCAGCTGCTATCAGTAATTTTTACTGATAGCAGCTCGTTTCTTTAACGTCCACATCTACTTTGAATGGGTATGACAAGTACTCCACAACTGTTCCAATTTTTTAGAAGTCACAGAATCTATTTTCGAATTCCTGGATAACAGAACAGCTTTCTGTCACATACTTCTCGTTCTGAAAAACAAAATTTGGATATTGTCCCAGATGCTCCTGTGTATTAGGAAAATGATCAAAAGTGTTGTTTGCAAGGTCAGTCATCATTAGCTCAAATTTGCTCTTGTTTTTACCTTGTAGTTCAAGGTTCATATCACTTAGGGGCTTGTTTACAAAGCCGCGGTAGCGATTCGCAATCGTTATCGGAGCCGCGGCCCCATTGATTTCAATGGGGCCGCGGCTCCGTTAACGATTGCGAATCGCTACCGCGGCTTTGTAAACAAGCCCCTTAGTTCGCCTGTAAAGTCAGCGAGAAATGCCAGATCACATAATCACTCCTCATCTTCCAACTCTGCTTGGTCATCTCCCCCCTCCTTCAAAAAACGTCTTATTTCATTCAGCAAATCATGAAATCTTTGCAGAAATGTGTGCCTACTTAGCCACCTTACATCTGTATGCAAAATGATTTCTGCTGCACCTTCATCAAGAGTAAGATTGAAAAGCCGTCTTTGAAGTGATCTTCCACGAACTGAATTTACAATTTTGAAAGTGATGTCCATGACAGTCTTTGTATGGAGTCTCTTGTTTGCCAAAACTTGCTGGTGAATGATACAGTGGTAAGAAAGGAAATCTGGAAAGTCGTCATGCTGTCTACAGAGGGCTATGAAACGTTAACCTCACCTGTCATTGCTCTTGCTCCATCAGTAGTGATGGAAACAAGTCTATGCAATGGAAGATTACACTTTGTCACAAAAGAATGGAAAGAACTGAATATTTACTGACCGGTAGTTCTCCATTTTAAAGAAATCATTCCAAGTAGTTCTTCTTTAACACTGAAGTCTTCAAAAACCATCAGGATAAAGACTAGTAACTGGGCTATGCCTCTTATGTCTGTAGATTCATCCAGTTGGAGTGAGAAAGCAACACAATTTGAAACATCCTCCAACAATTGTTCAGTTGTGTCTCCACATATCTTTTCTATTCGCCGCACGACGGTGTTTCTTGACAATTGTACATCTTGAATAGCAGCTATGATCTCCTCCTTTTTTTAAAATCCTTCAAAAGGATTGTCAGCTGCTTCAAGAAAAGGAGAAATTAGGCCTTACCTGCTAATTGTCTTTCCTTGAGCTCTCTCCAGGCCAGTCCAGGGAACGTTAGGGTTGTCAATCCCGTTCAGCAGCTGAGGACAGACAAACTAGAAGTTTTGCCGACAGCTTAAGCCACTCCCCTTGATGCCAGTGTTCCAGTCTTGTATTAACAAAGCAGCTTAACTCCCATAGTGACAAAGAGAACTAAAGCACCAAAGAACGAAACCAAGAAAAACAAACTAACCGGAACTGATAACTTTCTACATTCCCCAGACACGGACTGCACACGCCAAACGCAATGCACACGCCAAACGCAACATGGACTGCACACGCCAAACGTAATTTCCCTCTTTTGATTATTACCTTTTATCTTATTTACAAATTTCCTTTTGCTTCTCTTTGTCTTTTTTTTTTATTTACTTATTTGTTCTTCTGCAGATTACTGAGACAAACATATTGCTCACGCTCTTGCGCTCAGAAAGACCAAAAACCGAGGACGAAAGTCCTCCTTCAGTGAAAAACCCTGGGTGGGCCCTGGACTGGCCCGGAGAGAGCTCAAGGAAAGACAATTAGCAGGTAAGGCCTAATTTCTCCTTCCTAATCGCTTCTCCGGGCCAGTCAAGGGAACGTTAGGGCAGTACCAAAGCAGTACCTAAACTCGGGAGGGACCCGCTAGACCTGCAACAATGGCCGAGGCTCCCACATTCGCATCCCATCTGGCGAGAACATCCAACCTGTAATGTCTAGTGACAGTATGCAGAGAAGACCACGTAGCGGCTCTACAAATATCCACTGGAGGAACTAATGTGAATTCCACCCAAGACGCCGCTTGAGATCGCGTGGAGTGCGCTCTGAGCCCCACTGGCGGCTCCTTCCCCCCAGCTTCGCAAGCTGCCACTATAGCGTGCTTCACCCATCGGGCAATCGAGGCTTTCGTAGCCACCTTACCCTTACGCTGGCCCGCAAACAGTACAAACAACCTATCTGACCTGCGAAAATCCTTAGTGATCTTAAGGTACTTCCTCAGTATGCGGCCGAGATCCAACTTTCTGAGAGCGCGATACATCGGAGAACCAGAGAGATCGGAGAAAATCGGCAACGCCACTGACTGATTCACATGAAAAGAGGACACCACTTTAGGCAGAAATGAAGGAACAGGCCGCAACATCACCTTCTCCGGCAGAAATTGAAGGTAGGGCTCTCGACAAGATTAAGCCTGCAAATCCGAAATTCTCCGAGCCGAACATAATGCTACCAAGAAGGCCGTCTTCCAGGACAACTCTTTTAAACTTACCGCGGAAGCGGACTCAAAAGGTGGTTGCGTTAACACCTCCAGCACCACATTCAAATCCCAAGGAGGTACGACATTGCGCAAAGGAGGCCTGATAATCTTGGCCGCCCGAAAAAACCGCTGCACATCTCCATGTGCTGAGATATGGCAATTCAGCACCGAACCTCGAAAACAACTCAAGGCCGCCACATGCACTTTCAGGGTGCTGAGAGTTAAGCCTTTATCCAAACCATCTTGAAGAAACAATAGCAGTTGCGGCAACGCCGTAGACATCGGCTCGTAGCCCTGATGTGCACACCTCTGTTCAAAAACACGCCAGACGCGCACGTACGCCAGTGGAGTCGAAGACCTCTTGGATCGCAACAAGATGGAGACAACAGAATCCGAGTAACCCTTGCGTCTTAACCGATCCCTTTCAAGAGCCAAGCCGTAAGCAAGAAGCGATCCACCTGCGGCATCAACACGGGACCCTGGCTTAACAGATTGCGCCAGGACAGAAGTCGCCAAGGAGAATCTATCAACAGCCGCACCAGGTCTGCATACCACGGCCGCCGGGGCCAATCTGGCGCAATGAGAATCACTGTTCCTCTGTGACCCGCTATGCACTGAACGACCCAACCGAGCATCGGCCACAGCGGAAAGACATACAGAAGGGTGTCCAGCGGCCAGGGTTGCACCAGCACATCTAGGCCTTCCGACAAGCGTTCCCTGCGCCTACTGAAAAAACGAGACACTTTGGCATTAATCGAACATAGCCATCAGGTCCATCGCCGGCTACCCCCAGCGCACCGTAATGTCGTGAAACACAGCCGCATTCAGTTCCCACTCCCTAGGGTCGAGAACATTCCAACTGAGATAATCTGCCTGCACATTGTCCTTGCCTGCCACATGCGCCGCTGATAAGGCTACGAGATGATTCTCCGCCCAACACAACAACTCCTGGCTCTCCTCTAGTAAAGATAGACTCCTGGTACCCCCTTGCCGATTGATGTATGAAACGGTCACCGCATTGTCGGAAAAAACTCGGACCGCCGCCCCTTCGAGCAGGTGCCAGAAATGTAGAAGTGCGAGGTGAACGGCACGGAGCTCTAACCGATTGATCGACCACGAGCTCTCTACCTGGGACCAGAAGCCCTGTGTCACCTGAGCCTGACAGTGCGCACCCCAGCCCGAAAGACTGGCGTCCGTTGTCAGCAGCACCCACGCAGGATCTTGTAAGGGAACCAGCCACCACAGCAGACTCTTGCGCACTGGGTCTGGACATATCAGCCTTTGTGAGAGAGGATGAAGCTGCGGCGACCACCTGGAAAGCAACGCCTGTTGGAGAGGCCGCATATGCGCTCTGGCCCACGGAACCAAGTCCAGGGCCGCCGCCATGGACCCCAAGAGCTGCAAATAGGTCCACGCCGAAGGAGCCGAAATCCTCAAAAAAGCTTGCACTTGTTGTCCAATCTTTTGAACTCTGCTCTCGGGCAGAAAGACCAAACCCCGTTCCATGTCGAAGAAGGCCCCGAGATAAGTGAGCTGTCTCACCGGCTGCAACTGACTCTTTGCTTGGTTGATGACCCAACCGAGCCGCTCCAAGAGTTGAACCACCCGAGCTGTTGCCATGACTGCGGCCTCCCGGGAATCGGCCCCGATTAGCCAATCGTCCAGATAAGGGTGCACCCGGACCCCTTCCTTCCGCAGGGCCACTGCCACCACCACCATTACTTTCATGAAGGTGCGAGGAGCAGTTGCAAGCCCGAGAGGCAACACGCGAAACTGGAAATGACCCATCGGGAGGGCAAATCTCAAAAATCGTTGATGATCTGCTCTGATGGGAATGTGCAGATAAGCCTCCGTGAGATCTATGGCCGAGAGGAACTCTTCTGGTCGCACCGCCCGAATAACAGATCTTAGCGTCTCCATCCGAAAATGCGGAACTCGCAAGGCGCGATTGACGTGCTCGAGATCGAGAATTGGTCGAAAAGATCCTTCTTTCTTGGGGACCACAAAATAAATCGAGTATCGACCTAAGCCGCACTGGTCGCGAGGAACCAGTACCACCGCCTGCAGTTGTAGCAAACGTCCTAGTGTCTTGGAAATTGCCTGCATCTTCGGACCCGGAGCACAAGGGGACACCACAAAGGCCTCTGTCAACGGGTAAGCGAAATCCAGCGCATACCCCTCTCGAACAATCTCTAACACCCATTTGTCGGAAGTTATGGTGGCCCAGGCCGAGAGAAACTCCTGTAAGCAGCATCCCACAGGTACCTCCATCTGGACCGGCCGACCTTCATAGCCACAGACTTCGCTGCAATTCAAACCAAATCATAGAAGGCATCTGCCAGGTAAGCCGCTGCTGACTCTAGCTTTGCCCCCTCCGTGGAAGACGCTTCAGCTGAATCAGCAGCGACCTCCCCCTGGAGCCAGCGGATGGACGCTCTGGACACATACGCTCCACAAATGGAAGCCTGCAGAGCTAGAGCGCTAGAATCAAATGCCTGCTTCAAGAGAACCTCCAACTTACGATCCTGCAGATCCTTAAGCGCCGCCGCGCCCTCCACTGGAATCGTTGTCTTCTTAGTTACCGCTGAAACTAAGGCATCCACTTTAGGCATCTTTAACAACTGTCTCTCCTCCTGAGGCACCGGTTACAGGCAACCTAAAGCGCGACTACCCCTCAAAGTAGCCTCGGGACATTACCACTCAGACTCTATCATTTGCTTAATAACACGGTGAACCAGAAAACAGCGTTGCTCCGCTTTAAAGCCTTGTAACAATGGATCCTCCAGCGGTTCCTGTGACATGGAGGGCATCATAATGTTCAGAGCAGACAAAGACTGAGATATTAGCGCTCCTAGTTCCTCCTTGCGAAAAACCCTAAAGACATTAGGATCTTCGCCCGGCGCAATTTCCCCCTCTTCAAGCTCCCCCAGCCAAGGATCCAAGCTTGCCTCAGAGAGGAGCTCACCCTCCTCTCCTAACTGAGGCTCCGCGCTCAGCGACCCTGTTGGCTCCACACTAGACAGCTTAGTTAAACCACTCTGAGAAGAGCCCTCTCCCGGGTCTACCGCAGCCCCTTCAGGATGCACTAGCTGTCCCTGATGGGAATCGGGAGCAAATCCAGCCTGTGAAGACTTCAGCAAAAAAGCCCGATGCAGCGCTAAAATGAACTCGGGGGAAAAAAGTGCAGAGAGACCCTCCTGAGCTTCAGGAGGCTTCTGCTGAGCCTGAACCACTGCCGGAGCTTCCTTACTAGACTTACATTTTCTTTTTCCCTGCTTGTAAGGACCCGCGGGAGCAACGGATGGCTCCCCTAAGATGGCGGCCATTCCCACCTTTTCTGAAGCAACTGAAGGCCTTTCTGTCTCTACAGGCTTATTATCCATATCTTCCGAATGGAGACTAAATGAAAGCGCAGAGCAGAAAAACAGACCCGACGCGCTCCAAACAACACTGCCTCAATGAACTTACCGCCGCAGATCCGCGTAGCCGAGGGAACACCCGCCGCAACGAGACTGCGCGGACTAACTCAAGGAAGACCTCCTCCTGCCCTGACGGCTTCGGTGATCTGAGCGCAACAGCGTAGAGCTCTTTCCCACTCCACGCTGCTAGCGGGGTAAGAGAAAATGCGGCGGTTCAGCAAGGAGGATGGCAACTGGGGCTCCCAGGACCAGACCTCCGCCAAGGTAGCTACACGCCCAGAAGAATGCAGGCTCTGCACTCTCCTGCTGCCTAGAACCGGCAGCAATGGGCCGTCATGTTAATATTGTATGTAGCTTAATTAATTAATTGACCTTATAGCCAAGGGGAATATAGCAGCCATCAGCCCTGCTAGAGCCAGCCCGCTTTCCAACTCCTGTCCAAAATAACCAAAACCTTCCTCTCTGTTAGGGAGACTGTCAGCCACGACGTCCTGTTCAGCTGCTGAGGACTGAAAGACTGGAACACTGGCATCAAGGGGAGTGGCTTAAGCTGTCAGCAAAACTTCTAGTTTGTCAGTCCTCAGCTGCTGAATGGGATTGACAACCCTAACGTTCCCTGGACTGGCCCGGAGAAGCGATTAGGAACAATCTTTTACAAATGCCCCTTCAGTGAAAGGTTTGCATTTCTTTGCGATCAGGTTGCTGACCTTGAAGGATGCTATGGTTGCATTGACCGAATGTGACCTTGGCTTCGCCATCAACTGTTGCTGAGTAGCCAATTTTGATTTAAAGTTCTTTGAGCTTCAGTTTACGAATTTCACTTTTGGGTGGAAAATCAGCATCAAACTTATTGCTATGCAGAGCCTTATAATGACGTTCCAGATTACCCTTTTTGGGCAAGGATACTGGGGCGTTACAAATTAGACAACACCACTTGTCTTTCACCATGATGAAGAAGTAGTCCATTTCCCATCCATTATGAAAGTGTTAGGTTTTGCTCTTCTTTGGAACACTCATCTTCATTATACTGGGGTGGCTTGATGTAAGAAGACCAAATCTGCTAAGTTAGTATAAACACTGGCTGAATCTGGTCCAAAACTGTCACTGTCCCAAAGTATTAAAGATCAACAGGAACTGAAGACCTCTGGATGATGTGCCATACAAGGACTGGAGATGCCAAAACCACAATTGCAGTTCTAAAAATAAAAATTCATCATACTGGCACCAATAATCAAATACCACCAAACAATCATCAAAAAAACTCAAACACCTGTCCAGCAAACCAGATAAAATCAAATACCGCCACACGCGATTTAATAAATTCTGCACAGAGTGTAGAATCAACGCAAAGGCAAGGCAAAATAAAATTGCAGAGGCAAGCAAGAGTCACAGTGGTTTGAACCAATTCGAAGGCAAGGCATAGGCAAGTTAGAACAAAATTGGAAAAGCCCGCCAAAATCACCACATTCTTGACACTTTGTTGTGTCTGCCCGAAAACGTTTAATGGAAGCGAACTATAAAGCGACCAACGACCAGCACACGACACAATACGGTAACTGTATTCAGGTAAAGCCCGGGCACGAGCTCTCTCCTAGCGATGGGGTGAGCTGCTGGAGAGATGGAGCCAAGTGGGGCTGGCGATCTACCACTGACTCCTCCACGATCTACAGGTAGATCGCAATCTACCTGTTGGACATGCCTGGTCTACAGTATGCAATCTATGCATTGAATGTTAAAAGTTCCTCTGCCCTCGAAAATAAGAGTGGAATCTTTATGGGCAATGTTGTATACTTGTTGATAATGTACACTTTGAATTGGTTAAATGTGATGTTAATAATATAATAAAAATTAAATATTTAAAAAAAACACACAAGAGGATTGTGAAAAATTGCAAGAGGACCTTGATAAATTGGGAGACTGTGCATTCAAATGGCAGATGAAATTTAATGTGGACAAGTGCAAAGTTATGCACTTAGGGAAGAACAATCCAAATTAAGGTTACACGATGCAGGGTTCCACAATAGGAACCACCACTCAGGAAAAGGATCTATGCATCATCACAGATAATACATTCAAACCCTCTGTTCAGTGTGCAACAGCAGCCAAGAAAGTAACTGTACTGTCTAAACGTTTACACGTACCCTAATGTTAAATGTAACCTTCCAATTGTGATGTGACGCGACCACCTTGACTGAAGGAAAAGGTGGCATACAAATCTGTCTAAATAAATAAATATTCTTGAACTGTATTACACTTCATGTTATTATTATTTTTTTTATTTATATAGTTTCATTACATAATAAGAAACAAAATACCAAAAACAAAAATACACTATGACACGATAGTATATATATAATCAAAAGTCCACATCAAGGGGCAGCTCCTTAATCACATTAAACAAATGAACCGCATAATATATAAATGCTCACAATACATAGTCAAGAAGACAAGAATATATAATAGATTATTATTCCCTATCTTTGAGAAAATTTAATAACTGATCCACTTCAAAAAACAAATAACGGTTACCCTGAAAAGCTATCTGACATTTACAGGGAAATTTAAGATAAAATAAGGCACCAATAGCTTCTCTGCAGAAGGTGACAGCATTTTCGAGGGAAGTAGTTACAATGTTAGCTGATCATGAGGTTCGATTGTCCTCTGTGGAGAAAATTGCTGGAGCTTATGAAAAATTTGATTTCCTCTCAACAGTCTGTTTTTGTTAAATTTACTCAAGATTTTGGTTTACTACATCGGCAGGATGAACTTTTGGAGAATTCTTTGCGTTCTAAGAATTTGCGTTTTTTAAATTTTCCCCGGACGCACTATCTTTCTCCTTTGCTTTTGTTACAGAAATACCTTAAGGAAGTTTTGTTATTTAAGGATATAGAAAATATTTTAGTTTCACGGATATATTATTTACCTAAAGGGAAAGTGGTTAAAGATGTTCATATGTTAGGGGGGGGGGCTCAATATGATCAATTGGCATCTTCTACATTGGATTTATCTGGATTTCTTGAGTCTTCTTTTGATGATATTGCTTCTAGAGATACATTGTCGGTCAC
Organism: Ichthyophis bannanicus; assembly: GCA_033557465.1. Classification (NCBI taxonomy): domain Eukaryota; kingdom Metazoa; phylum Chordata; class Amphibia; order Gymnophiona; family Ichthyophiidae; genus Ichthyophis; species Ichthyophis bannanicus. The sequence goes on along the minus strand of CM066043.1, from coordinate 174,603,782 downwards.
TTTTGTTTTGGAGAAGGATAAAGATAGAATCTTGCGAGACTATTTTCAGAAGAAAACTGAAAAGTTTTGTGGTTAAGCAATTCAGATATTTCCAGATGTTTCTAAAGTTACACAAGAACGTCAAAAGGCTTTCTTGCATGTTATTATTTTTAACAGAAGGTTTAGTCCTGTTGCTTAGGCCATGGTTGTAACATTATCATGTTTCCAGTGGGGTTGGGTGACAGGGTGTTAATGTCCCCATATTGTAGAGCCATATTGTAGAGCCAACGCATAGCTCACATGCTGCATTCGATGTTAGCCCCAAAGAGGCCAAAAAATGAACAGTGATACATACAAGAACGAAAAACATATAAAGATTATCTTGAATAGCACAGAGGAGCAGTGCCATTACTTATATTACATATAAGCAGAGAAAACTTAAAATACCCTCTGATGTATCTGGATATGTAAGAGGACAGCAACATTGGGCCGGAAGGACTGGGGTTTCTAGTCCCACAGGTGCTCCTTGTGGTCTTGGGCAAGCCACTTAGCCCTCCATTACCCATGTTCCCTGTAAAATAGTTATCTCCAAGTTATAATGCCCTGTGCAATATAATTTCAGTTTGTTCAATGTAAACCGGCTTGATTATCATGAAAGGCAGTATATAAGAAATGTTAAATAAATAAATACATAAAAATAAGCATAATAGAAGTGTCCGTAAGTACACTTGCTGCATGGGGAGAATCTCACATTTCATTACTAAACTCAGGTGATGATTTTTTTGCTTGACAAATTTCTGTTCAAGTAGTAAACGTTTTCTGCTTTTAGATGACTGCTGCAGCCCTCTATTCAATTAAGAGCTTTACACCCAGGTCCCTTCAGCATTGGAGGGCACTCAGCAGAACTTGGCGCCACTTCCCCATCGCCTCCACCATCCCCCACCCAACAGTTGCTAAGGCAGCGCAATATTTCTCCAGTCGCGCGCGACGTGAAACTGACCCGTTTTCGATCTCGCGTCAAACTGCATCCTCGGCACTGCAGTTGCCGCGGCAGCAAAATTATTCAGAAGGCCTGGGGACTGGGAGCGAACGCATCTGGCGGGTGACGTCACGGCGGAGGGCGGGTACACGGAGTAGCGTTGTGTCACGTGTTGCCCTTCGGACGCAGAGCAGACTGCAGAGTGTACTGTAGACGGGCACCGGCCGTGGCACATAAAGCAGCGCAACGTGTTTGATAACCCACGTGGCCTGGAAAGAAGCGTGGGAAACTCCCGGATGGCACAGGATTTGACAGAGGCCTGCTCGAAGAGGAGTTTCTCTAGAACTCTCTCGGAAATTGGTCTTTTGTCTCTTAGAAACGTAGCCGTATAACAGAGAACGGACGAACGCATGACTGCCCCGCATAGCCCAGAGGACAGACGTCATGTCATAGCAGCAGTTTAAGCCTACCATCTTCCCTCTATGCCGATAGGCCCACCAGGGCGGAGGCTGAAAACTAAGGGAGTGATGCTGTGTCCCCGTCACAGCACGCGGCTTTACCAAAGGGGAGGCGGGAGTCTGTTATGGCACTGACCTGCTCGCTTTGGTAAATTCGGTTCTTTTTGATCTATACTTAAATCGAATATAACCAATGGGGTACAAGAAATTAAAGCTCATTGTTGATGCCGCTGAACAATGATAGAGCTTGTGCAATCCTGTTTCCTCAGGTTCTTTGAACAATGGCAGTTCTATTTCTGGTCCTCAGCAAGCTGATAATGAAGCGGTGCACATGCAGAAACACATGCTGACTGCAATTATGCTATAGCCACCGCATTAGTATCTTTTTAACTGGGCACGGGTCTGTAATAACTACTCGTGCATGTCAGGTAGTTTGGAATGAACATTAGGCTGGTTTCCTTCCTCGCCCTTTGACTCAGAAGGATTCAGTTATTTTCATAAGCAAAAGGGATGTGATTGTTAAGAGTGGAAAATTTGTGGGAATGATAAGACAAGGTAGCACAAAGTACTGTTATAAAACCGCCCTAAAACTCCCCCCCCCCCTCAAAAAAACCCACAGGCTGTAAAAGGCCTTGGATACAGGTTAGCTCCGATTTTGGAGTTTGTGCTTGAGCAATCTATGGCAAAGCTTCAAACAAACAGCAGCACATGGAAATGGAACAATTAGCTCTTCAGCACACAAAGCACAGCCAGGGCCCATCCTCGAGTTGGTTCAATGTGTTAACACCTTAAATGAAATCACCTTAGGCCAACCTTAAGTATTATTATTATTAGTATTATATAGTATTATTATAAGTATTATATTATTGTAAACCGCTCTGATGCCTCGGCCTGAGCGGTATATCAAGTGATTAAACTTAAACTTAAGTCACATACACACCACTCCAGGTTGTCAGAATCTATTGCTTAGCTCCAAGGGCCTTGCTCTTTGCAACCCCACAGAGGCTTCCACCATAGGTAATCGCTTAGTGGTTGCAATGGCAGTAGCCTTTAACACAATGTCTGAGGAGGGTTAAAGTATTAGGTTATAGGTTTCTGGTCAACACTAGTGAAAAATGCATAATAGCGATGATATTGGGTCCACCAGCCTCTGTGTCTTGTTTCCCCAACAGTGGCCATTCTAGATGACAAGTACTTGACATAGGAACAGGAGCCAGTTCCATGCTACTTATCCCTAGGGATAGTTTTCCCCTTGGACTTCAGGAAACAACATAAGCACTGGCAAGTTAAATGCAAGATAGGCAAAGAGAATTTGAAAAGAAGCTTGGCATGGAAGCAAAAAACACATGCTAAAACTTTTTCAAATATAGTCATAGCAAAAAAAAAACCCGAGAGAAACAATTGGACCATTGTATGATAGGGGGTAAAAAAGGGTGCTAAAGGACAAACCATAACCGAGGGACTGAATTAATTCTTTGCTTCAGTCTGACAAAAATGTAGGGCAGTTACCCATGCCAGAAATGGTAGATAAAGGTGATGTAGCAGAAGAATTGAAAGAAATAAACCAGGAGGAATATATTTCAACTGTTTGATAAACTGAAGAGTCACAAATCGCCAGGACTGGATTGTATATATCCAAGGGTATTGGAAAAACTGAAACGAGATTACTAAATGTAGATATGCAATCTGTGAACTATCATTTAAATTGTCTGTAATACCAGATTATTGGAGAGTGGCCAATGTAACTCCAATTTTTTAAAGGGTTCTAGGGTAATCTGGAAAACTACAAATCAGCAAGCCCAACATCAGGACCAGATAAAATGGTAGAAACCATTATAAAAAATAAAATCACCAAAGATTTGGACAGCCATAGTTTAATGGGAGAAAGCCAACATGGATTTAGCCAAAGAGAGTCTTAATGGAGCAGGAACTGGTTGAAAGATAGAAAGCTGAGAGAGGGTAGGGGTAAATGGCTAATTTTTCTTAATTGAGAAAAGTGAATAGTGGAGCACCCCTACTGCTTTTTAACATTCATAAAATTACCTAGAAATAAGAACAATGAGTGATGTGATCAAATGTGTAGATAACACAAGAGGATTGTGAAAAATTGCAAGAGGACCTTGAAACGCTGGCAGACTAAATTTCATCTGCCATTTGGAATCTAAATGTGGATAAGTGCAAAGTTATGCACCTAGAAAAGAACATCCCAAACTATAGTTACACGATGCAAGGTACAACCTTAGCAACCACCCAGGAAAAGAATTTAGGCAGCACTGTGTATAATGGAATGATACCCTTATGAGGAGGCTTAAAAGGTTAGGGCTCTCCCACTTAGAAAAGGAGACAGCTGAGGGAGATATGATAAAGATCTATAAATTAGTGAATGGAGTGGAACAGATAAACAAAGTGGTTGTTTAACCTATCAGAAAGTAGATAGACTACAGTGTTTTTCAACCTTTTTTGTGCAAAGACACACTTTTTTCATGAAAAAAATCACGAGGCACACCACCATTAGAAAATGTTAAAAAAATTTACCTCTGTGCCTATACTGACTATATATAAAGTAATTCTCTTGAATAGGAATCAAACACTCACACCACCCCCCCCTCCCCCCTCCACTGCTGGTTCACTCCCCCTCCACTGCTGGTTCACTCACCCCCCGTCACTTACTCACACCTGCTGGGTCACTCACTCACTTAACCCCCCCTCCCCTGCTGGTTCACTCACACCATCGCATCGCCCCCCCTTGCTGGTTCACTCGCATCGCCCCCCCTTGCTGGTTCACTCACACCACCACCCCCCCTCCTCCACTGCTGGTTCACTCACACTCCCCCCCTCCTTGCTGGTTCACTCACACCCCTCCCCCTCCCTCTGCCCAAGCCGCTGCTTCTGCTTTGTACAGAGCAGCGGCTGCACTACACTTACATTGAAAAGTAAAGAGAAACTGTGTCAGGAGCCCTCCGGTCATCACAGAGCCCGAGGAAGTGATGTCATGGGGGGCGGGCTCCTCACAGGCTGTCTTTCCTTTTCAAATTAACTTTATTGCAGCTAAAGTTAATTTGAAAAGGAAAGACAGCCTGTGAGGAGCCCGCCCCCATGACATCACTTCCTCGGGCTCTGCATGATCGGAGGGCTCCTGACACAGTTTCTCTTTACTTTTCAATGTAAGTGTAGTGCAGCCGCTGCTCTGTACAAAGCAGAACCAGCGGCTGCACTGCTATAGGGAATCGCGTTCGCGCCGCGGACTTCGGCACAAAAGCCGGTTTTTTGCTCTGGCCGCTCCCGATCTTGCGGCCAGAGCAAAAAACCGGCTTTTCAATGGCCGGTTTTACAACTGTGCCGGCAGCCGGCCTGGCCATGGAAAAACCGGCCGGTTGGCAACCCTAATTTGTGAGCCGAGGCCACATGTTACGGATGAAATTGGAATTTTTCCCGCGGCACAGTGGTTGAAAAACGCTGGACTAGAGGACACACAATGAAGCTACAATGCAAACCATTTGAGACAAGAGAGGACTTTTGTTTTACTCATTAAACATGTAATCAAACTCGAATGTTACCAGAGGCTGTAGTAAAAGCTGTTAGTGTAGCTGGGTTTAATAATAATAATAATAAAAATCTGCAAACCATTATTAAAGAGGAGCTATGTTAGCCACAGTTTGCCCTGGGACAAGCATTGTGGAACCTGCCCTGTACTGGTGGCCTGGATCGGCCAGTGTTGGAAACAGGATAGTGGGCTTGATGGACTGACTCAGTAAGGCAATTGTATGTTCTTACCTTAGCTATTCATGGACTTTTCCCTCCATGAATCTGTTCAAATCTTTAAGCCCAGCTACAGCACCTGCTATTACCATCTCTACCAACCATGAGTTCCTAGATTACACCATAGACACTTGGAGCCAGAGGGGAAAAAAAGAGAGAGAATAAAGTCCCTTTGACTTAAACATTAAGCCCCCACAATTTTACTTCCTTTGCGTCCCTCTAGTCCAGTCCCGGAACCATAGAGTTGTGAACCTCCACCAGCAGCTTTGGAGACTGAAAGATGTCATCGCTTTGATGTCACTGGTACTAATAGGCAAGATCCGCCCCCTTTCCACCAGTACTTTCAGTCTCCAAGCAGCTTGGAGGTTCTGAGCCCGGGGACTAGGCTCAAGGGAAACAAATAAGCAGAGCTATTTTTTTTTGGAAATTTAATTTATTTTAATTTAATTCATTTACTTTAATACTGATTTTGGGTTTTCTTTTTTTGTCTGATCCGGTGCTGCTGCTCAGGGGGTCTTTTCTGGTTCCCCTCAGGATCCCTCTCTCTCTCCCTCTTTCCTTCCCCTCTCCTTTCTCTTTGTGTAGTCTGTCTGAGCCCCAGCGTTTAAACAAGCTGTGGGAGGGGGGGAGTATTTTCTGGAGGGCCTCCCTGCTCCCGAACCCGCATAAAAGGGTGAGGAGCAGGTGGAAGGCAGCCGTTGAGCAGCAGCGTGGAAGGCTGCAGGGGAAAGCAGAGGAGCCGCGGCATGGTCTGAACGGGCTGCCCCCTCTTCCTGACAGCACGCTGGGGCTGAAGCCGCATTAAGGCTGAGTTCCGGCGCCGGACAGTGTCTTCTCCTCTTCCCTCCTGTTTCCTCTCTTCTCCGGTTCGCCGGGTGAGTAACAGCAGGTTTTTTGCTTGAAAAATTTGGACGGGAGGTGAGAGGGCTGAACAGAGCTTTCGTGGCGGCTCCTGCGGGCCTCGTGGTCTCGGGAACGGGCCGCATGCAGTTAGCGCGGGAAGTTTGCCGGCGGCCATGTTTTAGCGGCCCGGCCTTCTTTGCCTCATTAAAGCTGTTCTGAGCTTCGTTTTGCGATCAGGTTGCCTACATTTTGCTAGTTGACTCCAGCTCTTTCCTTTGGTTTAAAAAAAAAAAAACAGCCCCTTGGTGCTCAGGGGCCCTGAAGCTTGTGCTGCACGCTGAGTAACATGCCTGCTAAGCCGCGCTGTTTTGTTTGTGGGGTACGGCGAAACAAGGTCTTGGAGTCCGGGGTCTGCAAAGGCTACTCCTTGCAGGCGGAGACCATGGATGGGGCTCTGGGGAGTGTCGCTGAAGAACAGGTAGCGGGTCCTTCGGAGGCCCGGGAGTCCAGGCTGCCATCTCTGGGGCCTGTGGAAGCTGTAGCGGGGCCTGCCTTCGCTGAAGGTGTGGGTTCGTCACAAGGAGGGGGCCTCGGTGGGGTTGGCCCTGGAATTCCTCCGGATTTTTTCGCGCTTATGCAGAAGGCGTTTGCCTTGCTGCAACCTGCGGTGGCACCTCCGGCTTGCAGCTCTTCAGGGCGAAAGCGGTCAGCTTTGGGGGGCCTCCCGGAGGAGGAGGTCCGGTTGGTCAAACAGCGTAGAGAGGCCCTGGATGACAGCCTGCCTTCGTGCTTGGATGACGGGGCCGGGGGGGGGGCGGGCTTGGATGTGGAAGAGGCCTCTGATGTGGCGTTGGAGGAAGGAGAGTTGCCGGACTTAGAAGAGCAGAGTAGAGTAGTCCGGGTGTTTCGGCGGGAGGAGTTACCAGCCTTGATTGCTGAGACTCTTAAGACTTTAAACATGTCTTCGGAGCCGCCGTCCGCTGAGGAGTCGTTGGAGGACCTTCTTTTGCAGGCCGTGCAGACTTCTCAGCGGGTGTTCCCGGTTCATAGGGTATTTCGGAACATGATTCAAGAGGAATGGGACTTGCCGGAGGCGGCGCTACATGGTACTAGAGCCTTGTCCCGTCTATATCCGCTTTCCGAACAGGATAGGGAGCTTTTTCGCTCTCCAAAGGTCGATGCAGCTGTGTCGGCGGTCACTAAGAGGACCACCATTCCAGTAGAAGGGGGCGGCTGCCTTAAAGGATGTTCAGGACAGGAAGTTTAGATACCTTATTGAAGCAGGTATTTGATGTCTCGGCCATTTCTATGCAGGCCTCGATAGCGGGGGCATGGGTGGCGAGAGGCTGCCTGCGATGGTCCCAGCGTTTGCAGGGGGTGCAGGTGGAGGAGCACGCGGGAGAGCTGGCGCGGCTGGAGTCGGGCACGGCTTATTTGTCGGATATTCATTACGATCTTATCCGTGGTCTCGCCAAGAGTATGGCGTCGGTGGTTGCCGTGCGCCGGTATCTGTGGTTGCGTAACTGGGCGGCGGGCGGCTCATCAAAGACGCGGCTTAGTAAACTCCCGTTTCGGGGAAAGCTGCTGTTTGGTGAGGACCTGGAAAAGCTGGTCAAGGACTTGGGGGAGTCTAAGGGTGGTCGGCTCCCGGAAGATAAACCGAAGCAAGGCCGAGTGGCTTCGGGGACCAGGGGGTCCTTCAGGGATTTTCAGAGGTTTCGGTCCTCGCGTTTTGGTCAACCACAGAGGGGTCGCTTTCCCTCGCGGGGGCAAGGGTTTCGGGGGGGGCCGGCAGGGGTTTTGCTCCCTTTCAACCCTCTACCAACAAAAAGCCCCAATGAGATAAGGCGGACTCAGGTGGCGGTGGTGCCCGTGGGAGGGCGGTTACGGGAGTTTTACCCTGCCTGAGTCCAAATTACCTCCGATCAGTGGGTGCTGGAGGTCATTTGAGAGGGCTACGCCCTAGAGCTACAGCGACCCGTATTAAATTCCTTTGTTCTTTCCCCGTGCAGAGCGCCGCAGAAGCTGCAGGCGGTCGCAGAGACGCTTCGGCGGCTGCTGCAGCTCAGAGCGGTGGTACCCGTGCCAGCGGACCAGTGCGGGTGCAGTCGGTACTCCATCTATTTTGTGGTCCCCAAGAAGGAAGGCACGTTTCAGCCAATTCTGGATTTGAAGAGGGTGAATCGGTGTCTTCGGATAACGCATTTTCGGATGGAAACCTTGCGCTCCGTCATTGCCGCGGTCAGATCAGGGAGTTTCTGACGTTATTAGATCTTACCGAGGCATACCTCCATATCCCGGTGCGCCGCAAACATCAGCAGTTCCTGCGCTTTGCGGTTCTGATGGGGCATTTTCAATTTCAAGCTTTGCCCTTTGGTCTGGCGACGGCGCCACGAACGTTCACCAAGATCATGGTGGTGGTGGTGGTGGTGGCGGCGGCGGCGGCGCTCCGCAAGGAAGGAATTCTGGTGCATCCTTACTTGGACGATTGGTTGATTCGGGCGAAGTCCCGGGAGGAAAGTGTGTCGGCCACGGCTCGCGTGGTGCAGATGTTGGAAAGCCTTGGCTGGGTGGTCAACTTCACGAAGAGCAGTTTGGTTCCCTCTCAGAATCTGGAATACTTAGGAGCTCGCTTCGAGACCCGGCAAGGGGCGGTGTATCGTCTGGAAAAGCGGGTACAGGCCTTGCGTGCCTTAGTGGACAGGTTTCTGGTGTGCAGGGCTCCGACGGCGTGGCAGTACTTGCAGTTGCTCGGCACGATGGTGGCCACGATCGAGGTGGTTCAGTGGGCCCGTTCTCATATGAGGCCGTTGCAGAGTGCGCTTCTCAGGCATTGGTCTCATCAGCGAGATGCTCTGTCTCAGCGGTTAGTTTGTCCTCCAGAAGTGTGTCAGGAGCTCCGGTGGTGGTTGCAGCCCGGCCATCTGAGCGCAGGTGTGTCTCTGGAGCCTCCGGCCTGGAGACTGCTAACGACGGATGCCAGTCTCACGGGTTGGAGGGCACATCTCGACGGGAGGTTTGCGCAGGGACTTTAGTCGTTGGAGGAGACGCAGTGGTCCATAAACAGGTTAGAAATGAGGGCAGTGTTTTTGGCACTGCTCGAGTTCCAAGAGTACCTGCGTCAGGAGCCCGTTCGGGTGCTCTCCGACAATGCGACAACGGTGGCCTATATCAATCGCCAAGGCGGCACGGGAAGTGCGTCGCTGGAGGCAGAGGCGAGTCAGCTGTTGTATTGGGCCGAGCTGAATTTGATGGCGCTCTCGGCGCAGCATGTGGCCGGCGTGGACAATGTAGAGGCCAATTTTCAGAGTCGCCGCAGGGTGGATCCAGGGGAGTGGGGCCTTCACCCGGACGTCTTTGCGATGTTGGTGCGGCGCTGGGGGATTCCGGTCATGGATCTGATGGTGAGCTTCGAGTCGGCAAAGGTGGCTCGCTTCTTCAGCAGGCGGAGAGAACGCATGTCAGAGGGTCTCGATGCGTTGGCACAGCGGTGGCCAGTGGAGGAGCTCCTCTACGTGTTCCCACCTTGGGCTCTCATAGGCAAGGTGGTGCAGCGCATAGAGAGGCACCGGGGTCTGGTGATTCTGGTAGCTCCCGATTGGCCTCGGCGACCGTGGTATGCGGATTTGGTAAGGCTGCTGGTCGAGAAGCCGTGGAGGCTTCCGCTCCGGGACGATCTCTTGCTTCAGGGGCCGTTACGCATGCCGCAGGTGGATCGATTCTCGCTTACGGCATGGCTCTTGAAAGGGCTCGGTTAACTGCAAGGGGTTATTCGGCGGCGGTGATTTCTACCTTACTGAAGTCACGTAGGCGTTCGACCTCGTTAGCTTATATTCGAGTGTGGCGTGTCTTCGAATCTTGGTGTGCGGACAGGAAGCTGCGTCCCCTGGGGGCATCGGTGCCTCACATTCTTTCCTTCTTGCAAGACGGCATGGCGAAGGGTCTGGCAGCTAGTTCCTTGCGAGTGCAGCTGGCGGCTATCTCCTGTTTCCGGGGGAAGGTCCAGGGGCAGCCGCTAGGAAAACACGGCGATGTTCGGCGTTTTTTGCGGGCGGTGCTTCTTCTTCGACCGCCAAGGCGCTGTTCTGTCCCTCAGTGGGATTTGAATGTGGTTTTGGAAGCATTAATCAAGGAGCCGTTTGAGCCTTTAGGAAAGGCTTCGCTGAAGGATTTGACGTTAAAGATGGTTTTTCTGGTGGCGATCTGCTCCGCTCAGCGGATCTCAGAGTTGCAAGCGCTGTCGTGTAAGGAGCCCTATTTGTCTTTCTCTAGTCACGAGGTCGTGTTGCGCACCGTGCCTGCCTTTTTGCCTAAGGTTGTTTCCGGGTTCCATGTTAACCAGGTGGTATCGCTTCCAGTGTTTTCAGAGGAGCAATGCGCGGAGTCGGGCGGACGGTTGCATCTTCTCGATGTTCGTAGAGTCCTCAAGAGGTATCTCCGCAGGACGGCGTCTTTCAGGAAGTCGGACAGGCTCTTTGTATCTTTCGGCGGCCCCCGTCGGGGTGAAGCGACGGCGAAGTCTTCGATTTCTCGGTGGCTTAAGGAGTCTATCGCGTCAGCCTACCTTCTCAGAGGTAAGGTCGTTCCTGCCGGTCTTAGGGCACACTCGACTAAGGCGCAAGCGGCGTCTTGGGCGGAGGTCAGTTTGGTGCCGGTGGAGGACATCTGTCGGGCGGCTACATGGTCCTCGCTGCATTCCTTTGCGAAGCACTACAGGCTTGATGTGCTGGCGCGGGAAGACGGGCGTTTTGGCGCAGCAGTTCTTCAGGCTGGGCTTGCTGGTCCCTCCCGTTGATATTCACTGCTCTGTTACATCCTCTATGGTTCCGGGACTGGACTAGAGGGACGCAAAGGAAGAGTAAATTAGACTTACCTGCTAATTGTTGTTCCTTAAGGAACTCTAGTCCAGTCCCGGATCCCTCCCTGGGATTTGGGGGTTCAAGCAGCCTGAAGTTTACTGTGTTTACAGGAAAAGATGGTAGGTCGATGAGGCCGCGGATGGGGGGTGGGCGGTCCTTGGGTGATGCAGGGAAGCTTCCTCCTTTTTTGCGCAGCAGTACCTACTCAGCTCGAGAGTTCGGTGTTTTCCGTTCTCGTGAGCTAGACCTTTGGTCTGTGCGGTTCATGTTCCTTTTTCCACTATTCTCGAATGTTTACATAGTTAGGCTATCAGTTTTGTGCTCATATCTACTTATTTGTTGCTCTGCTGAGTCTGTTTTGTCAATAGGTGCTGGTGGAAAGGGGGCGGATCTTGCCTATTAGTACCAGTACCATCAAAGCGATGACATCTTTCAGTCTCCAAAGCTGCTGGTGCAGGTTCACAACTCTATGGTTCCGGGACTGGACTAGAGTTCCTTAAGGAACAACAATTAGCAGGTAAGTCTAATTTACTCTTTTTTTGGCTTTGCTGAAATGAGGAGGGGATGGGGTAGAAAAACCAGCATGCCAGTTCACCTCCGCTGTTATCTGTACATAAACAAATAGTCTTATTCTGCACAGAAATAAGATTAGGCAACAGCATAGTCTGTTCTAATGAATTTAGTGCAGCACAAACTTTTCCAAGTGCCTGCTTTAGCACCCTTTATCTTCCAGATCATTTGCGGCTTTCTAGAGTTATATTGCTTGGGACTGTAGCTCACTCATACTTCTTATGAGTCAGTGATTGAAGACAAAGATAGGAGTATTGTGTGCAACAGCAGAGACTCTGGTAGTACATAAATAGCCCAGCTTGTTCTGTTTTAATCACTAAATACTGTAGTGCTGATAGTACATTTGAAATTGTAGCTGACCTTTCTAAAAAGGCTCTAGGGGGCTTACAGCCTTGTTAGATGTCACGTATAGCAAGTCCCTTTCCCAAAAGGATTTACACTCTAACTAGATACCTAATGTAATAGAAGAAACAGCTCCCAGCAAAAGTACCAGCCCATAGTGGGTCACTACCTTACCCTAGTAATAATAATGTCAGTTTAGGGCCTACTATACTTCAATTACTACATTTCTTTTTGATAGAAGGTGGTTCTTAATGTCATGATGGCAGCTTTGCTCTACAGCAGTGGCTTTCAGCCCAGGCCTCAGGACACACCTAGTCAATCTGTGGTTATCCAGAAAACCAGACTGACTAGGTGGATCCCAGGGACTGGCTTGAGAACCTCTGTAATGTAGGGTTGTATGCAAATACCTAGGGAAGCATGTTCAAATGTTCTGCTTCCAGGAATTCCTATATAAAACAGCAGCTAATACAACCTCTGCATGAGATAAAAGTTAACTTTAGTGCAGATTTTAATGCAGACATTTTTTAAGCTGTTAAGATAATGAAAAATAAATGGCAGGCATAAGGTTGGATACCCTTTCAATTGATTCATTACTATTAACTTTAAATAAAATAGTAAATGAGCATAAAGAGATGCATTAAGCCTTCAATTAGGCAGATGAAGATAATTCCACAGCTGAATAAATATTCAAACTCTTCTGTCCTCTCAGTTCAACTGTTGTTTTGTCTACCTTCAGCAGCTATAGGCTCCTCCACGCATTTGAGAATGGAGATAGACAAAGCAAGGGAAGGCTAAACAATTTTTCTAAAAGGCTTACAGCTGGAAATTTTTAACTGTCAAAAACACTTAAGAAATGGAAGTTTAGAACTATTGAGTCTAGGTAAAATCTGGAAGAAAAACCAAGCACTACTACAAACACTGGCCAGATCTGCAGAACCTACTGCTCACTGCAAATGACCTGCTGAAAAAGTGTAGCTGACTTTAGCGTGGTTGTGTACAGGTCTGCAGTACAGCACTGCTTATTCAACAACCTGCACGGGAAAGTTAGCAGAAGGAAATCCTTTCTATGACTTCACCACAAGTCTTCAGCCAAAGAATGCACCAGAAAACCCCAGTAAGCCTGAAAATCGTTGGAACAAAGTGCTTTGGGCTAATGAAATAAATTTGTACAGCACTGTGTATACCTACTAGTGGTATATAAATTAGTAGTTCTACTACAGCCACCCAAGATACATTTGGAGGAAAGAAAAAAGGGGCAAATAGTAAACATGCTGCCACATATTAAGCATGGGGGCTGGACAGCAGAACAGGAAATATTGTAAAGAAAATGAAGCAAGAAAAGTGAGATATTTCAACAAAACAAATCCATAACATACAAACCCTAAAGTACCTAACAGTAAAGATGAAGGTTTTGGAATGGTCTTCACTGTTCCCAGACTTGAACACTACTTAAAACTTGCAGGAACACCTCAAAGAGGCTGGGTATGCATAATGATCTCAGAATATTGCTGACCTAGGAAAAAGAGTGGGGAAAAATTCTGAAAGCAACAGGAAGACAAGAATGGCCCTTTTACTAAAGGACTGCACTTATTATGCAAGTAGTGGCAATACCATTGTACCATAAGTGTACCCACTAGTAAGGGCTTGGAGGTTAATACATGATTGCAATGTACAGCACAAACACAGGTGCACCCAACACCCATAGGTGGTGGTAAGAATACTAGTGGCAATATGCTTGCCATGCCCACCCCCATCATGCAATGGCTGATTAACATGGGGAATTGCCAATGACATGCATGTTTAAAGCACACAGTATAGTTCACAGCTGCCAGTTGCCACATCTTAACCTGCACATTAACCAGCTTTGGTGGGTTATTTTTGTTTTTAAAGTGCTTCCCCCTTAGTTGGTTAGAGGAAGCTTTGGTAAGTTGCGATTTCTATCATGTGGTGTTACAGTATGACTGAAAGGGTCTCTAAACGTTTGCACCTGCCATATTCACTTATTTTAAATCTGTAAATTACAGAAACAGTATTATGCACATAGAATTTGTGTTTGCTTGTATTCATTCAGGGATTCACTGAAACAAAGGTGGACCGGTGGTGTCCAAACTTGTTTAGAACTGTGTGTTACGAGTGACATTTTTGGCCGAGTTGTGTTACCTCAAAGTATATGGTAATTGAGGGGGTTAGAGTCACAATCACCAAATATGTACAAGATTTGCTTTTACTATTCAGCATACAAGAATGCCCAAATGCTCTAATTCAGCCCCAGAAGCAGCTTCAGAGATTTGGAGCACCATGTAACACAGAAGGTAATTTAGAAAACAATTTGTAGTCGACCACCAGAAATCAGACCTGATATTTTCAAAAATATTAGGGTACTGGTGTAATCTGTTAAGTTTCATTATCATAGGCCTGAAAGGTCTCCCAGGATACATAATACCCTACCACCAACCCCGAGTTTACATCTCAAAGTGAACCTAGGACTGTCACCATAAACCTTCATTTACAATTAACAAGAGAATTGACTTCTCCACCCTCCCCCACCAAAAAAAAAAAATTTTCTCAGCCCAATTGTTACAGCCTCATTACACAGCCAAGTTACTATGTACTAAGGTTCCTTCAGGAATTCTGCATTCATCGACTTTAAAGGTGAAATTAGACATACCTGCTAATTGTTCCTTGAGGAACTCCAGTCCAGGAACCTCGGGTTTAGCACCTCCTCCAGCAGCTTTGGAGACTGAGCATGTCATCTCTGATGACACTGGTATAAGTAGGCAAGGACCACCTCTCCAGTAGTCTGAGTCTCCAAGCAGCTGGAGAGGTGGTGAGCTTGTAGGTTAGGGCTCACTGGGCAACAACTGAGGAGAATTTAGGTGGAAGTTTAGGGGGTTCAGTGGTGTTAGAAAGGCTGGTTTGCCTCCTCTCTCTTTTTCCCTTCAGGCTGGTTGTCTGATTTTCCAATCTTCCCCCTCCTCTTCACTACCTTTGCGGTGGCAGTAGTGACTGCTCCGGAGAAATTAGCCTCCCTGCTCCTGATCCTGCGTTTATGGGGGTGGAGCAGACAGAAAGCACAACAGACATGGGACTGATCTTGTTGGAGCATCCGGAGCATCTCAGCACCTCTCCTCTCCCTGTGCCAAAGCCACTTTAAACGCTGAGCACAGGAGTGGGATCAAGGCAGCGGTCTTTGTGGCACAGTAAGAGCCGGCCTTGCAGGAGGCTTTGTCAGGTTTGGGGGCAGCAGAGCTCCATGTGCTGCAGTTGTGGCAGGCAGGCTGGAGTGTAGGGAACAGGCCATGCCACGTGGTGTTCGCATGGGAACAGAGGGACAAAAAGGAACTATATGTTATTGCACAAGTTAAACTCCCTTCACCCAGTAGCTGGGACCATTACTTATGCAGCATCGCCAGCCTTGGCTTTCTGGGAGAAGACCCGAACCATAAATTCAGTGCCATTCTTTGCAGAGAGGTGCATAGCACCAGCACTATTTCTCCAGTTCTGTCCTGGACACATATGCTTAACTGGTAAAGTTTTCAAGATCTGTAAATGAACATGCATACATAAGATACAATAGACTCCATACATGCAGATCTCAAATACATAAATGATTTTTTTTCTGCACTATGCCCACATCTTAGTAAAGCAGGGTGCACATGTATACCCTTGCTGTGAAAATCCAGCAGACATGCTAGGACTCAGTTAATAACCACACCAACCACTGAGCACCAGTGATTATTCTATCAACCCACATGGATAGATGAAGTTTGGGTTAATGTCCACAGACAGGATAAAAGAAATGATTTGGAGAGGGGTGTGAAATTGAATGTAAACCAACCAGTAAAACAAAAAAATTATATATATATATCTCCAGGAACAAGCAGGAATGTAGTCTTCACATATGGGTATCGTCAGTACTGCCGGAGCCTGCATGGGAACGCTCCCCAGCGTCCAATTAGAAAGCTTTTGGGAGCATCCCACAGCGCCTGCGTGCTGCCTTCCCCCTTTCCCAACTGCCTCTCTCCAGTTCTTCGTTTTCCATGGAGCCAGCAGGTCATTGTTCCTGTCACCGCAGAAAATATTTTTCTATTCTCCTTTTTGTGGTCACGTCTGCCTTCCCTCGACGCTATACCGGTTCTCTTTCTTTCTTTCTTTCATAAAAAAAAAAGTTAATTTTTCTCCAAACTTTTCTTCTTCAGGCCCAAAATTTCCTTTACTATGGAAAAGCCCGCTTCAGGTTTCAAGAAGTGCACCAAGAGTGGCAGTACCATCTCCATCACCGACACCCATGAGTGGTGCCTTAAATGTTTAGGTCCTGACCACTCCATTTCAGTGTATGGCCTGTGCCATGATGTCCAAGAGGGGTCAACAAAACCGAGCTGCTAAACTCAGCACCCTTTTTCCCTCCAATGCAGCCTCTGTGGCATGGACGTCCTCCAGGGCTTCGTCTTCCTCCCATGGATCTCAGGTAACTAAACATAAGTCTGGCCGGACCTCAAAGGGTAATTCTCCTTCCAAGCATCAAGATGCCTCTGGCGTTGCCCTTGAGGGTTCTGTACCGGCAAAATTGCCCCGGCAGGAGGCTTCCGCAGCATTATCAGGGCTCCAGGATGTTCGAGGCCTCAACCTCGGCAGAACTACTAGTCCCATGCTGTGGGGTACCAGCTGCTTTCTCCAGTAGCAATACCCAGGCAATTGGCAGCATCAATAGACCAGAGGTTCCTGGCTATTACACACAGTCTGGCAGCTCTCCTTGTGGCATTGACACCCTCAGAACCACATCAGACAGTTCAACCAGTACTGACAGCATCAGTGTCTGTATTGCCGGCACCCAGTCATGCTATGCCTTCCAGTACCAATACACTGGTACCGATTCCCCCCAGCACCAACTTCAGTCGCTACGGGTACCGTGCTCTACAGGAACATCCTGACACAAGGTACTTTGAATCCTCGGAGGAGTCTGAGGATTCCAACAGCTCCATCGGTACTGGAGTACTTCTCCCGGAGGAGCCTTCCTCTCCTAAACACAGGATATCTCCTTTCAGGATTTCATCAGGGAGGTGGCTCAAAGTCTTTCCATTACTGTGGCTCCTGAAACAGAGCCCAGGGCAAAGGAGTTGGAGATTCTACAATATCCCAAAGCTCCTAAGGAGGCAGCTACTTTGCCTATCCATGAGATCTTACATGATTTCATGTTAAGAATGTGGGGAAACCTCTCTTACCACCTCTCCTCACTCTCGTAGGCTGGATACCATGTATCGAGTACCTCCATGTCCTGGCTTCCAGAAGCCTCAGCTTCCTCACCACTATTGTAGTGGAATCAGCTATGAGAAGATCAGAAGTGCAAAGAGGCATGCCTCTAATCCTCCAGGACGTGAGTGTCAAGCTTTGGATGTCATACTTTCCAGGCTTCCATGCTTTCTGCCAGGATCAGTTCCTATATTTTATATATGGGAATGTTTCTTAAGGAAGTCACAGGAGATTTTGAGCCCTCTTCTTCCTGATAAGAGGCAGGATTCTCTCACACTGGTTAAACATGCCCAGGATATTTCTAAGTTTGTCAATCATGCAGCTTTTGACTGTTTTGAGTACATAAGCAGAACCTCTGCCATTGCCATAGGTGCATGTAGAAGTGCCTGGCTCCAGGCATCTGATTTGGAGCTCGGGGTGCAGGACAAACTGGGCAATATCCCTTGTACAGGTGAGAATCTATTCGGCAAAAATTGGCAAGAGAAAGCCAATGAGTTGGATGCTGACAACGCCACTTTGGATAGATTATCCAAAGCCACAGCTGATCCTGCAAGGAAGAAATCTTTCAAGAAACCATTCTTCAAAAAGAGGTTTTATCCTTCTTATTCCCAGCAGGGATGTTTTGCAGGTCAACCTGCCCAAAAGAGTCAGCAACTACCTAAACAGAGGTAAGTAAAGACTGCTAAGCCTCAGCAGTCTCAGCCTCCACAAGGCCTTTGACTTCCATCTAGAGAACTTAACCTTCCTGGAATGGTGGAAGGCTCTGGTCTGTTGAGAGCTAGGAAGGCTGTCTCACTTTGCCCCCAGATGGGGGCAGATAACAGCAGAACATTGGACTCTCTCCATTATAAAAGAGGGGTACAAGCTTCACTTTCTCTGCATGCCCCCTCCCACAATGGTAAAACAGTTCAATTCACAGACCGCTCTCAACCTGTTAGATCAAGAGGTCACTATGCTTCTTGCCCAAGGGGCAATAGAAGAAGTACCCATTCCTCAACAGGGTACAGGGTTTTACTCTCCCTATTTCCTTATCCCAAAGGAAACGGGGACACAGACCTATTTTAGACCTCAGCGAATTGAACAAATTCCTGTTCAAAGAGAAATTCAAGCTGATTTCTCTGGGAACTCTGCTGCCATACCTTCAGAGTCAGGATTGGCTTTGTTCTTTAGATCTCAAGGATGCATACACTCATGTTCTCATCCATCCAACTCAAAGTTCCTTCGGTTCCTTTTTCAAGGAAAGTACTACCAATACAAGGTGCTTCCTTTTGGCCTGGCCTTAGCACCAAGGGTGTTTACGAAATGCATGGCTGTGGTAGCAGCATTTCTTCACACTCTAGGAATATTTGTCTTCCCCTACTTCTTAGACGACTGGCTCATTCGAGCCCCATCAGAGTCAGAGGCCAGATTTTCTCTATCTTGCACAAAATGTGTATCCTTCAGTATTTGGGTCTGGTCATAAAGCAACACAAAATCCAGCCTAACTCCCACTCAGTCTCTAGAGTTTATAGGAGCTTTGCTGGATACCGGAAAAGCAAGGGCCTATCTTCCCCAGACCCATTGCCTTTGCATGATGCAGTTAGCTTCTCAAGCAGGGCTAAAGCCTCATCTCACTGCTCGAGAAATGTTACAATTACTAGGCCACATGGCATCTACCATGCATGTGGTTCCTTATGCTCACCTCCATATGAGAGCAGCCCAGTGGACTTTATCCACTCAATGGACCCAGGCATCAAGGTGCCTGTCGGACAAAATAGCAAACACAAATTGCCTTATTTTGTTCCTCCAATGGTGGCATTCCACTCAAAACCTGTTGATGGGGTCCCCATTTCAACAGCCTTTATTTACCCCAGGCGACTCACAACAGATGCTTCACCAATGGGTTGGGGAGCTCATCTGCAGGACCTCTCCACCTAAGGCACTTGGACTCATCTACACATCAATCTCTTAGAGCTCAGAGCAATCGTCCTTGCTCTTCGAGTGTTCCACACCCTGCTCGGCTACAAGACAGTCCTCATTCATACGGACAATCAAGTAGCCATGTTCTATGTGAACAAGCAAGGAGGAACAGGCTCTGTCACTTTGCAACGAAGCTTTGTGACTATGGGCCCTCACCAGAGAGCATCAGATTCATCTCCTGGCAGTGTATCTTCCAGGCATTCAAAACTCTTGGGCAGACAGACTCAGTCGAGTTCTGCTTCCACACAAATGGTCTCTACATGCAGACCAGGTGGCCAAGATTTTTCAAACTTGGAGAACCCTGGACATAGACTCTTTGCAAGTCTGTTGAATGCCAAACTTCCCCGGTTCTGTTCCAGAATTCCAGCTCAAGGCTCTCAGGCCAAGGATGCTTTCCTCCTTCATTGGGGTCAAGACTTCCTTTATGCCTTTCCACCCATTCCCCAAACCCTGTTCAAGCTTCAGAGAGACAGAGGCTGTATGATTCTCATAGCTCCACATTGGCCACGGCAGATGTGGTACCCTCTGCTTCTACATCTCTCTCAAGCTCCCTCTCTGGAGTTAGGGTCTGCTTCAGATCTCCTGCCTCAGGAGGATGGAATGTTATGGCATCCCAATCCCCAGTCTCTGCATCTCAGGGCTTGGTTGCTGAAGGCCTAGATCTCCATGATCTTAACCTTTCCCAGCAAGTAAAGGATATCCTTTATGCTTCCAGAAAACCTTCCACAAGACGCCCTTATGCTTTCAAGTGGAAAAGGTTTACCATATGGTGCTCGCAGAAGGGTCTTAGCCCCCTTGCGATATCTCTGGAATCATTACTGGAGTATCTCCTTCATTTATCCAATGCAGGACTATTGCAGCTTCTTTCAAGCCTTTAAAATGGACAACCTATTTCCTCCCATCCTCTTATAGCAAAGTTTAATGAGAGGCCTTCTTCTAAGCAAGCCTCCCATTAGGCCACCACCGGTGGCATGGGACTTAAACCTGGTTCTTGGCCAGCTCATGAAGTCACCTTTCAAACCTTTAGCTACTACCTAGTTGAAATTCCTTTCCTGGAAAGTTCTCTCTCTTTTGCAATCACATCAGCTCGTCGCATCAGTGAGTTGCAAGCACTAGTGGCTGATCCTCCTTATACAAGGTTCCATCATGACAAGGTAATCCTTAGGACTCATCCACACTTTATACCAAAGGTGGTCTTGCCTTTTCATCTGAACCAAGCGGTCTACCTGCCTGTGTTTTTTCCAAGGCCTCATGCATCAAATGCAGAAAGGAATCTTCTTACTTTGGACTGTAAAAGAGCTTTAGCCTTTTACTTACAAAGAACACAGCAACATAGAAAGTCCTCAACTCTTTGTTGCTTTTGATCCTTCTCATTTGGGACTTCGTCTCCAAGAGAACACTGTCCAACTGGATTGCACAGTGTATTTCCTTTGCCTATCAGAGTAAGGATCTTCCTCTGGAGGGCCATGTCACAGCTCACAATGTGAGAGCCATGGTAGCGTCAATGGCTCATCTGCACTCTGTGTCTATCGACGATATCTGTCGAGCAGCCACTTGGGCAATATTTCCTCTAATTTTCTGTAGGCTGTGTGCGCATAAAGTATCAGCTATGCAGCTTTTGAAGGAAGGTTAAATTTTTGTGCGCCCCATGACGACATTTGGAGTTATATACTTTAAAATTTGACTACATGTACACCACATTGATTTTAATCAAATTAAATGAAAATAGACCATTACTAAATGAAGTGGAAAATTTCTAGTAATTACAATCACAACTTTTAAAGTTTAAGATGTCTGTGTTTTCTATCAGAATCAGAACCGTAATTTTTGTGCGCTCTGTTGTAAAGTATGTGCACGCGCACACAGCTTAGAGGGAACAGTGCACTTGGGCCTCGGTTCATACCCTCACAGCCCATTACTGCTTGGACAAGGATTCCCGCCGGGATGCCTTGTTTGGTCAGGCTGTTCTCCAACACCTGTTCCATACCTAATCAACTCCTACCCACCATCCCTGGTAGGATGCTGGAGATCCATTGGGGGGGGGGGGGGGGAGTGGAGTCCTTTCACAGGGAGACAACTTCTGGTATTCTCTCCCTGGCATCTAAAGCTAGGGAGTCTCCCATATATGAAGATTACATTCCTGCTTGTTCCTGGAGATAGCATAGTTACTCACCTATAACAGGTGATCTCCGGGAAGAGCAGGAATTTGGTCTTCACAACCCACCCACCTCCCCTAGGAGTTGTATCTCTGTCTCAGCTTTAAAACTCAACTGGAGAGAGGCAGTTGGGAAAGGTGGGAAGGCAGCATGCAGGCGCTGTGGGATGCTCCCAAAAGCTTTCTAATTGGATGCTGGGGAGCGTTCCCACACAGGCTCCGTCGGTACCGACGATACCCATATGTGAAGACTACATTCCTGCTGTTCCCGGAGATCACTTGTTACAGTTGAGTAACTATGCTTTAGTGCTGTCAAGTCAGTGCTGACTCCTGGCAACCCAGCTGCATCTGGGTTTTCTTGGCAATGTATCACCAGAAGTAGATTGCCAGGTCTTTTCTTCCAAGGCAATGGAGGGTAAAGTGACTTGCCCAAGGTCACAAGGAGTACCAGTGGGAATTGAACCTTGTTCTTCTGGGTACTAAGCAGTCGCTCCAACCACTACTCTTCCACTCCTATTATTGTAACATTCTTGAAAAAAAAAAAAAATATAAAAAAAACTTAACTGGCCTAGCCTGCCTGCAGGAGAAAGGGTTGAACGCTGACCTACAGCTTATATTTTTCTAATCAGTGCACCTGCTGTTTGGAAGAACCGGCTTAGCATTCTACTATAAAATGCCTCACTTAATTGTGCCAGCTTTCATTCATATTTGACTGAAACAGCTTTAAGACTTCAATCCTACAGAGAAGAGGCGGCATATTATCTGTACTAACTTGACAGAAATAAAAAAGTCAGAGCTTTCAAACCCATCTTTACGACCCCATAGCCAGCTGGGGTTTTCAGGATAGTCAGTTAATATACAGGTGAAATTCTGCATGTGCCTGAAGACCAGCTAGCTAGGATCAACCAGTTCATGTCTGGAAAACCCTGAAATAAGGGGTAAAATATTCCACCTAAGCAAAAGTGTTACTGGAGTGATATATAGAGAAGCAATTTTGTTCAGTGTCAAAACCCAGTACCTGCCAATTCACACAATGGAAAGGACCAGCACAAAGATTCACAAGGATGGATGTCAGTTTATTGTTCCATAGAAAGTTAAAAAATTACTGAAGAGATTTATAAAACCAAAACCAAAACAAAAAAAATATATATATAGAAAACAGGGGTATGTACCACAGACCTGCTTTAATGAATAACTCTGAAAGCCCACATTAAAATTTGTAAACAAACACAGTTATGGTACAATAACTGGTCTTGAAAATATATTATCTATGGAAATCCACAGAAAAATTCCAGACTTTTGGGGGATTTCCCAAAAACACCCACAAAACAAAAAATCCTCAAGATACCTTACAAAGGTTTAAAATTAGATTGTGTAGGGTTATAAGACTTTGTACAGAAAATATTTTATACCAGCCTCATAACTAAAAAGGTGCAACTCTAGTGAAAACCTTGCAAAATAAAATTTATGGTCATGTTATGGTAAAAACAACTCACAGCATTCCATACAAAGTTCTTTGTTATAATGCAGTACACTAGACAGCATACACTGAACCAATAAGTGATTTTCACCCGTCAGATTTCACACATTCCATTTGTGAACATTATGCACAGCTTATTAGGCCCAAAACACTCATCTCAACTTCCAGAAAAACCATTTAAAATGTCCCCATACATAAATATTAAAACAATTTTGGAACAAATGAGGCTTGCAACTTCAAAAGGTTGTAACCTATGTGTGAAGCATAAGTCCCAAGAGAACAGCTAGAACAACCTTGACAGTTCAGAGGAAGCGTTGAAGTCCTTGATCTCTGAAGTCATCATCTGAATTGGTGACAGGATATTGCTTCACCTTCTGGTCTAGGGCAATCATTGGGCCATGGAAATAAGCTGTAGCGAAGATGAGCATGCTTCTTCCAACAAGATGTAGAAAGTCCAAATCTTCCACATAACCCATCCACCCCCTCCCCCCCCCAAAAAAAAAAAGCTGACGAGTTTGTGCGCCAAAATCCCTGGAATTGTCTATCGCACTACCAAAAGGAAGGCCAAGCCAACCAATCCAAATCCAGCAGCTGCCATTAGGGCGTGGCCTACAGGACCATTCTGTTGCATCTGCTCAGGTCCACGTCTGTTGAAGAAGCGGTTGAAGCCATCCTACACAAAAAAAAAGCCCACACTATTAAACCAAAAACCATATAGTGTAGTACAGTACAAGTGCATGCTTCTATTAGCTCATGTTTAGAAAAAAACAGGATTAACCAGCATTTGATTTTATAATGGATGAAGTTAGGCATACAAAAAAAAAAACCACACACACACACACACACAAACAAGCCTTACATATGCATATATTTGGGGCACTAATGTTTCTTTATTGAAAAAGGGTTCCTATCAGATTAAAACCATTTTCATATGGATCTGGAATCCACCTTGCCAGCCCTTCTCCATCAAGATTATGCCTGAAGAGGTATCAACATTGTCAAGCACTGGCCACTGCCAATGGAGGGCTGGGGGGGGGGGGGGGAGGGACAGAAACAAACAAAAAAATATATTACAGAACACCCTCGCCCACGAATAAAAAAGGCAACAGAACTGGGAAAAAAAAAAAAAACTGCACCACACTCCCCTCAAAAGACAAAATGAAAAGGGCAAAACAGAGGAAAAATGCCCATTGTTGCCTTAGCATCCAAAAGGAGTTTTAGTTGATGCCAAGCTTAACTAGTGGATGTGCAGGTGCTCATATAAGCCAAATCTGTCTGGCAGGCTATGAAGATTGAATGACTTAAGAGCCACAATGGTACTAGCAAACTAGTGTGGGATCTCCTACTCATGGCTCAAGCCAGCACACCACCAGTTAGGAAAAATGACTACACGATCCAGATAAAGACTGTTCACAGCCATGCTCTATTGCTGGCAGCTGGGATACATCTTTGACAGGAACAACTGGGTGGACCAAAGGGGCAATTGCTCTTTCTGCTACCGTTATTCCCTTTCAAGGGAGCAAGTGTTATGTGGACAAAGAATAGCCAGACACTCCATTCATAGTAGCTGAGTTATGTGAGGAGCTGCACTCTGTAGTCCCTGATCAGGTGGTTAGCGCTGCAATGGACTTGCTGTTTTGTTTTTCTAATTTGGGAGGGGTAGAAGGCAAAACGGATTTTGTTTAAAAATTTAAACTCCTCCAGGCAGCTGCAAAGAAAAAGATCATGGTCCAACTCCAAGAGACTTGTTTTGACAGAAAAATCCAAAGAGGAATATTTAGCTCACACTTTTCAGTAGTAGTTCAAGGCAAGTTGCAGTCTGATTCTGTATTTCCCCATACTCAAACAGCTTACAAATCTAAGAGACCAATGCAGAAAGCAGGCGCTGAAATCACATGCTATCAGCTTTTTATGCCCGTTTGCTGCACAGCTATGCAGAAAGGGGCTCATATGCATATGAGCCATACATTTAAGGCTGCCATCATGTGCACAGTTTAACTGGGAGAGCAAGCCAAACATGTGCACAAGAAATTGGTGCTGGTTTGCATGCTCTCCTAGTGAAACAGGCACTGCATGGCTAATTTGCATATCAGCCCCAACAGGATTTTGATGGCACCTGGGGTGTTTGCAGCATCGGGAAAAAGCCCCTGATGCCATCAAAATATTGTTGGGGCCAGTGCCCCGACAAAGTCACTACCTGGTGGTCTAGCAACCCCTGAATCCCTTCCTGGTATCTTTAAAAGCGGGAGTGCCACCTACATATTCCTGCTCTGTCCATCTTGGAAAATGGCAGCACTTGGCCCTGCATGGTGCATCCTGGCAGTCTGACCTTGCTCGGCACATCCCAGGATGCCACATGGGGCCAGGTGCTGCCATTTTTCAATATGGCAGACAGTAGTAGCACATAGGTGGTGCTCCTGCTTTGAAAGCTACTAGGAGGGGGTTCTGAGGCCACTAGACCACCAGGTAGTGATTGTTGGGGGCCATCAAAGTTTTGTTGGGGCATGTGCTAGAGGTTTAAGCCATCTCAATCCAGGCAGAGAGACTGGCACTAAAGCTGGTTGCTAAATCCTCTACACCTATCTCTGCATTGGGTGCAGCAATCATTTGCATAGCAGATTATGTGCAGCTCGTCTGCAGTTTAAATACATTTAATTATCCATTGCATTAAATGGTCACTAGTTTTTCTGTCATTTACGTGCACCACCATTTGACATTAGCTTAAAAAGTGTGCTTATGTGCTGTATTCAGTGCTTAAAGTCTGCGCTAGTTTTCTGCATCAGCCTGTAAGTTTGTACCCAAGGCAATGGAGGATTAAGTGGCTTGGCCAAGGCCACAAGGAATGCCAGTGAGATTTGAACCCTGGTCTCTCTCTCTGGTTACAAGCCACTGTTCTAACTACTAGAAAAGCTCCTAGGAATGTGTTTGAATTGTATTTCTAACACTTTATTCATAATATAAAGATTATGAACAGAGTGGCAACAGGAAAAAGGTTTTATTGGAGAATCGTTTATTGACTAGCTTTTGAGAGAGTTAACACTCAGGTCCAAATATTTTAGAAAAGCACCTATTGCCTATATTCTGCTTTACTTCTGCACTTAACAGGAGTTGCTTGCATAAAAAAAAAAATACAAAAAGGGAAAATGTTAAACCTGCCAGAAAAATGGATATATAAAAAAAAAAAAAAGCCACAACCCAGGGAAGTGTACATTTGTCCAAGCAGGACTAGTCCCTGCTGACCTTGCCAACATTGTTGATTCTTCAAAATGTCTCATGAGATCATTAACAAGTCCCTGAAATCCAATTGGACTTTAGGCAGAAAAACCAGCAGCTGTTTGATTGGGTGCATTAAGCATAATCAACTGTGGAAGAGGATAGCACCAGATGGCCGTTTGAACTCTACTTGGCAGATGTCTACGTAAACCATTTATACCCTCAATTTCTTCCGGAAATGTTATTCATTACATCTTAATTTGTGCAAAGATCAATACATTCAAGATTCCTTTTCACAAGTTTGCTTTTCAACCAGCTGCCAAAAAACACATTAGCATTCAGGATAGCTAAAGATCCCTATACAAGTCTACAAAAGATATTCTGCTGGCTTTCATTTGACTTAGACTTGATTTAAGCAAGACTGAAAACATTGCCGTGGAGAATCCTGCAACTCTTAAAGTTTTGAAACAAAGTACTATCATAAGCAGGAAATATTTCAAGCCGCCACACTCATTCACAAGGCTAAGATCAAGGGGACAAGAGCGACATCTATTATAGATGAGTCCGTTCCAAGCAATTATAATGTGAATAGCATTGAGGGGGAGAAGATCCTCAAGAACCAACCAATGTAGTCAGAATATGGCAGAAAGAAAGTTTCCCATCGTGTTGGGTACCACAGACTATTAGGAGGCGTTTCCTTGATAGACTGTCTATACACATTACATCTTATGTACTCCAGAAAAACTCTTTGGCACAATGCAAGTACTAGGCCAAGCATCAGCAGTAAAATTTGAGAGACTGGGATTGTACTCAATATACCCCGGCTTAGGAGTGAGGTTTACAGTCATTGTATAAAAAAAAAGGCAAAATTGCCTCCCCCCCCACATTAGATCGAGATGACAAATTGTATATACTAAATATATTCTTTCAATTATGACATACAGGCAGAATAAAGTGGCAATAATATTCCATTAATATCTAATGGGAGTCAAACAGTGCAATAAGACAGTTATAGCCCAAGCCCACCCCCCTTATTTATAAAAACAAACATACATAAGGAAGTATCTCTCCAAAAGACATGGACTAGTTCTGTACACACCTAGGCACAGGAGCAAGATTAATCATGATGCCCACTCCCCAGGCACTCCCCTAGAAAGGGCAAATCAGTTTGTGCACCTCTGTCTTCCAAGCAAGAGAGCAATACTCATACATGTGCTACCTCCTGTAATGGCTGTAAGCTGAAGTCTGAATCATGCAAGGTTCCACAATTTCATGGACCTCATATGGTTCAGAGTTCAGAACAAAGTTGCAGACACAAAAGGCTGGCTCACTCTTCCAGCCAGCAATAGCCAATGGTAAAGAAGTCTGCAGCACAGGACTCTGTTAAGTCCAATTCATATCCTTCTCCTGGGCAAGGCCCTACTCAGGTGCTTAAGCAGGGAGATCTGTGTCCAATTGATGGCTGCTGCCTCCTCCATTTCCAGAGTTGCCAAGTTACCCAGTTCCATGAGAGACTAAGCGAGTCTTGGGATTTCTGACACATTATGGGACCTGCAGCATCAATTTCAGTAGGTAAAAATCAGGGATTACAAATGATACTGCACTGCAAAGCAAATTTAAAACCAGAACTAGCAAAAAAAAAAAAAACTCACTGCTGGAGCTGGGTAACCTTTGGTTAATATCTCTCCCCCCCCCCCCCCCCCCAACATCTAAGGGCTCATAGTGTCCATAAGTAGACACTCAATGAGAGATCTGGCCCAGCTAGCAGTCCAGAGGAAAAAAAACTCAAAATAATGGTAGGTCTGTACCAAAACCTTGACACAATGCTCAACATGTGGGGATGGAAAATTCCTAGGTTCCTCAAATTTGATTGGGAAATGTAGTGGCCTAGAAGCTACCACAGAGATAAGGTGGCTGATTGAAGGTGGTAGAAAGCATCTGTAGGAAGGGAAAAGTACATATGTTGGGAAGAGTAAAGTCAAAAAAGTAAAAATGCAAGATGAGCGCAGAAACCAAGCAAAGTTAAGGGAGAGCCCTGTTATTTATACATACACACACACACACCAGCAGGTATGCAATAAGCCATGATATGCGATAAAATACAAGCAGCAGGATCTAGCAATAACTTCACACGATGATCTGAAGATTAGAACTAGGAATCTTGTTTGATCCGAGACATTAGAATTTGCACTTTGAAATCATATCCCATTGTTAAACTGGTACTACCCTACTGATTTTCAATGGGATGACACTGATATATTATACCATCCATGTGTTAGATATGAACGTTTAACCCATTTTAAAAAGGGAAGGAGAAGCTTAAAATAGTAAGGGCTGCTAACATTCTCATAGCCTTGTTGAATACCAGGCATAAAAAAAACAGAACGATCTGAAATAAGCCCAAAAAAGGAAGAAAAAACAGCCTAGCTAAGCAAACCGATATGTTGAATATGCAGCATCGCTGCTTTTATAGTCATAATGGGAATTAAAACCAAAACCCAGCACACACAGATGCTGAAATACAAAGTTTGGAATTTACCCAATACAGGCTGGCAGCCAAGATGTCCACTGCAAGAAAATCCCCAAGAGACACTTGGAACCTTGTGTGCCAAGTTCTCTTAACTGCAATATGGCCACTATGTGGTCCAACTTGATTTCAGGCCATTCTTAGGGACATTCTGCCAGGCCCTAGTTCTATGTCTGCAATGCCCATTTTGATTCTTTACTATCTAGGTATGCCAGAAATGTTGAGTAATAATGAGCAATAAGGTAGGCATTTCCTAGTTTAAGGATATAAACACCATGCTGAATCACACCTATGGTCCATCAAGCCTAGCTTTATTTGGAAGTGGCCAATAGATCCCAGTGGGAAGATACAGACATGACAGACTGATAGAATTTGAGATGCATTCCCTATCTAGTAGTTGCTAATGAACTTGTGCAAGCCAAGCCTTAATCACATCCCTTGGCAATAAATTCCACAGCTTACTGTGGACTGCCTGGAAGAAAGACACACCTTTACGTTTGTTTTAAAGATGCAGATGATTAGCTGTGAGAATAAAAACCCTTAACACATCCATTACTAATATGCAGGAAATGCTTGAGTCTAGCGTCACCCCTGCTATCTTATAAACTACTTTGTCACACCTTTCTCTCTCGAAGGTGTCATTTCTCTGCCACTGGTACCCTGTCACTTGTTATAGTGCTATCAGCACCAGGAGAGGTAGGCTAAATAAGATTTGCTGGTAATGGATAGCAGAGTCTGATGATGTAGTGTCAGCAGTGCACTACAACTGTGGACATTCTGTCTTGAACAGCAAGAGAGCAATTGGCACCATGAGCAGATGTTTGACAGAGCACCAGAACAAAGGCAGGATGACAGAGGGATACTGGGACAGGACCTCTCTCCTTCCAATCCACAACGTTCTCCTTAAATTTTGATTTCTGTTAGCTTGTGAAAAGATTAACTAGAAATCCTGTATTTACAAACATTGCTGCAATAAAGAGATTAGTTTGACTAGAGGTAGAGAAACTTAGCAAGCCTTGACACCAGCCAAAATTCTTAGAAACCAAGAATCTTTATAGCTATTCTCCTTCGTAATCCTCTTTGCTCACCTTTCACTCATGATGTATGACTTCCAAAACAAGATGATATTGCACCCCCCCTCCCCCCTGTCCTGCAGTCTTCTGGGGTCCAGTTCCTACTGCTTATTCTGTGCCATCTTTTCCTACCAGTCTTAGGTGGCTATTGCCCCCTCCTTCCTCAGGCAGCTGATACTTCTATTTCAGCCTCAAAACCTCCCATTACTCTTTCTAGCCCCCCTCCCCAATCTGGTCTATTACTGCTTATGCCCACCCCAACAGTTGATGTCATTTCTTGCCTGGGGCTACCACTGCTCCTCTAGCAGATGCTAGGAGTGGACTTTTAGGTAGCCCAGCAGTTGCACCCCCCCCCCCCACCCCACCCCACCTACCTACAGATTTTCTACAGGTTCCAACCAGCTAGAAATAAAAATGTGTTAAAAACCCTGGTGTTATCATGGGAGCCTTACAAAACAGAGGCCAGTGTGGAGTGTGTTCTGTAGGGAGGGGGATGCACTTTTCTATAAATACACACATTGTGCGGTTTTGTCCCCATATATTCATTCCTTTAAATCCAACATCTTGAACTCTTCCCTTCCATCCAACCCCTCTCCTGCCTGCTCCCCTACTGTTACCATTCCAGACTACTTCACCAACATCCCCCCCCACTGTCCCTTCAAATAGTCCAAGCCTTCTCTAATTTACACCCCCCCCCCCCCCCAACATTTCTTACACTGCAGGCTTCTCCCCTTCTGTCTCCCCTTGCGAGATCAGATCCCTGCAGGCTGAAGAGATCTGAGCAGTTCCCTTCTTTCCATCCCACAGGAGACTGGATCCTGCAGGAAGACATAAGGGGGTCACTGCCATCCAGGGAGGGCAAGGAAACCCCAGGTACCAGTTGCAAATTTCTGGCTGCCATGGAGACGTGGCACCTGGAATTTGTCAAGCCCTGCTTCAGCACACAGCTCTAACAAAGTAACTGCACCAGCCTCAGTCTTTTCTGATCAATTGAGAAGTGTCTCCTACTCCTTCAAAAATACAGAAAGTGTATACTCCAGGCATTGACTCTACTATGAAAGTCCCAAAACAATCTTGATATGTTGCTGCTTTTCCTACAAACAAAACGGCACACGCTTATGGAAAATTAGCAGATGTGTGCTATTTGTATCAGCAGCCTACCTGAACAAAAAGATCAGCAGAAATTCCAGAAACCCCCATGCCAACAGCGGGAGTAATGCACTCTGCCCTGTCCACTTATAAGAACACTGCTCTAGCTGACAGCTAATAGCTATTCAGAGAAGTGAAAACACATTTGGGCTGCAAAACTCCAAGGGAGCAGTAAAGTACAGGGGGGGGGGGGGTGAGGTATCTGGAGGGGGATCATTTCCAATGATCTTACAATGGATGAACAGGTAGAAAAGGGCAACAGTGAAAATCATAAGGATGCTTGGGTGCATAGGGAGAGGAATGGCCAGCAAGAAGGAGGTGATAAGTGCTTCTGTATAAAAGTCTTTGGTGAGCCTCACCGAGTACTGGTAGCAATTCTGAAAACTGCACCTTCAAAAGGAGAAAACAGGATGGAGTCAGTGTAGAGGGCAACTGCTAAAATGGTCAGTGATCTTTGTCATAGGGCATATGGGAACAAAGATCTACATATGTACACTTTGGAAGAAAGGTGGGCGAGGAGAGATTTAAATACTTTCATAGTAGAAATGCAGAGGAGGAGTCTCTTTCAATTGAGAAAAAGCTCTGCAACAAGGGGTTATAATATAAAGGGGATAGACCTAGAGGTGATCTAAGGAAATTTGTTTACAAAAAAGAGTGGCAGATGCATGGAAAAGTCTCCCAGTGGAGTTGGTAGAATGAGGACTGAATCTGAACGCAAGAAAGCATGGGACAGAGGATCTCTGAAGGAAAAAAGGAATGTAAAGCTTAATAACTGGTATTGAAATGGCAGACTGGCTAGGTCATGTGGTCCTTATTTGCTCTCATTTTTATTGTTTCTATCAACCTTAAAATATTGGATATTAGAAAGAGGGCATCAATTAGCTTAAGTCATCCAGCTCTCATGTGTGTCTATTGAATATATTTTATCCTAAATCTGAAGTCAATTTTTTGTCTAATGAAATTGGAGACTATAGGGTTGGTTATAAGACTCCTGAAAACAGGATTTAAGTTATAGGTATCCTGCATAATACAGATATCTACTAACAAAAAACCTGACACCCTATATTCCTGCTGAAGGGATATGCCATGGGGCAACATGAGGACAATTTCTCAGAAGAGAAACAGCCAACACAGTAATGGAGTTTAAGAGGTATAGGATAAGCACCAAAGGTGGCTCATGGTGCAGTATGCACTTGATTCAACAGTGGTTAGTCAGGCTGCCAGGATGTATGGCAAGTGGTAGATATGAAATGTTAAACATCCTACTGGTAAAGACATCCAGAAAACCAACTAGTAGTTGGATGTGTCTGGCAGGCTATACAGGGGGCCTAGGAAACCATATGTTCAATGGCCCCACTAGTATTGTTGGCCAATTAGATTAACATAGGTTCATGTGTTAAGCATGGGAAAGCAGAATGCTAGAGAAAACTAGAGGGGATTTTATATGCCCTACTCAAACCAGTGAAGTAAAAAAAATGGTAGGAAAAAAAATTGACTGCTGGATAAAGAGAAACCCTGCAAGTAATCCCACACTGGCTATGTTCTAGATTGAGCCCACACCTTTTGCAAGTAGATAGAGCAGATGGTTTTTCTGTTATTTGTGGCTGCTCTCTTGACCATTAATAAGGTACCCTTGTATCTGATCTGTACGGCTAGTTTACACAAGGGAAAAACAGGATCTTTGAGGGAAGGGATTGTAGAGAGTGGAGGGGCAGACTGAATAGGCCAGATGGTCCTTGTCGTCATTTTCTCTGTGTTCTATGACTAGTACTATGCCTTTTATGCCCTTCACATTCCTTTCTATACTAGTGTACTTTCATCTGGCTGGATAATCAGTTACCTTGAACCAAGTGTGGCAGTCTTAGCTCCTCTGAGATCAGCATCTCTCGAGCTAGTCCTGGAGTACCCCACAATGATTATACATGAGAAAGTTGTATGCAATAGATTTGCTGCACTGCGTTTCATGCATATTCATGATGGATATGCAGCAAGCCTGACTGGCTAGGGGGAACTCTAGAACTAACTTGAGAAACTGTGCTAAATAACCAAAGAACACACAAGATGTAGCCTCACAAACTGCAGCTCTGCGTGAATTTACATCATGAAATTCGTTTCTCACATCAGAGTCCTCCAATGCCAATGCAATCCAGTGACTCCACAAAGGAGTTCCTCTTGTGAGGGGAGTCAAATGTAACAGCTTTCACAGAACCGGATGTCAGAGCACCCAGGGGACTGAACCAAAAGCTTAACATGTTAACAGGCAGGCTAATGTAAAGGGGTGCAATACGAAACAAATTACACCACCTAAAGAAGACTGAAGCAGGGTAGAAGGCAGGATGCATGAGCAAGATAATTGGACCAATTTAGTCTATAAGCCCAAAAGCATCCGTTTTCAAGGTACAGCCAGGGCAGTCTAGAAAAAGGTATCTTTAAAGGGAAAGAAGGCTTTACTTGTTTAGTAACATGGACAGGGCAGGAAACTTGCTTGAACGGACAGTTGCAGTACAAGTTGCCTGCATGCTCTAAACCAGTTTCAGATTTTTTTTTTATAACGTGGACAGAACTATCCATTGAATAGACAAGGCGCATCTATCAGAACACAGGACGTGCCATGGTTTTGGGAGAAATCACAATAAAGAGGACAGGGGAAAACTGGAACACATTATGTTCCCGGGTGAATAGAAACATGAACCACCACAATATGCATTTACTTTTTTCTTTTATTGGCATGGAGGAATAACCTAATGGTTAGAGCAGCGGGCTGGAATCATGGAGGCCAGAGTTCCAAGTCATTCCTTGTGGCCTTGGCAAGTCGCTTAACCCTTTACTACTTCAGGCATAAACATATTGTAAACCCTCCAGGGACAGGGTTTGTATTTGAATGTAACTGGCCATGAAATACTACTGGAAAGGTAAGAGCCAAATACACACTGATAACTGTGCTGGCCCCTGGATTACTTTAGGAACTACAGCACTTACAGTGTTGTTGACAGATAAACAGGGTTTGTTTTTTTAAACTGACACACCCTGTTCATAAAAACAAAAAAGGCAGTTCTTAAGCTACCATGAACGCCTTAAGATCTGTTAAAGCGCACATACATTTCCCTTCCAGTTAAGGGTCCATTTCGGTAGAATCAATGTTTCATGAAATATGAAAAAAAGAGAGGGGTAAGCATTGGAAGAGAATACATGAACTTTAAAAAGCATCTACCACCTTCTACTCTTAGACAGGTGGCTCCTGTCACTTCCTCCAGGCCTGGAAGACTCGCAGACTATATACACCCCGTTCTGAGGTTCGTGTTTCCTCCAGGACCGAGCACTGTGCAGCAGGAGAGAACGAGCCTTTCACAACCCCAGAGCTCCCCACAGCATCCTCAGCGCTAACTTCAGCCACGAGAGGAAAAAAAAGCCCCAAACCAAAACATTCCAAGAATTCCCAGTATTTTTCTGCTTCACTTTGGTAGACCACAATGCCTTTGTCTGCATTTTAGTTTGTGACGCGATCGCATTCCTCGGTGAAGAGGTTTCTCTCGGGCAAGCGATTAGCTGTCAGCTCTGCAACTCTCGCCTCGCACTAGCGCCGGGCAGGCTGTCACTTTAAAGAGCCATCGGGCCACACTCGGCCCTCGAGGTGCAAGAGGGAAACAAAGAGGGATCGGGGACCAAGCGTTACCCTCCACCCCGCGAGGCTCGTCTCTCTCAATGCAGCATTTAGAGACACAGCCGGCTTCACCCCCCTCCCCCTAAACCGATCGTGCCAATATATATTAAAAAAAAAAAAAAAAAAAGCTACGCGGGGATTTTAAACGTAGCTGCCTGCAGGATCCCCAGAGACACCGGAGCCAAACAAAGAGGGTGAAGGAAGGGGCAAGGCAGGGGGTGTCTCTCAGCGCCGAGGCAGCTGCAGCGAGCACTCACCCAGCCTCCGTTCTCCTCCAGCCACGACCGCTTGTCCTTGGTCAGATAGTCGCACAGAACGTCCGTCAGCCTGCCCTCGACCCCGCCGCCGCCGCCCCCCTGCTGAAGCAGCATCCCGGCGAAGACGATGAGCGACACGAGCCGCCCCCAGTTCAGGCCGCCCTCCTCCTCCAGCTGGCGGGCCACGTTGAGCAGCAGCGTCCCGGGATCCTGCCGGCGCAGCGAGTCGGCGGCCAGGCACGAGGCGTAGAACTCGCGGTGCAGGCTCCGAACCTCAGCGCTCACGCGGCGCAGCGTGGCCGCCGCCGGCACAGGGGCAGGGGAAAGAGAAGGAGGCTGGCCGCAACCGCTGCTGCTACTACAATGCTGGAAGTAATCCTGCAACAAGCGCCGGGTCTCCTGGCGCAAAGGATCGGCCGACATGGTGCTGGGGCGCGGCTCCGAGCTGCCAGGAACAACGAGGGAGCCTCCTGGCTGTTCCCACCCCATAGATAGATGCTAGAGTAGGGAACAGAAAGCGCTTAACACGTTGGAACCTTAAGCTTGAGTGACTACCGCTGCCACGCCCCCGCACTCTAGTAAGCTATCGCCCCGCCCCAAAGATGACTTTTTTGTCCCTCCCCTTCCTCTGCTGAGCTTCTTTGAAGTGAGCCGCCCTCTTTGTTGTAAGCGTTCTTTTGTTTACTCCATTCAGGTGGAAGAAACTTAGTGGCTCGCACATTTGGTATATGTGTTACTAAAGCACTACATAGTAAAGTGGATCTTCCAACAAACGTAGCGGTTGAGTCTAGTTTACTTTTGGCAAGAGCTCTATTAAAAACCTTAAGTCATTATTAAAGAGGACTGGAGAGCCCCATTGCTTACCCCTGGCATAAGCAGCATGTAATCTGTCTACCTTTGGGAACCTGATAGGTACTTGTCACCTGGATTCGCCACTGTTCGAAACAGGATACTGGTCTGGCTAAGTATGGTCATACTCAGGGCATTGGGCACCCTAGACAAATCTTCAGCCTTACAACACTCTGAGATTTTGAAACTTAAAACTCAATAATTATGAGCATCCAAACACTACCTCCCCCCAGCAATACTATAAAAATGTATAAATGGACATCATACTCTTAAATGCTAAACTTTGCTGTGTTTGTGTGTGCACATGTGCCTACTCTTCCTGCAGTTTAAAGAATAATTTGCTGGGCTTTGAGTTAGCGAGACTGTCAGACTCAATTGTTTTGCTTTGACTGCTGCTGCCCTAGGAACCTGCCTAGTTATTTATTTATGTGAACTGATATATAACATTAAACACATTGTTTACAATTAGCTTTCTTGAACGTCTTTACAAGTAACCTGCAATAACATCTGATTGTTCTTGCCAAATAGTTGGACAGGCACTGAGTAGCCTGTTTCCAATAGTCACCAATCCAGGTCTGAAATATCTGGCAGGATCCCAAAATGTAGGTAGCTACCATACTACATATTCCCAAGGATAAGTGGTGTCTTTCCCCAAAGGAGTGGAGGAGTAGCCTAGTGGTTAGAACACTGGCTTGATAACCAAGCAACCAGGGTTCAATTCCCACTAGCACTCCTTGTGGCCTTGGGCAAGTCACTTAACCCTCCATTGCCTCGGAAGAAAGGCCTGGCAATCTACTTCCGGTGACACTGCCAAGAAAACCCAGGAGCTTCTGGGTCGCCAGGAGTCAGTACTGACTCAAAGGCACACATTGCATTGCACATGTGTTAATCCTTTAGAAACATTAATTTTATTATAATTTTATTTTTATTACAGGGTCTTGTTTTTGTATTGAGGCCCTGCTTACTAAGCATTTTTCCCATAGACATAAAATGAGAGAAGACCTTTAGTAAATAGGGCTCTTAGTCCCCAAATCCTAAGTAGTGCAGCCTCACAGAGCCTAAACCTATGGTACCATTGCTTGCCACACCATGACCTTTATACTGACATGAAATCATTTTTTATGAATAGTCTTTTTTTTTTTTAAACTAGTAGTTGACAATTGGTATTGTCTGGCTCTGGCTAGATGAGAGAGTGCAACATAGTTTGCTTTTACAGCTGCTATTTCTCCTGTTTCCCCAAACATTGTTATACAGAGATTTTCTTGCTTATTACTATTTGGAAAGCCTTATTTTCTCCTTCAGCTTTGGGAACTGTGCGTAGCTTTCTATTTTGCACAGTACAAAAAGAAATCTATTTCTCTTTCTCTAGTTTATGCAGACAGTTTGACATTTTGGGGGATTTAATTTCATTCTTTTCACCCTTTTTAAATTTCTTGTCATTTATTCTGACCTCAGGGAATGTTCATCTTTGTTCTGTGTAATGGGACAGTGTACATTCTGGCTGCCCCAGACATCAAAGATATAATAGAATTAGAAAATGGAAAGAAACAGGCAACAAAAATGATAAGGGTGTTCAGAGAAAACTTGTGCTTCAATTTTTTATTTCTTTCATTTAGCATTTCATTTCTATAGCACAGAGCACCTCTTTCTCCTATGCTCTTGAACCTTAACAGAAAGAAAATGCACAATTTATTTATTTCCAGAAATGTAATATACAGCCAATCAGGTGAGTGCCCATCTAGATAGTTTACAGCTAAGTAAAAATGAAAAGATAAAAAGTAAACAAATAACTAACAAAAACTGTAAGAAAATATACTACCAAATACCACATAAAAACCAGAAGATTCGCCATGAGTCCCCAACTACTCTGTGCTAAAAACCTGCTGGAAGAAAATACGAGTTACTTACCTGTAACGTGAGTTCTCCAGGGACAGCAGGATAAGTCAGCCACAAGTGGTGATGTCATCCGACGGCGCCAGAACGGAAGTACTCTCACTAGCCCAGAAGGCTTTAGCCTTCTGGGCCTGACCGGTAGCCCCACCTCCCGATCCGCCCCTAGCTGGCCAGATTTTCCAAGCTGAGGCGCTTCTAGCAGCCAGGAGGCGGAGCGGAGACAGGAGATCCCCGCCGGGGAGGAGGGTGGGAAAGTGTGGCTGACTTATCCTGCTGTCCCTGGAGAACTCACGTTACAGGTAAGTAACTCGTATTTCTCCCAGGGCAAGCAGGATGAAGTCAGCCACAAGTGGTGTCTCCCCAGCTATAGAGGCAGCGGCGGGGAACCAATAATGAGCCAGACTCCAGTGTAACTGTAAGGTGCAAGGCAGGTTTAATGCGGCCTGACGGGGCAGGCCTGTGCAACAGTAGGCTGTGCAAATAACAAGGTCTGTGCAAGCAAGTTGTGCAAATAACAATTGGTAAGTGACACAAGCGCAAGAACCATAAACAGGTGCTTAACCTCAACAGAAGGATGTGCAATAGAGCATCAATGTGCAACATAACATAAAACGGCGTGAATCAATCACAGGCAAGGCATACAGTGCAACACAGGCAAGGCATACAGAGCAACACGTTGTAAGATGCAACGGTCAGGAGCAGTGTATGTCGATTGTACAACCAACAATCGAGACACTGGAGGTAGCAAGGTAAGAACAGTACAGTCAGGGGTCAAGCCGTATGACCCAGTCCCGAGCCCACAGACAATATGGATAGGCCGAAGGCGGGGCCGCCATGGTCCGGGCCGTCTAGACAGTAGTGTCTCTGGAAGGTCTGGACAGAGGACCATGTGGCGGCCTTGCAGATTTCCGGGACCGGGATGGAGCGCAGGTTGGCAATGGAGGTTGCCAATGCCCGCAGGTGGTGAGCCTTGACACCTGCGGGGGTGTCTTCTCCAGCTAGCGAGAGACACAGAGAGATACATGCGGAAATCCATCCCGACAGCATGTGTTTGGATACTGGAAGACCAGGTTTGTTAGGGTCGCATGAGACGAAAAGCTGAGACCCCTTGCGTACGGAGGCAGTCCTCTGCAGGTAACAACGAAGGGCCCGAACGCAATCCAGCGTGTGGAGGCGCTGTCGCTCCGGATCTCAATGCCTTGGTTGATGTGAAAGGAGGTTGCCACCTTGGGGACGAACTTTGGGTGCGTCCGCAGAAGGGCACGGTCGTGAAGGAGAACCGTGTAAGGTGGGTAAGTGACGAGGGCTTGGAGTTCGCTGATGCGTCTGGCAGAAGTGATAGCAATGAGGAATAGGGTTTTCCAGGAGACAAATTTCATCTCGGACGAGTGAAGAGGCTCGAAAGGTTCTTTAGTAAGCTGATTGAGGACGATGTTCAGGTCCCATGGCAGCACAGGGTCTCTGACGGGGGGGGGGGGGGGTGCAAATTGGCCAAGCCCCTATTGAAGCTGGTAACGATTGGGAGTACCGCCACTGAAGAGTCGCCTACGCGGTGATGGAAAGCCGCGATGGCAGAGAGGTGGACCTTGATGGATTGGGTTCGTAGGCCCAGTGTGGAGAGAGAAGCCAGGTACTCGAGGAGCAAGGGCACGGGGCAAGAAAATGGATCGAGGTTCCACGCCTAACACCAGATGCCAAAGCAGCGCCATTTGAGGCTGTAGCATTTCCTGGTGGAAGGGCGCCGGGCTACGAGGATGATCTGCTGGACCTCGGCCGTAAGGTTGTGCGGTGCCAGGCTTAGCCTTTCAGCTTCCAAGCCGATAGAGACAGCATCTGCAGGTTGGGGTGGAGCATGGAGCCGTTGTCCTGTGAAAAGAGATCCGCCCGCAGGGGTAGACGAATTGGAGGTTCTGCTGCTAGGCGGTGTAGGTATGGGAACCATATCTGCCTGGGCCAGAATGGGACCACCAGGATGACTGTCACACGGTCCCTGATGATGTGTTGGAGGGTCCGCGCCACTAGTGGGGTCGGTGGGAATGCATAGACCAGTGGCCATTGGTTCCAAGCGAGGTCGAAGGCGTCTGCCGCCAGCCTGAGCCGGGAAGGTCTCTTTGAGCAGAACAGGCGGCATTTTGTGTTGTCCTGGGACACAAAGAGGTCGATCTGCGGGAGACCTCAACTTCTTGAAGAGGAACGATGAAACGTCCTGGTGTAGTGTCCATTCGTGCGGGCTGAGCTGTCTGCTGAGGCGATCGGCGAGAACATTCTCTTCTCCCGGTAGGTAGCAAGCCTGGAGGCTGCAGTTGAGCGAGAGGGCAAGATGCCAGGTGCTGAGGGCTTCTCTGCATAGGGTGCGTGACCCCGTGACCCCTTGCTTGTTTATGTAGAACATGGCTACTTGGTTGTCGGTCAGAATTCTGACGATTTTGTTGGATATTAGGCTCCGGAAGGCCGAGAGGGCGTGGCGGACAGCTCTGAGTTCAAGGACGTTGATATGGAGGGCCGTTTCTGAGGTGGACCAAACTCCCTGGGTGCGCGAGCTGGCGCAGTGGGCTCCCCAGCCTCGAGTGGAGGCATCCGTGGTTATGGTGATCTGGTGGGCAAGTGTTTGCAGACGCTTGCCCTGAGAGAGGTTGGAGGGACGGGTCCACCAGCGCACTGCCTTGGAAGATCTGTCGTCCCTGGGTACTAGGGTGGCCAAGGGCTGGGTGTGCTGGCACCAGTGCGAGCGGAGGTGCCATTGGAGAACTCTCATGTGCAACCTCGCAAGGGGGAGGACATGAGTGGCAGCGGCCATGTGTCCTAGGAGCCGCAGAATTGTCCGGGCCGAAGATTGAGGGCTGTTGAGGACCTGCAGGGCAAGCTTGATGATTGCGTGTCTCCTGTTCAGAGGCAAGAAGGCTTTGGCCCGCTTTGTGTCTATGCGGGCACCGAT
Organism: Ichthyophis bannanicus; assembly: GCA_033557465.1. Classification (NCBI taxonomy): domain Eukaryota; kingdom Metazoa; phylum Chordata; class Amphibia; order Gymnophiona; family Ichthyophiidae; genus Ichthyophis; species Ichthyophis bannanicus. The sequence goes on along the minus strand of CM066043.1, from coordinate 174,563,592 downwards.
GAATTCCAGTTTCTGGACTAGGGAGAGGTGGGACTTGTGATAGTTCACTAGGAAGCCCAGGGAGGACAGGAGAGAGATAGCTTTGCCGACAGCGCTTCGCAGTGCTGAGGGTGAGCTGGCAGAGAATAGCCAGTTGCCCAGGTAGGGAAAGACACATATCCCTTGTCTCCAAAGCAACGCCGCTGCCACCGCTACGCACTTGGTGAACACCCTGGGGGCGTGCGAGAGGCTGAATGGCAGCACTCTGTACTGGTAGTGTTGCCCCGCTACTTGAAAACGCAGGAACTTCTTGTGCTGCGGGTGCATTGGGACGTGGGTGTAAGCGTCCTGAAGATCTAGGGAGGCAAGCCATTCCCTTGGTTGGATGAGAGGCAGGATGGTGGAGAGAGAGTGCATCCTGAACTTCTCCCTGGCTATGCATTTGTTGAGTTTTCTCAAATCGAGGATGGGGCGTACTCCACCAGACTTCTTGGGGACCAGGAAGTACCTCGAGTAGAATCCCTTGCCTGCCTCGGAGGGGGGAACCAGTTCGATGGCCCTGGAGGTGAGCAGGGACTGTATTCTCTGCGGTCATAGGTGCGAGATGCTCCGGCGGAATCGAGTTCCGGGAGGGGGGCCGAAGAGGTGGCTTTGAGGAGAACTTGATGCAAAAACCCTGCTTTATGATAGACAGCACCCATTGATCCGACGTCACATTCTCCCAGGCAGGTAGGAACGCGGACAAGCGTCCCCCGGTCGGAGGGTGCTGGCAGGGCTGCGAGTCAAAAGTTAGAATTGTTCTTGGCGGGGACAGACATGGTTTTCTTCGACGCACATTCCCGCTGGCGAGGCTTCTGCCTGTATGGGGCCTGGTAGTGATGGTGTTGCTTGTACCGGGCCTGCTGGTGCCACTTGTGATAAGGGTAATACCTCTTGGAGCTGGTATTGCTTTGATGACCTCCCTTGCGGTAAGTGCGGGGACGGTCAGTGCTTTCCTCTAAGGTCTGGAGGGTGGTGCAGCGTTCGCACATGTCGTTGACCGTGTCCTTGACCTTGTCGCCAAACAGTGAATCGCCGGAACAGGGGGCGTCTGCAATGCTATCGTGAGAATTGGTCCGAAGACCGGAGGCCCTGAGCCAGGCTAGTCTGCGGGCCGAGATGGCCGAGCCCGCCACTCTGGCTGCAGTCTCAAAGGCATCGTGGGCGGCTCGTCCCTGGTGTCGGGTGCAGTCATCAAGCTCCGCAAGGGCGGAAGAGAGGGCGGGTGGAATCTCGGCCAGGAGGGAGACGGTGGGTCTGATGTTGCTCACTAGAGAGTCTTGGTAGATCGCGTGCTGGAATTGGTGGGCCGCGATCCTAGCGTTCAGCATAGTTCCTTGATAGACTCGCTTTGCCACATCGTCCATGAGCTTATTGTCCTTGCCCGGAGGTGCATTGGTGGAGTTGCCCGGAGGTGCATTGGTTGGAGCGCTTGAGAGCCGATTCCACAACGATAGAATGGTGCGGTAGCTGCGGCCTGGCGAAGCCGGGCACCGGCTGGACACTGTACTTGCTGTCCAACCTGCGTGGGCAGGCATGATTGGAAGCCGGGGCCTGCCATATTTTAGAGAGATTGTCTCGGAGGAGTTGATGGATGGGAAGGACAGAGGCGGACTTGGGAGCATCAACGAACTTGAGCGCGCTCTGTACCTCGTCGCGCTGATCCTGGACGTCCACTTGTTTGATGGAGAGAGAGGTTATTACCTTTTGAATGAACTTGTAGTAAGTTAAGTCCTCTGGTGGAACAGGAGAGTCCGACGGTGTGCCAGGGTGAGGTGGTGAGTCCATGCGGGACGCCGCATCTGTCTGCGAGAGCGCCTCTGAGGCGTCCTGCTCCTGTGCAGGGGGTGCAGAGGCAGGGTCGCATGGAGCCAGCCTGGCAGCCACGCTGGACATAGAGGGGGCAGGCAGGGGGGGGCAGGATGGTGCTGGGGCCCGAGACCAGGGTAGCCAAAGAGGAGGACCACTGCTGTAGCATGTCCTGCAGCAGTTTGAGGGTCTCAGGGGTAGTCTCCTGCTGGAAGGTTTCAGAGGCAGCTTGCATGCCTGATGCAGGCAGTTGTGGAAGTTCCTCTTGTGCCTGATGCTCCTCCGTTTCGCTGAGGTGTGCAGGGGAGGAGCTGCATCCGCTGTAGGCAGAGGGAGAAGAGTGATGGGATCCAGTCGACGACGAGGAGGTGCTGCGGCTGCTGGAGCGACGGCTCCTGTGCTGGTGATTGCTGCCCTTGTAATTGCACGATCTGCGCTGGTCCCGCCGGTTCCGTGATCTGCGGCTGCGCCGGGATGAAGATCTGTGGCCGTGGCTCTTTGATCTGCGCCGAGATCAGGACCTATGCTGGTGCTTGCTCCGACCCCTGCGTGCATTCCTCCGAGCGCTGTGGCTGGATCGGTGATGAGTCCGGTGGTGTCCTTCACTCTGGGAGTGAGTGCGCTGCCTGCTCGTTGCTCCGGAGGCTCTGGATGCTGCTCCAGAGAGGCTGTAGGTGCTGCCGGCGTGGTGGAGACTGATCTGGTCTGCGCCGTCCCGATCGGGGCTGTCCCGTGAGGCCAGAGGCTGGCCGGAAGCAGTCATAGGGACATCCGGAAGAGAGGAGGAAGCCCCGGGAAAGATGGCGGCCGCCAGGGGAGGACACGAGGGGATGAGAGTCCCATGCTCACGGCGGGGGACGGAGGCCTGACCAGGCGCGTCTCCGGCCGGAGTGGCAGCACCGGGTGAATCGGCAGCAGGAGCTAAATATTCGGCAAGGGCATGCCGGCGTGATTTCAGTGCCCGGGGGGACATGCGGCCGCAAGCGTGGCAGTCCTCAACGGCATGCTCTGTTCCCAGACACCGGAGGCACAGCTGATGGGAGTCTGAATTCGCCATCTTACGGGAGCAGCCGGGGCACTTTTTAAAGCCGGGTTTCTTCATGTTAAGGTAACGATTGGAGTAGAAGGAGGTGAGAGTAAAACAACAAACGTCTTGCTGGCAAGGCCAGCTAGGGGCAGATCGGGAGGTGGGGCTACCGGTCAGGCCCAGAAGGCTAAAGCCTTCTGGGCTAGTGAGAGTACTTCCGTTCTGGCGCCGTTGGATGACGTCACCACTTGTGGCTGACTTCATCCTGCTTGTCCTGGGAGAAAGGATCTTTAAACCCTTCTTAAACTTAGGAAAAAACTCCTGTTTCAGATGCAATAGCAAAGTGTTCCGTAAGGCTGAAGCTAATATCTAAAAGTTGCATCCATGAATGTTCCAGCCTAAGCATACAATGGAAGCAGTGCATGGCAATCTCTCTCATGCATATTCATTGTGGTTATCCTGAAAACCTGAGTTTCTAGATGTGTTCCAAGGATTGGGTCGAAAACTCCTGCTGTAGTCGTATCTGCTAATCACTAAAGAGAGTATGAGAGTGTACAACTCATTCCAATCAAAAAATTAGCAAACTGATCTAATTAATCTCAGCGTGTACATACAGTTCTTTACTAAGTTAGATGCTTGAGAACTAAAAGTTAATTGGTTATCAATATGAACACCTAGGACACAGATCTTCTCCCTGATGTAACAGGATTCTCTTCAATAATGAGATCAGCAGGGAGATGGGGAATCTAAAAAATAAAGGCCTGTTTTACCTGATTTAACTGCAACCTGTGTGTGCTTAGTCACTTTGCTATAGTGATTAAGCTGTCATTAATTCTTTCAATGTTAGATGGATATTCTACTACTACTGTTAATCACTTATATAGCACTGCAAGGCATACACAGCACTGTACAGACACATATAATGGCAGTCCCTGCTCATCAGAGCTTACAATCTAATCAAGATTGACAATACAAGGGGTACAAATTGGGAAAGGTAAGTATTGTGGCGACCACACCCCTACCAGGTGGATGCCTAGTAGGGACAGGAGACCATCTTGTATTCCTTTTCCAAAGGGTTGTAGTTGTGTAGTCAGAAATGAACCAAGTGGATGTTTCAAAGCGCACAGGAATTTTTATTAGCTTCCTTTAGGTAAGATGGTAACAATCTTCAAAGCAACTTTACACTCAGGACAAAGAAACAAAGGATAATCTTCGCAAATGTCAAAACAGTGTTTCCGTGGAATCATTTACAATAGCTTTCCTTTTCTTTTCCTTTAAGATGCTTCTTACTTCAGCAATAATAAAGGCACATGTATTTACAACCTACAATCAAAGCCAGTAGGGCTGCTAGCTCCTTCTTTGCTGTTTTGAGTTAAACAGTTCTCAGCTGTCTAGCCCTGCCTTGGTTGCACTAGCCACTTCTTTAGGAAAGAACCTTAGTGCTTCAATATAAGACTCATTCTCTCCTTTACTTCAGGCTTTCAGCTATAACAAAGTTGTAACAGCTTTCTTAATTTCTTTCTGCTATTTGGCTTCCATTAATTAGCATCAATACAAACAGCACAGTCCATCTCAGAACAAGAAGAACCCATGTCAGTTCCTCTACCATCTACCTCCATACTTTCTTCTGAGCTGCATGTTGGTAAAGCTTGGAAACGTTCAGGTACTTATTCCTTTAAGTCATTTAAAAGCTCAAATAGCCTATTCCACTGCACTGCCCTTCCTTCTCTTGGCAGAACTTTAACAGGCTTCTCCTGTTCAACTTTTCTTGAAAACCCCTTCTTTCTAATCTGGGTTTTCCCAGGTACAAATCCCTCTTCAGAATCAGAGCAAGAGATATAAGCCTTAGGCTTCACTGCTTTCTTTCTCCTACCTTGGAGTTTTACTGCAGGACTTCCATATCTGGGACTTCTGTTGGCTGTAGCTATCTCTGCCTCAGAGCCAGTCAGGAAATCAGGGTAAGATTTCCTCTCCACTTCCTGGGGCTCCTTCTGTCTGAAGACACACCCTTCACCCGAGGAGTCTAGGCTCTCTTGCCTTAGCTTTTCCAATGCCAGCCTTCTCTCTCTCTCTCTCTCTTGCCAGTATACTTGGTCCTCTCCCTGGAACCTTCTCTGTAGCTCTCTTGGCTGCAGTCCTGGCTGCTCTTGCTCTCCTTGCACTTGTCCTTGTTCCTGTTTCTCCTTCCGTCTATCTCTCTGTTTGCTCAAACTTAAACGTGGAGCAGGGCACCTCCCCTTCTGACTCCACCCCCATGTACCTCCTACTCTTACCTAGGGTTGCCATGGAGTCTGGGTATGGCCTTGGCCTAGCTCTACCCTCGTGGTTTCTCTCACTGCTTTTACTAGGGTGTGTGTGTTCTGGTGCACCCATCCCCCGCAAAGAAGAAAAAGTTCCCTTTCCCTTTATTTCTTCATGCTGGACTGCACTCTCCTTACCACAGTATACACAAGGAAAACAAGGGATCAAGATCCAAAAGCAGCCTCAAAGAGGTGAGCCTTTAGCATGGATTTGAAAAGAGAGATGAAGCCTGACATACAGACTCAGATAGTTTGTTCCATACATAAGGAGTAGCAAGGTGAAAGGAACAGTCTAGAATTGGCAATGGAAGAAAAACCATAGAGAGAAGCAAGCCAGTGGAAGAGTGGAGTTCAAGAGAAGAGAAGAGGAGTAGGAAGAGAGGAGAAAAGGTAGTAAGGAGCAATAGAATGAATGCATATATAGGTCGAAAGGAGAAGTTTGAATTGGATATGGAAACAGAAGGGGAGTCAATGAAGTAATTTGAGAAGAGGGGTTATATGAGTATATCGGGGCTGGTGGAAGATTAGTCATGCAGCAGAGTTCTGAACAGATTGAAGGGGAGATGACTCAGAGGGAGACCAGCAAGTAGGAGGTTGCAATAATCAAGACGGGAGATGACCAAAGAGTGGATAAGCGTTTTAGTAGTGTGTTCAGAAAGGAAGGGGCAAATTTTGTTAATGTTATAGAGAAAGGTTTTAGCAAGCAGTTGGATATATGCAGAAAAGGAGAGGGAGGAGTCAAAGATGACTCCAAGGTTGTGGGCTGAGGAAACAGGAAGTAGGAGAGTTATCTACAGAGACAGAGGAAGGGGGTTTAGGGGGAAAAATAAAAAGTTCCGTTTTGGCCATGTTCAATTTCAAATGGCGGTGAGACATCCAGGCAGCGATGTCAGATAGGCAGGCAGAGATACGGGCCTGGAGTGTCAGAGAAATATCAGGTATAGATAGATCTGAGAGTCATCAGCATAGAAATGATATTGAAACCCATGGGAGGAGATGAGAGCACTAAGGGACTGGATATAGAGAGAGAAAAGGAGAGGGCGCAGAACAGATCTTTGGGGCACTCCAACACGTGGGATAGCAGTAGAGGAGGAACCACACTGAAAGAGTGATGGGAGAGATAAGAAGAGAACTGGGACAGCATAGAGCCTCTAAAGCCAAGTGAAGACAAAGTGTCAAGGAGGTGGTGATGGTGGACCGTGTCAAAAGCAGCAGAAAGTTCAAGGATGAGGACTGAGTAAAGGTCCTTGGATTTAGCCAGGAACAAGTCATTGGAGACTTTGGCAAGAGCCATCTCAGTAGAATGTAAGAGATGAAAGCCAGATTGAAGTGGATCTAGCAGGGCTCGAGAGGAGAGAGATTCAAGGCAATGGCAGAGAACTACACGTTCAAAAGGTTTGGAAATGAAGGGAAGATGGGATGATCTTGTGGGGAATTGGAGTGTAATTTTGTGGACTTTATGGAAATAGTCAGCTAGGGTTTGGGCAGAAAAAGAAGGAGGGGTTGGAGGCAGAGGCACCTTGAGGAGAGAGTAGAGTAGAGAAGAGATAACGGGAATCAGAGGCAAGAGAGTCAGATGGGCAGAGTCAGATGGCGAATGCTATGGTTGATTGGAAGGATGCAAGCATGAATTTGAAGTGAAGTCAGAAAGGGAGTAAGATTTGAGCCAAATGCACTCAGTGGAGTGGGCACAAGAGCGAAGATAACGGGTATTTGAAGACAGACAGGGCTGAGGTATAGTGCACCTCACAGGATGTGGCATGGGTGGAGCAAGACAGAGCAGTATTATAGGAAACTTTAGCCTCATCAACAGACTTGGAAGACAAGGTGGAGGAAAGAGTTGATGAGATAATAGTAGAGAGAGTCAATGGATCAACAGCATGAAGATTCCTAAAAATATAGGAGGAGACTGGATGAGATTGAGGCAGGGAGTGATGAAAAGTGAAGCTTAACAGTTGATGTTCAGAAAAGGGAAGAACTAAGGTAAGGAAATTAGAAGGTAAACAATTAGAGAAGAAAACAAGGTCAAGGCAATGATCGTGCTGATGAATGGGGTCAGTACAGCAAAGCTGGAGGTTGAATGAGGAGGTGAGGGAAAGGAGCTTAGAAGCATAGGGATCAGAAGGGTTATCAACATGAATATTAAAGTTGCCCAGAATAAGGGAGGGAAAAGAAGAATCCAGAAATAAGGAAAGCCATGAGTTAAAGTCAGTGAGAAAGGTAGAGGTGGACTTGTCAGGGGCTCTGTAAATAGTAGCTATCAGGAGAGCTAAGGGATTAAAAAGGTGGATGGAATGGACTTAAAAGGAGCGAGACTGAGGTAGGAGGGGTGGAAATTGGCAGGATGGAAAAAGTAGAAACCCAACACCACCATCAAGGCCAGTGGTCCGAGGAGTGTGGGAGAATAGCAACGACTGAAGCTGTGTCATCAGGGAGGAGATCTCAGTAAGAGCTAGAAGATGGAAAAAGTTAGAGATATAGAGATTATGAGTTAAGGGGAGTTTATTAGATATGGAATGAGCATTTCATAAGGCACATGAGAAAGGGAGAGAGGAGGGGGAATGGAGAAGAATATGAATGAGATTGGAGTGGTTGAGAGATGAACTATCATGGGAGTGAGATAAAAATCTAGGGGCAGGGATTAATATCACCAGATGATAGAAGGAGAAGAAGAGTGTGAGGCAGAGAGGAAATGGCACAGCAGAAATGAGGGTGAGGTTGTTTCAGAAAGGAGAGGGATGAATATAAGCTATCAAAAGCTGAATGTCATCTTGTGCAGTAGGCCAGCATTTCTGCCTACTACTATGCAGATGTCATTCTGGTCCATCATACCTCTCCTGTAAACCCAGACCTTTCCCTCTTAATACCTGCCTTCACGGTGTAGCTGAATGGCTGAGAGCCAATCTTCTGCATCTCAACCCAGCTAAGACCTTAGCCATATGGTTTTCTTTTGACACTCCTCCGTTAGTCTCTCCCACCCTTCTTGGTACCCCCATGCCACATTCACTCCCTGTTCCATTTTCACAATGGTGAAGTCAAGAGAGCTACCTCAGACGGTCGGAAAAAACATTATCACTGAACATCAAACTCAAAGGGGTACAAGGCCATTTTCAAAGACCATGGAATTTCTGTGTCTACAGTTCGCAATATTATTAAGAAGTTTTCTGCTCATGGAACTGTCAAGAACCTACCAGGGTTTGGTGGGAAGTGGAAAATTAATTCAAGAAGTCTTTGAAGGTTAGTGTGAACTGTTGGAAAAACACCACGTACAACATCCAAAGAGCTTAAAGCGGACCTGGAGTGGTGGCACTACACACCATGCACTAAACAAAGAAGGACTTCATGGTTGAAGGCCAAGGAGGACCCCACTGCTCAAAGACAGACATAAAAAGGAATGCCTGATCTTTGCCCAAAACCACAGTCCTTCTGGGAAAATATGCTGGGGACAAATACAACCAAACGTGAGCTCTTTGCAATGCAGACCAGCAATACATTTACAGGAAAAAAAACCACCCTACCTACAGTTAAATATGGTGGAGGTTCCATAATGTTGTGGGACTGTTTTGCTGCCTCAGGAACTGGAGGCCTGGAATGTATTAAAGGAATCATGAAGTCAGAGGACCACCAAGTTATTTTGAAGTGAAATGTGCTACCTAGTGGCAGAAAGCTAGGTCTGGGTTGAAGGTCATGGGTCCTTCAGCAGGACAATGACCCAAAACGTACATACAAAAGAATGGTTAAAAAGGAACAAATTGACCATTTTAAAATGGTCAGCAATGATTCCTGATCTCAATCTAATCAAGAAACTTGGAAAGAGCTGAAATCTGCCATTGGTAAAAGGTATCCTGGAAACATTCATGAGCTGGAACAAATCACAGTTGAAAAGTGGGAGAAACTACCAGCAGACAGATGTACAAAACTTATAGATGGCTCCAAAAAATGTTTGGAGGCTATCATCACTGCCAAGAGCTTGTACAACCAAATAGTAATGTAGGGTGCCATTAATCCTGTCTAGGACATATTTTGGATTTTTCTCAGAAATTACTATGTCTAAATTGCACAGACATCTTTTGTTGTTGTTGTATACTTTTGTACATACTATTAAAATATTATGATGACATACAGTTGGAATATTTCCATTTTTTTCTCATGATATTGTACACAACATACCTAAAATGCAAGGGTGCCAATAATGTTGACCACAACTGTAATTTGAGGAAGATTATCTCTCATTCAAAAGACATAAAATAAATGATCCGATAGGCAGGAGAACTAATTGTAAGCTGCATCTTCTATTCTTATTTCTTGCATGGTTTATCAGGTTCAAAACTATGCTTAAATCTAAAGAAAATCTCAGGATATCATTACTACTGTCAGTTAGGACTGTAACATGATCCGTTATCCTTAACAGAGCTGTAATAGGATTGTGGAAAATTGCAAGAGAATCTTGATAAATTGGAAGACTGGGCATCCAAATGGCAGATGAAATTTAATGTGGACAAGTGCAAAGTTATGCACCTAGGGAAGAACAACCCAAACTATGGTTACACGATGCAAGGTTCCACATTAAGAACCACCACCCAGGAAAAAGATTTAGGTGTCATTGTGGATAACATGTTAAAACCCTCGGCCCAGTGTGCAGCGGCGGCCAAGAGAGCAACTAGAATGCTAGGGATCATAAGGAAAGGAATGGAAAATAAAACAAAAGATATTATAATGCTTCTATATCGTTCCATGGTGAGACCACACCTTGAATATTGTGTGCAATTCTGGTTGCCGTATCTTAAAAAGGATATAGCGATATTAGAAAAGGTTCAGAGAAGAGCCACCAAAATGGTAAAGGGGATGGAAGGATACTCCTATGAAGAAAGGCTAAAAAGGTTAGGGCTCTTTAACCTGGAAAAGAGACGGCTGAGGGGAGATATGGTAGAAGTCTATAAATTAATGAACGGAGTGGAACGGGTAAACGTAGATCGATTGTTTACGTTATCAGAATATAGAAAGACTAGGGGACATGCAATGAAGCTACAAGGTAAACTATTTAAGACTAATAAAAGAACATATTTTTTCACTCAACGTGTAATCAAACTCTGGAATTTGTTACCGGAGGATGTAATAAAGGCTGTTAGTGTAACTGGGTTTTAAAAAAGGTTTGGACAAGTTCCTGGAGAAAAGGTCCATAAACCATTATTAAGAAGGGACCCAGGATATCAATGCTTGACCCAGTACAAGCATTGTGGAACCTTTGCCTTTTGGGGAAACTGCTAGGTACGTATGACTTAGATTGCCCACTGTTGGAAACAGGATACTGGGCTTGATGGACCTTGGCCTGACACAGTATGGCATATCTTATGTTCTTAGAGCTAATTTAGCACTATGCCTTGTCCTGAAACCCAATTGTCAAGGATGGATAACATTGACCTTTTCCAAAAATCCAGATAACTGTGAAACAACTTTTTTTCTACATTCTTGGAGATTATTGGTAAAATTAGAGATTGGTCAATAACTAGAGCATTAGAGCTATCCAGAATTGTTTCTTTATCCTAGGGCAGATAACTGCTGCCTTCCAGGAAGGACGAACAGAGCCGACAGTTAAAACTACAGGAGACTATTAAATAGAGAACCAGGAGAACCTCCAAAGCTGTTTGGTTTGGAGGGAAGTGGGTTATTGGGTGTTATTGTAAACTAGATAGTAGATAATATTTTCTCCAAAGAGGTGGTAGAACAGATATTGAATAAAGACAAAGATGCCTGTTTTGCATTTGCCCTCACAAGGGCTGGGAAAAGTACTGGAGTAATGGCGATTACAGAGACTTGAGTGGGAGAAGATATAATAGAAGACCTAATATTATTGCTCTTAGGAACATGATGGCAGAAAAAGACCATAATATCTGTCTAGTCTGCCCTTCCATATCAACTCCTATAGTCCCTTTTTTCTTTTAGAGATCTTCTGTGTTTGCCCCATGCTTTCTGCAATTCATCACCTCCACTGGGAGACTGTTCCATGCATCTACCACTCTTTCCATAAAGAAACGTTTCTGCATATTACTCCTGAGTCAATCCCTTTTCACCTTCATCCTATACTCCCTCGTTACATTTATGCCATGGAGATATTTAAACGTATTTATCATATCAACTATCCCGCCATTCCTCTAAAGTATACATATTGAGATCTTTGGACACGATATTCAAAAAAGCATTTACACGGTTTACAGCCCAGTAAACCATGTAAATGCCTGAGATGGGGATATTCAGCAGCAGCTACACAGTTAATGTTGTTGAATATCCCCATCTAATTCCCCTACGCAACCCGATGCTATCTGGTTAGCATCGGGGCGTGTTGATGGCATTCCAGGGCAGAGCTGACGTGGAGAATGGTGCTAATCATGCAGCAGCTTTATTGGATGCTGTCCGGTCAGCAATCAGTGCCTTAAAGGTGCAAGGAAAACCCTTGCCTATCTTTAAGGCACAGACGCTAACTGGGCTGCATCCAATATCGCTGCTGCAGTTAGCTTCGGCTGCTTCTGGCTTTGACGGTGATCACCGGATATTCAATGCTGTCACTGCAGCATTAAATATCCGGTTTAGGGGTTGGTAGGGAGGGCTGTGCACTGACAGGTGCATAGCCCTTCGAAGATCCGGACAGCAGAATATCAGGTCCTTTAAGTCTGTCCCCATATGCTTTATAACAAAGACCACTAACCATTTTGGTAGTCACCCTCCGCACAGACTCCATCCTGTTTATATCCTTTTTAACCCTCGGATACACTCGGTAAATCGACTGACACGTATACACTACCCCCGGGTCACCCCTGACCCATATGTAGAAATATGGTAAAACATCTACTTTTGTTTGTAAAAGATGGTTAAATTGTGAAGAAAAAGACATACTTTTATTTATTTTTTATAATACTTGTTATTAATTCACCCTTTCAAGTGAATAATGTGCAATGCTAGCCAAGATCAGGCAGGACAAGTTGTACAAGGTCAGATATATGCTGCATAATGTCAATACCTGTTAACTATTCAGTTGCAAGCTTAAAAATGGTGTGCAGCACTGCACGCTTTGCAAACTACAATAGTTCTATATTTATTCGCTAGGTGGACAGCAACAGTCAAAGTATGGTGCCATATTATGTCAAGTAATGGCATGATGCAAATTGTGACAAAAAAATTACCGTGTTATAACAAATTGACAACGGTGCATTGTAAACAACAGAAAACTAGTAAGCAATACATGAAGTACATTGACTGTTTTTTTCAACAACAGTTTATGCACAATGTGCTAGTAGTTGTTCTTGAATGTTCAGGACACACTCGCTTCAGACAGATTTCACATTTGGTAAATACTTTTCGATCTCTGTCACTTGGACAAAAGGAGCATCTTTTTCTTTTCTTTGCTGATGCCCGTGTGGTCAACGGTCTTGGTGGCTTAGGCATTTCAAGGCAAGGATAGCCAACATTGGCCATGGATTGACGTGTATGGCTTGTCAGACCTTCTGGATGGCTTTGACGATTTTGTAGCTGAGGCTTCATGAGATTCAAAGCGAGTTCCTCCAGAAAAAACCTTCTCTTGCAGTTTTCCTTGTGATGAAACATAGGATTGTTGTACATAAATATTATGAATGAATTTACAGCCACGATATCAAGCAGTCCATAAAACACGCAAAGTGGCCATCGACGAGTTGATCTTTTCACACTGTATGTGTGGCACAACTGATCTACTGTGTCAACACCCCCTTTCGTTCTGTTGTAGTCAAGTATTATTTCTGGCTTCTTTGATGTTTCATCAATTTTATTATCATGGTGAAGTGCTGACAGCAGCATAACTGATTTGTTTCGTTTTGGGACGAATGACACCAAAGTCTTGTCTCCACTGAAGCCAAATATTGAGGATCCCACAATTCTTGAGCGATTTGCCTGGAATTCTGAAGGTATGTCACGGTTGCAACGTCTTACAGTGCCCAGTAGTGTCAAATTCTTGCTAAGAACATCAGCCAGTTGTACGTTAGTAAAGAAATTGTCGCAAGTAATGTTCCTGCCAGACCGTTCCAGAGGTTCAATAAGCTTCAAAACAACATCAGCTCCTAGAGATACTGTTTTGTCACGAGTAACTGACTCTTGACGCCCTAGGTATGGCTTCATGTTGAATACATAATACGTTTCGGCATCTGCACACACCCATAACTTTATACCGTATCGGTCTGGTTTAGACTTGATGTATTGACGAAACGGACACTTGCCTCTGAACCCCAACAATTGTTCATCAACAGTCAAGTATGCAGATGGTGTGTACATTTTCATGCACTGAGAAATGAATAAATTCCAAACATCTCTGACTGGAGTAAATTTGTCATTGGCCCTTCGTGATTCACGGGTTTGTTTGTCATCAAATCGAAGTAAACTCAATATTTCTGCAAACCTTTTACCTGACATAACAGCTGGAAATATAGGATTCTGGATAGGACTTTTAGCCCAAGTTCTGCGTACAGATACTTTGTTCAACCTGAAAACACCACTCATGTACAGAAGACCCAATGTTGCTTGGAGCTCTTCCATTGTTACCTGCTTCCAGTCAGTACATGGTGGCTGCATTGCTTCAGCTCTACGTATGCCTTCAGAATTTGTGAAATCTAACACTGCTGACAATATATCTGGAGTTACAAACATGTCAAAAATATCCTTAGCATTAGTTATACCTCTGATCAGAGCAATTGGTCCAGAAGATTCTCTGACTATATTTGCTTCCCTTGTTCTTGATGTTGGCGGTACAGTTTTATTCCAATGCATGCCAGAACGAGCTGTGTAATGACTGTCAGTAACTTCCTCATTTTCAGAATGTGATTCAGAAGTTTCAGAATTGCTGTATGAACTGCTATCGTCATCACTTGTTTTATTTTCTTCGACAGCATCTTCCGCTTCACTGCCGCTATCATCAAGATCAAGCTGATCGGACTGGGCGGGAACGACTGCACTATCCGTATCAGCACCTTCAGTATCATTACTCAAACTATCATTACTGTCACTTTCTTCATTCAACCAACGTCTAATTTTTTCAGTTGCTGCACAGCTGCTGAAGCGTTTCGGGAGTGGCATTGTTTACCTTTGTCGTAAAAAATTTTAATCCACAGAAACAAACAAGGAACTGACGTCAGGTGACGTCATAAATGTAAGCAAGACGTTAGAAAACACAGGGTTGTAATGTGGACTTGGAGTGGTGACTTTCTTTGCTGCTATAAAACAAAGGAGAGTGTTATTGTGCGAGTGTCGAAAATCACCCCTTGTTTGTTCAGCAGCATGCAGTACTGTATAAAAACGTTATTTTTGCAAACCATATGTATGAAAATACTTAAAAATGGTTCGTTGAGGAATACCTAGAGTACCAAAATACAATTCCTTACCATTTTGAAGAAAAAACACAAAAACCGACACCCGGGTCACCCCTGACCCAGGGGTAGTGTATCCGAGGGTTAAGGTGTGGTCTCCAGCATTTCATACAATACTCCAAATGAGGTCACACCAGAGACTTATACGGAAGCACTGTCACCCACTTTTTTTCGGCTGGCCATTCCTCTCCCTATGCACCCAAGCATCATTCTGACTTTCACAGTCACCTTTTCTACCTGTTTAGCCACTCTAAGATCATCAGAAAGAATCACACCCTGGTTCTGCTCTTCTTTCATGGACAGAAGAACTTCACCCTTTATAGTGTACCGCTCCATTGGATTTTTGCAGCCCAAATGCACGATCCTGGATTTTTAAGCATTAAATCTCAGCTGCCAAATTCTCGACCATTCTTAAAGCTTAACTAAATCCCTCCTCACATATCTACTCTTTGCTGGGTGTCTACTCTATTGCAGATTTTGGTATAATCTACAAAGAGACAAACCATACCAGAGAGCCCTTCCTCAATATCACTAACAAAAATGTTAAACAGAATCAGACCAAGCACAGGTCCCTGCGGCACACCACTGGTAACCTCCTTCTCCTCAGAGTGAGCTCCATTTACCTGTACACTTTGTCGTCTCCCACTCAACCAATTTCTAACCTAGTCAGTCACTTTGGGGTCTATTTATTTATAAGTTACCTGTGCAGAATGGTGTCAAAAGCTTTACTGAAATCTAAGTACATCACATCTAGCAAAGAAATTAATCAGATTTGTCTGACAAGACCTGCTCTAGTAAACCCATGCTGCCTCGGATCCTGCAATCCATTGGACTCCAGAAACATCACTATCCTCTTTTTTAGCAGCATTTCCATTAATTTACTCACCATAGCACTCAGACTAGCCAGCCTGTAGTTCTCAACCTCATCCTTATTTCCGCTTTTGTGTAAAGGGACCATCTGTGCCTTTCTCCAGTCCTCTGAGACCGCTCCCAACTCTAAAGAAGCATTGAAAAGGTCAGGCAGTGTTGCTGCTAGAACCTCCCCTGCTGCCTTCAATATTCTGGGATGTATCCCACCTGGCCCCATCGCTTTGTCTATTTTTAGTTTAGCTAGTTCCTCATGAATACAACTTTCT
This sequence comes from Ichthyophis bannanicus, assembly GCA_033557465.1. Taxonomy (NCBI): domain Eukaryota; kingdom Metazoa; phylum Chordata; class Amphibia; order Gymnophiona; family Ichthyophiidae; genus Ichthyophis; species Ichthyophis bannanicus. The sequence goes on along the minus strand of CM066043.1, from coordinate 174,547,916 downwards.
GAAAATTGTTCAAGATCCTCTTCACTACTGTTCCTAGTTGTGGATGTTTTCTGAGGTCCTGCTCCTGGCTCTTCATCTGTGAGGACAGAACAAAAATATTTGCTAAACAATTCTGCTTTATCCTCATCAGCTTATATATATATTCCTCCTCTCACTAATATATCTGCACAATGTCTTGTCCCCCATTTTACTGCACCGGCTATTTTTTATTCCATTTGTATCTTTTTGTTTTCTTGACTACTTTCCTAGCTTCTCTTTTCCAAATATTGATGCTGGTCTTCCTCTTTCTGTGATCTCTTGTATTTTATGTATTTCTCTTTCAGCTTCTTTTTTTGCGAACCATAGCGGCCTCCTTTTCCTTCTACATTTATTTATTTTACTAACAAAATGGTTTCTTGCCCTTGAAATATCCCCTTTCAGTTTTGGACATTGCTTTTCTACATCCCCCAGCTGTTCCCATCCCACTAATGTCTCCTTGAGGTACTGTCCCATCTTGGCAAAGTTAATTTTCCTAAAGTCTAGGACCCTCACTTTTGAATGGCTTTTATAAGCCCTAGTCCTAATACTGAACCACACCATCTGGTGATCACTGGATGCTGAATGATCTCCCACTATAACATCAGAAACACTTTCCCCATTTATAAGGACTGGGTTTTGTTACCAGTTGCTGGAATAATTCTCCCTGTAGAGAATCCAGGATCGCCTTACTTCTAGAGGACACTGCAGCAGGGATGCCCCATCAACACCCAGCATAGTGAAATCAACTATCAGTAGCACGTCTCCTTTCATGGTAATACCATGAATGTCTTCCATTAAATCTCTCTCTATGACTTCTGCCGGTGAAGGAGATCTGTATATCACACCAGTGCAAATAGATTCCCCATTCCCTCTTTCTAGTTCAACCCACAGGGCCTCCTCCTTCCCTTGTCATTCAAGGGATATAGGAAAACTGTTTACATTATAAAGATTCACATATATTATAACAAAGGAAAATAAAGTTACAATATACAAAAAGAAGACAAAAACACACATTTATTCAGGATAGGGAAAGTAGAGTAAATAAATAATTGGCAAACTGGCATGAAACATGAGGATTAACCAGGCCACCTCCAAAGGAAAAGGTGAGAAAGTGAGTTTTCAAAGCAGTTTTGAAAGAAGCATGATTGGATTTGCCTCTTACATGTGGGAGGAGGGAATCCGATATAACAGAAGCAGCCTGTTCATGCTAACAGTCAGACTGCTTATAAGCAGTAAGGAAAGCCAATTATCATTTCTATAGTGCTATAAGACATACACAGCATTGCACAGACACATGTAAAAGATGGTCCCTACTCATCAGAGCTTACAATCTTGTCATGACAGACAACACAATAGCTGTAAACCTGGGATACAGCTAAGGGGAAAGGAGATCAGGTGAGTCAAGATCCGAAAGTGGCAGCAAAGAGGTGAGTTTTCAGCCTGGATTTGAAAAGGTTCAGAGAAGACTAAGGTAGTTTGTTCCAGGCATAAGGAGCAGGAGAATGAAAGGATTGAAGTTTAGAGTTAGCACTATAAGAGAAGGGCAGAGATAGAAGCAATTTGGTAGAAGAGCAGGGTTTGCCGAGGAGGGGTGTAGGGAGAGAGACGAGAGGAAAGGCAGTGAGGAATTGCAGAGTGAATGCACTTATAGGCCAGCAGGAGAAGTTTGAACTGGATGTGGAAATGGATAGGGAGCAAATGAAGTAACTTGAGAAGAGGGGCAATATGGCTGTTGGAGAATGAGCCATACAGCAGAATGTTGAAGAGCTTGAAAGGTAGAGATGATTCAGAGGAAGACCAACAAGGAGCAGATTACAATAGTCTAGAGGGGAGGTGACTAAGGAGTGGTTACGTGTCTGAGTAGTGTGTTCAGAAAGGAATGGGCAAAATTTGTTGATAGAGAAAGAAACAGTAGGTTTCAGCTATCAGTTGGATGTGTGTGGAGGAGAGGGAGGAGTCAGACAACCCCAAGGTTGCGAGCCAAGGAAACAGGGTGGAGTAGAGAGTTATTCACAGGGACGGGGAAAGGAGGGTTTAGGGGGAAAAATAAGAAACTGAGTTTTGGCCATGTTCAATTTCAAGCAGCGGTGAGACATCTGTAACCTTTCGTTGCTTCTTACATTCGGTTACTCTCCTGTTGGTCCTGGGTCCACTGCGCAGCGGCAGTAGGGTTTGTAGCACAACAAGACAACCAAACTGGTGTGGCTTGGAAAAAGGTTTTTATATAGAAATAGGCTTTATTACATAGGTACAGAACAGAGATATAAGGATGTTACAGGGCTGCTTCCGTGTATATCAATGACTCTGTGTGTGGGTGCATGTGTGTGTGGGAGAGAGAGAGAGGAGGGGGCAAGAAGTGTGTGTCAGAGCCTCATAGTAAGAAGTGTCCCATGAATGGAGAGAGAGAGAACAAGGGGGGGGGGGCGGTAAAGAGAAGTGTGTGTGTCCGATGAATAGGAAGAGAGATATTTTTGTCCTTCCCTGTATTTATAGTGAAATTCTCCTTCTCCAGCACCTCCCTTTGTCATACTTTAGTCTGTTTGAGGTCTGTTATCACTTGATTAGCAAGGAGGGACTGTTGTCCTGCAGACTAATCTCATCAGGCAAACTAAGCCCATCAAGTCAAGGAGGGGCTGTTGTCCTGCAGACTAATCTCATCAGGCATACTAAGCCCATCAAGTCTGGAGACGTCCTATCTGACATCACCAGGGGGTCAGAGCTGCAGACCAAGGTCTGGGAAAAGCCATGACACCTATGCTAGGTATAATGTCATGCTGATGTATGCTGACATCTCCCACACCTTTTATTCTTTTTTATTTCTGGGAAATGGTGGAAGCAAACCTGTGGTACCTGTCTCAGCTGCAATTACTATATACATGATAGTAGGCAGCTTGTCTAATACCTCCTGTATTAAATACCTTGCTATGTCCAGCAGGTCCCCTATCCTGCTCAGTACTGTCTCTAGTGTTCTAGAGATAAGCACGTCCCATTATGAGTCCAAACCTCGTGTCTTAGGTAGGGCAGCCACTACTGGGTGGGGAAACCCAATATGCCACCTCAGTGCCCGTCTTAGAGAGAATGAACAGTGCATAAGGGATGCAAGAATTTCTGAGGAGGTTAAAGCTGAAAGGTACGAGGATGCTATGAGTGAGGGTAGGAAGTAATACTAGACTGCAGCTGACTCTGGTATTCAATGTAGTAGGAAATGCCAAATTAGCCAAATTAGTAGGCCAAATGAGCCTGGATGTAGAGGTAGATGCTGGAGAAATTAAGTGTAACTACCTTAAAATGTTGTTGGTATTTTTTGTAGGACATGTGCTGCAAAGAGATGTACATGTGTTTCATTTTACAACACAGGAAAATTATGATAATGCATAGCAATATTTGTACAGCAGTTAAAATAATAATAGGGTGAATAAAAACATTAAAGACATGATCAGCAGTAGGTGAGTAACCAAATAACAATTCCCACACAGACACATGAGCATCTTGTAGCAGGTGTTCAACAGTTTGTCAAATGTGACCATTCTCATAAGTGATGGTGTGATTCACTTCGGTGGCTGTTGTTTTAAGGTGATCAATATAGGCATGGAGTTCTGTAAAGTTGAGCAGTTTATGTAATGTCTCTTCTCCCATGCCAAGTGGTAATGGATGCACAGCATATGAGATAAAGTCTGGAATGTCAATAAAGTCATTGGTAACCAGCGGTGTGGAATAAGTTGTCCCGTTAATGGTGATGGAGACCAGTGGTGTATGACTGCACCAGGTATTGTTTAGTAAATAGTTTGAACTGTACAGCAAAGTGTTCTTAGGAAGGCGAATGTCATGCATTCTGGGAGTAATTGAAAAAGAAACATTCTTTGTCCTGACAGGAAATATTCTACAAAATCAAGGCAGGAGGACCTAGAAAGTAATGTTCTGGAGGTGCCCTTAATTCTTATGTCCTTTCTAGAGAAGTGGAAACTGGTGGCACCCACTGTACTTGAGTGATGTTTAATGAATAGGACACTGGCTTGTCCTGTACGGAACAGAAACTCAGGATGACCAGATCCTTTCCTTCCGGGGAAGGTGGGGGTATTTCTTGATAGCGATATACACCATCTGTGGAGTTAGCCCAACCAATCGTGCATATTCGGATGATAGTTCCTGTAATGAGACTTGGGTAGAAGAGAGCAGATACAAGAACAAAAGGATACTGGGACATAATAAAATCTAACTCATTTCACTCTACTAGGGGGTAAACTAGTGCTCCCCACTTATACTATGCAACCACAAAAATAATGTTTACTATTTATTTACATAACTATTAGACACATGTCCAGTATATAGGACACATCAACTATACAGCAGAAGTAAATAGTTACCATCCTCAAGCGACTTTTGTTCAGAAAGCAGCTGTCTATGCTGTCTTCAGGTGGTATCTGAAAACAAAGACTGATACAACACGTATTACCCATATGGTTTCAACTGGGTGATGTTTCCAATACTGCTGGTTGTCGGGCATTAGGATCTGGTATAGGCTTGGGCTTAAGGTATCCGTAACTAAGTACGGTCCCTCCCACTTTGCAGTTCCAAAGGGGAGGTTTGGTCTAGGTGTCAGGGTCATCACTTGACTCCCAACCTTGAGGGACCTTAAATCGGAACCTTTTGCATGTACCTCCTGCAGATAATCTCTAGCTTTTTCTGTGTTAGCTAGCACAATGGTCTGAATTTCTTTTAGATGTTCTTGCAGGGATTTCATCCACTCATTGGTGAGAATTACGGTCTGGTCCTCTGGAAGAAAAGGACTCAGCATATTTTCCCACCGTTGCATTGACCTTCCCATTAAAGCTTCATAGGGTGCAAAGCCTGTGGATTTGCAGACATTAGCTCTGATACACATAAGAACTAACGGGAGCACCCGATCGCAATTTTTCCCAGTCAGATTAAGCATAGGGCTGAGGTGGGCCTTAATTGTTTGATTCATTCTTTCTACCTGCCCTGCTGCCTGTGGATGGTACGGAATGTGGAGTTGTTGTTCTATGCCTAGAAAATCAAACAATTCCTTGATCAGCTGAGAAACAAATGCAGGACCATTATCAGAATCAATAGTCTTAGGGATGACCCAGCGTGTAAAAAATTGCATAGTTAGGATTTCTGCAGTGGTTCGAGCGGTTTGATCTGGGACAGGGAATGCTTCTACCCAATGAGAAAAGGAATCAACAACTGTGAGTAAAAATCTATTTTTCCTAGCTGTTAATGGAAGAGGGCCCACATGATCTATTTGCAATCTCTCAAATGGGCCACGAGGAGGTGCTCTCATTAACTGTCCCCTTCTCTTTTTAGGTTGCCTCCCCAATGAAGCACAGATTACACAGGAGGAAACATGATCCTGTATATCATGTTTCATTTCTGGCCACCATACCAACCTATTAAGGATAGTCTGCATTTCTTCTGCTTTAGGGTGTCCCATAGGACCTGCACCATGAACCCAATGCATCTACTCTTTACCTCGAGCTCTGGAGATAGCTATAACAAAGCCTTCCTCTCTTTTTGCACATAGAATGTCTTTCTCTATAGTGAGTGTGAGAAAGGGTGTGTGCTGATATAGGTTATCTGGGGCGTCCTGCACAAGCTTCCTCAAATTGGAAAGTTCAGGGTCCTTTGTCTGCAGTGCTATGAAGTAATCTGGTGGTATTATCTGATCATAATCTGTGGAACGTGTAGCAATAGCAACCATGCGTGTCTGCTCATACCAGGGCCATATGAGGCCTACATGGCATGCTTCCTTGGCTAGTGAGTCTGCTAATATGTTTCCTTTCACTAAAGGGCCTTTCTTCCTATGTGCCTTCACTTTAATTAAATGTACTCTCTGAAACTTCTCACTCAATTCTTGTGCCATAGTCCACAGTGATGAAATTTTCAACATGGACCCATCTGTAGATTTAAATTTATTTGCCAGCCACCAGGGTAACAGGGCAATGGCACTTTTAAAGACATAATCAGAATCTAAAATGATTTGTATCTCTGGGTGTGAATCCTGATATTGTTACATACAAGCCACAAAAGCAGCCAGCTCACAGTACTGTGCTGACGCTGACCCACAGGAATACTGTCTCTGCAGTACCACTTGGTTATTTGGGTCCAATTGTACAATTGCAAAACCTGCTAGTCGCCTGCCTCCTTCACATTGGCTACTACCATCAATATATACTGTAGGAAGAAAAGGTGAAATTTTGTCTAGTCCCAGTTCCCTAAAGATCATGTGATTGGGGGCACTGGGTGAGGACTGACAGTCATAAGGTTGCCCCTCCAGCAAGATAAGAACATAAGATATGCCATACTGGGTCAGACCAAGGTCCATCAAACCCAGTATCCTGTTTCCAACAGTGGCCAATCTAGGTCATACATACCTAGCAGTTTCCCCAAAAGACACAGGTTCCGCAATGCTTGTACTGGGTCAAGCATTGATATCCTGGGTCCCTTCTTAATAATGGTTTATGGACCTTTCCTCCAGGAACTTGTCCAAACCTTTTTTAAACCCAGCTACACTAACACTACTACACTAACAACCTTTACTACATCCTCCAGTAACAAATTCCAGAGTTTGATTACATGTTGAGTGAAAAAATATTTTCTTTTATTAGTCTTAAATAGTTTACCCTGTAGCTTCATTGCATGTCCCCTAGTCTTTCTATATTCTGATAACGTAAACAATCGATCTACGTTTACCCGTTCCACTCCGTTCATTCATTTATAGACTTCTATCATATCTCCCCTCAGCCGTCTCTTTTCCAGGTTAAAGAGCCCTAACCTTTTTAGCCTTTCATAGAAGTATCCTTCCATCCCCTTTACCATTTTGGTGGCTCTTCTCTGACCCTTTTCTAATAACGCTATATCCTTTTTAAGATACGGCAAACAGAATTGCACACAATATTCAAGGTGCAGTCTCACCATGAAACGATATAGAGGTATTATAATATCTTTTGTTTTATTTTCCATTCCTTTCCTTATGATACCTAGCATTCTATTTGCTCTCTTGGCCACCGCTGCACACTGGGCCGAGGGTTTTAACATGTTATCCACAATGACGCCTAAATCTTTTTCCTGGGTTGTGGTTCCTAATGTGGAACCTTGCATCGTGTAACCATAGTTTGGGTTGTTCTTCCCTAGGTGCATAACTTTGCACTTGTCCACATTAAATTTCATCTGCCATTTGGATGCCCAGTCGTCCAATTTATCAAGATCCTCTTGCAATTTTCCACAATCCTCTTGGGTTTTAACAACTTTAAATAGTTTTGTGTCATCTGCAAATTTGATAACCTCACTCGTTATTCCACTTTCCAGGTCATTTATGAATATGTCAAAAAGCAGCAGACCCAGCACAGATCCCTGGGGTACACCACTATTCACCTTTCTCCATTGGGAAAATTGGCCATTTAGCCAACCCTCTGCTTTCTATCTTTTAACCAGTTCCTGATCCACAGTAGTACACTGCCTCCTATCCCATGACTCTTTAGTTTTGCCAAAAGTCTCTGATGAGGGACCTTGTCAAAGGCTTTCTGAAAGTCCAGATACACTATATCAACCGACTCACCTTTGTCCACCTGTTTATTCACACTTTCAAAAAAACATAACAGATTAGTAAGACAAGATCTTCCTTGTCTAAAGCCATGTTGGCTGTCTCCCATTAGGCCATGACTATCTACATGCTGAGTAATTTTATTCTTTATGATGGTTTCTACCATTTTTCCCGGTACTGACATGAGGCTCACCGGTCTGTAGTTTCCCGGATCACCCCTGGAACCCTTTTTAAAAATTAGTGTTACATTGGCGATCCTCCAATCTTCAGGTATTAGAGATGATTTTAATGATAGTTCACAGATTACTAATAGCAGGTCTGCAATCTCATCTTTCAGTTCTTTCAACACCCTTGGATGTATACCATCCGGCCCAGGTGATTTGCTACTCTTCAGTTTATCTAATAGTTGTAATACATCTTCCCGATGTATTGATATTTCCTTCAATTCTTCCGCACCTTTAAATACCACTTCAGTCATGGGTAACATCCCTACATCTTCCTCAGTAAAGACAGAAGCAAAGAATTCATTCAGTCTCTCTGCTATCGCCTTGTCGCCTCTTAGTGCCCCTTTAACTCCTCTATCATCTAATGGACCAACTGACTCACAGGTTTTTTGCTACGAATGTACTTGAAAAAAATCTTTATTTCGCGTTTTTGATTCCGCAGCAAGCTTCTTCTCAAATTCTCTCTTTGCCTGCTTTATCAATGCCTTGCATTTGACTTGCCAGTGCTTGTGCTGTTTCCAGGTTTCGTCGTTTGGCTCTTTTTTCCATTTCCTGAAAGATGCTTTTTTGGCAACAACAGCCTCTCTGACCTCACCTTTAAACATGCTGGCAGTTTTTTGGACTTCCTTCCACTTTTCTTAAAGCGTGGAATACAGCTGGTCTGGGCTTCCAAGATAGTAGTTTTCAACAACACCCAAGCTTGATGTAAGTCTTTAACCTTTGCAACTGCTCCTTTTAGTTTTTTCTTAACTATTTTCCTCATTTTATCATAGTTTCCCTTTCGAAAGTTAAAAGGTAGTACTGTGGATTTCCTTACTATCCCTCCTCCACTAATTAAATCAAAGGCGATCATGCTATGATCACTATTGCCAAGTAGCCCCAACACCCTTATCTCTTGCACTAGATCTGGTGTTCCACTAAGGACTAGGTCTAATATGGCTTCCCCTCTGGTCGGTACATGAACCAGCTGCTCCAAGAAGCAGTCATTTATGTCATCTAGGAACTTTATCTCCCTAGCATGTCCTGCCATGACACTGACCCAGTCGATACCGGGGTAATTGAAATCACCCATTATTATTACTGCGCTGTAACCTTTGTTAGCTTCCTTGATTTCTTTGAGCATTTTATCATCCATTTGTTCATTCTGGCCAGGCAGTCGATAGTACACCCCCACTGCCATCACCTTCCCCTTTTTACATGGAATTTCAATCCATATAGATTCTACAGCAAATTTTGTTTCCTGCAAAACTTTAATCCTTTCTGACTCAATGCCCTCTCTAACATAGAGCGCAACCCCTCCACCAATTTGATCAGCTCTATCATTACGATATAGTTTGTACCCAGGTATCACAGTGTCCCACTGGTTGTCCTCCTTCCACCATGTCTCTGATATTCCAATCATATCTAACCTCTCATTTAGTGCTATATATTCTAACTCTCCCATCTTATTTTTTAGACTTCTAGCATTTGCATACAAGCATTTTAGAGACTGTATTGTATTCATATTAATTTGGCTAGTGGTAGACATGGGTAATTTGGGAGCTCTGTCTGCTCCATACTCGAGGGCATTTGGGCTACTTTACTCTTTTTTGGAACCTCTCTGCTTTTGGTAGTATCCTTCTAGGATACATTCTTCCAAACCATCCGCTCTTGGGCGACTGTCGGCTTTCCCCTATTATCTAGTTTCCAGCCACTTGCACGTTAGGTTCTGTCAACAATTCAAACTTTACATTCTGTGCCTGCAACATGAGAATCCACTGGACTATTCTCTGTCCTAATCTTGCTACATGCTAACTTTCCCTCTACAATGAATTTGAGTGGGTTGTGATGGCTGCATATGTATGTGGTTTGAGCACCAATGATGTATGTAAATTTCTGCATAGCAGCATAGGAAGCCAGTACATGTTTTTCACAGTTTCTCATTTTGAGTTCAGGGGAAGTGAGAACTCTGGAACAGAAGGCAATAGGGCGATCTACTCCTCCTAGGCGTTGTGTTAGAGCTGCACCTATACTGTTCTCTCCAACTCCAGGGTACAGGAAAAAAAGTTGTGTGTGATCTGGGTGTGCAGAAGTCAAATTGTGCTTTAATTTAGTTACAGCCTCTGTATGTTCTTCCTCCCAAACACAACCTTTACTTATTAGCAGGGAGTAAAGTGGAGCTGCCACTCCAGCATAGTTGTGCATGAAGTCACGACAGAAACCAGTGAGCCCTAGAAAGGACTGGAGTGATTTCTGATCTGTAGGAAGTGGAAGTTTCCGTATCAGCTCTATCCTCTGAGAATCTACAGATTTACCATCCTGGCCAATAGTAACCCCTAAAAAGGAAACCTGTGATTTGCACAGTTGAACCTTGGTAGGATTAACTTTAAGACCAGCTTGTAAGAGGGCTTTTAAAACTTCTCTTACATGATTCCAGTGTACAGCTTCATTCTCAGACTGAATCAGAATGTCATCTACATACTGAATTATATTATCTCTGCAAGACACTAGTGACAGGGCTTCCTGCATGTATTTATGAAAGATTGATGGTGAATCTTTATAGCCTTATGGCAGCACGGTCCATGCATATTGTTTATTTAGCCAATGAAAGGCTGTTTTGTACTGGCATTCAAGGGCCAGGGGCAGACTCCAAAACCCATTGGATATGTCTAAAACAGAGAAAAATTTACATTTGGGATTCAGTTGAGAGATCATTTCAGGGTATGAGGCTACTATAGGCACTACAGATTTTGAAACTTGATTCAGGGCACGGAAGTCCATAGTGAGCCTGAAGGAACCCCCCAGTTTAACTATCGGCCAGGCTGGTGAATTATATGTGGAAGAAATAGGTCTGATCAGACCCCTCTCCTCCAGTATCTTCACAATTTTAGTCACTGGCTCTATAGCTTGATGAGGTACTGGGTATTGTTTCTGTGGTGGAGGATCCTTGTCTTCCAACAGTATTTCTGTGTTCATTTTCCCCACAATCAAACTTGTCTTGTGCCCAGACTGAAATATCAACCACCTCTGAGGGAATTACACACAGATCATACTGCTGAGCTGCCTTGGTGCACTGAGTTGCTAACTGCATGGGAATGACTTCATGCACTAAAGTTTTAGAAGCACTTGAAGTTCCTGTATACTGCCACAATTTAAGATTAGTAAAGAATGAGATCCCGTATACCCCTCAGGAAATTTTAACTTTTTTTGTCGGACATAGACCGTGTAGGGCAGGCATTACAAACCATACCCCAGGCACAATACATATCCCTTTTATTCAAACCAACAGGTCATTTAAAACATCTCAAAAAACCAATTTCAAAGTTTTTATGAAAACTGCACTTATCTGAAAAACACACGCGACGTGCACATTTCGGGGGGTAAACCCCTGTATCAAGCGCTCTCAACTCCGCTTGCACAAACTCTGGTTACAAGGTGGCTTGGAGTTTGTGCAAGCGGAGTTGAGAGCGCTTGATACAGGGGTTTACCCCCCAAAATGTGCACATCACGCGTGTTTTTCAGATAAGTGCAGTTTTCATAAAAACTTTGAAATTGGTTTTTTGAGATGTTTTAAATGACCTGTTGGTTTGAATAAAAGGGATATGTATTGTGCCTGGGGTATGGTTTGTAATGCCTGCCCTACACGATCTATGTCCGACAAAAAAAGTTAAAATTTCCTGAGGGGTATACGGGATCTCATTCTTTACTACTTCTAAACTTTGATCACCGTTTGGGGGTTGTTTTTTGGACAATTTAAGATTAGCCATATCCACCACCAGATTTAACTGGTTGAGAACGTCAATTCCAATTATTTCTTTTTGTGTGCTCACTATAGTGGAGGCCGTGGTTTCCAACATTTCATTGTTCTGTTCGCTGTGCACAGGGATACCCCATTTAACTGGGATAGCCACACATTTGGAAGCTGTGTCATTAATTCCTTGAATTTCATAAATTTCCATATTTTTCTGATCTGCAGTGGGAGAAGCTCTGTTTGTAAAACTAATTCCAGCCCCTGTGTCAATCAAAGCTAGTTTATCCTGACCCCCTATTCTGCTGATAACATTGGGAAGTCCACAAGAGTCCAGTATCAAAGATGTTACAAGCCTTAAATTGTATTCTGGGCCTGTATCTGTTTCTTCATCCAGAGGCTCTGGAATCGAGTCCTCTGCTGAGAGAACGGAGACAGGCTGGGCTAGGAAGGCTTGAGACATTTTGATATCTGAACCCAGAAGGTCAGGACACCACTATGCACTAGCCTTGTGTTTGTCCTGAGCTGCTTGTAAGTCCTGTTTTAATTTATCTAGTTCTACCTGCAGTATGTGTTTGTCCTGTTCCCATTTAATTTTCTCCTTTTCTAATCCATCTATCTGTGCTTTGAGCTCTTGAAAGGGAATGTAACCTGAGGAATTTCTAAAAGTACCTCTGCCTTGTCCTCTCCAAGGTGTGTGTCCTCTGTCTCCTTTGTCTGTTTTTTGTGTATTGAGAGGATCCCTCAGCTTGCCACTTCCGTGCTTCTGATACTGTTATGACCTGCGAGGGCTGGGTCTTCCAAACAGACCCAATTCTGAGCATTAAAGTATCAAAAGGGGTTGCTTTAGGGTCTTCAGAAAATAACAGGTGTTTTGTAATCTCAGGGCATAGTAATTCTAATAAAAATGCCTTATGCGTACTCTCCCCATAATCTTCTGCATTGGGCCAGGACTCCTGCTCATGAAGAACTGCATTTAAAATCCAGGCTCTATATGCAAACTGTTCCAGTGTATCGTTTGGTAGAGGTGAAATATTTTTAAATACTTGCATTGGGGAAGTGAGTTTCTCAATACCCCTTTTAACCAACTGGTATGGGTGAGTGAGAGAGCCAAATTTATAATAGTGTGGCCCCAGAGCCAGATGCATAAGTCTATCGAAGTCTGAATGTTTCCTTCTGTATTTCCCTAGACCCCAGTGAATCAGAATATCCGTGGCCCATTTGCACCATTCATTTACATTAAAAGGCATAGGGCCAGCTTTCTCAACCATCCTTTCAATGTCCCTATCTTTTAATGAGTCCTGCAGCATGACTTTAACTGGTGCTCTGAGTTCAGTACTGGGTGCTAAGTCCGAGTCGTTGGAATTATCCTCCTGACACAGGTCTTGGTTATTGCTCTGTTCTGGCTGAGATAAACTATTAGGATTTTCTTCCTCTGTACTGTCTGATTCATCTTTATTTTTCCCATTCCTAAGCCCTACTATACATATTTCTGTGTTCTTTTGTTTCTCAATAGCTTGGATGCATGGCTTATAGGGTGTGTCATAGGCAGTGGGGGCTGAGGGAGAAATGGTTGTTGGCCAGGGCTTATATTTCTTTTGTCTTTCAGAGGCTAATTGATCCTTAACATGCCTCAATTCAAGTTTAAGTGCTTCTAATTGCTCACTAACAGTAATAAAGGAGTTTGTGGCTTGTATCACCTGAGCACGTTGCATGGAAATGCAAATTTGTGCTTCCTCCAGGTCTTTGGTTAATTGTGTACACTGAGTAGCCAGTTCAATATTGTCCTGTTTCATGCTAATGAGCCCTCTGCACATGCCTTGGATAAAAAGGCATTTTATTTTATTTGCTTTCTTTTTGAATTCTTGATAATGGTTTAACATTTGTCTTTGAATATTATACCATGATGCCTCAGGGAATTCCCCTTCAAAGGGACCACCTTTTCTCTTACAGTATGTCATTACAATTTCTTTCAGTTCCTTAAAATCAAAGGCCTCCATATTTGAGACTACAGAAAGACTGTAGTTGGTACAGGGGCCTACGCTTATTATGGTTTTATTTTGTTTTATGCAACGCTCTCAATGTGCAACCTTGGAAGGAGGAATGCTCACTTTTATGAAGTGAGACTTAGAATTATAGTTGGAATGGCATAAATTTTATGGGTGTTCAGTAGAGAGTACTGGCATAAAGACCACGTCTTAAAATTATACCTGAATAAAAAGTGCTTACCACCTTTTAACAGGGTGGAAGTTTAGGGTGAAATTATAGTAAGAAGATTGTTAGGAGATTAACAGAATTATTAGATACTGTATCAGTTGCAGCAAACTTTAAGCCTGCTCTCACCAAGATACATACTGGCAGGAGACTGAGAAATAAAAGGCAGAGGGACAGGAGGTAAAGTAGTGTTACCAGAAAAGATGTATATTGTATTCAATGAGGGACTGTTTAACTGTGTACCACTTCCAAACCAAAGCTGGACTATTTCTCTATCTTTTCTTAGCAGCTCAAATACTAGAGAAAAATCTGTGCCTTGTAACAAACCATAACATGCCTATACATAATAATAAGAAAATTGCAAGCCACCCTATGTAATGGCACTAGGTGTAGGTAATATTAAAATCCTGTATTATTACAGAGCCTTTTGACAATGAAAATCTTACCTTGTCTAAACCCACAAAACAAAGGTAAATGGTCACAAGGGCGCTTGATTTTCCTGCCGCACCCTGTCTGAAATCCACTTTAACGTTTAAAACAAAATTGCTACTTACCCAGCTGGAGATCCACTGCGAAACCGAGACGAGCCCCCATAAAACAAGCAAACTGGTGTGGCTTGGAAAAAGGTTTTTATATAAAAATAGGCTTATTACATAGGTACAGAACAGAGATATAAGGTTGTTACAGAGCTGCTTCCGTGTATATTAATGACTGTGTGTGTGGGGGTGCATGTGTGTGTGGGAGAGAGAGGGGGGGGGGCAAGAAGTGTGTGTCAGAGCCTCATAGTAAGAAGTGTCCCATGAATGGAGAGAGGGAGAGAACGGGGGGGGGGGGGGGGGGGGGGGGGGGTAAAGAGAAGTGTGTGTGTCCAATGAATAGGAAGAGAGATATTTTTGTCCTTCCCTATATTTATAGTGAAATTCTCCTTCTCCAGCACCTCCCTTTGTCGTACTTTGGTCTGTTTGAGGTCTGTTATCACTTGATTAGCAAGGAGGGGCTGTTGTCCTGCAGACTAACCTCATCAGGCAGACTAAGCCCATCAAGGCTGGAGACGTCCTATCTGACATCACCAGGGAGTCAGAGCTGCAGGCCAAGGTCTGGGAAAAGCTATGACACCTATGCTAGGCATAATGTCATGCTGATTGCTGCTTGGATGTTGTCAGCATACATGTCAGAAAGGCAGGCAGACATCCAGACTGGGATTGCCAGAGAGATTTCAGGTGTAGAGAGGTAGATTTGAGTCTCATTAGCGTAAAGATGGTACTGAAAACCATGGTAAGAGATGAGTGCATCAAGGGACTGGGTATATAGAGAGAAAAGGAGTAGACCCAAGACAGATCTTTGGGATACACCAACTGAGAACAGGATAGCAGTAGAGGAGGCTCCATCAGAACAAACACTGAAAGAGCGATGAGAATATAGAGAAACGGGATAGGACAGAACTCTTAAAACCAAGCGAGGACAAGATATCATGAAGGTTGTGGTCAACAGTGTCAAAAACAGCAAAAAGGTCAAGAAGGATAAAGATTAAGTAAATGCCCTTGGATTCTGCCAGGAACAGGTCACTGGAGACCTTGGCAAGAGCCGTTTTGATAGACTGTAAAAGATGAAAGCCAGATTGTAGAGGATCCAGAAGGGCTTGAGAGGAGAGAAAGTCAAGGCAATGGTGGTGAGCAGTACATTTAAATAATTTAGAAATGAAGGGGGAAGAGGGAGATGGGTCATTATTTAAAAGGACAGGAAGGGTCTAGTGAGTGTTTCTTGAGGAGTGGAGTGACCACAGTATGCTTGAAGGCTGCAGGGAAAGTTGCAGTGGAGAGCAATAGATTGAGAATATAAGAGATGGAAGGGACTACAGTGGAGGAGATGGAGCTAAGGAAATGGGTGGGAATAGGATCAGAGGAGCAGGTAATGAGTTTGGATGAAGAAAGGTGAGTGGTTTCCTTCTCAGCGATCATAGAAAAGGAAGAATAGGGAGCAGAGATGGGGGGGGGGGGGTGTTGGGAGTGAAGAAGGGAGGAGGGGGAAGTAGCTGACCTTGTGGGAAATTGGAGTGTGATCTTGTGAATTTTGTCATGGAAGTAGTCACCCAGGGTTTGGGCAGAAAGGGAGGGAGGGGTCAGCGTTAGAGACATCTTGAGAAGAGAGTTGAGAGTTGTAAAGAGGTGGTGAGGGTCAGAGGCAAGAGGGTTAGTCAGATGGACATAATAATCTTGTTTGGCAAATACTATGGCTGGCTGGAAAGAGACAAGCATGAATTTGAAGTGTAGAAAGTACGCAAGGATGCAGGATTTGAGCCAAGCATGCTCAGCTGAATAGGTGCAGGAATGAAGATAGCAGGTAGTGGAAGACAGCCAGGGTTGAGGTACCAGAGGTGCCTTACAGGACGTGACAGACAGAACAAGAGCATCCAGAGCAGAGTGCAGTGTTATAGGAAACTACTGCCTCATCAACAGATGACAGTGGAGGAAAGAGGTGATAAGACAGTGGAGGAGAGAGCCAAAGGGTCAATAGCATGAAGATTCTAAAGAGACTGGAGGAGACAGGACGAGGATGAGGCAGTGAGTAATGAAAAGTGAAGCTTAGCAGGTGATGGTCCGATAAGGGAAGAAGTGAGGTAGAGACATTTGAGGGTAAGAAATTAGAAAAGAATACAAGGTTGAGGCAGTGGCCATGCTGGTGAGTGGGGGCAGTAGAGCAAAGTTGGAGGTTGAATGATGAGGTAAGGGAGAGGAGCTTTAAAGCATAAGGGTTAGAGGGGTTATCAATATGAAAACATAGTTCCTCACCTGTAACAGGTTTTCTCCAGGGACAGCAGGAATCAGTTCTCACATATGGGTGACATTGGCACCAACGGAGCCTGCATGAAGCTTTCCCCAGCTTTCAAAGAAAGCCTTTGGGAATGCCACCACGCCTGCCTGGTCCCTTTCCCACCCAAAGGTGCCATCTTACTCAGTCAGGTGCCATAGCTATAGCCCCTTCAAGAAGACGGCAAAAAATATACAGCAACTCCAAGGGGAGGAGGGAGGATTGTGAGGACTGATTCCTGCTGTCCCTGGAGAACACCTGTTATAGGTGAGTAACTATGCTTTCTCCAGGAACAAGCAGGCAGTCCTCACATATGAACTACCTAGCTACAGGCTACTGAGGACGTGTAGGAAAAAGCACAGCAGCACTGTGAGCAGTCACCAGTGAAAGCCGAAGGCAGCCCGAGGACCCCGGGTCCATGGATGACCACGATCCTGGTAGCCGGAATAAGAAGGGTCGGAGGGCAGGAGTTGCTTAAACCTCGAATAGATTACAGAGTACAGCCTGGCCGAAGGTGGCATTCCGACAGGACTCCCTCTCCAGGCAGTAATGCATCACAAAGGTGTGAGTGGAGGACCAGATGGCAGCCCGGCAGATGTCCGCCAGTGGCACTGAACACAGGCTAGCAACCAATGTCACCATTGCTCGGACATTGTGAGCTGTGACTCGGCAGTCCAGGGGAAACCCAGTCTGGGACTGGGCAAAGGCAATGCAGTCTGCCACACAGATGGACAAGGTACGCTTGGTGACCACCAGCCCCAGATGGCTGGGATCAAAGTAAATGAAGAGCTGCCCGGATCTGCGGTGGTCTTGAGTCTGCTGCAGATTGAGAGGGCCTGCTTACAATCCAGGGTGTGGAGAATCACTGACGCCCAGTCGGCATGGGGCTTCGAGAAGAAGGTGGGCAGCACTATCTCTTGATTGAGATGAAAATCCACAACAACCTTCGGGAGGAACTTGGGGTGAGTCCGCAGGACCACCCTGTTCTTATAAAACCTCATATACAGTGCCTCAGCCATCAGCGCCTGGAGTTCGCTGACCCTCCGGGCGAAGGTGAGAGCCACCAGGAAGGCCACCTTCCATGATAGATGCTGCAGCGGGCAGGTAGCTATAGGCTCAAAGGGAAGCTAGGTCAGCTGCGTGAGGACCACATTGAGGTCCTTCTCCACCGGAGGAGGGTGGGTAGAGGGCCTGGAAAGGAGCAGGCCTCACATGAAGCGAGCGACCAGTGGTTGCCCTGAAAGAGGTTTGTCCTCGATAGGGTGGTGGTTCACTGAGATGGCATTCAGGTGAATCCTGACCGAGTTAGACTTCAGCCCAGACTGTGAGAGGTGGAGCAGGTACTGCAAGACCAAACTGGTAGGGCATGAAAATGGGTTCACTCAGAGTTCCAAACACCACACCAAGAACTGACGCCACTTGAAGGCGTAAGCCTGTCTGGTCGAGTCCTTTCATGAGGCCAAAAGAATGTCCTCAATTTCTCCAGGGATATGGTAGGAGGCTAGAGCAACCCACTCAGCTGCCAAGCTGTGAGGGACAGGGACCTCAGATTGGGGTGAAGAAGCAGACCCTCTTCCTGCGTCAGCAACTTCGGTGAGAACCCGAGCGGGACCGGGGTCTCCATCGAGAGACGGAGCAGCAGGGGAAACGAAGGCTGCCTGGGTCACCTCGGGGCTATGAGGATCATTGAGGCCCTGTCTTGCTGGACTTTGAGAAGGGTCCGGGCAATGAGGGGTGTGGGGGGGAGGCATTTAACAGGCCTGTTTCCCATGAGATGAAGGCATCGGGGGCCACCCTGCCCGGGTGCGGGATGGGACCGCAGAACTGGGGGAGCTGTGAGTTCACAGGACTGGCAAAGAGGTCCAGGTCTGGAGTCCCCCAATGCTGAGCCACTGTGCCGTTTGGGGACATAGGCACCACTCGTGCAACTGGAGGACCCTGCTGAGCCAGTCCACCAAAGCATTGTCCTGACCTGGGAGGTAAGTGGCCCGGACGGTCATGTGTTGGCTCACCGCAAAGGAGCGCAGGGCTGTCACCTCCAAACAGAGGCTGTAGGAGCTGGTACCTCCCTGTTTGTTCACATAGAACATTGTGACCTGGTTGTCTGTCTGGACCAGCACCGCTCGGTGCTGCAGGCAGTCCCTGAAAACCTTGAGAGCGAGGCAAATGGCCTGGAGCTCCAGCAGGTTGATCTGCTGCCAGGACTCCTTGAGGGACCGGGTCCCTTGAGTGCACCGCCCCTTGCAGTGGGCTCCCCAGCCCACCAGGGAGTGTCCGTCATTAAAATCACCTGATGCACTGGAGCTTGGAAGGGCATGCCCCAAAGCAGGTTCTGAAACTCCTGCCACCAAGCTAGAGACTCCGCCACGCTGGGAGAGACCGAGATGGGGGGTCTCGGAGGCGGCCGGTTGACTGCGCCTATTGCACTCACAGGCACCACTGTGTCGCCCGCATTTTGAGATGGGCGTTGTGCATGACATGGACTGTGGAGGCCATGTGGCCAAGAAGGTGAAGCATCATCCAGGCTGGCATGGCGCTGTAACAGCGCACTTCGGACACCAGGCAATCCGCCCTGTCCTGAGGTGCAGTGGGACTGGTTCTACCACACCATCCTCGAGGAGGCCTGCAAGCTCCTGGACTCAGGAGGGTCTGGTGCTGGGGAAGCCGACTTGGCTCCCTGGGGAAGTACGGAGGGGCCTGATCCAGATGGAGAAGATAGCCCTCCCGAACGACCTGGAGAACCCAGGCATTGGTGGAGATGGACTCCCACCTGTGGGGAAAAATGGACCAGACGGCAACCCCCCGACAGACAGCCATCCTACCAGAGAACGAGAGGCTATGCTGATTGCGTCAAAACCCCAAGGGTGGCTGAGCCAGTGCCGGGGGTTGGGTCTTGGGACCCTTTGGCTTACGAGGGCCATGGACCTCGGTCTTGCCCTGACTGTCCAGAACAGGGGTCAAAGCTGATGGATAGGCCAGGTAGCCCCTGTACGGGAGCCCCTTCCAATGGAAGAAGGGCTTCTTGCTCTGCTGCTTCTTCCTGGGGGAGGGAGGAAGTTTTCCGGGAGAGGCGAGTACAAGTTACGTACTCCGTTCGCATCCTGGAGATGAATGCATGGCTGCGTGGATAGTGTCTTCGAGAGCGTTTTGGTTTCCTAGACCATGGGATGCTGTTCCAAGGGTTGCAGAGCAGAGATGGCATCCATCTGTCCAAGAAAGGTCAACACATCTTTGGTAGTAGACTGGCTAATCTACTGAAGAGGGCTTTAAACTAGATTCGTTGGGGATGGGTGAAGAAAGCCCCCAGGTAGGTGATACATTAAATACCTTTATGGAAATGGGTAACAGGGGTAACACATGGAAAGCAGTGTGTATTAATGCCCGTAGCATGGGAAATAAGATCCCTGAAGTTGAAGCTTTGGTGGGAGTGGCTGACTTGGATTTAGTGGCAGTTACAGAAACATGGTTCACAGAAAACCATGACTGGGATGTAACTATACCTGGCTATACTTTATTCAGAAAGGACAGGGTAGGAAGAAGGGGAGGAGGAGTGGCACTATATGTAAAAACTACTATTAAAGCTTTGGAATTACAGAACTTAAAAGGGAGAGAGGAGGCATTGTGGGTTAAACTAGAAAGAGGGAAAGAGAAATCTATTTGCATTGGTGTGATATACAGACCTCCCTCACAAGAGGAAGAGGTGGACAGAGAGTTAATTGAAGACATATGCAGCATTGCTAGGAAAGGGGAAGTGCTACTGCTAGGAGATTTCAATATGCCAGATGTTGATTGGCACATTCCTGCTGCAGTATCATCTAGAAGTAAAGAGATCCTGGATTCTCTACAAGGAGAACTATTCAGGCAATTGGTAACAGACCCCACACGTGAAGGGGCCATACTGGACTTGGTGCTTACCAATGGTAAGAGTGTTTCTGATGTTGTAGTGGGAGATCATTTTGCATCCAGTGACCACCAGATGGTGTGGTTCAGTATTAGGACTAGGGCCGTTAGAATCCATTCCAAGGTGAAGATCTTAGACTTTAGGAAGACTAACTTTGCGAAGATGGGCCAATACCTCAGGGAGTCGTTAGTGGGATGGGAACAGCTGGGGGATGTAGAAAAACAGTGGGCAAAACTGAAAGGGGGTATTTTAAAAGCAACCAACCTTTTTGTTAAAATGGTAAATAAAGGCAAAAGGAACAGGAGACCACTATGGTTTTCGAAGGAAGTAGCTGAAAAAGTGAAGAAAAAGAGGGAGGCCTTCATGAACTACAAGAGATCACAGAGAGAGGAAGACAGGCATCTGTATTTGGAAAAACTTAGAGAAGCTAGCAAAGTAGTCAAGAAGGCAAAGATTCAAAAGGAGGAGGAAATAGCCAATGCAATAAAATGGGGGGATAAGACATTTTTCAGATATATTAGTGAGAAGAGGAAGGGCAAAAGTGGTATTGTCAGACTCAAGGGTGCAGGGGGGGAATATGTAGAAGCTGATAAGGATAAAGCGGAATTGCTTAACAAATATTTTTGTTCTGTGTTCACAGATGAAGAACCAGGAGCAGG
The DNA here is from genome assembly GCA_033557465.1 of Ichthyophis bannanicus. NCBI lineage: Eukaryota > Metazoa > Chordata > Amphibia > Gymnophiona > Ichthyophiidae > Ichthyophis > Ichthyophis bannanicus. Next base: position 174,526,804 of record CM066043.1, on the reverse strand, counting down.
ACCTCAGAAAACACCCACAAATAAGAACAGAAGCGAGGGACATCTTGAACAATTTTCAGAAGACTGTGTTCGTGAGAAACTAGCTCAACTTAAAGTAGACAAAGCGATGGGACCGGATGGGATACACCCTAGAATACTGAGGGAACTTGGGGACGTTCTATCAACTCCACTGACTGACCTTTTCAATGCCTCGTTGGAGTCGGGAGTAGTGCCAAAGGACTGGAGAGAGGCTCATGTGGTGCCTTTACACAAAAGCGGAAGTAAGGATGTGGTTGAAAACTACAGGCCGGTTAGTTTAACTTCAGTGGTGAGTAAATTATTGGAAACGCTGCTGAAAGAGAAAATAGTGAGGTTTCTGGAGTCCGGCGGATTACAGGATCCGAGGCAGCATGGATTCACCAGAGGCAGGTCTTGTCAGACAAATCTGATCGATTTCTTTGACTGGGTGACCAGGGAGTTGGACCGAGGGAGAGCTCTAGATGTGGTGTATTTAGATTTCAGTAAAGCCTTTGACACTGTTCCTCACAGGCGACTTATAAACAAACTGAGCACCCTAGGGATGGACCCTAAAGTTACTGCTTGGGTTAGAAATTGGTTGGGTGGGAGGCGACAAAGAGTACAAGTAAATGGAGCTCACTCTGAGGAGAAGGATGTTACCAGTGGTGTGCCCCAGGGATCTGTCCTTGGTCCGATCCTTTTTAACATCTTTGTTAGTGATATAGCGGAAGGGCTGTCTGGTAAGGTTTGCCTCTTTGCGGATGATACCAAAATCTGTAATAGAGTAGACACCCAGGAAAGTGTAGATAACATGAGGAGGGATCTAGCTAAGCTTGAAGAATGGTCTAGAATTTGGCAGCTGGGATTTAATGTTAAAAAATGTAAGGTCATGCATTTGGGCTGCAGCAATCCAAGGGAGCAATACAGTATAGGAGGTGAAGTACTTTTGTCCACTAAAGAAGAGCGGGACCTAGGCGTGGTTGTGTCTGATGATCTTAAAGTAGCTAAACAGGTAGAAAAGGCAACGGAAAAAGCTAGAAGGATGCTTGGGTGCATACGGAGAGGAATGGCTAGCAGAAAAAAGGAGGTGATAATACCTCTGTATAAGTCTTTGGTGCGACCTCATTTGGAGTATGGTGTGCAATTCTGGAGACCGCACCTTCAAAAGGATGTGAACAGGATGGAGTCAGTGCAGAGGGTTGCTACTAAAATGATTAATGGGCTTCATTATAAAGCATATGAGGACAGACTTAAGGATCTTAATATGTACACCTTAGAGGAAAGGCGGGATAGAGGTGATATGATTGAGATGTTTAAATACCTCCGTGGCATAAATGTTCAGGGAGAGAGCCTCTTTCAATTGAAAGCAAGTTCTGCTACGAGGGGACATGGGATGAGGGTGAAGGGAGATAGATTCAGGAGTGATATGCGGAAATATTTCTTTACAGAAAGAGTAGTGGATCCGTGGAATAGTCTCCCAGTGGAGGTGGTAGAGATGAGGACAGTAACTGAATTCAAAAAAGCATGGGACCAACACAGAGGATCTCTAAAGGTAGAAAGTGGACTGTTGTAGTTGTTGTTATGGAAGGACAGACTAGATGGGCCTTGTGGTCTTTTTCTGTCATCATGTTTCTATGTTTCTAATTTCTGCTGCCTTATCCTCCATGGGCTTGCCAAAAAGTTGCTTCCCAAGGCAAAGGACATCTAGCAGCTTCTCCTGGACCCACTGTTCCAGGTCTGAGGACTAGAGCCAAGCCTGCCGGCGGGCTCAGATGCCAGTCACCACCACACAGGCAGAAGACTCAAAACCATCGTACGCTGCTCACGAGGGGTATTTCGAGCACTCTCCGACAGACTTCAAGAGGGCCTGCAAACGCCAGAGGTGGTCTCTTTCAAGGCCTGCCGCAAAGCCTTCAAGCTCTCTAGCAAGGTCACAGAGGAACATTCCAATGTATAATTGGTAAACTTGGATGTGGCATGATAGTATGGAGCCCTGATAAGCCTTGTGCCCGAGGGCATCGAGGGTGGAAGACTCTCTGCCCATCGAGACTGATGAATGAGTCTTCAGGCTCTCTAGCTTCCGCATGGCCGATTTGAACACCATCGAGGTGTGGGGAAGCTGGGCTTTCCGAAACCCTGGGCCCCACTGCACCCTATACATAGTGTCCAGGCGCCTGCTCACGATAGGAACAGAGGCCATGGTCTCCCACATGCGGAGGAGTCGTCGGTTCAAAATGTTGGGAAACCAGCACTGAGAGAGCCTCTTTTGGAGGAGCTTCATATTGCAGAATATCAAGCTCCTCACATGGGGCTTCTCCTCAGACTCTGTGGCAAGCGCCAGGGCCCGTGACATGTCCCAGACGAACTCCAGAAAGGAGGTGTCTTCGGGAGGTGACCGCCGCCTCTGGGCCAGCAAGAAGGGGTCAGAGGGGAGGTCTTGATTGGACCGAGTCTCTGGGGAAGTCTCCCCATCGGATTCCCGCTCCAAATAGTCCATGGAGGACTCAAGGTCGGGTGGCTCGAGATGGGTCGGTGACCCGCGGCAGGTCTCCGAGGCCAAAACTTGCCTGGAGCCGGAGGCGCTTGCCTGAGAAGATCTCATGCCCGAGGAACGGGATGGAGATCGAGACCTGTGCCAAGGATCATCACGAGGCTTCTGGCTCTCGGTGGTCACTGCGGCGGCCCGGGGAGTCCTCGAGATCAAGGTCCCTGCGGTCTCAAGGCACGTGCCAGCAGACCCTGGCACCAGCACCTGCTGAGCAGCGAGGAACGCAGAAATATTGCGTTCCAAAGCCAGCATTTGGGCCTCCCACCAGGAGTGGGGCCCTGCGACACCGACGCTGGGGTGACCGGGTTGGGCATCAAGGAGGAGAGGGGGTCCTCACCAGGACAACCCTCAGGAGATTGAGCGCCATTGCCAGAGGTCTCCGTATCGGTTAGAGGTACCTTACTGGGCAGATCCCTCTTCGACTCCAGAGACGGCCGAGAGAGGCTGAGAGACCGGGCGCGTGACCTCTCATACTTGTCTGGTGCCCCCGACAGAGTCCTTGCAGCCTTCTTCTTCTGCTCACATTCAGGCGACCCCTGGTCAGAGTGCTGCCGGGCCCAGAGGTTGCAGGACCGAAGAGTGGGAGGTTACTGGGGATACTGGGGCTGCCTTACAGAAGAGATCATCCAGCTTCTGCTTACAACTCTGGTTGGCCTTGGAGGACATCTTTTTACAAAGGGAGCATAGCTCTGGGTCATTTTTGGCTCCTAGACACCAGAGACAACAGTCATGGGTGTCCATGAGAGATATGTTTTTCGAACACCTATCACATTTCTTAAAACCGGAGGCTATTAGGGGAAAAAGGACCCCTGCGAGGTCGAAAACCCTTGACTCGGCCAGTGCTTAAAAAGGGAACAAAAGCACGGTAAAAACAAAAAAGTCAAATGGAAAAAAAACCCGAGATCAGGGCCAAAGCAGAGGTGTTTGGGAGGCAGGAAGAGGACTGGCAAAAGCTGGAGAGCAAAACCGGTTAGAAACAGAAAAACATTTTCTGGGGATGAGACGCACGTCCGAAGGGCTCTGCGGAAAAAGGGAGACTTAGTAAGATGGCACCTTTGGGTGGGAAGGGGACCACGCATGCGTGGTGGCATTCCCAAAGGCTTTCTTTGAAAGCTGGGGAAATGCTCCGCGCAGGCTCCGTGGGTGCTGACATCACCCATATGTGATAACTGACTTCCTGCTTGTTCCTGGAGAATGTTAAAATCCCCTATAATAAGGGAGGGGGGAGATGAATACAGAAAGAAGGAAAGTCATGAGTCAAAGTCAGAGAGAAAGGGGAGTCAATAAATAATAGCTAATCAAAGAGGTAGTGGAGTAAAAGCTGGATGGAGTGGACTTCAAAGGAGGGAAAGGAGTGAGATTGAGGCAGAAGGGCTTGAAATTGACAGGAAGGAGAGAGTAGAAGCTCCACACCACTGCAACGGCCAGTGGGACGAGGCACGTGGGAGAACTGATAGCCGCCATGACAGCGAGCAGTGCCTGAAGATGAGTCCTCTGGGAGGAATCAGGTCTCAGTTAGAGCAAGATCATGAGTAAAGGCAAGTTTATTTGAGATGGAGTGTGTGTTCCACAAGACACATGAGAAAGGGAGGGGGGGGGGGGGAATGGAGAGGGATATGAATAAGATTTGAACTGTAGCGTGAGGATCTGTTCTGGGAGTGTAACAAAAGTCTAGGGAGGCCAGGATTGGGGTCGATATCTCCGGCAGAGAGGAGAAGGATTAGAAGAGTGCGGGGCAGAGAGAAGACAGAACAGAGGTAACAAGGATGAGGTTGTTTCAGAAAGAGAGAGGGAAGAGATGGCTGAATGAGAGGGAGAAAGTGGTGAAGCTCAAGAGCTGATGATAGGGTAGATGACAAGATGATGGAGGAAGTGAGAATGGTAAAGGGGAGATAAGGAAGAGGGGCTTGAAGATGATGGTAATTAGGGAGCAGGACCATACCTAGCCCTGTGTGAGCGGTGCAGCCGCACAGGGTGCAAAGGCTTAAGGGGCACATTTCAGCTGTCTGCCGTTGCTTGCCGCTGCCACATTTTCTTCTCTCAGTGGCGGCAGGCAATGGCAGACAGCTGAAATGCACCCCTTAAGCCTTCTCACAGCACGCTAAGCAGTCTGGTCCCTCCCTCCTCTGACGTGGCTTCAGAGCAGGGAGGGACAGATCTGCTTAGTGCGCTGGGACTTGCACATCGGGCGCACCTCTTCTCTCCTGCCGCCGTCCAGAAAGTGGTTAGATGGAGGTGCAGGGCGGGGGGGTGTACACCCGATGTGCAAGTCGCACATGGCGCAATTCACACTCGGTACAGACCTCTTAGGGAGTAAGAGCAATAGGAAGAGAAAGTGTTGAGGAGACATGGAGAGAGAGATGTAGAGGAGCACTGAAGTCAGAAGAAATACAAGGATAGGTGGTAGAAATTGCAGGGGATAAGGTGCACCTGTGAATGATCGAGGCAAGAGACTATAAGCCAGGGGAAGGGTGGGATAAAAAGGAAGAGGAAACACAGAGGGAGTGCTGAAGATCATCACAAACAAAAATGCTGAAAAGTAAGGCACTCAAACAATGATAAGAAAAATAAATAATATATACAGGCAGGCAGGCAGACAGACCCTGTAAGCAAGTGGTAAACAGTCAGATCCTAGCCAGAAGCAAAGGGCACAGTCCGTAATAGACCTGCACGTTCCACAGTCCACAGCAAGAAGGCAAATGGCTGAAGACATGTGGGACAGAGGGTTAACAATGCTTCAAAGTGGGGGGGGGCGGCGGGTTATACTTTCAGCACATAGTATTAGGAGAAAGGCAAGGGGGGGGGGGTGGGGTTAAACTTCGAGAAAGCTGTAGAAAACAGAGGTAGAGTGGATAAGGCAATTGAAGGTAATACTTGATCTCCAAAAGTGAGATCAGAGAGAGAGAGGAGCAGGGAAGTTACAATTAATTTATGAGGAGACAGAGACAGACACGGCTGAAAACAGAGAGGGAGTGCTGAAGATCACAAACAAAAATACGGAAAAGTAAGGCACTCTAACAATGATAATAAACATAAATAAATAATGTATCCAATATGATTTGGTTAGGTGAGTAGAACCACAAAGAATAAGAAGATCCAAGAGATAGACAGGAGTATTTGTGTGTAAGACCTAATGAATGAGACAGCATATTTTAATTGGTTACCAGTCCCTTTCAGAATTCAATGTAAAAACTGCATATTGGAGTAATATGGTCGAATTTTCTGGAGTTGGTCACAAACCAGGCTGCTGAATGTTGAAGTAACTGGGGACTGTGTAGAGCTGAGTGGTTGAGACCATGATACAAAAAGAGTTACAATAATAAAGCCTGGTTAAGAATGACAGCACAGGTAATGGTTTTAAAGGTGAGATAAACCAAAGAAAGGCATAATGGTACATATTTTTGTCTCAGAGAACAAAAAAGATAGATTTTACCATAGGTGAGACCTGGGAATCAAAAGAAAGCAACAAGCCAAAACTCAAAATAGTAAAAGCAGTCTGATAATGGAATTGGTTGGTTCTGAATAAAAGGGATGATTGAAGGACAGGGCTGATGGTGAAACACCCATATAGCTCTGGATGTGGCAGGATTTAATTTCATTCCAACACAAAAGCACGAATCCATGTGCACCTAACAAACCCAGTCAAAAAAACGTGGATAACACAGGAAGAATACTTTTATTACACCACTTTCAGCCAATGGCCCGACACAGGCTGTGCTTCGCTATATCTTCATCAGGGGCTAAGTTTGGCTAAAAATATAACATAAAATTTATATGATTTTATATTTAATTTGTCTTTATAACACAATAATTAAAAAATAAATTTAAAAACATCTTTAAAAGTAAACAAAGCACTATAAGCAAACAAAGTATACATATAAATACATGAAAACATAAATGAAATTATAAATACGTAAACAATGTATGTAAAGGTGATTTCACATAAAAACAAATTAGGATGTACTGCTGTTACTAAATATCCTATAATTTAAAAAACATAATTTAATAATATTAAATACTCTAATAAATGAAAAACCGACAAGGCTGTAAAAAGAACTTTTTAGACACATAAAATAAACGTAACTAACATGGAAAGGGCTAAGACTAATAATTACAGTTTGCCTGCCTGAGGCCCATGAAGCTGTTATAGCCGCCCCCACCGCCACCCAAAGGTTGAAAACAGCACTGCTCTGAAGAGATGCGTGATTGTAGTATCAAGAACTGCATTTGGTGCATAAGACAGTAGTAACATTTTAATGCACATGGATGTTTGTGTAATACTTTCATGATCTTGTTATTCATCAGTATTTTCGTAAGAAGTTTGTATTGACAGATGATTGAACATATTTAATCCCTGAAGAAAGGCTCCAGCGGAGAGCACAGGGGCTCATAATTTTTGAGGTCATTTTCCCCTGACTATGTAACACCACAATAACTTGTCAGTAATAACACTTTAGTATATGCCTGGCACAGTGGGCTGTAGTGCCTGAAACATAATAATCAATAAGCCTCAAATGCCATGAACTGAACAAAATTTTCCTGTAAAATTTATTTTATGGTTTAGTCAGTCACACACAGTTAATGCATTATACTAAAAAAAAAAAATCCACACATACCAGCAACTACTATCCAAACCAAAAAAAATTTAAAATAAAAACTAAAACCTACCCTAGAGGAACTCAAGTTATGCCATTAACCTAAAACAGAATGACAGTTTTTGTTTCCCTACAATTTGCTAATGCAATGACTGGCCATAGTTTTGGAGACTGGTACAGATGCTCCCAATGCAAAGAAGTCATATTTAAGGTTTGCGTTTAAGAGATTATTATATTTAAGCAATTTATTCAGCATTAATGGCAATGGCTACCCCAATCTTTGGAATGATGATGTTCCCATCCACCCTTGCAGCAGTACAAAGAAGCACTTTTACTAAAGGCCCCTAAACAGTTAAGGTGATATTTTACTTACCTGATAATGTCCTTTGCTTGAGTCCTACTAGACCAGTCCAGACAAGTGGGTTGTGTTCCCCCACCAGCAGATTGGTGGAGACAAAAGCCAAAGAAATGCCCAGGTTTCAATGACATCAATCCCACGCCTCTATCAGCTTAAGCCACTAGAAGGCTTCTCAGTATTAAGCATATGGGAAAGGAAGCCAAACCTCACACAATCTCAACATGGGAAATAATGATGAAACAAACAGTCAAGAAACTATGTAAAATACTATGTATATGAGAAATTGACCAGAAGGCTGTCAGTAGGAAATGAACCTGCAGAGCCAAGCAGAAAATCCTAGCAGACCAAAGTATCTCGGCAGAGTAACAGACCAAACAGTTCCAGGGCTGGGTCCTGGACTAATCTAGCATGAGTCAAGGAAAGGACATCAGGTAAGTAAAATTGTCACCTTCCATATTGTCCTGCTATACAGTCCAAAGCTACACCTCCACTGGGCAGAAAGAAGACATTAGCCTGCAAAACCTTAGAGCCAAATGCAGTGTTTGCCTGAGCATGGACATCCAAGCTGTAATACTTGTCAAAATGGAAAATGATGCCCACAGTGCCACCTGTCAATGTCTGAGGTGGCTACGCTCCACCTCAGAGCACACTGGCACCCAAGAAGAACGGGCATGCAAACCCTCCGGAACCAGCTAGCTCCATAATTGATACACCAAGGCCAATGCCTCCATGATCCAGCATCCCAAAGTAAACTCTGCATCCAAACTGTAAATAGCATGAACTAACTGTAAATAGGTCAAGCCTATTGTAAATAGGTTATACCCTATTGAGTACCCTACCCTGCATGCCAACCTTTTTGATCCTAGTTCACTGTATCCAGTTTTTAAGTTTGAGTTGCAATGTAAACCACTTTGCTTTCAGGATAAAGCGATATAAATGTCTGGCTAAATAAATAAATAATTAAGAGGAAGCCGTAATCTCCAAGTCACAGAGGTGCACCCTCTGGACATCCACAAGGATAAGATCCTTATATTTCCCTCTACACTGCTCTTCAGAGAAGGAGGACAAGAAAACCACCAAGTTCACAAGAAAGGGAGATATCACCTTGGGCAAAAGGAAGGCACAAGCCACACGGAAACAGTCTCCTCTGAAAAGGACAAATATGAATTCTGGCAAGACGGCACCTGCTGCTCAGAAATGTTGTTAAGTGCCGTCGAGCCGGTGTCAACTCATGGCGGCCCTCTGGATAGTTGTCCTAAATTGTGTTTGGTCTTCAGTCAGGCAGCTCATTGTTGACAGACTGGTACCCGTAGCTGCTGTTATTGTATCGATCCATCTCATTGCTGGCCTTCCTCTTTTGCGTTGACCTTCTATCTTGCCAAGCATGATGTCTTTCTCTAATGATCTCTCTCTTCGCATGATGTGTCCAAAGTATGAAAGTCGAAGTCTTGTCATCTGAGCTTCAAAAGAAAGCTTAGGTTTGATCTCCTCTAGTACTGACTGGTTTGTTCTTCAGGCAGTCCATAGTATACCCAGTATTCGCCACCAGCACCATAATTCAAAGGCATCAATTTTCTACCTATCTACACCATGCCAAACGAATCACACCTAAGAATTTCCATGTGGTAAGTGAAGCAACTTGAGATTGGAGTGGGATGCCTTGAATTCCATCCTGGGGTGACTCAAACAGTGGAGAAACATCTGAAACACCTTCTGACTCAATGCCCACTCCCCAGGATTGAGAGAGTGACGACAGGAGACCACTTCTACACTGACCACTCCAGCAATGTGTCATGCAGACAGAGCTTAGGAGGCTCATCTCCACCCAGGCAAACCAGGGGGAACTGTCCCCCAGGCCACTCCTGCACAGCTTGTGCTGCCTTGGCAATCGACAGATGTGACAGCCATGGTGTTGCCCTTGAACATTCACACCACACTGCCCCTTGACCAAGGATGGGAAAACACAAGAGGGCCAGTCAGACAAGCCTTGCTTCGAGACTGTTGATGAATCACACCCCGCCTGAATATGGCTCCAAGAGCCCTGGGCCGCTCAGTCTGGACAAGGATTTTTCTGCCCATAATACAGGCATCTGACTCCAGAAGAATCCACAAGTGTTATCTAGCAGCATGCCCTCCATCAGATAATGTGGGCATAGCTGCCACCTCAAGCCTGCTCTCACTCCCAGCAGGAGCAGGAGCCTGAGCTCGAGCTCCAGTCAGGAAAGGCCGCCAGAGTGGCCTCATATATGAGCATGCCCATGACAATAGTTGATTGCTACCACCATCAAGCCGAGAAACCAGGGATAATCACAAACACTGGGAGTCTATCGACAACTGCACAGAGCACATCGTTCTAACTACCTCTGCACTCTCTCCTCCGGCAGGAGGACTTTGCCCACTTGAGCTCTGAACCGCACTCCAAGGAAGTCCAGGGACTGGGGAGGCACCAATGGATGCTTTCCCTGATTGACCATCCATCTGAGGTTTTCCAGAAGGGCACCACTCGGGCTGAAACCTTAGAGGTCTTCAAAAGAGAATGGGCTCAGATGAGCCAGTCATCCAGGAATGGGTGTATGCATAGTCCTTAGTGCAGCAGCCATCATCACCACAGTGACCCTGCGGAGCATCCTTGGGGCCAGGGTAAGGCTGAAGGTAGGGCGGTAAACTGAAGGCGTGAGTCAAACATGGCAAAACACAGACATCTCTGCTGATCCTTCCACATCAGAATATATATACAAGATTCATCCAAAACCAGAGAAGCCAGAAACACTTTTTTTTTTACTGTTAAACAGTCAGAGGCTGGTCTTGAAACAGCAATCCTTGGGTTAGAAGGCATGCAACTTGCAGAAAAGCCATTACATATAAGTAGCCAGAAATTCCCTTCACAGCATCACCGAAATCACATATTTCAGATTTGCCATTCAGAAGCACAACACATGCAAAGGAGCATTGACCGCCTAGAGGCCATGGATTGGAAGGGGTCAGCCTTCTTTAACATCCCATTTGCCCCGCTCAGCCATGGCCCTGGCACTACCACCTGTAGGCACAGTAACCTATCCAACATGGCCCATGTGGTGGCTCTCATGTCCAATAGCCCACATGGAGATATGACAAATGTCTCTGGGATCGGCTGCTTGCAGTCCAGGACATAGCCACTCTGAAAGGTATCATCATGAAGAATGAGAGGAACCCCACTCTGGAGGGGACCGAGCCCTATTAAAAGGACTAATTACGGAACTGCAATCTAGAAGCGGAGAAGAGGAGCTTTCCAGGATGAAATGCCAGGAGTCAAGAGACTCCCAGAAATCAGTCCAGCGCATCAGCACTGGACATAAAGAAGCTAAGGAGAGTTCTCCAGCTCTTTTGCTCTATCCTCTGGAAGGCGACTGCCTAGGACCCCAGCTCCATTCGTCCACCTGGCACAACTAAGGAACTGGTCTTATGTCTTCACCCAGAGGTGGTAATTAGTCAGCAAGCTCTTTTCTGTACTTTTCCTAAGTGCAGAGCAAGCCTATGACCTCTGGTTGCTAATCAGTGAGTTATTGTTACTATGTAATCATAGTGCTGCTACAACATATGACCTCATTTTTCTATTGCTCTATTTTCTATCCAAAAAAACCTAATATATCATAACAGAACTCTGTGTGTCTTCTGGCTCATTACAGAGGGTCCCACTGAACCCGAGGGCGAGGGACTAATAGCAGACTTTTCTCTAGACGTAACTAAGCATAACTTATCTGTTTGTTTGCCGATAGTCCCCTCAGAACCTCAAGGCAATACCAACAGCCTAAGAATGAGCTCAGGGACAAAATCAAAAGTGGCAAAGCATAGCAAACACTGCACATCTTTTGGTCCAAAATAGTAAATAAATATTTAGGAAGTGACGACGACATAAGGATAATACAAAAACAGCATAACAATGTCAAGATCCAATATCAATAATAGAGGGGTGGCCTAAGAGGGATATAGTCTCGTCTGGAGGTCATTTGTGTTTTCATGTTAAGTAACATTTTTTTTATAGTCTATTAGCATATTTTGCATTTTATTGTTTGATTATGTTCTGGTACTAGATTTTTTAAAATATATATTTGTATTGTCACAGGGCCTACCTTGGCAGCGTAATGGAGCGCGGTAGGTGGGACATAAAAACATTTAAGGTTGGGTTTGGCCAATAACTTACAGGGCCCAGGGACTTTCAGCCCTGGTAGCGTCCTTTGTTACCAAAATCCCACAGAAAACAAAAGGTCCGAGTGGAGGGAAAACAAAAGGCATTTATTTCCCCTTTTATGCAAAAAGGTTCATATACTTGGACACAAAAACGTCAAACACAAATTCCTTACTTCAGGATAAAAAAAACATTAAAGGAAAACTGTTATCTTCACAGTGAATGGAATAGCAGGCAAACAAACAGTCTCAACTCCCAAGACCTAGCTTAGTTGCTCAGTAAGGACTCCAAGCTTCCTGTCTTACAGAAGCTACAGTCCATCTCAGTGTCTGATGCCAATTCCACCTGCATCGGTTCCCTTTCTGAAGCCTCTGAGCCTAAGTCAGTATTTGTTGGTAAGTTGTAATAAGGCTTTTTAAATATCTTCTGCACAACCTCCCAATGCTCAGGGTTGAATACAGGGCGTCGGTCCTGCGCCCTCAGATACTGGGAACTATCTTCCTTTTGCAAGTGTTTTGTCTTTGCTTTCTGTAAAGCTTGGTCACTAACAAGTCTCTTAGTTGGTGCGTGTTTCTTGCACCTTATCTCATAAGCATTCTCACAAGGATAATATTCCTGTGCTCCCTGTACTCCCCATACATCAGCAGTTTGTACCCTGCTTTTAGTTAAATATGGGTTACCTTTTCTTCTCGGCTTGTCTGCTCCAGGTGAGGTTTGAGGCCTGCTCAAGTTGGGATCCTGCCTGGCCTTAGCAATAGGCCTTGAGCTCTCCAAGCGTCTTGCTGTTGGCTTTAGACCACAGTCACAGCCACGCCTTTGCTTATCTGTACCACAAACACTCACTCTGGCTGGAGTTGTCTGACCTTCTCCACGGGGTCTCCTTTCTCCAAGCCAATGCGGCTGCTGCTGCCTCCTGCGGAACCGTGGTTCAGGGATTACTGCTCCTTCTGGATATCTAGCCCATTCACTCGGATGTCCTGCCCAACCTGCTGGTTCTCCTGGCAGTCCTCTTTCCCCAGGCCGTCCTGCCTGTGCCTTTCTCCAGGGCTGTCCTGTCTCCTCAGGATATCCTCCTTTCCAGGGCTGTACCACTTTCCCAGCCTGTTCTCCTTTCCCAGGCTGTTCTGCTCCTGATTCTCTCTGGTCTGAATCCGGTTCTCGCTGCTCTGAATCTCCTTGTTCTAGTTCTGGCCGGCCTGCCTGTTCTGGCTTCCAACCTTCCAAATTCCCTTTAAGAGGCACTCCTCTCTTTCTTGATTGGAAGCTGGCTGGCATTACCTCATGACCTAGGAGGTGTGGTTCCTCTGTTCCTCGGAGGTCCCTCCTGCTCCCCCTATGTGGTTCCTCGCGATATTGCAGGTTGTGCTTGACTTTTCCTGCATTTAAAACATTTTCTTCTCCTCTCAGAGGGTCTGCAGCATCACAGTATAGGTTTTCTCTTCATGGAGCTTAATTCTGATTCTATGATTTTGTCCTTTCCCTTTATTTCTCCTCTCTCTTTGACATTTTTTTGCCCCTCCCTTTTCCTCTTTTAAATTATTGCTTGCTTCCCTTTTGCCCCTGTTCCTCAGTCAGCTGTTATCCATTTTTTTATTGTACCATCTTTGCATTGGTTTTTCAAGATGAGGCTCATGATGAAGACTTTTGCCAAAACATGTTGGGCATGTATTTCTGATACATGAACATTTATTCCTGACAAATGTTAATATAATTGTGAGACACAATCATATTTGTATAGTTTTGTGTGTGTATTTTTTTATTAAACAAATCCTTTGTTGTTTTCTAAGTTAATTGATACTGTTTTCTAGTTTGCTTTATCGTTTGCTTATATTTGCATTTTATCTCTCATTCTGCTGCTTATTTTTAAGTTTGTTATAACAATGTCAAGAAACAAGCGAGTTGCTGCATTTTTACTTTATTTTGTATCTGCCCAGTGTTGCTCATTTTGAGAATCTGCTTTTAAAGGTAGTGGGTAATTTTATAACTTCCTGTAGTACTCTTCCCTTCACAAACTTTGCAGGATTTCCGAACTAAGAAGTATGCAAAAGTACCAGTACTCCTTTTTCTGAGTAAAAGTATAGGCCAAGTTCTAAACCCTGCTCCCAGATCACCTCCTTGCTCCAGCAGGTAAGAATATGTGGAAAATAGCACTACATATGCACTATTGCCTGTATATAGGGCGGGAATTCTTTTTCAAAAAGCTCTTTTCTGCAAGTGCTGTGTTACCAACAGAGATAACCTTGAAAATTACTGTCCTGATGTGCATATCCTACAGTGACTGTCAGCCTGAACTATTGAGTTAGCTAGTTAAACCCTATATCAGTTCCAAATTTTGCAACTGGCACTTGTCTCTTACACACAGGAGGAGGGGATAACTGCTAAATTTGATTATTCTGGCTTTTCACAACGTGTCTGTTAAAAAGGAGTCAGCCAGGGGAGTTCAAATTAGGGACCACCAATCTGAACAGGATCAGAAGAGAAAGTTCAAAGTAAAATATGTTGAATTCCTCTGTGCTTTAAAATAAAAAAAGAGCAGAATTAACAAATGTATCTCACTGTTAATGCAAACAATTTTCTTACTGTTCCCGCACTTCGTTACATACAACACTTTTGACACTGTAGACTTGGATATCAGTTTTGATTTTAAATTTAACTTATTCAACTTTCCAAATTCAAGCTTAAAGCAAATCACAAAATCTGATAGACTAGGTTTGTCCCTGCCCATGCGGGCTTACAGTCAGAGGTAATGGATGCTGAAGGGACTTGCCCTAGGTCAGAAGGAATGTCCGTGAGAGAGGCGTCATTTCAGGCTAGAACTCTGTTAAACGCTGCTTTGGGTTCCACGGTGCTTGTGTGAAATATTTAAAAGGGTGTCTTTTACTGCTTCTTGCAGGTGCTAATCAGTCACCAGTACTACACGGCTGTTCTGTACAGAGGGGGAGCAGTTTTCATGAAAAGTAGCCTTACCCGCCAAGCCAGCTGCTGTGGAAAATAATCACATTCTGATCATTACACAAAAACAATGAAACTACTTTTAGGTTTTCCTATCTTTGTTTACAGATGCAATGGTTAATGTCATAAAACAAGGCAGGAAACTCCAGCACTTAAAAAAAAGATTGCCATTGCTGTGTTCCAAATGCTGCTCCGTCCACGAAGCACATAAATGCAGACGGTCCGGAGATACAGCGATTGTAGCAGGATATTTTCAGTGTGCCACAGAATTTTCCAGAATTGTGGTCATCATGATGGCTAGTGATGGCCTGTTTTGCAACCAGAATTTTATCGCCAAACGCTGCATCATTTTGTGAGGTGCTGATCAGCTCATTTCCATTTTAAATTCTAATAGCCACGTCCAGTTCACTTCCTACAGACGATGCAAACTTTTAAAGCCCCTCCAAATACAGTTAGCTCCTACTTACATTTATAATGTAACATCAATAAATAAATGCAGTCCATGCAAATAATAAATACATTTGTAGAAATGTCTACATCCTATGAGACAAGTAGGACTTTCAGAGAAAAGTGCATATTAGGGGGACTTTTTCCAAATTAAATCCTATGAAAAAAGTAGGCAGTTTTAAAAACGGAATACAAACGTTTTCTATGTTGCGCAACTTTGTTTTCACTGCTGTGCTGGAAGCGGTGGCTACCATGTTTTCTACGTAGCAATATTTCTAGGGACTCTAATAACTGTTTGCTAGGACGCTGAATGATATTCAGCAGTCAGTCATTTTTCCAAGTTGTAGGTAAACTGCAATGACATTCTAAAACTTCTCAAAACACAGATCACATCTACAAATGATATTAGTCCATTTCATAAACTGGGGACTCCAACATAAGCTTCAGAGTGAGTTGACTGAAGGATCAAGCCCATATCTGAAAGAAAAAAAAAAGTTTTTTTGAAAACCGCAATATTAGTCATGATCAGGCACCGTAGAACAGATTAGGCTTTCACACGGTCGATCGTCTTATTAAACCGATTCCTTTGGCATGCTTTTTCTCAGACCACCCTCTATATGTAGATTCACATTCGTCACACCAGCATCAAGAAATGGGTTGTGGCTTCATCTACACTTTTTCATTTGAACAGCAGTACTTGGAACAGAAACCATCCACAAGAAAAACTGTCTTCAGAATTAAAAAACACACTCCAGGAATTTTTATCTGGGTTAAGTCCTTAGTGCAAGCGTCGTTACATAATGAACTGCTGAAGACAGGTGGACACGCATTCAGACAAGTAGAGGTCACTTCTTTCAGGGAAATGCAATCCGCTGTCCTGCTCTGGCATGATATTAATCACTACTGCCCATTGTGCAAGAGAGAAGCAGTAGAAAGAACTGAAGCAGCCACCCTAACAACGCCCACTGCTTTCACGATGTACTGTTAAGAAAGTCACCCAGCTTCAAGCACAGAACAAATGTAATGTCAGCCTACAAAATGTGCACCATGAAAGATCAAAACATTCCTGACAGAAAAAATTATCACTTGCATATGGTACACAAAGCTTGCTACTCATCCTCTATATATATATTATCATCATCATTAATATTTACAAAGCACTAAAAATAACTAGATTTAGGCCAATTCAGGAGTTATTCAGTTCTTTCCTGTGGAGATTTTTTCCTCTCAGTTATTTTTGACCCTTTGAAATCTAAGAATAGAAGACTGAGGAGGTTAAATAATCTTTTATTTATCAGACATGTGTCCTGTTCTTTTCAAGGTGAAAGGCAGAAACAAATTGCTATTGACATTGCTCTCTCATCTCTGGGTATTTGTGTTACTAACCCGATTATCTTGTTGCGATTCCCACATTTCCAGCCTTCTTCTAAGTGCGTCCCAGGCACTGATTTTTTGTTTTTTTCTTTCCTTATATGCCTGTTGACATCTGATGACATCACACAGATATGGTAATACTTACTTTATTTCTTAAAATAGCTGGGGAAGATGTATCAGATCAGAAAGTGAACCGCTCCAGTAACTAAACTCTCGCAATATGCAAAATGTTCCACTATATCACAAGTACCCTAAAAACCCAGCAAATAGCAAACCACATAGAAAAAATTTTTTTGTCGGATTGACCAACACAGTACACAGGATCAATGCCTGTTACCGCAGCGGTCCTTCCTTTTTAATCGTTTGTATGACAACTTAAAACAGCTCCTCTTAGAAACAGCTGGTACTTAGCTTTGTGCAATTAGGCTGTGAAGACAGATAGGCAGTGGGCGTTCAGTGCCTAATTCAGCAGGTCTTGTCACTACGACGTGTCACGTTTCGGGGGTACACTCATCCACCCCCTGCTTCAGGTCAGACCTCCGAATAAGAATGAGAAACTTCAGCCGTAAACACCCCGCTATAAAAGTGGTTTATATATCCAGCCGCCATTGCAGATCACGGGAAGGGACACGCCCCCCCTATTGTGATAGGCCCAGGAGTAACCTATCCAGTCAAAGAAGTGAAGCCACCAAACAGGTTCCACCTCTAAACATGGAGGGTTAGTAGATGATTGATTAATCATGGTGTAAAGAAGAGAAAGCATATCAGCATGTAAGTATAAAATTTAACGAATAGTGTGCCAGTCAATCTGTTGGTTGAGACCGTCGGGAGCAACTGAATGTAAACGGAATATCCATTGTTGCTCTAAGTTTTGTAAACGTTGGATCCGATCGCCACCACAGGGATCCAAGGGAACGTAGTCTAAAGCCCGCCAATGTAGATCCCCAAAAACATGCGAATGTTCAAGGCAATGCTCGACCAGGGGAGCTGATAGTGTTACAGTCCGTATCCGGGAAGCATGTTCTGTCAGGCGATGCTTTAAAGGTCGTGACGTCCGACCAACATATGGTAATTGACACGGGCAAACGATCAAGTAGACCACATGGTCCGTATTACAATCAGTGTGCCACCGGGTGTAATAAGATCTATGGGTACGTACATCCATCCAAAGAGCACCCTGTAATGTACCCTGACAAAAAATACATGACTGGCATGAAAATGACCCGCCTGGTCATGACATCTGGGCGGAAGGTCAAGAGGAGACTTGGTCCTGACCAAGAGATCCCGTAAGTTGGACCTTCGGGAATAGGCAATTTGTAGTGGCTTCTGAAAGCAGGAGTGAATCATTAAAGTAGGCCAAAATTGATGTATCAGGCGAGTCACTGCCGACGTCCCTTGCATATACGGGAAAACCCCTGTGATCTTATCCTCAGGGGGTGCAGCAGCCTTTGGGATCAACAGCCACTCCCGATGTGTGTGGCATGCCCGTTTATAAGCTAAACGAACTACTTTGGCAGGGTATCCCCGAGAAAGGAGACGAGTAGTTAAATCCCTAGCATGAAACTTGAACTGTGATAACTCAGAACAATTCCTACGGAGTCTCAAAAACTGGCCATAGGGCAGACCCCGTTTTAGAGCCGGGGGATGATAGCTGTCAAAGCGTAATAGCGTATTGCGTTGAACAGGTTTTCTGTAGAGAGACGTCACAAGGCCAGTGGGGCCACATTCTATTGTTATGTCCAAAAACTGGATCTTGTGGGTTTCCACCTGAGAAGTGAATTGAATATTAGACTTAAAGGAATTTAGGGAGATCAAAAATATGTCTAAATCCCCTCGGGTGCCCGACCAAATAAAAAAGATATCATCCAAAAAACGTTTCCAGCATTGGACATGAGTAAAAAGTGGATGAGAAAAGACGTACTGATCCTCAAACCAGGCCATATATATTGTTGCTATGGAGGGGGCCACCGTCGCCCCCATGGCAATGCCAAAAGTTTGCAAATAGAATTGCCCCCGGTACAGAAAAAAATTTTTGTTTAATACTAAGGTCAGTAGGTCCAGAAAAAATTGTTTGGGTATGCGATCCGGCAGTGGGATAGACAGTTGTGAGAGACCAGCCATGACTTCCCCTTGGTCAATATTTGTGTATAGGGCTTGAACGTCCAGCGTGACCAAAAACGCACAAACTGAGATGTCTGAATAGGCAGCTAGTTGACGCATGAAGTCTCCTGTGTCCTTGATGTATGATGGTACTGTCACGGCCAACGGTTTCAAAAAAAGGTCACAGAATTGAGACAGGGGTTCCAGTAAAGAGTTCCTGCATCCTGCGTCTTACATCACATGTCCGTCAGTGGACCTTCGGTGGATGTTTCTTTAGTTAAAAATCCCTCTTATTGGCTACCATCGGGCCCTACTGATGCAGTCATCTCCACATTTCAACAACTAATTTTGCGGGGTTTGGATCAATTGGAGCATTCCAGATTACGGGGATTTGACAACTTCACCATGGACCATCGTAAAGCAGTGCAGGAATTGTCCCAGTCGGGTCTGGTGATCAGACAGGCTGATAAAGGGGGAGCAACTGTGCTACTGTCCATGGACCAATATGACCGTGAAATTCATGTTCACTTGGATAATCGGGTTCATTATACTCCCATTGATGATCCTACAATTCAGCTTAGAGATCATATATCCCAGCTCATTTCACAGGCATTTCTTTGCAATTGGCTGACCCGGAAGGAGGCTGATTTTCTGATTAAACGAAGCCCTCGGACACCTATTTTCTATCTTGTGCCCAAGATTCACAAATCGTTGGACAACCCCCCGGGACGTCCGATAGTTTCCTGCAGGAACTCTTTACTGGAACCCCTGTCTCAATTCTGTGACCTTTTTTTTAAACCGTTGGCCGTGACAGTACCATCATACATCAAGGACACAGGAGACTTCATGCGTCAACTAGCTGCCTATTCAGACATCTCAGTTTGTGCGTTTTTGGTCACGCTGGACGTTCAAGCCCTATACACAAATATTGACCAAGGGGAAGTCATGGCTGGTCTCTCACAACTGTCTATCCCACTGCCGGATCGCATACCCAAACAATTTTTTCTGGACCTACTGACCTTAGTATTAAACAAAAATTTTTTTCTGTACCGGGGGCAATTCTATTTGCAAACTTTTGGCATTGCCATGGGGGCGACAGTGGCCCCCTCCATAGCAACAATATATATGGCCTGGTTTGAGGATCAGTACGTCTTTTCTCATCCACTTTTTACTCATGTCCAATGCTGGAAACGTTTTTTGGATGATATCTTTTTTATTTGGTCGGGCACCCGAGGGGATTTAGACATATTTTTGATCTCCCTAAATTCCTTTAAGTCTAATATTCAATTCACTTCTCAGGTGGAAACCCACAAGATCCAGTTTTTGGACATAACAATAGAATGTGGCCCCACTGGCCTTGTGACGTCTCTCTACAGAAAACCTGTTCAACGCAATACGCTATTACGCTTTGACAGCTATCATCCCCCGGCTCTAAAACGGGGTCTGCCCTATGGCCAGTTTTTGAGACTCCGTAGGAATTGTTCTGAGTTATCACAGTTCAAGTTTCATGCTAGGGATTTAACTACTCGTCTCCTTTCTCGGGGATACCCTGCCAAAGTAGTTCGTTTAGCTTATAAACGGGCATGCCACACACATCGGGAGTGGCTGTTGATCCCAAAGGCTGCTGCACCCCCTGAGGATAAGATCACAGGGGTTTTCCCGTATATGCAAGGGACGTCGGCAGTGACTCGCCTGATACATCAATTTTGGCCTACTTTAATGATTCACTCCTGCTTTCAGAAGCCACTACAAATTGCCTATTCCCGAAGGTCCAACTTACGGGATCTCTTGGTCAGGACCAAGTCTCCTCTTGACCTTCCGCCCAGATGTCATGACCAGGCGGGTCATTTTTCATGCCAGTCATGTATTTTTTGTCAGGGTACATTACAGGGTGCTCTTTGGATGGATGTACGTACCCATAGATCTTATTACACCCGGTGGCACACTGATTGTAATACGGACCATGTGGTCTACTTGATCGTTTGCCCGTGTCAATTACCATATGTTGGTCGGACGTCACGACCTTTAAAGCATCGCCTGACAGAACATGCTTCCCGGATACGGACTGTAACACTATCAGCTCCCCTGGTCGAGCATTGCCTTGAACATTCGCATGTTTTTGGGGATCTACATTGGCGGGCTTTAGACTACGTTCCCTTGGATCCCTGTGGTGGCGATCGGATCCAACGTTTACAAAACTTAGAGCAACAATGGATATTCCGTTTACATTCAGTTGCTCCCGACGGTCTCAACCAACAGATTGACTGGCACACTATTCGTTAAATTTTATACTTACATGCTGATATGCTTTCTCTTCTTTACACCATGATTAATCAATCATCTACTAACCCTCCATGTTTAGAGGTGGAACCTGTTTGGTGGCTTCACTTCTTTGACTGGATAGGTTACTCCTGGGCCTATCACAATAGGGGGGGCGTGTCCCTTCCCGTGATCTGCAATGGCGGCTGGATATATAAACCACTTTTATAGCGGGGTGTTTACGGCTGAAGTTTCTCATTCTTATTCGGAGGTCTGACCTGAAGCAGGGGGTGGATGAGTGTACCCCCGAAACGTGACACGTCGTAGTGACAAGACCTGCTGAATTAGGCACTGAACGCCCACTGCCTATCTGTCTTCACAGCCTAATTGCACAAAGCTAAGTACCAGCTGTTTCTAAGAGGAGCTGTTTTAAGTTGTCATACAAACGATTAAAAAGGAAGGACCGCTGCGGTAACAGGCATTGATCCTGTGTACTGTGTTGGTCAATCCGACAAAAAAATTTTTTCTATGTGGTTTGCTATTTGCTGGGTTTTTAGGGTACTTCTGAATTTAATTTGACCCAGTTTCGAAGTATTTGGAGTCCACTATATCACAAAACATCTCTTTGATCATTTTTAACTTTCACTGCCTGGTCCTACCACGTCTATGGTACCATACCCTTTAATCTTGCTTTTCTATTTTTGTTTGTTTACGAGAGCAAACATCCTTATAGAAGCCGCAGTGGGAAAAATGGAAGCTAAAGAAAAGATCAGAACAAGAAATGGGAGAGGGGATCTTTTCCGTCAACTAGGTTGGCATGTCACGCCATATGATTATAAAGAAATAATCCTCTTACCCGCAGTGTGTGATCCCATGATCCCGAGCAGAAAGCAGTCCCATCGGGGGAAACCCGTAAGGTGCTAACACGATTTTCATGTCCAAACAGAATAGATACGCGAGTCCCCTTCAGAACATCCCAGACATTGATAGTATAATCGTTGTACCCAGCAAATAATAAGCGACCTGCAATATTAAAAAATGAATGTATTAGGCTGGTACACATCATTTCAAGAGTTCATCTCCTCAGGGACCAGGGATTTCACAGCAAAGTGAAAGATTTCCACAACGTCCACGAGCAAGCGAAGCCAAAGGTCATAACTGAAAAAGAGTGAAAAGAAAGAAAAGCGATGGTATCTCATCCACCCAGACACTGCTCAACTATGGAGTTGCAGTCTACAGCATGGGTACTGTGGAGTGATGCTCAAAATGGCTACGGATATCTAACTACTGACATTGCTTTGCAATCATCTTTGGGCTATCAGAATTAGTTGTGTAGTATGAACCATGATAGTTGTGTAGTATGAACCATGAAGCGGGTTCCAGAACATCCCTAATGGTACTGTATATGCTGACACAAAATGACACCGATCTCATTGGTCTCCAGGATACAGCTGCAACATCTTCACTGCTGGCTAATGTCCATGTCTACAGTGGGTAATGAACATTTAGCAAACAGAACTATCAGCATGATTACAAAAAAGTCAAGATGCACTTTCTAAAAAGCACTTTCAGCTATGACTAACTGTAGGTGTCTCTAAGGAAGGGCATGAGGAAGATCTAGCTCCTTTCTTAGTATAATCTGACCTGTGACAAAGGATCCAGAATCAGCTGATTGCTGCAAGAGCTTCTATTCTTCTGGCACCACTTCCAGGTGTCCCATGTGCTGCTTTCCCTATTCCTCCAGCCCAGAATCTGGAAAACAGCTGATCACAGTAGAAGCTTCTGCTCCACTCACCCCAAGAGTTCCCCCATCTCTACTCTAGGGCTATCATGTGATGGCAGAGGTTAGGGCTGTGCATGCATCGGTTGGCATGTATTCAGTTCATTAGCACAACCTACATCAATTTAGTGCAAATTTAACACAGATTAAGTAAATCAGCATCTGTTAAAAAAGTTGTTTTTTTAAAACATTTCTAATATACATCCAAGAATTACCTGAATGACAGGAAAAAAAAGAAATTTAAAACATAAAAGAAAGCGTAGTTACTCACCTGTAGCTGGTGTTCTCCGTGGACAGCAGGAATGTCCTCACATATAGGTGATGTCACCAACTAAGTCCACACAGAACGATCCCCAGCTTTTGGGAGCTGCACTGAGCATGCATGCCTGCCTTCCTGCCTGCTGCAGCGCCATCTTCTCCAGTCAAATTTCAAAGCAGTAGCCAAGAAGAAACAGCTCCTCAGGGAGGTGGGAGGATTGTGAGGACTTATTCCTGCTGTCCACGGAGAACACCTCCTACAGATGAGTAACTATGCTTTCTCCATGGACAAGCAGGAAGTCCTTACGTATGGGACTTCCAAGCTACAGGCTTCCAAAAAACTCAGAAGGCCCAAGCCCAACAGAGGCAACAACCTGGGGACCAGGAAGAACAGTAGGGTAGTCCATCTAGGGACTCCACCAAGCACCAATTCAGCATCCTCAGTGTATAGCAGCACCGAAATTGGTCAACGTCTACAGGCAGCCTGGACAGACAGAAGGGCCAGTGGGCAGGAGTTGGACTTAATATCCAAAGAGGTTCCAGAGTATGGCTTGGCCGAAGTGGCTGCTCCATCGGGAATCCCCATCCAGGCAATAGTGGGCTGTGAACATGTGGGTGGAAGACCATGTGGCAGACTTGCAGATTTCCTCCACAGAGGCTGCGTGCAGGTAAGCGACAGACGCAGCCATGGGGCGAACGTTATGAGCCGTGATATGACCCTCAAGGTTCAGCCCGGCTTGGGAATAAGCCAAGGCAATGCAATCTGTGAACCATAAGGACAGCGTGAGCTTAGAGACAGAAGTCCCCAGTTTACTAGGGTCAAAGGAGACAAAGATTTGGGTGGGCCTTGGTATGCTCAATGTAGAAGGCTTGCAGTCCAGCATATGCAACGCTGCCTCCCCCCGTTAGCATGAGGCCTCGGGAAGAAAGTCGTCAGGATAATTGACTGGTTGAGGTAGAACTCGAAGACCACCTTTGGCAGAAAACAAAGGTGTCTTCGCAAGACTACCTGGTTCTGCAGAATCTGGTATAAGGCAGATGGGCCACCAGAGCCTGTAGCTCACTGATGCGGTAGGCAGATGTGACCACTACCAAGAACAGGCGTCATTGTGGATACCATGTTAAAACCCTCGGCCCAGTGTGCAGCGGCGGCCAAGAGAGCAAATAGAATGCTAGGTATGATAAGGAAAGGAATGGAAAATAAAACAAAGGATATTATAATGCCTCTATATCGTTCCATGGTGAGACCGCACCTTGAATATTGTGTGCAATTCTGGTCGCTGTATCTTAAAAAGGATATAGAGTTATTAGAAAAGGTTCAGAGAAGAGCCACCAAAATGGTAAAGGGGATGGAAGGATACTCCTATGAAGAAAGGCTAAAAAGGTTAGGGCTCTTTAACCTGGAAAAGAGACGGCTGAGGGGAGATATGATAGAAGTCTATAAATTAATGAGCGGAGTGGAACGGGTAAACGTAGATCGATTGTTTACCTTATCAGAATATAGAAAGACTAGGGGACATGCAATAAAGCTACAGGGTAAACTATTTAAGACTAATAAAAGAAAATATTTTTTCACTCAACGTGTAATCAAACTCTGGAATTTGTTACCGGAGGATGTAGTAAAGGCTGTTAATGTAGCTGGGTTTAAAAAAGGTTTGGACAAGTTCCTGGAGGAAAGGTCCATTGGTCATTATTAAGAAGGGACCCAGGATATCAATGCTTGAACCAATACAAGCATTGTGGAACCTGTGTCCCTTGGGGAAACTGCTAGGTACATATGACCTAGATTGGTCACTGTTGGAAACAGAATACTGGGCTTGATGGACCTTGGTCTGACCCAGTATGGCATATCTTATGTTCTTATGTTAGGACCTTCCAAGTCAAGTACTTCACAGGGCAAGAGTCAAGCAGCTCAAAGGGAGTCCGCATGAGCTGCATAAGGGCCACTTTGAGATCCCAGGCCACCATAGGAAGTTTGAAGGGAGGCTTCGAAAGAAGCAGGCCCTGCATGAAATGAGTCATCAATGAGTGAGTGAGTCGAGACTGGCCGGCCCCCCGAGCCGCGATGGTAGGCACCAATCGTGCTGAGGTGAATCCTCACAGAGTTGGACTTTAGGCCCGAGTCCGAGAGGTGCAGGAGATATTCCAGCAACTGATCCACTGTGCAGAAGTGATCCAGTGCCCTACTTGCACACCAACCAACAAACCTCTGCCACTTGAATGCGTAGGCCCAACATGTCGAGTCCTTGTGCAATGTCAGAATGACATTAGTGATGCTGTCGGGTAAATTGAGATCCGAAAGGACTACTCACTCAGCACCCAGGCCATGAGGCCCAAGGAGTGGACAATGAGATGCAGCATGGTCCCCCCATCAAGCCCACTTGGGCATTCTGTGATGTGGCAAAGAGGTAGATTGTGGTGGTGCCCCAGTCCCCCCATCCTGGGAGATGGGATCCATGGCAGAGCCCAGACAGAAGCTCCCCCTGAGAAAAATGAAGCAGCAGGGGGAACCACGGTTGCCAGGGCCAGCACAGGATAGTTAGGATCATGGTGCCCTTTTCAGCCTGACGTTTCAGCAGAGGTTTCACCACGAGGGAGATCAGAGGAAAGGCATAAAGCAGACCCACCCCCAAGTAGAGGAGAAAGGCATCAGAGGCCTTCTAGTCACTGGACAGCCTCTTGGAGCAAAACAAGCCCACTTGGGCATTCTGTGATGTGGCAAAGAGGTAGATTGTGGTGGTGGTGCTGCCCCAGTCCCAGAAGATCCGCTCCACCGCCCCTCTATGGAGGGTCTACTCATGTGGCTGTAGGACTCTGCTCAGCTGATCTGCCAGGACGTTGAGCTTGTCAGGCACCTAAGTTGCCCGGAGCTCCATCCCGTGGTCCAGTGCAAACTTCCACAGTCTGACCACTTCTCAGCAGAGGAGGTATGAGCCAGTACCTCCCTGGGTATTGACACAGAACACTGCCACTTGGCTGACCATTTGGATCAGGATGACCTCATTCACCAGGTGTGCCTGGAAGGCCCAAAGGATATTTGCTATGGCTCATACCTTGAGGAAGTTTATCTGGCGCAGGCTCTCCTGCTCAGACCATAGGCCCTGCGTTCACAGACCATCCAGATAAGCCCCCACCCAAGCTTGGACAGCAAGAAAGGAGGTGATAGTGCCTCTGTGGTGCGACCTCACTTGGAGTACTGTGTGCAATTCTGGAGACCGCACCTTCAAAAGGATATAAACAGGTTGAAGTCGGTACAGAGGGTGGCCACTAAAATGGTTAGTGGTCTTCATTATAAAGCATATGAGGACAGATTTAAGGATCTTAATATGTACACCTTAGAGGAAAGGCAGCATAGAGGTGATATGATTGAGACACTTAAATACCTCCATGGCATAAATGCACAAGAGGAGAGCCTCTTTCAACTGAAAACAAGCTCTGCTACGAGGGGACCTGGGATGAGGGTGAAAGAGGATAGATTCAGGAGTGATATGTCGAAATATTTCTTTACGGAAAGAGTGGTGGATCCGTGGAATAGTCTCCCCACTGGAGGTGGTAAAGATGAGGACAGTATCTGAATACACTGAAGCATGGTACAACCACAAAGGATCTCTAAAGGAAAAAAAGGGACTATTGTAGTAGTTGATATGTAAGGACAGACTAGATAGGCTATGTGGTCTTTTTCTGTTGTCATGTTTCTATGGATGCGCCGGTTGTCAGCATTTGGCATGGAGGCGGGCTCTAATTGGAACAGGAAGCCTCGAAGCAGGTTCAGCAGCTCCAACCACCAGCTGAGGAATTGCATCAGCACAGTGGTGACCACTACCCTGTTTGAGGTGGCCCGTGGCCTACTTCCACTGCATGCAGAGGGTCCACTGCACCTGCCGCATGAAGAGGCGAGCTAAGGGGGGTGATGTGCACTGTTGAGGCCATGATGCCGAGCACCTTCAGCATCCCCCTGGCTGTGGTGCGGCATTGTTACCGCATGCTGCTGCCCATGTATGGGAATTTGTTTTTATCATTTTTCGCCACAGCTGCTGTTGCAGTACAAATCATAAATGATGTTCCATCACATTTTCCAAATTACATTCAGATGATCACAGCCATTGCTCACATAACCTATTCTACTACAGGCTAGACAAACAGTGCTCACCCCTAATGATAATCTAACAATTTATAAATTTTGAACAATACATTTTTGAACAACAATAATCAAACCTACATACCAATATTCCCCCATCCCCACTACCTCCTTGGCATCTGTGACCCCACAATTTTATCACTGCAGAGTAGTTTCACATGCCGTACCTGCCATTCTTTGCATTGGTTTCCCCGCTCCTGACTCACGTAAATTTCCTTTTCAAGAGGTGGTATTGCTAGCCTATCTCCTTCTCTATCTATATGGCCCTCTTCAATCAATCAATCATTACTGTTAGCTGGCACAATACTTCACTGTCTAGGTTAATATTCTTAACCATTATTCCAATAATCAGCATCCTTCTAGCCCCGATATCTGTAACTATCCCTGTATTCCGACAGCAGCCTATTGCTTCCCCAATCTACCTCTGCCCCTCACTCAGACACTCACTCATTCACCCGTGCACTCATTCCCCCCCTCCCTACCCCTCCCCTTTGTTCCCTTCCGCATGCGCCCCTCTGTTTCCCTCACCCTCCCGATACCCTTTCACACACCCTTTCAAATCTTCAGATTCTCAACGCTGAGACAATAAACCCCCTTTCATCCCTCATCCAGCGTGCTCTTGACGCACAATTCAGCTTAGACTTAGGACTGGGGACCAGACTCGTGTACACATTTCACTGGCCTTTCCCCCCAATATTCGCGCTGTGCGCTGTTCCATATTCATTAGCTCCGACATTGACTGTACGCACTCCCCTATTGTTGGTGCCTTTTCTCCCACCCAGTACCTCAATATGCATTGCTTTGCTACAAGGAATCCTTTTTCACACAGCATCCGCTTACAGCTTATCATATGAGTCTCTGCCTCATATGACCCAAAAAGACACCACTCTGGTAACATCTCCAGTTGACATGCTACCCATCCACTTAATTTCGCCCCTGTTTCTTCCCAAAAAATTTGAATACAGTTACAGAACCAAAAACGATGAGCTAAGGTGCCCTTTTCTTTCCCACAGAGTTTACATACATCTGTCGAGGCCAAGCCCACACGTCGTGTACATAGGCTCGCCACAAGAACTTGTACTGTATTTCTTGCATTTGTACAGACTCTAACTTCCTTTATTGTTTTGAAGGCTCTTTGTAGCCTCTCTACTGATCCTGCCGGCATTTTATCGTTTTGCCACTTCCTCGCTAAAGCCTCCAGTACTTTTTTCCCTCGCCAGGACATAATTCCTTCCATAGCCCCTGTACCTTAAACTTCCCCTCTAGGGCTCTAAAAAGCTCTATCATTCCGTTCCCGCTTAATAATAGACTGCTTTGTGTTTGTAGACTTCTCACATAATGCCTTACTTGTAGGTACAGGTAAAAATCATGAGGATCTAACCGGTATCTGTCTCTCAATGAGATGTAAGACTCCATCTCTCCTGCTCCTTCAATTCTCAAATGTCCAATGTAGTGCAAACCACTCTGGGCCCATTTCGTAGCTATCGGCCCTTGCATTCCCGGCCTGAAGTCTACATTTCCTGTCAACAGAAGGCAGTCTGATCTTTTCCAGTCAATGTTCTTGTGGAAGCAGAGTACTTTCCATGCTTGCCTAAGGGCTTGTAAGTACACCGAGTCCCTCCAAATTGGCGGTAGCTCACCCTGATTTCTGTGCAACAGACACATTCTATGTTGAGATCCCGACATATCATCGATTAGTTCTATCAGCAAAGTTTCTGTCGTGCCCTCTATTAGATCTTGTAAGGATCTAGTTAAACAAACCAAATTGTAAGCTTGTAGTGACAACAACCCAGCCCTGCCTTTTTCCACAGGTTTCATCAACATCTCCATCGCAATACGAGCCTTACGCCCTTTCCACAAAAATCTGGAAACATGGCCCTGCAAGGTTTGTACATCTTTTCTCAATAGCCATACTGAAATGTGCTGTAACATGTATATCCA
The DNA here is from genome assembly GCA_033557465.1 of Ichthyophis bannanicus. Classification (NCBI taxonomy): domain Eukaryota; kingdom Metazoa; phylum Chordata; class Amphibia; order Gymnophiona; family Ichthyophiidae; genus Ichthyophis; species Ichthyophis bannanicus. The sequence goes on along the minus strand of CM066043.1, from coordinate 174,497,892 downwards.
CCTGGGGGCCTCCACCATGTTAAAAAGTGCTAATCGGCCTTTCAATGAAATAGGTAACTCCCGCCATTTTTTTAACCGTTCTATCATCTTTTCCATCATAGGCTTTATATTAACATTATATATCTGAGCGATCCGTTCCAGAATTTGAATGTCTAAGTATCGAATCTGCCCATCGGCCCATACTAAGGGAAAAGCACCCTTCCACTGCTTGCGTACGCAGTCCCCAGCATCCAACGCCAAAGACTTGGCTCTATTTATTTTCAATCCAGAGAAAGTTCCAAATTTCTCAATCTGCTGTAGTGCTGTAGCGCCAGCTCCAACGACCTCTGGGGGTTCATCAGGCATAGCAACATATCATCCTCAAAAGCACTAATTTTTATTCCCCCCCCCCTCCTTTTTCCACGTTATCCCCTGTATCTCTTCCAACTTCAACAAAGTTGTTAACAAGGGCTCCAACTGGAGCACAAACAGTAAAGGCGATAGGGGGCATCCTTGCCTTGTCCCTCTTTGTACTGTAAAAGATTCCGAGTTCTCTCCCCCTACTGCTATGTATGCCAGGGGGTCCGTGTATAGTGCCCTCACCCATCCTACAAATGCCCCTGCAAAACCAAACCTGTGTAACACTTCAAACATGTACTCCCATGAGACTCTATCGAATGCCTTTTCGGCATCCAAGCTGACTAGGAGTAATGGAGTTCCCTTCTGCACGCATCTCTTCATCCCCAGTATTACTCTGCTTATATTCAGGAATGCTTCTCGATCTTGTACAAACCCGGACTGATGGGAGCCTACTAATCTCGGGAGAAGAGCTTGCAGTCTTCCCGCCATGATGGAGGCCAAGATCTTCAGATCGTAATTTATTAGTGAAATCAGCTTATAGGAGGCTGGGTCCTCCGGATCCTTACCCGCTTTATGTATAAGGGAGATGGAGGCTGTCCACATATCTCTCAGGAAACCCTTCGCCTCCAGTGCCTCTGCATACTGAGCCGCCAACGTGGGAGCCACCCGAGGCTCCAACATCTTATAGAATTCTGATCTGTAGCCATCTGGCCCTGGTGCCTTGTGAGGCTTTCCTGCTCTAATAATTTTCTGAATTTCCCCACCGGAAATAGGCTTATTTAGCTCTAGCAAGTCCTGCTGGGTCAACTGTGGTAAATGAATCTTTATTTATTTATTTATTTATTTTATTTGCATTCTCTTATATACCACGCTATTCTGCATCAGTGCGGTTTACATTGAACAAACTGAAATTACATTGAACAGGGCATTATAACTTGGAGATAACTATTTTACAGGGAACATGGGCTATGGAGGGTTAAGTGGCTTGCCCAAGACCACAGGAGCACCTGTGGGACTAGAAACCCCAGTCCTTCCGGCCCAAGGTTGCTGTCCTCTAGTGGGATTTGAACCCCCAACCTTCTGGCCTGAAGTACCTTGCCCCAACCACTAGGCCACTCCTCCACGCCACTTAGAATCTTATCTAAAAAGATTCTTTCCTGCTCTCTATCTTCCTCCTCTGGGGTATACAGCCTTCTATAAAATTGTCTAAAGATCTCAGCCACTTTCTTTGCCTCATGTTGCTTAGTCCCCTCTTTATCCCGGATGGTCACTATCAGCCTAGCACTCCCCCACTCTTTCACTAATCGTGCTAAAAGCCTACCCGAGCGGTTCCCGTAACGAAAATATTGGTGCCTATAATATTGCATATCATATACTGCCCTCTCTTGCAACAAGTTGTTTAATTTCCTTTGGGCCTCCAAGTAGCTCTGCAATGTTACCCCTGTAGGACGCTCTAAGGTCACCTTCTTCAGTTCTTGTAGCTCTTGTGTCAGCTGCAATATACCATCATTAATTTTTCTCTTTTCTCTTGCTACATCTGCGATCACATGCCCCCGCATCATCGCCTTTCCCGCTTCCCACAAGAGTGCCACCGATTCAGTACATTCTTCATTATATCCTAAGTACTCCTCCCATTTCTGGTCTAAGAATTTCTGAAATTCCAAATTTTTCCACATATGTCTAGGGAATGACCATTTATAGCGTCCAGACTCCATTCCTCTCCAATCTATCCTCACCATTGCGTGATCGAATATTACTATTGGTTCAATCTCCTCATTAAGCACCTTCCCAAAATCTTTTTTGGAGACCAGTACATAATCAATTCTAGACCATGTTTGATGGGCTCTCGACAGATGCGTGTAATCCCTTTCCCCTTCATGTAATGTTCTCCAGACATCTACCAAGCCTCCCATTTGGCACAGATAGCTCACTCCTCTCTTATTCCACCCTCCTCCACCTCATGAGTTAGATTTGTCTAGCTCTGGGTCATGTGGGCAATTCAAATCTGCTGCCAGCACTATCGGGACTTTCGGCGCCATTTCAATTTTCTGCAACAAGCTCTGGAAAAATTTATGTTCATACACGTTTGGTGCATATATGTTGCCCAAAAGGATTTCTTCTCTGTTCAATCGTGCATGCAGTAAAATAAACCTCCCCAGTGGGTCCATCTCCTCTCTTAATACCTCCACCTGGATCCCCTTTTTTACTAGTATCGCTACCCCCCTCTTTCTTCCCCCCCCCCCCGATGCTGCGTACACTTGACCCACCCAGTCCCTCTTCAGCTTAGCATGCTCTTTGGTATTCAGATGGGTCTCTTGCAAAAGGGCCACTTGGGCTTTCCCTTTTCTCAGCGCTTGCAAAACATTTGTACGTTTTATGGGAGTACTCATGCCCCCTACATTCCAAGTGATAATACGTGTCTGGGGTCTCATTGATGCCACATATCTATTATTTCTCACAACTGCCCTACCTAGCATTTTCAATTTTGCTCGAGGTTGCCCAGCCTCAACCCCCAGCAGAATCCAATTAGCTTAGTCCCCTCCTTCTTTTTTGAGTCTTACCATTAAATACGCCCCCTCTAAATCCTGTCTCTTCACTCGTTTCAACTGTTTACTCCTCCCCTCCTCCCGCCCCCACCCCTCCCCTTCTCCCCCCTTCATGGTCTCGCTTCATCTCCCCCCTCTCTCTCTTCCACCCCTCCTTTGCTCCGTAAAAGTTCTCATTTCCTACCCTCAGCACTTCCTAGCTGAGGAATTAGTCCCCCAACCGGCACTGCAGGGCTGGCTCAACATCACATCCTTCTCCCCCCATGCTTCTGAACTCTATTTCAATGACTTTAAACACAACCATACACATCCACACAACTAGTTGATGCCCTCATAACAACTCAACATTAACCAAATACACCTGACACAGCATCAAGTCCATTAAGACACTGGGCTCTTACGTCCACATACAGTTCCCTCCAAAGTTCCAAGTGTCCGCCGGTCTGCTTACATCCCTTTATTACTTTTGCGCTCTTCAGCTACTGTAGCCATTAGTTTTTTCACGTCGCTGCTCCCTCGTCCGATGCCTTTGTGTCCAACTCCGACAGAAATTTCTTTGCCGCCTCAGATGAGCTGAATGTGTGGCTCCAACCCGCATTCGACACTCGCAGGACTGCAGGGAACGCTAATGTAAAGTGCACTTTTCTTTGGAATAAGGCCGCACAGATTGGTGTAAATTCCTTCCTCTTTCCTGCGACCGCTGCTGAATAATCCTGAAAAATCAGGATTCTGTGGTTCTCTAGTAATAAGTCTTGCTTCTTCCGATACGCCTGGAGCAATTGAGCTTTATGATAGAAGTTGAGCACTCTGGCGATTACCACCCTAGGGCGTTGTCGCGACTCCATTTTGGCTCCCATCCAATGAGCCCGCTCAACTTTAATATCCCCAATTAAGGCGCTCAGTCCCAGTTCCTGGGGTAACCATTTTTCAATTAATGGTAATAACATTTGATCTGTTGTAGATTCAGGGACTCCCACTATTTGCAGGTTGTTCCTCCTTGATCTGTTTTCCAGGTCATCTACTTTTCCAGCAGGGTCTCAATTTTTAGACGTTGTGCCTCATTCTCTCGAGACCTCCTCCCTTCTTCATCCTCAATCGCCGCCACTCTGTGTTCCACTTCATCCACTGTGCTCCATTCCTGCAAGCGACTCCCCCACAGACTCCAACTTTTTCATAATTTGGTCAAATTTGGGGTCCAGCAGCTTCACGACCTCTCTTGCTAATTCCTCCGTAGCTGAGTCTGCGCTCAGTACCGGGCGATGCTGGCTGTGACAACGCAGCTGTTGAGGCCCCAGGCTTCTGAACCTTCTCCCGGTCTTTCCTTGCCGGTAAGGGCATTTTCTTTTACTGCTCTCGTCGCCCGTTTGAAGCCAACCAGACTTCTCCAACTGTTTAATCACTCTGCTGGCCGATTATTGGAGGCTAAGATCAATTATTTGCCGATTAAAATCGAGGCAGCCCCGGAGCGAGCTGAGAAGCGTTCTCACTCGCTCATGCGTCACGTGGGACCCTCGACCTCAGTACTTAGTTGACTTACATTCCATACACCTACTCGTAGTCGCGCTGCCCATGTACATCAGCCGCTGCATGTGGACTAGTGGCAGAAACACCTGGGCTCCAGTGTAATTGAGGAGGGCCTTGATGAACTCCAGTCGCTGCTTGGGCTGGAGATGGGACTTGGGATAGTTGATGACGAACCTCAGTTTCTCGAGGACTGTATGGTGAGATGAGTGGACTGCCAGACAGCGTCTGGAGTAGGACCTTTGATGAGCCAATTGCCTAAGAAGGGGAAGACATCCAATAATGTGAAGGTAGGCAGAGACTACCGCAAGGCACTTGGTGAAGACCCAAGGCGCTGAAGCGAGCCCAAAGAGAAGCACCCAATACTAGTAATGGTGGTCTCCCAGCACGAACCCGAGGTATTGTGTCTGTGACTCGGGTGGATCAGGATGTGTGTGTATGCATCCTTGAGATCCAAGAAGCACAGCCAGTCATTCTTTAGAAGGTAATGGAGCAGCATCCCCAGCGAGAACATCTTGGATTTAGTGGCAGTTACAGAAACATGGTTCACAGAAAACCATGATTGGGATGTTACTATACCTGGCTATACTTTATTCAGAAAGGACAGGGTAGGAAGAAGGGGAGGAGGAGTGGCACTATATGTAAAAACTACTATTAAAGCTTTGGAATTACAGAGCTTAAAAGGGAGAGGGGAGGCATTGTGGGTTAAACTAGAAAGAGGAAAAGAGAAATCTATTTACATTGGTGTGATATACAGACCTCCCTCACAAGAGAAGGAGGTGGACAGAGAGTTAATTGAAGACATGCGCAGCATTGCTAGGAAAGGGGAAGTGCTACTGATAGGAGATTTCAATATGCCAGATGTTGATTGGCACATTCCTGCTGCAGTATCATCTAGAAGTAAGGAGATCCTGGATTCTCTACAGGGAGAACTATTCAGGCAATTGGTAACAGACCTCACACGTAAAGGGGCCATACTGGACTTGGTGCTTACCAATGGTGAAAGTGTTTCTGATGTTGTAGTGGGAGATCATTTTGCATCCAGTGATCACCAGATAGTGTGGTTCAGTATTAGGACTAGGGCTGTTAGAATCCATTCAAAGGCGAGGATCTTAGACTTTAGGAAGACTAACTTTGCGAAGATGGGCCAATACCTCAGGGAGTCGTTAGTGGGATGGGAACAGCTGAGGGATGTAGAAAAACTGTGGGAAAAACTGAAAGGGGATATTTTAAGGGCAACCAACCTTTTTGTTAAAATGGTAAATAAAGCTAAAAGGAAAAGGAGACTGCTATGGTTTTCGAAAGAAGTAGCTGATAAAGTAAAGAAAAAGAGGGAGGCCTTCATGAAATACAAGAGATCACAGAGAGAGGAAGAAAGGCATCTGTATTTGGAAAAACGTAGAGAAGCTAGCAAAGTAGTCAAGAAGGCAAAGATTCAAAAGGAGGAGGAAATAGCCAATGCAATAAAATGGGGCGATAAGACATTTTTCAGATATATTAGTGAGAAGAGGAAGGGCAAAAGTGGTATTGTCAGACTCAAGGGTGCAGGGGAGGAATATGTAGAAGCTGATAAGGATAAAGCGGAATTGCTTAACAAATATTTTTGTTCTGTGTTCACAGATGAAGAACCTGGAGCAGGACCTCAGAAAACACCCACAAATAGGAACAGAAGCAAAGGACATATTGAACAATTTTCAAAAGACTGTGTTCGTGAGAAACTATCTCAACTTAAAGTAGACAAAGCGATGGGACCGGATGGGATACACCCAAGAATACTGAGGGAACTTGGGGACTTTCTAGCAGCTCCACTGACTGACCTTTTCAATGCCTCGGAGTCGGGAGTGGTGCCAAAGGACTGGAGAGAGGCTCATGTGGTGCCTTTACACAAAAGCGGAAGTAAGGATGTGGTTGAAAACTACAGGCCGGTTAGTTTTACTTTGGTGGTGAGTAAATTATTGGAAACGCTGCTAAAAGAGAAAATAGTGAGGTTTCTGGAGTCCAGCGGATTACAGGATCCGAGGCAGCATGGATTCACCAGAGGCAGGTCTTGCCAGACAAATCTGATTGAGTTCTTTGACTGGGTGACCAGGGAGTTGGACCGAGGGAGAGCCCTAGATGTGGTGTATTTAGATTTCAGTAAAGCCTTTGACACTGTTCCTCACAGGCGACTTATAAACAAACTGAGCACCCTAGGGATGGACCCTAAAGTTACTGCTTGGGTTAGAAATTGGTTGGGTGGGAGGCGACAAAGAGTACAAGTAAATGGAGCTCACTCGGAGGAGAAGGATGTTATCAGTGGTGTGCCCCAGGGATCTGTCCTTGGTCCGATTCTTTTTAACACCTTTGTTAGTGATATAGCGGAAGGGCTTTCAGGTAAGGTTTGCCTCTTTGCGGATGATACCAAAATCTGCAATAGAGTAGACACCCAGGAAGGTGTAGATAACATGAGGAGGGATCTAGCTAAACTTGAAGAATGGTCTAGAATTTGGCAGCTGGGATTTAATGTTAAAAAATGTAAGGTCATGCATTTGGGCTGCAGCAATCCAAGGGAGCAATATAGTATAGGGGGTGAAGTACTTTTGTCCACTAAGGAAGAGCGGGACATAGGTGTGGTTGTGTCTGATGATCTTAAAGTAGCTAAACAGGTAGAAAAGGCAATGGCAAAAGCTAGAAGGATGCTTGGGTGCATACGGAGAGGAAGGCTAGCAGAAAAAAGGAAGTGATAGTGCCTCTGTATAAGTCTTTGGTGCGACCTCATTTGGAGTATAGTGTGCAATTCTGGAGACCGCACCTTCAAAAGGATGTGAACAGGATGGAGTCGGTGCAGAGGGTGGCTACTAAAATGATTAGTGGTCTTCATTATAAAGCATATGAGGATAGACTGAAGGATCTTAATATGTACACCTTAGAGGAAAGGCGGGATAGAGGTGATATGATTGAGATGTTTAAATACCTCCGTGGCATAAATGTTCAGAGAGCCTCTTTCAATTGAAAGCAAGTTCTGCTACGAGGGGACATGGGATGAGGGTGAAGGGGGATAGATTCAGGAGTGATATGCAGAAATATTTCTTTACGGAAAGAGTAGTGGATCCGTGGAATAGTCTCCCAGTGGAGGTGGTAGAGATGAGGACAGTAACTGAATTCAAAAACGCATGGGACAAACACAGAGGATCTGTAAAGGTAAAAAGGGGACTGTTGTAGTTGTTGTTATGGAAGGACAGACTAGATAGGCCATGCGGTCTTTTTCTGTCATCATATTTCTATGTTTCTATGCTTGTGCACGAGAACCTGGTTGAGGTTTCGGAGGTCCAGGATGCGTCTAAACCCTCCTGTTTTTTAGGGGTCCAGGAAGTACCTGGAGTAAAACCTCTTTCCAACCTGAGCCGGCAGGACTGGCTCAATGGTGAGATCAGTCAACAGAGTGGAGACCTCCTCCTGCAACAGTCTTCAGTGCAGTCGGTCCATGGGGTACTCCCCTGGATGAAGGGAAGTGGCAGCTGGGCGAAGCTCAGTTAGTAGCCCTGCTGGACAAGCTGCAGCACCCAGGTGTCTGAGGTGAAAAGAGGCCACTTGTGGATGAAATGGACGAGCCGCCCCCTACCTGAGGGGGAACTCCGGCAGGTACGTGATGGTTGGCCATGTTCCAGAGGAACCAATCAAAAGTCTGCCCTCTAGCTTGGGCTGCAGAGCTGGCTGAGCATTTTGAGGTTTCTCCTGCCTCTGCTGGCAGGGGGCCTGAGCCTTCAGTTGGGCACTCTGGGGTGCTGGATAGTACCGGCATGGGCACGGGTATAAAGCCTTCTTACCCTGGTACTTTTTCTGTGAAGGGTCCGCGGTTTTCCTCGAGACCTTCACATTTTGCTTCTTGGAGTTCACCCGCTTTCTCCTCCGCCGGCTTCCCAAAAAGGTTATCTCCCGTGCAGGAAATGTTGGCCAGCTTGTCCTGGATCACTGCTCCAGGTCAGAGTATTGGAGCCAGGCCAGCCACCAGTGCCAACACCCACTGCTGCCACTCTGCAAGCAGACTCAAAGGCATTGTATGTCACTCACATGGCATATTTGGAGCAATCCTTGTCATGGCTGATCAGGGCACAGAAGGAACAGAGGTGGTCTGAAGGGGCACAGGTGGCAAACCTCTGCCAGGTCCAGCATGTCGTCCTTCAGGAATATGCGCAACTAGAGCTAGTAGGACAGGATCCTCCCGAAGGAATCCAGGGCCCTGGTCTCCCACCCCCTTCACAAACTTCAAGGCTGATTCAACCATTATGGAGTTATGTGATAGCTGGGGCTAATCAAAGCCCAGTGCCTACTGGATATGGTACATTGAGTCCAGCCGCCAGCTGCAGGAGGGGGCCATGAGGGGACTCTCCCACAGCCACAGCAGAGTATTGCAGAGACATGGTGCACCGGCACCATCACTGCCTCTTTGGGGCCGAAGGGTACTCCAAGCTCCTCCAACCTTGGCTCATCTTGTGCTTAAAGAGAGAGGGGTATGGCCTTGACCTTATCCTGCAGAGGCAACATGCCGCTGGTATGGAGGGGATTGGTTCAAGAGCAGATCAGGAGACCTTCGGTCTGAGATGGCCAAGCCCTTTTCGATTTCCCAGTCCTCGGACTCCAAGAGGAAGTCAAAGTAGCGTGGGCTTTCCTCCCGCTGCCTACTCCGGTTATATGGAAATGGTGGGCAATGGTGGGACCCTTGGTGTCTTTAGCGAGAATGGGGGTGTCCTGGGACATCAGACCCCAATACCCTCAACAAGGATATCGCCATGGGAACCAGCATCGATTCCAATCTCCCGGCCGATGCACCTGCCTTTGCTGGTAACACATGGGTCTCCAGGATGGGCTGCATGGAGTGAAGGATGATGAGGAGGCCATCAAAGTTCCTGCATGCTGCAAGGCTAACATCGCTGCCATGTGACCATGTGTGCCTGGAGGACCCTCTGGCATTCCTCCAGTACCGTTGCCTTGGAGGGGACCAGGGCCGGGATTGTGACTTCAGCCACCAGTATCAATACCTCTGGCAGGGACTCCACAATGACAGGCTCATCAGGAGATACCTGGCTGCCTTCTGGAGCTATGGGGATCGATTCCTCCCATCTGGGAGTTGATTCCTCCTGCCCGGGAAGCTAGGTGGGCCATTCCTGACCCTCCGTGTCCATGTCGTGCAGGGAAGGGCTGCGGTGTTGATGCACCTTGGGTTTGTCCCAGTGCTCAGGAGCCCCTTTAGATGCTGACAGGACTGTCGTCAGGTCCCTTCTTGATTCTGGTCAAACTTCAGCGAAGACACTCAATTCCCCAGTTCCTCGGTTCTGAATGAGCTCGGGCATCCCGCCCAGTTGAAGTCTCAGCGGGGCTCCGCGACAGGGTTGACACTGGAGCCAAGGATGCTGAATCAGACATTCCAAAGAGGGAGGGCTCCTGCTTTTCTCAGCCCTTCAGGCCCCTGCATGTTATCTGCAAAGGTTGCAAGACGAGGGCTGGTGGTTGGGCCCAAGGCACTGCAGACACCAATTGTGCCTGTCTGTGACCGAAATGGTGCGGCCACATTTTGTACATTTCTTAAAGCCATTCACTGGCTTAGACCACCTCAGTGAGGTTGAAAGCCTCAACTGCAACAGTGGGGAAAAAGGCCCAAACAGGGGAAAAGCACAAAAAGGATGGCTGGAAGCAGACTAACCGACGACAGGTGGTGAGAATTACTCAAGAAAACAATATATCCGCAGGGGGCAGGAGAAAAGCTTTTCTGCTATTGTAGGACACGTCCTGAGAGCTCCATAGAAAAAAGGAGACTAGAGAAGATAGTGCCACAGCAGGTGGGAAGGCAGGCACACATGCGTGGTGCAGCTCCCGAAAGCTTCCCTGGTCGGTAGACCTTATATGAACCGAGGGCACACTCAGATATCTGATTTAAAGGCTATGCAAGGAATGTAGGCAGTCTGATTATTCCTTAAATCTTATATCTTATACAACAGTTAAAATTTAAATTAAAAAAAAAACAGGCAATTGCAAGGTCTGAAAGCCTTAGCTGTGGGTAAGTCTCTTGCAGCTTGATGAGCAGACTGGTTCAGGTACTTGGTTAATAAAGCATAGTTACTCACCTGTAACAGGTGTTCTCTGGGGACTGCAGGAATCAGTCCTCACATATGGGCGACGTCAGCGCCAACAGAGCCCACGCAGAAGCATCTCTCCAGCTTTCAAAGAAAGCCTTTGGGAGATGCACCACGCATGCAGGGTCCACTTCCCGCCCAAGGGTGCCATCTTGCCTCAGTCCAATGACATAGCTAAGATGGCAAAAATAAATTACAGTAAAGCAGCAAATCCAAGGGGAGGAGGGAGGGTTGAGAGGACTGATTCCTGCTGTCCCTGGAGAACACCTGTTATAGGTGAGTAACTATGACTTCCTGCTTGTTCCCACAGAAAGCAATCTTCACATATGGGACTCCCCAACTACAGGCTACCAAGAACCTGTAAAGAAAAAAAACACCACAGTGACCTGCAAAGGGTGAGCTGTGATCAGCAGCAGCTGAGTCTCTACTGAGACTCTCGCAAGACCCAACTGTCCGGAAGAGAACCAGCACTCCAGTAGCCTGAACACAGAAGGGTCGGAGGGCAAGAGTTGCCTACACCCCAAAGAGATTACAGCCTGACCAAAGGCACTATCCCACTGGGACTTCCTCTCTAGGCAGTAGTGATCTGCGAAGGTATGGACCAAAGACCAGCTGTGAGAGCACCATGTTTAGATCCCACTCCGCCACTGGAGGGCAGACAGGGGGTTTAGATAAAATGAGGCCCCGCAGGAATCGGGACACCAGGGGCTGTGCCGAGAGGGACTTTTCCTCAACGGTACGGTGGTGCGCTGCAGTGGCACTCAAGTGAACTCTGACCGAATTGGACTTTAGTCCTATCTGCGAAAGGTGGAGCAGGTACTGGAAAACTGACAACTGTCTGTCCCACCTGGCAGGGAGGCCCAAACCCTCGATGCCCTCGGCTGCAAGGCTTTTCAGGGCTCGATGCTAATGTGCCAGATCCAGTCCTACCAGCTCTATATCGGCATGTACCTGAAGGAACTGCCAAAGGAGCTTGGTGGATTCTTGGCAGGCCTTAATGGGGAATCCCTACAGAGATTTAAGATCCCGACCTCAGCGGTACAAGAATGCTCAAAGTTTTTATCCCAAGCAGCCTACGATGGCCACCACAGGCATCAGGGCATGACGCCAAGCCTGGCTACAGTCGTCTGACCTGGAACAGTGGGTGCAGGACAAACTGAAGTCCGCTGCATAGGAAAGAACCTATTCGGGAAGCCTATGGCGGATAAGGCAGCTGAGATACCAGAATTCATGACGAGAACCAGGCTCTCAAAGAAGACCTTTGTGTAGCCCCAGAAGAAAGCCCTGAGGAAAAAGCCATTCTTCCCAAGGAAGAAAGGGGGCTTTAGTGGTACACCGCACTTCCAAGCCTTCCCAGCCCCTCAACAGGGCCAGCAACAAAAAGGCCAGGTACATGGTCCCAGAAAACAAAAGACCCCGAAGTCCCAAGCGCCGGCTCCGGCCCAGCCTGGGGGGAGCTTTTGACTCTCTGGGCGTGATCTCCTCTCCCCCAGGAGGTCCCTTGATACCCACAGAGGAGCGCCTAGCCCTGTTTGCCCACAGATGGACAAGCCATCACCACAGACTCCTGGGTGCTACAAGTGGTTTGGGAAGGCTACCTCCTCTAGCTACAGTGGGCACCACCCTTGTACTTCCTGTTACAGGTGAGTAACTACGCTTTATTAACCAAGTACCTGAACCAGTCTGCTCATCAAGGTCCAAGAGACTACACACAGCTAAGGCTTTCAGACTTTGCAATTGCCTGCTTTTTTTTTTAATATAAATTTTAACTGTTGGATATACTTCGGAGGTGCCTTGTATTGGCATATTTCCAATTCCTCGGTGCATGGGTCCTCATCGGCCTCCATAGCGAGAGCCTTGGCATGTCCCACAAAAAAAAAAAAAATCAAGAAAAGTGACATCCTCGAGTGGGGAATGGCACCAGGTCATCGGGGGAGACAGGTCCGAGGGTACATCTTGGTGTTGCCTTGTATCTGGGGACTCTTCGTCCTTAGTCTCCATTCAAGATTTAATTCTGAATATGAGTCCGATGCCACGTGGTTGCCTCGGTTGAAGGTCACTCCAGGCAGTCCATGACCTCCAGAGGATCTGCGATTCGAGCCATGGGCACTTGCTGAGGGGACCGGTGTCCCGAGGAACGGGATCGGGACCTCATCCGGTGCTGGGGACTCTCTCGAGACCTGCGGCACTCAAGGATCGGCTCGACATCTGGGGAGGCCCTTGATGTCAAGGGTCCCGTTGTCAGGGCAGATGAACCAAATGAGCCAGACATGAATGCCTGCTGCATGGCCACTAGGGCAGATATATGTCCTCTAGCACTGCCATTCTGGTCATTCCAGTTGGCTCCACAGCCTTTGATGCAGGCACCGAGGACTTCGGGCCAAATGTCAGTACTGTAGAGGGGGAGTCCTCAATGAGGATGGCCTCGGAGGTCCGAGGCCGGTCGGTAGGTAGGTGCCAATGACTCCTTATGGGGCAGCTTGGAAGGCCGCTCCTGCCCTGAATCCTCGGACTCACGCCTGGGACTTGAGTCCTGGGGTGGAATTTCCCCTTCTTGCCAGATCCATCTTCTAAGGATTGTTTCTTCTTGTGCTCCACCTCTGGGAATTTCCGCTCGGAGGAATCGCGGCAATGGGACGCCGAAGAGGCTCTGGCTTCACGGGGCATAGAGGTATCAGAGGGGGCTCTGGAGCGTGGTGTCATAGGACATTCTGACGCGGAGTCGGACTTCTGAAAAAGATTTTCCTGCAGCTCATGGAGACTCTTAGGCCTTTGAGGTCAAGGTTCTGCAGAGTTCGCAGTTGGAGTTGTCTATACCCCGGGCCAAGCATCGGAGGCAGCAGTCGTGTGGATCAGTGAGTGACATTATGCTACACTGGTTACACTTTTTGATGCCACTGGAGGAAAATCGGAAAAAGGGGGTCCCCACCTCCCAGCAGGGCTCTGAGGCCTTCGGCTGAAAAACAGCATGAACACCGGTCGAGGACACCTCGATGAAAAAATGAGAAAAATGAAAAGGACAAACCCAAGGAGCGATGCTGAGACGAGCTGTCTCGGGGATGGGAAGGAACTGGTATGCAAACCGGACAAAACTTAAAAACAAAAATCAGACTTTTTCCAAGGGAAACTGGACAACGTCCAGTGGGCTCTTTGGAAAAAAGGAGACTGAGGCAAGATGGCATCCTTGGGCAGGAAGTGGACCACGCATGCGAGATGCATCTCCCAAAGGCTTTCTTTGAAAGCTGAGGAGATGCTTCTGTGTAGGGCTCCGTCGGCACCGACATCACCCATATGCGAGGACTGACTTCCTGCTTGTTCCCAGAGAAAAATAAAATACAACCTTTAAAATGCCTGTATGCAAATACTAGAAGTCTAAAAAATAAGATGGGAGAGCTAAAATATATAGCACTAAATGAAAGATTAAATATAATTGGCATCTCAGAGACTTGGTAGAAGGACAACCAATGGGATGCCATGATACCTGGGTACAAACTATATTACAATGATAGGGTAGATCAAATCGGTGGAGGGGTTGTGCTCTATGTTAGAGAGGGTGTTGAGTCATGCAGGATAAATGTTTTTCAGGAAACAAAATGCACTTTAGAATCTCTATGGATAGAAATCCCATGTAAAAAGGGGAAGGCAATGGCAGTGAGGGTGTACTACTGTCTGCCAGGCCAGAATGAACAGATGATGAAATGCTAAAAGAAATCAGTAATAATAGGTGATTTCAATTACCCCTGGTATCGACTGGGTGAATTGTCACAGCAAGACATGCTACGGAAATAAAGTTTCTAGATGAAATTAATGACTGCTTCTTGAGCAGCTGGTTCATGAACTGACAAGACAGGAAGCTCTTTTGGATCTAGTCAGTGGAAGCGTAGTTACTCACTTACAACAGGTATTCACTGGGAACAGCAAGCCTCTGGGAGGTTGACCACGCATGCATGCCAGTCTTCCCACCTGAAGAAGCCATCTTACCTCAGTCTTTTTTTCTGCAGAGCCCTCCAAACGCCAGTCTGTGTCCCGGAATTTAGTTGATTTTTCTTGGCTAGTTTCCAGTCTCTTTTTCTTTCTTTTATGGGTTGCGTGTTTTTCGGTAAGCCCAAATCCAGAAGTGTTGGTGCCTCACTTTCATGCTTTGAGATTTTTTATTTTGTTCTTTTTTTGCGTGCGGGTTTTTTCTCTCGCGCCCCCCCCCCCCCCCCTGTCGGCTAAGAAGTTGGAGTCCTTTGACTTGCGCAGATTTTCACTATGGTGTGCAGATAGGACTTTAGACTCCTTTTCTTGCTCTGTGGAGATGGTACTCTCTTAATTGCTCTCTCTCTAACTATGGATTGAAATCTAACTCTGTCAGAGTGCACCTCAGTACCTGGGCAGTTTACCACTATGCTCCTCCTCTCATTGGACGGTTCATGAGGGGTCATTTGTTGTCCCATCCATCAATCCAGCCATCGTGGGTTGTGTGGGACCTGAATGTTGTCCTTGGACAGTGGCTTGCTCCACCGTTCGAGCAACTCACCTCCTGCCCTCTCAAATTGCTTACCTGGAAGATTATCTTTTTTGGTAGCACTTACTTCAGCGTGCAGTCTCAGTGAGTTACGAGCACTGGTAATGCATCCACCATATACCAGGTTTCACAAGAATAGAATGGTCCTTTGCACTCATTCCAAGTTTCTTCTTAGGTGGTTTCTGCTTTTCACCTCAGCCAATCAGTGGTCCTGCCCACCTTTTTCCTAAGCCTCACAACAGGGCTGAGGCCTCCTTACACACTCTGGATTGTAGGAGAGTGCTGGCTTTCTATCTGGAACACTCTAAAGCCCACCACCACTCCTCCCAGCTCTTTCTCTTCTGACCCCAAACGACTGGGTGTCGCTGTCTCCAAATGCACCCTCGGCAGAGAGCGTTTTGGTTTCCTGAACCATGGGATACTGTTCCAAGGGTTGCAAAGCAGAAATGGTGTCCATCTGTTCAAAAAGGGTCGACATGTCTTCAGTAGCAGACTGGCTAACCTATTGAAGAGGGCTTTAAACTAGATTCGTTGGGGATGGGTGAAGAAAACCCCCAGGTAAGGGAACTATTAAATACCTTTATGGAAATGAGTAAAAGAAGCAACATATGGAAAGTGGTGTGTATAAATGCTCGAAGCATGGGAAATAAGATCCCAGATGTTGAGGCTTTAATTGGAGAGGCTGGTTTGGATTTAGTGGCAGTAACAGAGCCATGGTTCATGGACAGCCATGACTGGGATGTAACTATACCAGGCTATAATTTATTCAGAAAGGACAGGGTAGGGAGACGGGAAGGAGGAGTAGCATTATGTGTAAAAAAATAATATAAAAGTTATGGAAATACAGGGCTTAAAAGGGAGAGAGGAGGCACTGTGGGTTAAACTAGAAAGAGGGAAAGAAAAATCTATTTGCATTGGCATAATATGCAGACCTCCCTCACAGGGAGAAGAGGTGGATGGAGAATTAATTGAAGATATACTAGGAAAGGGGAAGTGCTACTGATAGGGGATTTCAATATGCCAGAGGTTGATTGTTACATCCCTACTGCAGTATCATCTAGAAGTAAGGAGATCCTGGATTCTCTACAGAGAGAGCTATTCAGGCAACGAGTAACAGAACCCACACGTAATGGGGCCATACTGGACTTGGTGCTTACCAATGGTAAAAGTGTTTCTGATATTATAGTGGGAGATCATTTTGCATCCAGTGATCACCAGATGATGTGGTTCAGTATTAGGACTAGGGCTGATAAAATCTATTCAAAAGCAAGGGTCTTAGACGTTAGGAAAACTAACTTTGCCAAGATGGGCCAATACCTCAGGGAGTCATTAGAGGGAAGGGAACAGCTGGGGGATGTAGAAAAACAGTGGGCAAAACTGAAAGGGGATATTTTAAGGGTAACCAATCTTTTTGTTAAAATGGTAAGTACGGGTAAAAGGAAAAGGAGACCGCTATGGTTTTCAAAAGAAGAAGCTGAAATGGAGAAGAAAAAGAGGGAGGCCTTCATGAAATACAAGAGATCACAGAGAGAAGAAGACAGGCATCTATATTTGGCAAAACCTAGAGTAGCTAGTAAAGTAGTCAGGAAAGCAAAGATTCAAAAAGAGGAGGAAATAGCCAATGCAATAAAATGGGGGGCTAAGATATTTTTCAGATATGTTAGTGAGAAGAGGAAGGGCAAAAGTGGTATTGTCAGACTCAAGGGTGAAGGGGAGGAATATGTAGAAGCTGATGAGGATAAAGTGGAATTGCTTAACAAATATTTCTGTTCTGTGTTCACAGATGAAGAACCAGGAGCAGGACCTCAGAAAACACCCACAAACAGGAAAAGAAGCAAGGGGCACTTTGAACAAATTTCAGAAGACTGTGTTTGTGAGAAACTAGCTAAACTTAAAGTAGACAAAGTGATGGGACCGGATGGGATAGCACCCGAGAATACTGAGGGAACTTGGAGACATTCTAGCAGCTCCACTGAATGACCTTTTCAATGCCTCTTTGGAGTCAGGAGTGGTGCCAGAGGACTGGAGAGAGGCTCGTGTGGTCCTTTTACACAAAAGCAGAAGGATGTGTTTGAAAACTACAGGCTGGTTAGTTTAATCTCGGTGGTGATTAAATTATTGGAAACGCTTCTAAAAGAGAAAATAATGAGGTTTCTGGAGTCCAAAGAATTACTGAATCCGAGGCAGCATGGTTTCAGCAGAGGCAGGTCTTGTCGAACAAATCTGATTGGCTTCTTTGACTGGGTGACCAGGGAGTTGGACCGAGGGAAAGCCCTAGATGTGGTGTATTTAGATTTCAGTAAAGCCTTTGACACAGTTCAGCACAGGCAACTTATAAACAAACTGAGCACCCTAGGGATGGACCCTAAAGTTACTTCTTGGGTTAGAAATTGGTTGAGTGGGAGGCAACAAAGAGTACAGGTAAACAGCGCTCACTCTGAGGAGGAGGATGTTGCCAGTGGTGTGCCCCAGGGATCTGTCCTTGGTCCGATTCTTTTTAACATCTATGTTAGTAATATTGCGGAAGGGCTGTCAGGTAAGCTTTGCCTCTTTGCGGATGATACCAATATCTGCAATAGAGTAGACACCCAGGAAGGTGTAGACAACATGAGGAGGGATCTAGCTAAGCTTGAAGAATGGTCTAGAATTTGGCAACTGAGATTTAAATGTTAAAAAATGCAAGGTCATGCATTTAGGCTTCAGCAATCCAATGGAGTGATACAGTATAAGGGGTGAAGTACTTCTGTCCACAAAAGAAGACGGAACCTATGCGTGATTGTGTCTGAGCTTAAAGTAGCTAAACAGGTAGAAAAGGCAACGGCGAAAGCTAGAAGGATGTTTGGGAGCATAGGGAGAGGAATGGCCAACAGGTGATAGTGCCTCTATATAAGTCTTTGGTGCGACCTCATTTGGAGTATTGTGTGCAATTCTGGAGGCCGCACCTTCAAAAGGATATAAACAGGTTGGAGTTGGTACAGAGGATAGCTACTAAAATGGTTAGTGGTCTTAATTATAAAGCATATGAGGACAGACTTAGGATCTTAATATGCATACTTTAGAGGAAAGGCGGAATAGAGGTGATATGATTGAGACGTTTAAATACCTCTGTGGCAAAAACGCCTCTTTTGATTGAAAGCAAGCCCTTGCTACAAGGGGACATAGGATGAGGGTGAAAGGGGATAGACTCAGTAGTATGCGGAAATATTTCTTTATGGAAAGAGTGGTAGATGCATGGAATAGTTTCCCAGTGGAGGTGGTAGAGAGGAGGACAATATCTGAATTCAAAAAAGCATGGGACAAACACAGAGGATCTCTAAAGGAAAAAAGGGGACTGTTATAGTGGTTGATATGGCAGGGCAGACTAGATAGGCCATGTGGTCTTTTTCTGCCATCATGTTTCTATGTTTCTCTCCATTTGGGTAGCGAACTGCATTTCCCTTGCTTATGCCCAGGCTAGGCTCGATTTGGACCACTATGTCACGGTGCACAATATCTGAGCTATGGCAGCTTCTGTAGCTAATCTCCATTCTGTCTCCACAGTAGAGATATGTAGGGCTGCTATGTGGTTGTGAGGTACTGAGGAGTGCTGACTTGGGTGACCTTATGAACAAAGTAACAAAGTAAGCATTTTGTAAGTGGATCTGGATTTGAGTGGGAGCTAGTGTAAATGAATGAGCAGGGGGAGCGAGTAAGAAGACGGCTGCAGTGTTCTGGATAAGCTGTAGTCAATGGAGCTGATATAGGGGCAGATCTGCAAGGATGATGTTGCAATAATAAAGTCTGGACATGATGATGACAGTATGAGGGTTGTGAGGGTTAAAGGAGGGAGGAAGGAGCAGATGGCATGAATCTGATGGAGGAAAACAAAGGAAAGGCAGACAAGTGAAGAAATGTGCTAATGGAAAGTGAGGGCAGAGTCCAGAGTGACCCCAAGGTATTTAAGGGACGTCACAAGAGGTACTGGGGAAGCAGATAACAGGGGGGGGGGGGGGGCGGGGTGTGCAAAGGACAGGAAGCTCCAAAAGTGAACCAGATGGCTGTGAATTTAGACAGGTTGATATGTAAGTAATTGCTGTTTAACTAAGAAGAGATGTGAGAGAAGCAGGAGTCCAGTTGGGAGAGGTCAGAGGAAGGAGGATTAGTGTGGAACAGAAGAATGATGTCATCAGTGTAGTAACAGCCTGAGACACTGAACTGTTGAATGATGAGGTTAAGCGGGGCGAGGAAAATATTAAAAAGGGGGCCAATACAGAGCCCTGGGGACCACCACAGAGTGGGGAGGTTACTGGTCAAGTAGTGGAACCAACCTGGACAGAAAAGGAGCGAGCGGAGAGGAAAGAGCGACACCAGTGGTGCACAGTTCCAAAAATGCTGAGGTCATGAAGACGAGTGAGAAGTCCCCTCTGAAAATGCAGCGTACCTGCCTGGTCACGGGTGTGCTACCCTTTCTTCAAGGCTCAAAAGATGCTCCTTCCGTGCTGGTCTCTGCACCACCTCCCCCGGGGATAGTCGATGGAGACACACTCCCCCACTGTAGCTGGACACCAGAATCCTCTAGCGTCCTCTTGTGCTTTTGGTGGGTAAGGAATGGGGATGGAAGTCTTCCCAGATGCCTTTCCCTTTCTCTTCGCCCGTAAACGCGGCATTCAGAGCCCCAAAGGTCGCAAGGTGAGCCAGGGGTTCAATGCATCCAGCAGCAAAGCTGCTCATCATGCCATCTTGGTTCTTCACCCGTAAAAAGATTTACGCACATAACAATTTTTTAAAAAAATTAACACACATGCATGAAACAAACTGAAGAAAAAAAAAGTCTGAAATTAGGGGGGAAAATCCAAATGAACTGAAAACAAACAAACTGAAAGTGTTTGCCTTGTACACATAAATGCTTTAATTTGCACTTAAAGGGGTATCGGAGTGCAGGCTGTGAACAGAAATCTGGGGCTGTCTGTACCAGGCATTCCATCTGCATCCAGCCCAGCTCCGCTCCACATCTGGAAGTGAGCTGCCTCTTCCAACTGACCTCAAAGCATTACACACCCTTCTGTTTGCAGGAAGTGGAGCAGATTTTTCTGCTAGACATAAACAATTGTGATGAGATGAAGGCAAACAAGGAATGCAGGAAACTGAGCACTACAGTTACAAAGGGGGAGTTGGAGCATGCACTGGTACCAATGATATAAATACCCAATGATGCTAGTTTAAAGTAGAATATAAATATAATTGACTTAATGTTCGTGATCCGAGCTGCCCAGCAGATTCCTTCTTCCTGCTGGAGATAGGGTTCCTACTCCAGTTCTCTCCCTTAAGCTTTACAGAATGCAGCAAGAATTTATGATACCTCCTACTTTTCTTCTTTTTGTAATTTTTAATGAGAGGGCCAGGAACATTGCTAGTTGGGGAATTTTGAAATTGCACTAGAACAAGCCTGCAGGTACTTTTGCCCTCAAGCTTTCAACCATTTTTCTAAAGGGAACGTATGAACATATTTTCGCTGTTAAACTTGCTGCGAGTATAAGGTACCCATAGCCATTTGCAACTGCCTCTCTTTTGCAGGTACTCTTTTCATGTAAAAAAAAAAAGCACTTGGAGATTTGAAAATATGGCTTATACACATTGCTTTCCTTCCATTTTGAATGAAGCCGAAGGCCCGTGCATCATGAAAATACTGCACAAACTTTTAGTTACATTGGGAAAGGGTAATTTTCAGATAGCTGATTAGTGAGGGTAAAATATGTAAACAGCTTTGAGAATGGTTCTCTAGGATTGCTTTAAGAGGTAGCTTATTGCCAGGTGAAAAATGCAGCTAGCAAAACTTTTGTGAATATGTATCAGCAAACTAGAGGTTTCAATAAACGTCAGGGGCACCTTTTCAGCATGAACTCTGCTTGTAACCAAGAGATGTCTTGCGCCCCATCCCCAAAAAGCCGCTCTTGTACTACATTTAGCACCAGCACATTGTGCAAAAGGAAGCTTCCCAGCACACACACAGACATGCTGTATGGCTTTGTTGTGAAGCTTGGCTAGGGATGCACAGAGCGTAGCACTGTAAACCTTAATATTGGAAGTTCTTAGAATATAAAATATGCCATACTGGGTCAGACCAAGGTCCATCAAGACCAGTATCCAGTTTCCAACAGTGACCAATCCAGGTCACAAATACCTGTCGGGTTCCCCAAAAAGGTACACAGATTCCATGATACTTATACCAGGGGTAAGCAGTGAGATTTCTCACATTTGGCCATTGTGGCCACACGTGAGGAGGTTCTTTGGCTCCTTTACATTTTGAGAACATGGATTTGGTCATTGCAGGTGGTGGATACCTTAGGGGTTGTGATGTGACGTGACCCTTCTAACTACCATTCCATCTAAGAAGGTGGGGTATTCCCCTTGTAAAAGGTTGTTTGACATCTTCTGGATGGTTCTTTTCTAACCACTTCTTATTTATAAGCATACTTTATTTGCATTATAGAGTTTTATGCCCATGATGTTGGCTCTTCGCCAAAACGTGTTGTGTGTTTTATGAATTTTTTATATTTGCGTTTTTTTATGTTATGGGCAATTTATGTGTATTTATGTAATTTTTTATATTTGTATGGTTATTTATGCTATTTATGTTTTTATATGTATTTGCATGAAATTTTTAAAAGTATTACATCTCCTTTTTATCTGTTTGATATACTTTGGACTGCCATTGTTTCGTGTATCTTTGTGGTAGATTTCCTCTGCTTTCGTAGAACAATTTAGCCACAATAAATTGCTTTGAAAATTGTCCTCAATATTGAAATTCTTGCTTAGCATTTTATATCCTAATTTCTCTGAGAACCTTGCAAATAGGACAGAGTTATTCCTCGATTACAGCTGGCCCTCATGTTCCTGGGGAGGATGAATGACTGACCCTGCTAGAACTGAACCTGTGATCATTCGATTTAAACAAATGTTAGTGGATAAAAGCACATAGGACAGCACAAGCCCTGCTGCTGAGTGCTGTACATCAGCCATCTGGCACTAGAGAGAATCAGGTTGCCTCCAGGGAGAGGATAAAACATGTTTTGTTTAGCTGCTGTACTGGGAGGAGGAACTGCATGCAACAGCTGATGAGGTACCGCTGAAGCACCAGGAGACAGGAGAAGGCCGCACATGTACTGTACGTGAGATGTTTTCACCCCAGAGATGTAACTTAAGAGTAACTCTTCTACACAAAAGGGATCTAAAAATCTGCACACAGATAGTCTGAAGAACTAAGTGGAGAGGGAGTTGAGATACGCTCATCTAGATCTAGGGGTGCTGTTAGGGCAGTCACTGGACTGCTCATCCCTTGCAACAGCCTTGGGTGCAGCTCTTAGAGGGCTGGAGAGAGGAGGGAAAAGAAGAGGTGCTTTTCTCACAGGAATCATAAATTTGCCTCGATGTATCATGGGCCAGTTGTACTAAAGGCAAGGAGTGAGCAGGGCCAAAAATAAAGTTTGGTTCATGCTGGTTTAAAACAAACTTGCCCTGATTTTTGGGCATTTTTTAATATTCATTTCCCATATTCATTCATTCTTCAGGCATACATTATACACGTGCTAGAACGTTAAGCATGGAAATCGATTGCGTCCACCTACTAATTAATGCATGTTTTAAACTTTTAGGCGCCTGAAGGAACCAAATGCACTCACGAATCCATATCCTCCCTAAAGACCAATTTTTTACTGCAGCTACAAATTTGGATTTTATACCTGGCAGAGGAGGTGGGGCAGTAAGGGGCACCAGAAAAAATGCCACAGTATTGTCACACCTTTTGCTCAGCAAACGGATGAAAAAAAAAAAGAAACCTTCAGTAAAAACGGCAGTGCAGTATTTCCATATAGAAATGAGGTCAGCTATATATATTATACTTAATGTTGAGCCTAAATCTTCAGAGAAATACTGCATCAGGCTTTAATGTAAGCCACTTTATGGTCTTTGTTGAACATATGTGGGATATCATCTGCAGATAACAAATAATGGAACCCCTCTGTTTTTCTATTTGTATAAATATAGCTCTCAGTCATCTAATTCTCAAGCCCACTCCTCAGGACACACCTAGCCGGTCAGGTTTTCAGGATAACCACAATGAATATGCACGAGAGAGATTTGCATGCACTGCCTCCACTGTATGCAAATAGCTCATTTGCATATTCATTGTGGTTATCCTGAAAACCTGACTGGCTAGGTGTGTCCTGAGGAGTGGGCTTGATCTAAATATATAAATGGGGAGGGGGCTGCGTCTGAAAATGTTGGAGTGTGCACACAACACTTGGTAGGCTGACATCAGGCCAGCGTGGGGGCTGTGGTACATTTGTAATCCTACCCCCGGTGGTTAACAAGGGAAGGGAGAGGAGGCATGCAATATTAATACCTTGCCCCGTGCCCAGCAAATGACTGGGCTCTGCCACAGTGCTTTTTGGCCTCTGCACTCAGAGTGCTCTGTAAGGAGAGGCAAAGGCCAGAAGCCCCGAGGAAAGGCCGCCTAAGCTCATCCATCACAAATGAGCACAAGGAAAATCTCAATGTGGAGGAGGGGCCATCATTGGTCGAGGATAAACAGAGCCTGCTGCTGAACAGGTTGTACCAGAAACTGGTAGAGATGGCAGGGCGCTAAGAATACAGGAAAGAGGGACGTAATTATGGTTCCTACTTACTCTAACACAAAATTCACTAGCTGGGATGGGAGGAGTTTGCTAACACCGTGCAGCTTACATACCTCTGGCTCTTGTAAACGAGGTAGCTTAAAAGGTAATGAACTTATTAGGAGGGATGTGCATTCATGAGCCCGCATTTAGTTCAATTGAGTGCTTACAAATTTAAAATGTAGGAGGATCCAACATGGCAACATGTAAAATGTTTTACATAGTAACATAGTAAATGACGGCAGATAAAGACCAGTATGGTCCATCTAGATGCCCAGTAAGATGGCAAGAGTAGGTGCACCTGCTGCTCCGTGCAGGCCACCCCTCCTCATGTCTGTTTTAAGGGGGTAAGCCCACCACTCCGTGTGGGACACCCCTGTATGTAGGAAAATTAGATAAGTTTAGTTTGATTTTATCCTGTTGCTGTAAAGGGATCCACTGTGTCTGTCCCATGCCATTTTGAATTCTGTCACTGTATTTGCCCCCACTACTTCCATCGGGAGGGCATTCCAAGCATCCACCACCCTTTCAGTGAAAAAGTATTTCCTGACATTGCCTTTCAATTTACCCCTTGCAGCTTCATGTTATGCCCTCTAGTTTTACAGCTTCTCCGTCTTTGGAAGAGGTTTGTTTCTTCATTATTTCTCTTTAAGTATTTAAAGGTCTGAATCATATCTCCCCTGTCCCTCCTCTCCTCCAGAGTGTACATATTTAGGTCTTCAATTCTCTTCTCATAAGGCTTCTGACGCAGGCTCCAAATCATTTTGGTCGCCTTCCTCTGAACCGTTTACAGTCTTTTTATATCTTTTGCAAGATATGGCCTTCAAAACTGAACACAATATTCCAAGTGAGGCCTCACCAGCGACTTAAACAGTGGCATTACCACCTCTTCCTTTCTGCTGGTAATTTTTTTTGTATGCAACCCAACATCCTCCTGGCTTTTGCCACCGCCTTGTCGCACTGTTTTGCCACCTTGAGATCCTCAGAAATAATCACACCAAGATCCTTCTCCTGGTCCGTGCACACCAACCTCTCGCCCCCTATCATGTACATTTCCCTTGGATTTCTGCTTCCCAAGTGCATGACACTGCACTTCTTCGCATTAAATCTTAACTGCCAATCATTAGACCATTCTTCCAGCTTTTGTAGATATTTCCTCATGTTATCCACTCCCTCAGGGGAGTCCACTCTGTTGCAAATTTTCGTGTCATCTGCAAAAAGACAGACTTTTCCATGCAGTCTTCCGCAATATCACTCACAAATACATTGAACAGTGACGGGCCCAGGACCGATCCCTGGGGCACCCTGCTAATCACCTTCCCTTCATCCGAGTGAGCTCCATTTACCATCACCTTCTGTCGTCTGTCAGTCAACCAATTTCTGATCCAGTTCACCACCTTGGGACCCATCCCCAAACTACTGAGTTTATTGATGAGCCTCCTATGAGGAACAGTATCAAAGGCTTTACTGAAATCCAGGTAGATGACATCCATCGCATGCCCCTGATCCAGTTCTCTAGTCACCCAGTCAAAGAACTCAATCAGATTTGTTTGGCAAGATCATCCTTTGGTAAAGCCATGTTGCCTCGGATCATGCAACCTGTTGGTTTTGAGAAAGTCCACTATTCGCTCTTTCAGAAGTGCCTCCATTACTTTTCTTGCCACCGAGGTAAGGCTCATGGGCCTGTAGTTTGTCACTCCTTCCTTGTCACCACTTTTGTGAAGAGGTACCACAACCGCCTTTCTCCAGTCCTGAGGAACTACTCCCGTTTCCAAGGATCTGTTGAAAACATCCTTTAGCGGCCCTGCAAGAACCTCTCTGAGCTCTTTCAGTATCCTGGGATGTATCCCATCCGGTCACATGGCCTTGTCTGCTTTCGGTTTTGCACGTTGTTCTAACACATCATCTTCTGTGAATGGTGTGGTATCTACTTCATTCCCATTTTTATATTTGGGAGTCACAGATGGTCCTTCTCCAGGATTTTCTTTAGTAAAAATAGAGCAGAAGTATTTGTTTAGTAATTTCGCTTTTTCAATGTCCCTTTCCACGAGTCCGTTCCCAGCACTTCTGAGTCCTGCAATTCCACCTCTGATTCCTCTTCTCCCGAATATACCTGAAGAAAGTTTTATCACCATACTTCACATCTTTAGCCATCTTTTCTTCTGCCTTTGATTTTGCTTTCCTTATTTCTCTTTTTGTCTCTTAGTTTTATTCTGTATTCCTTTCTGTGTTCCTCTGTTTGCAAGCTTTTGAATTTTGTGAAAGCTGTGTTTTTTGCCTTTATTTGAGCAGCCACTTCCTTGGAGAACCAAATAGGTTTCCTTCTCCTCTAGTTTTTATTTACTTTCCTTACATATTTATCTGTTGCCCCTTTTATTGCCACCTTTAGTTTAGCCCATTGCAATTCCACTTCCCTTATCCCCTCCTACCCTGCCAACTCCTCCTTTTGGTGGATCTCTATTCTCTGATTTTATGCAGATTGCCTCTCCTTAATGCTATAGGGGAAAAAAAAGAACAAACATACATACGTCTCTCCCTACAAAATCAGTTGTTACCGACCTCTAGAGAAGGCTGGAAAACTATTGCTCATACCAGTTCTGCTATTGTAAAAGCTCCTATTGTGGCGGCATCACTGAAGGAGTCCACAAAGGAAAATTTGTTCTTGGGCCCTTCTGACCTGACTCCATCATTGAGCCCAGAGTAGTCGACACCTCTGCTGCAGCCTGGGCTGTGGATAGCTGCCAGTGTTTCCTCATGAAGCGGCACGATGATGCTGGTAGCCGAAGTGAGTTAGGGAGTGGGATGCTCAGTATAGTCTGCGGCCTTTAAATATCTTTGACAAGACTGTACTGCTCAAAGAGAGGAGCAGATCGCTTGCTAATGAACCACTGAAGCTCACCATTTTAGATGCAAGTTTCCTGCGTCTTCAGTCTTCATAAGGTAAGTGCCGATGTATTTCAGCCATCCTTGGTCCTCAAGTGATATCTCTAGAAGGTATTCGGGAAGCTGCAGCTATTTTGGAAAGATCTTTATCAGCACAGAATGCTTACATAAGCCACTAGTTTGTTGGCGTCTCTGCGAAAGTCAAAGAAGTGGAGGCTGCTTTAGCTGAATGTAAAGAACATTCGGAATCTTTTGAAACTAGATTGAGGAACTGGCAAGAAGAAAAATCAATTTTAATTATAGACAATTTACATTTAAGGATTAAAGTTGAGAATTTGGAGAACACTCAGAAGAAGCATACCTTGTGATTTATTAATTGTCTTAAATTGCCTTTAATTCCCCCTATGGATCTGCAGCATACTGGATTTCAATCTGTCAGTCATTCTCACAACACAAGTTCAGTTGTGAAAGTCATTTTTTGCATTGCTTAAATGTCATTCCATTCATCCGTTCCTCGATTTCTTCGCTTTGGTCTCTATGTTGCTTAGTTGTGTTATCACCCGTCTGGAC
Organism: Ichthyophis bannanicus; assembly: GCA_033557465.1. Taxonomy (NCBI): domain Eukaryota; kingdom Metazoa; phylum Chordata; class Amphibia; order Gymnophiona; family Ichthyophiidae; genus Ichthyophis; species Ichthyophis bannanicus. Next base: position 174,470,762 of record CM066043.1, on the reverse strand, counting down.
TACTGTAATTCTATCTAAGCCAGGCTGTCTCTTTCATCACTAAAGCATCTCCAAGCAGTTCAGAATATTGTCTTTTGCAGGTAAATTTGATCATGTTATCCCGCTCTTGAAACACCATCATTGGTTACCAGTATCAGCAAGTGTCCAATACAAGTTGTTGACTCTTGTGCACAAGGTTCTTTCTGCCGGGTCTCCTGCTTATCTGTCTTCATTTCTTACATGTTACACTCCGCCTAAGGTTCTCCATTCTCTCCATGACAACAAGTTACACATTCCACCTCTCAATAAAGCCACTTGACATTTTGTGTGCTCAGTTTATGGAATTCTTTCCCAATCCCTTCATCTCAAGCCGTCTTTTATTTAAGGCCCAACTCAAGACGAACCTTTTTTCCTTGGGCATACAAAGCCTGGGCTGTCTGGGATCTAAGCTAACCTGCCTCCTGCTCTCTCTCTCTCCCCCCCCCCCCACACCTCTATCATCTGTCCTCTCTGGTTTCCTCTTTCCTATAAGTGTATGGTGTTCTTTTCCTTTCCTTTACTTGTATTTATATTTGTAAACTGCTTTGTCTTTGCATAGAAAAGTGGTACAAAAAAAGTCTTAAATAAACAAATAATTCTTTGAGATTTTAAAAACTCTAGAAAACACCTGGTCCACCCATTTCTCAGGCGTTATTTACCGCCTTATAGGAAAAGGGAATCAGTTGATAATACTGATGTTTCCCCGTTTATCTTTTGAGTCTCTGAACCTGTAGAGATTTTGAATACTTCTATGGATGCAACCTTGATTGTGCTGCATCCAGATAGGATTGGGCTTCTTAAAGGTGTCCGTTGGAAATGTAGTGAACAATTTATGAACAGTAAAATGTGAATGTTTCCAAATGTTGCAAAGGCAACCCAGAAGAGAAGAAAGCAGTTTTTGCAGATGAGAACTGTAGTTTCGCAATAGGTTGTTCATTATGGATTAACTTTCCTTCGTATAAAGTCTATGGATGTTACATAATTTTTCTATGAGCCTCAACAGTTAAACAATTTCTGACAGACAAGATGCCTGCTCAAATTATCCCCTCTCCAGGTTATCTCCTCATCCTTAACATCTCTGAGAGAAGGTTGAGTAGTGGACTGTAAATGTTTAGTATTGGTAAGGTTCAACTCCTTTCTAAATTTCCTTTAAAAATATTTCTTGGAAGAATGGACGGCTCCTCCTTCAATTATGGGCTGTTCAGCATATTCCTTTTGTTTTGTTTTTTTCTGTATTTATGCAATTCATTTTTCTAAATTTTTTCTTTTCTTAGCTGTTTTCCAAAGATGCACGACGTATTTCTACACCTCAATAATATAAAGTTTAAAAACAAAATGTTTGTATGCATATATTACATTCAATCACATTAATCAAATTCTATAAATAAGAACATAAGAACATAAGATATGCCATACTGGGTCAGACCAAGGTCCATCAAGCCCAGTATTCTGTTTCCAACAGTGGCCAATCTAGGTCATACGTACCTAGCAGTTTCCCCAAGGGACACAGGTTCCACAATGCTTGTATTGGTTCAAGCATTGATATCCTGGGTCCCTTCTTAATAATGGTTTATGGACCTTAAGTGCTTATGGCACTTCTAAAAAATTTTGTGCTACACTTCATAGTGCACAAGTGGGGTATATACAAAGCACATTTTGGACACTGAAAACGGATCTTCTAAAATTATATTGCATAGGTAGGAACATTGCAAAACAGCAGTCCTTTTACACCACCTGCCTATAGGTGTTCCCGACGGCCTAGTTTGGCCAGAGCCGAGATGCATTTTATACATACACCTGCACAAACACACATTTGCACCTTCTTCAGAGTAGGGGCAAGCTGGTGCATGAGAATCTGGGCTTTATGCAGGAGAATTCTGAGAGCTTATTTTATAAGAAGATACACAGATGTCTGTGCCGCCTTTATAAAACAGGTGCCATTCTGGACAATTCACACAAGCATTCTATTATGAAATTACCCATAAAGGATTCTAAATAAACTTCTCAGATAAAGATAAAAAAATTTCCTCCCGACAAAACATATGACTTTATACATTTATATTAGTGCAAAAAGTATTTGCCTACAGCAAAGCATTGAACCATGTAGTATATGCTGAGCCTACATAATGCAAACAGAAAGCTCCAGTTTGGGGGTGGGGTTACATATTTGGATGGGTGCGCTGCATGGCCTGAGAACATGTTCATATCAGGGTTTTAGAGGTCTGAACCCAATTAACAAATCTTACCACTGAGAGAGAAATCCACACTAGAGGCTCCGAAAATAATACTCTCTTTGGAATAAATGGCCACTTCTCTGTCCGCACGGAGATCATACAGGCGACACTGAAGTGAAATAAAAAGGTAAATCCAATGGCTGAGAGGGGGTTACTTACGATAGGATAGCAGAATTGACTATGCAATCTTAACTACCTCTGAATACAAATGATTTATCTACAAACTTTCAAGGGCCCAGTTTAAAGTTGTACATGCTTTTTGCAATTAATGTTTTGCAAAAATGGCTAAATATTTCTGTGCCAAAGACAGGATAAACATATTTATTAATTCTTACACTGTAGACAAGTGTTTTTCACACCAATCTTGGAGAACTCTCCTAACCAGTCTGGTTTTCAGGATAACCTCAATAAATAGGCATGACAGAGAGAGATTTGCACGCACTGCCTCCGCTCCATGCACATCTAGTTTGCACGCATTCCTCAAGGATATCTGGAAGACCAAACTGGCTCAGCTTGTAGACACAGCCTAGTCCCTACCTATGAACTGTATACCCCGTCAGTTCTGCTCTGCGGCTATTTACAGACATGTGAGCTCATAGGTAATTAGACAGCTGCCAAGATGTCTCCAACTAGATCAGGGGTCTCAAACACGCGGCCCGCGGGCCGCATGCGGCCCGCGAGAGACCCTTGTGCAGCCCGCGATGCATAGGGGGGGAAAAAAAAAACCGGCTTCTGCTGCTGCTGCCGCCGCTGCCGTGGCCGGCAATAGCAGCAATATCGCAAGTCCCGCGGGCTCCCCCCCACCCGGCAGATCCCTTCCTGCTTGCCTGCCAATGCTGCCAGTTCTCCGCTTCGGCTTTCAGAGCCGCGAAGGGAGAACTTCTCCCTCGCGACTCTCTTAAGCTCGCCGGGGCAGATGGGAAATTTCCCATCTGCCCCCGCGGGCTTAAAAGAGTCACGAGGGAGAAGCACTCCATTCGCGGCTCAGAACCCCCAAGCGGATAACAGCCAGGCAAGCAGGAAGGGATCTGCCGGGTGGGGGGGAGCCCGCGGGACTTGCGATATTGCTGCTATTGCCGGCCACGGCAGCGGCGGCAGCAGCAGCAGAAGCCGGGTTTTTTTTAAAGTTTAATTTTCCCGGGGGGGGGGGGAGGGAGCAGGACGTGATGGGGGGGGGAGCAGGACGTGTGGGGGGGGGGAGCAGGACTTGATGTGTGGCTGGGGGGGAGCAGGACTTGATGTGGGGGGGGGAGCAGGACTTGTGGGGGGGGGAGCAGGACTTGATGTAGGGGGGAGCAGGACTTTATGGGGGGGAGCAGGACTTGATGTGGGCTCTGGGGGGGGTAGTACTGAAACTGGGGTGATGGGGGTTAGGACTGGTAATGGACAGATGGGGGTTAGGACTGGAGGTGGTCTGACTGGGGGCCTAAGACTGAAAATGGGGTTATGGGGAGGCTAAGAATGAAGATGGGGCGATGGAAGGGTTAGGCCTGGAAGTGGGCTGTTGGGGGGCTTAGGACCGATAATGGGCTAGGGGGGGGGCTAGAACTGGTAATGGACTGGGGGGGGGTGCTATGACTGGAAATGGGCCGAGTAGAAGGGGGAGCTTGAACTGCAAATAGCTGATGGGGACAGGGTCTTGGAATGGTAATGGGCTGAGTGGAAGGGGGCTTGGAATGGAAATTGGCTGATGGGGAGGGGGGCTTGGAAAGGAAATGGGCTGTGAGGGGAGGGAGCTAGGACTGGAAATGGGCTGATGATGCGGGGACTAGAAGGGAGCGGATGCTGGGTTGGGCAGGAGCTAGAAGGGAGTTGATGTTGGGGGACGATTAGAATGGGATGAGGCTGGAGAGTGAAATGGAGAGGGGAAAAATATTTTGTGTGGGAGGGAAGAAAAATCTACAATTGGCCGGATATTGGGAGAGTAAGTGGGGATTGAGGATGGAGGGGTAAAATTTGAGTGGATGAAATAGGAATGAGGAAAGAGCAAAAGGAGAATGATTAGTATGTTAAAGCAGATGTAGAGAGAATGGAAAAAAACTAGGAAAGAAGAAAGGAGAAATGGACAGCAGACGATGGAGAGTTAGCAGAAGACACAAAGAAACCAGAAGAAAGTGACTGGAACAATTGCAACTGAAAAAAAAAAATGCACAAAAGGTAGAAAAAATATCTCTTTATTTTGAATTTATTAACTGAAATATGTCAGCTCTTGGAAATGTGCATCTTTAACGTCTGCACTTTATTTAATACAAGAGGAAATCAATGTATAGTTTTATTTCTACAGTGTTGTACATTCTAAGTTTGGCTTTTGGGGTTCCCAGTTTAATTGTCTTCCTGTTTCTAAATTGTGATTCCTTGTTTGGTGATGGTGTATGTTCTGCATGTGTAACTGAGCTGAGGTATTCTGTTTATGTAATTCCTATTTGACATTGCCACTTGTTCTCTTTCCCGAGTAGGTCATGTATTGTTATTCTCTGAAATGTGTTGATTTAATATTTGCAGTGTTGCCTTTTGATAGTTAGGGTATGGTGCTTTGTGAGTCCTGGTAGTGCTGTTAGGACACGGCAGGTTTTGCTATGGGTTCTAAATGGGCAGTGTTTCTAGTAGTTCCTAATGTGCCTGGCGGTTGGCACTGGTTTATAGTAATGTAGAAATCTTTTAGTCTTTCTTTATCCATACACTCATTAAGAGGCATGTTTACTAAAAGTTAGTGTATGGTAACATTATGCAAATATTTATGCAAATGATGCCCTTATGCAAATGATGCCCTTATGCAAATGAGGCCTGCGTCTTGTGCGGCCCCCGGGTTACTCTACAAGTCCTCATTTGGCCCTCAAAGCAATTTGAGTTTGAGACCCCTGAACTAGATCATGCTAATGCCACATACAGCAACAAGTCTACTGAGTAAGACAAGGTACTTCTCCATTCGGTTCAGCCTCCTTTTGAGCCATACGGTAGAAAAAGGATAGAAAGAAATCAAAGGAAAGAGTGTTGCAAGTGGAAAAACGTGTTGGCAATAGAAAACTCATTCTTTTGTTATGTCCATGAGGGCAGGAACTATGGGTAGAAAAAGGAAGGATCAGAGACTCTTCAGGCGTTAGCTAAGAAGTTTAAAAATATCAATTCTTCAATTCACGTCCCTCATCCTTGCTAAGAATGTGCCGCTTACTTTTAGCTGCTTTCATTGTAGTTCTGGGGAACCAGTGTTGAGTCTGCTTTTCCATACCATTAGGGCTTTCATCAGCTAAAACTGTGCCCAGTTTATTTTTAACTGGCTCTGTCAAAAACAGCCCTAATGTAACCCAGCAATGGCCTATTTCAGAAGCTTGACAGGGTGCAACCTATGCCCTCAAGTACGTATTCGCAGTTCCATGCATTCTGAGAAGTCTCTCCAATATTTTTATATAACCAGTGTACATACTGTACAATATTATTATTCATTAACATTGGTTAATCCCCAGGTGTAGAATTGTGGTTCCACTTGCATATATGGAAATAAGGGTTGAAAAATGAAGTAGCATTTTTTGGACTACCTCAATATGGCCCCTCATTCTAGAACATGGGTTGAATCTGTCTAGACCAGGGGTCTGCAACCTTTAAGACGTAAAGAGCCACTTGGACCCGTTTCCGAAGGGAAAAAAAAAACTGGGAGCCGCAAAACCATTGCGACATTTAAAACAAATCTAACACTGCATATATTGTTTCTTACCTTAATGCTATATACGACCCCCTACTTTTCCTGTTAAAATATAGGTGTTTGGCCTATACTCGCCGTATACGACTACCCCTCTTCCTTCACACACCAAAAAAAAAAACGCCAGAAAATATCACAACAACAAGTAACAATATTTGATTTCAAAATTATGATGATTTTGTAGTCAAATCACTAATATGAAATAAAATTATTTTTTCTACCTTTGTTGTCTGACCAATTTATTCTTTGATCATGCTGGTCCCGATCTGAGGCTTCTGCTTTCCTGTCTTCTCTTAGCTCTCTTTCTGTGGTCTATGGTCCATCTGCCATTTCTTATCTCTTCTTTCGTTTTCTTCACTTCTTTCCATCAGCCTATTTCCAGTCCCAGTAACCCTCCCCAATATCAGCCCCTTTCCAGTCCTCACTCCCAGTACCTTCCAGTGCTAATCCCCCCTCAACCCCATTACCAGTGCTAGCCTCCCCTAATCAGCCCAATACCAGTCCTACCCCCCATCAGCTCATTACCAGTCCTAGCCTCCCCTAATCAGCTCATTTCCAGTGCTCGTCCCCTCAACCCCATTACCAGTGCTCCATCCCTCCATGTCAGCCCCCTCCCTCCCTCCATCCATATCAGCTCCCTCCCTCCATGTCAGCCCCCTCCATCCCTCCATGTCAGACCCCCTCCCTCCATCCATATCAGCTCCCTCCCTCCATGTCAGCCCCCTCCATCCCTCCATGTCAGCCCCCCTCCCTCCATCCATATCAGCTCCCTCCCTCCATGTCAGCCCCCCTCCCTCCATGTCAGCCCCCTCCATCCCTCCATGTTAGCCCCCCTCCCTCCATCCATCCATATCAGCTCCCTCCCTCCATATCTGCTCCCTCCTTCCATGTCAGCCCCCCTCCCTCCATGTCAGCCCCCCTCCCTCCCTCCATCCATATCTGCTCCCTCCCTCCATGTCAGCCCCTCCCTCCATCCATATCCGCTCCCTCCCTCCATGTCAGCCCCCCTCCCTCCAACCATCCATATCTGCTCCTTCCCTCCATGTCAGCCCCCTCGCTCCATCCATCCATATCTGCTCCCTCCCTCCATGTCAGCCCCCCTCCCTCCATCCATCCATCCATATCTGCTCCCTCCCTCCATGTCAGCCCCCCTCCCTCCATCCATATCAGCTCCCTCCCTCCATGTCAGCCCCCCTCCCTCCATCCATCCATCCATATCAGCTCCCTCCCTCCATGTCAGCCCCCTCCATCCCTCCATGTCAGCCCCCCTCCCTCCATCCATCCATATCTGCTCCCTCCCTCCATGTCAGCCCCCCTCCCTCCATCCATATCAGCTCCCTCCCTCCATCCATCCATATCAGCTCCCTCCATCCCTCCATGTGAGCCCCCCTCCCTCCATCCATCCATATCTGGTCCCTCCCTCCATGTCAGCCCCCCTCCCTCCATCCATCCATCCATATCTGCTCCCTCCCTCCATGTCAGCCCCCCTCCCTCCATCCATATCAGCTCCCTCCCTCCATGTCAGCCCCCCTCCCTCCATCCATATCTGCTCCCTCCCTCCGTCAGCCCCCCTCCCTCCATCCATATCAGCTCCCCTCCCTCCATCCATATCAGCTCCCTCCCTCCATGTCAGCCCCCCTCCCTCCATCCATCCATATCAGCCCCCCTCCATCCATCCATATCAGCTCCCTCCCTCCATGTCAGCCCCCCTCCCTCCATGTCAGCTCCCTCCCTTCTTCTGCAGCCGCGGCTCTCTGCCTCTTAGGGAACCGCGGCTGTGCTTTTTACATCATCTCGGAGCCCTTCCTGTCTTGACGGGCTCCGTGCAGCATTGTCCCGCCTCCAAAGGAAGTGGTAAACAACTTCCTTTGGAGGCGGGACAATGCTGCACGGAGCCCGTCAAGACAGGAAGGGCTCCGAGATGATTTTAAAAGCACAGCCGCGGTTCCCTAAGAGGCAGAGAGCCGCGGCTGCAGAAGAAGGGAGGGAGCCCATAACGCCATAAATACCGGGCGGGCAGTGTGCTCCGGAGCCGCGGCAAAGGTGAGAAAGAGCCGCATGCGGCTCCGGAGCCGCAGGTTGCCGACCCCTGGTCTAGACACTATTTCCTCACTGGTTCTCCCCATATGTCCTGTGCTTCAGGATGGGGAAAGCCGGGGGGGGGGGGAAACGGGGGCAGGCCACCTGGCAGCACGTACAGGGCCAATTCAGGTCACGGCCCTGTACGTGCTGCCGGGCCTGCTGGGGCATGCTACTTATACCACCTTAGAGGTGGTATAAGCAGCACAATTTACAGGATCGGGGCAGGTGAGCCACCCCCAGGGCCGGGGCTGGGTACAGGGGGGTCTCCACCACCTGATCCAGGCCGCGGGAGGGCAGCTGTGGGTCAGGCGGCAGGATTTTGGGGGCCAGAGCCATGGATGCAGGGGGCACTGTGGGGAAGATATCCCCACAGGCGGAAGAGGCATGCCAGGCCATCCTCAGGCCAGATTCTGGCTCCTGCGAACCAGAATTGGGTCCTAACTGCCCCGTTTTGAGTGGGGACGTTTGGACTGCTCAGATGTCCCCCCTCCCCTCCTCCCGGGATGGGGCTCTATATCTACAACAAGATTTCAAGAATTATCCTCCTGATCCAATGGAGAGAATAAAATCTCATTATGGATTTTAGGTTAGTCCAATATTAACGCCTCACCCACAATTTCTTAGTCAAAGGCAAACTTTCCCAATTTTCCTAGAATCCCTAGATACAATAAAGCACCTCATGCCATTAACTTTGTTTCAATTTCTGAACTCTTTCAATCTCATTGTAATCAGTCTTCTGGAAGTTTACAATGCCATGCATCATTGTCTATAACAGTGTTTCTCAAGCAGGTCCTGGAATACCCCCCTAAGCTAGTTTAGTTTTTAGGATATCGACAACAAATATGTACAAGATAGATCTGCATGCATTGCCTCAAATATAAGCAAACCTCTCATATACATATTCATTGTGGTATCCCGGAAAACAGACTGGATAGGGAGCACTCCAGGACCAGTTTGAGAGACACAGGTTTATAACAGAAATATTTAAAAGAGTCAAGAGCTTATAAAATAGTCAGTGGCTCATCAAGAAATCCCTACTGAATCCCATTGATTTTTATAGGTGTCCAGGACAGAATAATTTCAGATCTTTTGATGGTTCATGTTTCTACATTTGCCTCATAATTGCTAGGAGAAACCCTAATCAAATAAATTTTTGCTGGAATGTACACCATGAAGATTACACACTTTCTTCTCGCAGTGTATTGTTCCTTTTTTTCTTTTTAAAAGGGGGGACAACCCCTACAAGTACTAGGGAGACAAGGACCCTTAGTACACACTGGTATATTTATTCTTTCAAGCTTGGCTGTTTTTAGAAATCAAGAAAAGTCACTTAGCTGATTGAAGAAGATCTCTGCTATGGAGAATTGATTTGCTGAAAAGATTTTCAATTTTAAAGGGAGAAAGCAAACCTACTCCCATTACCGATCACATGAAAAAAACACCCAACACTTCAGCTCCAACCGTTCTCCCGTGGGTGTTTCTCTCCCGCAGACTTTTCAAACTTTCAGAGACATCCGTGAAAAGCAACTACATTGTGATGATATCACGAACTAGTAACCCAACGTTGTGTTTCAAGCCATAGATCCTTTTGGCCCTTCTTCAAACTTCGCTGTTTTTAATCAAAACCCGGAACACAGAGGTCTTTAAATTCCATGCCTTGATCACCTGACCGGTCCAGAACCAATGAAAACCACCAAAAAATAAGAGCTCCCCAGCCCGGGGATTTACAAAATACTCCACCAATCCAGAGAGGAATTTAAGCCCGCAGGTGACACTGTATTTAAAGTATAAATCCAAAACTGTTTGCGGTAATGTAAAGCAGAATCACGATCGCCGCCTCTAACCTTCATAGGTATATGGTCCAAAATTCTCTATCACAAATCAGCAAATTGATGTTGATATTCCTGACAATGGGCAACCATCGGCGCTGACATTACTCCTGTGGTTATAGGGGAACAATGTTCTAACAACTGTCTCTTCATAGCTCTAGAAGTCTTGCCAATGTACAATTTTAAACATGGACAAATTATCACATATACTATAAATGATGATTGAAATGTAGTGTGGAACTTACTGTATATTCGACGATGCTGGAATGGATGTTTTACAACTTGGAATAGTATTTTAAATAAATGCAGATTAGATCTAATTGCACTATTGGTGGAACGTTTAACAGCTGAAGAAGCTGTAGTGAAGGAACAGGTAATGAGTTTACATGATCAATTGATTACGTCGCGATCACAAGAAAAGTTTCAGACAGATTGGAAAGAATTGGAGGTTTAATTACAGCAGTTTAAAGAATCGGTTAAACAAGTAAAGTTCTCCAAATTTAAAAGAGAGATTTATTTATTTATTTAACAGTTTTTATATACCGCACTATTCATCATCAGTGCGGTTTACATTAAACAACAAAATACCTGTCAATATATAACTGATCTAGGTTTACAGATAACAGGGAAGGTAAACTGGGTGTGAACCGGGGATAACTATATACAATTAAATATATTACATCAAGGTTTGGTATTTGATGAGCTGCAGTATTTTTCACATTTTAAACCTTTGTTCTGGGTTGTTGTTATGTGTAAGAGTAAATGAGTGAGATACGGGTGATTATGAAAAAAATTAGGTATATACATGGAGACAACATTTACGGTCAAATAAAACCCAGCGGAGACAGGTGACGTTTGATGAATCCACGGAGGAGAACACGGACTCTTCGGATAATTTGAGATTTAAGGGACAGGATCGATCAAGGGGAGGGTCACCACAATGATCTTTTCCCAGGGGCCGCCCTCAATCTCGCCGGTCGTATTACAACGAGGAAGGTCGGAGGGGACCAACCACCAGATCACACACGAAACATCAGTGATCAATTTGTCGAAGGTAGAACTTACTCCTGACCAGTTACAAGTGTTAAAATTAGGTCTATCCTTTGTCCCCTCTTCACGTTATAATCCTTTTCGTATGAGAGTAGCTTTACACCGTTTTTTTAGAAAATTACATGTCTCTCATTTTTTCCATCAACGACCTGAAATTGTTATTAAAGCAGATACATCTGTGATTAAAAATCCTTCAAAATGGATGCCTCAGGGCTCGCCAGATTCCACCATTGAGACCTTTCAAAAGTTGGTATTACGAGATGTGGCATTATTGGAAGCAAGGGCCTCATCTGGAGCCTTTTCTAATATTACTAGGGGACAGTACACAGCGTTGTGATCTTTAAAAGCTCGAAGGGACATTGCTATACATAGGGCAGATAAGGGTGGAGCAACAGTGATTCAAGATAGACACCAATATGAAGCAGTGGTCAACGCTCACCTTTTGGAAGAAAAATATTATAGGTTGCTGGAACGTGATCCTACAGGAGATATTAAGGGGGAGATTGTTGATTACACAACTTTTGCACTGCACCACAATTGGATTACTGAGAAAGAATTTTCTTTTTTGAATAGACAACATCCACGCCTCCCCATTTTGTGTATGGTGCCTAAAATCCATAAAAATGTGGAAGATCCCCCGAGAAATCCAATTGTATCTTGCCGTGGATCTCGTCTGAAACCATTGTCACAATTTTGTGACTTATTTTTCCGCCCTCTACTGTCAACTATACCTTCGTACATTAGAGATTCGTTTCATTTTTTGTCACTCTTGCACCAATTACCGGAAGATAAAACAAATTGGTTGTTAGTAACAATGGATGTAGAAGCCCTCTATACCAACATTAATCAGGAGGACGCCCTGCGGATGACGGCAGATGTACCATTAATATTGCCTACCCGATTGCCTAAGAAATTTGTGCTTCAGCTATTACGATTTGTGCTGACAAGAAATTTCTTTCATGGTGTGGCGATGGGGGCCACGGTTGCCCCTTCCATAGCAACTTTTTATATGGCTGAATTTGAGTCAACATTTATTTATCCCTCTACATGGTTTCAATATATTCGGATGTGGATTAGGTTCCTCGATGATATTTTTTTCTTTTGGACAGATACAGAAAGTAAACTTAAGGAATTTTTTGTTTGGATAAATACTTTATCGGAAGATTTAAAATTTACACCAAAGTTTCATAATGAGACCATCAAATTTTTGGTTTTATGTCTATTTAAGGATCAATCCACAATACGATCAACTTTATACCGGAAAGAGGTCCAAAGGAATACGATATTGCATTATAGGAGTTATCACCCGGGCCTTCTTCGTAGGGGACTGCCAATAGGCCAATTTATTAGATTGCGGCGATTATGCTCTACAATTGAAGATTTCAAGACACAGGTGTATAGTTTGAAGCTTAGTTTGTTGGAACAGGGCTATCCATTAAGTATAATTAACTGAGCATATCGAAGGGCGCGCTTTAATCATGCCGAATGGTGGGATTCGGCAGCACAATCTGTAGAATCATAGGATATACTTCCTTATGTGGGGGTTTTACCCTACATGCCACAGGCGGTGGAAGTGTTGAGAATTTTAAAAACACATTGGCCATTATTGTCCCTACATACTTGTTTTGAAAAACCTTTAAGGGTTGCTTTTGAATGAGGTTGAAATGTAGCAGATTGGGTGGTTCATAATACTGATCCACCCTCTGGGGGTGATATCCAGGGACATTTTCAATGTATGAACTGTGATTTTTGTACACAAAAGTTGGAAGGTGATATGTGGGAACATCCATTCCAGCATCGTCGAAAATACAGTAAGTTCCACACTACATGTCAATCATCATTTATAGTATATATGATAATTTGTCCATGTTTAAAACTGTACATTGGCAAGACTTCTAGAACTATGAAGAGACGGTTGTTAGAACATCATTCCCGTATAACCACAGGAGTAATGTCAGCTCCGATGGTTGCCCATTGTCAGGAATATCAACATCAATTTGCTGATTTGCTATGGAGATTTTTGGACCATATACCTATGAAGGTTAGAGGAGGCGATCGTGATTCTGCTTTACGTTACCGCGAACAGTTTTGGATTTATACTTTAAATACAGTGTCACCTGCGAGCTTAAATTCCTCTCTGGATTGGTGGAGTATTTTGTAAATCCCTGGGCTGGGGAGTTCCTATTTTTTGGTGGTTTTCATTGGTTCTGGACCAATCAAGGGATGGAATTTAAAGATTTCTGTGTTCCGGGTTTTGATTAGAAGCAACGAAGTTTGAAGAAGGGCCAAGAGGATCTATGGCTTGAAACACAACGTTGGGTTACTAGTTCGTGATATCATCACGATGTAGTTGCTTTTCACGGATGTCTCTGAAAGTTTGAAAAGTCTGCGGGAGAGAAACACCCACGGGAGAGCGGTTGGAGCTGAAGTATTGGCGTTTTTTCATGTGATCATTAATGGGAGTAGGTTTGCTTTCTCCCTTTAAAATTGAAAAGCTTTTCAGCAAATCGATTCTCCATAGCAGAGATCTTATTCGATCAGCTAAGTGACTTTTCTTGATTTCTAAAAACAGCCAAGCTTGAAAGAATAAATATACCGGTGTGTACTAAGGGGTCCTTGTCTCCCTAGTACTTGTAGGGGTTGCGTCCCCTTTTAAAAAGACAAAAAGGAACATTACACTGCGAGAAGAAAGTGTGTAGTCTTCATGGTGTACGTTCCAACAAAAATGTATTTAATTAGGGTTTTTCTTATGAATGGTTATAGTGAATTTGTGGGAAACACTTTTGGGTTTTTGGGTTAGGACATAATTGCTAGGGGCAACAAAGCCTGCATCTCAATGTGAGGAGGACTGTTTAAAAGGGAGAAGCCAAAAGCCATACTAGAGCAATCCCAAAAGCTGTATTTGTTGACATACTGCCTTTACAAAAACAGCATGAATATACCTACAAGGGAAAATATATAATTAAACAAAGATTTTTGTGATCTGTATTTTTGCACTAGTACCTGCCAGAAATTTTGCACTTGTAGTGAGCAATAAGGAGATTCTTAATAAGGCCCAGTAGGAGAATGAAGCACAACCTTAAATACAGCGCCTAGAACCGGCAATCAAAAAACGGGAAATAAAGTTCTAAGGTACAGCAGCCTCTTCATCTGAGAATCTTCTAGTGGGCCATCTAGGGGAAGAGAAGTGTAATGCAACCTGAGATACACCGGAGTATTACTGGTATCTTTCCTCCAGGTGTCAATTGCTGGAATTTGTGGATTTTCAGAGCAAGTCTGCTTGAGTACAGAACTGGAAAAAAATGGCACAGTTACAGGCCTCTGCTAGCCAGAGGGTAACACGCATGTTCTAACCTTGAAAGTTGTAGACACGGAGACGGGGGAGGGGGATCTTTCAAGATAAGGGCATCTTAGTTCCAGACACTGAATTCTCTCATGAGAGCAGGAGAACAAAGGGGTTATAAATAGAGAGAGGTGCAAAAAGCAACAAAAGTAATAGCCTGCTCAAGGTCAAGCACATTTTTAAAAAGTAGTTCCAGGAACAGCTTTTTAGATTTGCAGCTTTTAAGACGGTACCATAGTCAAGCAATTCTGAGAGGATTCCACTAATGTGTTATGTCAGCAGATATGGGCATAGCTACTTTACTATGCACACCTAACGATAACGAGCAGAGAGCATACGCACTTGTGATGTTATTTTTGTATATACTGTAATATACAACGGGGCGGTCTTCTCTTTTTGAGTGTTTCTACTTGCCGTGCTTTCTCTATCTCTCCTTATGCTGTCTTGCCTTTGTTTCTCTAAATACAGGTGCTGTAACTGTCAAGGTCTTTAATTTTTTTTTTTAAATTTTATATTTCTGAATTTCACAACCAAGCATACATACATAATACATGCGTGAGGAAAAGAAAAGGCCGCACAGAAAAATAAGAATTCACAAGACAGATCACAGCAAGGCAATAAAAATGAAAACGACCCTCTACACCAGCCCACTCTAAGGGAGAGGGGCACCAAAAGGAAAAACAATGATACCAATGTCAAAAGAAAACTTAGGCCAACAGCAGCAGTGGCTTCATCAGCGACAGTGGTTCTCCGAGCACTCATGAACGCCGACAGCTGGGCCGGGTCAAAAAAAGATAAAGGTAAAGGACTGCAACTTAACAGTACACGTACAGGGAAATTTTAAATAGAATTGTCCCCCAGTTGTTGGACTCCTAGGCGCAAAATAAAGAATTCACACCTTTTCTGAGTCTCACGACATAGGTCTGGAAAAACACTGACATGGAGGCTTTTAAACAAAGTTGTTCCCTTCCAAAAAAAAAAAAAATTCAAAAAACTCTATCAGAAGACAATGTAAATGTTACTAACAAAGTGGCTAATATGCAGGCTTCATCCTCTGACACCTCTAAAATTGCTGGACTCCCGGAATAATACCAGAGCCACATAATATAATTTGTATATGGGAGGATGGGACTCACTAGGAACCCCCAAAACCTCAATTAAATATTGTTTAAACATCTCCTTAGCATTAACATGAACAGACTTGGGAAAGTTAGTAAGTCTCAACTTCTGATGCCGAGAGAAGTTCTCCAAGTGGTCAAAGAATCTTTACAGAAAATATCCACCGAGTCTTCCAACCAGCCTACTCTCGCCTGTATAGAACAAACAGAACCCCAAAGACCAACCACATCCTCAGTGTGCCGTTGCATAGAGTTCACATTAGTTTTCACTTGAACCTGCGAAACAAGTAGTTGTTGAATGGCGGACCAAACAGTCTCCAAAGTAAATTCAACTGGACGTTGCAGAGAGAAGACGAGGAAACCTCTCGCCACACCAGGAGCAGACTCTGAGGCTCACAAACCACTGTCATCGAAGCTATCACAGTTGAGTTCATCAAACCCCTGACAGTACTGACGTGCACAGATCAGATGGTGCGCTGACCCAGAAAGACTTCAGACCTCCCCAACTGCCTCACCACTAGTTCTGCGGAATGGCTTCTTAGTGGTAGAAACCCACCAGCAGGTATTTTCTGAGGTTCACATTCCATAGCTACCACTCTCTTGTTCTCTCTTTATGATCTTATAGAAACTACTTAAACCAGCAATAAGCACCTGTCAGATACTTTGTAGGCATATTCATACTGTACATCTGTATAGACACTGATTTATAGAAGCACCATTATCTATTTGCACATTGCTTAAAGTTTATTGGAAGGCCAAGGCTTACTGGACATTCCACTATTTCATCAGGGGCAACTGATCGAGGCTTCCAAATGAATCCCAGTTACTGGTCAGACACTGTTCTTAATCCTTGAGAAGGGTACTTGGGTAATTCCCTATCTCATGATGTTCAGAAAGCCATTAAAGGCATATTTAGTTCAGCAAGCCATTCTCTGGATTAGAGTTCCTTTCTTTGCCTGACTGAAGAGTTCCTTTCTTTGCCTGACTGAATAGCTCCAAGAGTTTTTAAATTATGCGATTTTAGTCCATATCCAATTGTTGAGTAATATTATGGACTACTGGAACAGAGCTAGTGAAAAAACCTAATTGTATATATTCCTTATTTCTGTTTTCATAGTATTATTATCCACCTTTGTGCATTGTTTTATTTGAATTTAATTTGTGTATGTCAATTGTAGCCTGCCTAGATTTGTAGAATGTGCATTAAATTAAGGGGCATGTTTACTAAAGTATGCTAAGAGTTCGTTTTTACGTCAAATGAACGTTACATGCAAACCCATGGAAAGTGCAAAGACTGTGTACTAATTGTTTGGGGTGTGCCCAGCATGTCGCCCTGCAGCTATCACACTTAAAAGTACCTCATCGCACTAAAGCTTCATTCGCAATTAACACAGATGCACTTAACACCACTCATTGAGGGGTAAGTGCATCTATGCTAAGTGCAACATTGATACCCTGTGTGTGTTAGCAATCCCTGCGCTAACCACGGTCAACTCTCACTCTCTGCCCCTAACCTGTCAGGCCCCCGTCCCATTCCACACTTTCCAGCCTGAAGGACTGCCGCTCCAAAACGAGCGTCCTGCTTCGCTTGCATATCCAGTCGGTAATGCTTTACAAAGGAATTCAAGGATGACCATGTCGCCACCTTACAGATCTCCAGCGGAGCCACCGACCTGGATTCCGCCCACGACGCAGCGTGTGCCCTAGTAGATTGAGCCCAAAGCCCTTCAGGCACCGGCCTACCCTTCAACACGTATGCAGAAGTAATCGCCTCCTTGATCCAACGGGCAATGGAAGCCTTTGAAGCCGATTCACCCTTCCGTGGTCCGGCGAAAAGAACAAAGTCTCAGACTTGCGAAACTCCGACGTCCGACTTAGGTACTTCAACGCCCGCCGGACATCTAAGAGATTCAGCCTGTTTGGGTGCGTTCCCCCAGCGTCGCTCCGAAACACCGGCAAAGAAATCTCCTGATTTAGATGGAATGCCAACACCACCTTGGGCAAAAACCCTGGCACAGGCCTCAACACCACTCGAGAGTCAAGGAACGAAAGGTAAGGTTCTTTACAGGATAACGCTTGTAACTCAGAGACCCTCCTAGCTGAGCAGATTGCCACCAAGAACACCACTTTCAAGGTAAGATCCTTCAATGAGGTACGAGACAGGGGTTCAAACGGCTCCCGTTTCAACGCCTCTAAAACGAATGGAAGGTGCCACGTAGGTACAACCTGTCTAGCTGGCGGCCTTAAAAGAGACACCGCCCGTAAGAAACGTTTAATATCCAAGTGCTCCCCAAGCGACCGACCACCTATCTTACCCCTGAAACACGACAGAGCCGCGACCTGCACTCTAAGAGACGCCGCTGCCAACCCCTTGTCGAAGCCATCTTGCAGAAATTCCAATATCTGCGGAATGATCGCTCTCAAAGGCTCGAGCGCCCTTACGCTGCACCATTCTTCAAATACTCTCCAGACTCGAACATACGCCAAGGATGTCGACCTCCTCCGTGCTTTTAACAAGGTGGTAATCACTGGCAAAGAATAACCCCTCAACTTTAACCTAGCCCTTTCAATAGCCAAGCCGTAAGCGAGACGCGATCCACGTGCGGCATGACCAGAGGCCCCTGAGACAACAAATCCGCCCTGGCCGAAAGACGCCACAGCCTTGCTACCAGGAGCCTTATCATATCCGCGTACCATGGGCGACGGGGCCAATCCGGCGCTATCAGGATCACCTGCCCTCTGTACCTTTCTATCCGCTGCACTACCCTGCCTATCAAGACCCACGGCGGAAAAATGTACAGGAGTTTCTCCTCTGGCCAGTTCTGAATGAGAGCATCTAGACCTTCTGACATCCTTTCTCTTCTCCTGCTGTAAAACCGACTGACCTTGGCCGACTGAAAGGTTGCCATGAGGTCCATGACCGGCAGACCCCACTGACGCGTCAGCATGTGGAACACTTCTGGATGAAGGACCCACTCTCCGGGATCCACCTTCACACGACTGAGAAAGTCGGCCTCTACGTTGTCCACTCCTGCAACATGCGCTGCCGATAGCGCTGCTAGATGCTCCTCGGCCCAGCTGCATAAGGCCTCTGCCTCGGACTCCAGTGCTAAACTGCTTGTTCCCCCCTGGCGATTGACATACGCCACTGCGGTCGCGTTGTCAGAAAACACCCGAACCGCTGACCCCCGGAGGAAGGCTTGAAAACTCTGCAGGGCTAACGACACCGCTCGCAACTCTAACCTGTTGATCGACCAAGACTGCTCCTGCGGACTCCATTGTCCCTGAGTAAACCGGCCCTGGCAGTGCGCTCCCCAGCCCCAAAGGCTGGCGTCTGTCGTTAAAGGTAACCAGACTGGATCCTCCAGCGGTCTTCCCTTCTGCAATGACTCGGGAAGTAACCACCAGCGCAGGGCCACCCTTGTCTCCTCCGGACAAGGGAGCGGCCACAATAGCGGATCCTGTTGGTGGGACCAGCGTCTGAGCAACGCTCTCTGCAACGGCCTCATGTGCGCTCTCGCCCAGGGCACCACCTCTATAGTGGATGCCATTGTGCCCAACAACTGAAGGTACTGCCAGGCCGTGGGAGCCTTGCTGCTCAAGAAGCGTCGGACAAGCTTCCGCAGGCCCTGCGCTCTTAGCTGCGGCAGAAACACCTGCTCCTTCTTTGTGTCGAACCGAGCTCCTAAATACTCCATGCATTGCGAGGAAACCAGGTGACTCTCTGACATATTCACCACCCAACCCAGGCTCTCTAGGAACTCTACTACCCTGGCCGTCGCCGTCTCGCTCTCCCTTCTCGATTTCGCTCGAATCAACCAATCGTCCAGGTAAGGGTGTACCAGAATCCCTTCCCGTCACAAGGCTGCCACGACCACCACCATGATCTTGGTAAACGTGGGCGGCGCCATCGCCAAGCCAAAACGGCAAAGCCCAGAACTGGAACTGCCCGAAGGGAACTGCAAAACAGAGGTACTTTTGATGAGCCGGCCTTATGGGAATGTGAAGATACGCCTCCGACAGATCTAGGGAGGTAAGGAATTCCCCTGCTCGGACTGCGACTATGACTGAACGCAGGATCTCCATGTGAAAATGGGAAACTCGAAGACACCGATTCACTCCTTTGAGATCCAAAATTGGTCGGACCCCGCCGTCCTTTGGAACCACGAAATAAATGGAGAATCGACCGCATCCGTATTGGTCTGAAGGCACCGGAACTATTGCCCTGAGATCCAGAAGCCTCTGCACGGTCCCTCTCACCGCCACGCTCTTGCTCGCCGACTTGCAGGGGGACCGCACAAAGGCCTCCCGCACCGGACACCGCAGTTCCAGCGCGTACCCTTCTCGGATGACTTCCAGCACCCATTGATCGGACGTGACACAGACCCAGGTGTCGTAGAACTCCTGCAACCGCCCTCCTACAGGTACTAGCGGCGCCTGGGTCCCCCTGACTTCATTGTGATTTCTGAACACTAGAGGCAGAGGAAGATCCGGCAGCTCCAAATCCTCTCCCTGCCCCTCAAAATCCCCGGAACCCCTGATTTCTGCTTGGAAACCTGCCTCTCTGGCTGGGATTAAACCTTTGGAACTGAAAACGACGAAAATCCCGCTGCTGGCCCTTGCCCGCGGGTGCCGACCGCCCAGTCTTGGGCTTGTCCTCTGGTAATCTGCCCCCTTTAGATTCACCAATGTCCTTGACTATTTTCTCCAAATCCTCGCCAAACAAGAGCTTCCCTTTAAAGGGAAGCTTACTTAGCCTTGACTTAGAAGAGTTGTCCACTGCCCAATTACGAAGCCACAAATAGTGCCTCACTGCTACTGCGGACGCCATACTCTTTGACAGGGCTCGCATTAGATCATAATGAATATCCGCCAAGTATGCCGTCCCGGACTCCAATCGGGACGCCTCCCCGACCTTATCACTCTTGACCATTGTGGGCCCTCTGAGACCACCTTAAACAAGCTCTGGCCACCCAGGCTCCGCAGATAGCCGCTTGGAGCACCACGGCATTCACATCAAATATCTGCCTCAGAAGGACATCCAACTTCCTGTCCTGCGTGTCCTTAAGGGCTGTACTGCCCTCAACCGGGATCATGGTCTTCTTTGTTACTGCCGCGTCCACCTTGGGAGGTTTAAACACCTCTCTATCTTGCTCCACAAGGGGGTAAAGTCTAATCATAACTCTAGACCCCCTAAGGGGCGCCTCTGGCACATTCCACTCTTCCTGAATCATCTCCTGGAAAACCCTGTGCACCGGGAACGCCCTTTGATTCTTCCTAAAGACTGGTAACAAGGGGTCCTCAAGAGTGTCATCTTCCCACGACCCCGGGACCGGCATGTTTAACGCCATCAGCGTTTCACCAATGAGCGCTGGCAGCTCCTCCCTACGGAAGACCCGTACCACTCTCGCCTGATCCTCCTTATCCGCGAGCTCACCTTCCTCTAGCTCCTCTTATATGTCCAGACTTCGACTCTCCTCATCTGATAGTTGTCCCTCTGACTCACCCGAGGGATCCTTAGGGCTCTCAGTTATCCGTGATTTCTTAGTGCCTCCCTGCAACTCGCCCACACTCTGAGAAAGCGCCGACCTCTTCACCCCGCGTATCTGGGATTGCTTCTTAACCTGCCCCTGCGAGAAGCTACCGACTGCGTGCTGCAAGAGCGCCACGAAGTCCGCAGAAAAAATAGATTCCAGCCCTTTAGGCCAGGCCGGCAGAGTGGGCGAGACATCCGGCGCAAAGGAAGGACCTTCCAGTGGATCCTCCAGAGGCATACTATTTGCTGGAAGGACTGACAGTCCTGTTTCGGAGGCCATGCGCCCCTCTTTGTTCTCCTCAATGCTGTCCATGACAGAGTTCTCCTTTACACAACCTCTGCACACCCCCGAATCCGCAGCCAAGGCCCTTCTAGCCCCACAGACAAAACACTGGGGCCTAGAGGGCATCCCGGCCCTAAACGGCAACTGCTATCTGCCTCTAGAACACTCAGGCGCGGGTTAAACACAGACGGCGAGCCCCCGCCTTGAAAACTGAATTCCACAAGCCCGGAGGAGGCCCTAAGGGTAGAGATCCTCTAAACCGAGAAAAAGCTGATGCCGCCGCTATCGAGGCTCTCCTCGCCCCCCCGCGAGCACTCCGTACTAGGCCCGACGCTGCTCAAAGTTTTCCCGCGCCGCCACCATGCGGCCGGGCCTGCCGCCCGTTTCGCGCTCAAATGCGCTGACGGGGAAATTACTTCCAACGGACCTTCTTACCTTTAGTCGGTCTGCTGTTCCCCGACACAGGTCAATTTGAGTGTCTGCCCCTGCCGCCGACCACGGCCCCTGCCCGGGCTTGCACAGGGGGGGGGGGGGGAGGGGAGGGGAGGGGAGGAAACAGGGCCGAGTATCCTCGCGCGTTTACTGCCTGACAGGCAACACGCTCAGCCAAGAAGTACAGACAGGCAGGACCTCTGTACAAACGCCGGCTGTGTCTCTCTCTCTGCAGCTACTCCGCTGACATCCGCCTCCCAGCTGCAGCACTCCGGAGAATATCTCCACTCCGTTAGAGGGAACCCCGTCAACCCCCCAGGCGCAGGGAACCTCCAGGAGGGGGAGAGAGCCTTCTGTCCCGGCTTAAAGGTACAGCCTTTGCCAGCTGGACCGATTCCCTTTAACAATAATTCTTGTTGTTTTTAATTCTCTCCACTACTCCTAACACTACACTCAGTTGTTCATCCAGTGAGCCCGGACCTCCCAGGCTCACCGTCCCTTCAGCTGCTTGGAGACTGAGGTAACTGGCGAATAGAGGCGGCTCCTGGGAGGATATACTGGTGACATCATTAAAAGAAGGAGGTTCCTCAGTCTCCAAGCTGCTGAATAAGGTGGACAACCCAGAGGTCCGGGACTAGGCTGGAGATACGATCAGGAACATGACTTTTGCAAAAATTTGTTGACCAGTGTTATGTGGCTTCCACTAGAAACGAGGTGATTTGGATAAACTCCTTATTCATAAGGAACAGTGGGGGTTTTTTGCACATGCTAGAACCCTTAGGTCTGAATGAGCTCATAGATTGAACAGCATCAGTTATAGACAGGCTTTCCATTCTTTTTGGCATTTATGAAGTTATAGAAAAAATATGGACTTTGATTGGCTACCTTTTTGTTTTATGTCATTTTTTTCTCTCTCTAATGCTATGTTTAGTGTTTTTCAGCTGTTTTTCTGAATGGGCTCTGCGAGGTGCAGGTGATGATTTGTCCACTCTGGGTTTCCTTGAAGTGATGTAAAAACTACTGTCTGATGTCTTCAGTTCCTGTAGCAGCTTTACATCAAGATTTTGAGAGGATGATCTATTTCCCTGCATGCTGTTTTTGATTTTCAGAACCAGTTTGACGGGGCTTAACAATCCTGCTCCCTGATGAAGTGTCCGTGTGACACACTTGGTGTTGGAGTCCTGGCTTCGGATTTAAGCCTTTCTCACTCTTGCTGCACCTTTTCAAGCTAAGTTGGAGCTTTGTATACCCGTTCATAATTTTCTACTGTTCTACCATTCATATGTGCATAATTACTCTACAGTTACTGTAAGTATTTTGTATATAAAAGGTTTTTTATGACCGCTGATGTTTCGCTGCCTCTTTCAGTTTATTGTACAGAAATAGCTGGCATTCTCCCATTGAGATCCTTTTGATTTTTGGACTCTGGGAGTTATAGAAAGGTCTTTTTCCTCTTATAATTTAACCTTACCAGGTCAGTTTATATCATTGGGTAGGTTCTTTTTGGGACATTTTATATTTACTCCGCTACCATATCCGTGCTTTCCTAAAGAAGGTACCAGGAGTCCCTTAGCTCCTACCTTATACAATTTTGGTATTCACCTGTGTATTAAATATATAAACCTATAGGGCTCGCACCATGCCACCCAGATCTCTTTTGGAGCAAATTTTGTTTTTTCCGTTTAAGCATCACATGTCCATCTAAGAGAGGTAGCAACATTATATAGGCCCTTGCAGAGTAATTATTGAACAGTAAAATGTCATTACCATTATAGTTCACCTCTTTATCCTTACGAAAAGCTCTCCTAAGGCCACCTTATCAGCCCAGTTCAGCATTTTTGCAATTAATGCATGCAGCCTACTATTCTGATAAGGTCCAATTCTGTGGATTTGTTCACAGCTAAACTAGCTTTCAGCCTCCTCTATTCCTACTTTTTCCAGTAGCCATTGCTCAAAGATACTGCTGAGCTCTGTATCCTTTACCGACTCCGAAACAACTAGCCTAAGACTGTTGCGACAGTTCCTATTTTCTTGGTCTTCCAATTCTGTCAGTCAACACCAGCCTAGCATGCATGAGCTCATCCACTTGTGCATGCAACCGGTTCATAATAGCTTCCTGCCAACTTGCCTGGTTTTCCACTTCACGAATCCTATGCACTTGAGAATCCAATTCGTCTAAATTTCATTCATCGCCGACTGCAACTTCATGAAGTGATTCTCCAGTGCCACTGAAACACCTTTAGATATCTCATCTACTAAATCCGCAGTATCTGCTAACTCACTTTTCCCATTAGCTGTTGCCATCTTGGCTTCTTGTGCTTTAGCCTTCTCTTTGTTACTGCATTGTGTTTGAGGTTCTCTTAGCTACAGCTGTCAGTTTTGCATTCTAATCATGCTGCACAAGATATACACTAATCTTGGGTTCAATCTCCACTTTCTAGTATCACGGAGGCAAGCAAATTATGTTTACTGGGGGGGGGGGGGTGAAGGTTCTGGCGCCTCTCTGGATTGCTGCTTCCTATCTCCCCTTCATTACCGGATGCCTTTTTTTTTCACAAGTTGATGTAGAAAACTTGGGGAATGTGGTCCAAAAATTTACATTTTCTTAATTTTCCCCAGAATAGGTTGATTTCTTTTTATGACATTCTCAAAAGCTACTTTGTAAATGTGTTGTAAATTCCATCCAAATCTCTTCCTGGTATTTCAGGGCTAAGTACATCCAAAACTCCTTGCAGAAAGAGGGGTTGGCAGTGATAGAATATATGGCATCTTCAGGCAATCAAGTCGCACAAAGACGCATGGAGGAGACAACAAAGAGGGTCATTATGTGAAGCCAACAAGCCACTAGAGATTGAATTTTGAAATTGTTCAAGAACAGATGCACCATATATAATATATATAAAATATTTTTGCTCACGTTTCCTCTGTTTCTCAAGCTGTTAGAAAAGAGTTCCTTTCATTGTGCTCATTAGCTATTTCTTTGGCTACATTGGACAAATTTAAATCTCCTCAAAAAGATATTATTAAAATAGCAAAAGAAAACATTTAGAAGATCATTTTAACAGGCTTGCAATGAATTTAGATGTGCAAATGCCCTGAACATATAAACAGCAATTATAGAAAAGCTATTTACACATTTGGAACTGCAGCACAGAGTTTAGAATGGGGAGTGTTATAGGCGTGATCTGGGCATGTACTTCTCATCTGCAACAGCATATATTCCAAAAACGGTGTCTCAGCTAACTGCTCATTTGAACCTAGAGTTTCCACTAGAGTCCAAAGGGGCATTTATGCTTGCTTCTCTGGCATTTTAAACCAGCTCACCCAAGTCAGAGTTTTCACTCAGCTCCTTAACCAGCGTTTCCAGGATGTCCAGTTTTCATAAAACCCAGCATTTAAATGGTGAGGTTTTACAGTCAGTATTTACATATTCAAACCTCTTAGTGAGGACACTTCCTATGGGAGCATTGCTACTAACAAGGTTGTTCCTGCAAAATGTACAGCATTTACACCTTTATCTCCCAGCATGCTTATACATATTTTACAAAAGGCTCCACGTTCGGCAAGCCTTCTGTGAAATATCTGGGTATCCCAAAT
Organism: Ichthyophis bannanicus; assembly: GCA_033557465.1. Lineage (NCBI taxonomy): Eukaryota > Metazoa > Chordata > Amphibia > Gymnophiona > Ichthyophiidae > Ichthyophis > Ichthyophis bannanicus. The sequence continues at coordinate 174,445,546 of CM066043.1, read as the reverse complement.
CCTACCTCCAAGCCCTATTCAAAAATGTCTCTCTCTCGGAGAGGAAGGGACGTCAACGCACCAAATGGTCGGCTGAGCTCCGCTGAACCCCCAGTTAAAAATCGCCTCTACCCAAACTCATATTTGCCCCAAAGTGCTCGAATGAATGCTGGATCATCTGCATGACCACATGGAAGAAAACCACTTATCTGCACGAGTTTGCCTACCAGGACGGGAAGTCAGAGCAGCGCGAGGGAGGGAAAATGGTGATGGAGGGAAGCTGTGTGCTACCTGGCGATTTCTGTAGAGGCGAGGAGGAATAGGGAGCGGATTCTGAACAGGGCATCACTCGCTTGGAGCTCAGAAGATGGTTTCTAGAGCTAAAAGAAGAGTTGAAAAAGGTCACTCTGAAATTGAAGGTGTAGGCCTCCTTGTTCAGGATTTATTTATTTATTTATTTACATTCTCTTATATACCGCGCTATTCTGCATCAGTGCGGTTTACATTGAACAAACTGAAATTACATTGAACAGGGCATTATAACTTGGTGATAACTATTTTACAGAGAACATGGGCTATGGAGGGTTAAGTGGCTTGCCCAAGACCACAAGGAGCACCTGTGAGACTAGAAACCCCAGTCCTTCCGGCCCAAGGTTGCTGTCCTCTAGTGGGATTTGAACACCCGACCTTCCGGCCTGAAGTACCTTGCCCCAACCACTAGGCCACTCCTAGTGAAACAAGGCTGGATAGTGTGCAGGAAGAGATGGATGGGCTCCACCACATGGTCCAGAAAATTGGCCATGACAAGGAGGGATTTTGCTTAAAGATCAAGGACATGGAAAACCTGCATTCAGGGCGTCCCAGAGTCTGCTGAGTTCGCAGATGCATCTCTCGTGGCCAAAGAGATATGCTGTGCAATGCTACAGGCTGGCAGTGAAGGGCGCGAAAGTGAGTCTCTTAAAATAGAATGGGCCCAGAAGACCCTGGGACTGCCTAATGACCAGCACCCTAAAGACATTATAATATGTCTGCATGAATATGCTGTAAAAGAGTGATTAATGCAGTAGATGAATTGGGAAAATTTCCTTGGAAAGGATGTGAGGTTGGACTTTATGACGACATGTCTTCGGCCACGATGGCCTGACGCCAAGGGTTTCATCCAATCACACAGAAGCTACAAAAGGGACAATATCGATAGAAGTGGCTCTACCTGGCTGGTTTGGCATTTTCTATTAATGGAGTGACAAACATAGCTATGACCCCACAGGAAGCACTGGTAGAATTGCGGGAACTTGAAGCTACTGACGTGGAGCTTCCCTGACAAGGAAAGGAGCACCCCTCTACCCCCTCCCAAAAGAGCAAAGTGGCAAATGGTGCAGTTATGAGGAGAACGTAAAAAACTTGACAATAATAAGAACCACCCCTGAATCACTCTTTGGACCTGTGTTGGACTAAGGAGATATGATACTATAACAGCCCGGAAGGACACTGAAAACCAAAGGACTGGGGGGTCATTGTTGGCTGAAGGGTCAGATGCATGGCTCGGGAAGGGGGAAGCAGGTATGCTGTGAATTAACAGTTGAAGAGGCTGGGAGCAGATTGAGTTGGCTGAGTGCGTAAGGGAGGATGGAAGGATGAGTGTTTGCTTAGGTATGAAAGCGCAAGAAGGATCAGTTTGGAATGGGCTCTGGTTATGGGTATGAAAGCAGCAAAGGGATGGAGTGAATGACTGTGGCAGGGTGTGGTGAATGCGATGGGGGGGGATGGGTTGATTTGGAAGGAAGAATGGAGGAAGTTCGGGGGGTTGACCACTACTCTGGTTCTAAGTGATCGAGGTGGGGAGGATTCTCTGGAGAAGGGAAGGGAAGGCGGGAGAAGGGGGATGATTGGTGGAAGGGGGGCATAGGAGGGGGGAACAGTTGGGGGGAGGTGAGGAAGCTCGGGCTGTTTCCAACTAGTGTTTTAATTGAGAGATGGCATTAAGTAGGAAAGCTCAAGGTGGTCACTGTCAGCTGGTCTCGCTAAATGTGAAGGGTTTGGGGTCCTGGCCTGCTACAAAAGGAGGCAAGGCAATGGGAAGCAGACTATGCTTCTGCCAGAACCCTAAACCCTACATATTTGAAGCAGCACAAGCCTACCTACTACAGACGAGGAGATTCCTGCACATGTTCCTCTCAACTAATGCGAGTGCGACCAGGAGGGAGACCAGGGCCATAATATCAAGATTTTTGATAAAAAGGGGTGCTATCGGTTTCTCAAGGAAGAGCTGAACGATCAGCTGATGCTGTTGGCCAATATACATGCAACGAAAGAGGCACAGGGACGAGATGTTATAGAAATTGCTAAGCTTTTCCACAGCACCTCTTATACTGGGAGGAGACTTCAGTTTAACTAAAGACTCCAGTTTGGACAACTCTAGAGGGGAAATGGAGTGAGAGGAACAAGAGTTCACAAATGCAGGTTGGGGCTACTGCTGGAGACCCTAAACTTGGTAGATAGCTGGAGGATATGGGAGGGTAGAAAAAGCGTAGTTACTCACCTGCAACAGGTGTTCTCTGGGGACAGCGGGAATCTGTCCTCACATATAGGTGATGTCGGCAATGACGGAGCCCCCATGGAAGCATCTCCCCAGCTTCCAAAGAAAGCCTTTAGCAGATGCACCATGCATGTGTGGTCCCCTTCCTGCCCAAGGGTGCCATTTTGCCTCAGACTAATGACACGGCTAAGATGGCAAACAAAAAAAATAAAATACGGTAAAGAAGCAACTCCAAGGGGAGGAGGGAGGATTGTGAGAACTGATTCCTGCTGTCCCCAGAGAATACCTGTTACAGGTGAGTAACTACACTTTCTCCAGGAACCAGCAGTCCTCACATATGGGACTCCCCAGATACAGGCTACCGAGAACCTGTAAAAATTCCATGGCAACCTGTAAAAGGTGAGCCGTGATCAGAGGCAGCTGAGTCCCTACTCTCGCAAGACCCAAGTGTCTGGTGGAGAACCATCACTCTGGTAGCCTGAACACAGAAGGACTGGAGGGCAGGAGTTGCCTACACCCCAGAGAGATTACGGAGTATGGCCTGGCTGACCAGGTGGCGGCCCAAAAGATTTTCATCGTGGGGACCGAATGTAGATTTGCCACAGAAGTAGCCATGGCCCTGATGCAGTGCGCCATGACCTTCTGGTCCAGTGAGATCCCCACTTGCTCATAGGCGAGGGTAATGTAGTCCGCCACCCAAGCAGACAGAGTTTGCTTAGTCACTGGGAGCTCCAGACGACTGGGGTCATAGGATACGAAAAGCTAAGGTGCTTTGCAGTGGCCCTGAGTCCGTTGCAAATAGAAGGACAGGGTCCTTTTACAATCCAGAGTATGGAAAATGGTCTCCGCCCTGCCGGTGTGAGGCCCCAGATAGAAGTTGGGGAGCACCACCTGATTGAGGTGGAATGGGGACACCACGTTTGGCAGAAACATGGGGTGTGTGCGGAGCACCACCCTGTTCTTGTAGTACCTCATGTAGGGGGGCTCTGCGAGCTGATGTGAGTGCTACAAGGAAGACTACTTTCCAGGAGAGGTATCTCAAAGGTTTAGTGAGTTGCGAAAGCACCACATTGAGATCCCACTCCGTCATTGGAGGGCAGACAGGGGGTTTGGATAGCATGAGGCCCAGCAAGTACCGAGACACAAGGGCTGAGCCGAGAGGGCTTGCCCTCAATGGAATGGTGGTATGCTGAGATAACAGTCATGTGTACTCTGACAGTTGGACTTTAGTCCCACCTGCAACAGATGGAGCAGGTACTGGCGTACCACTTGTACCGAGCAGGGGAATGGGTTTGCCCATCTTTTGGCGCACCACACCAAGAATCGGTGCCACTTGAAGACATACTGCCTTCTTGTGGAAGCCTTACGAGCAGCCAAAAGAATCTCTTCCACGTCCCGTGGAAGACTGAAGGGAACTAACACTACCGTTTCAGCAGCCAAGCCATGAGTGACAGGGACCCCAGGTTGGGGTGTAGGAGAAAGCCCTGTTCCTTTGAGAGTAGTCCTGCGTCTCGGCCCAGGGGAATTGGCGACACCGCCAACAGGGAGAGGAGCAGCAGGAACCAGGGTTGCCTGGGTCACCAGGGAGCTGTCAGTACTAGTGATGCCCTTTCACGCTGGATCTTGTAGAGGGTCTTGGCAATCAGTAGTATTGGTGGGAAGGCATACAGGAGGCCTTCCATTTATGGAATGAGGAACGCATCCGCTGCCACCCAGGAGCAGAAGCAGGGCAACTGCATGTTATCCGGGCTGGCGAACAGGTCCACCAGGGAGATGGTCCCAGTCAAAACAGCGAGGAGGCCACTTCGGGATCCAGGCACCACTTGTGCAGGTGGAGGACTCTACTCAGCTTGTCCACCAGGGCACTGTCTTGGCCCGGGAGGTAAACCGCTCTTAGGAGCATCCCTGTGGGTCGCATAGGAGCAGAGGGCTACCGCCGCCTGGAAGAGGGAGTAAGACTCTGTGCACCCTTTTTGTTCAGGAAGAACATTGCGACTTGGTTGTCGGTCTGGACCAGTACCGATTGGTGCTGCAGCTGGTGGCAGAAGGCTCGGGCGAGTTGGCTCAGGGGCCGGAAAGGAACCAGTATGCAAACTGGACAGAAATATAACAAAAAACCCCCACACTTTTTCCCCGAGGAAACTGGATAGACGTCCAGAGGGCTCCGCGAAAAAAAGGAGACTGGGGCAAGCTGGGGAGATGCTTACGCACAGGCTCTGTCGGTGCTGATGTCACCCATATGTGAGGCCTGACTTCCTGCATGTTCCCGGATTACAGGCTTATACATATTACTCACCCCAATACCAGAGTTCTAGTCTGTAGGACATGTTTTGACTGGACTGCACCTGGGTAACAGCTACTGAAAAAGCAGAGATTGGGGAAATCTCATGGTCTGATCACACGCCAATAGGGCTCCTACTGTGGCTGAGGAGACTGGTCACGAGAGTATGGTTTTGGAAGCTCAATGATTCTCTTTTAGAGCAGCGGGAGACTGTTCAAAAAAGTGAAGGGAGTCATAGCAGACTATTATAGGCTGAATGATACAGGTGAAATGAATCCTGACACTTTATGGGATGGTTTGAAAGCTGTAGTGTGGGGCATCCTAATATCGGAGGCTACCTACCACAACCAGGTACACAAAAAGGAGGAGATACCCCTCACGGCCCAGCTACAGATTCTAGAGGTACAACAGAGCATTGGTTTCTCCCTACAGCGGAGGGTGCAGATCTTGGTTCTTTTGCATAGGGATGTTAGATTTCAAATGCAAAGGGTGAAACAAATGCATTTTGAGTGGGGTAATAAAGCTGGCAAATTGCTGGCACGCAAGCTCAAGGGCTCAATTAGACAACAAAGAGTCCGGATTAGGGATGAGCATGGGGGTGGAGGGGGTTGCACTATGATGAGCAAGAAATCAGAGGTATTCTCCACCTTTTATAAGACGCTTTATAGTAGTAAGCAGATTAGGACTGGAAGTGAAATGGAGGCCTACTTGCAGACGTGCGAGATGAAGGGGGCTGACTAAAATGAAGGCAGAGTCCCTGGAAGTGGACATCTCCAAGGAGGAGATTTGGCAGGTGATTAGGAGTATGAAAGCAGGTAAGGCCCCTGGCTTAGATAAACATTCTGCACAATTTTACAGGAAGCTCTCCGCTGGGCTGATTGACCGGCTCCAGACACTCTTTATTGAAAACTCTTCAAAGGGGAGGCTACCAAAGAGCATTCGAGATGCCCGGGTGACAGTTATCCTCAACCTTATCTGAAAAGCGAAGGCAGCAAAGGAGGACTCTATATTGGTGGTAGTTGATGCTGAGAAAGCGTTTGACAGAGTGGAATGGGCATTTCTGTTTCAGGTCCTGAAAAGGGTAGGCTTAGGAGTACGCCTTGTGGGTTGGGTAAGAGCACTACATGTTGGCCCGGTGGCCCACATTCATGTGAACAAAGCCTATTCAAGGGAGTTCCCCTTGGGGAGGGGACAAGGCAGGGCTGCCCTTTGTCACAACTATTGTTTGCCCTGATGATTGAGCTATTGGCAGAGACAGTGAGACAAAATGTAAATATACGTGGGATTCAAGTAGGTGGAGCGGAGTATAGAATAGGTCTTTTTGCTGATGTTATCTACACTCTGACTTGCCCCCTCACATCTCTAACTAACTTGTTGCAGGAGATTGCCCACTACAGTCAGCTATCAGGCTACAAAATGAACATGACAAAAATGAAAATTCTCAAGATCCATTTGGAATCTGGACTGCAGGAGAGCTTGTGTGAGGCATTCCCTTTCAAACGGGCGAAACATTCCACTATCTTGGGGTCCAAGTGGGGGCTTGATGGGAGGATCTGTACACCCTTAATTATAAGACGTTATGGTTATCAATTAAAGAGGATTTGGATAGGTGGGATAGGATGATCCTATCATGTATGGGCTGCATTGCGACTCTCAAGATGAGCCTGTTGCCACGCATCCTGTACTTGTTTCAGGTTCTCCCAATTACACTGTCTGATAAAATCTTGTTGAGTTGGCATAAATGCATTTTTGGCTATGTATGGAAGAAAAGACCCCCAAGGGTGGCAGGACAGGTCCTTATGCAGAGCAAAAAGCAGGGGGGCATGGGAGTGCCTTCCTTGAAGGATTACATAGGTTGGTAAAATGGGGCATGAGAACACAGGGCAAGCAATGGGTGTGGACTGAGCAGTGCTTGGCCGATTCAGTTCTGTTGGGAGAAGTGCTCTGGCTGCCGAAGGCAGCGATGAGGACAGGTCAACCTTTGTTGTGGCAACGTTGCAACTTTGGGAGGGCTGCAGGAGAAAACTGTGGCAATGGTCCGTGGTTCTGGAACACACCGATCACCCACAGTGACCAATTTCCCTTGGAAAGGTTGCATGAGGTCTCTGGGGAATGGGCCCTGGAGAGATGAACCATATGGGTCAAATTTTGGATGAGGAGGGAGACATTGTGAGCTGAAGGGCTGCTATCAGTTACTGAATATGCATGAGTTTCACTACCAACAGGTGCGCCACTATGTGCAGTCCAGACAAAAATGGGGGGACGGGTGGGTCGCCAGAGTGAGTTTGAAAAAATCTGGGTCATGTGGGAGGGAGCCTGGGAGCTTGTCTCTGTTTGCCATAAACTGCTATTGAGGCTACACAAGGGACTTTCCCAGTGTTGTCTGAAATGGGAAGAGGAGCCGGGAGTGATTTTGATGGAGGAACAATGGGAGCATATTATTTTGAGTATTTGTAGGCTTTCCCCAGCAGTCTCTATAGTGCAGCAGGCTACAAGTTACTGTATTGGATGTATTGGGATCCTAGCAGATTGAATAAGATGGAGCTGAAGGAGACTGGGGGTTGCTGGAGGAGCTGAGGACAGGATGGGACCTTCCTACATATGTCCTGGGTGTGTCCACTGGTTTCAAAATATTGGCAGGCAGTGAAGGATCAGTTGAGGAGCGTTGCGATTGCCCCCGCTAACGTGCCTGTTGTCAGCGTCCATGCAGAGGATGGGGAAGGAAATGTCAGAACTTGTTCGGATGTGTCTTGTAGCGGCCCAAATGGCTTTAGCTTGGAAATGGTAAGATCGGCTGACACCCACTATTATGGAGGTGATGGAGTGAATGGAGTGGATCCATAGCATGTCTGCTGCTACAGCAGAGGTGTGTAATTGGCAGGCAGCTTTTCAAACCAAGTTCAGGGCATATGAATGCTGGAAACAGTCCTGGACAGAGTCCGCTTAGATCAAGTTAAAGTTCTGTGTAAGATTTTAATTCTGTAAGCTGACCTTGACCTGACTTAAGCAAGCAGTGTATTATGGCTGAGGGGGACAATGAATGCTTTGTAATCTTTCCATATGTGTTGAATGTTGGTTTGGGAATATGATTGTGTTCAATACATTAACAAATATTTAAAAAAAATGTTTTTTTTTTTTTTTTTTTAATTAAACAGAAGCCATTCAGGATAAATCATTTACTATGGGAGACTTATATTCTATGGTTTCTGGTATCTAAATAGTCTGGCTATATTTCTTTATTAACCCCCTTTATAAAGGGATTCACCCGAGGCAATGTACACTAACTAATTTAGGACAGCCTATTCTCTAAACAGCTTAGCTATATGGACAGCTGTTCTTAAGTGAATCAGGAAATAGAAACTACTTCAAGTACACATCATCAATAATTATTTATTTATATCATCTATCACCCAACCAGGTGCAGGAGCTGGCATGGACCAGGTCGGTCACGAAAAGCGAAGCATTCCAATAGCTGTTTCCAAACTAAACGCATAGGACATATTGCTGCTCTTACTACTTTTACTTCTAACCAATTACTACCAGCCAACAGGGGAGCAAATTCACCCAAATGCAAATACAGAATCAAGTCCATTCTCACATGAAGTAGGCTGCTGTTAAAGGGTTATTTCCAAAGAGGTCAAACAGGAAAGTACCTAGAAGTTCCTCAAGGCTGATAATGTACAGAAGTTCTCTCACTGGTAAAATTATACCAAACTTTCCGAAGCTGATAAGCGCAAAGATTTTATGGGGAAAAAAAAAAAAAACCCCAACTTACAGTGGCGTCATCTGAACCAGAGGCAAATGCATCTCCACTGGGATAGTACCTGAGAGGAAAACAAAAAATACATTTCTAGGTTTATTGCAGAAACAGTAAACAAGATTGTGAAAAAAAGAAATGAAAGTTATATTTACACATGCTGTGCTGTAGTCACAATATTCTGCCTGACAAATAAATGCACTTCCTAGCGTTTACGATTCTGTCACAGGCAGGCTCCTCTCAGAGAAATCTTTTGAAAATTGCCCCTTGTTATAGAAGTTATTTTCTACTGTCATAAATGATCTCTGCGATAAATCTGTTGACTTCTAACCTATGTGTGAGATTTAGAAAGCCTGGGAGTATACAATTTTGTCTTCTAAAGCATTATACTTCTAATTATATTTCAGGAGGAATCCAATGACCTTTACACCGTTTAAAGTCATAATGTTCCCAATGGCTTTATTTCCTGCCATTAAGGAGCTAACTTGGATTCAGTTGCTGGACCTAGTTTCTGCAAACTAAGGATGTTGCGGCCAGGGATACTGTGGAGAAAGGGAAGAGAATCCCACCAGGCATAGCGATAGTTTGAGGGGGAGGGGGGAGGATGGTGCCCCCCCCAAATGTTGCAGGCACTAATGGTGGACCGGACCACCTGCCCCACTACCGGTATGACTTCCTACCCTTTGTCTCCCCAAAGTAAGAAGACGAACCAATGGCCAACAGATGATATTCAGGTATACCATCTTCTAAAAGGATCCAAGTCTGCAACCTCTTAATGAGAGCTGACAGAGAGATAACAGAGTGAAGGATCAAGATGGAGGACACACACGCCATATAGATGTGAATCAAGATTCATGGCATGACAGAACCTGCCCCATCTAAAACCCATTCAACTGGAAAACGAAGGAAGAAGCAAAACAAAATACTGCAACATGAGTTTTCTTTTTTTCCCCCCATTCAGTACTAAAATCTTTCCTGCCCTTGTTACTGGGAAGTTTGATAGCCTCTTGCCCCCACCCCTCTCTTAAAATGAGACAGTAACGTACTACCAAACCACACTCTCATTAGGGAGGAAAACATCAGTCCATAATGCACTGGGGCCCGACTTGGTTCCACATGTCATGCAGCAGCATGACTAAGACAAAGGCAGCCCCTACTGCTTTGAAAGAAAAGTTCTAGAACTGGAACCGAAAACACTAACACTATGAAATATTCTCTCATAGCCCTTTGCTTTCCTTCTTAGGGGAAGGAACGGGCACTTTGCGTAGTGTATCTTAAGATACTGGGCCAAGGACATTCCACATACTACTCCTACTGCAAACGTGGGTGCGTGTTCAAAATATTGATGGATTTTTTTATAATAGTTTGAATAAGCAGTGCAGAAGGAACTAGTAACCTATTTATGTGATAAGGGGAAATCTAGCCAAAGTCAACCACCATCCTCAGTACGATAAGTAGTCCAACTGATCGCCCACATGCAACATATATTTTACTTTGAACAGTAGTACAAAGTCCAAAGTCCCTGCACATTTTGCACCTGGTTTCTTTGCAGATAAAATCTCTCTGGAAAATCACCATGCATAGATTTGAAAATATAATCCAGGTGTGATTTTCCGACCCCACCCAAAACATGCCCCCAGAACGCCTTCTTTCAAATAAGACTAAAAGTATGTGCATTAGGGAGTGTCCTGAGGAATCTTTGCTGGATTGAATGAGGACACTTTTCAATGAGGCAATTTACCCAGGTAAAGTATCTAGGTAATATTCTATATTATTCTTAAAATTGTACCTACAAAATTAATTACAACTGACAAGATATCAGAGATCCAATCATCTCAGAGGATTCTGACGACAGCAAATAGGAGAATGAACAGTATCAGTACCCAAAATAATTACTATGGCCTTAATTATGTATAGATTGTCTAGCTAAATTTGCATATTAGGTCTTACTGGCATATTCCACCCTCCTGGCCTTCCTGGGCAACACTCAAAACTTTAGTCTCCCTGGGACATTCTCCATCCCCCTCACCAGCTCTCTCATATTTTCTTCATCATCATCTTTCCTACCCTCCCTCTGCACCTCATCCCACAGGGCTCAGGATCTTGCTTCCATGCCATGGTATCCTGGATCCCTTCATCTCTTATTCAGTGGAACACATTAGCTTTCCTGACCCCCCCCCCCACACACACACACTTCAGCCAAACATTTTGGCTTTTATGTAACTACAAACAGTATAAAGTTGATGCCATACAACGTTGATATACTAGAACTACTGCAGACCAGTGTGGATTATATCCATTCAACGGCCACATCGTGTTTGCATACATCAGTACAGACATGCACTGGAATCACTGACCCTGGAATTAGACACTTGTGATGTTGTCATACATCTGATGAAAAACAAAGTAACATATGCAGAAAGTTACGTTTTGAGAGATATTTCCACCATGTATCAAATGCAGACCTGACGCTGTTGATATCCGACTCATGGGTTTCAAAGGACTGGATGCACTGGCCGGATCGCATGTCCCACACCACTGCCTTTTTGTCACAGCCCTGGAAAGACCAAACTGGATAAGTTTATGTGTATATGACCATCTACACGTGTCTTCTTAGTCAGACAATTCAGGCTAGTGCTTTCTTCTTTATAAATCCACTATTATCACTGCTGCACATGTCGGCGAAAGCCATAGATATCCATCATCATGGAAAACATACCAGATAGCTGAGCAGGTGAGGCCTATTCAGTATCATTCACTACACAGACATCAGCTGAGGGGAAAGGAACTTCATTACTAAGAGGCATCCCATAAATGCTGTGGAACCCACAAGTTAAAAAGGCATTTCCTTTGGCATTTTAACAGAGCTCAGTATAACTTCCTTCGAAAACCCAGATAGCTTCAGGAGAGTAACCCATCCTCTGAAAGTAAATTCACTCAAACCCAAACAGAGAAGGGGAAAATACTGATTACTTTGAGCAGTTCACCTGGCTGGCTCTGCCTCCCTCTGAGCAGCACTATTGGTACAGTACAAGATAAAAAATGCATCATGGCAGTTCCTAAAACGGGGCATCAGGCAAATCTTTGCTAAATCAGCTCTTCAACATAGTGGATCCGAGATCAGCCACAGTCAGGTACTGGGTATGAGAATATTATGCTCTGTTTATTTATGCTGTCCTCCTCCTCAATGCAGGGACTGTCAACCGTATTGGCAAAAAAGTGGGGGATGGAGCATGGCGAGGTCAGGAAAGGGAGAACACATGAATATTTCATTTTAGTTGGGTATATTTGCACCTGTAGGTTTTCCTTTTGAAAACAAGCTCCCAGCCCTGTTCAGAGTTTAAAACTTGCCCTGCTAATATTATTCCCCACCATAGTTTGATAAAACATCCTTTGGAGGAGGGTGGGAACTTAAATATTAAAATATCCACACTTCTACATTCTGGTATACTATAGAGAAAACTACAGGATACCAACATATTAACATAGGCGAAATTAGACCTTACCTGTTAATTGTCTTTCCTCGAGTCCCTCCAGTCCAGTCCAGTATGTGTGTATTTGTCTCCCTCCATCAGCAGCTGGAGATTGAGCATCTCAGAGTTGTGATGTCACAGTAGAAGAGCTCCCTCCTTAGGCCCCAGAAACCAGTATTCTACTGACAAAGCAGACTTCGAGAGAGCACAATAAACTAAAGTCAGGGAAAGAATCTCTGCATTGTAAACAAAACTAAACAAATCTTATCCATGATGTGAGTACCATATACATACAGAACTACAGTATGCACAGAATGAGAAACTATACCTTCAAGTCAGGGTCATACTTGCCAACTTGAGGTCCAGCCCCCAACTAGAAAGAAAGCATTCCTGCTCATCTGTAACAGGTGATCGGGAACAGCAGGAATCAGTCTTCACATACGAGTATCATCAGTACCGACTGACCCAGAGTGGGAACACTCCCCAGCATCCAACTGGAAAGCTTTTGGTAGCAATCCATTGTGCCTGTGCATCTGCCTTCCCAAGTCCTCTCCTCAGTTGAGTTTGTAGCTGAGACAGAGGAAAAAGAATATCCTACAACTTCTAGAGGAGAAGGGTGGGTTGTGAAGGCTGATTCCTGCTGTTCCCGGAGATCACCTGTTACAGGTGACTAACAACACTATCTCCAGGAAGAAGCAGGAATGCAGTCTTCACATATAGGACTCACTAACTCTGAGGTACCAGACTGGAGTTGTAAGCAGTGGTATCCCCAAGGCTAAAGAGAGCCAAGAAGGTGTGGATACAAAGCAGCCCCATTGGACTCAATTGCAGTTGGCAAGAGCATTGCCAGGGAAGTCTGGTACCAGGAGAAGTCCAGGATAGAGGGTAGGAGTTGTAGTTAAGTTCCAAAAAGGTGCTGGAGAACAGCCTGGCCAAAACCAGCATCCTGACGGGAGTTTCTGTCTAGGCAGTAATGTGCAGTGAAGGTATGAATAGAAGACTAGGTATCAGTTCAACAGATTTCATCAATGGAGATGGAACGAAGGTTGGCAACTGAGGTCGTCATGGCTTGCACGTTGTGAGCCGTGACGTGACCTTCAAGGGAGAGTATCGCTCAAGCATAGGCAAAAGAAATACAGTCCGCAATCCAGTTGGATAGGGTGCACTTTGTAACTGGCAGTCCAAGATGAATTAGATCAAGGGAAATGAATAATTGAGAGGATTTCCTGTGATTCTTGGTTCTGTCCAAGTAGAAAGCCAATGCGTGCTTGCATTGCTTCAGCCTTCGAGGCGTGCGGTCTGGGGAAGATGACCGGTAGTATCACAGATTGGTTGAGGTGTAATGGTGAGACCACCTTCAGAAGGAAGTGTGGATGAGTACAGAGGACCACCTTATCATTGTGGAAACTGGTATATGGAGGATCCGACACTAAAGTCTGCAATTCGCTGATGCGGCAAGCTGAGGTGAGGATGATGAGGAAGATTACCTTCCAAGACGAGAATTTTAAAAAAGTGGGGGCTAAAGGCTCAAAAGCAGGCTTTAGAAGTTGCGCTAGGACCACGTTGAGGCCCTGACCCCTGGTGGTAGTCTGATCGGTGGCTTGAACAGTAGGAGGGGTATGAAGAAATAGGATGCCTGTCCACTGGCCTATGATAGAGTTCATCTGAGTGCCATCTCAGCCTGACTGAGTTAATCTGAGACCAGTCGGAGGAGATATTGTAAAAGGAATTCCACTGGGCAAGCAGAGTGGTCAATATGCTTTGGGGTACACCAGAGTGTGAACATTCGCCATCTGAAGGCATAAGAATGTCTGGTAGACAACTTGCAGGATGCAAGTAGGATGTCCTTGACCTGTTGTGGAAGGTCGAGGTCTGCAAAGATTATGCTTTCAGCAGCCACCCCATGAGATGGAGGGCCTTTGGATTGGGATGGAGAAGCATCCCATGATCCTGAGAGAGGAGATTGGGCGCGTCCCAGGCTGAGAGGTGGAGTCTGCGCCAGACGAGTCAGCAGAGGAAGCCATGGCTGACGGGGCCAGTAAGGGGCTATTAGGATCATAGAGCCCCTGTTGGCCTGCAGCTTGAAGAGGGTCTTGGGTATTGAGAGGATTGGCAAGAATGCATAAAGTAGACCCTTTCCCCAATGGAGAAGGAAGGCATCTGCTGCTTGGCTGTGCCGGGAGGGAAGCCTTGAGCAAAACAAAGTTGTGCATTCTCCTGGGTGGCAAACAGATCTATTCTGGGGGTCTCCTACATGTGGGAGATCCAAGATACCATTTCCAGATTTAAAGTCCACTCGTGTGGACATAGGATACTACTGAGTCTGTACGCAAGGAGATTGAGTTCGTCCAGGAGATAAACCACCTTGAGATGGATGCACTGTGCAATGGAGAAGAACCAGAGATGAAGGGCTTCCTGGCAGAGGGGATAGTAACCCATTCGCTCCTGCTTGTTCACACAGAACATGGCCACCTGGTTGTCTGTTCGGACTAAGACCTGTTTGCCCGAAAGTTGGGGTTGAAAAACCCGAAGGGCATTCGTGAGAGCATGTAGCTCCTAGAAGTTGATCTGCAACTGAGATTCCTGTGGAGTCCACCGCCCCTGTGTGGTGAGACTGTCTAGATGTGCTCCCCTCCTGAGTTTGGAAGCATCCTTTGTCAGGGTGCATCGAGGTGGAGGCATCTAAAAAGGTCACCCACCGAGTAGAATTTGAGGGGAGCACTACCACTGAAGGGAGATGACAAGGGGAGAGGTGATGCAGATGTTGTCAGAGATACCCTGTTGCTTGGGTCCATTGAGACAATAGAGTCCATTGGGCTATCCGCATGTGCAGGCGGACATAGGGGATGACATGGACTTGTTGAAGACCATGTGCCCCAGAAGGCGCAGCATATATTGAGCTGTCACAGCCCTGTGACCCCTTGTGCTGTTGGCTAGCTCGATGAGGCAGGCAGAGCGATCCTGAGGAAGGAAAGCTTGGGCCTGATGAGTGTCTAGAAGTGCTCCAGTGAATTCAAGCTGCTGGGATGGGACCAGGTGCAACATTTGGAAGTTTAGGATGAATCTCAGATCTTGGAGCACAGTGATGGTGCGATGAAGAAATAGTTTTACCTCTTGTGGGGATTTTCCCCTGATTAGCCAGTCATCTAAGTAGGAGAAGATGAAGATCCCTAAAGTATGAAGGTAGATGGTAACCACTGCCATGCATTTTGTGAACACTCGGTGTGCGGAAGCTAACCCGAAGGACTTGCTGTAGTAGACTTGCTGTAGTAGACTGCTGTAGTGGACTTGCTGGAACCGAAAATGCAGATACTGTCTGTGTTGAGAGTGGATCAGCAAATGTGTGTATGCCTCCTTAAGGTCTAGAGAACAAAGCCAGTCGTTCCTCCGAAGGTAAGGCAGAAGTGTACCAAGGGAAATCATTTTGAATTTTTCTCGAACAAGTAATTTGTTTAGGTTCCTTAGATCTAGAATGGGCCTGAACCCTCCTGTCTTCTTGGGGATAAGAAAGCAAGGAGAGCAGAAACCCTTCCCCTTCTGGGAGGGTGGAACTCTTTCCACAGCATCCTGAGCTAACAGGGAGGACACCTCGACTGATAGATTTGTCTGCAAGACGTTTGTAGGATAATCTCTTGTGGAGGTGGTGGGGGCAAGTTTTCAAAATGAAGCTGATAGCCCCCCTTTGGATGATGTTGAGTCCACTGCTCTGATGTGAAGAGGTGCCACCTGTGGGTATAGGAACAGGGTCTGCCTGCTAAGTGTTATGAGTGGGAGACCCTGCAGAGGCAGAGTAGCTATGCTGTCTAGGAAGGAGTCAAAAACCAGGTGCTAGCTGTGGCTGTTCAGCTGGTTGTGGCTTAGGCTTTTTGGGCTGGCGAGGACCCAGCTGTCGCTGTTATTGCTGCTGAGGTTCGTAAGCAGCTGCGGGTGGATAAGAAGGATACTCTCTTCTTCTTAGAATAGAAAGACTTCTTTGGATTAGTCTTTCTCCTAGAGGGATTTGATGTCTTCCTAGAGAGGCGTTTGAAACAGATGATCTCGCTCTCAATCTCTCCAGCCTTCTCTCTTCAACCCTTTCCAAAGGTTCTCTCCAGAGCAGGGGATATTGGCCAATTTATCTTGAACCCACTGCTCAAGGTCAGATGCCTGTAGCCAGACCATTCTGCGAGCATCAATGCATTCTGCTGAAGCTCTGATGGATGACTCAAAGGCATCGAAAGATGCTCTTGTAAGAAATTTGGATGTATTCTGATTTTGCCTGATTAAGGCCTGGAATGCATGACACTTGTCTTCAGGAAGAATAGGTGCAAAGTTCTCCAGATCCATGGCGATATCCTTGAGATACATGCCCATATAGAGCATGTAGGAAGTAATCCTAGAAGTGAGCATGCATGCCTGAAAACACCGACGGCCAAAGGCATCAAGAGTTCTGGAGTCCTTGCCCGGAGGCATAGAAGAATGATCCTTGGAACTCTTGATGCGCCGCATCACCGATTCCACCACCATGGAGTGGTGTGGAAGTTAAGGTTTTTTGGAAGCCAAGGCATGATGGAACTCAGCACATGGTATCGAGTTGTTTGCTGATAGGCAGAACCATTAGTGGGGCCTCCCATATATGTAGCATTAGATCCTGCAGGATATGATGCACCAGTAATGTGGCCGCCTCTTTGGGCGCCGAGGGGTATTGAAGGATTTCAAATTCCTCTGGTCTCTGTTCCGTCTCAGATGCCACAGTGATCTGCAGGCCTACTGCCATGTCCCGAAAGAAGTATTGAAAAGACATGTCCTCTGACAGGGACAGATCAGAAGGGAGGTCCCAGGTTACCCTGGAATCCTCTGATGCATCATCAGAATCAGAGGAGGTAGAGCTCAATTCCGACAGAAAATCAAAATATCGAGGGTCAATGTTGAGGCCCGTTGCAAATACCGATGATTGGTCAGTGCAGCATCGGGAACAATGGCTGTCTGTTCCAAAGGAGGCATCGGAGGGAGAGGGTCTTCCAATGCAGGTCTGAGGTTCGGCATCGGCCCCAGAAGTATCAGCCATAGGCTGGATGTCGATGCCTGCACCACTGAAGCTGTCGATACAGACGATACCAAGGCTGCCAGGAGTACTGCCAAATTCCTCTTGAAAACCAGAATGTGCTGGTCGAGGGAGGAGGCCGATGACTGGGTGGAATCCCACACAGGGCTCTGAGCCACCATCCCAGAGCATGGAACCAGTAGCTCTCAGGAGCGTCCTGGAGCCCCTGTTGTGCTTTGGAGGGTTGGTCTTCCTGTCGGGGCTGTTTGGCAGGCTGGTCAGCATCAGATGCACCTTTCAGTGAATCGTGATGACGATGAAGGGACATACCTTGAGGATCGGTATCGGTTTTCGATGCCGATAACTCAGACTTAGTCTTATGTTAGGACTTTGAGAAGACCTGAGAACCAAGAGAGAAGGCAGACATCCTCGACGATGTGGTAGTCAGTGAAACAGAGTCTGGGGCAAACATAGAACCATACTGCCTGGCTCTGTTCTTTACGTCTCTTTTTGTCATTTGTTGAAACAGAGAAAATTCAGTCAGTAAATGGTCTGGACCCAAACATTTTAAACACCATTCATGTTTATCGGAACTAATGTTGTACCAGAGCATTTGGTATATTTTTTGAAGCCACTGATGTGTTTTTCCATTGTGGTCGAAGAAAAGTAGGCCAAGGCCTAATTTGGTGGTAAAAACCAACAAAACTAGAAAAAATGAAAAATAAAAGAAAAAAAAAACAATTTTTAAAAGAAAAGAAATATCAGGGCAAGTATCGGGGAAGGTACTGGCGTCAAAAAAGTCAGAGCACAAATTTAAACTAAAAAAAATGATGTTTTTTTCCAGTGAGCAGTGAGGGCCTGATCAGACAATGTGACCATGGTAGCCTACATAAATGCCAGGGAGGGATGGGTAGTGCTACATTGGGTGGAGGAAATACTCTTCCTCCCACAGCAGCAGTGGGTGAATCTGGTAGCCTTTTCAGCAGCTCATGTGGCAGCCAAAGAAAATGTGCAGGCAGATTTTCTCAGTGGACACCGGTTAGATCCAGGAGAATGGGAGCTAAATGCGGAAAAAAAAAAAAAAAAAGCCATTTTTACGGGATTCTGATTTTCCACCTGATGCAGAGCCGGTGATTGTTGGAGGGCTCGAAACGTGGCACGTTGTGTCTTTTGAATTCCTCATTGGCTGAAGTCAAGCAAGATAAGTAACGCTGCGAAGTGTTTTCAAGCATTTAATGATTAAAATGGAATGACCGTGGTGGGGGACGGGTGACAGTTCCTGTATCCTCTGATCGGCTTTTCCGACAAAAAGAAAAAGAAAAAGAATTGCATTCTTGGGTTTTAATGTTACACACGGAGGTTTGAAGCTTGGGTTATTTTTGTGCACTGGAAAATGAGAGCATGGAAGGCTTGGAGCACTAGAATGACCGCTCTCATTTCCAACCGATTGATGGCCTATGTGCTCTCTTCCCGAGTCCAACTCCCTTGTGTTACCTGCGACTTGCAATGTGCTCCCCATCCAGAGAGGCTGGCATTGGTCGTCACAAGAATCGAATCCGGAGTTTCTAGCAGCATCCCCGCTGCAAGATGGGCCGGTTGTAGTCCAAGGGACAGATCAGCTTCTTTGTTAGAGGATGGCACTGTGGAGACCATCAAGACAGTAACGCTTGTTGCAGAGGTCTCATGTGTGCTTGTGTCCAGGGAACCAACTTCAAGACTGCTGCCATGGACCTCAGGAGCTGGAGATAGCATCACGCTGAAGGTGCTCCCATGGCCATAAAACTGCGCACCTGCTGCTAAATCTTCTGAACCCTCTTACTTGGTAGAAAAACAAATCAGACTTTGGTATCGAAACGAGTCCCCAGACAGACCAGACTCTGAACTGCCTCATTTGTTCTTGGCTAGGTTGATGACCCATCCAAGACTCTGAAGGAATTCCACCACTCTTTGAGTGGTGTCCATACCCTCTGTGATACGAATGTGACATGCTTTGCCATGAATGGAATGGATACAGCAGACATGTAGCTATTGGGAGTTATTATAGGGCATAACAGCTTGCAGAATGGCCATAATAGTCCTGTAAGATATTAGGGGTTATTTTAGAGCATACACAGCTTGCCTGTGAGATATTAGGGGTTATTATAGGGCATAAACAGCTTGCTTGAAGTGGTCTGAACTAGTATAGTGAGTCAGAAGCACTTCTCTGTACATAAATTGTGTATGAAATCTATATCCAATCATAATCATGAGAATTTTGCTTTCACATGAAGCTCACGCTGTAGTATCCAATGAAAACACATCTCTGATAGAAAACAATTACTGAAACTTGTATATCAAATGTGGAACTTTCCAAGGAGAGGGGAACCGTACTGCACCAGAGACAAAGCAATTCTGTTTTGGCAGCTTTCCCGGATTCCTTCATCGTGGAAAGTTCCTCCGATCGCTGAAGTGACACTACAATATCCGGTATATATATTGATGCATTTCATTTCATGCTAGAACTTATTAGTCATTTTATGCTAGAACTTATTATGTTAGAACTTATTAGAACTTACTTATATGCAATGTATGACTTATAATCTTTTATTTACTATGCAATAAACAGTAGCTTAGTATTACTATCTAAATTGTGCCTGGTTTGGATGTCAGTGAGGACTCAGAGTGATTTGTTATAGTAATACACCCTCCTGCCTCAGATTTTTCTCTACCAATTGTCCAAGTAAGAGTGTACCAAAATGCCTTCTTGTCTTGGGGCAGCCTCCGCCGCTGCCGCCGCCACCACCATTACCTTGGTGAAGGT
Organism: Ichthyophis bannanicus; assembly: GCA_033557465.1. Classification (NCBI taxonomy): domain Eukaryota; kingdom Metazoa; phylum Chordata; class Amphibia; order Gymnophiona; family Ichthyophiidae; genus Ichthyophis; species Ichthyophis bannanicus. Next base: position 174,425,697 of record CM066043.1, on the reverse strand, counting down.
GCGAGGAGCGGTAGCCAGGTCAAATGGCAAGGCTCAAAACTGAAAATGTCCCATTGGTATGGAAAACCGTAGGTACTTTTCTTCTGGTCGAATCGGTATATGGAGGTACACCTCCATTCAGTTCTAGAGAGGTACAGAAACTTGCTCCATCTCACTGCGAGAATGACATACCGTAAGGTTTCCATGTGGAAATGTGACACACGCAATGTATGGTTTACTCATTTGAGATCCAGGATAGGCTGGAATGATCCCTTCTTTTTGGGAACTACAAAGTAAATGGAGTATCGATCTAATCCGCACTGGTTTGTTGGGACTGGCACCACTGCTAGCAGTTGAAGTAACCGATGAACCATGTCCTGAACTGTCTGCTTTTTGGAGGGGGCCTTGCATGGTGATTACACAAAGGCCTCAGAAAGTGGATGAGTGAACTCCAAAGTGTATCCTTCACTTCCCAAATGACTTCCAGAACCCATTGGTCAGTAGTAATTTTGGCCCAGGTGGTATAAAACTGTTGTAGCTAACCCCCTACTGGTACCCCTTCCGCCTGGGCCAACCTCGCTTCATTGGGACTTCTTGGCAGGAGCCGAAGGATAGAGTAATATCCCCTATTGGACCCTCTGTAGCCACAAAAAGGCTGACCTCTCGATGTGTAGCGACCCTTTTGAAAAGGAGCAAAACATGCCGACTGAAACTTTCTGTAGTCCTTAGGCTGGCCTCTGGGAGCTATCCCCTGCTTAGGCCCTTTGGGATGGTCCTCCGGCAAGCGAGGCGCCTTAGTGTCTCCCAGATTCTTAACAAATTTATTCAGTGCTTCTCCAAAGCGTAGTTTGCCCTTAAAGGAGAGTTTACAGAGTCTGATTTTGGAAGATACATCGGCCAACCAGTTCCATAACCACAGGAAATGTCGAGCTGTGATAACAGAGGCCAAAGTCTTAGCAGAGGCTCGGACTGAGTCATAGAAGACAATGGCTAGACAGGCCGAGGTTGATTCAAGCAGCTACTTCTGGCACTCCCACATGAGATTCTAAGTCTGTCATCGTCAAACTTTGTACCCATCAAATAGAAGCTCTGGTCACAAAGGCCCCACAGATTGAGAGCTGTGTGCCAGTACGCTCGTATCAAAAGCCTGCTTCAAAAGGGTCTCGAATTTACAGCCTTGCACATCCCAGAGAGACGCTCCGCCCACCATAGGAATAGTGGTCTTTTTGGTCACCACCAAGAGCAAAAGCATCCACCTTAGGCATTTACAGGAGGTCCTTTTCCTCCTCTGGGATGGGGTATAACCAATCCATGGCCCTTCCTCCCCCTAAGCTGGCCTCCGTTACCTCCCATTCTGACTATCATCTTTTTAATGACCCTATGGATGGGTAAGGAGGCTTGAGAGAGTTTTTAAAGCCTTGCAACAGCAGATCCTCTAAGGGCTTCTCCACTGTGGAAGAGGCGGGAATGATGTTGAGCGCTGTGAGAGAGTGGCTTATTAGAGAAGATAACTCCTTGCGGTGGAAAACTCTTACCACTTTAAGGTCCTCTCCCCTTCTTCTAAATCTGGTTGCCCAATCTCCTCCAGAGATCCGAAGTACCCTACAAGCAGTCTTCTGACACAGATTGATCCCACTATCGTCGGTAACTACATTGGACTGTTGCAATAGTTGAAATAACCAATACATCACTACTGTTGTCAGTACCACATTTTATATGAATTGATTTACAGTTTCACTACTACACCTTAAGGGAAAGCATTACTGTGGTCAAAATTAACGTGTTAGTCATTTTTAAAATTTCTCTGCCTAGCTTAAAAAGTCTGCCACTGTTCACCTCACACTTTACTCTGCTCATTTTTCTTTGCATCTGCTAACAGCCCTAATTCACGACACCCAACCTAATTCGGTTATTATTGTCAGTAACACATCTAAATACTGTTGTCAGTAGTCTTCCCTAACATTACTGTGGTCAGTAATGCGTGTTTAGTCATTCCAAAATTTCCCTACTTAACTTAAAACTATTACCAGTGATTATCTTACACTTTGCTCATTTTCTCTGCACCTGCCTTTAGCCCTGATTAACTACACCCAGCCTGATTCTACTGTTACCAGTAACACACCAAATTACTGTTGTCAGTAACCTTCCTCTACATTAACCCTACTCCATTACCGTTGACAGTAGCCTATACCTACATTACCCCAACCAAAATGTCATTACTGAACTCCTCCAAATCTAGAATACCATTAATCTACCTCACTATTTCTATTCTAACCATTCTTGCCCACAGCCTAAATAATAACTTTAAAAACATCCCGATCATACACAGCCCAACAAGAAACAGTCTCCCAGCATGGCAACCCTACATAGAACACTATCCTAAAGTGAACCACCATAGATTAATTCATATAAACTACACTTCACTCCCGCAGCCTAAAAATCTCAACCCATGCAAAAGACTAGATTCTTTATCAATAATTCTAATTAATGCCAGATCAATGAAAAATAAGTTGCCTATATTCACAGATATTCTAGACAACCAAACTCCAGACATATTATGTGTAACAGAGACATGGTTAACAGACACAGATAACGTATACCTAAACCAACTAAGCAATAATAATTATGATACCTTCTATACACATAGAACTCACAAAAAAGGTGGTGGAGTACTAATAATGTCAAAAAAAGAACTAAATGCAAAAAAACTACAATCACACTTACCTACAAACATTGACACAATCATTATGAAAATTGGAAACATAAAAATCTGTCTAATTTATAGACCACCAGACCAACAATCAGAAAACCTGGACCCCTTAATTGAATTCCTAAGCTCCTCCACTGACCAAAACCCAATACTAATGCTTGGTGACTTTAACCTCCCCTCCTTACCAGCGTCATACGCCTCCCTCTTTTTAGATTCCATCACAGATATGGACTTTCACCAAATAGTAACTGCCAGCACTCACAGTAAAGGCAATATACTTGACTTGGTCCTACTGCCAGATGTACTTTACAGATCTTATAACCCCAACTCCCTCAAATGTACCTCAACCCCTTGGTCAGACCATCATCTCATTGACTTTAAAATTGCAATCAATAACACAACAGTTAAACGAACCCCAACTAATGTTCCACCCTACAGATTTAAAAAATATAACGAAGAGGATTTCCTAGACACGATAATTCCCAAATTATCTAATTCACCTCAAAATCTTGATGTAGCAGTAACTAACTGGCACGATATCATTTACAACGCAGCTGCTAATAAGCAAGCCACAAAGAAAAACATGCATTCCAAAACTGATAAAGCCCCCTGGTACAATAACACACTAAACCAAATGAAAAGAAATCTGAGGAAAGCGGAATGCAAATGGAGAAAAAATAAAAACCCCATTAATAAAGATTCATATATCACTCTCCTTAACTCATATAAAGATGCAATTAACAATGCCAAGAAAAATTACCATGCCACAATACTAAACAATGCAATAAACAGACCTAGAGAACTATTCTCAATAGCCCAAAAACTAACGAATAACACCCACAACTCTAGCAATGAAATTACAGATATCTCCCCACAGAATTTGGCAAACTACTACATGAACAAAATTATGTCCCACCCCCACTTACCAAATACTAAAAACCTATCTCAAACCCATTTTTCAGACGAATGGACTGATTTCCAACCGCTATCTAATGTTGCACTCAAGAATATAATAACTAATATCAATACAACAACCTCACTCCTTGACCCTTGTCCAGTAACATGGATAAAGAACTCTCTACCTATCCTCTCACAATTCATCCTCCCCATAATAAATCTCTCGCTAAAAAATGGGTACCTACCCCCTTCACTAAAACATGCACAGATTCGTCCAATCTTAAAAAACCCCACCCTAGACAAATCATCACCTAAATCCTACAGACCCATATCAAGTATCCCGTTTATGGCTAAGCTAATAGAAAAAGCAGTTCAAATTCAGACCCAAGAATACATTGATAGTTCAGCCCCCCTTGATGATCAACAGTATGGGTTTCACCCTCATCATGGGGTAGAATCACTACTAACAGTGCTAATTGATACCCTTGTAAGAGGCATTGATAATTCAAAACAGGCATTCCTACTCATATTCATTGACATCTCTGCAGCCTTTGACAGTGTCCACCACTCAACAATGATCAGTAAATTAAGACAAATAGGAATAAAATCCACGGTTCTCAACTGGTTTTCCTCTTACCTAAGTGACCAAACCCAAACGGTACGAATTGGTAACCTAACTTCAAAAACTTACAATCAAGAATTGGGCCTCCCCCAGGGCTCTGCACTGTCAGCGCTTCTTTTTAACATTTACTTAAAACACATCTGTCAAATATTTAGAAAATTCAATGTTCACTATCACCTTTATGAGGACGATATAATGATGTACATCCCATTCACAATACCTAATATTCCTACACTACTCATTAATACCTGCCTCAATGAAATAAACAATTGGCTAAATGAAAACAACTTATTCATTAATCACGCAAAAACAGAAGCCCTAATAGTAACTAAAAACACAACTTTCATTCCCCCATCACACATCACATTGCAAAATAATGATATTATAATAAAAACTGAAATACGTTACCTAGGCGTAATACTAGACAAACACCTCAGTATGGACACACATATAAGAAATATAACAAAAAAAGTTTATTTTAAACTTAAAGTATTAAAACAACTCCGCCCTCTAATGCACCTACAAGATTTTCAACGTATAATACAAGCGATAATAACTCCCCATTTTGACTTTGCGAACTTAATCCTACTAGGCGTAACAAAACATAATTTTAAAAAACTTCAAATAGCACAAAATGCAGCAGCCAGGACTATCATGAATGCCCCACCATTCCATCATATAACACCTATTTTAGAGTATCTACACTGGCTCCCGATTCAATGCCGGATTCATTATAAAACTCTTAACTACATACAAAGTCCTAAATAACTCAGCCCCTCGTACTCTAAACAATCTTATCAATAAAGAACCCAATCATATTCCCCAAAGACGAGACCAACTAAATAAACTAATAACACCAAAGGAATTTATAAAGGCCAAAAAATCAACAAACAAGAAAGCATTCTCTCATGCTGCCCCTATAATTTGGAACACCATTCCCTCGGAATTAAGATCCCTATCTCAAATCATAGAGTTCAGGAAAAAACTGAAAACACACCTATTCTCATCATACTACGGTTCCTTGTCGAACTCACCTTTTCAACAAGAAAAAGGTTAGTTTTACCAGCTGACTTAAACCATCACTGAACTAAGTGCTAAAACCCCAAACCGATGTTTTTGAAAATATACATACATTGTACATAGCTTTAATCTTGTTCTTTGTACATAGTTCACAACTGTTAATTGTAAGATTGAATTTTATGTAGTATCACATTGTTATCTGTAAAAACAGCACTGCCTGTTTACTGTTGTTCCATATAAACCGCAACTGATCAATGGAAGGTGCGGTATATAAAAATTCGCTAATTAATTAAATTAAATTAGATGATTGAGGAGAAGCCTGTTCTGCCCAGGAAGTCTCCTTCATGCACTTTTTCTTAGAGGGAGGGTCCCCTTTACGCGAAGTTCTCTCCTGCAGGGATTCCTCTGCACTTTTCAATAGAGAAGTACTTATATCTAGGTTCTCCACAGTGCTACCCTGTTTTCTCTTCATGCAATATGCCTTGTGCATGAATAAAATGAAACCAGGAGGAAAAAAACAAAACAGTGTCTCTGCCACCTCACAAAGGTCTAGTTCCACTGTCTCTGAGCTGAAATATGCTTAGCCTTTGATTTTTGGTGCTTCCCCTTCCTTGACGAAGAAATGGCAGCAGGCGGCAAAATGCCCATGGTTCCTGCCAAAATCACTGTAACCGCCGCCTCAGAGACATCCTGCGGGGAGACCGCGATTCACTTTCCATGGCCCCGGTATCAAAATGTGCTCTGCCGACTTCCCCAATGTGCACACTGCACAGGCATGGCAAAGCCCTTTAAAACACAAAACTGCGACTCCCCCTGCAGGCAGCACAAGCTGAAGGGACTGAAACCATGCAAACCCTGCGGCAGGAAAAGAAAACTCTGACGGCCCGGGGGATGGAAAGACCTGTTCTACTCACCCCTACACAGCAGCTAACTGACAGCTGAGCAAATATTGACAGGATGAAGTACTGACATACATCTGATTCACTCTGAGACCATCCTGTTGCAAACTACAGGATTCCTTTCACTTTGTGAAAGTTTTTTTTTTTGTGTTTTTTTATTTTTATTTTTTTTTTAATCATGGCACCCTATACTGCCAATTATATAATCAAAACAAGGAAAGCTAAGCAAACCTTAACAGGCGGTATGCTGAGCTGTCCAGCTGGGGACGAAAGGGACCTGGTCCACCAGGTATATTAATCCCAGGGCTGCACCTGACCCATCCAAGGGACACAGTGCTGGAAAGAAGACCCTGCTCCCGCTAGCCCTCACACTCCCAGTCTGCAGTGGAGTGGTACCCAGCTCAATGACAATTTAGTCCAGAATGTATCAAAAAAAAAAATAAGGGAGGGGAGAGGGATTTAAGTGCTAGACCCAAACGTCTGCCCAGTGAAGTCCAGCCATGAAGAAGCTCCCTAGCCAGCTGCTGGAGATTGAAATACTGGTTCCTGGAGCCTAAAGAGGGAGCTCTTCTACTGTGACATCACAACTCTGACATGCTCAATCTCCAGCTGCTGGAGGGAGATAACCCACACATATTGGACTAGACTGGAGGAACGACATGAAATTGTTTATTTCTGTCAGACCACTCCATGGCATAGGCTAGACTACATGCAAGGGATATGGGTTTGAATCCCTTGCCCAAAATCCTCGGGTTTGGACCTGTGTGCACCGATGTGGTGTTGCGCTCAGGCCCAGGGAGGGAGGCAAGATGGTTGCCCAACAAAGTGGGCCAAGGATGTACCTCAGAGGAGGCACCATTCAGGCTAGTCAGAATATCTTGAATCATTCAGATAACATCTGGAGAGGAAGAAAAGGAAAGGCCTGGGCAGCTCACAGCAAGGACATGTCACTTCCTCCAAGACATACAATAAGGGTTAGGAAATAGTGGTATTCTTTTCTTGGAGGACAACATATCTGATATCAAGGAATCAAAAAACACTGGGAGTTTCTAAAAATATTCTCCTTCCACAAAGCATAATAATTTAAAAAAAACATTCTGTACTGTTAAGTTTGCTTAGACTTGCTTTTGAAACGTTAGAAAGAGGCAAAGAATTCCACTCGGTCTTAGTGATCTTGGCAGCCCTAGAATGATCAGTTTCAGGTAGGTGAATTCTTCACAAGCAGAATTCCCCAAGTAAATTTAGCATACACAGGCTTTTGTGAAGCAACAGGCATGCGTGGCTTCTCAGTGAATTCGGATTCAGTCAAGCTTACTGGCTGTAAGCACTGAACGTTAAACCCCTCCCTTTCATGCTGGTCTGAATCTCTCCCACAGTAGGCCTGTAGTCATTTTGCAGGCTGATATTCTGATACCATGGAGCCAGATTCCCTGAGCTTGAATGTCACACTGTATGTCCCTAATCTCCCCCTTTCGTCAGGGAAAAATGTCCGACTGGTTCTTCCATCGGCAAAGTGTTTTCATTTACGGGATACCAGAAATACGACTCAGGGACAGGCCCTAAAATGTGGAATTTTTTACTTGTAGAATGGCGTAATTTAATTTCTTACAGAAAATCACGGCTATTCCAAAATTACCTTTTTGTTTAGTTCTTTATTTGTTTAGTTAGATGATTTCTTGATTTCTGCCATTTACTGTAGATGACTGTTTTTATTGTATATTTTATGAAATCCACTCTGAACCATGAGGTAAAGCGGAATATAAATGCTCATATTAAATGAATTTGGCATTTTGAGATGTAGGTTAGGAAATCCACCTTCACACACAGAAGCGCTGCCATGTACACCAGCAGAGTCCTAAGCAATGCTTCTCTTCCGAGAATGTTTCTATGACCTCAGTTTACAAAAGGCGCTCAGAGAGAGACTTTTGTAAAATACTCCTCAAACTGTAACGACCCCAGACACCAATGTCCCTTTTCTGACTTAGACAAATTGGACATGTACGATTTCGACGCGATGCCCACACAGTATCAAAAATTGCCAGAAGACCTGGACCACAGAAGCAACTGCCCCAGGTTCATTATAGTATATGCAAGTCTGCTGTCTATTAGGGTCTGCTGGGTTTAGATGTTTTTTCCTAGAGAGGATGCATTCAAGCCCACATCCTCTGAGAACGGACAGCTGCCACTTCTATAATCGTCTCCGCCAAATACAGAGCACTGAGAAATGGTCAGAGTCTCCTCCAGTCCTATTGGCTTCTAATGGTTGATTGTACTAAAGCATACAGCGAGAAGCTGGGCAGAAAAAGGGTTACAAATAATGAGAGCCAAAGGAGAAAAAACAAACAGGATGCTGTCTCTTTGGGTATACGTGACTGCAATGTTAATCCCTAAAGTGATGCGCCATGCGGATAGTAGTCTAGTGGTTAAAGCAGTAGGCTGAGAACCAGAGAAGCCAGGGTTCAAATCCCACTTCTCGCTCTCACACTCCTTGTGACCTTGGGCAAGTTCACCCTCCATTGCCTCAGATATGACTTAAATTTCAACTAGGGAATTAACTTGTGTACCTGACTGTAACTTGCCTTTGAGCTTGGATTTGGAAAAGGAGAGTAATAAATCTAAAGAAAAAAATCCAAACTGAATTCACCATCTTTGCCTTATAATTAACTCATTAAATATATAAATAAAGTAATTTGTATTTAGTTCACTAATCTCTAATAGTAGTCCACGGCAAGTTAAACTAGGGTACGATAGGCATTTCTCTGTCCCAGAAGCGCTTACAATCTATGTGTATGTGAAGCAATGGAGGGTTATAGGATGTGCCCAAGATCACAGTGGGATCTGAATACTGGTTTCCGTGGTTCAGAACCTACTGCTCTAATCACTAGACCTCTACTTCACCCCATTATTCTGCTGAGCTCCGTGTCATATCTGGAAAAGGAGAACACAGAACTTCAATGGACTATTACACTGACGTAACAACTCAAGTAGAATCAGGTCAACTAAGACTTTCTGACACTGGTATAACAATTGAGAATAGTAAACAAAAGGGTAATAAAATACCAAAAGTTTGATTGGCCTTAAGTAGCCTTGGGAGCATCTTCAACCAAAAGAAGGGCTTTAAGTCTGGTGCCTGCTCTTCACTACCAATCCATGATCAAGAAGCAATGTATCGAGGGCCATTCAGCTACTATCTGCAGCTCGTTATGTCCCAATCCCCCCCCCCCCCAAAGGGAGGCGACACATTTAGCAGCTAACCCAGAGGTAAAATAGTTTGGCTAGTCGCCTTCCCCATACCAGGTCTGAGGGTCTAGGACAGCTAAACCTGGATATGGTGGGCTCACAAATTTTCAGATGTGAAAAGATAAAAGGAAATCCAAAAACCTTTTAACTTAGACTCTCAATGGATATTAAAGAACAGTTGGGCAGCTGACATCCTATCTAACCGGGCAGAAACCTGATCTAAGAAACAGTTATCCAGATACGACCTCGAGCTATGTCATGGCTGAAGTGTCCATACAGGGTTCAAAGACGTGCAGGAATATAAACAAACAGCTGTCTACAGAGTGCTTCTGGGAAGCTGTCATCCCCCCTACCAATGCCAGTCCCTTCCCCTGGACAGATGGCTTTATTTTGTTAGAAGTAGGAATCAGAAACTTAACAGGCATCAGCATGTTTCTGTTCTTCAACAGCAAAGTTTCACAATGATTGTGCTTCAGACACTAAAAAACCTCTTACCCCAGACACAAATGTGTTTCCTGTTTCAGACGGTGCCAAGTCTAGACAGAGAACATCAGCCCCATGTCCATGAAAGCTCTGCAAGAGCTGCCCGCTTTCTACGTCCCAAAGAGCACATGTTCCATCTCCGCTAGCCGTCAGGATCTAAACAGGACAAGAGCACAACCAAGCACAACTATTTTTGCTTTCATGAAACAAACAAGATCAACATTTACCACCCCTACCACGCCCACCACCAAAGTGAAATCATAACATTCTCTCTTCAACATGGAGGTAAGAGAAGAAAAAACAAAAGAAGAATACCACAATAATTAAGCATTCCAATGCATAAGTCTCATCTTCTTACTGAATAATGTCAAGTTACTTACCTGAAAATACTTTACATTTGCATGAGGTGGAACAAGTAAATACGGAAAAGCCATTTATCCTTTCACACATTAGTGAGACTATGAAGCTAACGTGTAGCATTTAAGGGGGCAGGGGGAAAGAGATCATTTTATAAAGTTATTTTGGTATGTAGGTGGTAGTAGATGCATGTTAATGGCCTGTTATAAAATATTAACCAGCATAACAGTATGTATGGTGTCATGAAGGTGCGTACTTTGCTGGGGTAGGCATAGCCTGGGGCATGGTTTGGGCAGAACATAGGCAGACTTCACATGCACACACACTGTCCTGAAATGCCTTAATCTGCACACGTAGTAATGAACTTTACGTGCATTCATTTACACCTGCTTTCAAGCAAGTATAAAATGTGCCATAAACACAAGTGCGAACAATCTTCACTTCTTAACACTAGCATTTTATTAAGACACACAGGTGCCTATATCTCTTTATAAAGTAGCAACTAAATAGGCACTTACTTGCCTTCTTAAAATTAAAGTGCCCTGTTATAAAATTACCGTCTTAAAAATAATTGTAGGAAGTACTTTTTCACTCAGTGCACAGTTGAGATGTGGAATATGTTACTGGAAGATGTGGTGAAAGCAGTTAGCACAGCTGGGTTTAACCAGTTGAATCAATGGAACATTTCCCCTTTCCTCCATTTGTAGACTGGGTACGTCTGTGTGGGACTTGGTTGAAACAGCTCTGGTAAAGTGTGTCTCAGTAGGGTAGCACGGGATATGGGACAAGGTGGGCACAGGGACAGACTGTGTGTGGGGGGGGATATCAGAGGGTGGGGGGATGCGTGTGTGTTAGTGGGGTGGAGGCATCTGTGTGGGGCATATGCATTTCTGTGAGTGTGCATGTAAGTGCTGGGGAGGTGGAGATGGAAGGGGGACTCTGTATGGGTGGGTGGCTGTGCACTTCCCCCTTTCCTCCTGTACTCATTCCCTATACCTCCCATCCTTTAACATCCTCCCTCGTGCATTCAACCTCCTCCTTTCACCCTGCATGTATTCTCCCCCTCCCCTCCCACCCAACTTCTCATTTTCTTTCCTTTCCCTGCCTTTCACCCACTTCCTTGCAAATACTCTTCTCTGTTCCCCTCTAACCCCATCCCTTTCCGATATCCCACCCCTCCTCTCAAGTACCCATTCCCTTATGATCCACCTACTTTCATCCTCTAATCCCACCCCTTCTCATGATGCTCCACCCCTCATCAACCTCTTAATGCTCTATTCCCTCACTTACACCTTATTTTCTTTGCCATGGCCTTGCTCATGTTGCTAGCAGGCCCAGAGACTCCCGCCAGCACTCTTCTTGCCGGTTGGACCCAGGCACTCTCAGCAGCACTTTACCAGTGCAGCACACCTCTCTTCCCATCGGCGGGGCTGGGGACTCCCACCGGCTCTCCATGCCACTGCTGTGCTCTGGGAAGGAGCGGGAAAGCCCTAAGCATCCATCTGTGCATGCGCAAAACAGATATGGAGAGACAGACAAAACCCCACCCCCCCATGGTAAATGAAGGCAGATAAAGACCAGCATGGCTCATCCAGTCTGCCCAGTATGGTGCTTTGAGTTTGGGCTGTAATTCTGCTCCATGCGGTTTACTCCTGTTCTGTGCCTTTTTTGAAATCTAAAAGTCATTTAAGTTTTGTTTTGCTATATATGAATTCTCTATGTTTATCCCATGCTGTTTTGAAATCAATCACTGTTTTTGATGTCACCAGCTCCGCCAGGAGAGCATTGCAGGCATCCACCACCCTTTCCGTGATCAAGTAATTTCTGGTGTTGCTTTTAAGCTTACCTTTATGTAGCTTCATTTCATGTTCTTTAGTTTACAACTTCCACATCTTTGAAAAAGATTTGTTTGTTACTTCATACCTTTCACATCTTTAAAGATCTGTATCATCTCTCTTCTGTCCCTCCTTTCCTCTAAAGTTCATGTTTTCAAGTCTCTTCTCATATGGCTTCTGAAACAAACCTAATACAAATTTGGTTGCTTTCTTCTGAACTGTTTTAACTACATTGGTATCTATAATGAGATACGGCCTCCAAAAATGAACACAGTACTCCAAATGAGGCCTCACCAGTGACCAGTACAGGGGCATTATCACCTCCTCCTGAGATGTATCCCATCAAGTCCAATGGCTTTATGCACCTTCAGGCTTTCAAGTTGTTCATAAAGTTTCTTCAGAGAACTGTGTATCTACTCTATTCCCATATGTACCTTTGTCAGCCAGTTGTGGCCCTTTTCCAAGGTTTTCTTCAATGAACACAGAACAAGTATTTATTCAGCATTTCGGTTTTTTCCTCAACAACTCTCTACATAGCACCTTTTAATCTTATAATTCCACCTCTCGCCTTTCTCCTCTCCCCAACATATCAGAAAAAAAAAGTTGTTACCTTTTTTACATCTTTAGCTATTTTTAATTCTGGTTGCGTTTTTGCTATTTTACTTTCTCTCTTTCAGCTTTATCTGGTATTCTTTTTTGTGTTCCTCTTGTATTCTGCATTTTGTGAATGCTGTCTTTTTCCTATATTTTTTTTAACTGCTTCCTTGTAGAACCATGTCTATTTTATATTCTTCTTGCTTTCATTTACTTTCCTTACACAAGGATCTGCTGCCACTCTTCACAGTTCCTTTCAGCTTGACCCACGGCCTTTTTATTTCCCTTTTCTAGCCATCCTGCCAGCTCTTCCTTCGGCTATTTCGGACATATAGCACTTTGAGTTTGCTGTGATTGGACTCAGTTTTTATCTCAGACCACACCATGTGGTGATTACTGCTGCTTCTTATGTGGGCACGCACCTGTACATTAGTCACACTTTCTCCATTTGTAAGCAGTAGATACAATGTTGCCCCTTCCTTCATGGGTTCTGTCACCATTTTTCTGAGCAGAGCACCTTGAAAGGCATCCAAGATTTCCCTGCTTCTTTCCGATTCTGCAGAATGGACAATTCCAATCCACATCTGGCAGGCTGAAATCTCTCAGCAACAGCACTTCCTCTTTCATTCCCAGCTTTTGAATATCCACAATAAAGTCCTTGAAAATTTTCAAACTGTAGATGAAACACCTATGTGGATAGACGTTCCATCTTCTCTTTTCAAGATGATCCATACTAATTCCTTATTTCCTCAAGCATTGCAGTCACTTTAATACTGGTTTTCACATGCAGGGATACTACTTCATTTTTTGGTCATATCTCTCTCCTCTAAAGAGATTATAGCCTAGTAAGCCATGTTCCATTCACGGGACTCATTAAGCCATGTCTCTTTAATGGCCTCAATATCTAAGTCTGCTCCTACCTAGGGCTTGCAGATTTGGAACTTCATTAGTATGCAAGTGTTGATGCTCACTGCTTTCCAGTTATTTCCGTTTGGTTCTCTAATCTCTATAGCCTTTTTCATATTAGCCTCCTCTACCTTTTTGTTGAGATGTGAATAGTAGAGATGGTGACATTTTACTTACCAGTTAATGTCCTTTTCTTAAGTCCTGCTAGACCAGTCCAGACAAGTGGGTGTGTTCTCCTACCAGCAGACTGGTGGAGACAAAGAACCAATGAAAAGCCCAGGTTTCAATAAAATCACGCCCATGCCTCTATTCGCCTCAGCCACCAGAGGTTCCCTCAGTATCCGTCCAAAAGCATATGGGAGAAACATGGCAAGCCTCATGCAACCTCAATCGTGAGCAACAAGGAGTAATCAAAAGTCAAGAACTATGTACAGGAAAGCAGAAACAGAAGGCTGCAGTAGAAGATGCAGAGCCTAGTATAAAAACCATAACGGATCCAACAGTACTGCAGCAGAAAAACAAAGCTAATACAGATTCAGGGGCAAGCCCTGGACTGGTCTAGTAGGACTCAAGGAAAGGATATTAATTGGAAAGTAAAATGTCACCTTCCATATCGTCCTGCTAGAGCACCCCAGACAAGTGGGATGTATCAAAACTAAGAACATAAGATATGCCATACTGGGTCAGACCAAGATCCATCAAGCCCAGTATCCTGTTTCCAACAGTGGCCAATCTAGGTCATACGTACCTAGTAGTTTCCCCAAAAGACACAGGTTCCGCAATGCTTGTACTGGGTCAAGCATTGATATCCTGGGTCCCTTCTTAATAATGGTTTATGGACCTTTCCTCCAGGAACTTGTCCAAACCTTTTTTAAACCCAGCTACACTAACAGCCTTTACTACATCCTCCGGTAACAAATTCCAGAGTTTGATTACATGTTGAGTGAAAAAATATTTTCTTTTATTAGTCTTAAATAGTTTACCCTGTAGCTTCATTGCATGGCCACTAGTCTTTCTATATTCTGATAACGTAAACAATCGATCTACGTTTACCCGTTCCACTCCGTTCATTAATTTATAGACTTCTATCATATTTTCCCTCAGCCGTCTCTTTTCCAGGTTAAAGAGCCCTAACCTTTCTAGCCTTTCTTCATAGGAGTATCCTTCCATCCCCTTTACCATTTTGGTGGCTCTTCTCTGAACCTTTTCTAATAACTCTATATCCTTTTTAAGATACGGCGACCAGAACTGCACACAATATTCAAGGTGCGGTCTCACCATGTAACGATATAGAGGCATTATAATATATTCTGTTATATTTTCCATTCCTTTCCTTATGATACCTAGCATTCTAGTTGCTCTCTTGGCTGCCGCTGCACACTGGGCCAAGGGTTTTAACATGTTATCCACAATGACGCCTAAATCTTTTTCCTGGGCAACTCCACTGGGCAGGAAGAAGACACAGCAGCTCGCAAAACCTTGAGCCAAAGGGCGTGTCTACCCATGCTTGGACATCCAAGCAGTAATGCTTGACAAAATTGGAGAGTGATGCCCACGTTGCTACCCGACAAATGTCTGCAGGGGCTACAGACCTCCATTTCACCTATGAAGACGCTTGTGCTCAGATAGAATGGGCATGCAAACTCTCTGGAACTGGCCGGTTCCACAACAGATATGCAGAGGCAATGGCCTCCATAATCCAGCACCCCAAAGTCCACTTGGTTGCCCTGTCACTCTTGCGTGGGCCAGCAAACAGCACAAAAAGATGGTCTGCCTTACAAAAGGAATTCATAACCTCCAAGTACCGTAGAAGCACCTTCTGGACATCCACGAAGTAAAGATCCTTATCCTTCCCCCGACACTGCTCCTTAGAGGAGGGGGGCAGGCAGACTACCTGGTTCACATGAAAGACAGACAGCACCTTAGGCAAGGAGGAAGGCACAGGCCCAATGGAAACGGCCTCCTCTGAAAAAGACATTAAAGGATCTTGGCAAGACAGGGCCTGCAGTTCAGAAATCTACTTTGCAAAACATATTGCAACCAGGAAGCCCGTCTTGAGCACCAAATCCTTTAAAGTAGCATGCTTCAACAGCTCAAAAGGTGCCACCATGAGGGCCCTCAGCACCAGACAAGATCTCAGGAAGGGATCACAGACCAGAGAGGACACAGCAGAACCCCTCTGGAGAAAGCGTGAGATGTCCGGGTGCAAGGCTAGAGACTCATTAGCCACCAGACATTGGAAATAAGCCAATCTGCCACTTAAAAGGAAAGGTCCTTCTCCAGGCCATCTTGTAGAAAGGCCAACAGAGATTGGACCTTGGCCACCTCAGGAGCCAAATGCCGAGTGCCACACTATCCTCAAAGAGGCACCAGATCTGCATATACACTAGCTTGGTAGACCTCCTCCAGGCTCCAAGCAGACTAGAGACCACTGTTAGCCACCTCCTTTCAAGAACCAAGCCATAAGCGAGAAGGGAACCAGGTCCTCCAGGACGATCAGTTCCTGCAGCAATAGGCCCAGAGATGGAGACAACCAAAGATGAGGTGTCTGCAGGAGTCGCATCAGGTCTCCGAACCACGCTCTCCTCAGCCAATCCAGCACTACCAGAGCAATCCTGCTTGGGTAACGTTCTATATGCCAAATCACATGCCCCACCAGAGGCCACGGAGGAAACATGTACAATAGGTACTGACTTGGCCAAGGTTGGGCCAGGGCATTGATGCCTCAGACCCCATCTCCATGTGGAGACTGAAGAAACGGCAAACTCTGGATTGGAGTGGGTCACCTTTAGATCCATTTCAGGATGACCCCAGTGGCGTAGAATCAACTGAAACGCCTCCTGACTCAACTCCCACTCTTCAGGATTCTGAGAGTGCCAGCTGACGAAATCCGCTTCCATATTGTCCACCCCCTGACAATGTGCTGAGTTGACAAAGCTAGAAGGTTATTCTCCACCGTCAATCAGGAGAGCCATCTTCAGAACTACCCCGGCAGGGCAGGTCCTAGAGTTAGTCCAAAAGTGTTGGAGCCCTAGGCGAATCTCAAGCTTTACACCCCCTCTGGCTGTCAAAATCTATTATTTTGCTTTGAATGGCCTGCTTTTGCTGCCCTCCAGAGGTTGCCACCCTAAATGATCGCCTAGTTTGCCTAGTGGTTGGGCCAGCCCTGGCAGCACTCCTCATGCCGCCTTCCTGATTGGCATAAGCTACCGCCGTGGCATTTTCCAAAAGCACTCAAACCACCCGGCCCTTGACTATGGGCCAGAAACGCAGAAAAGCCAACCTCACCACCCTCACCTTGAGGCGGTTGATAGACCAAATCGCTTCCCTGTGGTTCTAATGGCCCTGAGCCATACAGTTTTGACAATGGGTTCGCCAGCCCAAGAGATTGGCATCCGTCGTCAGAAGGATCCAGGAGAAGTCATCCAGCAGCATGCCCTTCCTCAGATGACAGGGCTACTGCCACCACCGCAGGATGGTCTTCACCAACATCAGGAGCAGAAGCCTGCGCTTGAACTCCTGAGAACTTGGGGACCACGAAAGAGGCTGCATGTGAGTGTGTGCCCATGGCACTAATTCTTTGGTTGCTGCCATCAATCTGAGGAGCTGAAGATAATCCCAGACTCTGGGAGCCTGCTGCACACAGAACAGCACCAGGCAATCCAACAGCCTCTTGACGTTTTCCTCTGGCAGGAAAACTCTGCCCACTTGGGTGTCGAAATGTTCTCCCAGGAACTCCAAGGACTGGGAAGGCAACAGCTGGCTCTTTCCCAAACTGATCACCCAGCCAAGGCTTTCCAAAAAGGACACCATTTGGGATGCCATCAGAGATGCCTACGAAAGGAATGGGCCAAGATGAGCCAGGGCCCAGACAGGGATGGATACAGATACCTCGATGCCACAGTGCCACAGCTGCCATCACCATGACCTTGAAGGATGTCCTCAGGGTGGTGGAGAACCCAAAAGGGAGGGAGGCAGGCAAAATGATAGTGAGAGCCAAGCATGTCAAAAATGCAGATACGTTTGCTGATCCGCCTGGATCAGAATATGGAAATACACCTTGGCCAATTCAAGAGATGCCAAGAACTCCACTCGGTACACTGCCTGAATCATGGAATGCAAAGTTTCCATCTAGAAGTGCAGGATACATAAGTGCTTATTGACCCCCCCTTAAGGTCCAGAATGGGCTGGAAAGAACCATATTTTTGGACACCACAAAATAGATGGAGTATTTGCCTTTGCCTTGCTCATCTGGAAGGACAGGTACCACTGCCCTTAGGTGCAGCAAATTGTCCAAGATGGTCCACACAGCCGCACTCTTGATCGCAGACCCACAAGGGGAGTTGACCAAGGCATCCTGAATTGGCTCTTTGCATTCCAGGACACAGTCAAACTGAATGGTGTCTAGCATCCAGCAATGCTCGGTAACCCAGGCCAATTCCTGAAAGAAAAGGCAAAGCCTGCCTCCAACCAGGGAAGCCAGGGAATGGGCTCCCAAACTTCATTGCGCAGCCCAGGAGGGTCCTCCTCTGGAGGGGATTGAATCCCTGGACCAAGTGCTCCACAAAAGGACTAAGAACGAGCCCGAAGCCCGGAAGCAGAGGGGAGGAAAGGTTTTCCAGGTCGGTAATGACAAGATTCCAGAGTACCTCAGAGATCCAGCCAACACACCCTCAATGGACTGGCAGAGGCTGACAAGAAAGGGGCACCAGCCCGCTTCACAGGCCCCTTGGACCTGTCTTCTGGAAGGTGGTAAGATTTTGTCTTGCCTGGATCCTTCATCAGCTTCTCCAAATCTGCTCCAAAAATAAGCTGCCCCTTAAAAACCAATTGGACCAACTGGGCTGTGGAAGATGTATCCACTGCTCAGTGCCGGAGCCAAATCCAACACCGACACTGTCGTCAGGGCACCATCCCTGGCCACCAAACATACCAGGTCATACATAGCATCAGAAAGGAAGACTGTAGCAGACTCCAAAAGAGGGGTAGTATAATCCAGCAGAAGAGACTGAATCCACTGGAGAAGGGAAGACATCAGGATGGTACATACTGCCAGTTGCAGAACAGCAGCAGCGGCTATGGTGAAATGGCTCCTCAATGAGTCCACCTTAAGGTCTAGAAAATCCTTTAAGGCTGATCTGCCTTCCACAGGAATGGTAGTCCGTCTTGTAACTGCCGTGTCCTGCACATCCACCTTGAGAATGCCAAACCACTCAATGCACTCCTTCTCTGGAGAGACGGAAGATCTTCTCACATACCCTTAACCCTTTAGGCAGGGAGTATGGAGAGTCCCACTTCAACCGGATCATATCCTTGATCACATCCGGGACTAGGAAGACAGTAGTGGGTGCACCTTCGGCTCCTGCTCCGTGCCAGAAGCATTTGTCAAGTTCAAGATGGAGGAAACCCTGGCAATCAACGTCACCAGCGCCTCCTTCCAGAATTGGCAGATCACCCTGGCCTCTTCACAATCATCTGAAGATAAGAGTACTTCTTCATTCATATCAGAGCTCAATACCAAGCCATCTGAATCCGAGTCATGGTCAAAATCTCAGATAGCGCACAGCTGTTCCCCATCTCCAGGAGGCACCCCTCGCCAAGGTCACTTAGCCAAAGACAATTGAATAGGGTTTCCACTCCCAGCCTGCCCTGCATGAAACTGCACCTGGGGGCACCCAGAAGCCACAGAGACCCAATTTCCATGCCATACAGACCAGGCCTGCTGTAAAAAGAAAAGAATTCTGGGGAGGACAATCCAGAGTACGGAAGCTCTCCTCTCAGAAATGACCCCCCCACCCCCAACACAAGGTGGCACAGCCATCACAGACCCCCTAAAGGACAAGGAGCAGCTCACAGCATGGTCACAAGAGCCTCCGGCTGGCCAGATATCCTTACCCCTAGTGCCATCTGTCACTTCCAGCCCTGTTAATAAAACTAGAAAAACACTCAGTTATAACAAAATATATAATAAATATGGTCACAATCTTCATCAGGTACAATAATGGTCAGCTTCATTCAAATGCAAAGATAAGGTCTCAGTAGTCTTGGGCCAGTGTTTTCCGTGACATTATTCACAAACACCATCAAAAATAGCCCTTTTCACATCAACGACCTTACTTGCCAACAGATCCCCAATGGTAAAATAGGAGAGCCAGACATATCAACTTATCTTGTATTCATTTCAGATATTGTCTTAGCACTCCAAGCCCTGTGGCAGGCATGGCCAGATTAATTGCATCCCTCAGCTGAGAGAGGGGAAGTAGGCCCTCCAGGGACAACTCAGAAGCTGCCATGCAAGAGCAGCAGAGTCCAGGTCAAACAATGCTTCCTAGAAGAAGACAGAGTTAAGTCAAGCATCATAACAATGTGCATTAAGGCCGTAGCAGCCTGAAAGGTGCACATTAACTGTGCTTTTATTGCAATGCGCATTATAAGTTCTAGGAAAGGAATGTGCGTTGGAGCCACTTGGGCGAACACATGCTAGGACCGTGCAACCACCAGGCACACAATAAATAAAAACTCTACTAATGCATGCAGAAAATGGTGGGAAACCCCCACATGGCACTAATGGTCACTCACCCTGAACTGCATACCAGGAAGACAGAATCGGGAGCCCCCAATGAGGAGAATGATGAGGTCAAGTCTTGGTACTCACCTCCTGAGAGCCCCAAGCAGAGAATCAGTGCCAGGCTCAGCTCTACTCCCTTGAAACTGAATACTGGCTTTGCAGCACTGTGTTTAAAGTGTCTGGCGGCAGATCCCTCTGAGAGCCTTCTATGATCTTGGAGGGAGAGAAGGGGGGGAGGACAGAGGAGGAGGGAGGGGGCGCTGAGGTTGTGTGAGGCTGAGGCATTCTTTCAGATCCTTCCAATTTCTGGCTGTTTGACAGAATCTTATCATAACAGTCTGGAGCTGAACCAAATTTTCCCTCCTCCTATGGTACGGAGAAGACCGCAGTCTAGTGGAGCCTCCCACATCACACTCAAGTGAGAAAGTCACCCTCAAGGTGGTAGTTCACAAGCATTTAATCAATCTTTTCTTCTCAATCTTCATATTTTCTTCAGAGAGGAGAAAATCTATCCACCATCTGCTAGAGACAAAGTAGTACCAAGAGGACGTCTGGTGGCTGAGGCGAATAGAGACATGGGCATGATGTCATCAAAACCTGGGCTTTTCATTGGTTCTTTGTCTCCATCATCTGCTGGTAGGGGAACACAAGCCACTTGTCTGGACTGGTGTAGCAGGACGATATGGAAGGTTTATTTTGTTGTTTTCCCCGCTAGCATTTTCTGGGAGTGACATTCCAGACTCATCTGAACCCATGTGCTGCCCCCATCCTCTAGTTTAAATGCCTAGCAATATATTTTCTGAATTTTTCACTTAGAATCCTTTTTTCAGTCACAGAAAGATATAAGGCCATCATTATAATTTAGCCTTTTCTTTCTCCATATATTGGCCCAGCCTCCAATGTACCTAAAACCTTTTTTGCTGACACCATGTTTTGAGCCACTTAATGAAGTTGTCTGTATGAGGTTATAGGCAGTTAGTACTTCTGGAAAAAGCTACAGGCCTTACCATGGACTTCAGACCCTCTCCAAGCTTTTGTAGATCTCTCTGTGCTACAAGACCACTGTTTCTGGCCAAGTCATTTGTCCCTAGGTAAATTATAACATGAATTTTAGAATCCCTACTTTCTTCTTTGATTGCACCCCATATTTGGTTTATATTCCTGCTAGCAGTCAAGAAATCCGATGATGTATTGCTCTTGGTAGAATGGCTATGAAGGACCTAGACAAGATTCTTAAGAGCAGAGATGTCTCTCTCCATACAAAGATTTGATTTGTCCAGGCCATGGTATTTTCAACAACATATGGATGTGAAAAAGATAGACAGGATGAAAACTGATGCCTTTGAATTATGGTGCTGGTGATGAATACTGTGTATACCATGGACTGCCCGAAGAACAAACCAGTCAGTTCTAGAGGAGATCAAGCCTAAGCTTTCCTTAGAAGCTCAGATAAGACTTCTACTTTCATGCTTTGGACACATCATGCGAAGACAGAGATCATTGGAGAAAGACATAATGCTTGGCAAGGTAGGTCACCGTAAAAGAGAAAGGCCGGCAATGAGATGGATCAATACAATAACAGCAGCTATGGATACCACTATCAACAATGAGCCGCTTGGCTGAAGACTGTTGTTAAGTGCCATGAGTCGACACAGACTCAATGGCACTTAACAACAACGACAACAACAACATTCCTGCTAGCTGACAATCCTGGAAAGTGTTCCGCCTTGTTGGAACCTTTTGATTGTACGAGTTAATGCCTCTGATAATGGAGTCTCCTAGCATATGAATTCTCTGTTTTTGAAACTTTATCAACAGTGCTTTGTGAATGATTTTTGCAACAAGTCTCTTCACCATAGGCGCCACT
Organism: Ichthyophis bannanicus; assembly: GCA_033557465.1. Classification (NCBI taxonomy): domain Eukaryota; kingdom Metazoa; phylum Chordata; class Amphibia; order Gymnophiona; family Ichthyophiidae; genus Ichthyophis; species Ichthyophis bannanicus. The sequence goes on along the minus strand of CM066043.1, from coordinate 174,403,720 downwards.
TCAGGTTCATGCCATGAGCATCATAATATTCCAGTGGAGCAAAGGAAATTTGTAAGGGCAATAGTTGGGAAGGAGGATGTCTCTGCATCACAGAATGTAATATGCCTGAACCCACTGTAACACAATTATTCCTGAATTGTTCTATTTTCTGTTTTGAGGGGGGAGGGGTAAAAAGTCAAGATGGTTAATAGTTCTGGAATCACCTTTAATTGCAGATAATTCCTGTGAGTTGAATGAGCTTCTGGTTTATAGCAGAGAGCTGGAGACAGATGGGGCATGCTCAGAAGCTCCAGATTGTCTGCCTTTCAATTAAGGCACTGCAGGTATTGCACTGAATGAAAGTCATAATGCGTTAGTTCAAAGAGTTAGAACAGCTGTATTATAACAAAGATCATATAACAAGTTTACTTTATTACTACTGTTAATCATTTATATAGGGAGGCATGGCCTAGTGGCTGGGTCAAGTTGCCTCAGGCTGGAGGACCAGGGGTTCATACCTCGCTGGAGGTCAGCAAACGTGGGCCAGATGGACTCAGATTTCTAGTCCCACAGGTGCTTCTTGTGGCCTTGGGTAAGCCACTTAACCCTCCATTTCCTCAGGTACAACACATAGATTTTGAGCCCTCTGGGACAAGGGAAATATATACTATACCTGAATGCACACAGCTTTGACCTGGTGAAAAGCGGTATATAAGCATTGCTAAATAAAGCACTACAAGGCATATGCAGCGCGTACAGACACATATAAAAGACAGTCCATGTTCATCAGTGTATAGACTACTGTATGTGTATAGACTACTGTATATAGTTACATAATGTACATAGTTTCCCTTTATTACCAAGTTCAAATTCCTGTTACTTGTAAAATGCACTACAGTTTTTCTGTATGTATATGTTTGGTTCCATGTAAACCGCGCTGATGATAATAGTGCGGTATATAAGAGATATTAAATAATAAATAATAATAATAATAATAATAATAATCAGAGCTTACAATCTAATTAAGACAGACAAGAGAAGAATAAGGGCAAAATACAGAAGAGTAAGGAGACACAAGGAAAAAGGGATTCGGATCCAAAAGCAGCCTCAAAGAGGTGAGCATTTAGTATGGACTTGTAAAGGGGCAGAATAAAGCCTGATATACAGACTCAGCTAGTTTGTGAAAGGACTGAAGTCTGGAGTTGGCAGTGGAAGAAAAGGGCAGAGAGAAGCAAGCCAGTAGAAGAGCGGAGTTCACCAGGAGGGATGGTGTTAAGTGCCATTGAGTAAGTGTCAACTCCTGGCAGCCCTCTGGATAGTTGACCTAAACTTTGTTCAGTCTTCAGCCAAGCGGCTCATTGTTGATAGAGCGGTATCCATAGCTGCTGTTATTCTATTGATCCATCTTATAGAACATAGTATATGACGGCAGATAAAGACCAGTATGGTCCATCCAGTCTGCCCAGCAAGGAGGCAAGAGTAGGTGCACCTGTCGCTCTATGTTGAGATAGAAGAGATAGTATGTTTATTTTGATTTTATCCTGTTACTATAAAGGGATCCACTGTGTCTGTCCCATGTCATTTTGAATTCTGTCACTGTATCTGCCCCCACTATTTCCATCGGGAGCGCATTCCAAGCATCCAGCACCCTTTCAGTGAAAAAGTATTTCCCGACACTGCCTTTCAGTTTACCCCCTTGCAGCTTCATGTTATGGCCTCTAGCTTTACAGCTTCCCTGTCTTTGGGAGAGGTTTGTTCGTTCATTAATACTCTGTATTTAAAGGTCTGAATCATATCTCCCCTGCCCCTCCTCTCCACCAGTGCACACATTTAGGTCTTAAAGTCTCTTCTCATTCGTCTTCTGGCACAGGCTCCAAATCATTTTGGTCGCCTTCCTCTGTACAGTTTCCAATCTTTTTATATCCTTTGTGAGATAAAGTCTCCAAAATTGTACACAATATTCCAAGTGAGTCCTCACCAGCAACTTGTACAGTGGCATTAGTACCTCTTCCTTTCTGCTGGTAATTCCTCTCTGTATGCAACCCAGCATCCTTCTGGCTTTTGCCACGCCTTGTCACATTGTTTTGCCATATTGAGATCCTCAGAAACAATCACTCCGAGGTCCTTCTCCTGGTCCATGTATACCAACCACTCGCTCCCTATCGCATACAATTCCCTTGGATTTATGCTTCCCAAGTGTGGCACTGCACTTCTTAACATTAAATCTTAACTGCCAAGCATTAGAACATTCTTCCAGCTTTTGTAGATCTTTCCTCATGTCATTCACTCCCTCAGGTGCATCCACTCTGTTGCAAATTTTCATGTCATCTGCAAAAAGACAAACACTTCCATTCAGTCTTTCAGCAATATCACTCTCAAATTACATTGAACAGTACTGGTCCCAGGACCAAACCCTGGGGTTAATCACCTTTCTTTCATCCAAGTGAGTTCCGTTTACCATCACCTTCTGTCATCTGTCTGTCAACCAATTTTTGATCCATTTCACCACCTTGGGACCCATCCCCAAGCTGTTGAGTTTATTTTGATAAGCCTCCTATAAGGAAGAGTATCAAAGGCTTTGCTGAAATCTACGTAGATCACATCCATCGTATGGCCTTGATTTAGTTCTCTGGTCACCCAGTCAAAGAACTCAATCAGATTTTTTTGGCAAGAACACCCTTTGGTAACCATGTTGCCTTGGATCATGCAACCTGTTGGTTTCAAGAAAGTCCACTATATTCACTCCTTCAGGAGCATCTCCATTACTTTTCCCACCACCAAGGTAAGGCTTACTGACCTGTAGTTTGTCACTTCTTCCCCATTACCACTTTTGTGAAGAGGTACCACATCAGCCCTTTTCCAGTCCTGTGGAACTTCTCCCATCTCCAAGGATCTATTATAAACATCCTTTAACGGCCCTGCAAGAACCTCTCTGAGCTCTTTCAGTATCCTGAGATGCATCCCATCCGGTCCCATATCCTTGTCGACTTTCAGTTTTGCAAGCTGTTCTAACACATCATCTTCTGCGAATGGTGTGGTATCTACTCCATTCCCATTTGTATATTTGTCAATCACAGATGGTTCTTCCCCAGGATTTTCTTTAGTAAAAACAGAACACAAGCATTTGTTTAGCATTTTCGCTTTTTCAATGTCACTTTCCAAAAATCTGTTCCCGGCACTTTTGAGTCCTGCAGTTCCACCTCTGATTTTCCTCTCCTCCCGAATATACCTGAAAAAAAAAAGTTGTCGCCACACTTCACATCTTTAGCCATCTTTTCTTCTGCCTTTGATTTTTTTATCCTTATTTCTCTTTTTGTCTCTGTTAGTTTGATCCTGTATTCTTTTCTGTGTTCCTCTGTGAACTTCTGAATTTTGTGAAAGCTGTGTTTTTTGCATTTATTTGTGCAGCCACTTCTTTGGAGAACCAAATAGGTTTCCTTTTCCTCTTGCTTTTATTTACTTTCCTTTCATATGTATCTATTGCCTCCTTTAGTTTAGCCCATTGCAATTCCATTTCCCTTATCCCCTCCCACCCTGTCAACTCCTCCTTCAGATACTTGGCCATTTTACTGAAGTCAGTGTTTTTGAAGTCTAGGTCTTTGAGCTTGCTGTGGTTGGACTCCACCTTGGCTTTTATCTCAAACCACATTGTGTGATGATCACTGATGCTCACATGGGCACTCACCCGGATATGTGACACGCGATATCCGTTGGTGAGTACTAAATCGAGCTTTCCCTGTTCAGTTACATCACTATTTGTCTAAGGAAGGCATCCACAATGTTTATTTTACTTCTTTCCAGATTTGAAGAAGAATACTCCAATCCACATTGGGTAGATTAAAGTCACCCAATATGATCACTTCACCCTTCATGGCTATCTTTGCAATATCAGTAATCAATTCGCTATCCATTTCTTTGGTTTGAGTTGGAGGCCTGTAGGCTACACCAGTATGAATGACAGTGCCTGTATGAATCTCATTGCTGACCTTCCTCTTTTACGGTGACCTTCTACCTTGCCAAGCATTATATCTTTCTCCAATGATCTCTCTCTTCGCATGATGTGTCCAAAGTATGAAAGTCGAAGTCTTGTCATCTGAGCTTCTAAGGAAAGCTTAGGTTTGATCTCCTCTAGTACTGACTGGTTTGTTCTTCAGGCAGTCCATGGTATACACAGTATTCGTTGCCAGCACCATAATTCAAAGGCATCAATTTTCTTCCTGTCTTTTTCACTGTCCAACTTTTGCATCCATATGACGTTATTGAAAATAGCATGGCCTGAAGAAGTCTAATCTTTGTATGGAGGGAAACATCTCTGCTCTTGAAAATCTTGTCTAGGTCCTTCATAGCCATTCTACCAAGAGCAATACGTTGTCTGATTTCTTGACTGCTAGTCCTTTCTCTATTGATTATTGATCCAAATAAGTTAAAGTTTCAACTACTTCAATTTCTTCTCCATCAATGATGAACTTATTGATTTTGCCAGTTGTTAGGATCTTGATGTTAAGGTGCAGACCTATTTTAAGGAGGGGTGTAGGAAGAGAGAAGAGAAGAAAGGTAATGAGGAGCAGAAGAATGAATGCATTTATAGGTCAGAAGGAAAAGTTTGAACTGGATACAGATATCCAGTGGGGTCCTTCAGGGTTCCATACTTTCTCTGATCCTTTTCAACATCTTCCTCGCCCCTCTTACCTTACTCGTCTAGCAAATCAGGAATCTCAGCGTATTATTACACCAACAACATACGTCTGCTTTTTTATGTTTGCCCACTCACTCCCAATCTTTCTCCTCTTAACACCTGCTTTTCCAATATTACTTCCTGGCTATCGGCAAACTATCTTTACCTGAACCCCTCCAAGTCCACTGCTATGTCCACCTCTAGCACCCCACTCCCGACCTTTTGCCCTCCCTTTCTGACATCCCCATTCCACTTGCCTCGACTCTGCAGTACTTGGGGGTCACGCGACATTTCACCAACATATCTCTTCCCTTGTTAAACAATCCTTCTGTACTCTTCGACAACTCTGTGCAGTACGTTACTCTTTCTCCCGCTTCCTTGGTCATGCTCAGTTTCTCTTCTCCTATCCCGCCTCGACTATGGCAATGTAGTCTTGGTGGGTGTTCCCCAATACCCCAAAGTCTACAGCTTATTCAAAACACCGCCGCTCGCCTCCTCACCCACGCCAGTCACACAGACCATGTCACTCCCCTTCTTATTCAGTTCCACTGGCTCCCAATGTTCTTCCATTACCAGTATAAGCTTCTTACCACTGTCCATAAAACAATTCCACACTGGTCAGCCTCAGTACCTCGCTGATTTCATCCAGGTTCATGTCCCCCTATGTACCTTTCATGCTGTCCATAATGACCATTTGGCCCTTCCATCCCCAGCCCGGGCCCGCCTAGAACACACTCGTCACTTTGATTTTTTCTTTCCTGGACCTGCCCTGTGGAATTCCCTTCCTGCCTCCCTCCGCTCCGAACACTCCTACCCCCAGTTTAAATCACTCCTAAAATCTCACCTCTCCTGCAAGGCCTCTGACCTACCTCCCTCTCCCACCTAGTTGTGTGATGTTAGTCAATCTATTTGTACTATTGCTGTCTCTTATCTTATCTTTCCTGTCATGAATTGGCATTCCTTTCTCCTTTCTAGCGCAGCTTACGAGTTTTTATTATTTGTAAACTTCCCTGACGCTTCAGACTGGGCGGTCAAGCAAACAATATAATAAAAATAAAAGATACGGAAGGGAAGTCAATGAAGTGATTTGAGAAGAGGGGTTTTATGAGTATACTGAGGCTGCCGAAAGATTAGTTGTGCAGTAGAGTTCTGAACAGACAGAGCAGCAAGGAGGATGTTATAATAGTTGAGACGGGAAGTAATTAGAGAGTGAACAAGTGTGTTCAGAAAAGAAGGGGCAAATTTTGTTAATGCTACAGAGAGAGCTAAAACTTGTTATTTCTAGCTGTTGGATATGTGAGGAGGATATGGATGAGTCAAAGATGACACCAAGGTTATGGGCTGAGGAAATAAGAAGTATTCGAGTTATCTACAGAGACAGAGAAAGGAGGAAGGGAAGAGGCAGGTTTAGAGGGAAAAAATAAGAAGTTCGGTTTTGCCCATGTTTAATTTCAAACAGCAGTGAGACATCCAGGAAGCAATGTCAGACAGACAGGCTTGGTGTGTCGGAGAAATATCAGGTGTAGAAAAGACAGATCTGAGAATCGTCTGCATAAAAATGATACTGAAATCCATGGGAGGAGATGAGAGCACCAAAGGACTGGGTGTAGAGAGAGAAAAGGAGAGGGCCCAGAACAGACCTTTGGGGTACACAGAGTGGGACAGCAGTAGAGGAGAAACCACCAGAACAAACGCTGAAAGAGCGATGGGAGAGATAAGAGAACCAGGACAGCACAGAGCCCCTAAAACCAAGCAAGGTCAGTGTGTCAAGAAGAAGGTGGTGATCAACAGTGTCAAAAGCAGCAGAAAGGTCAAGAAGGATGAGGATAAAGTAAAGGCTCTTGGATTTAGCCAGGAATAAGCTGTTGGAGACCTTGGCAAGTGCCGTCTCACTAGACTGTAAGGGACAAAAGCCAGATTGAAGCAGATCCAACAGGGCTTCAGAAGAAAGAGGTTCAAGACAACGGTGGAGAACTGCACACTCAAAAAGTTTGGAAATGAAGGGAAGAAGGGAGATGAGTCAATAATTAGAAGGACAACTAGGGTCAAGTGAAAGTTTCTTGAGGAGAGGTGCGACTACAGCATGCTTGAAGGCTGCAGGAGCAGTAAAGAGCGAGAGGTTGAGAATATGAGAGATAGAAAGAATGACAGAAGAGGAAATTTAGCTAAAGGAGACCAAAAACTATTGATTATGTAAAATGGGGAAACTCGGTAGGAAAAACAAGCAGTGTGATGGATGGGTGAGAGGGATTATAAGTGGGAAATATGCTTGGACCTTCAAATTATTATTGAAACAAAATAATAAGCTACTGTTTAAATTTCTCAAAAGTATCTTGCTGGGAGATTGTTAACTACCTGAGCCCGGTCCTCTCTCACGTACAAGCTAAAACCGCTTTTCTAAAATTACTATATAATAAAGGCTGAAATGTGGGTACTTTATTTATAGCTACAGATTATAGCTAGCTTTTTCTGTCTGCAATTTAATCTACGGCGCTACCAAAAATTCAACATAGTTTAGCAGTTTCACAAAAAAAAGAACAGTTAATCATGGACAAAAAAGGCAGCTATTTCTGAGCAACTAAGGCAATAAGAGAGAAACTTTACAAAATTAAGCAAACTTATCTGCACTTCTGTCTCAGATCTCGGGAGACATAGGACTAGTTTAAGGAGTTTCCCTCCAACTATTTAGAGGGAAACTCGCTTAAGCTTAAGTCACCTAAAAAGGGTTTAGATGAGTTCCTGGAAGAAAGATCAATAAACCACTGTTAGCCAGGCGGACTTGTGAAATACACTGCTTATTCCGGGGGATAAACAAGGAATGTATCTAATATTTGGGAAATTGCTGGATACTTGTGATCTGGATTGGTCACTGCTGGAAACAGATGTTGGACTCAGTATGGCAATTCTTACATTTTTATTACCCAAGAGCTATAAAAGGATAGTATAAACAATGAGAAAATATTTGATAAGGGGTCAACCCTTAAGATCATTTTATAAAAGTTGTTTGTGTATTAAGGTCATAAAGGCATCAATTGTAGCCTATTTTATATAAAAAAAACAACCCACTGACAGATGTGTTCTTATAAATACTAACAGAAATCTTGCTGAAATAAGGATCCCACATACATTTACAGCAGCTCAAAAGCAGGTGTGCGAATGTGCAAGTCAATCATGGCCCTAGCTGCTCTCCGCCCAAATTCCACCCCAGAACGCACTTACAGGAAAATCACATACAAGTGCATGAGTTCCTACAATCCTGTGTGCTTGCATCTGGGGTAATTTACTTGCATATAATGGCGCATACTCATGAAAATCACCTTTTTAAAATTACTTGCTTAGTAACTATTTCATCAAAAAATTAGATTCTGGGAGCTGAGGACTAGGAGAGAAAACAAAAGTTCTTCTTTAACGAGACATTTACTTACAGTTAATATTCCCATGGGGACCATTTTTACACTACGAACCCTGTGGGAAATAATGTGTGTTAACAGAGTTGACACACATTAACTCTTAATAAATGAACACCCTAATGAAAAAATTAAATGAACAGTTTGTGAATCTAGTGCACAGGGCAGCCTGCATTCATTTTCTCACTAGAAGACCTTGCCTGCCATCTCGTGGTGACTAGAGGTGACACAAGGCAATGTGTGCCTTCCAGTCAATGCTGACTCCTGGCGACCCAGCACCTCTTGGGTTTTCCTGGCAGTGTGACTGGAAGTAGATTGCCAGGCCTTTCTTGCGAGGCAATGGAGGGTTAAGTGACATGCCAAAGGCCACAAGGAGTGCTAGTGGGAACTGAACCCCGATTCTCTTGGTTACCAAGCCAGTGCTCTAACCACTAGGCTACTGCTCCAGGACAACTTAAATCTACAGGTCTATATCCCTCATTCTCCAAAAAGGAACTCCATGCAAAATTTCCTTTTGAAAAATGTCACGGAGGCTGGAACTGTAGGATATTTTACCCTGCATTCTTTTGCATGTTATAGGCAGATTTCAAAAGGAAATCCCCCACAAGTACTTTAGGGGTCCTGCCAGCCTCACCCCACAAGTAAATACCTGTTTACTTACAATAAGTTCTACTAAAAATTGCTCCTTGGAGCACTTAACAGAACATCCACATATTTGTCAGCAAGGCTGAGCTGCTTGTCAGCTGATGTGATGACTGAAGAAAAACAGCACTCAGTGTGAAAGGGCCTCTCTCTCGCCCCAAGTCTCAGAATTTTAACCCCCCCCCCCCCCCCCCAAATCCTACATCTGCCCTCAAATTCTTCTGTCATCTGCCCTCAAATTCTTCTGGGCATAACCAGACCATGGCTTATGGAGCTCACATTCCAACAGCATTTCTGAGGATGGAAGGAACAGCCTATTATTATTGTGGGGGTGGGAAGAAAATGTTGAGAGGTTGAGTCTGTGCAAGGCGAAGAAGCAGAGGAAACCACAGTTGACAGAGCCAAAAGGGGGCTATGAGAATCATCGAGCCCTTGTCGGCCTGTAGCTTGAAAAGCACTTTTGGTGTCAAGAGGATGGGTGGGAATGCGTAGAACAGTCTGTGTCCCCAATGTAGAAGGAAGACGTCCGAGGCCTGTTGGTGCAGTGACGGAACCCTGGAGAAGAGTAGAAGCTGTGTATTTTGCGGAGTGGCTAAAAGATCTATGAGTGATGTTCCCCACATCTGGGAGATCCGAGCAGCCGTCTCCCGATGCAAGGTTCATTCGTGTGGAAGGATATGGCTTAGCCTGTCCGCTAGGACATTGAGTTCACCCGGGAAGTACACCGCTCTGAGGTGAATAAGGTGAGAGATGGCAAAGGACCACAGGGAATCGCTTCCTCACAGAGGGGACAGGACACTGTTCCCCCATGTTTGTTCACATAGAACATGGCAATTTGGTTGTCTGCCCTGACTAGAACAGATTGCCCTGAAAGTTGGGGCTGTCAATGCCCGTAGTTCTAACAGATTAATCTGCAGGGCAGATTCCTGTGGTGTCCACAGTCCCTGTGTGGTTAGGTTGTTCAGATATGCTCCCCAAACTAGCTTGGAAGCATCCGTCATCAGGGTACATTGAGGTGGAGGCATCTGAAAAGGTGACCTGACGAGTAGGTTTGGTGGGAAACACCACCACTGAAGGGACTTGACTAGTGGAGGGGTGATATGGATCTTGTCTCTGAGACACCCCTTTGCTTGCGTCCACTGAGAAGAAAGAGTCCATTGCGCTTGTCGCATGTGTATGAGAGCGTAGGAGACTACATGGACTGTGGAGGCCATGTGTTCTAAGAGTCGTAGCATCTCTTGAGCTGTTACTCTGCTTTGCTTTTGTATCCCCTTTGCCAGCTCGATGAGGTGGGCACAGCGATCCTGTGAGAGGAAAGCTCAGGCCTGTTGAGTGTGTAAGAGCATGCCGATGAAGTCCAGTCGTTGGGTTGGAGTGAGGTGAGACTTTGGAAAGTTTATGACAAAGCCCAGGTGTTGGAGCACCATGATGGTGCAATGAAGAGAGAGTCTTACTTCTTGAGGGGATTCTCCCTTGATCAGCCAATCATCTAAGTGACGAATACCCCCAAGGTGCATAGGTAGACTGACGGGGAGAACCGGTATTGATAATGGTTTCCTTGAAACATGAAGTGCAGATACTATCTATGTGAGGGATGGATCAGTATATGCATGTACATGTCTTTAAGGTCTAGAGAACACAGCCAATCGTGTCTCTGGAGGTATGGTAGAAGAGTTCCTAGGGAAAGCATTTTTAATTTTTCTCGGACCATAAACTTGTTTGGGTCTCTGAGATCTAAGATGGTCCTGAATCCTCCCGTTTTCTTTGGTATGAGAAAATATGGAGAGTAGCAGCCCATCCTTTCTTGAGGAGGAAGAACTTCCTATGGCACCCTGGGACAACAGGGTGGTTACCTTTTAAGAGCGTGCTTCAAAAGGGGTTGTGTGGGATAATCCCCTGTGAAGATGGTGGGCGGTAAGGTTTTGAAGTGAAGCTGATAACCCCTTTGGACAATTTGGAGTGTCCACTGCTCTGATGTTATGGAGGTGTCACCTGTGGGCATAGTAAAATCTGCCTGCTATGTGGAGGGGGCTGGGGGGTTCTCCAGGAGCAGATTGGCAATGCTCTCTAGGAAGGAGTCAAAAACCAGGTGCAGGCTGTGCCTGTGCAGCTGGTTGAGGCTTAGGAGCCTTGGGATTCTGGGGTTAGCGAGGGTCCTGCTGTCTCTGTCGAGGCTGCTGAGGTTGATAGGCAGCAGAGGGCGGGTAAGAAGAATAGAAAGATTTCTTGGGAAGGGCTCTCCATTTGGATGGGTCAGCTGTTTTCCTGGAAAAGCATTTTAGAATGAGATCTATTTCAATCTTGGCTGCTTTTTCCCTCCAATCTTTGCCAAAAAGGTTTTCTCCGGTACATGGGATATTGGCCAGTTTATCCTGGATCCATTGCTTGAGGTCCGATACTTGCAACCAGACCATCCTGCAAGCCCCAAAGCAGACTGCTGAAGCTCTACTGGTGGATTTAAAGCATCAAAAGAGGCCCTGGTAAACTTAGAAGTGTTTTGGGCCTGTTTGATGAATGTCTGGAAGGCATTCCTTTTATCCTCAGGAAGCATGGGGGCAAAAGTCTCTAGATCCCTGGTGACATCCTTCAGAAACAAACCCATGTATAGTATGTAGCAGTTAATTCTGGAGGCCAACATGCAAGCTTGGAAGCATTGACGTCCAAAGGTATCGAGTGTCCTCAAGTCTCTGACAGGTGGTGTGGAGGAATGGTTCTTTGAGCTCTTTATGCGGCGCATTGCCGATTCCATCACCATTCAGTGGTGGGGAAGCTGAGGTTTTTAGAAGCCTGGGCACTCTGGTACTTGGTATGTGGTATCAAGTCTTTGTTGAAAGACGGAACCATGAGCGGGGCCTCCCACATGCAGAGCATAAGATCCTGTAGAATACAATGCACCGGTAATGTAGCCGCCTCCTCGGATGTGGGAGGGTATTGGAGTATCTCCAACTCCTCTGCTCTTGGTTTCTTTTCAGAGGTCATTGTGATGGCAAGCCCTGCTGCCATGTCACATATGAAGTACTGAAAGGACATATCTTCTGGTGGGGACTGACGCCGTTCCTAAGGCGGGGAAGGGTCCAAAGGAACGTCTGGAAGTTCCTGGGAATCGAGTGATCCCCGATCAGATTCTGAAGAACTGGAATCAGAGTCCAGTAAGAAATCGAAGCATTGGCGGTCTTGGTTTCGACCTCGATGCGTCATGGATGAAGGTCGATGCCGATACCAATACTCAGAGGTATCGAAACTGAAAGCAATGGCAGTTTGAGTCTGTTGGATACCGGGGATATTAATCAGTTCCAACAAAGGTATTAAGCTCAAGGGTTCCGATGATGCCGGTTAAAGGACCGGCATCGGGGCTGATACACCTGGCTGTAAGCACAGTGCCGAAGCCTGCATTCTTGAAGCTCTCAATGTTATTGGTACCGAGGCTGCCAGGAGTGCCACCAAACGCCTCTTGAGAGCCAGTATGCACTGGTCTAGGGAGATGGCCGATGTCAACTAGGGGCTGTGAGCCACCATCCCAGAACTTGGAACCGGTAGTTCTCTGGAGGTCAATGCTTTGGCAGCACCTTGGAGCCCCACTTATGCATTGGAGGACAGATTTTCTTGCTGGGGCTGTTTGGCTGGCCAGTCTGCAACAGAAGCAGCTCTTGGGGAGTCCAATGCTGATGCTAGGACTTCTCTCTGGTCTCAATATCAGTCTTCGATGTTGATGCTGAAAACCTGGGGGTGGCCAGAGGCTTTGACTTATTTTTATGTTTGAACTCTGAAGAAACTTGAGACTCCTGAGAAGAAGTCAATGCCCCCGAAGTAGAAGCCATTGAAATCAAGTCCGAGACGAACAACGATCCATATTGTCTGGCTTGGTTTTTAGGCCTCTTTGTCATTTACTAGCATAAAGGACAAGAAGTGGGCCGATGTTCAGGGCCCAAACATTTTAGACACTAGTCATGTTTATCAGTGACTGATATGGTATTGGCACACTTGGTACATTTTTTTTTAAACCACTAGTTGGTTTTCCATGCCTCAAAAAATTTGTCTTCAAGACTGAAGATAAGGCTATGGAGGCCTAGTTTAGCGGTGAAAACTGTGTTGAAAATGAAGAGAAAAAAAATAGAAATTTTGAAAAATGAAAAAAGAAAATTATCGGGACCGGAGTCGGATTCGACCAAACCAGCGCCAACTGAAAGGCAGAAGCATGATGTTCCACAAAAAAAAAAAAAAGTGGTTTTTCAGCAGCGACAGGACAATATGTCCTACTGGCTCCACAGAAAATGAAGAACTGAGGAGAGGAATTGGGAAGGCAGGCACGCAGGCGCAGTGGAGTGCTCCTGAAGGCTTTCCTATTGGATGCTGGGAGCATTCCTGCTTGTTCCTGGAGATCCTTACATAGGCCAAGGATGTAGAGGCCCTCCAGTACTTAAGAGGGGTGTCCATTATCTCACCAGAGTTGCCCTTCCTAGGCAGCTTACACCTCTAAAGGGCCAGGCCATAAAGGGAATGGGATCCCTCCATGACCAGGGCACCCTGTTACAGAGGCACTCTATGAGGACATGAGAGCAGGCTCCACCAACAGGCTCAAGAGATCCACATATTGTGACCTGCATGGCCATTCCAGACCCACCAGAATGACCAAGCCCGGGTGAGATCAAATTCTGAGTAGAACTCAACTCAAAACAGCCACGGAAGAACAACATATAGGACCCCCTCCTGCAGCAGGGCATTCAAGCCCACCACCCATTGATCCTGCACTTTGGCATTCTCCTGTGTGGCCATTAGGTCAAATACTAGTAGACTTCACCTCCACACTATGAGACTGAACACATAAAGGCTTAATTCGCACTCATCAGGATCCACGGTAGTCTGACTGAAGAAAAATGCCTGCACATTGTAGATGTATTTGCTGTGGGCTGCTGACAGAGTCACCAGATGAGCCTCCACCTAATGTCAGAGTTATGTCACTTCTGCAGCTATCACGGCACTGCCAGTTCTGCCCTGCTAATTGATAGATGCCATCACCACTGCATTGTCTGAAAACATTTTGACAATCTTGCCCTCCAGGAGGGAGCAAAACGTCTCTAGAGTCAGGCAGATTGCCTTGTCTTCTAGCCTGCTGATTGACCAAGAGGCTTCCTGAGAGGACAAACTGACCTAACCAATGCACTCCCCAACCCAGCAGACTAGTATCCATGGTGACTATTTATTTATTTAGCTTTATTTATATACCACCTTTCACAGGGTCAA